>JAZARR010000153.1:6652500-7988750 GCA_037389465.1 Baylisascaris procyonis | reverse complement strand
GAATACTGGTTTAATTCAACATGAAAAAGAGTAGGGCAAGCTTGACATTGCTTTAGGAGAACAAAAAACATACGCAGTGCTTCTGAATTGTTGATATTCCGCTTGAAGATATTAATTGATATGAAAGAACAGAATTCACAATTGTGAAGCTTCTTTCTAAGACTTAACTGTTAAGATTGGGTAAGGCAGTTTAACTAGTTGCCGCTTGAAATGACTCAAGCGGTCTGTACTTAGCCAGTTGAAGAGTGCTTAGATCTGTAAATCTAAAATTATTAATATTATTATTTTTGGTTGATTGGCGTGTTATTTGTGAGTGTTTTCTTTGAACACTCTATTTTACTAACAGAGACTGCAGATGCCGCAGCGAAACGTGAGATTATTTTTGTTATTGTTGTTGCCGTTGATTTTTCAACTAAATATCTATTATTTCTTCAAATATTTCACTTGTTGTTTGTTTGGTACGTCTCGGATTTTAATGTCAGAATTGCATGCATTTGCGTGTCGTATTTTTGCAATCTGCTTGAGCAGATGCTATTTGGAATGAGGGCATTGAAAATCTTCGCTGAAATGGGCTCATTGTGCAAAGTGGATGAAATCAGATTCTACCGGGGAAGGATGCTGCCGTTCAGCACTGTATTAGGCTTTGTTGATGAGGAGTCATGTGGAGAGCACTAGTAGAATATTGGCGATTCTAGGCTGATGGCCAATATTGCCTTTTGGGCAGCAAGACTGCTGCGCTTTTCAGTAACGAATTTACAGCACGTTTTTTGTGTTGTTTGTATTATGTTTCTAAGCGCCATCTGTAGCAATGCAAAGAGTGATTGTTGAATAGTATGTTTGCGTTGCAGCAAGAAACTCAAATTTGTGAGGTGTCGACTCGGTTGTGTGCAATTCTGACTTAGTGTGTTTCTAGTCGTTAGCCTCTTTTTTATGCTGCTAAGGGTGCTTGGGCATGCATAAACCCTTAAATAATCGTCGTATCCCGTCGCATGTGGGCTAATCCTATCTGCTAACAGCTTTCTAGTGCATTGAAGGGTTTGAGATTTGGATATTAAGGGCAAGCATATGCTCCCTATAATATCTGTCAATTCCATTTTTGGAATTTGACTTGTATGTAGGTGTTAACTTAAGAAGCACTAAATGTGCAACAGAATGTTGTTTTAGTATAAACGTTATATGTGAATGCTTCCATAGAGCGCTATTTTGGTGTTTATAATATTAATTGAGCGTGTTGAAAACATAGCGTGGCGTTCATATTTGTAGACGGTTCCTTCCGATTTTGAACGCTTGACATAAATCTGTCTCAGTGCTCGTTTTTTTTCTTCTACAAAATCATAAATTTAATAAAAATCTACGTATAAATTTATTGTTCTCTTTTATAAAACCTTAAAAACGGAATAAAGGGTCGAAATTTTTTCTGCTTTGGGAGAGGGGGAGGGGATTTTCATTTTCATGAGCATCATGTAAAAATTGTTGAGATTTTTTTGAGGAAAAAGCAACAAAATGTTTTTATTTTTAGCTGAAATGAAATATTTCTCAAAAGGTTTTCTGTTTTTTTTTCTTTTTTTTGTAGAAACTTATGCATTTGTATGTTTTATAGGTTTTGATAAATTTGCATATTGCAAAACGTATTATAGCAGTTCATTATATTTGTCCATCAAAGAGCTTCAGCTCTGTAGCTAATAGAGATAAAATTGAAAATTTAGTTGTTTTTTTTTTAAATGTAGGCTTCAGGTTGTTGGCGAGCGATTCAACTTTTGAAGTGATCCATTAAAATCAGGAAGAGGCTTGGAAGCTTAAGATATCGAAAAACTTGCCTGGGTCCTTGAATAGGCTGGGCTGCTTTTTGTCTAGGCTGAATTTTGCACAGTCGGGCGTCACAAGTGTGAAAGCGTGCCATAAGGATTTGTACGATACGCGCTTCTACATTCCCATTGATCAATGAAGATGCCATTGAGTAATAAAATAGGTGGAACAGTGATTTCATAATTTAGTTGAGTTGGCATCTCACGGAAGCTTTGTACGGAAGATTTTTTGTGGCCCGACCGATGTAGGCGATTGATTCAAGTTAAGTATAAATCTTTGCCCTCATTGAATGTCTGTAAATATTTTCGAGGTTGGACTACAAGCTGAAAGGTTTTTTGGGAGGTCGTTCATTCAGGAGCATACATCCTAGCTATGTAATTTTATAGATTTTACTTTGGGACAGGAAAAACACACATATGAAACGATGAAGTCATAATGCGCTTCATAAATGCAAATTTACAAGGCATATAAGAACCAGTCTTTCTTGGGCATATACTACTGCTGGGGTCGGTTAAAGCAAGGATGCTCAATTGCGCTTGTTTTATTATTTGTCTGCAATTCATAAAAATGCTTGGTTTGGCTTGGTTTTGTGGGCGGATTTGCTAAAAAGCTCCTATCGTGCCAGCTGCTGTGACATGCTTTCTCACTGTTTTCGCTTTTGCTTTGAAATTTGAAGTTTTCCGCAGTTCTCTCTTCATTGGGCCAATTCCTTTTCCCCTCTCCATTCAATTCCTTCATTGGTGGATCTGCGAATAGTACTAAAGATGGAGTTATATTGGGGATTTCTGTTCGTCATGGATAACTTATTTCTGTTTTTTCTCTTCCGAACGTTCTTGCATTTCGATTGTAGCAAGAGCTTTGAGGGGTGAAGGGCTGTGCGCAGTGCGTGGAGTGCCCCACTTTAACAGGTGAATCTAAATTTCGCTGTAATCTGCAAAATGAAACCAACCAACACAACTTACTGGCGGTTGGGAAGAGGGCAGGAAGGCATGAGGATTCATGTAACTGCAAGGATGTGGTAAAGAAGCCAATAAAAACCTGGTGCACACTAGAACGATTGTCCAATTGTGAAGGAAGTGGAAAGCATCGCAGGAGGAAAAGGAGGATCTTGGAATACCTGTTCATTTGCAACTGCTTATCTGCGATGGTCCGAGCAGTGAAGAGCGCATAATCCGGCATTTCCCGGCCTGATCTCTTTTCTGCATGTTTATCGTTTTAATATTCTCTTTGCTTGAACTGGTCATCGGAGTAGAAGGTCCCACTGGACATTGGAGAGGTCATTTTTCATCCTGTGCTCTGCCCAGTGCAATAGAACGATGCGCTCTTTATTAATGCGATGAAAACGAAATATTTTTGCAGAAATTGAAGTGTGAGTGGTCGGTGTGTGCTGGTTGCATGGCATGTGGCAAACGTTGAGGATTATTCATTTATTAAGTATGCATCCAATGTCGTTATCATATTTCTAGACGCGGTGATGGAGGCCGATTCTCGATGCGTACAGCTTCAAGTGGTGGTCCATCATCACGTGGTCATCCTTCCAGCCGCAATGTTATCAGGCCACCGTTCCGTGTAGGAGGCAGCGGCAGAGTACCTACGGTATTGTCGTTTTTTTGCGGTATTCGTGACAGCTTTAGGAGATCGTATTTTAAAATGGTAATAGCGGGAATAGGTTTATTTGGTTTTATTTCGTTTGTTTCAGTGCGATTATTTGCTCACAGTATCTCAGCTTTATTGGCATTGAATCATTCAGATTCTATTTATAGAATCAGGCATACCTTCATAAGCGTTCTTTATTAGTTATTTGATAGAACGAGTATTGCTCTTATTATAGATGATATTAATAGGTGATGGCATGATTGCGCCATTTGTATTTTCTTCATTTCTTTTTATAAATTTCACATTCATTTAGAGGCAAATTTGAATGAGTGGCAAAAAATAAAAGGAAAGCCATCATGAATAACCGATGAGTCATCATCCTGAGGTCGTATCCAATATTGCAAAAAAAGAGAATAAGAGAAGCAATGCTAAGATCATACTCACAAGCTATATAGTTCTAGCAGTAAATTATTAGAGAATATGAAAAGCAGAAATAAACATAGTAAGTCAGATCTCTATCATATAAATTACTGGATGAAAGCGGGATTAAATTATGGTCACAGATTCTAGTTTTGGTCTTTCGAGATCTTTTTCTTTTTGGAATGCTACAGAGAGTGGTGGGAACTGCTCGCTTGACCACTGTAGGTAGCAGCAAACTTTGCGGTTTAGTGATTCCTTAGTGAGCTTTTGATCTTATTAGATGAGTATGTGAACAGTCTACCTTTTAGCTTAGTCGAGGTATGCGAAGGAGGAACGCGGATGGGAACTTTTGCTAAACAAACTTGGAGCCATTTAATCCGGAACCAAACCTGAAACTTGATTTGACTTGAAGTGAAATTGCTAAAATTTCGTATCCTAGATATTTCGATGAGACTTTAGCTGTGATTCAAAGGCGCGGTTTATTTTTTATTGTTAAACGTGTGAATTGTATGTTATTCCTCGTTGGATGTTATTTATGTTATGGATGTTAATTACCTGTATTGAGTTAGGAGATCAGAGTGTAGAGAGGTGATAGGCAAAAGTCAGGACTACCGACGGTCGATTTTTAATATTGTAGTTTTATTTTTGAATGGAATATACGGAGGCACTAATTGAGGCGTAAAAAATTGCAATGGTGTTCTCGGTGAATACTGTATGCTCTTATATGAAAACAGATAGGATAGTAAACGACGGTTTGATTTATCAGGGTATCGGTACATCGGGTGGACAAAAGGAGAGTGCAGAGATGACCGCATGGTTAAGGCGGAAAGACTATAATCCGATGAAGGCTGCAGCCGAAGCTCGCAAACTACAACAGCTGAAAGCTCGGTAAGCTTCTTTGATTTTTCCGCTTATTGTGGTTGTTTCTTTCAACAAGAAATTATAGTATCATTTGTTGTTTTCGCCTTGCGGTGACTATCACATGGGAAATAGCTAGCACTTCACATGGGAAACAGGTAGCACTATTATATGAGACTTAATCGTGAATTTTGAGAATGGTAAGTGTGCTCGCTTTCACACCTATCTTGTGATATGGCAGTTTTTTAGAAACATCGCAAGTTCTTAAGCATCGCAAGTAATATATTGGGGGGGGGGGTTAAAAGGTTTGCTGCCTTTTTTACCACAGTCTATCTCTACTCGAAAGTCGAGTTCTTCATTTTGTTTTTCAGGGCTTAAGATATAGAGGGTGAATTTCAAACCAGTTGTGCAAAACTAGATATTTTTATACCTCACTTCCATTGTTGACTTCATTTAAACAGGTATCTAAAGATGCTGCATCTCACTCCTATTTGGCCTGTCATTTATATAAAATTCTGCCAGCCAGCATCAAGTTAAGCTGTGAAAAGAGATGATGTAGGTGAAAACCGTAACTTACAAAAATGTGGTATAGGTGGAACATTTGAATTGTGCAGCTTACTTTTGTTTATGTGAACGGAGGCAGTCAAAGGAAAACAGGCTAAGGCGCAAATTAGCCCTAGGCCTTCGATTTTTCTTTATCCTGTCTTGGGTTTTATAAATTTAGATAAGGTCTTGTGTTGTAGTCAGATGCTTTCATCTTGCCCAGACTCGGATGGTTATCGTCTTAGCTCGGAAAGTTGAAATCGACCCTCAACGTCCTTGAGTGGAGCTTTTAGAATCCTTAGACTCTGTTTCCTTCCCTTCGATATTTAGGAGTAATAAGTCATCCGGACAGAGGTCTTCTAATGTGATGTGAAAGATATCGGAATGTTTGTTGCAGTCTGCGAATTGCTCTTGATGTACTAATGAGTGAAACGAGTTCCTTTCTGACAGCTTGATAGCGGCAATTGTCCATTATGTTAGCAGGTAGTTTCCGTCTCACCTGTACATTCACTTCCGATTCCACTCGAAGTTACTGCTTTATGCAGAGCTTTTTGCAACGCTCGTGACACTCAATATGCAATTAACATACAAAATTTGCATTATAATAATTATTTGCGTTATTCCTAGCTTACAAGGTATCACTGACGAATGCCCAACATATCGTGTTGAGTAAGTTTTATGTTTCACATATTCATTATTGCATACGCTGTTTTGTTGTCATTACTGTGTGCCCTCTGAATGGAACGAGAATCTATATGCCGAAATTATTGCTCGAAATGAAGTCACATCTATATCGCCTTAAGGGATTCCAATTCCTATATGAAGCATTTTTTTTAGAGTTTACAGTGACAGCGAATTGAGTTGGAATGTTAGAAAGCATGATCGAAGGCTTTTGAGGCTTTTCATTGGGAAAGTTTAAAAAAGGAGCCTTATTGAAGCAGTTTTTCTGCTCTTTTATTGATGGGGTTTCCTGTTCAAAAAGATACCTATAAATTGCGATGGTTCTCAGCAAGCAGTTGGTTATTTCCTTGCTTGTTTTTAAGTTATGCAAGTATTCGGTGGTCGTGGTTTCATAATGAGGAATGCCTAATGTCTTATGTAGTTCTGTTAAACTCTTAGTTTCACCGATGTGTTGTGTGCATACTTGCATGCCTTTATGAATGCTTTAATTAAGAAGAAGAATTCGAAACTTCATAATTTTTTTTCAAACTTTCGCAGTCATTTTTCTGCTTTGCACAATTAGTTTTTTCACTATACTGAAATTCAGAGGATGGAAGACAATGTCATATCAGGAAATAGCGTTTATTGGAAAGTTCAACCCAAATGGTTGGACTTTTGCATTCCATATATTTGCACTTGCAAAGCGATCGTTTTATGATCTTTGTGGCAAATAACTATATGCAAAATGCCAACATTTGTACTTCCGTTTTTTTGGGACCCCGCTGCTACCCCCCCTTCCCACCCACCCCTCTTCCATCTAGTTTTCTAATAGTTATGAAGGAAGGAAATGTATGTTTGGATATAGTTTTTTGGGAAGAGGGGGTATTGCAGCGATCGGAGAGGCACTTTTTGGGAAGAGAAACCACTGGCACTGATTATGCAAACATTCAACAGGTAAATACCCCAAAAGTCTTTTGATGCCACAGATGCTTGAGGGGAGAGAGTATTCCATATGTTCTTTAGGTTCTATTGAATACGTTCCATCAGCATGATTTATCTACTATCGGGACTGGCGTATGCATCGATCCAAGCATCGGAACTCTAGAACTGTGTACTCGTAGCTGAAATTGCGCATGTATCTGGCAAACTTCACGACTCTATCTCTACCGAACTAGTTATGCAACCTTAGGATCTCTAAGAGTCTAAGAGAATCATCGTTCTGGAATGGTTTTTAAGGGCGGTAATTTGAGAGCTTCCGATTAGCGAACAATCGAAGTTTTGCCCGAAATCTGCGCTTTTATCTCCTTTCTTGGCTTCAGAGGAAATTCTAACCCTTGTTATAGAATTGGCAGGGCCATAACTTAAATTAACGCTGTTTAGCATAGTGAAAGACGTAGGACGAAGCTCAGAACTTGGTGTCATTGAAGATAGTGAAGAAAATCGTGCGATCTGCTCGAACATGAAGCAGTTTTAGAAGGGAAGCTCAAATGCTGGAAGTGCAAATGTTGGTACTTTGCACGTCCTGCACTATTGGCCATCCAGAAATTTTCCCGACAAAAGTGAAAGTTGACAGTGCAAGTATTTGGTTGAAGTATATTTAATACAGCTGTCACTATGCACACCAACTCCCATGGTGCTTCGTTCGCTTAAGCATTCCATTATTGCGCATTATCTTTTCCAATTCTAGCGTAACGCCAGCGCTGTCTTCATTCAAGCCTCATTTTGAATACTGACTGAGAAATTGGGTTGAAGGGATGGGTGAGATAAGAGAGAAGTGTCGAGTAGAGGATTCTTACTCATGAAATAGTTTTCAAAAGTTATGTTGTTTTATATAATCGCAGCCGAGAACTTTTAAAGGCAGCGGAAATATTTTCTAGTAAATTTCATCTTGCAAATACCAGTGTTTGCGTTTACCCACCCGGAGAGAAGGGATGAGAAAGGGAAGAAGAGTGGGCTAGGGAAGAGTTGGATGGAGGTATCATCAGAAAGAAGAGGAAAATGAGCTTCTTCTTTTTGGGCAGAGATTCTTATTTCTCCCTTATCCCCGTTTCTGTGCCTGTAAGCTTAGCTGAGCAACTGTCGTGAAATTGCATTTGTTGCTTTTTTCTATGACGTCATTGCATGGAGTTTTTATATATTGGAAAGAGTGGTTTTTGTTTCTTGTTGTGTTTATCTCGTTTTGAGTATCATTACCAATTTTGGCGGTGCAGGCATATGTAAGATGCCTTCTTTTCTGCCTTCCTGCAATGGCAGGAGGGAAGGATGCAATCTGAAATCGCAGCATGATATCGGGCTGAAGTCGAGACTGGCCACAAAAAATAGTCTAAAGAGAGAGAAAAGGAAAAAAAGTAAGTTGGGGAAGGAAAAGGAACTCCGGGGATTTAGTCTGGTTGCAAGTTGAACGTTGAGGAAAGTGTAACTTATAAGTCTGTTTAAAGTTGATAGGCAACTAGCAGATTGATTTAGGCTAATCAGATGCGGTTTGTGAGCGTAGATCGTTTTTGAGCTCGTCTTTAAAGTTTTGAAACTGCTCGTTCAGTTTTACAAATTGGCGTTCGATTACAGCCTCTCGAGTGGTGAAAAAATCTTAAAGTGTGATGGAACAAGGTTTTTGATGTGACGTTTTGCACCGCTAATGGTGTCATAATATGATATAACTGAGCTAACGATCAGAAAGTGAGGGTAGTTTCACTACAGCATTTGAATCACCATTTATAACGATCGTTTTCTATGATCAGTTAAGGTTGCTAGCAGCTGTTATGATGTGGGGAACACATCGATGTTTTTGCGGATACTGATTACAGCGTTTAAGCAATAATCAAACAGTAAGCTCTTACTGTTAATAAGGAGATTGTTATATCTTTTATTATGGATGGATTTCGTTGTTCAATTATATAGCTGATTTATCGCAATGAGTGCATCTCTAATAATGTGGTCATCACATCTGAATCCTTCTCAAAATATTATTATTAATGCTTAGCAGGAAATTTCTGTGCATATTTCAGAACAGAACATTTCACATCAAGTCGGTCAATTTCTTTCCATCAGGGTGCACGTATTGAACCCTTCAGTGGAACAGTAAGTTATTTCTCTATTTATTGACTGCTTTCCTATGAAACTTTTTTTAAAGGTAATTTAATATTCATTGATGTTAAGCAATGGAGTTTTGCGGAAATTTTGTTTTAAAAAAGATTAGTGGATTTGTGATCTTTTGTTATTCTTTTTCAATGAATATAGAATTTTTCTATAGATGAGTTGATTTGGTAGGTGACTGGAAAACAAAAGAGAATGTCTGATGGAATGGGAAATTATTTGACCGTTGTAGAGGGAATATTTATTTCAGTTGACGATTATTTCGTCGAGTAAGAGCAAAAGCGATACATCTCTTGATGATTGCATAAATATCTATCATTGAAGCGCGCTTGTCTTTGAAGCAATTGGGTGTAATGATCGCTGCTGGAAGCAACTTATTATATTAGCAGTTCGAATGTATTGGATATTGGATGTGATTCTGAAAAACCTTCATTAATGCCTATATGGAATCGTTTTATCGAGAAACAACCACCGAAATGAGTATCTGAATGTCTTGGAGCAGAACTCTTCATTATGTTTGAGCTTAGCGATACAGTCGCCGGGAAACCAGTAACTTCCTATTCCCTCTCTGTTCCAGTAATTTCCGCGTTTTTTTTTTTTTTTTTCAAAGGGAAGTTATATTATATGCGTCATTGTTAAGCAATGGCTTATACACGCCGCCACTCCCGCAGAGATGGCGAAGATTTTGACCAAAAAGCAATCAAGGCCTAATGCCAGCTTAATTTTATCGCGCATATCGCTAGACGAGTATTGCAGTTGGGTGGTGACGCAGAAAAACAACGCCACAACAGATCGCAGGATGATCTGTTAACTGAGGATGGCTGTGGACCAGAAACAATCCTAGCGAGCTATTCGAAGGGTATCACAAGGGATCTTAATCGTTTGAAGCTCGCCGAAGGCTCATCCGGAAAGGTTCATTCATTTGTCTATAATTTTTACCTATGTGTATTTGCAGCTCCAAATTTGGATAACCTTTAATGGAAACCTGAATTGTTCCCCATCGGAAATTATTGTCTTTTTGCCAAAAGAAGCGCATTCGACCTACGGAGTCTTTTACAGTTCTCTTTATATTTTAAGAAAAATTGAATAAGAGGGAAGTGCACGAAGGAAGCTGATGCGATATACATTGTCGCATTCGCCAGTGTTTAGGCATTACTATTGGAAAACGAATAGCCGTCGAAGCGTGTTTCATGTTCGTAGGTAATTTTCGATTTCACTCGACCAGAGTTTCATGCCGAAAAAGTTCGTTGGATTGGCTGCCAACATAGTTGATGGGCAATCACGTGACCAGTTGCATTTCATATCTGCACGTTTCGCATGTAACTGTTCAAGCGATAAACTTATGAGGCTGGATTTACATTTGCAGAATTGTCTCAGCACGTAGATTATAACTGATCAATTTGTTGGCTTAAGGATTCCAATGTTATATATTTGTTTAAATAGGAGTCCTGGAGTCTGTGTTGCTCGCTATGCTTAAAGAAGGATTTATACATGAGAGTTTCTTTTCAAAAGGGCTTGTTTTTTTACTCACTTATAAGAATCTTTTCAACGTGCAAAGTGGAGTATTGCGTAATTGGGTACCGAAGGTGTTGTACCTTATTTTTCGGATTTCAACGTTTTTTTCAGTGGGCAGTTGTAAGGGAGTGTAAATTTTTTTGATTATTTTGCTCTTCCAGAGAAAGTAACATCTGGAGGAAAGGAACTGTCTCAATTTTCACGATGTTCCGGCAAAGTCTTTGCAAAAATAGGGCTTATATTCCCGGGGGGGGTCGAGGGAAGAGGAACTGCTCGAAAGGTATCCTCAAGTAACCGTAGAACCGAAGGTGTGTTAATATCATTAATTGCAGTCACAAGTATCTGAATTGGAAAGATCCGTGCAACAATTGGCGCTGAAGTGTAATCGAAGTATCGAATTGATAAGGTTTGTTTACATATATTCTTCTGCACCGTTTGTCTTTTTTTACCGCACTAACATACTTTTTGTACAGTTTATTTATTTCTAGGAACGCGCACCAAGGACATCTTTCGGATTCAGTGGAGAGTCTTCTGGAGCGAGCGGTGCAGCCAGCCAGTGGACATGATGCTTCCGTGGCCGACCAACTGGATCGACTTTCCGCTGCATTCGACGCCATACAAAAGTATCTCGAGGTATGCTATAATGTGGGTGTAATTCTGCTGAGGGTTCTTAATAGTGAAGGGTAACTCTGACGGTATGAGTGGCTCCAGCTCAGCCAGGCGGAAAGTTGATTCCATGCACCAGCTCCGGCTCTTGCTCCATCCAGCAAAAAAGCCTAGATTCACATTCGGCTACGATCGAAAATAACGAAACCACTCCTCTACGCGAGGATTTCGACTATCAGTCCAGTAATTTGAAAGAAGTGGAACAGCTTTCCTTCTGAATCAGAATGCGTGAGCAGGTTGTTTTGCCTAAAATTGAAATGCATATGCCCCCTGCAGATTCGGAGTCGTTTGGCTGAGAACAGTACCACAGATGGTGTGCTTTCTGACGGTTTCGTGAGGTCGAGTTAATAATTCCCCCATTTGTTTCTGAGGTTCGGAAATGTAAGTGATGAGTGCCGGTTTTTCGACAACACTCATCTCATTATCAGGCGCAAAGCACGTAAGCAGCAGAAGACGGGTGAGAGAAGGTTTGTTTCCTCAGACCCTAATAAATATAAATTTCCCACCCAGTGCGGATGCGGAGTAGTTTTCAAGGTTTGATTTGACATGAACTTGCAAGGTGTGCCTTCTTCGATGTTTAACCACTCAGTTACGTGACGGTCCTTTCGCGCGTTAAGCACTTATATATATTCGTTGTTCATAGCGGATCCATTCGTTGTTCCTTTTTCTGTTTTGTGATGAGCTGAAATATGCAGTTTAATTAAAATGCCAAAAATTTCGTCAATTCGTCATAATTTAAACAATTATAGATTTCATCAACTCCGGCTTCAATGCCATCTTCGCCTTCAGCAGGTTCCGCATCCCCAGTGAGGTGTCAACCGTCGTCCAATTCGTCCTCACCGAGTCGTCAACAAGGAACCTTTAGGAGCAGATTGATTACGCCAAAAAGAAGTCCATCCAATGGGCGAAGTTCCATGAAATCGGAAAGTCCACGGCCATGAAATCATATTGTGGGGTCTCAAGGAGTTTCATGAGGCGACGACTATTTGACTCATCATGGCGATGATAACTAGCTCCACCAAGCTCCTCGTGGAAAGTAAAGTCTTGATCGGCTTTTACCGCCTACTTTGGGCACCCACTTTCTCGGTTGCAGTCACAACTCCTTTTAAACCAAAACCCCGATCGATAGACCGTCAAAGTTTTTGAAATGCGCTTAGCTTCAGTCGTATACAAGCTTGGGTTGGTAGTCGACGGTGATTGCTACGTCGGAGTGAGACTTCGCTGATAGTGACGAATAACTGAACTTTCTTTGAAAGTTCGTCCGTTTTTTCGCGGATCGGAATCCGAGTTTCTCTCCTTCCGATTGCAACCGAAATCAACCTAGTTTTTGGCGATTGTCGTCCATCGGCAAATGGCAAGTATTTCTGAAATATATTCTGCTTCCATCTAATGTTGGTTAGAACCGAGCGCCTTTATTGGTCTACTAACCGGACAAAACTTTAATTGATTGGAATCATAGACCACCATGATGCTTTGATGATGAGGATTAATGAGGGTAGAATGCAGCATTCTAGTTGGCTATGTGTTATCTACTTCCATCCGGTATTCCATCAACCATGATGTATAGTGGTGTCATATTGATAGCCATAAGGGGATTTTCAGTGGAAATCTGAAGAGCTCATCGGCTAATGCCTTTGATTCGCAACATCTTGATATTAGCAAAGATTTTTCTTCGTTTTCGTCGAAACAAAGTTTAAAAATGATGCACAGTTTTATTTTAAAAGATCTGCGAAATTCGTTGGGAGAGGGGGGGGGGGATTTCATTGCATAAAGAGTTTAGCGATTTATCTTATTCACATTGAAATATGAGTGAATTTATTGCGGTTGTGAAATTAAAGTTGTTTTTTTTTTTTCAAAGCACGAAAGTTTTCTTTAATATATGGCATATGCTCAATTATTTTTTGGGGAAAAAGTAATGGGACGCTAAAAGAGGGAAGCGAGGAAATATTCATAAACAACGTTTGAATCTCGTGGTATATCAGTGCTTAATGAGTTGAATGTGAATGTTGGTGCTGTTATTTGAAATGAGTGGAGGATGCAGAGAGATTTGTTCCTTTTAATTTCTGCCTCTTGTAATCGTTCCGAAAAGAAATGAAGCTGAAAATTATCATTCGAAATTATGGGCTGAAGTTTTCTTTTTTGAATCAGTAGGTTTTTTGAGTTTTCGAAAGCAAATAAGTTTTTAAATCGATGATTTCTATTTTATGCAATGAATAGTAGTTGTAAATTTGATTCTTTCTGCATGCTTTATGAGAGGCGATATTCATTTGCGTCCTCTTTGCAAAATTATGTGGTATTGCAATTCTTTTTCTTGCAAACATTCTTTGCAGTTTTTTTTTTTTTTCAGCGAGCTAATCCACATTATTTGCATTTGTTGAGAGAGATTGCTTCTAGATTTGTGGCATTAAGATGAATATTTTTATAGCGGAAAAAGAAACTGATTGATTGTATTTTTACCTATAATACTTGCACTTTTATTTTCATGTGGTTCTTATGCAGTTCATTAGCTATTATCAATTAAAGTTGAATCCATGAGCCAACGTTTTTGAGCCTGTAATCGGGCATGCGTTTGATTAGATTTCTTTTATTATTTTTTACTGCTTTTTTGACTTGATAATATTGATTGACACACTCAAAGTTTTCAACGGATGTTTGCTATTTGCGCTTTTTTTGAAACTTTTTAAAAAAATAGCAAACATTATTTCTAATGCTCTTTTATTGAGGTTATTCGCGCTCAATCGTCTTCGTAGAAAATACATATATGGGGGTTTGCTGGGATCATAAAACCTAATTAAATGAACGGACGAAGAAAATAAAATGGACAGATGAACGCGTTTTGTTTCATCGCACAAGAAACTGTGGAGATTGGCACTACATCAACCACATTCGGTTATTTTCTAGTATTTCGAGAGTTGCCACCTGCGTTTAGCAGTGGCAATGCCAAATTATTGCCCTTATAATTGAATAGTATCCGTCCATTTATTTACCGTCGCTTCGTAAATGCTGGGAGAGGGGATGAGGCTTTTGGGGGTGAATTGCATAAAAGGAAACCCGTGTGATGATCAGTGAGTAACTGGTGCCGATGCATTGAATTGCGCAGGTCTTGAGCTTTTTGGCAACTTCTTTTTCATATGTGTGCATGAAACTGGGGCGAAGTGGGCATGAAGGAGGAATAATGAGAAATCAATGTTTGCTTTGGTATACCTTGTATTTAGGAGCGGTTACCTATGCTTAACGTGTAGAAACTTGATGAAGTCCTGGCGTTGCTATACTTGAACTGTAGTGATTTTACTTTTGTGAAGAGCTTGTGGCGCTTTGGCTGTTCTTGCCTTTGCTTCATTGCTTATAAATGGCAATATCGTTTTCCGTTCTCATTAGATTGGGTACACTTGATTGCTTTCTAGACAAAAGTTGTCACCAAGATCGCTTGCTTCGAATGTATCCAGCCGAAGGAGGTGGGTGATTTTGACATTTCGAACAAGAAATGAGCTTACCTACCCCTAGTTTTCGGGGTTTTGTGCCTTCTCGCAACTTTTCTACTCAACGGGAGCGGCAAAATTTCCCAACTTCGATTGTTAGAGGCTAGGATATGACACATCAACAGCAAGCCCAACTTTTGATGTACCCGATCGAATGGGTGCGCCGTGGCTCCTCAAATGCTCGAATATCATACGTCGCAATTACGTAACAGCTAGGGAGATACAGCGTAATTTTTTTTTTCCTTTTTCATGACACCATTATCGAAATGCGTGGAAATGCGGCGCCCTATGGAGATGCGCGCTGCTCCTTTTGTATTGCTTATAAAACAGAACGGTGCTTCGATTTCTTTATAGTAGTTGTGAGAACATGCGCTTTTTTTGTATGTGTACATGAACTCCGCCTTACCTTCCTTTTTCCGTCTGTAGAAATACAGTGGCTTTATTTTGCAGTTTTTCATCCATGTTTTAACTTCTTTTGGAAGTAGATTCATGCGCTGCATAGCAAGAGGGGAAAGGGCAAGATGATCCTCCGATATTGACTCAGCGCGTTGTAGATGCTTCCTTGGGCCTGTCATACCTTGAAATAGTCAACGATTTGGTGTGTTCCGGCCGTGCCAATTACACATTTTCATTTGTTTCCTGTTTGTTGTCTTTATAATTTCATTTGCGAATCGATATATGCATTCAAACTTTGATATTCACCTTTCTTCTTTCTTATGGCAGCATTTGATTGTACGACGAATTTTGCCCTGCTTATCACTAAAAGAAGTTTTTACCTTAAGTTTGTTGTGTACATAGAAGATAACATCTTTTGTGTTTACAGATGCTTTCGTTGTAAGACCGAGTGCAACCAAGGGGATTAAGGGGGGAGGAGGAAGAGAAGGGAAGAAAAAGGAAAGATTCCATTCGGAGCCTAGATTTCGTCCTATCCCGCTGATGAGGGAGCCTAGTCAAAGGTAAGAAGCACTAAAAGTTTGTCTCAGTAGTGAAATATCTGCAGCTTCTAGCTCGTGTGCGATTGGGTCGGTCATTTCCGTTTTAATAACAGTCATATCTTGAGGCGGCCTCGTGCCTTTTTCGAAGGTTCATAAAGAAACCCCATTTTCAGTATCCGTCACGTGAACAGCTTTCCAGGTCATATCACACAGCACTATAGGCGGTTAATGCAAATGAGTCGTCTATATCCGTGATGAGCGTATCTTCATCGGGCATAGTTTATATGCCCCAATGCTTGGTAAAACTTATTGCTAAGACACTCGGTATTGCCAAAGGAGATTCTTAATGCTAAAGCTAGAGTAGTTCACGTCGTTGTAGCAGTTGTCTTCTAACGTCCTGATCTTATTAGCGAAACAAGGAGAACTTTTTCTCAGGTAAGCGTTTCCTTCTTTGCGTACAATGATGCAACGAATTCCGATGTGTCCTTTGTTTATAAGCTTACGAGAGGTATAAGAAATTGGAACGAATACAAATTGGCATGGCTGTAGTAACTATGTTTTTTGATATATTAAAGACCGGAAGATGCTGTCAGGGTTTCTGACAGGGAACTCCTTCCTTGAAGGTCCACTTTATATGATATAGCTCTGAGTGGAGGATATAGGTCTTCAGTTTTTTGGATGTTTTTAATAGCAAATCTTTTTTTTATATTTCCTGTTGCAATTTTCAGGGAAAGAGCTTTCGTTCTGTACCACTGACAACATAATCCGATCGTATTTCTCATCAAGGCCAGTAAAATTAATGTGGGCAAATAAAAATGTCATAAAACATGGAGCGAGTGCCAATTGACGGCGATCCATAAGTCGGTCACCACTGGGGTTTTCTCGGTTACTGCTTTCAGCGATGACTACAGCAGGGTTAGCTGCGGATAGTCACTTAACCGACTGTGCCGAGTTTAGTGGCAGCTAAGGATGCTTATGATAGTCGGTTGTCACCGGATTCAGGTGTCAGCGACCTTAGAGATGCCGTTGGTGGTCAAGAAATCCATTAATGGTTTAAATTCCAGTAAATCCTTAGTTTACAAGGTTGGATTGCAAGCAAGATGCAGACTTCATTGCCGTCGAAAGAGTCTTCTTATCGATACGGCCGAAGAATGGATGCGTTAAAACGGAGTGATTGCTACGCTTTGTGCGAACGGCGCGTTACGACTGAACCGAAACAGACTTATGTATACAAGCTCGATATTACCTTCGTAATAGTGAATACGTTCGAATTTCCGTCGACAATTCTTCTCAGGTATTTGCCGATTTATAAATGAATCGAATTTTGCATATGTTCAAAATTTGTAGAGCGCTTAACATTTTTGTTTACTTACTTTGCATCCTTTGAATAGCTATTATGATTAATGTTAATGTTTTGAACATGAATTGTTTTCTTGAAATATTCTCAGCTGTCAGTAAGAGATCTTTTAGACAATGTCATTGCCTCATAAACCATGCAAAACACGGCGCTGGGTACTCATAAATATTTTCGCTGAGGAATTCACAAATTTTCGTTTGCCGCAAAACATCCTAGACAGCTGAATGATTCGTTTTCTTCCAAAAGATTCTAAACCATTGAAATGATCTGTTTCCTGATTCTGAAAAGTTTTATTGGTAATAAATAGTATTAATAACAGTGACATATAGTATAGCAATAGTAGCAAAAGTTCATACTAGAGGTAGCACTAGTAGTAATCGGCAAAAGCACTACTCAAAATATCGATTCGTAGGAAATAAGTGCAGAGTTATTCCGAGTAACAGCAGTAAATAGTCCAAGGAGTAGCAACGAAGCAGAGTTGTTGGCACTGTAATTGTTCAATATTAGACACGATGCAGTATCCCTAACTTATAGTAAGAAATTTGGTGTCGTAATAACTGTACCGCTGCAAGTAATAGTAAGTGACGCTAAGCGTAACGACAGGTGATATTCATGTTGTTAAGGAGTGCTCTATAAAGCTTTTGTTATTGACGTCCTTATTGATGCCAAAGTTCTTGTTACTTTTAGCTCTTTGGTTGTTATTATTGATCGTGCCGTGAAGTCGCTCTCACTCGCCGATGCCATTATCGCCGGAAGTTAAGCAGCTGTTCGTCGAACACCATACGGGTCTTGATGGTAGGACTACATTGACTTCGATGGCCGCCACCGTATCTTTCCCGCCTAGAATCGTCATTTGAATGCTCCGAGTTTCGTATATCAAGGACAGTACGGATGGAGGTAATGTCACTACATACTTCAGAGGAGGTTTGATCGAACCTACGAGATGCTTGAGGACTCTCAACGTGATCCTAGTATTTACGCTATAAGAAACGTTAGATACAAGCGAAAATCAGAAATACATTTGTTCTTTTTCGAGGCGGTACATATATTGCTTCCCTAGAATTTAATCTGTTCCTCAGAAATATATTTTTCCTATTTCAATTATAAGAGTAGAAGTAAAGTTTATTTCGGAATAGAACTCAGAATAGGCATAGGAATCGTAGCAGTTTTTGAAGTGAAAGGAAGATTTAACGGATTTCGGTGGTAATGATGACTGTGTGTATTTGTGCGTATATGTGTCTGTGTGTGTCTGTGTCGGTGCGTCTGTGCGTCTGTGTCTGTGTGTGTCTATGTCTGTGCGTCTGTGTGTCTGTGTACGTGTGTCTGTGTGTCTGTGCGTCTGTGTACGTGTGTCTGTGTGTCTGTGTGTCTGCGTGTCTGTCTATGCGTCTGTGTGTCTGTGTCTGTGCGTCTGTGTGTCTGTGTACGTGTCTGCGTGTGTCTGTGCGTCTGTGTGTCTGTGTGCGTGTCTGTGTGTGTCTGTGTGCGTGTCTGTGTGTGTCTGTGCCTGTGCGTCTGTGTGTCTGTGTGCGTGTCTGTGTACGTGTCTGTTCTGTGCGTCTGTGTCTGTGCGTCTGCGTGTCTGTGTGCGTGTCTGTGTCTGTGCGTCTGTGTGTCTGTGTGCGTCTGTGTCTGTGCGTCCCTGTGTCTGTGTCTGTGCGTCAGCGTGTCTGTGTGCGTATCTGTGTCTGTGCGTCCGTGTGTCTGTGTCTGTGCGTCTGCGTGTCTGTGTGCGTGTCTGTGTCTGTGCGTCTGTGTCTGTGCCTGTGTGTCTGTGTACGTGCATCTGTGTGTCTGTGCATCTGTGTGTCTGTGTGCGCGTGTCTGTGCGTGTGTCTGTGTCTGTGCGTCTGTGTCTGTCTGTGTCTCTGCGTCTGTGTGTCTCTGCCCGTGTGCCTGTGTGTGTCTGTGTCTGTGCGTCTGTGTGCCTGAGTATGTGTCTGTGTCTGCGTGTCTGTGTGTGTCTGTCTGTGCGTCTGTGTGTCTGTGTACGTGTATCTGTGTGTCTGTGCGTCTGTGTGTCTGTGTGCGTGTGTCTGTGTGTCTGTGCGTGTGTGTCTGTGTCTGTGCGTCTGTGTGTCTGTGCACGTGTGTCTGTGTGCGTGTCTGTGTGTGTGTGTCGGTGCGTCTGCGTGTCTGTGTGCGTGTCTGTGTCTGTGCGCCTGTGTCTGTGCACGTGCGTCTGTGTGCGTCTGTGTGTGTGTGTCGGTGCGTCTGTGTGTCTGTGTGCGTGTCTGTGTGTGTCTGTGTCGGTGCGTCTGTGCGTCTGTGTCTGTGTGTGTCTGTGTCTGTGCGTCTGTGTGTCTGTGTACGTGTGTCTGTGTGTCTGTGCGTCTGTGTACGTGTGTCTGTGTGTCTGTGTGTCTGCGTGTCTGTCTGTGCGTCTGTGTGTCTGTGTCTGTGCGTCTGTGTGTCTGTGTACGTGTCTGCGTGTGTCTGTGCGTCTGTGTGTCTGTGTGCGTGTCTGTGTGCGTCTGTGTGTCTGTGTCTGTGCGTCTGCGTGTCTGTGTGCGTGTCTGTGTCTGTGCGTCTGTGTGTCTGTGTGCGTCTGTGTCTGTGCGTCCCTGTGTCTGTGTCTGTGCGTCAGCGTGTCTGTGTGCGTATCTGTGTCTGTGCGTCCGTGTGTCTGTGTCTGTGCGTCTGCGAGTCTGTGTGCGTGTCTGTGTCTGTGCGTCTGTGTCTGTGCCTGTGTGTCTGTGTACGTGCATCTGTGTGTCTGTGCATCTGTGTGTCTGTGTGCGCGTGTCTGTGCGTGTGTCTGTGTCTGTGCGTCTGTGTCTGTCTGTGTCTCTGCGTCTGTGTGTCTCTGCCCGTGTGCCTGTGTGTGTCTGTGTCTGTGCGTCTGTGTGCCTGTGTATGTGTCTGTGTCTGCGTGTCTGTGTGTGTCTGTCTGTGCGTCTGTGTGTCTGTGTACGTGTATCTGTGTGTCTGTGCGTCTGTGTGTCTGTGTGCGTGTGTCTGTGTGTCTGTGCGTGT
This sequence comes from Baylisascaris procyonis, assembly GCA_037389465.1. NCBI lineage: Eukaryota > Metazoa > Nematoda > Chromadorea > Rhabditida > Ascarididae > Baylisascaris > Baylisascaris procyonis. The sequence continues at coordinate 7,968,846 of JAZARR010000153.1, read as the reverse complement.
GTGTCTGTGTCTGTGCGTCTGTGTGTCTGTGCACGTGTGTCTGTGTGCGTGTCTGTGTGTGTGTGTCGGTGCGTCTGCGTGTCTGTGTGCGTGTCTGTGTCTGTGCGCCTGTGTCTGTGCACGTGCGTCTGTGTGCGTCTGTGTGTGTGTGTCGGTGCGTCTGTGTGTCTGTGTGCGTGTCTGTGTGTGTCTGTGTCGGTGCGTCTGTGCGTCTGTGTCTGTGTGTGTCTATGTCTGTGCGTCTGTGTGTCTGTGTACGTGTGTCTGTGTGTCTGTGCGTCTGTGTACGTGTGTCTGTGTGTCTGTGTGTCTGCGTGTCTGTCTATGCGTCTGTGTGTCTGTGTCTGTGCGTCTGTGTGTCTGTGTACGTGTCTGCGTGTGTCTGTGCGTCTGTGTGTCTGTGTGCGTGTCTGTGTGCGTCTGTGTGTCTGTGTCTGTGCGTCTGTGTGTCTGTGTGCGTGTCTGTGTCTGTGCGTCTGTGTGTCTGTGTCTGTGCGTCCGTGTGTCTGTACGTGTGTGTGTGTCTGTGTGTCTGTGCGTCTGTGTGTCTGCGTCTGTGTCTGTGCGTCTGTGTCTGTGCATGTGTGTCTGTGTGCGTGTCTGTCTGTGCGTCCGTGTCTGTCTGTGCGTCTGTGTGTCTGTGTGCTTGTCTCTGCGTCTGTGCGTCTGTGTGCGTGTCTGTGTGTGTCTGTGCCTGTGCGTCTGTGTGTCTGTGTGCGTGTCTGTGTACGTGTCTGTTCTGTGCGTCTGTGTCTGTGCGTCTGCGTGTCTGTGTGCGTGTCTGTGTCTGTGCGTCTGTGTGTCTGTGTGCGTCTGTGTCTGTGCGTCCCTGTGTCTGTGTCTGTGCGTCAGCGTGTCTGTGTGCGTATCTGTGTCTGTGCGTCCGTGTGTCTGTGTCTGTGCGTCTGCGAGTCTGTGTGCGTGTCTGTGTCTGTGCGTCTGTGTCTGTGCCTGTGTGTCTGTGTACGTGCATCTGTGTGTCTGTGCATCTGTGTGTCTGTGTGCGCGTGTCTGTGCGTGTGTCTGTGTCTGTGCGTCTGTGTCTGTCTGTGTCTCTGCGTCTGTGTGTCTCTGCCCGTGTGCCTCTGTGTGTCTGTGTCTGTGCGTCTGTGTGCCTGAGTATGTGTCTGTGTCTTTGCTCTGCGTGTCTGTGTCTCTGCGTCTGTGTGTCTGTGTGTGTCTGTGTCTGTGCGTCTGCGTGTCTGTGTGCGTGTCTGTGCCTGTGCGTCTGTGTGTCTGTGTACGTGTGCCTGTGTGTCTGTGCGTCTGTGTCTGTGCGTCTGTGTGTCTGTGTCTGTGCGTCCGCGTGTCTGTGTACGTGTGTCTGAGTGTATCTGTGCGTCTGTGTGTCTGTATCTGTGCGTCCGTGTGTCTGTGTACGTGCGTCTGCGTGTGTCTGTGTGTCTGTGTGCGTGTCTGTGTGTGTCTGTATCTGCGTGTCTGTGTGTGTCTGTGTGTCTGTCTGTGCGTCTGTGTGTCTGTGTCTGTGCGTCTGCGTGTCTGTGTGTGTCTGTGTCTGTGCGTCTATGTGTCTGTGTACGTGTATCTGTGTGTCTGTGCGTCTGTGTCTGTGTACGTGTGTCTGTGTGTCTGTGTGCGTGTGTCTGTGCGTCTGCGTGTCTGTGTGCGTGTGTCTGTGCGTCTGTGTGTCTGTGTCTGTGCGTCTGTGTGTCTGTGTCTGTGCGTCTGTGTGTCTGTGTCTCTGTGTGCTTCTGTGTGTGTCTGTGTCTGTGCGTCTGCGTGTCTGTGTGCGTGTGTCTGTGCGTCTGTGTCTGTGCGTCTGTGTCTGTGTCTGTGCGTCTGTGTGTCTACGTGTCTGTCTGTGCGTCTGTGTGTCTGTGTGCGTGTCTGTGAGTGTCTGTGTCTGTGCGCCTGTGTGTCTGTGTGCGTGTCTGTGTACGTGTCTGTTCTGTGCGTCTGTGTCTGTGTGCGTGTGTCTGCGTGTGTCTGTGCGTCTGTGTCTGTGTGCGTGTCTGTCTGTGCGTCTGTGTGTCTGTGTCTGTGCGTCTGCGTGTCTGTGTCTGTGTGTCTGTGTGCGTGTCTGTGTGTGTCTGTGTCTGTGCGTCTGTGTGTCTGTTTCTGTGCGTCTGTGTGTGTGTGCACGTGTGTCTGTGTTTGTGTGCGTCTGTGTGTCTGTGTACGTGTGTCTGTGCGTCTGTGTCTGTGTACGTGTGTCTGTGTGTCTGTGTGCGTATCTGTGTCTGTGCGTCTGTGTGTCTGTGTCTGTGCGTCTGCGTGTCTGTGTGCGTGTCTGTGTCTGTGCGTCTGTGTCTCTACCTGTGTGTCTGTGTACGTGTATGTGTGTGTCTGTGCATCTGTGTGTCTGTGTGCGCGTGTCTGTGCGTGTGTCTGTCTGTGCGTCTGTGTTCTGTGTCTTTGCGTCTGTGTGTCTGTGCACGTGTGTCTGTGTGTCTGTTTGCGTGTCTGTGTATGTCTGTGTCTGTGTGTCTGTGCGTCTGTGTGTCTGTGTCGGTGCGTCTGCGTGTCTGTGCGCGTGTCTGTGTCTGTGCGTCTGTGTGCCTGTGCGTCTGTGTGTCTGTGTCTGTGCGTCTGTGTGTCTGTTTACGTGTGTCTGCGTGTGTCTGTGTGTCTGTGTCTGTGCGTCTGTGTGTCTGTGTCTGTGCATCTGTGTGTCTGTGTGTGCGTCTGTGTGTCTGTGTCTGCGCGTCTGTGTGTCTGTGTACGTGTGTCTGTGCGTCTGTGTCTGTGTACGTGTGTCTGTGTGTCTGTGTGCGTGTCTGTGTCTGTGCGTCTGTGTCTCTGCCTGTGTGTCTGTGTACGTGTATGTGTGTGTCTGTGCGTCTGTGTCTGTGTACTTGTATCTGTGTGTCTGTGCGTCTGTGTCTGTGTACGTGTGTCTGTGCGTCTGTGTGTCTGTGTGCGTGTGTCTGTGTGTCTGTGCGTCTGTGTCTGTGTCTGTGCGTCTGTGTGTCTGTGTACGTGTGTATGTGTGTCTGTGCGTCTCTGTGCCTGTGTACTTGTGTCTGTGTATGTCTGTGTATCTGTGTGCGTGTCTGTGTGTGTGCGTATGTGTCTGTGTCTGTGCGTCTGCGTGCCTGTGTGCGTGTGTCTGTGCGTCTGTGTGTATGTGTCTGTGCGTGTGTGTGTCTGTGTGCGTGTCTGTGTCTGTGCGTCTGTGTGTCTGTGTCTGTGTCTGTGCGTCTGTGTGTCTGCGTGTCTGTCTATGCGTCTGTGTGTCTGTGTCTGTGCGTCTGTGTGTCTGTGTCTGTGTCTGTGCACGTGTGTCTGTGTCTTTGTGTGCTTCTGTGTGTGTCTGTGTCTGTGCGTCTGCGTGTCTGTGTGCGTGTGTCTGTGTGTCTGTGTCTGTGCGTCTGCGTGTCTGTGTGCGTGTCTGTGTGTCTGTGTGTCTGTGTACGTGTGTCTGCGTGTCTGTGTGCGTATCTGTGTCTGTGCGTCTGTGTGTCTGTGTCTGTGCGTCTGCGTGTCTGTGTGCGTGTCTGTGTGTCTGTGTGTCTGTGTACGTGTGTCTGCGTGTCTGTGTGCGTGTCTGTGTCTGTGCGTCTGTGTCTGTGCCTGTGTGTCTGTGTACGTGCATCTGTGTGTCTGTGCATCTGTGTGTCTGTGTGCGCGTGTCTGTGCGTGTGTCTGTGTCTGTGTGTCTGTGTCTCTGCGTCTGTGTACGTGTGTCTGTGTGCGTGTCTGTGTGCGTGTGTCTGTGTGTCTGTGTGTCTGTGTACGTGTGTCTGTGCGTCTGTGTGTCTGTGTACGTGTGTCTGCGTGTCTGTGTGCGTATCTGTGTCTGTGCGTCTGTGTGTCTGTGTCTGTGCGTCTGCGTGTCTGTGTGCGTGTCTGTGTCTGTGCGTCTGTGTCTGTGCCTGTGTGTCTGTGTACGTGCATCTGTGTGTCTGTGCATCTGTGTGTCTGTGTGCGCGTGTCTGTGCGTGTGTCTGTGTCTGTGCGTCTGTGTGTCTGTGTCTCTGCGTCTGTGTGTCTCTGCCCGTGTGCCTGTGTGTGTCTGTGTCTGTGCGTCTGTGTGCCTGAGTATGTGTCTGTGTCTTTGCGTCTGCGTGTCTGTGTCTCTGCGTCTGTGTGTCTGTGTGTGTCTGTGCCTGTGCGTCTGTGTGTCTGTGTACGTGTGTCTGTGTGTCTGTCTGTGTACGTGTGTCTCTGTGTGTCTGTGCGTCTGTGTGTCTGTGTCTGTGCGTCCGTGTGTCTGTGTACGTGTGTCTGCGTGTATCTGTGCGTCCGTGTGTCTGTGTACGTGTGTCTGCGTGTGTCTGTGTGTCCGTGTGCGTGTCTGTGTGTGTCTGTATCTGCGTGTCTGTGTGTGTCTGTGTCTGCGTGTCTGTGTGTCTGTCTGTGCGTCTGTGTGTCTGTGCGTCTGTGTCTGTGTACGTGTGTCTGTGTGTCTGTGTGCGTATCTGTGTCTGTGCGTCTGTGTGTCTGTGTCTGTGCGTCTGCGTGTCTGTGTGCGTGTCTGTGTCTGTGCGTCTGTGTCTCTACCTGTGTGTCTGTGTACGTGTATGTGTGTGTCTGTGCATCTGTGTGTCTGTGTGCGCGTGTCTGTGCGTGTGTCTGTCTGTGCGTCTGTGTTCTGTGTCTGTGCGTCTGTGTGTCTGTGCACGTGTGTCTGTGTGTCTGTTTGCGTGTCTGTGTATGTCTGTGTCTGTGTGTCTGTGCGTCTGTGTCTGTGTACGTGTGTCTGTGCGTCTGTGTGTCTGTGTACGTGTGTCTGTGCGTCTGTGTCTGTGTACGTGTGTCTGTGTGAAAGTGTGCGTATCTGTGTCTGTGCGTCTGTGTGTCTGTGTCTGTGCGTCTGCGTGTCTGTGTGCGTGTCTGTGTCTGTGCGTCTGTGTCTCTACCTGTGTGTCTGTGTACGTGTATGTGTGTGTCTGTGCATCTGTGTGTCTGTGTGCGCGTGTCTGTGCGTGTGTCTGTCTGTGCGTCTGTGTTCTGTGTCTGTGCGTCTGTGTGTCTGTGTGCGTGTCTGTGTGTCTGTGTCGGTGCGTCTGCGTGTCTGTGTCTGTGCGTCTGCGTGTCTGTGTGTGTCTGTGTCTGTGCGTCTGTGTGTCTGTGTCGGCGCGTCTGCGTGTCTGTGCGCGTGTCTGTGTCTGTGCGTCTGTGTGCCTGTGTCTGTGCGTCCGTGTGTCTGTACGTGTGTGTGTGTCTGTGTGTCTGTGCGTCTGTGTGTCTGCGTCTGTGTCTGTGCGTCTGTGTCTGTGTCTGTGCGTCTGTGTGTCTACGTGTCTGTTTGTGCGTCTGTGTGTCTGTGTGCGTGTCTGTGAGTGTCTGTGTCTGTGCGCCTGTGTGTCTGTGTGCGTGTCTGTGTACGTGTCTGTTCTGTGCGTCTGTGTCTGTGTGCGTGTGTCTGCGTGTGTCTGTGCGTCTGTGTCTGTGTGCGTGTCTGTCTGTGCGTCTGTGTGTCTGTGTGCGTGTCTGTGTGTGTCTGTGTCTGTGCGTCTGCGTGTCTGTGTGTGTCTGTGTCCGTGCGTCTGTGTGTCTGTTTCTGTGCGTCTGTGTGTGTGTGCACGTGTGTCTGTGTGTCTGTGCGCGCTTCTGTGTGTCTGTGTCTGTGCGTCTGCGTGTCTGTGCGCGTGTGTCTGTGTGTCTGTGCGTCTGTGTGTCTGTGTACGTGTGTCTGTGCGTCTGTGTCTGTGTACGTGTGTCTGTGTGTCTGTGTGCGTATCTGTGTCTGTGCGTCTGTGTGTCTGTGTCTGTGCGTCTGCGTGTCTGTGTGCGTGTCTGTGTCCGTGCGTCTGTGTCTCTACCTGTGTGTCTGTGTACGTGTGTCTGTGTGTCTGTGTGCGTATCTGTGTCTGTGCGTCTGTGTGTCTGTGCACGTGTGTCTGTGTGTCTGTTTGCGTGTCTCTGTATGTCTGTGTCTGTGTGTCTGTGCGTCTGTGTCTGTGTACGTGTTTCTGTGCGTCTGTGTGTCTGTGTCTGTGCGTCTGTGTGTCTGTGCACGTGTGTCTGTGTGCGTGTCTGTGTGTCTGTGTCGGTGCGTCTGCGTGTCTGTGTCTGTGCGTCTGCGTGTCTGTGTGTGTCTGTGTCTGTGCGTCTGTGTGTCTGCGTCGGCGCGTCTGCGTGTCTGTGCGCGTGTCTGTGTCTGTGCGTCTGTGTGCCTGTGCGTCTGTGTGTCTGTGTACGTGTGTCTGTGTCTGTGCGTCTGTGTCTGTGTCTGTGCGTCTGTGTGTCTGTGTCTGTGCGTCTGTGTGCCTGTGCGTCTGTGTGTCTGTGTACGTGTGTCTGTGTCTGTGCGTCTGTGTGTCTGTGTCTGTGCGTCTGTGTGTCTGTGTCTGTGCGTCTGTGTGTCTGTGCACGTGTGTCTGTGTGCGTGTCTGTGTGTCTGTGTCGGTGCGTCTGCGTGTCTGTGTGTGTCTGTGTCTGTGCGTCTGCGTGTCTGTGTGTGTCTGTGTCTGTGCGTCTGTGTGTCTGTGTCGGTGCGTCTGCGTGTCTGTGCGCGTGTCTGTGTCTGTGCGTCTGTGTGCCTGTGCGTCTGTGTGTCTGTGTACGTGTGTCTGTGTCTGTGCGTCTGTGTGTCTGTGTCTGTGCGTCTGTGTGCCTGTGCGTCTGTGTGTCTGTGTACGTGTGTCTGTGTCTGTGCGTCTGTGTGTCTGTGTCTGTGCGTCTGTGTGTCTGTGTCTGTGCGTCTGTGTGTCTGTGCACGTGTGTCTGTGTGCGTGTCTGTGTGTCTGTGTCGGTGCGTCTGCGTGTCTGTGTGTGTCTGTGTCTGTGCGTCTGCGTGTCTGTGTGTGTCTGTGTCTGTGCGTCTGTGTGTCTGTGTCGGTGCGTCTGCGTGTCTGTGCGCGTGTCTGTGTCTGTGCGTCTGTGTGCCTGTGCGTCTGTGTGTCTGTGTACGTGTGTCTGTGTCTGTGCGTCTGTGTCTGTGTCTGTGCGTCTGTGTGTCTGTTTACGTGTGTCTGCGTGTCTGTGCGTCTGTGTGTCTGTGTACGTGTGTCTGTGTCTGTGCGTCTGTGTGTCTGTGTCTGTGCGTCTGTGTGTCTGTGTCTGTGCGTCTGTGTGTCTGTGCACGTGTGTCTGTGTGCGTGTCTGTGTGTCTGTGCACGTGTGTCTGTGTGCGTGTCTGTGTGTCTGTGTCGGTGCGTCTGCGTGTCTGTGTGTGTCTGTGTCTGTGCGTCTGCGTGTCTGTGTGTGTCTGTGTCTGTGCGTCTGTGTGTCTGTGTCGGTGCGTCTGCGTGTCTGTGCGCGTGTCTGTGTCTGTGCGTCTGTGTGCCTGTGCGTCTGTGTGTCTGTGTACGTGTGTCTGTGTCTGTGCGTCTGTGTGTCTGTGTCTGTGCGTCTGTGTGTCTGTTTACGTGTGTCTGCGTGTCTGTGTGTCTGTGTCTGTGCGTCTCTGTGTCTGTGTCTGTGCATCTGTGTGTCTGTGTGTGCGTCTGTGTGTCTGTGTCTGTGCGTCTGTGTGTCTGCGTGTCTGTCTATGCGTCTGTGTGTCTGTGTCTGTGCGTCTGTGTGTCTGTGTGCGTGTCTCTGTACGTGTCTGTTCTGTGCGTCTGTGTCTGTGTGCGTGTCTGCGTCTGTGCGTCTGTGTCTGTGTCTGTGTCTGTGCACGTGTGTCTGTGTCTGTGTGCTTCTGTGTGTATCTGTGTCTGTGCGTCTGCGTGTCTGTGTGCGTGTGTCTGTGTGTCTGTGTCTGTGCGTCTGCGTGTCTGTGTGCGTGTCTGTGTGTCTGTGTGTCTGTGTACGTGTATCTGTGCGTGTCTGTGCATCTGTGTGTCTGTGTGCGCGTGTCTGTGCGTGTGTCTGTGTCTGTGTCTGTGTCTCTGCGTCTGTGTACGTGTGTCTGTGTGCGTGTCTGTGTGCGTGTGTCTGTGTGTCTGTGTGTCTGTGTACGTGTGTCTGTGCGTCTGTGTGTCTGTGTACGTGTGTCTGCGTGTCTGTGTGCGTATCTGTGTCTGTGCGTCTGTGTGTCTGTGTCTGTGCGTCTGCGTGTCTGTGTGCGTGTCTGTGTCTGTGCCTGTGTGTCTGTGTACGTGCATCTGTGTGTCTGTGCATCTGTGTGTCTGTGTGCGCGTGTCTGTGCGTGTGTCTGTCTGTGCGTCTGTGTGTCTGTGTCTCTGCGTCTGTGTGTCTCTGCCCGTGTGCCTGTGTGTGTCTGTGTCTGTGCGTCTGTGTGCCTGAGTATGTGTCTGTGTCTTTGCGTCTGCGTCTCTGTGTCTCTGCGTCTGTGTGTCTGTGTGTGTCTGTGCCTGTGCGTCTGTGTGTCTGTGTACGTGTGTCTGTGTGTCTGTGTCTGTGTACGTGTGTCTCTGTGTGCCTGTGCGTCTGTGTCTGTGCGTCTGTGTGTCTGTGTCTGTGCGTCCGTGTGTCTGTGTACGTGTGTCTGCGTGTATCTGTGCGTCTGTGTCTGTATCTGTGCGTCCGTGTGTCTGTGTACGTGTGTCTGCGTGTGTCTGTGTGTCTGTGTGCGTGTCTGTGTGTGTGCGTATGTGTGTCTGTGTACGTGTGTATGTGTGTCTGTGCGTCTCTGTGCCTGTGTACGTGTGTCTGTGTATGTCTGTGTATCTGTGTGCGTGTCTGTGTGTGTGCGTATGTGTGTCTGTGTCTGTGCGTCTGCGTGTCTGTGTGCGTGTGTCTGTGCGTCTGTGTGTCTGTGTCTGTGCGTCTGTGTGTCTGTGTCTGTGCGTCTGTGTGTCTGTGTCTCTGTGTGCTTCTGTGTGTGTCTGTGTCTGTGCGTCTGCGTGTCTCTGTGCGTGTGTCTGTGCGTCTGTGTCTGTGCGTCTGTGTGTCTGTGTGCGTATCTGTGTCTGTGCGTCTGTGTGTGTGTCTCTGCGTCTGCGTGTCTGTGTGCGTGTCTGTGTGTCTCTGCGTCTGTGTACGTGTGTCTGTGTGCGTGTCTGTGTGCGTGTGTCTGTGTGTCTGTGTGTCTGTGTACGTGTGTCTGTGCGTCTGTGTGTCTGTGTCTGTGTGTCTGTGTCTCTGCGTCTGTGTACGTGTGTCTGTGTGCGTGTCTGTGTGCGTGTGTCTGTGTGTCTGTGTCCTGTGTACGTGTGTCTGTGCGTCTGTGTGTCTGTGTCTGTGCGTCTGCGTGTCTGTGTGCGTGTCCGTGTCTGTGCGTCTGTGTCTGTGCCTGTGTGTCTGTGTACGTGCATCTGTGTGTCTGTGCATCTGTGTGTCTGTGTGCGCGTGTCTGTGCGTGTGTCTGTGTCTGTGCGTCTGTGTGTCTGTGTCTCTGCGTCCGTGTGTCTCTGCCCGTGTGCCTGTGTGTGTCTGTGTCTGTGCGTCTGTGTGCCTGAGTATGTGTCTGTGTCTTTGCGTCTGCGTGTCTGTGTCTCTGCGTTTGTGTGTCTGTGTGTGTCTGTGTCTGTGCGTCTGCGTGTCTGTGTGCGTGTCTGTGCCTGTGCGTCTGTGTGTCTGTGTACGTGTGTCTGTGTGTCTGTGTCTGTGTCTGTGCACGTGTGTCTGTGTGCGTGTCTGTGTGTCCGTGTCGGTGCGTCTGCGTGTCTGTGTGTGTCTGTGTCTGTGCGTCTGCGTGTCTGTGTCTGCGCGTCTGTGTGTCTATATAAGTGTGTCTGTGTGTGTCTGTGCGTCTGTCTGTGTGTCTGTGTACGTGTGTCTGCGTGTGTCTGTGCGTCTGTGTGTCTATGTACGTGTGTCTGTGTGTGTCTGTGCGTCTGTCTGTGTGTCTGAGTATGTGTCTGTGTCTTTGCGTCTGCGTGTCTGTGTCTCTGCGTCTGTGTGTCTGTGTGTGTCTGTGCCTGTGCGTCTGTGTGTCTGTGTACGTGTGTCTGTGTCTGTGTCTGTGTACGTGTGTCTCTGTGTGTCTGTGCGTCTGTGTCTGTGCGTCTGTGTGTCTGTGTCTGTGCGTCCGTGTGTCTGTACGTGTGTGTGTGTCTGTGTGTCTGTGCGTCTGTGTGTGCGTCTGTGTCTGTGCGTCTGTGTCTGTGTCTGTGCGTCTGTGTGTCTACGTGTCTGTCTGTGCGTCTGTGTGTCTGTGTGCGTGTCTGTGAGTGTCTGTGTCTGTGCGCCTGTGTGTCTGTGTGCGTGTCTGTGTACGTGTCTGTTCTGTGCGCCTGTGTCTGTGTGCGTGTGTCTGCGTGTGTCTGTGCGTCTGTGTCTGTGTGCGTGTCTGTCTGTGCGTCTGTGTGTCTGTTTCTGTGCGTCTGTGTGTGTGTGCACGTGTGTCTGTGTGTCTGTGCGCGCTTCTGTGTGTCTGTGTCTGTGCGTCTGCGTGTCTGTGTCTGCGCGTCTGTGTGTCTATATAAGTGTGTCTGTGTGTGTCTGTGCGTCTGTCTGTGTGTCTGTGTACGTGTGTCTGCGTGTGTCTGTGCGTCTGTGTGTCTATGTACGTGTGTCTGTGTGTGTCTGTGCGTCTGTCTGTGTGTCTGAGTATGTGTCTGTGTCTTTGCGTCTGCGTGTCTGTGTCTCTGCGTCTGTGTGTCTGTGTGTGTCTGTGCCTGTGCGTCTGTGTGTCTGTGTACGTGTGTCTGTGTCTGTGTCTGTGTACGTGTGTCTCTGTGTGTCTGTGCGTCTGTGTCTGTGCGTCTGTGTGTCTGTGTCTGTGCGTCCGTGTGTCTGTACGTGTGTGTGTGTCTGTGTGTCTGTGCGTCTGTGTGTGTGCGTCTGTGTCTGTGCGTCTGTGTCTGTGTCTGTGCGTCTGTGTGTCTACGTGTCTGTCTGTGCGTCTGTGTGTCTGTGTGCGTGTCTGTGAGTGTCTGTGTCTGTGCGCCTGTGTGTCTGTGTGCGTGTCTGTGTACGTGTCTGTTCTGTGCGTCTGTGTCTGTGTGCGTGTGTCTGCGTGTGTCTGTGCGTCTGTGTCTGTGTGCGTGTCTGTCTGTGCGTCTGTGTGTCTGTGTCTGTGTGTCTGTGTGCGTGTCTGTGTGTGTCTGTGTCTGTGCGTCTGTGTGTCTGTTTCTGTGCGTCTGTGTGTGTGTGCACGTTTGTCTGTGTGTCTGTGCGCGCTTCTGTGTGTCTGTGTCTGTGCGTCTGCGTGTCTGTGTCTGTGTGTCTGTGTGCGTGTCTGTGTGTGTCTGTGTCTGTGCGTCTGTGTGTCTGTTTCTGTGCGTCTGTGTGTGTGTGCACGTGTGTCTGTGTGTCTGTGCGTCTGTGTGTCTGTGTACGTGTGTCTGTGCGTCTGTGTCTGTGTACGTGTGTCTGTGTGTCTGTGTGCGTATCTGTGTCTGTGCGTCTGTGTGTCTGTGTCTGTGCGTCTGCGTGTCTGTGTGCGTGTCTGTGTCTGTGCGTCTGTGTCTCTACCTGTGTGTCTGTGTACGTGTATGTGTGTGTCTGTGCATCTGTGTGTCTGTGTGCGCGTGTCTGTGCGTGTGTCTGTCTGTGCGTCTGTGTTCTGTGTCTGTGCGTCTGTGTGTCTGTGCACGTGTGTCTGTGTGTCTGTTTGCGTGTCTGTGTATGTCTGTGTCTGTGTGTCTGTGCGTCTGTGTGTCTGTGTCGGTGCGTCTGCGTGTCTGTGCGCGTGTCTGTGTCTGTGCGTCTGTGTGCCTGTGCGTCTGTGTGTCTGTGTCTGTGCGTCTGTGTGTCTGTGTACGTGTGTCTGCGTGTGTCTGTGTGTCTGTGTCTGTGCGTCTGTGTGTCTGTGTCTGTGCATCTGTGTGTCTGTGTGTGCGTCTGTGTGTCTGTGTCTGTGCGTCTGTGTGTCTGTGTACGTGTGTCTGTGTGTCTGTGTGTGTCTGTGCCTGTGCGTCTGTGTGTCTGTGTACGTGTGTCTGTGTGTCTGTGTCTGTGTACGTGTGTCTCTGTGTGTCTGTGCGTCTGTGTGTCTGTGTCTGTGCGTCCGTGTGTCTGTGTACGTGTGTCTGCGTGTATCTGTGCGTCCGTGTGTCTGTGTACGTGTGTCTGCGTGTGTCTGTGTGTCCGTGTGCGTGTCTGTGTGTGTCTGTATCTGCGTGTCTGTGTGTGTCTGTGTCTGCGTGTCTGTGTGTCTGTCTGTGCGTCTGTGTGTCTGTGCGTCTGTGTCTGTGTACGTGTGTCTGTGTGTCTGTGTGCGTGTCTGTGTCTGTGCGTCTGTGTGTCTGTGTCTGTGCGTCTGCGTGTCTGTGTGCGTGTCTGTGTCTGTGCGTCTGTGTCTCTACCTGTGTGTCTGTGTACGTGTATGTGTGTGTCTGTGCATCTGTGTGTCTGTGTGCGCGTGTCTGTGCGTGTGTCAGTCTGTGCGTCTGTGTTCTGTGTCTGTGCGTCTGTGTGTCTGTGCACGTGTGTCTGTGTGTCTGTTTGCGTGTCTGTGTATGTCTGTCTGTGTGTCTGTGCGTCTGTGTCTGTGTACGTGTGTCTGTGCGTCTGTGTGTCTGTGTACGTGTGTCTGTGCGTCTGTGTCTGTGTACGTGTGTCTGTGTGAGTGTGCGTATCTGTGTCTGTGCGTCTGTGTGTCTGTGTCTGTGCGTCTGCGTGTCTGTGTCTGTGCGTCTGCGTGTCTGTGTGCGTGTCTGTGTCTGTGCGTCTGTGTCTCTACCTGTGTGTCTGTGTACGTGTATGTGTGTGTCTGTGCATCTGTGTGTCTGTGTGCGCGTGTCTGTGCGTGTGTCTGTCTGTGCGTCTGTGTTCTGTGTCTGTGCGTCTGCGTGTCTGTGTGCGTGCCTGTGTCTGTGCGTCTGTGTCTCTACCTGTGTGTCTGTGTACGTGTATGTGTGTGTCTGTGCATCTGTGTGTCTGTGTGCGCGTGTCTGTGCGTGTGTCTGTCTGTGCGTCTGTGTTCTGTGTCTGTGCGTCTGTGTGTCTGTGTGCGTGTCTGTGTGTCTGTGTGTCTGTGTGCGTGTGTCTGCGTGTGTCTGTGCGTCTGTGTCTGTGTGCGTGTCTGTCTGTGCGTCTGTGTGTCTGTGTCTGTGTGTCTGTGTGCGTGTCTGTGTGTGTCTGTGTCCGTGCGTCTGTGTGTCTGTTTCTGTGCGTCTGTGTGTGTGTGCACGTGTGTCTGTGTGTCTGTGCGCGCTTCTGCGTGTCTGTGTCTGTGCGTCTGCGTGTCTGTGCGCGTGTGTCTGTGTGTCTGTGCGTCTGTGTGTCTGTGTACGTGTGTCTGTGCGTCTGTGTGTCTGTGTACGTGTGTCTGTGCGTCTGTGTCTGTGTACGTGCGTCTGTGTGTCTGTGTCTGTGCGTCTGTGTGTCTGTGTCTGTGCGTCTGCGTGTCTGTGTGCGTGTCTGTGTCCGTGCGTCTGTGTCTCTACCTGTGTGTCTGTGTACGTGTATGTGTGTGTCTGTGCATCTGTGTGTCTGTGTGCGCGTGTCTGTGCGTGTGTCTGTCTGTGCGTCTGTGTTCTGTGTCTGTGCGTCTGTGTGTCTGTGCACGTGTGTCTGTGTGTCTGTTTGCGTGTCTCTGTATGTCTGTGTCTGTGTGTCTGTGCGTCTGTGTCTGTGTACGTGTGTCTGTGCGTCTGTGTGTCTGTGTCTGTGCGTCTGTGTGTCTGTGCACGTGTGTCTGTGTGCGTGTCTGTGTGTCTGTGTCGGTGCGTCTGCGTGTCTGTGTCTGTGCGTCTGCGTGTCTGTGTGTGTCTGTGTCTGTGCGTCTGTGTGTCTGTGTCTGTGCGTCTGCGTGTCTGTGCGCGTGTCTGTGTCTGTGCGTCTGTGTGCCTGTGCGTCTGTGTGTCTGTGTACGTGTGTCTGTGTCTGTGCGTCTGTGTCTGTGTCTGTGCGTCTGTGTGTCTGTGTCTGTGCGTCTGTGTGCCTGTGCGTCTGTGTGTCTGTGTACGTGTGTCTGTGTCTGTGCGTCTGTGTGTCTGTGTCTGTGCGTCTGTGTGTCTGTGTCTGTGCGTCTGTGTGTCTGTGCACGTGTGTCTGTGTGCGTGTCTGTGTGTCTGTGTCGGTGCGTCTGCGTGTCTGTGTGTGTCTGTGTCTGTGCGTCTGCGTGTCTGTGTGTGTCTGTGTCTGTGCGTCTGTGTGTCTGTGTCGGTGCGTCTGCGTGTCTGTGCGCGTGTCTGTGTCTGTGCGTCTGTGTGCCTGTGCGTCTGTGTGTCTGTGTACGTGTGTCTGTGTCTGTGCGTCTGTGTCTGTGTCTGTGCGTCTGTGTGTCTGTGTCTGTGCGTCTGTGTGTCTGTGCGTCTGTGTGTCTGTGTACGTGTGTCTGTGTCTGTGCGTCTGTGTGTCTGTGTCTGTGCGTCTGTGTGTCTGTGTCTGTGCGTTTGTGTGTCTGTGCACGTGTGTCTGTGTGCGTGTCTGTGTGTCTGTGTCGGTGCGTCTGCGTGTCTGTGTGTGTCTGTGTCTGTGCGTCTGCGTGTCTGTGTGTGTCTGTGTCTGTGCGTCTGTGTGTCTGTGTCGGTGCGTCTGCGTGTCTGTGCGCGTGTCTGTGTCTGTGCGTCTGTGTGCCTGTGCGTCTGTGTGTCTGTGTACGTGTGTCTGTGTCTGTGCGTCTGTGTGTCTGTTTACGTGTGTCTGCGTGTCTGTGTGTCTGTGTCTGTGCGTCTGTGTGTCTGTGTCTGTGCATCTGTGTGTCTGTGTGTGCGTCTGTGTGTCTGTGTCTGTGCGTCTGTGTGTCTGCGTGTCTGTCTATGCGTCTGTGTGTCTGTGTCTGTGCGTCTGTGTGTCTGTGTGCGTGTCTCTGTACGTGTCTGTTCTGTGCGTCTGTGTCTGTGTGCGTGTGTCTGCGTGTGTCTGTGCGTCTGTGTCTGTGTGCGTGTCTGCGTCTGTGCGTCTGTGTCTGTGTCTGTGTCTGTGCATGTGTGTCTGTGTCTGTGTGCTTCTGTGTGTGTCTGTGTCTGTGCGTCTGCGTGTCTGTGTGCGTGTCTGTGTGTCTGTGTGTCTGTGTACGTGTATCTGTGCGTGTCTGTGCATCTGTGTGTCTGTGTGCGCGTGTCTGTGCGTGTGTCTGTGTCTGTGTCTGTGTCTCTGCGTCTGTGTACGTGTGTCTGTGTGCGTGTCTGTGTGCGTGTGTCTGTGTGTCTGTGTGTCTGTGTACGTGTGTCTGTGCGTCTGTGTGTCTGTGTACGTGTGTCTGCGTGTCTGTGTGCGTATCTGTGTCTGTGCGTCTGTGTGTCTGTCTGTGCGTCTGTGTGTCTGTGTCTCTGCGTCTGTGTGTCTCTGCCCGTGTGCCTGTGTGTGTCTGTGTCTGTGCGTCTGTGTGCCTGAGTATGTGTCTGTGTCTTTGCGTCTGCGTCTCTGTGTCTCTGCGTCTGTGTGTCTGTGTGTGTCTGTGCCTGTGCGTCTGTGTGTCTGTGTACGTGTGTCTGTGTGTCTGTGTCTGTGTACGTGTGTCTCTGTGTGCCTGTGCGTCTGTGTCTGTGCGTCTGTGTGTCTGTGTCTGTGCGTCCGTGTGTCTGTGTACGTGTGTCTGCGTGTATCTGTGCGTCTGTGTGTCTGTATCTGTGCGTCCGTGTGTCTGTGTACGTGTGTCTGCGTGTGTCTGTGTGTCTGTGTGCGTGTCTGTGTGTGTCTGTATCTGCGTGTCTGTGTGTGTCTGTGTCTGCGTGTCTGTGTGTCTGTCTGTGCGTCTGTGTGTCTGTGTCTGTGCGTCTGTGTGTCTGTGCACGTGTGTCTGTGTGTGTCTGTGTGTCTGTTTGCGTGTCTGTGTGTGTCTGTGTCTGTGCGTCTGCGTGTCTGTGTGTGTGTCTGTGTCTGTGCGTCTGTGTGTCTGTGTACGTGTATCTGTGTGTCTGTGCGTCTGTGTCTGTGTACGTGTGTCTGTGCGTCTGTGTGTCTGTGTGCGTGTGTCTGTGTGTCTGTGCGTCTGTGTTTCTGTGTCTGTGCGTCTGTGTGTCTGTGGACGTGTGTCTGTGTGCGTGTCTGTGTGTCTGTGTCGGTGCGTCTGCGTCTCTGTGTGTGTCTGTGTCTGTGCGTCTGCGTGTCTGTGTGTGTCTGTGTGTGTCTGTCTGTGCGTCTGTGTGTCTGTGTCTGTGCACGTGTGTCTGTGTGTCTCTGTGTGCTTCTGTGTGTGTCTGTCTGTGCGTCTGTGTCTGTGTACGTGTGTCTGTGTGTAAGTGTGCGTATCTGTGTCTGTGCGTCTGTGTGTCTGTGTCTGTGCGTCTGCGTGTCTGTGTGCGTGTCTGTGTCTGTGCGTCTGTGTCTCTACCTGTGTGTCTGTGTACGTGTATGTGTGTGTCTGTGCATCTGTGTGTCTGTGTGCGCGTGTCTGTGCGTGTGTCTGTCTGTGCGTCTGTGTTCTGTGTCTGTGCGTCTGTGTGTCTGTGTGCGTGTCTGTGTGTCTGTGTCGGTGCGTCTGCGTGTCTGTGTCTGTGTGCGTGTCTGTGTGTGTCTGTATCTGCGTGTCTGTGTGTGTCTGTGTCTGCGTGTCTGTGTGTCTGTCTGTGCGTCTGTGTGTCTGTGTCTGTGCGTCTGTGTGTCTGTGCACGTGTGTCTGTGTGTGTCTGTGTGTCTGTTTGCGTGTCTGTGTGTGTCTGTGTCTGTGCGTCTGCGTGTCTGTGTGTGTGTCTGTGTCTGTGCGTCTGTGTGTCTGTGTACGTGTATCTGTGTGTCTGTGCGTCTGTGTCTGTGTACGTGTGTCTGTGCGTCTGTGTGTCTGTGTGCGTGTGTCTGTGTGTCTGTGCGTCTGTGTTTCTGTGTCTGTGCGTCTGTGTGTCTGTGGACGTGTGTCTGTGTGCGTGTCTGTGTGTCTGTGTCGGTGCGTCTGCGTCTCTGTGTGTGTCTGTGTCTGTGCGTCTGCGTGTCTGTGTGTGTCTGTGTGTGTCTGTCTGTGCGTCTGTGTGTCTGTGTCTCTGCGTCTGTGCGTCTGTGTCTGTGTCTGTGCACGTGTGTCTGTGTGTCTCTGTGTGCTTCTGTGTGTGTCTGTCTGTGCGTCTGTGTCTGTGTACGTGTGTCTGTGTGAAAGTGTGCGTATCTGTGTCTGTGCGTCTGTGTTTCTGTGTCTGTGCGTCTGTGTGTCTGTGGACGTGTGTCTGTGTGCGTGTCTGTGTGTCTGTGTCGGTGCGTCTGCGTCTCTGTGTGTGTCTGTGTCTGTGCGTCTGCGTGTCTGTGTGTGTCTGTGTGTGTCTGTCTGTGCGTCTGTGTCTGTGTCTGTGCACGTGTGTCTGTGTGTCTCTGTGTGCTTCTGTGTGTGTCTGTCTGTGCGTCTGTGTCTGTGTACGTGTGTCTGTGTGAAAGTGTGCGTATCTGTGTCTGTGCGTCTGTGTGTCTGTGTCTGTGCGTCTGCGTGTCTGTGTGCGTGTCTGTGTCTGTGCGTCTGTGTCTCTACCTGTGTGTCTGTGTACGTGTATGTGTGTGTCTGTGCATCTGTGTGTCTGTGTGCGCGTGTCTGTGCGTGTGTCTGTCTGTGCGTCTGTGTTCTGTGTCTGTGCGTCTGTGTGTCTGTGTGCGTGTCTGTGTGTCTGTGTCGGTGCGTCTGCGTGTCTGTGTCTGTGTGCGTGTCTGTGTGTGTCTGTATCTGCGTGTCTGTGTGTGTCTGTGTCTGCGTGTCTGTGTGTCTGTCTGTGCGTCTGTGTGTCTGTGTCTGTGCGTCTGTGTGTCTGTGCACGTGTGTCTGTGTGTGTCTGTGTGTCTGTTTGCGTGTCTGTGTGTGTCTGTGTCTGTGCGTCTGCGTGTCTGTGTGTGTGTCTGTGTCTGTGCGTCTGTGTGTCTGTGTACGTGTATCTGTGTGTCTGTGCGTCTGTGTCTGTGTACGTGTGTCTGTGCGTCTGTGTGTCTGTGTGCGTGTGTCTGTGTGTCTGTGCGTCTGTGTTTCTGTGTCTGTGCGTCTGTGTGTCTGTGGACGTGTGTCTGTGTGCGTGTCTGTGTGTCTGTGTCGGTGCGTCTGCGTCTCTGTGTGTGTCTGTGTCTGTGCGTCTGCGTGTCTGTGTGTGTCTGTGTGTGTCTGTCTGTGCGTCTGTGTGTCTGTGTCTCTGCGTCTGTGCGTCTGTGTCTGTGTCTGTGCACGTGTGTCTGTGTGTCTCTGTGTGCTTCTGTGTGTGTCTGTCTGTGCGTCTGTGTCTGTGTACGTGTGTCTGTGTGTCTGTGTGCGTATCTGTGTCTGTGCGTCTGTGTGTCTGTGTCTGTGCGTCTGCGTGTCTGTGTGCGTGTCTGTGTCTGTGCGTCTGTGTCTCTACCTGTGTGTCTGTGTACGTGTATGTGTGTGTCTGTGCATCTGTGTGTCTGTGTGCGCGTGTCTGTGCGTGTGTCTGTCTGTGCGTCTGTGTTCTGTGTCTGTGCGTCTGTGTGTCTGTGTGCGTGTCTGTGTGTCTGTGTCGGTGCGTCTGCGTGTCTGTGTCTGTGTGCGTGTCTGTGTGTGTCTGTATCTGCGTGTCTGTGTGTG
Organism: Baylisascaris procyonis; assembly: GCA_037389465.1. Classification (NCBI taxonomy): domain Eukaryota; kingdom Metazoa; phylum Nematoda; class Chromadorea; order Rhabditida; family Ascarididae; genus Baylisascaris; species Baylisascaris procyonis. The sequence goes on along the minus strand of JAZARR010000153.1, from coordinate 7,950,749 downwards.
TCTGTGTCTGCGTGTCTGTGTGTCTGTCTGTGCGTCTGTGTGTCTGTGTCTGTGCGTCTGTGTGTCTGTGCACGTGTGTCTGTGTGTGTCTGTGTGTCTGTGTGCGTGTCTGTGTGTGTCTGTGTCTGTGCGTCTGCGTGTCTGTGTGTGTGTCTGTGTCTGTGCGTCTGTGTGTCTGTGTACGTGTATCTGTGTGTCTGTGCGTCTGTGTCTGTGTACGTGTGTCTGTGCGTCTGTGTGTCTGTGTGCGTGTGTCTGTGTGTCTGTGCGTCTGTGTTTCTGTGTCTGTGCGTCTGTGTGTCTGTGGACGTGTGTCTGTGTGCGTGTCTGTGTGTCTGTGTCGGTGCGTCTGCGTCTCTGTGTGTGTCTGTGTCTGTGCGTCTGCGTGTCTGTGTGTGTCTGTGTGTGTCTGTCTGTGCGTCTGTGTGTCTGTGTCTCTGCGTCTGTGCGTCTGTGTCTGTGTCTGTGCACGTGTGTCTGTGTGTCTCTGTGTGCTTCTGTGTGTGTCTGTCTGTGCGTCTGCGTGTCTGTGTGCGTGTGTCTGTGCGTCTGTGTCTGTGTGCGTGTCTGTGTGTGTGCGTCTGTGTGTCTGTGTCTGTGCGTCTGTGTGTCTGTGTACGTGTGTATGTGTGTCTGTGCGTCTGTGTGCCTGTGTACGTGTGTCTGTGTATGTCTGTGTATCTGTGTGCGTGTCTGTGTGTGTCTGTCTGTGCGTCTGTGTGTCTGTGTCTGTGCGTCTGTGTGTCTGTGTGCGTGTCTGTGTCTGTGCGTCTGTGTGTCTGTGTCTGTGCGTCTGTGTGTCTATGTACGTGTGTCTGTGTGTGTCTGTTGCTTCTGTCTGTGTGCGCGTGTCAGTGCGTATGTCTGTGTGTCTGTGTCTGTGGGTCTGTGTATCTGGTTACGTGTGTCTGCGTGTGTCTGTGCGTCTGTGTGTCTATGTACGTGTGTCTGTGTGTGTCTGTGCGTCTGCCTGTGTGTCTGTGTACGTGTGTCTGCGTGTGTCTGTGCGTCTGTGTGTCTATGTACGTGTGTCTGTGTGTGTCTGTGCGTCTGTCTGTGTGTCTGTGTCTGTGCGTCTGTGTGTCTGTGTACGTGTGTCTGTGTGTGTCTGTGTCTGTGCGTCTGTGTGTCTGTGTCTGTGTGTCTGTGTGCGTGTCTGTGTCTGTGCGTCTGTGTGTCTGTGTCTGTGCGTCCGTGTGTCTGTACGTGTGTGTGTGTCTGTGTGTCTGTGCGTCTGTGTCTGTGCATGTGTGTCTGTGTGCGTGTCTGTCTGTGCGTCCGTGTCTGTCTGTGCGTCTGTGTGTCTGTGTGCGTGTCTCTGCGTCTGTGCGTCTGTGTCTGTGTCTGTGCGTCTGTGTGTCTACGTGTCTGTCTGTGCGTCTGTGTGTCTGTGTGCGTGTCTGTGAGTGTCTGTGTCTGTGCGCCTGTGTGTCTGTGTGCGTGTCTGTGTACGTGTCTGTTCTGTGCGTCTGTGTCTGTGTGCGTGTCTGTCTGTGCGTCTGTGTGTCTGTGTCTGTGTGTCTGTGTGTGTGTGCACGTGTGTCTTTGTGTCTGTGTGCGTGTCTGTGTGTCTGTGCCTGTGCGTCTGCGTGTCTGTGTGTGTCTGTGTCTGTGCGTCTGTGTGTCTGTTTCTGTGCGTCTGTGTGTGTGTGCACGTGTGTCTGTGTGTCTGTGCGCGCTTCTGTGTGTGTCTGTGTCTGTGCGTCTGCGTGTCTGTGCGCGTGTGTCTGTGTGTCTGTGCGTCTGTGTGTCTGTGTACGTGTGTCTGTGCGTCTGTGTCTGTGTACGTGTGTCTGTGTGTCTGTGTGCGTATCTGTGTCTGTGCGTCTGTGTGTCTGTGTCTGTGCGTCTGCGTGTCTGTGTGCGTGTCTGTGTCTGTGCGTCTGTGTCTCTGCCTGTGTGTCTGTGTACGTGTATGTGTGTGTCTGTGCATCTGTGTGTCTGTGTGCGCGTGTCTGTGCGTGTGTCTGTCTGTGCGTCTGTGTGTCTGTGTCTGTGCGTCTGTGTGTCTGTGCGTCTGTGTACGTGTGTCTGTGTGTGTCTGTGCGTCTGTGTGTCTGCGTGTCTGTCCGTGCGTCTGTGTGTCTGTGTCTGTGCGTCTGTGTGTCTGTGTACGTGTCTGCGTGTGTCTGTGCGTCTGTGTCTGTGTGCGTGTCTGTGTGTCTGTGTCTGTGCGTCTGTGTGTCTGTGTGCGTGTCTGTGTCTGTGCGTCTGTCTGTCTGTGTCTGTGTGTCTGTGCGTGTGTCTGTGTCTGTGTGTCTGTGCGTGTGTCTGTGTCTGTGCGTCTGTGTGTCTGCGTGCGTGTGCCTGTGTGTGTCTGTGTCTGTGCGTCTGTGTGCCTGAGTATGTGTCTGTGTCTTTGCGTCTGTGTCTGTGTCTTTGCGTCTGTGTCTCTGTGTACGTGTGTCTGTGTGCGTGTCTGTGTGTGTCTGTGTCTGCGCGTCTGTGTGTCTGTGTGTGTCTGTGTGCGTGTCTGTGTCTGTCTGTATCTGCGCGTCTGTGTGTCTGTGTGTGTCTGTGTCTGCGTGTCTGTGTGTGTCTGTCTGTGCGTCTGTGTGTCTGTGTCTGTGCGTCTGTGTCTGTGCACGTATGTCTGTGTGTTTGTGTCTGTCTGCGTGTCTGTGTGTGTCTGTCTGTGCGTCTGTGTGTCTGTGTGCGTGTGTCTGTGTGTCTGTGCACGTGTGTCTGTGTGCGTGTCTGTGTGTCTGTGTCGGTGCGTCTGCGTGTCTGTGTGCGTGTCTGTGTCTGTGCGCCTGTGTCTGTGCACGTGCGTCTGTGTCCGTCTGTGTGTGTGTGTCGGTGCGTCTGTGTGTCTGCGTACGTGTGTGTGTCTGTGTGTGTCTGTGCGTCTGTGTGTCTGTGTCTGTGCGTCTCTGTGTCTGTGTACGTGTCTGCGTGTGTCTGTGCGTCTGTGTGTCTGTGTGCGTGTCTGTGTGTGTCTGTGCGTCTGTGTGTCTGTGTGCGTGTCTGTGTGTGTCTGTGCCTGTGCGTCTGTGTGTCTGTGTGCGTGTCTGTGTACGTGTCTGTTCTGTGCGTCTGTGTCTGTGCGTCTGCGTGTCTGTGTGCGTGTCTGTCTGTGCGTCTGTGTGTCTACGTGTCTGTCTGTGCGTCTGTGTGTCTGTGTGCGTGTCTGTGTGTGTCTGTGTCTGTGCGTCTGCGTGTCTTTGTGTGTCTGTGTCTGTGCGTCTGTGTGTCTGTTTATGTGCGTCTGTGTGTGTGTGCACGTGTGTCTGTGTGTCTGTGCGCGCTTCTGTGTGTCTGTGTGTCTGTGCGTCTGTGTGTCTGTGTACGTGTGTCTGTGCGTCTGTGTCTGTGTACGTGTGTCTGTGTGTCTGTGTGCGTATCTGTGTCTGTGCGTCTGTGTGTCTGTGTCTGTGCGTCTGCGTGTCTGTGTGCGTGTCTGTGTCTGTGCGTCTGTGTCTCTACCTGTGTGCCTGTGTACGTGTATGTGTGTGTCTGTGCATCTGTGTGTCTGTGTGCGCGTGTCTGTGCGTGTGTCTGTATGTGCGTCTGTGTTCTGTGTCTGTGCGTCTGTGTGTCTGTGCACGTGTGTCTGTGTGTCTGTTTGCGTGTCTGTGTATGTCTGTGTCTGTGTGTCTGTGCGTCTGTGTGTCTGTGTCTGTGCGTCTGTGTGTCTGTGTACGTGTGTGTGTGTCTGTGCGTCTGTGTGCCTGTGTACGTGTGTCTGTGTATGTCTGTGTATCTGTGTGCGTGTCTGTGTGCGTGTCTGTGTCTGTGCGTCTGTGTGTCTGTGTCTGTGGGTTTGTGTATCTGGTTACGTGTGTCTGCGTGTGTCTGTGCGTCTGTGTGTCTATGTACGTGTGTCTGTGTGTGTCTGTGCGTCTGTCTGTGTGTCTGTGTCTGTGCGTCTGTGTGTCTGTGTACGTGTGTCTGTGTGTGTCTGTGTCTGTGCGTCTGTGTGTCTGTGTCTGTGCGTCTGTGTGTCTGTGTGCGTGTCTGTGTCTGTGCGTCTGTGCGTCTGTGTCTGTGCGTCCGTGTGTCTGTACGTGTGTGTGTGTCTGTGTGTCTGTGCGTCTGTGTCTGTGCATGTGTGTCTGTGTGCGTGTCTGTCTGTGCGTCTGTGTGTCTGTGTGCGTGTCTCTGCGTCTGTGCGTCTGTGTGCGTGTCTGTGAGTGTCTGTGTCTGTGCGTCTGTGTGTCTGTGTCTGTGCGTCTGTGTGTCTACGTGTCTGTCTGTGCGTCTGTGTGTCTGTCTGTGCGTCTGTGTTCTGTGTCTGTGCGTCTGTGTGTCTGTGCACGTGTGTCTGTGTGTCTGTGTGCGTGTCTGTGTATGTCTGTGTCTGTGTGTCTGTGCGTCTGTGTGTCTGTGTCTGTGCGTCTGTGTGTCTGTGTACGTGTGTATGTGTGTCTGTGCGTCTGTGTGCCTGTGTACGTGTGTCTGTGTATGTCTGTGTATCTGTGTGCGTGTCTGTGTGTGTCTGTCTGTGCGTCTGTGTGTCTGTGTCTGTGCGTCTGTGTGTCTGTGTGCGTGTCTGTGTCTGTGCGTCTGTGTGTCTATGTACGTGTGTCTGTGTGTGTCTGTGCGTCTGTCTGTGTGCGCGTGTCAGTGCGTATGTCTGTGTGTCTGTGTCTGTGGGTCTGTGTATCTGGTTACGTGTGTCTGCGTGTGTCTGTGCGTCTGTGTGTCTATGTACGTGTGTCTGTGCGTCTGCCTGTGTGTCTGTGTACGTGTGTCTGCGTGTGTCTGTGCGTCTGTGTGTCTATGTACGTGTGTCTGTGCGTCTGTGTGTCTGTGTACGTGTGTCTGTGTGTGTCTGTGTATCTGTGTGCGTGTCTGTGTGTGTCTGTGTCTGTGCGTCTGTGTGTCTGTGTCTGTGCGTCTGTGTGTCTGTGTGCGTGTCTGTGTCTGTGCGTCTGTGTGTCTGTGTCTGTGCGTCCGTGTGTCTGTACGTGTGTGTGTGTCTGTGTGTCTGTGCGTCTGTGTGTCTGCGTCTGTGTCTGTGCGTCTGTGTCTGTGCATGTGTGTCTGTGTGCGTGTCTGTCTGTGCGTCCGTGTCTGTCTGTGCGTCTGTGTGTCTGTGTGCTTGTCTCTGCGTCTGTGCGTCTGTGTCTGTGTCTGTGCGTCTGTGTGTCTAGGTGTCTGTCTGTGCGTCTGTGTGTCTGTGTGCGTGTCTGTGAGTGTCTGTGTCTGTGCGCCTGTGTGTCTGTGTGCGTGTCTGTGTGCGTGTCTGTTCTGTGCGTCTGTGTCTGTGTGCGTGTGTCTGCGTGTGTCTGTGCGTCTGTGTCTGTGTGTCTGTGTGCGTGTCTGTGTGTGTCTGTGCCTGTGCGTCTGCGTGTCTGTGTGTGTCTGTGTCTGTGCGTCTGTGTGTCTGTTTCTGTGCGTCTGTGTGTGTGTGCACGTGTGTCTGTGTGTCTGTGCGCGCTTCTGTGTGTGTCTGTGTCTGTGCGTCTGCGTGTCTGTGTACGTGTCTGTCTGTGCGTCCGTGTCTGTCTGTGCGTCTGTGTGTCTGTGTGCTTGTCTCTGCGTCTGTGCGTCTGTGTCTGTGTCTGTGCGTCTGTGTGTCTAGGTGTCTGTCTGTGCGTCTGTGTGTCTGTGTGCGTGTCTGTGAGTGTCTGTGTCTGTGCGCCTGTGTGTCTGTGTGCGTGTCTGTGTACGTGTCTGTTCTGTGCGTCTGTGTGTCTGTGTGCTTGTCTCTGCGTCTGTGCGTCTGTGTCTGTGTCTGTGCGTCTGTGTGTCTAGGTGTCTGTCTGTGCGTCTGTGTGTCTGTGTGCGTGTCTGTGAGTGTCTGTGTCTGTGCGCCTGTGTGTCTGTGTGCGTGTCTGTGTGCGTGTCTGTTCTGTGCGCCTGTGTCTGTGTGCGTGTGTCTGCGTGTGTCTGTGCGTCTGTGTCTGTGTGTCTGTGTGCGTGTCTGTGTGTGTCTGTGCCTGTGCGTCTGCGTGTCTGTGTGTGTCTGTGTCTGTGCGTCTGTGTGTCTGTTTCTGTGCGTCTGTGTGTGTGTGCACGTGTGTCTGTGTGTCTGTGCGCGCTTCTGTGTGTGTCTGTGTCTGTGCGTCTGCGTGTCTGTGTACGTGTCTGTCTGTGCGTCCGTGTCTGTCTGTGCGTCTGTGTGTCTGTGTGCTTGTCTCTGCGTCTGTGCGTCTGTGTCTGTGTCTGTGCGTCTGTGTGTCTAGGTGTCTGTCTGTGCGTCTGTGTGTCTGTGTGCGTGTCTGTGAGTGTCTGTGTCTGTGCGCCTGTGTGTCTGTGTGCGTGTCTGTGTACGTGTCTGTTCTGTGCGCCTGTGTCTGTGTGCGTGTGTCTGCGTGTGTCTGTGCGTCTGTGTCTGTGTGCGTGTCTGTCTGTGCGTCTGTGTGTCTGTGTCTGTGTGTCTGTGTGCGTGTCTGTGTGTGTCTGTGCCTGTGCGTCTGCGTGTCTGTGTGTGTCTGTGTCTGTGCGTCTGTGTGTCTGTTTCTGTGCGTCTGTGTGTGTGTGCACGTGTCTGTGTGTCTGTGCGCGCTTCTGTGTGTGTCTGTGTGTCTGTGCGTCTGTGTGTCTGTGTACGTGTGTCTGTGCGTCTGTGTCTGTGTCTGTGCGTCTGTGTGTCTGTGTCTGTGCGTCTGCGTGTCTGTGTGCGTGTCTGTGTCTGTGCGTCTGTGTCTCTGCCTGTGTGTCTGTGTACGTGTATGTGTGTGTCTGTGCATCTGTGTGTCTGTGTGCGCGTGTCTGTGCGTGTGTCTGTCTGTGCGTCTGTGTGTCTGTGTCTGTGCGTCTGTGTGTCTGTGCGTCTGCGTGTCTGTGTGTGTGTCTGTGTCTGTGCGTCTGTGTGTCTGTGTACGTGTATCTGTGTGTCTGTGCGTCTGTGTGTCTGCGTGTCTGTGTGTGTCTGTGTCTGTGCGTCTGTGTGTCTGTGTACGTGTCTGCGTGTGTCTGTGCGTCTTTGTGTCTGTGTGCGTGTCTGTGTGTGTCTGTGCGTCTGTGTATCTGCGTGTCTGTGTGTGTCTGTGTCTGTGCGTCTGTGTGTCTGTGTACGTGTCTGCGTGTGTCTGTGCGTCTGTGTGTCTGTGTGCGTGTCTGTGTGTGTCTGTGCGTCTGTGTGTCTGTGTGCGTGTCTGTGTGTCTGTGCGTCTGTGTGTCTGTGTGCGTGTCTGTGTCTGTGCGTCTGTGTGTCTGTGTCTGTGTGTCTATGCGTGTGTCTGTGTCTGTGTGTCTGTGCGTGTGTCTGTGTCTGTGCGTCTGTGTGTCTGCGTGCGTGTGCCTGTGTGTGTCTGTGTCTGTGCGTCTGTGTGCCTGAGTATGTGTCTGTGTCTTTGCGTCTGTGTCTGTGTCTTTGCGTCTGTGTCTCTGTGTACGTGTGTCTGTGTGCGTGTCTGTGTGTGTCTGTGTATGTGCGTCTGCGTGTGTCTGTGTGCGTGTCTGTGTCTGTCTGTATCTGCGCGTCTGTGTGTCTGTGTGTGTCTGTGTCTGCGTGTCTGTGTGTGTCTGTCTGTGCGTCTGTGTGTCTGTGTACGTGTATCTGTGTGTCTGTGCGTCTGTGTGTCTGTGTGCGTGTGTCTGTGTGTCTGTGTACGTGTATCTGTGTGTCTGTGCGTCTGTGTGTCTGTGCACGTGTGTCTGTGTGCGTCTGTGTGTGTGTGTCGGTGCGTCTGTGTGTCTGCGTACGTGTGTGTGTCTGTGTGTCTGTGCGTCTGTGTGTCTGTGTCTGTGCGTCTGTTTGTCTGTGCACGTGTGTCTCTGTGTGTCTGTGTGCGTGTCTGTGTGTGTCTGTGTCGGTGCGTCTGTGCGTCTGTGTCTGTGTGTGTCTATGTCTGTGCGTCTGTGTGTCTGTGTAGGTGTGTCTGTGTGTCTGTGCGTCTGTGTACGTGTGTCTGTGTGTCTGTGTGTCTGCGTGTCTGTGTATGCGTCTGTGTGTCTGTGTCTGTGCGTCTGTGTGTCTGTGTACGTGTCTGCGTGTGTCTGTGCGTCTGTGTGTCTGTGTGCGTGTCTGTGTGTGTCTGTGCGACTGTGTGTCTGTGTGCGTGTCTGTGTGTGTCTGTGCCTGTGCGTCTGTGTGTCTGTGTGCGTGTCTGTGTACGTGTCTGTTCTGTGCGTCTGTGTCTGTGCGTCTGCGTGTCTGTGTGCGTGTCTGTGTCTGTGCGTCAGTGTGTCTGTGTACGTGTGTCTGTGTGTGTCTGTGCGTCTATGTGTCTGCGTGTCTGTGCGTCTGTGTGTCTGCGTCTGTGTCTGTGCGTCTGTGTCTGTGCATCTCTGTGTCTGTGTGCGTGTCTGTGTTTGTCTGTGTCTGTGCGTCTGTGTCTGTCTGTGCGTCTGTGTGTCTGTGTGCGCGTCTATGTCTGTGCGTCTGTGTGTCTGTGTCTGTGCGTCTGTGTGTCTATATACGTGTGTCTGTGTGTGTCTGTGCGTCTGTCTGTGTGTCTGTGTACGTGTGTCTGCGTGTGTCTGTGCGTCTGTGTGTCTATGTACGTGTGTCTGTGTGTGTCTGTGCGTCTGTCTGTGTGTCTGTGTCTGTGCGTCTGTGTGTCTGTGTACGTGTGTCTGTGTGTGTCTGTGTATCTGTGTGCGTGTCTGTGTGTGTCTGTGCCTGTGCGTCTGTGTGTCTGTGTCTGTGCGTCTGTGTGTCTGTGTGCGTGTCTGTGTCTGTGCGTCTGTGTGTGTGTCGGTGCGTCTGTGTGTCTGCGTACGTGTGTGTGTCTGTGCGTCTGTGTGTCTGTGTCTGTGCGTCTGTTTGTCTGTGCACGTGTGTCTCTGTGTGTCTGTGTGCGTGTCTGTGTGTGTCTGTGTCGGTGCGTCTGTGCGTCTGTGTCTGTGTGTGTCTATGTCTGTGCGTCTGTGTGTCTGTGTACGTGTGTCTGTGTGTCTGTGCGTCTGTGTACGTGTGTCTGTGTGTCTGTGTGTCTGCGTGTCTGTCTATGCGTCTGTGTGTCTGTGTCTGTGCGTCTGTGTGTCTGTGTGCGTGTCTGTGTGTGTCTGTGCGTCTGTGTGTCTGTGTGCGTGTCTGTGTGTGTCTGTGCCTGTGCGTCTGTGTGTCTGTGTGCGTGTCTGTGTACGTGTCTGTTCTGTGCGTCTGTGTCTGTGCGTCTGCGTGTCTGTGTGCGTGTCTGTGTCTGTGCGTCTGTGTGTCTGTGTGCGTCTGTGTCTGTGCGTCCCTGTGTCTGTGTCTGTGCGTCAGTGTGTCTGTGTACGTGTGTCTGCGTGTCTGTGTGCGTATCTGTGTCTGTGCGTCTGTGTGTCTGTGTCTGTGCGTCTGCGTGTCTGTGTGCGTGTCTGTGTCTGTGCGTCTGTGTCTGTGCCTGTGTGTCTGTGTACGTGCATCTGTGTGTCTGTGCATCTGTGTGTCTGTGTGCGCGTGTCTGTGCGTGTGTCTGTGTCTGTGCGTCTGTGTCTGTCTGTGTCTCTGCGTCTGTGTGTCTCTGCCCGTGTGCCTGTGTGTGTCTGTGTCTGTGCGTCTGTGTGTCTGTGTGCGTGTCTGTGTCTCTGCGTCTGTGTGTCTGTGTGCGTCTGTGTCTGTGCGTCTGCGTGTCTGTGTGCGTGTCTGTGCCTGTGCGTCTGTGTGTCTGTGTACGTGTGCCTGTGTGTCTGTGTCTGTGTACGTGTGTCTCTGTGTGTCTGTGCGTCTGTGTCTGTGCGTCTGTGTGTCTGTGTCTGTGCGTCTGTGTGTCTGTGTACGTGTGTCTGTGTGTATCTGTGCGTCTGTGTGTCTGTGTCTGTGCGTCTGTGCGTCTGTGCACGTGTGTCTGTGTGTGTCTGTGTCTGTTTGCGTGTCTGTGTGTGTCTGTGTCTGTGCCTCTGCGTGTCTGTGTGTGTGTCTGTGTCTGTGCGTCTGTGTGTCTGTGTACGTGTGTCTGTGTGTCTGTGCGTCTGTGTCTGTGTACGTGTGTCTGTGCGTCTGCGTGTCTGTGTGTGTCTGTGTCTGTGCGTCTGTGTCTCTGCCTGTGTGTCTGTGTACGTGTATGTGTGTGTCTGTGCATCTGTGTGTCTGTGTGCGCGTGTCTGTGCGTGTGTCTGTCTGTGCGTCTGTGTGTCTGTGTCTGTGCGTCTGTGTGTCTGTGCGTCTGCGTGTCTGTGTGTGTCTGTGTCTGTGCGTCTGTGTGTCTGTGTACGTGTATCTGTGTGTCTGTGCGTCTGTGTGTCTGCGTGTCTGTGTGTGTCTGTGTCTGTGCGTCTGTGTGTCTGTGTACGTGTCTGCGTGTGTCTGTGCGTCTGTGTGTCTGTGTGCGTGTCTGTGTGTGTCTGTGCGTCTGTGTGTCTGCGTGTCTGTGTGTGTCTGTGTCTGTGCGTCTGTGTGTCTGTGTACGTGTCTGCGTGTGTCTGTGCGTCTGTGTGTCTGTGTGCGTGTCTGTGTGTGTCTGTGCGTCTGTGTGTCTGTGTGCGTGTCTGTGTGTCTGTGCGTCTGTGTGTCTGTGTGCGTGTCTGTGTCTGTGCGTCTGTGTGTCTGTGTCTGTGTGTCTATGCGTGTGTCTGTGTCTGTGTGTCTGTGCGTGTGTCTGTGTCTGTGCGTCTGTGTGTCTGCGTGCGTGTGCCTGTGTCTTTGCGTCTGTGTCTGTGTCTTTGCGTCTGTGTCTCTGTGTACGTGTGTCTGTGTGCGTGTCTGTGTGTGTCTGTGTATGTGCGTCTGCGTGTGTCTGTGTGCGTGTCTGTGTCTGTCTGTATCTGCGCGTCTGTGTGTCTGTGTGTGTCTGTGTCTGCGTGTCTGTGTGTGTCTGTCTGTGCGTCTGTGTGTCTGTGTACGTGTATCTGTGTGTCTGTGCGTCTGTGTGTCTGTGTGCGTGTGTCTGTGTGTCTGTGCGTGTGTGTCTGTGTCTGTGCGTCTGTCTGTCTGTGCACGTGTGTCTGTGTGCGTCTGTGTGTGTGTGTCGGTGCGTCTGTGTGTCTGAGTACGTGTGTGTGTCTGTGTGTCTGTGCGTCTGTGTGTCTGTGTCTGTGCGTCTGTGTGTCTGCGTGTCTGTGTGTGTCTGTGTCTGTGCGTCTGTGTGTCTGTGTACGTGTCTGCGTGTGTCTGTGCGTCTGTGTGTCTGTGTGCGTGTCTGTGTGTGTCTGTGCGTCTGTGTGTCTGCGTGTCTGTGTGTGTCTGTGTCTGTGCGTCTGTGTGTCTGTGTGCGTGTCTGTGTGTGTCTGTGTCGGTGCGTCTGTGCGTCTGTGTCTGTGTGTGTCTATGTCTGTGCGTCTGTGTGTCTGTGTAGGTGTGTCTGTGTGTCTGTGCGTCTGTGTACGTGTGTCTGTGTGTCTGTGTGTCTGCGTGTCTGTCTATGCGTCTGTGTGTCTGTGTCTGTGCGTCTGTGTGTGTGTACGTGTCTGCGTGTGTCTGTGCGTCTGTGTGTCTGTGTGCGTGTCTGTGTGTGTCTGTGCGACTGTGTGTCTGTGTGCGTGTCTGTGTGTGTCTGTGCCTGTGCGTCTGTGTGTCTGTGTGCGTGTCTGTGTACGTGTCTGTTCTGTGCGTCTGTGTCTGTGCGTCTGCGTGTCTGTGTGCGTGTCTGTGTCTGTGCGTCTGTGTGTTTGTGTGCGTCTGTGTCTGTGCGTCCCTGTGTCTGTGTCTGTGCGTCAGTGTGTCTGTGTACGTGTGTCTGTGTGTGTCTGTGCGTCTATGTGTCTGCGTGTCTGTGCGTCTGTGTCTGTGCATCTCTGTGTCTGTGTGCGTGTCTGTGTTTGTCTGTGTCTGTGCGTCTGTGTCTGTCTGTGCGTCTGTGTGTCTGTGTCTGTGCGTCTGTGTGTCTATATACGTGTGTCTGTGTGTGTCTGTGCGTCTGTCTGTGTGTCTGTGTACGTGTGTCTGCGTGTGTCTGTGCGTCTGTGTGTCTATGTACGTGTGTCTGTGTGTGTCTGTGCGTCTGTCTGTGTGTCTGTGTCTGTGCGTCTGTGTGTCTGTGTACGTGTGTCTGTGTGTGTCTGTGTATCTGTGTGCGTGTCTGTGTGTGTCTGTGCCTGTGCGTCTGTGTGTCTGTGTCTGTGCGTCTGTGTGTCTGTGTGCGTGTCTGTGTCTGTGCGTCTGTGTGTGTGTGTCGGTGCGTCTGTGTGTCTGCGTACGTGTGTGTGTCTGTGCGTCTGTGTGTCTGTGTCTGTGCGTCTGTTTGTCTGTGCACGTGTGTCTCTGTGTGTCTGTGTGCGTGTCTGTGTGTGTCTGTGTCGGTGCGTCTGTGCGTCTGTGTCTGTGTGTGTCTATGTCTGTGCGTCTGTGTGTCTGTGTACGTGTGTCTGTGTGTCTGTGCGTCTGTGTACGTGTGTCTGTGTGTCTGTGTGTCTGCGTGTCTGTCTATGCGTCTGTGTGTCTGTGTCTGTGCGTCTGTGTGTCTGTGTACGTGTCTGCGTGTGTCTGTGCGTCTGTGTGTCTGTGTGCGTGTCTGTGTGTGTCTGTGCGACTGTGTGTCCGTGTGCGTGTCTGTGTACGTGTCTGTTCTGTGCGTCTGTGTCTGTGCGTCTGCGTGTCTGTGTGCGTGTCTGTGTCTGTGCGTCTGTGTGTCTGTGTGCGTCTGTGTCTGTGCGTCCCTGTGTCTGTGTCTGTGCGTCAGTGTGTCTGTGTACGTGTGTCTGCGTGTCTGTGTGCGTATCTGTGTCTGTGCGTCTGTGTGTCTGTGTCTGTGCGTCTGCGTGTCTGTGTGCGTGTCTGTGTCTGTGCGTCTGTGTCTGTGCCTGTGTGTCTGTGTACGTGCATCTGTGTGTCTGTGCATCTGTGTGTCTGTGTGCGCGTGTCTGTGCGTGTGTCTGTGTCTGTGCGTCTGTGTCTGTCTGTGTCTCTGCGTCTGTGTGTCTCTGCCCGTGTGCCTGTGTGTGTCTGTGTCTGTGCGTCTGTGTGTCTGTGTGCGTGTCTGTGTCTGTGCGTCTGCGTGTCTGTGTCTCTGCGTCTGTGTGTCTGTGTGTGTCTGTGTCTGTGCGTCTGCGTGTCTGTGTGCGTGTCTGTGCCTGTGCGTCTGTGTGTCTGTGTACGTGTGCCTGTGTGTCTGTGTCTGTGTACGTGTGTCCCTGTGTGTCTGTGCGTCTGTGTCTGTGCGTCTGTGTGTCTGTGTCTGTGCGTCCGTGCGTCTGTGTACGTGTGTCTGAGTGTATCTGTGCGTCTGTGTGTCTGTGTCTGTGCGTCCGTGCGTCTGTGCACGTGTGTGTGTCTGTGTGTGTCTGTGTGTCTGTTTGCGTGTCTGTGTGTGTCTGTGTCTGTGCGTCTGCGTGTCTCTGTGTGTGTCTGTGTCTGTGCGTCTGTGTGTCTGTGTACGTGTCTGTGTGTCTGTGCGTCTGTGTCTGTGTACGTGTGTCTGTGCGTCTGCGTGTCTGTGTGTGTCTGTGTCTGTGCGTCTGTGCGTCTGTGTCTGTGTCTGTGCACGTGTGTCTGTGTGTCTCTGTGTACTGTCTGTGTGTGTCTGTCTGTGCGTCTGCGTGTCTGTGTGCGTGTGTCTGTGCGTCTGTGTCTGTGTGCGTGTCTGTGTGTGTGCGTCTGTGTGTCTGTGTCTGTGCGTCTGTGTGTCTGTGTACGTGTGTATGTGTGTCTGTGCGTCTGTGTGCCTGTGTACGTGTGTCTGTGTATGTCTGTGTGTCTGTGTGCGTGTCTGTGTGTGTCTGTCGTCTGTGTGTCTGTGTCTGTGCGTCTGTGTGTCTGTGTGCGTGTCTGTGTCTGTGCGTCTGTGTGTCTGTGTCTGTGCGTCTGTGTGTCTGTGTACGTGTGTCTGTGTGTGTCTGTGCGTCTGTCTGTGTGCGCGTGTCTGTGCGTATGTCTGTGTGTCTGTGTCTGTGGGTCTGTGTATCTGGTTACGTGTGTCTGCGTGTGTCTGTGCGTCTGTGTGTCTATGTACGTGTGTCTGTGTGTGTCTGTGCGTCTGTCTGTGTGTCTGTGTACGTGTGTCTGCGTGTGTCTGTGCGTCTGTGTGTCTATGTACGTGTGTCTGTGTGTGTCTGTGCGTCTGTCTGTGTGTCTGTGTCTGTGCGTCTGTGTGTCTGTGTACGTGTGTCTGTGTGTGTCTGTGTATCTGTGTGCGTGTCTGTGTGTGTCTGTGTCTGTGCGTCTGTGTGTCTGTGTCTGTGCGTCTGTGTGTCTGTGCGCGTGTCTGTGTCTGTGCGTCTGTGTGTCTGTGTCTGTGCGTCCGTGTGTCTGTACGTGTGTGTGTGTCTGTGTGTCTGTGCGTCTGTGTGTCTGCGTCTGTGTCTGTGCGTCTGTGTCTGTGCATGTGTGTCTGTGTGCGTGTCTGTCTGTGCGTCCGTGTCTGTCTGTGCGTCTGTGTGTCTGTGTGCTTGTCTCTGCGTCTGTGCGTCTGTGTCTGTGTCTGTGCGTCTGTGTGTCTACGTGTCTGTCTGTGCGTCTGTGTGTCTGTGTGCGTGTCTGTGAGTGTCTCTGTCTGTGCGCCTGTGTGTCTGTGTGCGTGTCCGTGTACGTGTCTGTTCTGTGCGCCTGTGTCTGTGTGCGTGTGTCTGCGTGTGTCTGTGCGTCTGTGTCTGTGTGCGTGTCTGTCTGTGCGTCTGTGTGTCTGTGTCTGTGTGTCTGTGCGTGTGTCTGTGTCTGTGCGTCTGTGTGTCTGCGTGCGTGTGCCTGTGTGTGTCTGTGTCTGTGCGTCTGTGTGCCTGAATATGTGTCTGTGTCTTTGCGTCTGTGTCTGTGTCTGTGCGTCTGTGTCTCTGTGTACGTGTGTCTGTGTGCGTGTCTGTGTGTGTCTGTGTCTGTGCGTCTGCGTGTGTCTGTGTGCGTGTCTGTGTCTGTCTGTATCTGCGCGTCTGTGTGTCTGTGTGTGTCTGTGTCTGCGTGTCTGTGTGTGTCTGTCTGTGCGTCTGTGTGTCTGTGTACGTGTATCTGTGTGTCTGTGCACGTGTGTCTGTGTGCGTGTCTGTGTGTGTGTGTCGGTGCGTCTGCGTGTCTGTGTGCGTGTCTGTGTCTGTGCGTCTGTGTCTGTGCACGTGCGTCTGTGTGCGTCTGTGTGTGTGTGTCTGTGCGTCTGTGTGTCTGTGTGCGTGTCTGTGTGTGTCTGTGTCTGTGCGTCTGTGCGTCTGTGTCTGTGTGTGTCTGTGTCTGTGCGTCTGTGTGTCTGTGTACGTGTGTCTATGTGTCTGTGCGTCTGTGTACGTGTGTCTGTGTGTCTGTGTGTCTGCGTGTCTGTCTGTGCGTCTGTGTGTCTGTGTCTGTGCGTCTGTGTGTCTGTGTACGTGTCTGCGTGTGTCTGTGCGTCTGTGTGTCTGTGTGCGTGTCTGTGTGTGTCTGTGCGTCTGTGTGTCTGTGTGCGTGTCTGTGTGTGTCTGTGCCTGTGCGTCTGTGTGTCTGTGTGCGTGTCTGTGTACGTGTCTGTTCTGTGCGTCTGTGTCTGTGCGTCTGCGTGTCTGTGTGCGTGTCTGTGTCTGTGCGTCTGTGTGTCTGTGTGCGTCTGTGTCTGTGCGTCCCTGTGTCTGTGTCTGTGCGTCTGCGTGTCTGTGTGCGTGTCTGTGTCTGTGCGTCCGTGTGTGTGTGTCTGTGCGTCTGCGTGTCTGTGTGCGTGTCTGTGTCTGTGCGTCTGTGTCTGTGCCTGTGTGTCTGTGTACGTGCATCTGTGTGTCTGTGCATCTGTGTGTCTGTGTGCGCGTGTCTGTGCGTGTGTCTGTGTCTGTGCGTCTGTGTCTGTCTGTGTCTCTGCGTCTGTGTGTCTCTGCCCGTGTGCCTGTGTGTGTCTGTGTCTGTGCGTCTCTGTGCCTGTGTATGTGTCTGTGTCTTGCGTCTGCGTGTCTGTGTCTCTGCGTCTGTGTGTCTGTGTGTGTCTGTGTCTGTGCGTCTGCGTGTCTGTGTGCGTGTCTGTGCCTGTGCGTCTGTGTGTCTGTGTACGTGTGCCTGTGTGTCTGTGTCTGTGTACGTGTGTCTCTGTGTGTCTGTGCGTCTGTGTCTGTGCGTCTGTGTGTCTGTGTCTGTGCGTCTGTGTGTCTGTGTACGTGTGTCTGTGTGTCTGTGCGTCTGTGTGTCTGTGTCTGTGCGTCCGTGTGTCTGTGTACGTGCGTCTGCGTGTGTCTGTGTGTCTGTGTGCGTGTCTGTGTGTGTCTGTATCTGCGTGTCTGTGTGTGTCTGTGTGTCTGTCTGTGCGTCTGTGTGTCTGTGTCTGTGCGTCTGCGTGTCTGTGTGTGTCTGTGTCTGTGCGTCTATGTGTCTGTGTACGTGTATCTGTGTGTCTGTGCGTCCGTGTGTCTGTGTACGTGTGTCTGCGTGTATCTGTGCGTCTGTTTGCGTGTCTGTGTGTGTCTGTGTCTGTGCGTCTGCGTGTCTGTGTGTGTGTCTGTGTCTGTGCGTCTGTGTGTCTGTGTACGTGTATCTGTGTGTCTGTGCGTCTGTGTCTGTGTACGTGTGTCTGTGCGTCTGTGTGTCTGTGTGCGTGTGTCTGTGTGTCTGTGCGTCTGTGTTTCTGTGTCTGTGCGTCTGTGTGTCTGTGGACGTGTGTCTGTGTGCGTGTCTGTGTGTCTGTGTCGGTGCGTCTGCGTCTCTGTGTGTGTCTGTGTCTGTGCGTCTGCGTGTCTGTGTGTGTCTGTGTGTGTCTGTCTGTGCGTCTGTGTGTCTGTGTCTCTGCGTCTGTGCGTCTGTGTCTGTGTCTGTGCACGTGTGTCTGTGTGTCTCTGTGTGCTTCTGTGTGTGTCTGTCTGTGCGTCTGTGTCTGTGTACGTGTGTCTGTGCGTCTGTGTGTCTGTGTACGTGTGTCTGTGCGTCTGTGTCTGTGTACGTGTGTCTGTGTGAAAGTGTGCGTCTGTGTCTGTGCGTCTGTGTGTCTGTGTCTGTGCGTCTGCGTGTCTGTGTGCGTGTCTGTGTCTGTGCGTCTGTGTCTCTACCTGTGTGTCTGTGTACGTGTATGTGTGTGTCTGTGCATCTGTGTGTCTGTGTGCGCGTGTCTGTGCGCGTGTCTGTGTCTGTGCGTCTGTGTGCCTGTGTCTGTGCGTCCGTGTGTCTGTACGTGTGTGTGTCTGTGTGTCTGTGCGTCTGTGTGTCTGCGTCTGTGTCTGTGCGTCTGTGTCTGTGTCTGTGCGTCTGTGTGTCTACGTGTCTGTTTGTGCGTCTGTGTGTCTGTGTGCGTGTCTGTGAGTGTCTGTGTCTGTGCGCCTGTGTGTCTGTGTGCGTGTCTGTGTACGTGTCTGTTCTGTGCGTCTGTGTCTGTGTGCGTGTGTCTGCGTGTGTCTGTGCGTCTGTGTCTGTGTGCGTGTCTGTCTGTGCGTCTGTGTGTCTGTGTCTGTGTGTCTGTGTGCGTGTCTGTGTGTGTCTGTGTCTGTGCGTCTGCGTGTCTGTGTGTGTCTGTGTCCGTGCGTCTGTGTGTCTGTTTCTGTGCGTCTGCGTGTCTGTGCGCGTGTGTCTGTGTGTCTGTGCGCCTGTGTGTCTGTGTACGTGTGTCTGTGCGTCTGTGTCTGTGTACGTGTGTCTGTGTGTCTGTGTGCGTGTCTGTGTCTGTGCGTCTGTGTGTCTGTGTCTGTGCGTCTGTGTGTCTGTGTGCGTGTCTGTGTCTGTGCGTCTGTGTCTGTGCCTGTGTGTCTGTGTACGTGTGTGTGTGTGTCTGTGCGTCTGTGTGTCTGTGTGCGCGTGTCTGTGCGTGTGTCTGTCTGTGCGTCTGTGTGTCTGTGTCTGTGCGTCTGTGTGTCTGTGCACGTGTGTCTGTGTGTCTGTGTGCGTGTCTCTGTATGTCTGTGTCTGTGTGTCTGTGCGTCTGTGTCTGTGTACGTGTGTCTGTGCGTCTGTGTGTCTGTGTCTGTGCGTCTGTGTGTCTGTGCACGTGTGTCTGTGTGCGTGTCTGTGTGTCTGTGTCGGTGCGTCTGCGTGTCTGTGTCTGTGCGTCTGCGTGTCTGTGTGTGTCTGTGTCTGTGCGTCTGTGTGTCTGTGTCTGTGCGTCTGTGTGTCTGTGCGCGTGTCTGTGTCTGTGCGTCTGTGTGTCTGTGCGTCTGTGTGTCTGTGTACGTGTGTCTGTGTCTGTGCGTCTGTGTCTGTGTCTGTGCGTCTGTGTGTCTGTGTCTGTGCGTCTGTGTGTCTGTGCGTCTGTGTGTCTGTGTACGTGTGTCTGTGTCTGTGCGTCTGTGTGTCTGTGTCTGTGCGTCTGTGTGTCTGTGTCTGTGCGTCTGTGTGTCTGTGCACGTGTGTCCGTGTGCGTGTCTGTGTGTCTGTGTCGGTGCGTCTGCGTGTCTGTGTGTGTCTGTGTCTGTGCGTCTGTGTGTCTGTGTCGGTGCGTCTGCGTGTCTGTGCGCGTGTCTGTGTCTGTGCGTCTGTGTGCCTGTGCGTCTGTGTGTCTGTGTACGTGTGTCTGTGTCTGTGCGTCTGTGTGTCTGTGTCTGTGCGTCTGTGTGTCTGTGTACGTGTGTCTGCGTGTCTGTGTGTCTGTGTCTGTGCGTCTGTGTGTCTGTGTCTGTGCATCTGTGTGTCTGTGTGTGCGTCTGTGTGTCTGTGTCTGTGCGTCTGTGTGTCTGCGTGTCTGTCTGTGCGTCTGTGTGTCTGTGTCTGTGCGTCTGTGTGTCTGTGTGCGTGTCTCTGTACGTGTCTGTTCTGTGCGTGTGTCTGTGTGCGTGTGTCTGCGTGTGTCTGTGCGTCTGTGTCTGTGTGCGTGTCTGCGTTGGTGCGTCTGTGTTTGTGTCTGTGTCTGTGCACGTGTGTCTGTGTCTGTGTGCTTCTGTGTGTGTCTGTGTCTGTGCGTCTGCGTGTCTGTGTGCGTGTGTCTGTGTGTCTGTGTCTGTGCGTCTGCGTGTCTGTGTGCGTGTCTGTGTGTCTGTGTGTCTGTGTACGTGTATCTGTGCGTGTCTGTGCATCTGTGTGTCTGTGTGCGCGTGTCTGTGCGTGTGTCTGTGTCTGTGTCTCTGCGTCTGTGTACGTGTGTCTGTGTGCGTGTCTGTGTGCGTGTGTCTGTGTGTCTGTGTGTCTGTGTACGTGTGTCTGTGCGTCTGTGTGTCTGTGTACGTGTGTCTGCGTGTCTGTGTGCGTATCTGTGTCTGTGCGTCTGTGTGTCTGTCTGTGCGTCTGTGTGTCTGTGTCTCTGCGTCTGTGTGTCTGTGCCCGTGTGCCTGTGTGTGTCTGTGTCTGTGCGTCTCTGTGCCTGAGTGTGTGTCTGTGTCTGTGCGTCTGCGTGTCTGTGTCTCTGCGTCTGTGTGTCTGTGTGTGTCTGTGTCTGTGCGTCTGCGTGTCTGTGTGCGTGTCTGTGCCTGTGCGTCTGTGTGTCTGTGTACGTGTGCCTGTGTGTCTGTGTCTGTGTACGTGTGTCTCTGTGTGTCTGTGCGTCTGTGTCTGTGCGTCTGTGTGTCTGTGTCTGTGCGTCCGCGTGTCTGTGTACGTGTGTCTGTGTGTGTCTGTGCGTCTGTGTGTCTGTGTCTGTGCGTCCGTGTGTCTGTGTACGTGCGTCTGCGTGTGTCTGTGTGTCTGTGTGCGTGTCTGTGTGTGTCTGTGTCTGCGTGTCTGTGTGTGTCTGTGTGTCTGTCTGTGCGTCTGTGTGTCTGTGTCTGTGCGTCTGCGTGTCTGTGTGTGTCTGTGTCTGTGCGTCTCTGTGTCTGTGTACGTGTGTCTGTGTGTCTGTGCGTCCGTGTGTCTGTGTACGTGTGTCTGCGTGTATCTGTGCGTCTGTGTGTCTGTGTCTGTGCGTCCGTGTGTCTGTGTACGTGTGTCTGCGTGTGTCTGTGTGTCTGTGTGCGTGTCTGTGTGTGTCTGTATCTGCGTGTCTGTGTGTGTCTGTGTCTGCGTGTCTGTGTGTCTGTCTGTGCGTCTGTGTGTCTGTGTCTGTGCGTCTGTGTGTCTGTGCACGTGTGTCTGTGTGTGTCTGTGTGTCTGTGTGCGTGTCTGTGTGTGTCTGTGTCTGTGCGTCTGTGTGTCTGTGTGTGTGTCTGTGTCTGTGCGTCTGTGTGTCTGTGTACGTGTATCTGTGTGTCTGTGCGTCTGTGTCTGTGCGTCTGTGTGTCTGTGTGCGTGTGTCTGTGTGTCTGTGCGTCTGTGTTTCTGTGTCTGTGCGTCTGTGTGTCTGTGGACGTGTGTCTGTGTGCGTGTCTGTGTGTCTGTGTCGGTGCGTCTGCGTCTCTGTGTGTGTCTGTGTCTGTGCGTCTGTGTGTCTGTGTGTGTCTGTGTGTGTCTGTCTGTGCGTCTGTGTGTCTGTGTCTCTGCGTCTGTGCGTCTGTGTCTGTGTCTGTGCACGTGTGTCTGTGTGTCTCTGTGTGCTTCTGTGTGTGTCTGTCTGTGCGTCTGTGTCTGTGTACGTGTGTCTGTGCGTCTGTGTGTCTGTGTACGTGTGTCTGTGCGTCTGTGTCTGTGTACGTGTGTCTGTGTGTCTGTGTGCGTGTCTGTGTCTGTGCGTCTGTGTGTCTGTGTCTGTGCGTCTGCGTGTCTGTGTGCGTGTCTGTGTCTGTGCGTCTGTGTCTCTACCTGTGTGTCTGTGTACGTGTGTGTGTGTGTCTGTGCATCTGTGTGTCTGTGTGCGCGTGTCTGTGCGTGTGTCTGTCTGTGCGTCTGTGTTCTGTGTCTGTGCGTCTGTGTGTCTGTGTGCGTGTCTGTGTGTCTGTGTCTGTGCGTCTGTGTGTCTGTGTCTGTGCGTCTGCGTGTCTGTGTGTGTCTGTGTCTGTGCGTCTGTGTGTCTGTGTCTGTGCGTCTGCGTGTCTGTGCGCGTGTCTGTGTCTGTGCGTCTGTGTGTCTGTGTCTGTGCGTCTGTGTGTCTGTACGTGTGTGTGTCTGTGTGTCTGTGCGTCTGTGTGTCTGCGTCTGTGTCTGTGCGTCTGTGTCTGTGTCTGTGCGTCTGTGTGTCTACGTGTCTGTTTGTGCGTCTGTGTGTCTGTGTGCGTGTCTGTGTGTGTCTGTGTCTGTGCGTCTGTGTGTCTGTGTGCGTGTCTGTGTACGTGTCTGTTCTGTGCGTCTGTGTCTGTGTGCGTGTGTCTGCGTGTGTCTGTGCGTCTGTGTCTGTGTGCGTGTCTGTCTGTGCGTCTGTGTGTCTGTGTCTGTGTGTCTGTGTGCGTGTCTGTGTGTGTCTGTGTCTGTGCGTCTGCGTGTCTGTGTGTGTCTGTGTCTGTGCGTCTGTGTGTCTGTGTCTGTGCGTCTGTGTGTCTGTGTACGTGTGTGTGTGTGTCTGTGCGTCTGTGTGTCTGTGTGCGCGTGTCTGTGCGTGTGTCTGTCTGTGCGTCTGTGTCTGTGTCTGTGCGTCTGTGTGTCTGTGCACGTGTGTCTGTGTGTCTGTGTGCGTGTCTCTGTGTGTCTGTGTCTGTGTGTCTGTGCGTCTGTGTCTGTGTACGTGTGTCTGTGCGTCTGTGTGTCTGTGTCTGTGCGTCTGTGTGTCTGTGCACGTGTGTCTGTGTGCGTGTCTGTGTGTCTGTGTCTGTGCGTCTGTGTGTCTGTGTCTGTGCGTCTGCGTGTCTGTGTGTGTCTGTGTCTGTGCGTCTGTGTGTCTGTGTCGGTGCGTCTGCGTGTCTGTGCGCGTGTCTGTGTCTGTGCGTCTGTGTGTCTGTGCGTCTGTGTGTCTGTGTACGTGTGTCTGTGTCTGTGCGTCTGTGTCTGTGTCTGTGCGTCTGTGTGTCTGTGTCTGTGCGTCTGTGTGTCTGTGCGTCTGTGTGTCTGTGTACGTGTGTCTGTGTCTGTGCGTCTGTGTGTCTGTGTCTGTGCGTCTGTGTGTCTGTGTCTGTGCGTCTGTGTGTCTGTGCACGTGTGTCTGTGTGCGTGTCTGTGTGTCTGTGTCGGTGCGTCTGCGTGTCTGTGTGTGTCTGTGTCTGTGCGTCTGCGTGTCTGTGTGTGTCTGTGTCTGTGCGTCTGTGTGTCTGTGTCTGTGCGTCTGTGTGTCTGTGCGCGTGTCTGTGTCTGTGCGTCTGTGTGTCTGTGCGTCTGTGTGTCTGTGTACGTGTGTCTGTGTCTGTGCGTCTGTGTGTCTGTGTCTGTGCGTCTGTGTGTCTGTGTACGTGTGTCTGCGTGTCTGTGTGTCTGTGTCTGTGCGTCTGTGTGTCTGTGTCTGTGCGTCTGTGTGTCTGTGTGTGCGTCTGTGTGTCTGTGTCTGTGCGTCTGTGTGTCTGCGTGTCTGTCTGTGCGTCTGTGTGTCTGTGTCTGTGCGTCTGTGTGTCTGTGTGCGTGTCTCTGTACGTGTCTGTTCTGTGCGTCTGTGTCTGTGTGCGTGTGTCTGCGTGTGTCTGTGCGTCTGTGTCTGTGTGCGTGTCTGCGTCTGTGCGTCTGTGTCTGTGTCTGTGTCTGTGCACGTGTGTCTGTGTCTGTGTGCTTCTGTGTGTGTCTGTGTCTGTGCGTCTGCGTGTCTGTGTGCGTGTGTCTGTGTGTCTGTGTCTGTGCGTCTGCGTGTCTGTGTGCGTGTCTGTGTGTCTGTGTGTCTGTGTACGTGTGTCTGTGCGTGTCTGTGCGTCTGTGTGTCTGTGTGCGCGTGTCTGTGCGTGTGTCTGTGTCTGTGTCTCTGCGTCTGTGTACGTGTGTCTGTGTGCGTGTCTGTGTGCGTGTGTCTGTGTGTCTGTGTGTCTGTGTACGTGTGTCTGTGCGTCTGTGTGTCTGTGTACGTGTGTCTGCGTGTCTGTGTGCGTATCTGTGTCTGTGCGTCTGTGTGTCTGTCTGTGCGTCTGTGTGTCTGTGTCTCTGCGTCTGTGTGTCTGTGCCCGTGTGCCTGTGTGTGTCTGTGTCTGTGCGTCTGTGTGTCTGTGTGTGTCTGTGTCTGTGCGTCTGCGTCTCTGTGTCTCTGCGTCTGTGTGTCTGTGTGTGTCTGTGTCTGTGCGTCTGTGTGTCTGTGTACGTGTGTCTGTGTGTCTGTGTCTGTGTACGTGTGTCTCTGTGTGTCTGTGCGTCTGTGTCTGTGCGTCTGTGTGTCTGTGTCTGTGCGTCTGTGTGTCTGTGTACGTGTGTCTGCGTGTGTCTGTGCGTCTGTGTGTCTGTGTCTGTGCGTCTGTGTGTCTGTGTACGTGTGTCTGCGTGTGTCTGTGTGTCTGTGTGCGTGTCTGTGTGTGTCTGTGTCTGCGTGTCTGTGTGTGTCTGTGTCTGCGTGTCTGTGTGTCTGTCTGTGCGTCTGTGTGTCTGTGTCTGTGCGTCTGTGTGTCTGTGCACGTGTGTCTGTGTGTGTCTGTGTGTCTGTGTGCGTGTCTGTGTGTGTCTGTGTCTGTGCGTCTGCGTGTCTGTGTGTGTGTCTGTGTCTGTGCGTCTGTGTGTCTGTGTACGTGTATCTGTGTGTCTGTGCGTCTGTGTCTGTGTACGTGTGTCTGTGCGTCTGTGTGTCTGTGTGCGTGTGTCTGTGTGTCTGTGCGTCTGTGTGTCTGTGTCGGTGCGTCTGCGTCTCTGTGTGTGTCTGTGTCTGTGCGTCTGCGTGTCTGTGTGTGTCTGTGTGTGTCTGTCTGTGCGTCTGTGTGTCTGTGTCTCTGCGTCTGTGCGTCTGTGTCTGTGTCTGTGCACGTGTGTCTGTGTGTCTCTGTGTGCTTCTGTGTGTGTCTGTCTGTGCGTCTGCGTGTCTGTGTGCGTGTGTCTGTGCGTCTGTGTCTGTGTGCGTGTCTGTGTGTGTGCGTCTGTGTGTCTGTGTCTGTGCGTCTGTGTGTCTGTGTACGTGTGTATGTGTGTCTGTGCGTCTGTGTGTCTGTGTACGTGTGTCTGTGTGTGTCTGTGTGTCTGTGTGTGTGTCTGTGTGTGTCTGTGTGTGCGTCTGTGTGTCTGTGTCTGTGCGTCTGTGTGTCTGTGTGCGTGTCTGTGTCTGTGCGTCTGTGTGTCTGTGTCTGTGCGTCTGTGTGTCTGTGTACGTGTGTCTGTGTGTGTCTGTTGCTTCTGTCTGTGTGCGCGTGTCTGTGCGTATGTCTGTGTGTCTGTGTCTGTGGGTCTGTGTGTCTGTGTACGTGTGTCTGCGTGTGTCTGTGCGTCTGTGTGTCTGTGTACGTGTGTCTGTGTGTGTCTGTGCGTCTGCCTGTGTGTCTGTGTACGTGTGTCTGCGTGTGTCTGTGCGTCTGTGTGTCTGTGTACGTGTGTCTGTGTGTGTCTGTGCGTCTGTCTGTGTGTCTGTGTCTGTGCGTCTGTGTGTCTGTGTACGTGTGTCTGTGTGTGTCTGTGTCTGTGCGTCTGTGTGTCTGTGTCTGTGCGTCTGTGTGTCTGTGTGCGTGTCTGTGTCTGTGCGTCTGTGTGTCTGTGTCTGTGCGTCTGTGTGTCTGTTCGTGTGTGTGTGTCTGTGTGTCTGTGCGTCTGTGTCTGTGCATGTGTGTCTGTGTGCGTGTCTGTCTGTGCGTCCGTGTCTGTCTGTGCGTCTGTGTGTCTGTGTGCGTGTCTCTGCGTCTGTGCGTCTGTGTCTGTG
The DNA here is from genome assembly GCA_037389465.1 of Baylisascaris procyonis. Taxonomy (NCBI): domain Eukaryota; kingdom Metazoa; phylum Nematoda; class Chromadorea; order Rhabditida; family Ascarididae; genus Baylisascaris; species Baylisascaris procyonis. The sequence continues at coordinate 7,926,657 of JAZARR010000153.1, read as the reverse complement.
TCTGTGCGTCTGTGTGTCTACGTGTCTGTCTGTGCGTCTGTGTGTCTGTGTGCGTGTCTGTGTGTGTCTGTGTCTGTGCGTCTGTGTGTCTGTGTGCGTGTCTGTGTACGTGTCTGTTCTGTGCGTCTGTGTCTGTGTGCGTGTGTCTGCGTGTGTCTGTGCGTCTGTGTCTGTGTGCGTGTCTGTCTGTGCGTCTGTGTGTCTGTGTCTGTGTGTCTGTGTGTGTGTGCACGTGTGTCTTTGTGTCTGTGTGCGTGTCTGTGTGTGTCTGTGCCTGTGCGTCTGCGTGTCTGTGTGTGTCTGTGTCTGTGCGTCTGTGTGTCTGTGTCTGTGCGTCTGTGTGTGTGTGCACGTGTGTCTGTGTGTCTGTGCGCGCTGTCTGTGTGTGTCTGTGTCTGTGCGTCTGCGTGTCTGTGCGCGTGTGTCTGTGTGTCTGTGCGTCTGTGTGTCTGTGTACGTGTGTCTGTGCGTCTGTGTCTGTGTACGTGTGTCTGTGTGTCTGTGTGCGTATCTGTGTCTGTGCGTCTGTGTGTCTGTGTCTGTGCGTCTGCGTGTCTGTGTGCGTGTCTGTGTCTGTGCGTCTGTGTCTCTGCCTGTGTGTCTGTGTACGTGTATGTGTGTGTCTGTGCATCTGTGTGTCTGTGTGCGCGTGTCTGTGCGTGTGTCTGTCTGTGCGTCTGTGTGTCTGTGTCTGTGCGTCTGTGTGTCTGTGCGTCTGTGTACGTGTGTCTGTGTGTGTCTGTGCGTCTGTGTGTCTGCGTGTCTGTCCGTGCGTCTGTGTGTCTGTGTCTGTGCGTCTGTGTGTCTGTGTACGTGTCTGCGTGTGTCTGTGCGTCTGTGTCTGTGTGCGTGTCTGTGTGTCTGTGTCTGTGCGTCTGTGTGTCTGTGTGCGTGTCTGTGTCTGTGCGTCTGTCTGTCTGTGTCTGTGTGTCTGTGCGTGTGTCTGTGTCTGTGTGTCTGTGCGTGTGTCTGTGTCTGTGCGTCTGTGTGTCTGCGTGCGTGTGCCTGTGTGTGTCTGTGTCTGTGCGTCTGTGTGCCTGTGTATGTGTCTGTGTCTGTGCGTCTGTGTCTGTGTCTTTGCGTCTGTGTCTCTGTGTACGTGTGTCTGTGTGCGTGTCTGTGTGTGTCTGTGTCTGTGCGTCTGCGTGTGTCTGTGTGCGTGTCTGTGTCTGTCTGTGTCTGTGCGTCTGTGTGTCTGTGTGTGTCTGTGTCTGCGTGTCTGTGTGTGTCTGTCTGTGCGTCTGTGTGTCTGTGTCTGTGCGTCTGTGTCTGTGCACGTGTGTCTGTGTGTTTGTGTCTGTCTGCGTGTCTGTGTGTGTCTGTCTGTGCGTCTGTGTGTCTGTGTGCGTGTGTCTGTGTGTCTGTGCACGTGTGTCTGTGTGCGTGTCTGTGTGTCTGTGTCTGTGCGTCTGCGTGTCTGTGTGCGTGTCTGTGTCTGTGCGTCTGTGTCTGTGCACGTGCGTCTGTGTCCGTCTGTGTGTGTGTGTCTGTGCGTCTGTGTGTCTGCGTACGTGTGTGTGTCTGTGTGTGTCTGTGCGTCTGTGTGTCTGTGTCTGTGCGTCTCTGTGTCTGTGTACGTGTCTGCGTGTGTCTGTGCGTCTGTGTGTCTGTGTGCGTGTCTGTGTGTGTCTGTGCGTCTGTGTGTCTGTGTGCGTGTCTGTGTGTGTCTGTGCCTGTGCGTCTGTGTGTCTGTGTGCGTGTCTGTGTACGTGTCTGTTCTGTGCGTCTGTGTCTGTGCGTCTGCGTGTCTGTGTGCGTGTCTGTGTCTGTGCGTCTGTGTGTCTACGTGTCTGTCTGTGCGTCTGTGTGTCTGTGTGCGTGTCTGTGTGTGTCTGTGTCTGTGCGTCTGCGTGTCTGTGTGTGTCTGTGTCTGTGCGTCTGTGTGTCTGTGTCTGTGCGTCTGTGTGTGTGTGCACGTGTGTCTGTGTGTCTGTGCGCGCTGTCTGTGTGTCTGTGTGTCTGTGCGTCTGTGTGTCTGTGTACGTGTGTCTGTGCGTCTGTGTCTGTGTACGTGTGTCTGTGTGTCTGTGTGCGTGTCTGTGTCTGTGCGTCTGTGTGTCTGTGTCTGTGCGTCTGCGTGTCTGTGTGCGTGTCTGTGTCTGTGCGTCTGTGTCTCTACCTGTGTGTCTGTGTACGTGTATGTGTGTGTCTGTGCATCTGTGTGTCTGTGTGCGCGTGTCTGTGCGTGTGTCTGTCTGTGCGTCTGTGTTCTGTGTCTGTGCGTCTGTGTGTCTGTGCACGTGTGTCTGTGTGTCTGTTTGCGTGTCTGTGTGTGTCTGTGTCTGTGTGTCTGTGCGTCTGTGTGTCTGTGTCTGTGCGTCTGTGTGTCTGTGTACGTGTGTGTGTGTGTCTGTGCGTCTGTGTGCCTGTGTACGTGTGTCTGTGTGTGTCTGTGTGTCTGTGTGCGTGTCTGTGTGTGTGTCTGTGTCTGTGCGTCTGTGTGTCTGTGTCTGTGCGTCTGTGTGTCTGTGTACGTGTGTCTGCGTGTGTCTGTGCGTCTGTGTGTCTGTGTACGTGTGTCTGTGTGTGTCTGTGCGTCTGTCTGTGTGTCTGTGTGTGTGCGTCTGTGTGTCTGTGTACGTGTGTCTGTGTGTGTCTGTGTCTGTGCGTCTGTGTGTCTGTGTCTGTGCGTCTGTGTGTCTGTGTGCGTGTCTGTGTCTGTGCGTCTGTGTGTCTGTGTCTGTGCGTCCGTGTGTCTGTACGTGTGTGTGTGTCTGTGTGTCTGTGCGTCTGTGTCTGTGCATGTGTGTCTGTGTGCGTGTCTGTCTGTGCGTCTGTGTGTCTGTGTGCGTGTCTCTGCGTCTGTGCGTCTGTGTGCGTGTCTGTGAGTGTCTGTGTCTGTGCGTCTGTGTGTCTGTGTCTGTGCGTCTGTGTGTCTACGTGTCTGTCTGTGCGTCTGTGTGTCTGTGTGCGTGTCTGTGTGTGTCTGTGTCTGTGCGTCTGTGTGTCTGTGTCTGTGCGTCTGCGTGTCTGTGTGTGTGTCTGTCTGTGCGTCTGTGTTCTGTGTCTGTGCGTCTGTGTGTCTGTGCACGTGTGTCTGTGTGTCTGTTTGCGTGTCTGTGTATGTCTGTGTCTGTGTGTCTGTGCGTCTGTGTGTCTGTGTCTGTGCGTCTGTGTGTCTGTGTACGTGTGTCTGTGTGTGTCTGTGTATCTGTGTGCGTGTCTGTGTGTGTCTGTCTGTGCGTCTGTGTGTCTGTGTCTGTGCGTCTGTGTGTCTGTGTGCGTGTCTGTGTCTGTGCGTCTGTGTGTCTGTGTCTGTGCGTCTGTGTGTCTGTGTACGTGTGTCTGTGTGTGTCTGTGCGTCTGTCTGTGTGCGCGTGTCTGTGCGTGTGTCTGTGTGTCTGTGTCTGTGCGTCTGTGTGTCTGGTGTACGTGTGTCTGCGTGTGTCTGTGCGTCTGTGTGTCTGTGTACGTGTGTCTGTGCGTCTGCCTGTGTGTCTGTGTACGTGTGTCTGCGTGTGTCTGTGCGTCTGTGTGTCTATGTACGTGTGTCTGTGTGTGTCTGTGTATCTGTGTGCGTGTCTGTGTGTGTCTGTGTCTGTGCGTCTGTGTGTCTGTGTCTGTGCGTCTGTGTGTCTGTGTACGTGTGTCTGTGTGTGTCTGTGTGTCTGTGTGCGTGTCTGTGTGTGTCTGTGTCTGTGCGTCTGTGTGTCTGTGTCTGTGTGTCTGTGTGTCTGTGTGCGTGTCTGTGTCTGTGCGTCTGTGTGTCTGTGTCTGTGCGTCTGTGTGTCTGTACGTGTGTGTGTGTCTGTGTGTCTGTGCGTCTGTGTGTCTGTGTCTGTGTCTGTGCGTCTGTGTCTGTGCTGTGTGTCTGTGTGCGTGTCTGTCTGTGCGTCCGTGTCTGTCTGTGCGTCTGTGTGTCTGTGTGCTGTGTCTCTGCGTCTGTGCGTCTGTGTCTGTGTCTGTGCGTCTGTGTGTCTGGTGTCTGTCTGTGCGTCTGTGTGTCTGTGTGCGTGTCTGTGTGTGTCTGTGTCTGTGCGTCTGTGTGTCTGTGTGCGTGTCTGTGTGCGTGTCTGTGTCTGTGCGTCTGTGTCTGTGTGCGTGTGTCTGCGTGTGTCTGTGCGTCTGTGTCTGTGTGTCTGTGTGCGTGTCTGTGTGTGTCTGTGTCTGTGCGTCTGCGTGTCTGTGTGTGTCTGTGTCTGTGCGTCTGTGTGTCTGTGTCTGTGCGTCTGTGTGTGTGTGCACGTGTGTCTGTGTGTCTGTGCGCGCTGTCTGTGTGTGTCTGTGTCTGTGCGTCTGCGTGTCTGTGTACGTGTCTGTCTGTGCGTCTGTGTCTGTCTGTGCGTCTGTGTGTCTGTGTGCTTGTCTCTGCGTCTGTGCGTCTGTGTCTGTGTCTGTGCGTCTGTGTGTCTGTGTGTCTGTCTGTGCGTCTGTGTGTCTGTGTGCGTGTCTGTGAGTGTCTGTGTCTGTGCGTCTGTGTGTCTGTGTGCGTGTCTGTGTCTGTGCGTCTGTGTGCCTGTGCGTCTGTGTGTCTGTGTACGTGTGTCTGTGTCTGTGCGTCTGTGTCTGTGTCTGTGCGTCTGTGTGTCTGTGTCTGTGCGTCTGTGTGCCTGTGCGTCTGTGTGTCTGTGTACGTGTGTCTGTGTCTGTGCGTCTGTGTGTCTGTGTCTGTGCGTCTGTGTGTCTGTGTCTGTGCGTCTGTGTGTCTGTGCACGTGTGTCCGTGTGCGTGTCTGTGTGTCTGTGTCGGTGCGTCTGCGTGTCTGTGTGTGTCTGTGTCTGTGCGTCTGTGTGTCTGTGTCTGTGCGTCTGCGTGTCTGTGCGCGTGTCTGTGTCTGTGCGTCTGTGTGCCTGTGCGTCTGTGTGTCTGTGTACGTGTGTCTGTGTCTGTGCGTCTGTGTGTCTGTGTCTGTGCGTCTGTGTGTCTGTTTACGTGTGTCTGCGTGTCTGTGTGTCTGTGTCTGTGCGTCTGTGTGTCTGTGTCTGTGCATCTGTGTGTCTGTGTGTGCGTCTGTGTGTCTGTGTCTGTGCGTCTGTGTGTCTGCGTGTCTGTCTATGCGTCTGTGTGTCTGTGTCTGTGCGTCTGTGTGTCTGTGTGCGTGTCTCTGTACGTGTCTGTTCTGTGCGTGTGTGTCTGTGTGCGTGTGTCTGCGTGTGTCTGTGCGTCTGTGTCTGTGTGCGTGTCTGCGTTGGTGCGTCTGTGTTTGTGTCTGTGTCTGTGCACGTGTGTCTGTGTCTGTGTGCTTCTGTGTGTGTCTGTGTCTGTGCGTCTGCGTGTCTGTGTGCGTGTGTCTGTGTGTCTGTGTCTGTGCGTCTGTGTGTCTGTGTGCGTGTCTGTGTGTCTGTGTGTCTGTGTACGTGTGTCTGTGCGTGTCTGTGCGTCTGTGTGTCTGTGTGCGCGTGTCTGTGCGTGTGTCTGTGTCTGTGTCTCTGTGTCTGTGTACGTGTGTCTGTGTGCGTGTCTGTGTGCGTGTGTCTGTGTGTCTGTGTGTCTGTGTACGTGTGTCTGTGCGTCTGTGTGTCTGTGTACGTGTGTCTGTGTGTCTGTGTGCGTGTCTGTGTCTGTGCGTCTGTGTGTCTGTCTGTGCGTCTGTGTGTCTGTGTCTCTGCGTCTGTGTGTCTGCCCGTGTGCCTGTGTGTGTCTGTGTCTGTGCGTCTGTGTGTCTGTGTATGTGTCTGTGTCTGTGCGTCTGCGTGTCTGTGTCTCTGCGTCTGTGTGTCTGTGTGTGTCTGTGTCTGTGCGTCTGCGTGTCTGTGTGCGTGTCTGTGTCTGTGCGTCTGTGTGTCTGTGTACGTGTGTCTGTGTGTCTGTGTCTGTGTACGTGTGTCTCTGTGTGTCTGTGCGTCTGTGTCTGTGCGTCTGTGTGTCTGTGTCTGTGCGTCTGCGTGTCTGTGTACGTGTGTCTGTGTGTGTCTGTGCGTCTGTGTGTCTGTGTCTGTGCGTCTGTGTGTCTGTGTACGTGCGTCTGCGTGTGTCTGTGTGTCTGTGTGCGTGTCTGTGTGTGTCTGTGTCTGCGTGTCTGTGTGTGTCTGTGTGTCTGTCTGTGCGTCTGTGTGTCTGTGTCTGTGCGTCTGCGTGTCTGTGTGTGTCTGTGTCTGTGCGTCTGTGTGTCTGTGTACGTGTGTCTGTGTGTCTGTGCGTCCGTGTGTCTGTGTACGTGTGTCTGCGTGTATCTGTGCGTCTGTGTGTCTGTGTCTGTGCGTCTGTGTGTCTGTGTACGTGTGTCTGCGTGTGTCTGTGTGTCTGTGTGCGTGTCTGTGTGTGTCTGTATCTGCGTGTCTGTGTGTGTCTGTGTCTGCGTGTCTGTGTGTCTGTCTGTGCGTCTGTGTGTCTGTGTCTGTGCGTCTGTGTGTCTGTGCACGTGTGTCTGTGTGTGTCTGTGTGTCTGTTTGCGTGTCTGTGTGTGTCTGTGTCTGTGCGTCTGCGTGTCTGTGTGTGTGTCTGTGTCTGTGCGTCTGTGTGTCTGTGTACGTGTATCTGTGTGTCTGTGCGTCTGTGTCTGTGCGTCTGTGTGTCTGTGTGCGTGTGTCTGTGTGTCTGTGCGTCTGTGTTTCTGTGTCTGTGCGTCTGTGTGTCTGTGGACGTGTGTCTGTGTGCGTGTCTGTGTGTCTGTGTCTGTGCGTCTGCGTCTCTGTGTGTGTCTGTGTCTGTGCGTCTGCGTGTCTGTGTGTGTCTGTGTGTGTCTGTCTGTGCGTCTGTGTGTCTGTGTCTCTGCGTCTGTGCGTCTGTGTCTGTGTCTGTGCACGTGTGTCTGTGTGTCTCTGTGTGCTTCTGTGTGTGTCTGTCTGTGCGTCTGTGTCTGTGTACGTGTGTCTGTGCGTCTGTGTGTCTGTGTACGTGTGTCTGTGCGTCTGTGTCTGTGTACGTGTGTCTGTGTGTCTGTGTGCGTATCTGTGTCTGTGCGTCTGTGTGTCTGTGTCTGTGCGTCTGCGTGTCTGTGTGCGTGTCTGTGTCTGTGCGTCTGTGTCTCTGCCTGTGTGTCTGTGTACGTGTGTGTGTGTGTCTGTGCATCTGTGTGTCTGTGTGCGCGTGTCTGTGCGTGTGTCTGTCTGTGCGTCTGTGTTCTGTGTCTGTGCGTCTGTGTGTCTGTGTGCGTGTCTGTGTGTCTGTGTCTGTGCGTCTGCGTGTCTGTGTCTGTGCGTCTGCGTGTCTGTGTGTGTCTGTGTCTGTGCGTCTGTGTGTCTGTGTCGGTGCGTCTGCGTGTCTGTGCGCGTGTCTGTGTCTGTGCGTCTGTGTGCCTGTGTCTGTGCGTCCGTGTGTCTGTACGTGTGTGTGTCTGTGTGTCTGTGCGTCTGTGTGTCTGCGTCTGTGTCTGTGCGTCTGTGTCTGTGTCTGTGCGTCTGTGTGTCTACGTGTCTGTTTGTGCGTCTGTGTGTCTGTGTGCGTGTCTGTGAGTGTCTGTGTCTGTGCGCCTGTGTGTCTGTGTGCGTGTCTGTGTACGTGTCTGTTCTGTGCGTCTGTGTCTGTGTGCGTGTGTCTGCGTGTGTCTGTGCGTCTGTGTCTGTGTGCGTGTCTGTCTGTGCGTCTGTGTGTCTGTGTCTGTGTGTCTGTGTGCGTGTCTGTGTGTGTCTGTGTCTGTGCGTCTGCGTGTCTGTGTGTGTCTGTGTCCGTGCGTCTGTGTGTCTGTTTCTGTGCGTCTGTGTGTCTGTGTACGTGTATGTGTGTGTCTGTGCATCTGTGTGTCTGTGTGCGCGTGTCTGTGCGTGTGTCTGTCTGTGCGTCTGTGTTCTGTGTCTGTGCGTCTGTGTGTCTGTGCACGTGTGTCTGTGTGTCTGTTTGCGTGTCTCTGTATGTCTGTGTCTGTGTGTCTGTGCGTCTGTGTCTGTGTACGTGTGTCTGTGCGTCTGTGTGTCTGTGTCTGTGCGTCTGTGTGTCTGTGCACGTGTGTCTGTGTGCGTGTCTGTGTGTCTGTGTCGGTGCGTCTGCGTGTCTGTGTCTGTGCGTCTGCGTGTCTGTGTGTGTCTGTGTCTGTGCGTCTGTGTGTCTGTGTCGGTGCGTCTGCGTGTCTGTGCGCGTGTCTGTGTCTGTGCGTCTGTGTGCCTGTGCGTCTGTGTGTCTGTGTACGTGTGTCTGTGTCTGTGCGTCTGTGTCTGTGTCTGTGCGTCTGTGTGTCTGTGTCTGTGCGTCTGTGTGTCTGTGCGTCTGTGTGTCTGTGTACGTGTGTCTGTGTCTGTGCGTCTGTGTGTCTGTGTCTGTGCGTCTGTGTGTCTGTGTCTGTGCGTCTGTGTGTCTGTGCACGTGTGTCTGTGTGCGTGTCTGTGTGTCTGTGTCGGTGCGTCTGCGTGTCTGTGTGTGTCTGTGTCTGTGCGTCTGCGTGTCTGTGTGTGTCTGTGTCTGTGCGTCTGTGTGTCTGTGTCGGTGCGTCTGCGTGTCTGTGCGCGTGTCTGTGTCTGTGCGTCTGTGTGCCTGTGCGTCTGTGTGTCTGTGTACGTGTGTCTGTGTCTGTGCGTCTGTGTGTCTGTGTCTGTGCGTCTGTGTGTCTGTTTACGTGTGTCTGCGTGTCTGTGTGTCTGTGTCTGTGCGTCTGTGTGTCTGTGTCTGTGCATCTGTGTGTCTGTGTGTGCGTCTGTGTGTCTGTGTCTGTGCGTCTGTGTGTCTGCGTGTCTGTCTATGCGTCTGTGTGTCTGTGTCTGTGCGTCTGTGTGTCTGTGTGCGTGTCTCTGTACGTGTCTGTTCTGTGCGTCTGTGTCTGTGTGCGTGTGTCTGCGTGTGTCTGTGCGTCTGTGTCTGTGTGCGTGTCTGTGTCTGTGCGTCTGTGTCTGTGTCTGTGTCTGTGCACGTGTGTCTGTGTCTGTGTGCTTCTGTGTGTGTCTGTGTCTGTGCGTCTGCGTGTCTGTGTGCGTGTGTCTGTGTGTCTGTGTCTGTGCGTCTGCGTGTCTGTGTGCGTGTCTGTGTGTCTGTGTGTCTGTGTACGTGTATCTGTGCGTGTCTGTGCATCTGTGTGTCTGTGTGCGCGTGTCTGTGCGTGTGTCTGTGTCTGTGTCTCTGCGTCTGTGTACGTGTGTCTGTGTGCGTGTCTGTGTGCGTGTGTCTGTGTGTCTGTGTGTCTGTGTACGTGTGTCTGTGCGTCTGTGTGTCTGTGTACGTGTGTCTGCGTGTCTGTGTGCGTATCTGTGTCTGTGCGTCTGTGTGTCTGTCTGTGCGTCTGTGTGTCTGTGTGTCTGTCTGTGCCCGTGTGCCTGTGTGTGTCTGTGTCTGTGCGTCTGTGTGCCTGTGTATGTGTCTGTGTCTTTGCGTCTGCGTCTCTGTGTCTCTGCGTCTGTGTGTCTGTGTGTGTCTGTGTCTGTGCGTCTGTGTGTCTGTGTACGTGTGTCTGTGTGTCTGTGTCTGTGTATGTGTGTCTCTGTGTGTCTGTGCGTCTGTGTCTGTGTGTCTGTGTGTCTGTGTCTGTGCGTCTGTGTGTCTGTGTACGTGTGTCTGCGTGTGTCTGTGCGTCTGTGTGTCTGTGTCTGTGCGTCTGTGTGTCTGTGTACGTGTGTCTGCGTGTGTCTGTGTGTCTGTGTGCGTGTCTGTGTGTGTCTGTATCTGCGTGTCTGTGTGTGTCTGTGTCTGCGTGTCTGTGTGTCTGTCTGTGCGTCTGTGTGTCTGTGTCTGTGCGTCTGTGTGTCTGTGCACGTGTGTCTGTGTGTGTCTGTGTGTCTGTTTGCGTGTCTGTGTGTGTCTGTGTCTGTGCGTCTGCGTGTCTGTGTGTGTGTCTGTGTCTGTGCGTCTGTGTGTCTGTGTACGTGTATCTGTGTGTCTGTGCGTCTGTGTCTGTGTACGTGTGTCTGTGCGTCTGTGTGTCTGTGTGCGTGTGTCTGTGTGTCTGTGCGTCTGTGTTTCTGTGTCGGTGCGTCTGCGTCTCTGTGTGTGTCTGTGTCTGTGCGTCTGCGTGTCTGTGTGTGTCTGTGTGTGTCTGTCTGTGCGTCTGTGTGTCTGTGTCTCTGCGTCTGTGCGTCTGTGTCTGTGTCTGTGCACGTGTGTCTGTGTGTCTCTGTGTGCTTCTGTGTGTGTCTGTCTGTGCGTCTGCGTGTCTGTGTGCGTGTGTCTGTGCGTCTGTGTCTGTGTGCGTGTCTGTGTGTGTGCGTCTGTGTGTCTGTGTCTGTGCGTCTGTGTGTCTGTGTACGTGTGTATGTGTGTCTGTGCGTCTGTGTGCCTGTGTACGTGTGTCTGTGTATGTCTGTGTATCTGTGTGCGTGTCTGTGTGTGTCTGTCTGTGCGTCTGTGTGTCTGTGTCTGTGCGTCTGTGTGTCTGTGTGCGTGTCTGTGTCTGTGCGTCTGTGTGTCTGTGTCTGTGCGTCTGTGTGTCTATGTACGTGTGTCTGTGTGTGTCTGTTGCTTCTGTCTGTGTGCGCGTGTCAGTGCGTATGTCTGTGTGTCTGTGTCTGTGGGTCTGTGTATCTGGTTACGTGTGTCTGCGTGTGTCTGTGCGTCTGTGTGTCTATGTACGTGTGTCTGTGTGTGTCTGTGCGTCTGCCTGTGTGTCTGTGTACGTGTGTCTGCGTGTGTCTGTGCGTCTGTGTGTCTATGTACGTGTGTCTGTGTGTGTCTGTGCGTCTGTCTGTGTGTCTGTGTCTGTGCGTCTGTGTGTCTGTGTACGTGTGTCTGTGTGTGTCTGTGTCTGTGCGTCTGTGTGTCTGTGTCTGTGCGTCTGTGTGTCTGTGTGCGTGTCTGTGTCTGTGCGTCTGTGTGTCTGTGTCTGTGCGTCCGTGTGTCTGTACGTGTGTGTGTGTCTGTGTGTCTGTGCGTCTGTGTCTGTGCATGTGTGTCTGTGTGCGTGTCTGTCTGTGCGTCCGTGTCTGTCTGTGCGTCTGTGTGTCTGTGTGCGTGTCTCTGCGTCTGTGCGTCTGTGTCTGTGTCTGTGCGTCTGTGTGTCTACGTGTCTGTCTGTGCGTCTGTGTGTCTGTGTGCGTGTCTGTGAGTGTCTGTGTCTGTGCGCCTGTGTGTCTGTGTGCGTGTCTGTGTACGTGTCTGTTCTGTGCGTCTGTGTCTGTGTGCGTGTGTCTGCGTGTGTCTGTGCGTCTGTGTCTGTGTGCGTGTCTGTCTGTGCGTCTGTGTGTCTGTGTCTGTGTGTCTGTGTGTGTGTGCACGTGTGTCTTTGTGTCTGTGTGCGTGTCTGTGTGTGTCTGTGCCTGTGCGTCTGCGTGTCTGTGTGTGTCTGTGTCTGTGCGTCTGTGTGTCTGTTTCTGTGCGTCTGTGTGTGTGTGCACGTGTGTCTGTGTGTCTGTGCGCGCTTCTGTGTGTGTCTGTGTCTGTGCGTCTGCGTGTCTGTGCGCGTGTGTCTGTGTGTCTGTGCGTCTGTGTGTCTGTGTACGTGTGTCTGTGCGTCTGTGTCTGTGTACGTGTGTCTGTGTGTCTGTGTGCGTATCTGTGTCTGTGCGTCTGTGTGTCTGTGTCTGTGCGTCTGCGTGTCTGTGTGCGTGTCTGTGTCTGTGCGTCTGTGTCTCTGCCTGTGTGTCTGTGTACGTGTATGTGTGTGTCTGTGCATCTGTGTGTCTGTGTGCGCGTGTCTGTGCGTGTGTCTGTCTGTGCGTCTGTGTGTCTGTGTCTGTGCGTCTGTGTGTCTGTGCGTCTGTGTACGTGTGTCTGTGTGTGTCTGTGCGTCTGTGTGTCTGCGTGTCTGTCCGTGCGTCTGTGTGTCTGTGTCTGTGCGTCTGTGTGTCTGTGTACGTGTCTGCGTGTGTCTGTGCGTCTGTGTCTGTGTGCGTGTCTGTGTGTCTGTGTCTGTGCGTCTGTGTGTCTGTGTGCGTGTCTGTGTCTGTGCGTCTGTCTGTCTGTGTCTGTGTGTCTGTGCGTGTGTCTGTGTCTGTGTGTCTGTGCGTGTGTCTGTGTCTGTGCGTCTGTGTGTCTGCGTGCGTGTGCCTGTGTGTGTCTGTGTCTGTGCGTCTGTGTGCCTGAGTATGTGTCTGTGTCTTTGCGTCTGTGTCTGTGTCTTTGCGTCTGTGTCTCTGTGTACGTGTGTCTGTGTGCGTGTCTGTGTGTGTCTGTGTATGTGCGTCTGCGTGTGTCTGTGTGCGTGTCTGTGTCTGTCTGTATCTGCGCGTCTGTGTGTCTGTGTGTGTCTGTGTCTGCGTGTCTGTGTGTGTCTGTCTGTGCGTCTGTGTGTCTGTGTCTGTGCGTCTGTGTCTGTGCACGTATGTCTGTGTGTTTGTGTCTGTCTGCGTGTCTGTGTGTGTCTGTCTGTGCGTCTGTGTGTCTGTGTGCGTGTGTCTGTGTGTCTGTGCACGTGTGTCTGTGTGCGTGTCTGTGTGTCTGTGTCGGTGCGTCTGCGTGTCTGTGTGCGTGTCTGTGTCTGTGCGCCTGTGTCTGTGCACGTGCGTCTGTGTCCGTCTGTGTGTGTGTGTCGGTGCGTCTGTGTGTCTGCGTACGTGTGTGTGTCTGTGTGTGTCTGTGCGTCTGTGTGTCTGTGTCTGTGCGTCTCTGTGTCTGTGTACGTGTCTGCGTGTGTCTGTGCGTCTGTGTGTCTGTGTGCGTGTCTGTGTGTGTCTGTGCGTCTGTGTGTCTGTGTGCGTGTCTGTGTGTGTCTGTGCCTGTGCGTCTGTGTGTCTGTGTGCGTGTCTGTGTACGTGTCTGTTCTGTGCGTCTGTGTCTGTGCGTCTGCGTGTCTGTGTGCGTGTCTGTGTCTGTGCGTCTGTGTGTCTACGTGTCTGTCTGTGCGTCTGTGTGTCTGTGTGCGTGTCTGTGTGTGTCTGTGTCTGTGCGTCTGCGTGTCTGTGTGTGTCTGTGTCTGTGCGTCTGTGTGTCTGTTTCTGTGCGTCTGTGTGTGTGTGCACGTGTGTCTGTGTGTCTGTGCGCGCTTCTGTGTGTCTGTGTGTCTGTGCGTCTGTGTGTCTGTGTACGTGTGTCTGTGCGTCTGTGTCTGTGTACGTGTGTCTGTGTGTCTGTGTGCGTATCTGTGTCTGTGCGTCTGTGTGTCTGTGTCTGTGCGTCTGCGTGTCTGTGTGCGTGTCTGTGTCTGTGCGTCTGTGTCTCTACCTGTGTGCCTGTGTACGTGTATGTGTGTGTCTGTGCATCTGTGTGTCTGTGTGCGCGTGTCTGTGCGTGTGTCTGTATGTGCGTCTGTGTTCTGTGTCTGTGCGTCTGTGTGTCTGTGCACGTGTGTCTGTGTGTCTGTTTGCGTGTCTGTGTATGTCTGTGTCTGTGTGTCTGTGCGTCTGTGTGTCTGTGTCTGTGCGTCTGTGTGTCTGTGTACGTGTGTATGTGTGTCTGTGCGTCTGTGTGCCTGTGTACGTGTGTCTGTGTATGTCTGTGTATCTGTGTGCGTGTCTGTGTGCGTGTCTGTGTCTGTGCGTCTGTGTGTCTGTGTCTGTGGGTGTGTGTATCTGGTTACGTGTGTCTGCGTGTGTCTGTGCGTCTGTGTGTCTATGTACGTGTGTCTGTGTGTGTCTGTGCGTCTGTCTGTGTGTCTGTGTCTGTGCGTCTGTGTGTCTGTGTACGTGTGTCTGTGTGTGTCTGTGTCTGTGCGTCTGTGTGTCTGTGTCTGTGCGTCTGTGTGTCTGTGTGCGTGTCTGTGTCTGTGCGTCTGTGCGTCTGTGTCTGTGCGTCCGTGTGTCTGTACGTGTGTGTGTGTCTGTGTGTCTGTGCGTCTGTGTCTGTGCATGTGTGTCTGTGTGCGTGTCTGTCTGTGCGTCTGTGTGTCTGTGTGCGTGTCTCTGCGTCTGTGCGTCTGTGTGCGTGTCTGTGAGTGTCTGTGTCTGTGCGTCTGTGTGTCTGTGTCTGTGCGTCTGTGTGTCTACGTGTCTGTCTGTGCGTCTGTGTGTCTGTGTGCGTGTCTGTGAGTGTCTGTGTCTGTGCGTCTGTGTGTCTGTGTCTGTGCGTCTGCGTGTCTGTGAGTGAGTCTGTCTGTGCGTCTGTGTTCTGTGTCTGTGCGTCTGTGTGTCTGTGCACGTGTGTCTGTGTGTCTGTTTGCGTGTCTGTGTATGTCTGTGTCTGTGTGTCTGTGCGTCTGTGTGTCTGTGTCTGTGCGTCTGTGTGTCTGTGTACGTGTGTATGTGTGTCTGTGCGTCTGTGTGCCTGTGTACGTGTGTCTGTGTATGTCTGTGTATCTGTGTGCGTGTCTGTGTGTGTCTGTCTGTGCGTCTGTGTGTCTGTGTCTGTGCGTCTGTGTGTCTGTGTGCGTGTCTGTGTCTGTGCGTCTGTGTGTCTGTGTCTGTGCGTCTGTGTGTCTATGTACGTGTGTCTGTGTGTGTCTGTGCGTCTGTCTGTGTGCGCGTGTCAGTGCGTATGTCTGTGTGTCTGTGTCTGTGGGTCTGTGTATCTGGTTACGTGTGTCTGCGTGTGTCTGTGCGTCTGTGTGTCTATGTACGTGTGTCTGTGCGTCTGCCTGTGTGTCTGTGTACGTGTGTCTGCGTGTGTCTGTGCGTCTGTGTGTCTATGTACGTGTGTCTGTGTGTGTCTGTGTATCTGTGTGCGTGTCTGTGTGTGTCTGTGTCTGTGCGTCTGTGTGTCTGTGTCTGTGCGTCTGTGTGTCTGTGTACGTGTGTCTGTGTGTGTCTGTGTATCTGTGTGCGTGTCTGTGTGTGTCTGTGTCTGTGCGTCTGTGTGTCTGTGTCTGTGCGTCTGTGTGTCTGTGTGCGTGTCTGTGTCTGTGCGTCTGTGTGTCTGTGTCTGTGCGTCCGTGTGTCTGTACGTGTGTGTGTGTCTGTGTGTCTGTGCGTCTGTGTGTCTGCGTCTGTGTCTGTGCGTCTGTGTCTGTGCATGTGTGTCTGTGTGCGTGTCTGTCTGTGCGTCCGTGTCTGTCTGTGCGTCTGTGTGTCTGTGTGCTTGTCTCTGCGTCTGTGCGTCTGTGTCTGTGTCTGTGCGTCTGTGTGTCTAGGTGTCTGTCTGTGCGTCTGTGTGTCTGTGTGCGTGTCTGTGAGTGTCTGTGTCTGTGCGCCTGTGTGTCTGTGTGCGTGTCTGTGTGCGTGTCTGTTCTGTGCGCCTGTGTCTGTGTGCGTGTGTCTGCGTGTGTCTGTGCGTCTGTGTCTGTGTGTCTGTGTGCGTGTCTGTGTGTGTCTGTGTCTGTGCGTCTGCGTGTCTGTGTGTGTCTGTGTCTGTGCGTCTGTGTGTCTGTTTCTGTGCGTCTGTGTGTGTGTGCACGTGTGTCTGTGTGTCTGTGCGCGCTTCTGTGTGTGTCTGTGTCTGTGCGTCTGCGTGTCTGTGTACGTGTCTGTCTGTGCGTCCGTGTCTGTCTGTGCGTCTGTGTGTCTGTGTGCTTGTCTCTGCGTCTGTGCGTCTGTGTCTGTGTCTGTGCGTCTGTGTGTCTAGGTGTCTGTCTGTGCGTCTGTGTGTCTGTGTGCGTGTCTGTGAGTGTCTGTGTCTGTGCGCCTGTGTGTCTGTGTGCGTGTCTGTGTACGTGTCTGTTCTGTGCGTCTGTGTGTCTGTGTGCTTGTCTCTGCGTCTGTGCGTCTGTGTCTGTGTCTGTGCGTCTGTGTGTCTGGTGTCTGTCTGTGCGTCTGTGTGTCTGTGTGCGTGTCTGTGTGTGTCTGTGTCTGTGCGCCTGTGTGTCTGTGTGCGTGTCTGTGTGCGTGTCTGTTCTGTGCGCCTGTGTCTGTGTGCGTGTGTCTGCGTGTGTCTGTGTGTCTGTGTGCGTGTCTGTGTGTGTCTGTGCCTGTGCGTCTGCGTGTCTGTGTGTGTCTGTGTCTGTGCGTCTGTGTGTCTGTGTCTGTGCGTCTGTGTGTGTGTGCACGTGTGTCTGTGTGTCTGTGCGCGCTTCTGTGTGTGTCTGTGTCTGTGCGTCTGCGTGTCTGTGTACGTGTCTGTCTGTGCGTCCGTGTCTGTCTGTGCGTCTGTGTGTCTGTGTGCTTGTCTCTGCGTCTGTGCGTCTGTGTCTGTGTCTGTGCGTCTGTGTGTCTAGGTGTCTGTCTGTGCGTCTGTGTGTCTGTGTGCGTGTCTGTGAGTGTCTGTGTCTGTGCGCCTGTGTGTCTGTGTGCGTGTCTGTGTACGTGTCTGTTCTGTGCGCCTGTGTCTGTGTGCGTGTGTCTGCGTGTGTCTGTGCGTCTGTGTCTGTGTGCGTGTCTGTCTGTGCGTCTGTGTGTCTGTGTCTGTGTGTCTGTGTGCGTGTCTGTGTGTGTCTGTGCCTGTGCGTCTGCGTGTCTGTGTGTGTCTGTGTCTGTGCGTCTGTGTGTCTGTTTCTGTGCGTCTGTGTGTGTGTGCACGTGTGTCTGTGTGTCTGTGCGCGCTTCTGTGTGTGTCTGTGTGTCTGTGCGTCTGTGTGTCTGTGTACGTGTGTCTGTGCGTCTGTGTCTGTGTCTGTGCGTCTGTGTGTCTGTGTCTGTGCGTCTGCGTGTCTGTGTGCGTGTCTGTGTCTGTGCGTCTGTGTCTCTGCCTGTGTGTCTGTGTACGTGTATGTGTGTGTCTGTGCATCTGTGTGTCTGTGTGCGCGTGTCTGTGCGTGTGTCTGTCTGTGCGTCTGTGTGTCTGTGTCTGTGCGTCTGTGTGTCTGTGCGTCTGCGTGTCTGTGTGTGTGTCTGTGTCTGTGCGTCTGTGTGTCTGTGTACGTGTATCTGTGTGTCTGTGCGTCTGTGTGTCTGCGTGTCTGTGTGTGTCTGTGTCTGTGCGTCTGTGTGTCTGTGTACGTGTCTGCGTGTGTCTGTGCGTCTTTGTGTCTGTGTGCGTGTCTGTGTGTGTCTGTGCGTCTGTGTGTCTGCGTGTCTGTGTGTGTCTGTGTCTGTGCGTCTGTGTGTCTGTGTACGTGTCTGCGTGTGTCTGTGCGTCTGTGTGTCTGTGTGCGTGTCTGTGTGTGTCTGTGCGTCTGTGTGTCTGTGTGCGTGTCTGTGTGTCTGTGCGTCTGTGTGTCTGTGTGCGTGTCTGTGTCTGTGCGTCTGTGTGTCTGTGTCTGTGTGTCTGTGCGTGTGTCTGTGTCTGTGTGTCTGTGCGTGTGTCTGTGTCTGTGCGTCTGTGTGTCTGCGTGCGTGTGCCTGTGTGTGTCTGTGTCTGTGCGTCTGTGTGCCTGTGTATGTGTCTGTGTCTGCGTCTGTGTCTGTGTCTGTGCGTCTGTGTCTCTGTGTACGTGTGTCTGTGTGCGTGTCTGTGTGTGTCTGTGTCTGTGCGTCTGCGTGTGTCTGTGTGCGTGTCTGTGTCTGTCTGTGTCTGCGTCTGTGTGTCTGTGTGTGTCTGTGTCTGCGTGTCTGTGTGTGTCTGTCTGTGCGTCTGTGTGTCTGTGTACGTGTATCTGTGTGTCTGTGCGTCTGTGTGTCTGTGTGCGTGTGTCTGTGTGTCTGTGTACGTGTGTCTGTGTGTCTGTGCGTCTGTGTGTCTGTGCACGTGTGTCTGTGTGCGTCTGTGTGTGTGTGTCTGTGCGTCTGTGTGTCTGTGTACGTGTGTGTGTCTGTGTGTCTGTGCGTCTGTGTGTCTGTGTCTGTGCGTCTGTGTGTCTGTGCACGTGTGTCTCTGTGTGTCTGTGTGCGTGTCTGCGTGTGTCTGTGTCGGTGCGTCTGTGCGTCTGTGTCTGTGTGTGTCTGTGTCTGTGCGTCTGTGTGTCTGTGTACGTGTCTGCGTGTGTCTGTGCGTCTGTGTGTCTGTGTGCGTGTCTGTGTGTGTCTGTGCGACTGTGTGTCTGTGTGCGTGTCTGTGTGTGTCTGTGCCTGTGCGTCTGTGTGTCTGTGTGCGTGTCTGTGTACGTGTCTGTTCTGTGCGTCTGTGTCTGTGCGTCTGCGTGTCTGTGTGCGTGTCTGTGTCTGTGCGTCTGTGTGTCTGTGTACGTGTGTCTGTGTGTGTCTGTGCGTCTGTGTGTCTGCGTGTCTGTGCGTCTGTGTGTCTGCGTCTGTGTCTGTGCGTCTGTGTCTGTGCATCTCTGTGTCTGTGTGCGTGTCTGTGTTTGTCTGTGTCTGTGCGTCTGTGTCTGTCTGTGCGTCTGTGTGT
Source organism: Baylisascaris procyonis (assembly GCA_037389465.1). Lineage (NCBI taxonomy): Eukaryota > Metazoa > Nematoda > Chromadorea > Rhabditida > Ascarididae > Baylisascaris > Baylisascaris procyonis. Next base: position 7,908,897 of record JAZARR010000153.1, on the reverse strand, counting down.
CTGTGTGCGCGTCTGTGTCTGTGCGTCTGTGTGTCTGTGTCTGTGCGTCTGTGTGTCTGTGTACGTGTGTCTGTGTGTGTCTGTGCGTCTGTCTGTGTGTCTGTGTACGTGTGTCTGCGTGTGTCTGTGCGTCTGTGTGTCTGTGTACGTGTGTCTGTGTGTGTCTGTGCGTCTGTCTGTGTGTCTGTGTCTGTGCGTCTGTGTGTCTGTGTACGTGTGTCTGTGTGTGTCTGTGTGTCTGTGTGCGTGTCTGTGTGTGTCTGTGCCTGTGCGTCTGTGTGTCTGTGTCTGTGCGTCTGTGTGTCTGTGTGCGTGTCTGTGTCTGTGCGTCTGTGTGTGTGTCTGTGCGTCTGTGTGTCTGCGTACGTGTGTGTGTCTGTGCGTCTGTGTGTCTGTGTCTGTGCGTCTGTTTGTCTGTGCACGTGTGTCTCTGTGTGTCTGTGTGCGTGTCTGTGTGTGTCTGTGTCGGTGCGTCTGTGCGTCTGTGTCTGTGTGTGTCTATGTCTGTGCGTCTGTGTGTCTGTGTACGTGTGTCTGTGTGTCTGTGCGTCTGTGTACGTGTGTCTGTGTGTCTGTGTGTCTGCGTGTCTGTCTATGCGTCTGTGTGTCTGTGTCTGTGCGTCTGTGTGTCTGTGTGCGTGTCTGTGTGTGTCTGTGCGTCTGTGTGTCTGTGTGCGTGTCTGTGTGTGTCTGTGCCTGTGCGTCTGTGTGTCTGTGTGCGTGTCTGTGTACGTGTCTGTTCTGTGCGTCTGTGTCTGTGCGTCTGCGTGTCTGTGTGCGTGTCTGTGTCTGTGCGTCTGTGTGTCTGTGTGCGTCTGTGTCTGTGCGTCCCTGTGTCTGTGTCTGTGCGTCTGTGTGTCTGTGTCTGTGCGTCTGCGTGTCTGTGTGCGTGTCTGTGTCTGTGCGTCTGTGTCTGTGCCTGTGTGTCTGTGTACGTGCATCTGTGTGTCTGTGCATCTGTGTGTCTGTGTGCGCGTGTCTGTGCGTGTGTCTGTGTCTGTGCGTCTGTGTCTGTCTGTGTCTCTGCGTCTGTGTGTCTCTGCCCGTGTGCCTGTGTGTGTCTGTGTCTGTGCGTCTGTGTGTCTGTGTGCGTGTCTGTGTCTCTGCGTCTGTGTGTCTGTGTGCGTCTGTGTCTGTGCATCTGCGTGTCTGTGTGCGTGTCTGTGCCTGTGCGTCTGTGTGTCTGTGTACGTGTGCCTGTGTGTCTGTGTCTGTGTACGTGTGTCTCTGTGTGTCTGTGCGTCTGTGTCTGTGCGTCTGTGTGTCTGTGTCTGTGCGTCTGTGTGTCTGTGTACGTGTGTCTGTGTGTGTCTGTGCGTCTGTGTGTCTGTGTCTGTGCGTCTGTGCGTCTGTGCACGTGTGTCTGTGTGTGTCTGTGTGTCTGTGTGCGTGTCTGTGTGTGTCTGTGTCTGTGCGTCTGCGTGTCTGTGTGTGTGTCTGTGTCTGTGCGTCTGTGTGTCTGTGTACGTGTGTCTGTGTGTCTGTGCGTCTGTGTCTGTGTACGTGTGTCTGTGCGTCTGCGTGTCTGTGTGTGTCTGTGTCTGTGCGTCTGTGTCTCTGCCTGTGTGTCTGTGTACGTGTCTGCGTGTGTCTGTGCGTCTGTGTGTCTGTGTGCGTGTCTGTGTGTGTCTGTGCGTCTGTGTGTCTGCGTGTCTGTGTGTGTCTGTGTCTGTGCGTCTGTGTGTCTGTGTACGTGTCTGCGTGTGTCTGTGCGTCTGTGTGTCTGTGTGCGTGTCTGTGTGTGTCTGTGCGTCTGTGTGTCTGTGTGCGTGTCTGTGTGTCTGTGCGTCTGTGTGTCTGTGTGCGTGTCTGTGTCTGTGCGTCTGTGTGTCTGTGTCTGTGTGTCTGTGCGTGTGTCTGTGTCTGTGTGTCTGTGCGTGTGTCTGTGTCTGTGCGTCTGTGTGTCTGCGTGCGTGTGCCTGTGTATGTGTCTGTGTCTGTGCGTCTGTGTCTGTGTCTGTGCGTCTGTGTCTCTGTGTACGTGTGTCTGTGTGCGTGTCTGTGTGTGTCTGTGTCTGTGCGTCTGCGTGTGTCTGTGTGCGTGTCTGTGTCTGTCTGTATCTGCGCGTCTGTGTGTCTGTGTGTGTCTGTGTCTGCGTGTCTGTGTGTGTCTGTCTGTGCGTCTGTGTGTCTGTGTACGTGTATCTGTGTGTCTGTGCGTCTGTGTGTCTGTGTGCGTGTGTCTGTGTGTCTGTGCGTGTGTGTCTGTGTCTGTGCGTCTGTCTGTGCACGTGTGTCTGTGTGCGTCTGTGTGTGTGTGTCTGTGCGTCTGTGTGTCTGTGTGTGTGTGTGTCTGTGTGTCTGTGCGTCTGTGTGTCTGTGTCTGTGCGTCTGTGTGTCTGCGTGTCTGTGTGTGTCTGTGTCTGTGCGTCTGTGTGTCTGTGTACGTGTCTGCGTGTGTCTGTGCGTCTGTGTGTCTGTGTGCGTGTCTGTGTGTGTCTGTGCGTCTGTGTGTCTGCGTGTCTGTGTGTGTCTGTGTCTGTGCGTCTGTGTGTCTGTGTGCGTGTCTGTGTGTGTCTGTGTCGGTGCGTCTGTGCGTCTGTGTCTGTGTGTGTCTATGTCTGTGCGTCTGTGTGTCTGTGTAGGTGTGTCTGTGTGTCTGTGCGTCTGTGTACGTGTGTCTGTGTGTCTGTGTGTCTGCGTGTCTGTCTATGCGTCTGTGTGTCTGTGTCTGTGCGTCTGTGTGTCTGTGTACGTGTCTGCGTGTGTCTGTGCGTCTGTGTGTCTGTGTGCGTGTCTGTGTGTGTCTGTGCGTCTGTGTGTCTGTGTGCGTGTCTGTGTGTGTCTGTGCCTGTGCGTCTGTGTGTCTGTGTGCGTGTCTGTGTACGTGTCTGTTCTGTGCGTCTGTGTCTGTGCGTCTGCGTGTCTGTGTGCGTGTCTGTGTCTGTGCGTCTGTGTGTCTGTGTACGTGTGTCTGTGTGTGTCTGTGCGTCTGTGTGTCTGCGTGTCTGTGCGTCTGTGTGTCTGCGTCTGTGTCTGTGCGTCTGTGTCTGTGCGTCTCTGTGTCTGTGTGCGTGTCTGTGTGTGTCTGTGTCTGTGCGTCTGTGTCTGTCTGTGCGTCTGTGTGTCTGTGTGCGCGTCTGTGTCTGTGCGTCTGTGTGTCTGTGTCTGTGCGTCTGTGTGTCTGTGTACGTGTGTCTGTGTGTGTCTGTGCGTCTGTCTGTGTGTCTGTGTACGTGTGTCTGCGTGTGTCTGTGCGTCTGTGTGTCTGTGTACGTGTGTCTGTGTGTGTCTGTGCGTCTGTCTGTGTGTCTGTGTCTGTGCGTCTGTGTGTCTGTGTACGTGTGTCTGTGTGTGTCTGTGTGTCTGTGTGAGTGTCTGTGTGTGTCTGTGCGTGTGCGTCTGTGTGTCTGTGTCTGTGCGTCTGTGTGTCTGTGTGCGTGTCTGTGTCTGTGCGTCTGTGTGTGTGTCGGTGCGTCTGTGTGTCTGCGTACGTGTGTGTGTCTGTGCGTCTGTGTGTCTGTGTCTGTGCGTCTGTGTGTCTGTGCACGTGTGTCTCTGTGTGTCTGTGTGCGTGTCTGTGTGTGTCTGTGTCGGTGCGTCTGTGCGTCTGTGTCTGTGTGTGTCTATGTCTGTGCGTCTGTGTGTCTGTGTACGTGTGTCTGTGTGTCTGTGCGTCTGTGTACGTGTGTCTGTGTGTCTGTGTGTCTGCGTGTCTGTCTATGCGTCTGTGTGTCTGTGTCTGTGCGTCTGTGTGTCTGTGTGCGTGTCTGTGTGTGTCTGTGCGTCTGTGTGTCCGTGTGCGTGTCTGTGTGTGTCTGTGCCTGTGCGTCTGTGTGTCTGTGTGCGTGTCTGTGTACGTGTCTGTTCTGTGCGTCTGTGTCTGTGCGTCTGCGTGTCTGTGTGCGTGTCTGTGTCTGTGCGTCTGTGTGTCTGTGTGCGTCTGTGTCTGTGCGTCCCTGTGTCTGTGTCTGTGCGTCTGTGTGTCTGTGTACGTGTGTCTGCGTGTCTGTGTGCGTATCTGTGTCTGTGCGTCTGTGTGTCTGTGTCTGTGCGTCTGCGTGTCTGTGTGCGTGTCTGTGTCTGTGCGTCTGTGTCTGTGCCTGTGTGTCTGTGTACGTGCATCTGTGTGTCTGTGCATCTGTGTGTCTGTGTGCGCGTGTCTGTGCGTGTGTCTGTGTCTGTGCGTCTGTGTCTGTCTGTGTCTCTGCGTCTGTGTGTCTCTGCCCGTGTGCCTGTGTGTGTCTGTGTCTGTGCGTCTGTGTGTCTGTGTGCGTGTCTGTGTCTCTGCGTCTGTGTGTCTGTGTGCGTCTGTGTCTGTGCGTCTGCGTGTCTGTGTGCGTGTCTGTGCCTGTGCGTCTGTGTGTCTGTGTACGTGTGCCTGTGTGTCTGTGTCTGTGTACGTGTCTCTGTGTGTCTGTGCGTCTGTGTCTGTGCGTCTGTGTGTCTGTGTCTGTGCGTCCGTGTGTCTGTGTACGTGTGTCTGAGTGTGTCTGTGCGTCTGTGTGTCTGTGTCTGTGCGTCCGTGTGTCTGTGCACGTGTGTCTGTGTGTGTCTGTGTGTCTGTTTGCGTGTCTGTGTGTGTCTGTGTCTGTGCGTCTGCGTGTCTGTGTGTGTGTCTGTGTCTGTGCGTCTGTGTGTCTGTGTACGTGTGTCTGTGTGTCTGTGCGTCTGTGTCTGTGTACGTGTGTCTGTGCGTCTGCGTGTCTGTGTGTGTCTGTGTCTGTGCGTCTGTGTCTCTGCCTGTGTGTCTGTGTACGTGTGTGTGTGTGTCTGTGCATCTGTGTGTCTGTGTGCGCGTGTCTGTGCGTGTGTCTGTCTGTGCGTCTGTGTGTCTGTGTCTGTGCGTCTGTGTGTCTGTGCGTCTGCGTGTCTGTGTGTGTCTGTGTCTGTGCGTCTGTGTGTCTGTGTACGTGTATCTGTGTGTCTGTGCGTCTGTGTGTCTGCGTGTCTGTGTGTGTCTGTGTCTGTGCGTCTGTGTGTCTGTGTACGTGTCTGCGTGTGTCTGTGCGTCTGTGTGTCTGTGTGCGTGTCTGTGTGTGTCTGTGCGTCTGTGTGTCTGCGTGTCTGTGTGTGTCTGTGTCTGTGCGTCTGTGTGTCTGTGTACGTGTCTGCGTGTGTCTGTGCGTCTGTGTGTCTGTGTGCGTGTCTGTGTGTGTCTGTGCGTCTGTGTGTCTGTGTGCGTGTCTGTGTGTCTGTGCGTCTGTGTGTCTGTGTGCGTGTCTGTGTCTGTGCGTCTGTGTGTCTGTGTCTGTGTGTCTGTGCGTGTGTCTGTGTCTGTGTGTCTGTGCGTGTGTCTGTGTCTGTGCGTCTGTGTGTCTGTGTGCGTGTGCCTGTGTGTGTCTGTGTCTGTGCGTCTGTGTGCCTGTGTATGTGTCTGTGTCTGTGCGTCTGTGTCTGTGTCTGTGCGTCTGTGTCTCTGTGTACGTGTGTCTGTGTGCGTGTCTGTGTGTGTCTGTGTCTGTGCGTCTGCGTGTGTCTGTGTGCGTGTCTGTGTCTGTCTGTGTCTGTGCGTCTGTGTGTCTGTGTGTGTCTGTGTCTGCGTGTCTGTGTGTGTCTGTCTGTGCGTCTGTGTGTCTGTGTACGTGTGTCTGTGTGTCTGTGCGTCTGTGTGTCTGTGTGCGTGTGTCTGTGTGTCTGTGCGTGTGTGTCTGTGTCTGTGCGTCTGTCTGTCTGTGCACGTGTGTCTGTGTGCGTCTGTGTGTGTGTGTCTGTGCGTCTGTGTGTCTGAGTACGTGTGTGTGTCTGTGTGTCTGTGCGTCTGTGTGTCTGTGTCTGTGCGTCTGTGTGTCTGCGTGTCTGTGTGTGTCTGTGTCTGTGCGTCTGTGTGTCTGTGTACGTGTCTGCGTGTGTCTGTGCGTCTGTGTGTCTGTGTGCGTGTCTGTGTGTGTCTGTGCGTCTGTGTGTCTGCGTGTCTGTGTGTGTCTGTGTCTGTGCGTCTGTGTGTCTGTGTGCGTGTCTGTGTGTGTCTGTGTCTGTGCGTCTGTGCGTCTGTGTCTGTGTGTGTCTCTGTCTGTGCGTCTGTGTGTCTGTGTAGGTGTGTCTGTGTGTCTGTGCGTCTGTGTACGTGTGTCTGTGTGTCTGTGTGTCTGCGTGTCTGTCTATGCGTCTGTGTGTCTGTGTCTGTGCGTCTGTGTGTCTGTGTACGTGTCTGCGTGTGTCTGTGCGTCTGTGTGTCTGTGTGCGTGTCTGTGTGTGTCTGTGCGTCTGTGTGTCTGTGTGCGTGTCTGTGTGTGTGTCTGTGCGTCTGTGTGTCTGTGTGCGTGTCTGTGTACGTGTCTGTTCTGTGCGTCTGTGTCTGTGCGTCTGCGTGTCTGTGTGCGTGTCTGTGTCTGTGCGTCTGTGTGTTGTGTGCGTCTGTGTCTGTGCGCTGTGTCTGTGTCTGTGCGTCTGTGTGTCTGTGTACGTGTGTCTGTGTGTGTCTGTGCGTCTGTGTGTCTGCGTGTCTGTGCGTCTGTGTGTCTGCGTCTGTGTCTGTGCGTCTGTGTCTGTGCGTCTCTGTGTCTGTGTGCGTGTCTGTGTGTCTGTGTCTGTGCGTCTGTGTCTGTCTGTGCGTCTGTGTGTCTGTGTGCGCGTCTGTGTGTCTGTGTACGTGTGTCTGTGTGTGTCTGTGCGTCTGTCTGTGTGTCTGTGTACGTGTGTCTGCGTGTGTCTGTGCGTCTGTGTGTCTGTGTACGTGTGTCTGTGTGTGTCTGTGCGTCTGTCTGTGTGTCTGTGTCTGTGCGTCTGTGTGTCTGTGTACGTGTGTCTGTGTGTGTCTGTGTGTCTGTGTGCGTGTCTGTGTGTGTCTGTGCCTGTGCGTCTGTGTGTCTGTGTCTGTGCGTCTGTGTGTCTGTGTGCGTGTCTGTGTCTGTGCGTCTGTGTGTGTGTCGGTGCGTCTGTGTGTCTGCGTACGTGTGTGTCTGTGCGTCTGTGTGTCTGTGTCTGTGCGTCTGTGTGTCTGTGCACGTGTGTCTCTGTGTGTCTGTGTGCGTGTCTGTGTGTGTCTGTGTCTGTGCGTCTGTGCGTCTGTGTCTGTGTGTGTCTGTGTCTGTGCGTCTGTGTGTCTGTGTACGTGTGTCTGTGTGTCTGTGCGTCTGTGTACGTGTGTCTGTGTGTCTGTGTGTCTGCGTGTCTGTCTGTGCGTCTGTGTGTCTGTGTCTGTGCGTCTGTGTGTCTGTGTACGTGTCTGCGTGTGTCTGTGCGTCTGTGTGTCTGTGTGCGTGTCTGTGTGTGTCTGTGCGTCTGTGTGTCTGTGTGCGTGTCTGTGTGTGTCTGTGCCTGTGCGTCTGTGTGTCTGTGTGCGTGTCTGTGTACGTGTCTGTTCTGTGCGTCTGTGTCTGTGCGTCTGCGTGTCTGTGTGCGTGTCTGTGTCTGTGCGTCTGTGTGTCTGTGTGCGTCTGTGTCTGTGCGTCTGTGTCTGTGTCTGTGCGTCTGTGTGTCTGTGTACGTGTGTCTGTGTGTGTCTGTGCGTCTGTGTGTCTGCGTGTCTGTGCGTCTGTGTGTCTGTGTCTGTGTCTGTGCGTCTGTGTCTGTGCGTCTCTGTGTCTGTGTGCGTGTCTGTGTTTGTCTGTGTCTGTGCGTCTGTGCGTCTGTGTGTCTGTGTCTGTGCGTCTGTGTGTCTGTGTACGTGTGTCTGTGTGTGTCTGTGCGTCTGTCTGTGTGTCTGTGTACGTGTGTCTGCGTGTGTCTGTGCGTCTGTGTGTCTGTGTACGTGTGTCTGTGTGTGTCTGTGCGTCTGTCTGTGTGTCTGTGTCTGTGCGTCTGTGTGTCTGTGTATGTGTGTCTGTGTGTGTCTGTGTGTCTGTGTGCGTGTCTGTGTGTGTCTGTGTCTGTGCGTCTGTGTGTCTGTGTCTGTGCGTCTGTGTGTCTGTGTACGTGTGTGTGTCTGTGCGTCTGTGTGTCTGTGTCTGTGCGTCTGTGTGTCTGTGCACGTGTGTCTCTGTGTGTCTGTGTGCGTGTCTGTGTGTGTCTGTGTCTGTGCGTCTGTGCGTCTGTGTCTGTGTGTGTCTATGTCTGTGCGTCTGTGTGTCTGTGTACGTGTGTCTGTGTGTCTGTGTGTCTGCGTGTCTGTCTATGCGTCTGTGTGTCTGTGTCTGTGCGTCTGTGTGTCTGTGTACGTGTCTGCGTGTGTCTGTGCGTCTGTGTGTCTGTGTGCGTGTCTGTGTGTGTCTGTGCGACTGTGTGTCTGTGTGCGTGTCTGTGTGTGTCTGTGCGTCTGTGTGTCTGTGTGCGTGTCTGTGTGTGTCTGTGCGTCTGTGTGTCTGTGTGCGTGTCTGTGTACGTGTCTGTTCTGTGCGTCTGTGTCTGTGCGTCTGCGTGTCTGTGTGCGTGTCTGTGTCTGTGCGTCTGTGTGTCTGTGTGCGTCTGTGTCTGTGCGTCCCTGTGTCTGTGTCTGTGCGTCTGTGTGTCTGTGTACGTGTGTCTGCGTGTCTGTGTGCGTGTCTGTGTCTGTGCGTCTGTGTGTCTGTGTCTGTGCGTCTGCGTGTCTGTGTGCGTGTCTGTGTCTGTGCGTCTGTGTCTGTGCCTGTGTGTCTGTGTACGTGCATCTGTGTGTCTGTGCATCTGTGTGTCTGTGTGCGCGTGTCTGTGCGTGTGTCTGTGTCTGTGCGTCTGTGTCTGTCTGTGTCTCTGCGTCTGTGTGTCTGTGCCCGTGTGCCTGTGTGTGTCTGTGTCTGTGCGTCTGTGTGTCTGTGTGCGTGTCTGTGTCTGTGCGTCTGCGTGTCTGTGTCTCTGCGTCTGTGTGTCTGTGTGTGTCTGTGTCTGTGCGTCTGTGTGTCTGTGTGCGTGTCTGTGTCTGTGCGTCTGTGTGTCTGTGTACGTGTGTCTGTGTGTCTGTGTCTGTGTACGTGTGTCCCTGTGTGTCTGTGCGTCTGTGTCTGTGCGTCTGTGTGTCTGTGTCTGTGCGTCTGTGTGTCTGTGTACGTGTGTCTGTGTGTCTGTGCGTCTGTGTGTCTGTGTCTGTGCGTCTGTGTGTCTGTGCACGTGTGTCTGTGTGTGTCTGTGTGTCTGTGTGCGTGTCTGTGTGTGTCTGTGTCTGTGCGTCTGCGTGTCTCTGTGTGTGTCTGTGTCTGTGCGTCTGTGTGTCTGTGTACGTGTGTCTGTGTGTCTGTGCGTCTGTGTCTGTGTACGTGTGTCTGTGCGTCTGCGTGTCTGTGTGTGTCTGTGTCTGTGCGTCTGTGCGTCTGTGTCTGTGTCTGTGCACGTGTGTCTGTGTGTCTCTGTGTACTTCTGTGTGTGTCTGTCTGTGCGTCTGCGTGTCTGTGTGCGTGTGTCTGTGCGTCTGTGTCTGTGTGCGTGTCTGTGTGTGTGCGTCTGTGTGTCTGTGTCTGTGCGTCTGTGTGTCTGTGTACGTGTGTGTGTGTGTCTGTGCGTCTGTGTGTCTGTGTACGTGTGTCTGTGTGTGTCTGTGTGTCTGTGTGCGTGTCTGTGTGTGTCTGTCTGTGCGTCTGTGTGTCTGTGTCTGTGCGTCTGTGTGTCTGTGTGCGTGTCTGTGTCTGTGCGTCTGTGTGTCTGTGTCTGTGCGTCTGTGTGTCTATGTACGTGTGTCTGTGTGTGTCTGTGCGTCTGTCTGTGTGCGCGTGTCTGTGCGTATGTCTGTGTGTCTGTGTCTGTGGGTCTGTGTGTCTGGTTACGTGTGTCTGCGTGTGTCTGTGCGTCTGTGTGTCTCTGTACGTGTGTCTGTGTGTGTCTGTGCGTCTGTCTGTGTGTCTGTGTACGTGTGTCTGCGTGTGTCTGTGCGTCTGTGTGTCTATGTACGTGTGTCTGTGTGTGTCTGTGCGACTGTGTGTCTGTGTGCGTGTCTGTGTGTGTCTGTGCCTGTGCGTCTGTGTGTCTGTGTGCGTGTCTGTGTACGTGTCTGTTCTGTGCGTCTGTGTCTGTGCGTCTGCGTGTCTGTGTGCGTGTCTGTGTCTGTGCGTCTGTGTGTCTGTGTGCGTCTGTGTCTGTGCGTCCCTGTGTCTGTGTCTGTGCGTCTGCGTGTCTGTGTGCGTATCTGTGTCTGTGCGTCCGTGTGTCTGTGTCTGTGCGTCTGCGTGTCTGTGTGCGTGTCTGTGTCTGTGCGTCTGTGTCTGTGCCTGTGTGTCTGTGTACGTGCATCTGTGTGTCTGTGCATCTGTGTGTCTGTGTGCGCGTGTCTGTGCGTGTGTCTGTGTCTGTGCGTCTGTGTCTGTCTGTGTCTCTGCGTCTGTGTGTCTCTGCCCGTGTGCCTGTGTGTGTCTGTGTCTGTGCGTCTCTGTGCCTGTGTATGTGTCTGTGTCTGTGCGTCTGCGTGTCTGTGTCTCTGCGTCTGTGTGTCTGTGTGTGTCTGTGTCTGTGCGTCTGCGTGTCTGTGTGCGTGTCTGTGCCTGTGCGTCTGTGTGTCTGTGTACGTGTGCCTGTGTGTCTGTGTCTGTGTACGTGTGTCTCTGTGTGTCTGTGCGTCTGTGTCTGTGCGTCTGTGTGTCTGTGTCTGTGCGTCCGCGTGTCTGTGTACGTGTGTCTGTGTGTGTCTGTGAGTCTGTGTGTCTGTGTCTGTGCGTCCGTGTGTCTGTGTACGTGCGTCTGCGTGTGTCTGTGTGTCTGTGTGCGTGTCTGTGTGTGTCTGTGTCTGCGTGTCTGTGTGTGTCTGTGTGTCTGTCTGTGCGTCTGTGTGTCTGTGTCTGTGCGTCTGCGTGTCTGTGTGTGTCTGTGTCTGTGCGTCTGTGTGTCTGTGTACGTGTATCTGTGTGTCTGTGCGTCTGTGTCTGTGTACGTGTGTCTGTGCGTCTGTGTGTCTGTGTGCGTGTGTCTGTGTGTCTGTGCGTCTGTGTGTCTGTGTCTGTGCGTCTGCGTGTCTGTGTGTGTCTGTGTCTGTGCGTCTGCCTGTCTGTGTGCGTGTGTCTGTGCGTCTGTGTCTGTGTGCGTGTCTGTGTGTGTGCGTCTGTGTGTCTGTGTCTGTGCGTCTGTGTGTCTGTGTACGTGTGTATGTGTGTCTGTGCGTCTCTGTGTCTGTGTACGTGTGTCTGTGTGTGTCTGTGTGTCTGTGTGCGTGTCTGTGTGTGTGCGTCTGTGTGTCTGTGTGCGTGTCTGTGTGTCTGTGTCTGTGCGTCTGTGTGTCTGTGTGTGTCTGTGTCTGTGCGTCTGTGTGTCTGTGTGCGTGTGTCTGTGCGTCTGTGTCTGTGTGCGTGTCTGTGTGTGTGCGTCTGTGTGTCTGTGTCTGTGCGTCTGTGTGTCTGTGTACGTGTGTCTGTGTGTCTGTGCGTCTCTGTGTCTGTGTACGTGTGTCTGTGTATGTCTGTGTATCTGTGTGCGTGTCTGTGTGTGTGCGTATGTGTGTCTGTGTGCGTGTGTCTGTGCGTCTGTGTGTCTGTGTCTGTGCGTCTGTGTGTCTGTGTCTGTGCGTCTGTGTCTCTGTGTGCTGTCTGTGTGTGTCTGTGTCTGTGTGTCTGTGCGTGTGTCTGTGTCTGTGTGTCTGTGCGTGTGTCTGTGTCTGTGCGTCTGTGTGTCTGTGTGCGTGTGCCTGTGTGTGTCTGTGTCTGTGCGTCTGTGTGCCTGTGTATGTGTCTGTGTCTGTGCGTCTGTGTCTGTGTCTGTGCGTCTGTGTCTCTGTGTACGTGTGTCTGTGTGCGTGTCTGTGTGTGTCTGTGTCTGTGCGTCTGCGTGTGTCTGTGTGCGTGTCTGTGTCTGTCTGTGTCTGTGCGTCTGTGTGTCTGTGTGTGTCTGTGTCTGCGTGTCTGTGTGTGTCTGTCTGTGCGTCTGTGTGTCTGTGTCTGTGCGTCTGTGTGTCTGTGTACGTGTCTGCGTGTGTCTGTGCGTCTGTGTGTCTGTGTGCGTGTCTGTGTGTGTCTGTGCGTCTGTGTGTCTGTGTGCGTGTCTGTGTGTGTCTGTGCCTGTGCGTCTGTGTGTCTGTGTGCGTGTCTGTGTACGTGTCTGTTCTGTGCGTCTGTGTCTGTGCGTCTGCGTGTCTGTGTGCGTGTCTGTGTCTGTGCGTCTGTGTGTCTGTGTGCGTCTGTGTCTGTGCGTCCCTGTGTCTGTGTCTGTGCGTCTGTGTGTCTGTGTGCGTGTGTCTGTGTGTCTGTGCGTGTGTGTCTGTGTCTGTGCGTCTGTGTGTCTGTGCACGTGTGTCTGTGTGCGTCTGTGTGTGTGTGTCTGTGCGTCTGTGTGTCTGCGTACGTGTGTGTGTCTGTGTGTCTGTGCGTCTGTGTGTCTGTGTCTGTGCGTCTGTGTGTCTGTGCACGTGTGTCTCTGTGTGTCTGTGTGCGTGTCTGTGTGTGTCTGTGTCTGTGCGTCTGTGCGTCTGTGTCTGTGTGTGTCTATGTCTGTGCGTCTGTGTGTCTGTGTAGGTGTGTCTGTGTGTCTGTGCGTCTGTGTCGTGTGTCTGTGTGTCTGTGTGTCTGCGTGTCTGTCTGTGCGTCTGTGTGTCTGTGTCTGTGCGTCTGTGTCTGTGTACGTGTCTGCGTGTGTCTGTGCGTCTGTGTGTCTGTGTGCGTGTCTGTGTGTGTCTGTGCGACTGTGTGTCTGTGTGCGTGTCTGTGTGTGTCTGTGCGTCTATGTGTCTGCGTGTCTGTGCGTCTGTGTGTCTGCGTCTGTGTCTGTGCGTCTGTGTCTGTGCATCTCTGTGTCTGTGTGCGTGTCTGTGTTTGTCTGTGTCTGTGCGTCTGTGTCTGTCTGTGCGTCTGTGTGTCTGTGTGCGCGTCTATGTCTGTGCGTCTGTGTGTCTGTGTCTGTGCGTCTGTGTGTCTGTGTACGTGTGTCTGTGTGTGTCTGTGCGTCTGTCTGTGTGTCTGTGTACGTGTGTCTGCGTGTGTCTGTGCGTCTGTGTGTCTGTGTACGTGTGTCTGTGTGTGTCTGTGCGTCTGTCTGTGTGTCTGTGTCTGTGCGTCTGTGTGTCTGTGTACGTGTGTCTGTGTGTGTCTGTGTATCTGTGTGCGTGTCTGTGTGTGTCTGTGCCTGTGCGTCTGTGTGTCTGTGTCTGTGCGTCTGTGTGTCTGTGTGCGTGTCTGTGTCTGTGCGTCTGTGTGTGTGTGTCTGTGCGTCTGTGTGTCTGCGTACGTGTGTGTGTCTGTGCGTCTGTGTGTCTGTGTCTGTGCGTCTGTTTGTCTGTGCACGTGTGTCTCTGTGTGTCTGTGTGCGTGTCTGTGTGTGTCTGTGTCGGTGCGTCTGTGCGTCTGTGTCTGTGTGTGTCTATGTCTGTGCGTCTGTGTGTCTGTGTACGTGTGTCTGTGTGTCTGTGTGTCTGCGTGTCTGTCTATGCGTCTGTGTGTCTGTGTCTGTGCGTCTGTGTGTCTGTGTACGTGTCTGCGTGTGTCTGTGCGTCTGTGTGTCTGTGTGCGTGTCTGTGTGTGTCTGTGCGACTGTGTGTCCGTGTGCGTGTCTGTGTGTGTCTGTGCCTGTGCGTCTGTGTGTCTGTGTGCGTGTCTGTGTGCGTGTCTGTTCTGTGCGTCTGTGTCTGTGCGTCTGCGTGTCTGTGTGCGTGTCTGTGTCTGTGCGTCTGTGTGTCTGTGTGCGTCTGTGTCTGTGCGTCCCTGTGTCTGTGTCTGTGCGTCTGTGTGTCTGTGTACGTGTGTCTGCGTGTCTGTGTGCGTGTCTGTGTCTGTGCGTCTGTGTGTCTGTGTCTGTGCGTCTGCGTGTCTGTGTGCGTGTCTGTGTCTGTGCGTCTGTGTCTGTGCCTGTGTGTCTGTGTACGTGCATCTGTGTGTCTGTGCATCTGTGTGTCTGTGTGCGCGTGTCTGTGCGTGTGTCTGTGTCTGTGCGTCTGTGTCTGTCTGTGTGCGTGTCTGTGTCTGTGCGTCTGCGTGTCTGTGTCTCTGCGTCTGTGTGTCTGTGTGTGTCTGTGTCTGTGCGTCTGTGTGTCTGTGCGTCTGTGTCTGTGCGTCTGTGTGTCTGTGTCTGTGCGTCCGTGCGTCTGTGTACGTGTGTCTGAGTGTGTCTGTGCGTCTGTGTGTCTGTGTCTGTGCGTCTGTGTGTCTGTGCACGTGTGTCTGTGTGTGTCTGTGTGTCTGTTTGCGTGTCTGTGTGTGTCTGTGTCTGTGCGTCTGCGTGTCTGTGTGTGTGTCTGTGTCTGTGCGTCTGTGTGTCTGTGTACGTGTGTCTGTGTGTCTGTGCGTCTGTGTCTGTGTACGTGTGTCTGTGCGTCTGCGTGTCTGTGTGTGTCTGTGTCTGTGCGTCTGTGTGTCTGTGTCTCTGCGTCTGTGCGTCTGTGTCTGTGTCTGTGCACGTGTGTCTGTGTGTCTCTGTGTACTTCTGTGTGTGTCTGTCTGTGCGTCTGCGTGTCTGTGTGCGTGTGTCTGTGCGTCTGTGTCTGTGTGCGTGTCTGTGTGTGTGCGTCTGTGTGTCTGTGTCTGTGCGTCTGTGTGTCTGTGTACGTGTGTATGTGTGTCTGTGCGTCTGTGTGCCTGTGTACGTGTGTCTGTGTATGTCTGTGTGTCTGTGTGCGTGTCTGTGTGTGTCTGTCTGTCGTCTGTGTGTCTGTGTCTGTGCGTCTGTGTGTCTGTGTGCGTGTCTGTGTCTGTGCGTCTGTGTGTCTGTGTCTGTGCGTCTGTGTGTCTGTGTACGTGTGTCTGTGTGTGTCTGTGCGTCTGTCTGTGTGCGCGTGTCTGTGCGTATGTCTGTGTGTCTGTGTCTGTGGGTCTGTGTGTCTGGTTACGTGTGTCTGCGTGTGTCTGTGCGTCTGTGTGTCTGTGTACGTGTGTCTGTGTGTGTCTGTGCGTCTGTCTGTGTGTCTGTGTCTGTGCGTCTGTGTGTCTGTGTACGTGTGTCTGTGTGTGTCTGTGTGTCTGTGTGCGTGTCTGTGTGTGTCTGTGTCTGTGCGTCTGTGTGTCTGTGTCTGTGCGTCTGTGTGTCTGTGTGCGTGTCTGTGTCTGTGCGTCTGTGTGTCTGTGTCTGTGCGTCCGTGTGTCTGTACGTGTGTGTGTGTCTGTGTGTCTGCGTCTGTGTCTGTGCGTCTGTGTCTGTGTCTGTGCGTCTGTGTGTCTACGTGTCTGTCTGTGCGTCTGTGTGTCTGTGTGCGTGTCTGTGTGTGTCTGTGTCTGTGCGTCTGTGTGTCTGTGTGCGTGTCCGTGTACGTGTCTGTTCTGTGCGTCTGTGTCTGTGTGCGTGTGTCTGCGTGTGTCTGTGCGTCTGTGTCTGTGCGTGTGTCTGTGTCTGTGCGTCTGTGTGTCTGCGTGCGTGTGCCTGTGTGTGTCTGTGTCTGTGCGTCTGTGTGTCTGTGTGTGTGTCTGTGTCTTTGCGTCTGTGTCTGTGTCTTTGCGTCTGTGTCTCTGTGTACGTGTGTCTGTGTGCGTGTCTGTGTCTGTCTGTATCTGCGCGTCTGTGTCTGTGTGTGTCTGTGTCTGCGTGTCTGTGTGTGTCTGTCTGTGCGTCTGTGTGTCTGTGTACGTGTATCTGTGTGTCTGTGCGTCTGTGTGTCTGTGTGCGTGTGTCTGTGTGTCTGTGCGTGTGTGTCTGTGTCTGTGCGTCTGTGTGTCTGTGCACGTGTGTCTGTGTGCGTGTCTGTGTGTGTGTGTGTCTGTGCGTCTGCGTGTCTGTGTGCGTGTCTGTGTCTGTGCGTCTGTGTCTGTGCACGTGCGTCTGTGTGCGTCTGTGTGTGTGTGTCTGTGCGTCTGTGTGTCTGTGTGCGTGTCTGTGTGTGTCTGTGTCGGTGCGTCTGTGCGTCTGTGTCTGTGTGTGTCTATGTCTGTGCGTCTGTGTGTCTGTGTACGTGTGTCTGTGTGTCTGTGCGTCTGTGTACGTGTGTCTGTGTGTCTGTGTGTCTGCGTGTCTGTCTGTGCGTCTGTGTGTCTGTGTCTGTGCGTCTGTGTGTCTGTGTACGTGTCTGCGTGTGTCTGTGCGTCTGTGTGTCTGTGTGCGTGTCTGTGTGTGTCTGTGCGTCTGTGTGTCTGTGTGCGTGTCTGTGTGTGTCTGTGCCTGTGCGTCTGTGTGTCTGTGTGCGTGTCTGTGTACGTGTCTGTTCTGTGCGTCTGTGTCTGTGCGTCTGCGTGTCTGTGTGCGTGTCTGTGTCTGTGCGTCTGTGTGTCTGTGTGCGTCTGTGTCTGTGCGTCCCTGTGTCTGTGTCTGTGCGTCTGTGTGTCTGTGTGCGTGTCTGTGTCTGTGCGTCTGTGTGTCTGTGTCTGTGCGTCTGCGTGTCTGTGTGCGTGTCTGTGTCTGTGCGTCTGTGTCTGTGCCTGTGTGTCTGTGTACGTGCATCTGTGTGTCTGTGCATCTGTGTGTCTGTGTGCGCGTGTCTGTGCGTGTCTGTGTCTGTGCGTCTGTGTCTGTCTGTGTCACTGCGTCTGTGTGCCTGTGTATGTGTCTGTGTCTGTGCGTCTGCGTGTCTGTGTCTCTGCGTCTGTGTGTCTGTGTGTGTCTGTGTCTGTGCGTCTGCGTGTCTGTGTGCGTGTCTGTGCCTGTGCGTCTGTGTGTCTGTGTACGTGTGCCTGTGTGTCTGTGTCTGTGTACGTGTGTCTCTGTGTGTCTGTGCGTCTGTGTCTGTGCGTCTGTGTGTCTGTGTCTGTGCGTCCGCGTGTCTGTGTACGTGTGTCTGAGTGTGTCTGTGCGTCTGTGTGTCTGTGTACGTGCGTCTGCGTGTGTCTGTGTGTCTGTGTGCGTGTCTGTGCGTGTCTGTGTCTGCGTGTCTGTGTGTGTCTGTGTGTCTGTCTGTGCGTCTGTGTGTCTGTGTCTGTGCGTCTGTGTGTCTGTGTGCGTGTGTGTCTGTGTCTCTGCGTCTGTGTACGTGTGTCTGTGTGCGTGTCTGTGTGCGTGTGTCTGTGTGTCTGTGTGTCTGTGTACGTGTGTCTGTGTGTCTGTGAATCTGTGTGTCTGTGTGCGCGTGTCTGTGCGTGTGTCTGTGTCTGTGCGTCTGTGTGTCTGTGTCTCTGCGTCTGTGTGTCTCTGCCCGTGTGCCTGTGTGTGTCTGTGTCTGTGCGTCTGTGTGCCTGTGTATGTGTCTGTGTCTGTGCGTCTGCGTGTCTGTGTCTCTGCGTCTGTGTGTCTGTGTGTGTCCGTGTCTGTGCGTCTGCGTGTCTGTGTGCGTGTCTGTGCCTGTGCGTCTGTGTGTCTGTGTACGTGTGTCTGTGTGTCTGTGTCTGTGTCTGTGCACGTGTGTCTGTGTGCGTGTCTGTGTGTCTGTGTCGGTGCGTCTGCGTGTCTGTGTGTGTCTGTGTCTGTGCGTCTGCGTGTCTGTGTCTGCGCGTCTGTGTGTCTGTATAAGTGTGTCTGTGTGTGTCTGTGCGTCTGTCTGTGTGTCTGTGTACGTGTGTCTGCGTGTGTCTGTGCGTCTGTGTGTCTATGTACGTGTGTCTGTGTGTGTCTGTGCGTCTGTCTGTGTGTCTGTGTCTGTGCGTCTGTGTGTCTGTGTACGTGTGTCTGTGTGTGTCTGTGTATCTGTGTGCGTGTCTGTGTGTGTCTGTGCCTGTGCGTCTGTGTGTCTGTGTCTGTGCGTCTGTGTGTCTGTGTGCGTGTCTGTGTCTGTGCGTCTGTGTGTGTGTGTCGGTGCTCTGTGTGTCTGCGTACGTGTGTGTGTCTGTGTGTCTGTGCGTCTGTGTGTCTGTGTCTGTGCGTCTGTGTGTCTGTGCACGTGTGTCTCTGTGTGTCTGTGTGCGTGTCTGTGTGTGTCTGTCGGTGCGTCTGTGCGTCTGTGTCTGTGTGTGTCTATGTCTGTGCGTCTGTGTGTCTGTGTACGTGTGTCTGTGTGTCTGTGCGTCTGTGTACGTGTGTCTGTGTGTCTGCGTGTCTGTCTGTGCGTCTGTGTGTCTGTGTCTGTGCGTCTGTGTGTCTGTGTGCGTGTCTGTGTGTGTCTGTGCCTGTGCGTCTGCGTGTCTGTGTGCGTGTCTGTGTCTGTGCGTCTGTGTGTCTGTGTGCGCGTGTCTGTGCGTGTGTCTGTGTCTGTGCGTCTGTGTCTGTCTGTGTCTCTGCGTCTGTGTGTCTCTGCCCGTGTGCCTGTGTGTGTCTGTGTCTGTGCGTCTGTGTGCCTGAGTATGTGTCTGTGTCTTTGCGTCTGCGTGTCTGTGTCTCTGCGTCTGTGTGTCTGTGTGTGTCTCTGTCTGTGCGTCTGCGTGTCTGTGTGCGTGTCTGTGTCTGTGCGTCTGTGTGTCTGTGTACGTGTGTCTGTGTGTCTGTGTGTCTGTGTGCGTGTGTCTGTGTGTCTGTGCGTCTGTGTGTCTGTGTCTGTGCGTCTGCGTGTCTGTGCACGTGTGTCTGTGTGCGTGTCTGTGTGTCTGTGTCGGTGCGTCTGCGTGTCTGTGTGCGTGTGTCTGTGCGTCTGTGTCTGTGTGCGTGTCTGTGTGCGTGTGTCTGTGCGTCTGTGTCTGTGCGTCTGTGTGTCTGTGTCTGTGCGTCCGCGTGTCTGTGAACGTGTGTCTGAGTGTATCTGTGCGTCTGTGTGTCTGTATCTGTGCGTCCGTGTGTCTGTGTACGTGCGTCTGCGTGTGTCTGTGTGTCTGTGTGCGTGTCTGTGTGTGTCTGTGTCTGCGTGTCTGTGTGTGTCTGTGTGTCTGTCTGTGCGTCTGTGTGTCTGTGTCTGTGCGTCTGCGTGTCTGTGTGTGTCTGTGTCTGTGCGTCTATGTGTCTGTGTACGTGTATCTGTGTGTCTGTGCGTCTGTGTCTGTGTACGTGTGTCTGTGCGTCTGTGTGTCTGTGTGCGTGTGTCTGTGTGTCTGTGCGTCTGTGTGTCTGTGTCTGTGCGTCTGCGTGTCTGTGCACGTGTGTCTGTGTGCGTGTCTGTGTGTCTGTGTCTGTGCGTCTGCGTGTCTGTGTGCGTGTGTCTGTGCGTCTGTGTCTGTGTGCGTGTCTGTGTGCGTGTGTCTGTGCGTCTGTGTCTGTGTGTGTGTCTGTGTACGTGTGTATGTGTGTCTGTGCGTCTCTGTGCCTGTGTACGTGTGTCTGTGTATGTCTGTGTGTCTGTGTGCGTGTCTGTGTCTGTGCGTCTGTGTGTCTGTGTGCGTGTCTCTGTACGTGTCTGTTCTGTGCGTCTGTGTCTGTGTGCGTGTGTCTGCGTGTGTCTGTGCGTCTGTGTCTGTGTGCGTGTCTGTCTGTGCGTCTGTGTGTCTGTGTGCGTGTCTGTGTGTGTGCGTCTGTGTGTCTGTGTGCGTGTCTGTGTCTCTGCGTCTGTGTGTCTGTGTGCGTGTCTGTGTGTGTCTGTGCCTGTGCGTCTGCGTGTCTGTGTGTGTCTGTGTCTGTGCGTCTGCGTGTCTGTGCGCGTGTGTCTGTGTGTCTGTGTACGTGTGTCTGTGCGTCTGTGTCTGTGTACGTGTGTCTGTGTGTCTGTGTGCGTGTCTGTGTCTGTGCGTCTGTGTGTCTGTGTCTGTGCGTCTGCGTGTCTGTGTGTGTGTCTGTGTCTGTGCGTCTGTGTCTGTGTACGTGTGTCTGTGTGTCTGTGCGTCTGTGTACGTGTGTCTGTGTGTGTCTGTGCGTCTGTGTGTCTGCGTGTCTGTCCGTGCGTCTGTGTGTCTGTGTGCGTGTCTGTGTGTCTGTGTCTGTGCGTCTGCGTGTCTGTGCGTGTGTCTGTGTCTGTGTGTCTGTGCGTGTGTCTGTGTCTGTGCGTCTGTGTGTCTGCGTGCGTGTGCCTGTGTGTGTCTGTGTCTGTGCGTCTGTGTGCCGGTGTATGTGTCTGTGTCTGTGCGTCTGTGTCTGTGTCTGTGCGTCTGTGTCTCTGTGTACGTGTGTCTGTGTGCGTGTCTGTGTCTGTCTGTCTGTGCATCTGTGTGTCTGTGTGTGTCTGTGTCTGCGTGTCTGTGTGTGTCTGTCTGTGCGTCTGTGTGTCTGTGTCTGTGCGTCTGTGTCTGTGCACGTGTGTCTGTGTGTGTGTGTGTCTGTGTATGTGCGTCTGCGTGTCTGTGTGCGTGTCTGTGTCTGTGCGTCTGTGTGTCTGTGTCTGTGCGTCTGTGTGTCTGTGCACGTGTGTCTGTGTGCGTGTCTGTGTGTCTGTGTCTGTGCGTCTGCGTGTCTGTGTGTGTCTGTGTCTGTGCGTCTGCGTGTCTGTGTGCGTGTGTCTGTGCGTCTGTGTCTGTGTGCGTGTCTGTGTGTCTGCGTATGTGTGTCTGTGTCTGTGCGTCTGTGTGTCTGTGTACGTGTGTATGTGTGTCTGTGCGTCTCTGTGTCTGTGTACGTGTGTCTGTGTATGTCTGTGTGTCTGTGTGCGTGTCTGTGTGTGTGCGTCTGTGCGTCTGTGTCTGTGCGTCTGCGTGTCTGTGTGCGTGTGTCTGTGCGTCTGTGTGTCTGTGTCTGTGCGTCTGTGTGTCTGTGTGCGTGTCTGTGTCTGTGCGTCTGTGTGTCTGTGTCTGTGCGTCTGTGTGTCTGTGTCTCTGCGTCTGTGCGTCTGTGTCTGTGTCTGTGCGTCTGTGTCTCTGTGTACGTGTGTCTGTGTGCGTGTCTGTGTGTGTCTGTGTATGTGCGTCTGCGTGTGTCTGTGTGCGTGTCTGTGTCTGTCTGTGTCTGCGCGTCTGTGCGTCTGTGTGTGTCTGTGTCTCCGTGTCTGTGTGTGTCTGTCTGTGCGTCTGTGTGTCTGTGTCTGTGCGTCTGTGTCTGTGCACGTGTGTCTGTGTGTGTGTGTCTGTCTGCGTGTCTGTGTGTGTCTGTCTGTGCGTCTGTGCGTCTGTGCCTGTGTCTGTGCGTCTGCGTGTCTGCGTGTCTGTCTATGCGTCTGTGTGTCTGTGTCTGTGCGTCTGTGTGTCTGTGTGCGTGTCTCTGTACGTGTCTGTTCTGTGCGTCTGTGTCTGTGTGCGTGTGTCTGCGTGTGTCTGTGCGTCTGTGTCTGTGTGCGTGTCTGTGTCTGTGCGTCCGTGTGTCTGTGTCTGTGTCTGTGCACGTGTGTCTGTGTCTCTGTGTGTGTCTGTGTCTGTGCGTCTGTGTGTGTGTGCGTATCTGTGTCTGTGCGTCTGTGTGTTGTGTCTGTGCGTCTGCGTGTCTGTGTGCGTGTCTGTGTGTCTGTGTGTCTGTGTACGTGTATCTGTGCGTGTCTGTGCATCTGTGTGTCTGTGTGCGCGTGTCTGTGCGTGTGTCTGTGTCTGTGTGTCTGTGTCTCTGCGTCTGTGTACGTGTGTCTGTGTGCGTGTCTGTGTGCGTGTGTCTGTGTCTGTGCGTCTGTGTGTCTGCGTGCGTGTGCCTGTGTGTGTCTGTGTCTGTGCGTCTGTGTGCCTTGTATGTGTCTGTGTCTGTGCGTCTGTGTCTGTGTCTGTGCGTCTGTGTCTCTGTGTACGTGCGTCTGTGTGCGTGTCTGTGTGTGTCTGTGTATGTGCGTCTGCGTGTGTCTGTGTGCGTGTCTGTGTCTGTCTGTGTCTGCGCGTCTGTGTGTCTGTGTGTGTCTGTGTCTGCGTGTCTGTGTGTGTCTGTCTGTGCGTCTGTGTGTCTGTGCCTGTGTCTGTGCGTCTGTGTGTCTGCGTGTCTGTCTGTGCGTCTGTGTGTCTGTGTCTGTGCGTCTGTGTGTCTGTGTGCGTGTCTCTGTACGTGTCTGTTCTGTGCGTCTGTGTCTGTGTGCGTGTGTCTGCGTGTGTCTGTGCGTCTGTGTCTGTGTGCGTGTCTGTGTCTGTGCGTCCGTGTGTCTGTGTCTGTGTCTGTGCACGTGTGTCTGTGTCTCTGTGTGTGTCTGTGTCTGTGCGTCTGTGTGTGTGTGCGTGTCTGTGTCTGTGCGTCTGTGTGTCTGTGTCTGTGCGTCTGCGTGTCTGTGTGCGTGTCTGTGTGTCTGTGTGTCTGTGTACGTGTATCTGTGCGTGTCTGTGCGTCTGTGTGTCTGTGTGCGCGTGTCTGTGCGTGTGTCTGTGTCTGTGTGTCTGTGTCTCTGCGTCTGTGTACGTGTGTCTGTGTGCGTGTCTGTGTGCGTGTGTCTGTGTGTCTGTGTGTCTGTGTACGTGTGTCTGTGCGTCTGTGTGTCTGTGTACGTGTGTCTGCGTGTCTGTTTTCGTGTCTGTGTCTGTGCGTCTGTGTGTCTGTGTCTGTGCGTCTGCGTGTCTGTGTGCGTGTCTGTGTCTGTGCGTCTGTGTCTGTGCCTGTGTGTCTGTGTACGTGCATCTGTGTGTCTGTGCATCTGTGTGTCTGTGTGCGCGTGTCTGTGCGTGTGTCTGTGTCTGTGCGTCTGTGTGTCTGTGTCTCTGTGTCTGTGTGTCTCTGCCCGTGTGCCTGTGTGTGTGTGTCTGTGCGTCTGTGTGCCTGTGTATGTGTCTGTGTCTTTGCGTCTGCGTGTCTGTGTCTCTGCGTCTGTGTGTCTGTGTGTGTCTGTGTCTGTGCGTCTGCGTGTCTGTGTGCGTGTCTGTGCCTGTGCGTCTGTGTGTCTGTGTACGTGTGTCTGTGTGTCTGTGTCTGTGTACGTGTGTCTCTGTGTGTCTGTGCGTCTGTGTCTGTGTGTCTGTGTCTGTGCGTCCGTGTGTCTGTGTACGTGT
This sequence comes from Baylisascaris procyonis, assembly GCA_037389465.1. Lineage (NCBI taxonomy): Eukaryota > Metazoa > Nematoda > Chromadorea > Rhabditida > Ascarididae > Baylisascaris > Baylisascaris procyonis. The sequence goes on along the minus strand of JAZARR010000153.1, from coordinate 7,886,671 downwards.
GTCTGCGTGTGTCTGTGTGTCTGTGTGCGTGTCTGTGTGTGTCTGTGTCTGCGTGTCTGTGTGTGTCTGTGTCTGCGTGTCTGTGTGCCTGTCTGTGCGTCTGTGTGTCTGTGTCTGTGCGTCTGTGTGTCTGTGCACGTGTGTCTGTGTGTGTCTGTGTGTCTGTTTGCGTGTCTGTGTCTGTGCGTCTGCGTGTCTGTGTGTGTGTCTGTGTCTGTGCGTCTGTGTGTCTGTGTACGTGCATCTGTGTGTCTGTGCGTCTGTGTCTGTGTGCGTGTGTCTGTGTGTCTGTGCGTCTGTGTGTCTGTGTCTGTGCGTCTGTGTGTGTGTGCACGTGTGTCTGTGTATGTCTGTGTGTCTGTTTGCGTGTCTGTGTCTGTGCGTCTGCGTGTCTGTGCCTGTGCGTCTGTGTGTCTGTGTACGTGTGTCTGTGTGTCTGTGTCTGTGTACGTGTGTCTCTGTGTGTCTGTGCGTCTGTGTCTGTGTGTCTGTGTCTGTGCGTCCGTGTGTCTGTGTACGTGTGCCTGCGTGTGTCTGTGTGTCTGTGTGCGTGTCTGTGTGTGTCTGTATCTGCGTATCTGTGTGTGTCTGTGTCTGCGTGTCTGTGTGTGTGTCTGTGTCTGTGCGTCTGTGTGTCTGTGTACGTGCATCTGTGTGTCTGTGCGTCTGTGTCTGTGTGCGTGTGTCTGTGTGTCTGTGCGTCTGTGTGTCTGTGTCTGTGCGTCTGTGTGTGTGTGCACGTGTGTCTGTGTGCGTGTCTGTGTGTCTGTGTCGGTGCGTCTGTGTGTCTGTTTGCGTGTCTGTGTCTGTGCGTCTGCGTGTCTGTGTGTGTGTCTGTGTCTGTGCGTCTGTGTGTCTGTGTACGTGCATCTGTGTGTCTGTGCGTCTGTGTGTCTGTGTGCGTGTGTCTGTGTGTCTGTGCGTCTGTGTGTCTGTGTCTGTGCGTCTGTGTGTGTGTGCACGTGTGTCTGTGTGCGTGTCTGTGTGTCTGTGTCGGTGCGTCTGCGTGTCTGTGTGTGTCTGTGTCTGTGCGTCTGCGTGTCTGTGTGCGTGTGTCTGTGCGTCTGTGTCTGTGTGCGTGTCTGTGTGTGTGCGTCTGTGTGTCTGTGTCTCTGCGTCTGTGCGTCTGTGCCTGTGTCTGTGCGTCTGTGTGTCTGCGTGTCTGTTTTCGTGTCTGTGTCTGTGCGTCTGTGTGTCTGTGTCTGTGCACGTGTGTCTGTGTGCGTGTCTGTGTGTCTGTGTCTGTGCGTCTGCGTGTCTGTGTGTGTCTGTGTCTGTGCGTCTGCGTGTCTGTGTGCGTGTGTCTGTGCGTCTGTGTCTGTGTGCGTGTCTGTGTGTGTGCGTATGTGTGTCTGTGTCTCTGCGTCTGTGCGTCTGTGCCTGTGTCTGTGCGTCTGTGTGTCTGCGTGTCTGTTTTCGTGTCTGTGTCTGTGCGTCTGTGTGTCTGTGTCTGTGCGTCTGCGTGTCTGTGTGCGTGTCTGTGTCTGTGCGTCTGTGTCTGTGCCTGTGTGTCTGTGTACGTGCATCTGTGTGTCTGTGCATCTGTGTGTCTGTGTGCGCGTGTCTGTGCGTGTGTCTGTGTCTGTGCGTCTGTGTGTCTGTGTCTCTGAGTCTGTGTGTCTCTGCCCGTGTGCCTGTGTGTGTGTGTCTGTGCGTCTGTGTGTCTGTGTACGTGCATCTGTGTGTCTGTGCGTCTGTGTGTCTGTGTGCGTGTGTCTGTGTGTCTGTGCGTCTGTGTGTCTGTGTCTGTGCGTCTGTGTGTGTGTGCACGTGTGTCTGTGTGCGTGTCTGTGTGTCTGTGTCTGTGTACGTGTGTCTCTGTGTGTCTGTGCGTCTGTGTGTCTGTGTGCGTGTGTCTGTGTGTCTGTGCGTCTGTGTGTCTGTGTCTGTGCGTCTGTGTGTGTGTGCACGTGTGTCTGTGTGCGTGTCTGTGTGTCTGTGTCTGTGCGTCTCCGTGTCTGTGTGTGTCTGTGTCTGTGCGTCTGCGTGTCTGTGTGCGTGTGTCTGTGCGTCTGTGTCTGTGTGCGTGTCTGTGTGTGTGCGTCTGTGTGTCTGTGTCTCTGCGTCTGTGCGTCTGTGCCTGTGTCTGTGCGTCTGTGTGTCTGCGTGTCTGTGTTCGTGTCTGTGTCTGTGCGTCTGTGTGTCTGTGTCTGTGCACGTGTGTCTGTGTGCGTGTCTGTGTGTCTGTGTCGGTGCGTCTGCGTGTCTGTGTGTGTCTGTGTCTGTGCGTCTGCGTGTCTGTGTGCGTGTGTCTGTGCGTCTGTGTCTGTGTGCGTGTCTGTGTGTGTGCGTGTGTGTCTGTGTCTCTGCGTCTGTGCGTCTGTGCCTGTGTCTGTGCGTCTGTGTGTCTGCGTGTCTGTTTTCGTATCTGTGTCTGTGCGTCTGTGTGTCTGTGTCTGTGCGTCTGCGTGTCTGTGTGCGTGTCTGTGTCTGTGCGTCTGTGTCTGTGCCTGTGTGTCTGTGTACGTGCATCTGTGTGTCTGTGCATCTGTGTGTCTGTGTGCGCGTGTCTGTGCGTGTGTCTGTGTCTGTGCGTCTGTGTGTCTGTGTCTCTGAGTCTGTGTGTCTCTGCCCGTGTGCCTGTGTGTGTGTGTCTGTGCGTCTGTGTGCCTGAGTATGTGTCTGTGTCTTTGCGTCTGCGTGTCTGTGTCTCTGCGTCTGTGTGTGTCTGTGTCTGTGCGTCTGCGTGTCTGTGTGCGTGTCTGTGTCTGTGCGTCTGCGTGTCTGTGTGTGTGTCTGTGTCTGTGCGTCTGTGTGTCTGTGTACGTGCATCTGTGTGTCTGTGCGTCTGTGTGTCTGTGTGCGTGTGTCTGTGTGTCTGTGCGTCTGTGTGTCTGTGTCTGTGCGTCTGTGTGTGTGTGCACGTGTGTCTGTGTGCGTGTCTGTGTGTCTGTGTCTGTGTACGTGTGTCTCTGTGTGTCTGTGCGTCTGTGTCTGTGTGCGTGTCTGTGTGTGTGCGTCTGTGTGTCTGTCTCTGCGTCTGTGCGTCTGTGCCTGTGTCTGTGCGTCTGTGTGTCTGCGTGTCTGTTTTCGTATCTGTGTCTGTGCGTCTGTGTGTCTGTGTCTGTGCACGTGTGTCTGTGTGCGTGTCTGTGTGTCTGTGTCTGTGCGTCTGCGTGTCTGTGTGTGTCTGTGTCTGTGCGTCTGTGTGTCTGTGTGCGTGTGTCTGTGCGTCTGTGTCTGTGTGCGTGTCTGTGTGTGTGCGTCTGTGTGTCTGTGTCTCTGCGTCTGTGCGTCTGTGCCTGTGTCTGTGCGTCTGTGTGTCTGCGTGTCTGTTTTCGTGTCTGTGTCTGTGCGTCTGTGTGTCTGTGTCTGTGCGTCTGCGTGTCTGTGTGCGTGTCTGTGTCTGTGCGTCTGTGTCTGTGCCTGTGTGTCTGTGTACGTGCATCTGTGTGTCTGTGCATCTGTGTGTCTGTGTGCGCGTGTCTGTGCGTGTGTCTGTGTCTGTGCGTCTGTGTGTCTGTGTCTCTGTGTCTGTGTGTCTCTGCCCGTGTGCCTGTGTGTGTGTGTCTGTGCGTCTGTGTGCCTGTGTATGTGTCTGTGTCTGCGTCTGCGTGTCTGTGTCTCTGCGTCTGTGTGTCTGTGTGTGTCTGTGTCTGTGCGTCTGCGTGTCTGTGTGCGTGTCTGTGTCTGTGCGTCTGCGTGTCTGTGTGTGTGTCTGTGTCTGTGCGTCTGTGTGTCTGTGTACGTGCATCTGTGTGTCTGTGCGTCTGTGTGTCTGTGTGCGTGTGTCTGTGTGTCTGTGCGTCTGTGTGTCTGTGTCTGTGCGTCTGTGTGTGTGTGCACGTGTGTCTGTGTGCGTGTCTGTGTGTCTGTGTCTGTGTACGTGTGTCTCTGTGTGTCTGTGCGTCTGTGTGTCTGTGTGCGTGTGTCTGTGTGTCTGTGCGTCTGTGTGTCTGTGTCTGTGCGTCTGTGTGTGTGTGCACGTGTGTCTGTGTGCGTGTCTGTGTGTCTGTGTCGGTGCGTCTGCGTGTCTGTGTGTGTCTGTGTCTGTGCGTCTGCGTGTCTGTGTGCGTGTGTCTGTGCGTCTGTGTCTGTGTGCGTGTCTGTGTGTGTGCGTATGTGTGTCTGTGTCTCTGCGTCTGTGCGTCTGTGCCTGTGTCTGTGCGTCTGTGTGTCTGCGTGTCTGTTTTCGTGTCTGTGTCTGTGCGTCTGTGTGTCTGTGTCTGTGCACGTGTGTCTGTGTGCGTGTCTGTGTGTCTGTGTCGGTGCGTCTGCGTGTCTGTGTGTGTCTGTGTCTGTGCGTCTGTGTGTCTGTGTGCGTGTGTCTGTGCGTCTGTGTCTGTGTGCGTGTCTGTGTGTGTGCGTATGTGTGTCTGTGTCTCTGCGTCTGTGCGTCTGTGCCTGTGTCTGTGCGTCTGTGTGTCTGCGTGTCTGTTTTCGTATCTGTGTCTGTGCGTCTGTGTGTCTGTGTCTGTGCGTCTGCGTGTCTGTGTGCGTGTCTGTGTCTGTGCGTCTGTGTCTGTGCCTGTGTGTCTGTGTACGTGCATCTGTGTGTCTGTGCATCTGTGTGTCTGTGTGCGCGTGTCTGTGCGTGTGTCTGTGTCTGTGCGTCTGTGTGCCTGTGCGTCTGTGTGTCTGTGTACGTGTGTCTGTGTCTGTGCGTCTGTGTCTGTGTCTGTGCGTCTGTGTGTCTGTGTCTGTGCGTCTGTGTGCCTGTGCGTCTGTGTGTCTGTGTGCGCGTGTCTGTGCGCGTGTCTGTGTCTGTGCGTCTGTGTGCCTGTGCGTCTGTGTGTCTGTGTACGTGTGTCTGTGTCTGTGCGTCTGTGTCTGTGTCTGTGCGTCTGTGTGTCTGTGTCTGTGCGTCTGTGTGCCTGTGCGTCTGTGTGTCTGTGTACGTGTGTCTGTGTCTGTGCGTCTGTGTGTCTGTGTCTGTGCGTCTGTGTGTCTGTGTCTGTGCGTCTGTGTGTCTGTGCACGTGTGTCTGTGTGCGTGTCTGTGTGTCTGTGTCTGTGCGTCTGCGTGTCTGTGTGTGTCTGTGTCTGTGCGTCTGCGTGTCTGTGTGTGTCTGTGTCTGTGCGTCTGTGTGTCTGTGTCTGTGCGTCTGCGTGTCTGTGCGCGTGTCTGTGTCTGTGCGTCTGTGTGTCTGTGCGTCTGTGTGTCTGTGTACGTGTGTCTGTGTCTGTGCGTCTGTGTGTCTGTGTCTGTGCGTCTGTGTGTCTGTGCGTCTGTGTGTCTGTGTACGTGTGTCTGTGTCTGTGCGTCTGTGTGTCTGTGTCTGTGCGTCTGTGTGTCTGTGTCTGTGCGTCTGTGTGTCTGTGCACGTGTGTCTGTGTGCGTGTCTGTGTGTCTGTGTCGGTGCGTCTGCGTGTCTGTGTGTGTCTGTGTCTGTGCGTCTGCGTGTCTGTGTGTGTCTGTGTCTGTGCGTCTGTGTGTCTGTGTCTGTGTCTGTGTGTCTGTGCGCGTGTCTGTGTCTGTGCGTCTGTGTGTCTGTGCGTCTGTGTGTCTGTGTACGTGTGTCTGTGTCTGTGCGTCTGTGTCTGTGTCTGTGCGTCTGTGTGTCTGTGTACGTGTGTCTGCGTGTCTGTGCGTCTGTGTGTCTGTGTACGTGTGTCTGTGTCTGTGCGTCTGTGTGTCTGTGTCTGTGCGTCTGTGTGTCTGTGTCTGTGCGTCTGTGTGTCTGTGCACGTGTGTCTGTGTGCGTGTCTGTGTGTCTGTGTCTGTGCGTCTGCGTGTCTGTGTGTGTCTGTGTCTGTGCGTCTGCGTGTCTGTGTGTGTCTGTGTCTGTGCGTCTGTGTGTCTGTGTCTGTGCGTCTGCGTGTCTGTGCGCGTGTCTGTGTCTGTGCGTCTGTGTGCCTGTGCGTCTGTGTGTCTGTGTACGTGTGTCTGTGTCTGTGCGTCTGTGTGTCTGTGTCTGTGCGTCTGTGTGTCTGTTTACGTGTGTCTGCGTGTCTGTGTGTCTGTGTCTGTGCGTCTCTGTGTCTGTGTCTGTGCATCTGTGTGTCTGTGTGTGCGTCTGTGTGTCTGTGTCTGTGCGTCTGTGTGTCTGCGTGTCTGTCTATGCGTCTGTGTGTCTGTGTCTGTGCGTCTGTGTGTCTGTGTGCGTGTCTCTGTACGTGTCTGTTCTGTGCGTCTGTGTCTGTGTGCGTGTCTGCGTCTGTGCGTCTGTGTCTGTGTCTGTGTCTGTGCACGTGTGTCTGTGTCTGTGTGCTTCTGTGTGTATCTGTGTCTGTGCGTCTGCGTGTCTGTGTGCGTGTGTCTGTGTGTCTGTGTCTGTGCGTCTGCGTGTCTGTGTGCGTGTCTGTGTGTCTGTGTGTCTGTGTGCGTGTCTGTGTGTGTCTGTATCTGCGTATCTGTGTGTGTCTGTGTCTGCGTGTCTGTGTGTGTGTCTGTGTCTGTGCGTCTGTGTGTCTGTGTACGTGCATCTGTGTGTCTGTGCGTCTGTGTCTGTGTGCGTGTGTCTGTGTGTCTGTGCGTCTGTGTGTCTGTGTCTGTGCGTCTGTGTGTGTGTGCACGTGTGTCTGTGTGCGTGTCTGTGTGTCTGTGTCGGTGCGTCTGTGTGTCTGTTTGCGTGTCTGTGTCTGTGCGTCTGCGTGTCTGTGTGTGTGTCTGTGTCTGTGCGTCTGTGTGTCTGTGTACGTGCATCTGTGTGTCTGTGCGTCTGTGTGTCTGTGTGCGTGTGTCTGTGTGTCTGTGCGTCTGTGTGTCTGTGTCTGTGCGTCTGTGTGTGTGTGCACGTGTGTCTGTGTGCGTGTCTGCGTGTCTGTGTCTCTGCGTCTGTGTGTCTGTGTGTGTCTGTGTCTGTGCGTCTGCGTGTCTGTGTGCGTGTCTGTGCCTGTGCGTCTGTGTGTCTGTGTACGTGTGTCTGTGTGTCTGTGTCTGTGTACGTGTGTCTCTGTGTGTCTGTGCGTCTGTGTCTGTGTGTCTGTGTCTGTGCGTCCGTGTGTCTGTGTACGTGTGTCTGCGTGTGTCTGTGTGTCTGTGTGCGTGTCTGTGTGTGTCTGTATCTGCGTATCTGTGTGTGTCTGTGTCTGCGTGTCTGTGTGCCTGTCTGTGCGTCTGTGTGTCTGTGTCTGTGCGTCTGTGTGTCTGTGCACGTGTGTCTGTGTATGTCTGTGTGTCTGTTTGCGTGTCTGTGTCTGTGCGTCTGCGTGTCTGTGTGTGTGTCTGTGTCTGTGCGTCTGTGTGTCTGTGTACGTGCGTCTGTGTGTCTGTGCGTCTGTGTCTGTGTGCGTGTGTCTGTGTGTCTGTGCGTCTGTGTGTCTGTGTCTGTGCGTCTGTGTGTGTGTGCACGTGTGTCTGTGTGTGTCTGTGTGTCTGTGTGCGTGTCTGTGTCTGTGCGTCTGTGTGTCTGTGCCTGTGCGTCTGTGTGTCTGTGTACGTGTGTCTGTGTGTCTGTGTCTGTGTACGTGTGTCTCTGTGTGTCTGTGCGTCTGTGTCTGTGTGTCTGTGTCTGTGCGTCCGTGTGTCTGTGTACGTGTGTCTGCGTGTGTCTGTGTGTCTGTGTGCGTGTCTGTGTGTGTCTGTGTCTGCGTGTCTGTGTGTGTCTGTGTCTGCGTGTCTGTGTGTGTGTCTGTGTCTGTGCGTCTGTGTGTCTGTGTACGTGCGTCTGTGTGTCTGTGCGTCTGTGTCTGTGTGCGTGTGTCTGTGTGTCTGTGCGTCTGTGTGTCTGTGTCTGTGCGTCTGTGTGTGTGTGCACGTGTGTCTGTGTGCGTGTCTGTGTGTCTGTGTCTGTGCGTCTGTGTGTCTGTGTGCGTGTCTGTGTCTGTGCGTCTGCGTGTCTGTGTGTGTGTCTGTGTCTGTGCGTCTGTGTGTCTGTGTACGTGCGTCTGTGTGTCTGTGCGTCTGTGTGTCTGTGTGCGTGTGTCTGTGTGTCTGTGCGTCTGTGTGTCTGTGTCTGTGCGTCTGTGTGTGTGTGCACGTGTGTCTGTGTGCGTGTCTGTGTGTCTGTGTCTGTGCGTCTGCGTGTCTGTGTGTGTCTGTGTCTGTGCGTCTGCGTGTCTGTGTGCGTGTGTCTGTGCGTCTGTGTCTGTGTGCGTGTCTGTGTGTGTGCGTCTGTGTGTCTGTGTCTCTGCGTCTGTGCGTCTGTGCCTGTGTCTGTGCGTCTGTGTGTCTGCGTGTCTGTGTTCGTGTCTGTGTCTGTGCGTCTGTGTGTCTGTGTCTGTGCACGTGTGTCTGTGTGCGTGTCTGTGTGTCTGTGTCTGTGCGTCTGCGTGTCTGTGTGTGTCTGTGTCTGTGCGTCTGTGTGTCTGTGTGCGTGTGTCTGTGCGTCTGTGTCTGTGTGCGTGTCTGTGTGTGTGCGTCTGTGTGTCTGTGTCTCTGCGTCTGTGCGTCTGTGTCTGTGTCTGTGCGTCTGTGTGTCTGCGTGTCTGTTTCGTGTCTGTGTCTGTGCGTCTGTGTGTCTGTGTCTGTGCGTCTGTGTGTCTGTGTGCGTGTCTGTGTCTGTGCGTCTGTGTCTGTGCCTGTGTGTCTGTGTACGTGCATCTGTGTGTCTGTGCGTCTGTGTGTCTGTGTGCGCGTGTCTGTGCGTGTGTCTGTGTCTGTGCGTCTGTGTGTCTGTGTCTCTGTGTCTGTGTGTCTCTGCCCGTGTGCCTGTGTGTGTGTGTCTGTGCGTCTGTGTGTCTGTGTACGTGCGTCTGTGTGTCTGTGCGTCTGTGTGTCTGTGTGCGTGTGTCTGTGTGTCTGTGCGTCTGTGTGTCTGTGTCTGTGCGTCTGTGTGTGTGTGCACGTGTGTCTGTGTGCGTGTCTGTGTGTCTGTGTCTGTGTACGTGTGTCTCTGTGTGTCTGTGCGTCTGTGTGTCTGTGTGCGTGTGTCTGTGTGTCTGTGCGTCTGTGTGTCTGTGTCTGTGCGTCTGTGTGTGTGTGCACGTGTGTCTGTGTGCGTGTCTGTGTGTCTGTGTCTGTGCGTCTGCGTGTCTGTGTGTGTCTGTGTCTGTGCGTCTGTGTGTCTGTGTGCGTGTGTCTGTGCGTCTGTGTCTGTGTGCGTGTCTGTGTGTGTGCGTCTGTGTGTCTGTGTCTCTGCGTCTGTGCGTCTGTGCCTGTGTCTGTGCGTCTGTGTGTCTGCGTGTCTGTTGTCGTGTCTGTGTCTGTGCGTCTGTGTGTCTGTGTCTGTGCACGTGTGTCTGTGTGCGTGTCTGTGTGTCTGTGTCTGTGCGTCTGCGTGTCTGTGTGTGTCTGTGTCTGTGCGTCTGCGTGTCTGTGTGCGTGTGTCTGTGCGTCTGTGTCTGTGTGAGTGTCTGTGTGTGTGCGTATGTGTGTCTGTGTCTCTGCGTCTGTGCGTCTGTGCCTGTGTCTGTGCGTCTGTGTGTCTGCGTGTCTGTTTTCGTGTCTGTGTCTGTGCGTCTGTGTGTCTGTGTCTGTGCGTCTGCGTGTCTGTGTGCGTGTCTGTGTCTGTGCGTCTGTGTCTGTGCCTGTGTGTCTGTGTACGTGCATCTGTGTGTCTGTGCATCTGTGTGTCTGTGTGCGCGTGTCTGTGCGTGTGTCTGTGTCTGTGCGTCTGTGTGTCTGTGTCTCTGCGTCTGTGTGTCTCTGCCCGTGTGTCTGTGTGTGTGTGTCTGTGCGTCTGTGTGTCTGAGTATGTGTCTGTGTCTTTGCGTCTGCGTGTCTGTGTCTCTGCGTCTGTGTGTGTCTGTGTCTGTGCGTCTGCGTGTCTGTGTGTGTGTCTGTGTCTGTGCGTCTGTGTGTCTGTGTACGTGCATCTGTGTGTCTGTGCGTCTGTGTGTCTGTGTGCGTGTGTCTGTGTGTCTGTGCGTCTGTGTGTCTGTGTCTGTGCGTCTGTGTGTGTGTGCACGTGTGTCTGTGTGCGTGTCTGTGTGTCTGTGTCTGTGTACGTGTGTCTCTGTGTGTCTGTGCGTCTGTGTCTGTGTGCGTGTCTGTGTGTGTGCGTCTGTGTGTCTGTCTCTGCGTCTGTGCGTCTGTGCCTGTGTCTGTGCGTCTGTGTGTCTGCGTGTCTGTGTTCGTGTCTGTGTCTGTGCGTCTGTGTGTCTGTGTCTGTGCACGTGTGTCTGTGTGCGTGTCTGTGTGTCTGTGTCTGTGCGTCTGCGTGTCTGTGTGTGTCTGTGTCTGTGCGTCTGCGTGTCTGTGTGCGTGTGTCTGTGCGTCTGTGTCTGTGTGCGTGTCTGTGTGTGTGCGTCTGTGTGTCTGTGTCTCTGCGTCTGTGCGTCTGTGCCTGTGTCTGTGCGTCTGTGTGTCTGCGTGTCTGTGTTCGTGTCTGTGTCTGTGCGTCTGTGTGTCTGTGTCTGTGCGTCTGCGTGTCTGTGTGCGTGTCTGTGTCTGTGCGTCTGTGTCTGTGCCTGTGTGTCTGTGTACGTGCATCTGTGTGTCTGTGCATCTGTGTGTCTGTGTGCGCGTGTCTGTGCGTGTGTCTGTGTCTGTGCGTCTGTGTGTCTGTGTCTCTGTGTCTGTGTGTCTCTGCCCGTGTGCCTGTGTGTGTGTGTCTGTGCGTCTGTGTGTCTGTGTATGTGTCTGTGTCTGTGCGTCTGTGTGTCTGTGTCTCTGCGTCTGTGTGTCTGTGTGTGTCTGTGTCTGTGCGTCTGCGTGTCTGTGTGCGTGTCTGTGTCTGTGCGTCTGTGTGTCTGTGTGTGTGTCTGTGTCTGTGCGTCTGTGTGTCTGTGTACGTGCGTCTGTGTGTCTGTGCGTCTGTGTGTCTGTGTGCGTGTGTCTGTGTGTCTGTGCGTCTGTGTGTCTGTGTCTGTGCGTCTGTGTGTGTGTGCACGTGTGTCTGTGTGCGTGTCTGTGTGTCTGTGTCTGTGTACGTGTGTCTCTGTGTGTCTGTGCGTCTGTGTGTCTGTGTGCGTGTGTCTGTGTGTCTGTGCGTCTGTGTGTCTGTGTCTGTGCGTCTGTGTGTGTGTGCACGTGTGTCTGTGTGCGTGTCTGTGTGTCTGTGTCTGTGCGTCTGCGTGTCTGTGTGTGTCTGTGTCTGTGCGTCTGTGTGTCTGTGTGCGTGTGTCTGTGCGTCTGTGTCTGTGTGCGTGTCTGTGTGTGTGCGTCTGTGTGTCTGTGTCTCTGCGTCTGTGCGTCTGTGCCTGTGTCTGTGCGTCTGTGTGTCTGCGTGTCTGTGTCGTGTCTGTGTCTGTGCGTCTGTGTGTCTGTGTCTGTGCACGTGTGTCTGTGTGCGTGTCTGTGTGTCTGTGTCTGTGCGTCTGCGTGTCTGTGTGTGTCTGTGTCTGTGCGTCTGTGTGTCTGTGTGCGTGTGTCTGTGCGTCTGTGTCTGTGTGCGTGTCTGTGTGTGTGCGTCTGTGTGTCTGTGTCTCTGCGTCTGTGCGTCTGTGCCTGTGTCTGTGCGTCTGTGTGTCTGCGTGTCTGTTGTCGTGTCTGTGTCTGTGCGTCTGTGTGTCTGTGTCTGTGCGTCTGCGTGTCTGTGTGCGTGTCTGTGTCTGTGCGTCTGTGTCTGTGCCTGTGTGTCTGTGTACGTGCATCTGTGTGTCTGTGCATCTGTGTGTCTGTGTGCGCGTGTCTGTGCGTGTGTCTGTGTCTGTGCGTCTGTGTGTCTGTGCGTCTGTGTGTCTGTGTACGTGTGTCTGTGTCTGTGCGTCTGTGTCTGTGTCTGTGCGTCTGTGTGTCTGTGTCTGTGCGTCTGTGTGCCTGTGCGTCTGTGTGTCTGTGTGCGCGTGTCTGTGCGCGTGTCTGTGTCTGTGCGTCTGTGTGCCTGTGCGTCTGTGTGTCTGTGTACGTGTGTCTGTGTCTGTGCGTCTGTGTGTCTGTGCGTCTGTGTGTCTGTGTGTGTCTGTGTCTGTGCGTCTGTGTGTCTGTGTCTGTGCGTCTGTGTGTGTGTGTCTGTGCGTCTGTGTGTCTGTGCACGTGTGTCTGTGTGCGTGTCTGTGTGTCTGTGTCTGTGCGTCTGCGTGTCTGTGTGTGTCTGTGTCTGTGCGTCTGCGTGTCTGTGTGTGTCTGTGTCTGTGCGTCTGTGTGTCTGTGTCTGTGCGTCTGTGTGTCTGTGCGCGTGTCTGTGTCTGTGCGTCTGTGTGTCTGTGCGTCTGTGTGTCTGTGTACGTGTGTCTGTGTCTGTGCGTCTGTGTGTCTGTGTCTGTGCGTCTGTGTGTCTGTGCGTCTGTGTGTCTGTGTACGTGTGTCTGTGTCTGTGCGTCTGTGTGTCTGTGTCTGTGCGTCTGTGTGTCTGTGTCTGTGCGTCTGTGTGTCTGTGCACGTGTGTCTGTGTGCGTGTCTGTGTGTCTGTGTCGGTGCGTCTGCGTGTCTGTGTGTGTCTGTGTCTGTGCGTCTGCGTGTCTGTGTGTGTCTGTGTCTGTGCGTCTGTGTGTCTGTGTCTGTGCGTCTGCGTGTCTGTGCGCGTGTCTGTGTCTGTGCGTCTGTGTGTCTGTGCGTCTGTGTGTCTGTGTACGTGTGTCTGTGTCTGTGCGTCTGTGTCTGTGCGTCTGTGTGTCTGTTTACGTGTGTCTGTGTGTCTGTGCGTCTGTGTGTCTGTGTACGTGTGTCTGTGTCTGTGCGTCTGTGTGTCTGTGTCTGTGCGTCTGTGTGTCTGTGTCTGTGCGTCTGTGTGTCTGTGCACGTGTGTCTGTGTGCGTGTCTGTGTGTCTGTGTCTGTGCGTCTGCGTGTCTGTGTGTGTCTGTGTCTGTGCGTCTGCGTGTCTGTGTGTGTCTGTGTCTGTGCGTCTGTGTGTCTGTGTCTGTGCGTCTGCGTGTCTGTGCGCGTGTCTGTGTCTGTGCGTCTGTGTGCCTGTGCGTCTGTGTGTCTGTGTACGTGTGTCTGTGTCTGTGCGTCTGTGTGTCTGTGTCTGTGCGTCTGTGTGTCTGTGTACGTGTGTCTGCGTGTCTGTGTGTCTGTGTCTGTGCGTCTGTGTGTCTGTGTCTGTGCGTCTGTGTGTCTGTGTGTGCGTCTGTGTGTCTGTGTCTGTGCGTCTGTGTGTCTGCGTGTCTGTCTGTGCGTCTGTGTGTCTGTGTCTGTGCGTCTGTGTGTCTGTGTGCGTGTCTCTGTACGTGTCTGTTCTGTGCGTCTGTGTCTGTGTGCGTGTCTGCGTCTGTGCGTCTGTGTCTGTGTCTGTGTCTGTGCACGTGTGTCTGTGTCTGTGTGCTTCTGTGTGTGTCTGTGTCTGTGCGTCTGCGTGTCTGTGTGCGTGTGTCTGTGTGTCTGTGTCTGTGCGTCTGTGTGTCTGTGTGCGTGTCTGTGTGTCTGTGTGTCTGTGTACGTGTGTGTGTGCGTGTCTGTGCATGTGTGTGTCTGTGTGCGCGTGTCTGTGCGTGTGTCTGTGTCTGTGTCTGTGTCTCTGCGTCTGTGTACGTGTGTCTGTGTGCGTGTCTGTGTGCGTGTGTCTGTGTGTCTGTGTGTCTGTGTACGTGTGTCTGTGCGTCTGTGTGTCTGTGTACGTGTGTCTGCGTGTCTGTGTGCGTGTCTGTGTCTGTGCGTCTGTGTGTCTGTGTCTGTGCGTCTGCGTGTCTGTGTGCGTGTCTGTGTCTGTGCCTGTGTGTCTGTGTACGTGCATCTGTGTGTCTGTGCATCTGTGTGTCTGTGTGCGCGTGTCTGTGCGTGTGTCTGTCTGTGCGTCTGTGTGTCTGTGTCTGTGCGTCTGTGTGTCTCTGCCCGTGTGCCTGTGTGTGTCTGTGTCTGTGCGTCTGTGTGCCTGTATGTGTCTGTGTCTGTGCGTCTGTGTCTCTGTGTCTCTGCGTCTGTGTGTCTGTGTGTGTCTGTGCCTGTGCGTCTGTGTGTCTGTGTACGTGTGTCTGTGTGTCTGTGTCTGTGTACGTGTGTCTCTGTGTGTCTGTGCGTCTGTGTCTGTGCGTCTGTGTGTCTGTGTCTGTGCGTCCGTGTGTCTGTGTACGTGTGTCTGCGTGTATCTGTGCGTCTGTGTGTCTGTGTCTGTGCGTCTGTGTGTCTGTGTACGTGTGTCTGCGTGTGTCTGTGTGTCTGTGTGCGTGTCTGTGTGTGTGCGTCTGTGTGTCTGTGTACGTGTGTCTGTGTGTCTGTGCGTCTCTGTGTCTGTGTACGTGTGTCTGTGTGTCTGTGTGTCTGTGTGCGTGTCTGTGTGTGTGCGTCTGTGTGTCTGTGTCTGTGCGTCTGTGTGTCTGTGTGCGTGTGTCTGTGCGTCTGTGTGTCTGTGTCTGTGCGTCTGTGTGTCTGTGTCTGTGCGTCTGTGTGTCTGTGTCTCTGTGTGTCTGTGTGTGTCTGTGTCTGTGCGTCTGCGTGTCTGTGTGCGTGTGTCTGTGCGTCTGTGTCTGTGCGTCTGTGTGTCTGTGTGCGTGTCTGTGTCTGTGCGTCTGTGTGTGTGTCTGTGCGTCTGTGTGTCTGTGTGCGTGTCTGTGTGTCTCTGCGTCTGTGTACGTGTGTCTGTGTGCGTGTCTGTGTGCGTGTGTCTGTGTGTCTGTGTGTCTGTGTACGTGTGTCTGTGCGTCTGTGTGTCTGTGTCTGTGTGTCTGTGTCTCTGCGTCTGTGTACGTGTGTCTGTGTGCGTGTCTGTGTGCGTGTGTCTGTGTGTCTGTGTCCTGTGTACGTGTGTCTGTGCGTCTGTGTGTCTGTGTCTGTGCGTCTGCGTGTCTGTGTGCGTGTCTGTGTCTGTGCGTCTGTGTCTGTGCCTGTGTGTCTGTGTACGTGCATCTGTGTGTCTGTGCGTCTGTGTGTCTGTGTGCGCGTGTCTGTGCGTGTGTCTGTGTCTGTGCGTCTGTGTGTCTGTGTCTGTGCGTCTGTGTGTCTCTGCCCGTGTGCCTGTGTGTGTCTGTGTCTGTGCGTCTGTGTGTCTGTGTATGTGTCTGTGTCTGTGCGTCTGTGTGTCTGTGTCTCTGCGTCTGTGTGTCTGTGTGTGTCTGTGTCTGTGCGTCTGCGTGTCTGTGTGCGTGTCTGTGTCTGTGCGTCTGTGTGTCTGTGTACGTGTGTCTGTGTGTCTGTGTCTGTGTCTGTGCACGTGTGTCTGTGTGCGTGTCTGTGTGTCTGTGTCTGTGCGTCTGCGTGTCTGTGTGTGTCTGTGTCTGTGCGTCTGCGTGTCTGTGTCTGTGCGTCTGTGTGTCTGTGTACGTGTGTCTGTGTGTGTCTGTGCGTCTGTCTGTGTGTCTGTGTACGTGTGTCTGCGTGTGTCTGTGCGTCTGTGTGTCTGTGTACGTGTGTCTGTGTGTGTCTGTGCGTCTGTCTGTGTGTCTGTGTATGTGTCTGTGTCTGTGCGTCTGCGTGTCTGTGTCTCTGCGTCTGTGTGTCTGTGTGTGTCTGTGTCTGTGCGTCTGTGTGTCTGTGTACGTGTGTCTGTGTCTGTGTCTGTGTACGTGTGTCTCTGTGTGTCTGTGCGTCTGTGTCTGTGCGTCTGTGTGTCTGTGTCTGTGCGTCTGTGTGTCTGTACGTGTGTGTGTGTCTGTGTGTCTGTGCGTCTGTGTGTGCGTCTGTGTCTGTGCGTCTGTGTCTGTGTCTGTGCGTCTGTGTGTCTACGTGTCTGTCTGTGCGTCTGTGTGTCTGTGTGCGTGTCTGTGTGTGTCTGTGTCTGTGCGTCTGTGTGTCTGTGTGCGTGTCTGTGTACGTGTCTGTTCTGTGCGTCTGTGTCTGTGTGCGTGTGTCTGCGTGTGTCTGTGCGTCTGTGTCTGTGTGCGTGTCTGTCTGTGCGTCTGTGTGTCTGTGTCTGTGCGTCTGTGTGTGTGTGCACGTGTGTCTGTGTGTCTGTGCGTCTGTGTGTCTGTGTCTGTGCGTCTGTGTGTCTGTGTCTGTGCGTCTGTGTGTCTATATACGTGTGTCTGTGTGTGTCTGTGCGTCTGTCTGTGTGTCTGTGTACGTGTGTCTGCGTGTGTCTGTGCGTCTGTGTGTCTGTGTACGTGTGTCTGTGTGTGTCTGTGCGTCTGTCTGTGTGTCTGTGTGTGTGTCTGTGTCTGTGCGTGTGTCTGTGTCTCTGCGTCTGTGTGTCTGTGTGTGTCTGTGTCTGTGCGTCTGTGTGTCTGTGTACGTGTGTCTGTGTCTGTGTCTGTGTCTGTGCGTCTGTGTGTCTACGTGTCTGTCTGTGCGTCTGTGTGTCTGTGTGCGTGTCTGTGAGTGTCTGTGTCTGTGCGTCTGTGTGTCTGTGTGCGTGTCTGTGTACGTGTCTGTGTCTGTGCGTCTGTGTCTGTGTGCGTGTGTCTGCGTGTGTCTGTGCGTCTGTGTCTGTGTGCGTGTCTGTCTGTGCGTCTGTGTGTCTGTGTCTGTGTGTCTGTGTGCGTGTCTGTGTGTGTCTGTGTCTGTGCGTCTGTGTGTCTGTTTCTGTGCGTCTGTGTGTGTGTGCACGTGTGTCTGTGTGTCTGTGCGCGCTGTCTGTGTGTCTGTGTCTGTGCGTCTGTGTGTCTGTGTCTGTGTGTCTGTGTGCGTGTCTGTGTGTGTCTGTGTCTGTGCGTCTGTGTGTCTGTGTCTGTGCGTCTGTGTGTGTGTGCACGTGTGTCTGTGTGTCTGTGCGTCTGTGTGTCTGTGTACGTGTGTCTGTGCGTCTGTGTCTGTGTACGTGTGTCTGTGTGTCTGTGTGCGTGTCTGTGTCTGTGCGTCTGTGTGTCTGTGTCTGTGCGTCTGCGTGTCTGTGTGCGTGTCTGTGTCTGTGCGTCTGTGTCTCTGCCTGTGTGTCTGTGTACGTGTATGTGTGTGTCTGTGCATCTGTGTGTCTGTGTGCGCGTGTCTGTGCGTGTGTCTGTCTGTGCGTCTGTGTTCTGTGTCTGTGCGTCTGTGTGTCTGTGCACGTGTGTCTGTGTGTCTGTGTGCGTGTCTGTGTGTCTGTGTCTGTGTGTCTGTGCGTCTGTGTGTCTGTGTCTGTGCGTCTGCGTGTCTGTGTGCGTGTCTGTGTCTGTGCGTCTGTGTCTGCCTGTGTGTCTGTGTACGTGTATGTGTGTGTCTGTGCGTCTGTGTGTCTGTGTGCGCGTGTCTGTGCGTGTGTCTGTCTGTGCGTCTGTGTGTCTGTGTCTGTGCGTCTGTGTGTCTGTGTGCGTGTCTGTGTGTCTGTGTCTGTGCGTCTGCGTGTCTGTGTCTGTGTGCGTGTCTGTGTGTGTCTGTGTCTGCGTGTCTGTGTGTGTCTGTGTCTGTGTGTCTGTGTGTCTGTCTGTGCGTCTGTGTGTCTGTGTCTGTGCGTCTGTGTGTCTGTGCACGTGTGTCTGTGTGTGTCTGTGTGTCTGTGCGTGTCTGTGTGTGTCTGTGTCTGTGCGTCTGCGTGTCTGTGTGTGTGTCTGTGTCTGTGCGTCTGTGTGTCTGTGTACGTGTGTCTGTGTGTCTGTGCGTCTGTGTCTGTGTACGTGTGTCTGTGCGTCTGTGTGTCTGTGTGCGTGTGTCTGTGTGTCTGTGCGTCTGTGTGTCTGTGTCTGTGCGTCTGTGTGTCTGTGGACGTGTGTCTGTGTGCGTGTCTGTGTGTCTGTGTCTGTGCGTCTGTGTCTCTGTGTGTGTCTGTGTCTGTGCGTCTGTGTGTCTGTGTGTGTCTGTGTGTGTCTGTCTGTGCGTCTGTGTGTCTGTGTCTCTGCGTCTGTGCGTCTGTGTCTGTGTCTGTGCACGTGTGTCTGTGTGTCTCTGTGTGCTGTCTGTGTGTGTCTGTCTGTGCGTCTGTGTCTGTGTACGTGTGTCTGTGTGTCTGTGTGCGTGTCTGTGTCTGTGCGTCTGTGTGTCTGTGTCTGTGCGTCTGTGTGT
This sequence comes from Baylisascaris procyonis, assembly GCA_037389465.1. Lineage (NCBI taxonomy): Eukaryota > Metazoa > Nematoda > Chromadorea > Rhabditida > Ascarididae > Baylisascaris > Baylisascaris procyonis. Next base: position 7,869,180 of record JAZARR010000153.1, on the reverse strand, counting down.
CTGTGTCGTGTGTCTGTGTGCGTGTCTGTGTGTCTGTGTCGGTGCGTCTGCGTGTCTGTGTGTGTCTGTGTCTGTGCGTCTGCGTGTCTGTGTGTGTCTGTGTGTGTCTGTCTGTGCGTCTGTGTCTGTGTCTGTGCACGTGTGTCTGTGTGTCTCTGTGTGCTGTCTGTGTGTGTCTGTCTGTGCGTCTGTGTCTGTGTACGTGTGTCTGTGTGTCTGTGTGCGTGTCTGTGTCTGTGCGTCTGTGTGTCTGTGTCTGTGCGTCTGCGTGTCTGTGTGCGTGTCTGTGTCTGTGCGTCTGTGTCTGTGCCTGTGTGTCTGTGTACGTGTATGTGTGTGTCTGTGCGTCTGTGTGTCTGTGTGCGCGTGTCTGTGCGTGTGTCTGTCTGTGCGTCTGTGTGTCTGTGTCTGTGCGTCTGTGTGTCTGTGTGCGTGTCTGTGTGTCTGTGTCTGTGCGTCTGTGTGTCTGTGTCTGTGTGCGTGTCTGTGTGTGTCTGTGTCTGCGTGTCTGTGTGTGTCTGTGTCTGTGTGTCTGTGTGTCTGTCTGTGCGTCTGTGTGTCTGTGTCTGTGCGTCTGTGTGTCTGTGCACGTGTGTCTGTGTGTGTCTGTGTGTCTGTGTGCGTGTCTGTGTGTGTCTGTGTCTGTGCGTCTGCGTGTCTGTGTGTGTGTCTGTGTCTGTGCGTCTGTGTGTCTGTGTACGTGTGTCTGTGTGTCTGTGCGTCTGTGTCTGTGTACGTGTGTCTGTGCGTCTGTGTGTCTGTGTGCGTGTGTCTGTGTGTCTGTGCGTCTGTGTGTCTGTGTCTGTGCGTCTGTGTGTCTGTGGACGTGTGTCTGTGTGCGTGTCTGTGTGTCTGTGTCTGTGCGTCTGCGTGTCTGTGTGTGTCTGTGTCTGTGCGTCTGTGTGTGTGTGTCTGTGTGTGTCTGTCTGTGCGTCTGTGTGTCTGTGTCTCTGCGTCTGTGCGTCTGTGTCTGTGTCTGTGCACGTGTGTCTGTGTGTCTCTGTGTGCTTCTGTGTGTGTCTGTCTGTGCGTCTGTGTCTGTGTACGTGTGTCTGTGTGTCTGTGTGCGTGTCTGTGTCTGTGCGTCTGTGTGTCTGTGTCTGTGCGTCTGCGTGTCTGTGTGCGTGTCTGTGTCTGTGCGTCTGTGTCTCTGCCTGTGTGTCTGTGTACGTGTGTGTGTGTGTCTGTGTCTGTGTGTCTGTGTGCGCGTGTCTGTGCGTGTGTCTGTCTGTGCGTCTGTGTTCTGTGTCTGTGCGTCTGTGTGTCTGTGTGCGTGTCTGTGTGTCTGTGTCTGTGCGTCTGCGTGTCTGTGTCTGTGTGCGTGTCTGTGTGTGTCTGTCTGCGTGTCTGTGTGTGTCTGTGTCTGCGTGTCTGTGTGTCTGTCTGTGCGTCTGTGTGTCTGTGTCTGTGCGTCTGTGTGTCTGTGCACGTGTGTCTGTGTGTGTCTGTGTGTCTGTGTGCGTGTCTGTGTGTGTCTGTGTCTGTGCGTCTGCGTGTCTGTGTGTGTGTCTGTGTCTGTGCGTCTGTGTGTCTGTGTACGTGTGTCTGTGTGTCTGTGCGTCTGTGTCTGTGTACGTGTGTCTGTGCGTCTGTGTGTCTGTGTGCGTGTGTCTGTGTGTCTGTGCGTCTGTGTGTCTGTGTCTGTGCGTCTGTGTGTCTGTGGACGTGTGTCTGTGTGCGTGTCTGTGTGTCTGTGTCTGTGCGTCTGCGTCTCTGTGTGTGTCTGTGTCTGTGCGTCTGCGTGTCTGTGTGTGTCTGTGTGTGTCTGTCTGTGCGTCTGTGTGTCTGTGTCTCTGCGTCTGTGCGTCTGTGTCTGTGTCTGTGCACGTGTGTCTGTGTGTCTCTGTGTGCTTCTGTGTGTGTCTGTCTGTGCGTCTGCGTGTCTGTGTGCGTGTGTCTGTGCGTCTGTGTCTGTGTGCGTGTCTGTGTGTGTGCGTCTGTGTGTCTGTGTCTGTGCGTCTGTGTGTCTGTGTACGTGTGTATGTGTGTCTGTGCGTCTGTGTGTCTGTGTACGTGTGTCTGTGTATGTCTGTGTGTCTGTGTGCGTGTCTGTGTGTGTCTGTCTGTGCGTCTGTGTGTCTGTGTCTGTGCGTCTGTGTGTCTGTGTGCGTGTCTGTGTCTGTGCGTCTGTGTGTCTGTGTCTGTGCGTCTGTGTGTCTGTGTACGTGTGTCTGTGTGTGTCTGTTGCTTCTGTCTGTGTGCGCGTGTCTGTGCGTGTGTCTGTGTGTCTGTGTCTGTGGGTCTGTGTGTCTGGTTACGTGTGTCTGCGTGTGTCTGTGCGTCTGTGTGTCTGTGTACGTGTGTCTGTGTGTGTCTGTGCGTCTGCCTGTGTGTCTGTGTACGTGTGTCTGCGTGTGTCTGTGCGTCTGTGTGTCTGTGTACGTGTGTCTGTGTGTGTCTGTGCGTCTGTCTGTGTGTCTGTGTCTGTGCGTCTGTGTGTCTGTGTACGTGTGTCTGTGTGTGTCTGTGTCTGTGCGTCTGTGTGTCTGTGTCTGTGCGTCTGTGTGTCTGTGTGCGTGTCTGTGTCTGTGCGTCTGTGTGTCTGTGTCTGTGCGTCTGTGTGTCTGTACGTGTGTGTGTGTCTGTGTGTCTGTGCGTCTGTGTCTGTGCATGTGTGTCTGTGTGCGTGTCTGTCTGTGCGTCCGTGTCTGTCTGTGCGTCTGTGTGTCTGTGTGCGTGTCTCTGCGTCTGTGCGTCTGTGTCTGTGTCTGTGCGTCTGTGTGTCTACGTGTCTGTCTGTGCGTCTGTGTGTCTGTGTGCGTGTCTGTGTGTGTCTGTGTCTGTGCGCCTGTGTGTCTGTGTGCGTGTCTGTGTACGTGTCTGTTCTGTGCGTCTGTGTCTGTGTGCGTGTCTGTCTGTGCGTCTGTGTGTCTGTGTCTGTGTGTCTGTGTGTGTGTGCACGTGTGTCTGTGTGTCTGTGTGCGTGTCTGTGTGTGTCTGTGCCTGTGCGTCTGCGTGTCTGTGTGTGTCTGTGTCTGTGCGTCTGTGTGTCTGTGTCTGTGCGTCTGTGTGTGTGTGCACGTGTGTCTGTGTGTCTGTGCGCGCTGTGTGTGTCTGTGTCTGTGCGTCTGCGTGTCTGTGCGCGTGTGTCTGTGTGTCTGTGCGTCTGTGTGTCTGTGTACGTGTGTCTGTGCGTCTGTGTCTGTGTACGTGTGTCTGTGTGTCTGTGTGCGTATCTGTGTCTGTGCGTCTGTGTGTCTGTGTCTGTGCGTCTGCGTGTCTGTGTGCGTGTCTGTGTCTGTGCGTCTGTGTCTCTGCCTGTGTGTCTGTGTACGTGTATGTGTGTGTCTGTGCATCTGTGTGTCTGTGTGCGCGTGTCTGTGCGTGTGTCTGTCTGTGCGTCTGTGTGTCTGTGTCTGTGCGTCTGTGTGTCTGTGCGTCTGTGTACGTGTGTCTGTGTGTGTCTGTGCGTCTGTGTGTCTGCGTGTCTGTCCGTGCGTCTGTGTGTCTGTGTCTGTGCGTCTGTGTGTCTGTGTACGTGTCTGTGTCTGTGCGTCTGTCTGTCTGTGTCTGTGTGTCTGTGCGTCTGTGTCTGTGTGCGTGTCTGTGTGTCTGTGTCTGTGCGTCTGTGTGTCTGTGTGCGTGTCTGTGTCTGTGCGTCTGTCTGTCTGTGTCTGTGTGTCTGTGCGTGTGTCTGTGTCTGTGTGTCTGTGCGTGTGTCTGTGTCTGTGCGTCTGTGTGTCTGCGTGCGTGTGCCTGTGTGTGTCTGTGTCTGTGCGTCTGTGTGTCTGTGTATGTGTCTGTGTCTGTGCGTCTGTGTCTGTGTCTGTGCGTCTGTGTCTCTGTGTACGTGTGTCTGTGTGCGTGTCTGTGTGTGTCTGTGTATGTGCGTCTGCGTGTGTCTGTGTGCGTGTCTGTGTCTGTCTGTGTCTGCGCGTCTGTGTGTCTGTGTGTGTCTGTGTCTGCGTGTCTGTGTGTGTCTGTCTGTGCGTCTGTGTGTCTGTGTCTGTGCGTCTGTGTCTGTGCACGTGTGTCTGTGTGTTTGTGTCTGTCTGCGTGTCTGTGTGTGTCTGTCTGTGCGTCTGTGTGTCTGTGTGCGTGTGTCTGTGTGTCTGTGCACGTGTGTCTGTGTGCGTGTCTGTGTGTCTGTGTCTGTGCGTCTGCGTGTCTGTGTGCGTGTCTGTGTCTGTGCCTGTGTCTGTGCACGTGCGTCTGTGTCCGTCTGTGTGTGTGTGTCTGTGCGTCTGTGTGTCTGCGTACGTGTGTGTGTCTGTGTGTGTCTGTGCGTCTGTGTGTCTGTGTCTGTGCGTCTCTGTGTCTGTGTACGTGTCTGCGTGTGTCTGTGCGTCTGTGTGTCTGTGTGCGTGTCTGTGTGTGTCTGTGCGTCTGTGTGTCTGTGTGCGTGTCTGTGTGTGTCTGTGCCTGTGCGTCTGTGTGTCTGTGTGCGTGTCTGTGTACGTGTCTGTTCTGTGCGTCTGTGTCTGTGCGTCTGCGTGTCTGTGTGCGTGTCTGTCTGTGCGTCTGTGTGTCTACGTGTCTGTCTGTGCGTCTGTGTGTCTGTGTGCGTGTCTGTGTGTGTCTGTGTCTGTGCGTCTGCGTGTCTTTGTGTGTCTGTGTCTGTGCGTCTGTGTGTCTGTGTCTGTGCGTCTGTGTGTGTGTGCACGTGTGTCTGTGTGTCTGTGCGCGCTGTCTGTGTGTCTGTGTGTCTGTGCGTCTGTGTGTCTGTGTACGTGTGTCTGTGCGTCTGTGTCTGTGTACGTGTGTCTGTGTGTCTGTGTGCGTGTCTGTGTCTGTGCGTCTGTGTGTCTGTGTCTGTGCGTCTGCGTGTCTGTGTGCGTGTCTGTGTCTGTGCGTCTGTGTCTCTGCCTGTGTGTCTGTGTACGTGTGTGTGTGTGTCTGTGCATCTGTGTGTCTGTGTGCGCGTGTCTGTGCGTGTGTCTGTGTGTGCGTCTGTGTGTCTGTGTCTGTGCGTCTGTGTGTCTGTGCACGTGTGTCTGTGTGTCTGTTTGCGTGTCTGTGTGTCTGTGTCTGTGTGTCTGTGCGTCTGTGTGTCTGTGTCTGTGCGTCTGTGTGTCTGTGTGTGTGTGTGTGTCTGTGCGTCTGTGTGTCTGTGTACGTGTGTCTGTGTATGTCTGTGTCTGTGTGCGTGTCTGTGTGCGTGTCTGTGTCTGTGCGTCTGTGTGTCTGTGTCTGTGCGTCTGTGTGTCTGTTACGTGTGTCTGCGTGTGTCTGTGCGTCTGTGTGTCTGTGTACGTGTGTCTGTGTGTGTCTGTGCGTCTGTCTGTGTGTCTGTGTCTGTGCGTCTGTGTGTCTGTGTACGTGTGTCTGTGTGTGTCTGTGTCTGTGCGTCTGTGTGTCTGTGTCTGTGCGTCTGTGTGTCTGTGTGCGTGTCTGTGTCTGTGTCTGTGCGTCTGTGTCTGTGCGTCCGTGTGTCTGTACGTGTGTGTGTGTCTGTGTGTCTGTGCGTCTGTGTCTGTGCATGTGTGTCTGTGTGCGTGTCTGTCTGTGCGTCTGTGTGTCTGTGTGCGTGTCTCTGCGTCTGTGCGTCTGTGTGCGTGTCTGTGAGTGTCTGTGTCTGTGCGTCTGTGTGTCTGTGTCTGTGCGTCTGTGTGTCTACGTGTCTGTCTGTGCGTCTGTGTGTCTGTGTGCGTGTCTGTGAGTGTCTGTGTCTGTGCGTCTGTGTGTCTGTGTCTGTGCGTCTGCGTGTCTGTGTGCGTGTCTGTGAGTGAGTCTGTCTGTGCGTCTGTGTTCTGTGTCTGTGCGTCTGTGTGTCTGTGCACGTGTGTCTGTGTGTCTGTTTGCGTGTCTGTGTATGTCTGTGTCTGTGTGTCTGTGCGTCTGTGTGTCTGTGTCTGTGCGTCTGTGTGTCTGTGTACGTGTGTATGTGTGTCTGTGCGTCTGTGTGCCTGTGTACGTGTGTCTGTGTATGTCTGTGTCTGTGTGCGTGTCTGTGTGTGTCTGTCTGTGCGTCTGTGTGTCTGTGTCTGTGCGTCTGTGTGTCTGTGTGCGTGTCTGTGTCTGTGCGTCTGTGTGTCTGTGTCTGTGCGTCTGTGTGTCTATGTACGTGTGTCTGTGTGTGTCTGTGCGTCTGTCTGTGTGCGCGTGTCAGTGCGTATGTCTGTGTGTCTGTGTCTGTGGGTCTGTGTATCTGGTTACGTGTGTCTGCGTGTGTCTGTGCGTCTGTGTGTCTATGTACGTGTGTCTGTGCGTCTGCCTGTGTGTCTGTGTACGTGTGTCTGCGTGTGTCTGTGCGTCTGTGTGTCTATGTACGTGTGTCTGTGCGTCTGTGTGTCTGTGTCTGTGCGTCTGCGTGTCTGTGTGCGTGTCTGTGTCTGTGCGTCTGTGTCTGTGTCTGTGTGTCTGTGTACGTGTCTGTGTGTGTCTGTGCGTCTGTGTGTCTGTGTGCGCGTGTCTGTGCGTGTGTCTGTCTGTGCGTCTGTGTGTCTGTGTCTGTGCGTCTGTGTGTCTGTGCACGTGTGTCTGTGTGTCTGTGTGCGTGTCTGTGTGTGTCTGTGTCTGTGTGTCTGTGCGTCTGTGTGTCTGTGTCTGTGCGTCTGTGTGTCTGTGTACGTGTGTCTGTGTGTCTGTGCGTCTGTGTGTCTGTGTACGTGTGTCTGTGTGTGTCTGTGTGTCTGTGTGCGTGTCTGTGTGCGTGTCTGTGTCTGTGCGTCTGTGTGTCTGTGTCTGTGCGTCTGTGTGTCTGTTACGTGTGTCTGCGTGTGTCTGTGCGTCTGTGTGTCTGTGTACGTGTGTCTGTGTGTGTCTGTGCGTCTGTCTGTGTGTCTGTGTCTGTGCGTCTGTGTGTCTGTGTACGTGTGTCTGTGTGTGTCTGTGTCTGTGCGTCTGTGTGTCTGTGTCTGTGCGTCTGTGTGTCTGTGTGCGTGTCTGTGTCTGTGCGTCTGTGTGTCTGTGTCTGTGCGTCTGTGTGTCTGTACGTGTGTGTGTGTCTGTGTGTCTGTGCGTCTGTGTCTGTGCTGTGTGTCTGTGTGCGTGTCTGTCTGTGCGTCTGTGTGTCTGTGTGCGTGTCTCTGCGTCTGTGCGTCTGTGTGCGTGTCTGTGTGTGTCTGTGTCTGTGCGTCTGTGTGTCTGTGTCTGTGCGTCTGTGTGTCTGTGTCTGTCTGTGCGTCTGTGTGTCTGTGTGCGTGTCTGTGTGTGTCTGTGTCTGTGCGTCTGTGTGTCTGTGTCTGTGCGTCTGTGTGTCTGTGTGCGTGTCTGTGTGTGTGTCTGTCTGTGCGTCTGTGTGTCTGTGTCTGTGCGTCTGTGTGTCTGTGCACGTGTGTCTGTGTGTCTGTGTGCGTGTCTGTGTGTGTCTGTGTCTGTGTGTCTGTGCGTCTGTGTGTCTGTGTCTGTGCGTCTGTGTGTCTGTGTACGTGTGTGTGTGTGTCTGTGCGTCTGTGTGTCTGTGTACGTGTGTCTGTGTGTGTCTGTGTGTCTGTGTGCGTGTCTGTGTGTGTCTGTCTGTGCGTCTGTGTGTCTGTGTCTGTGCGTCTGTGTGTCTGTGTGCGTGTCTGTGTCTGTGCGTCTGTGTGTCTGTGTCTGTGCGTCTGTGTGTCTGTGTACGTGTGTCTGTGTGTGTCTGTGCGTCTGTCTGTGTGCGCGTGTCTGTGCGTGTGTCTGTGTGTCTGTGTCTGTGCGTCTGTGTGTCTGTTACGTGTGTCTGCGTGTGTCTGTGCGTCTGTGTGTCTGTGTACGTGTGTCTGTGCGTCTGCCTGTGTGTCTGTGTACGTGTGTCTGCGTGTGTCTGTGCGTCTGTGTGTCTGTGTACGTGTGTCTGTGCGTCTGTGTGTCTGTGTACGTGTGTCTGTGTGTGTCTGTGTGTCTGTGTGCGTGTCTGTGTGTGTCTGTGTCTGTGCGTCTGTGTGTCTGTGTCTGTGCGTCTGTGTGTCTGTGTGCGTGTCTGTGTCTGTGCGTCTGTGTGTCTGTGTCTGTGCGTCTGTGTGTCTGTACGTGTGTGTGTGTCTGTGTGTCTGTGCGTCTGTGTGTCTGCGTCTGTGTCTGTGCGTCTGTGTCTGTGCTGTGTGTCTGTGTGCGTGTCTGTCTGTGCGTCTGTGTCTGTCTGTGCGTCTGTGTGTCTGTGTGCTTGTCTCTGTGTCTGTGCGTCTGTGTCTGTGTCTGTGCGTCTGTGTGTCTGTGTGTCTGTCTGTGCGTCTGTGTGTCTGTGTGCGTGTCTGTGTGTGTCTGTGTCTGTGCGTCTGTGTGTCTGTGTGCGTGTCTGTGTGCGTGTCTGTGTCTGTGCGTCTGTGTCTGTGTGCGTGTGTCTGCGTGTGTCTGTGCGTCTGTGTCTGTGTGTCTGTGTGCGTGTCTGTGTGTGTCTGTGTCTGTGCGTCTGCGTGTCTGTGTGTGTCTGTGTCTGTGCGTCTGTGTGTCTGTGTCTGTGCGTCTGTGTGTGTGTGCACGTGTGTCTGTGTGTCTGTGCGCGCTTCTGTGTGTCTGTGTGTCTGTGCGTCTGTGTGTCTGTGTACGTGTGTCTGTGCGTCTGTGTCTGTGTACGTGTGTCTGTGTGTCTGTGTGCGTCTGTGTCTGTGCGTCTGTGTGTCTGTGTCTGTGCGTCTGCGTGTCTGTGTGCGTGTCTGTGTCTGTGCGTCTGTGTCTCTACCTGTGTGTCTGTGTACGTGTATGTGTGTGTCTGTGCATCTGTGTGTCTGTGTGCGCGTGTCTGTGCGTGTGTCTGTATGTGCGTCTGTGTCTGTGTCTGTGCGTCTGTGTGTCTGTGCACGTGTGTCTGTGTGTCTGTTTGCGTGTCTGTGTATGTCTGTGTCTGTGTGTCTGTGCGTCTGTGTGTCTGTGTCTGTGCGTCTGTGTGTCTGTGTACGTGTGTATGTGTGTCTGTGCGTCTGTGTGTCTGTGTACGTGTGTCTGTGTGTGTCTGTGTATCTGTGTGCGTGTCTGTGTGCGTGTCTGTGTCTGTGCGTCTGTGTGTCTGTGTCTGTGCGTCTGTGTGTCTGGTGTACGTGTGTCTGCGTGTGTCTGTGCGTCTGTGTGTCTGTGTACGTGTGTCTGTGTGTGTCTGTGCGTCTGTCTGTGTGTCTGTGTCTGTGCGTCTGTGTGTCTGTGTACGTGTGTCTGTGTGTGTCTGTGTCTGTGCGTCTGTGTGTCTGTGTCTGTGCGTCTGTGTGTCTGTGTGCGTGTCTGTGTCTGTGCGTCTGTGCGTCTGTGTCTGTGCGTCCGTGTGTCTGTACGTGTGTGTGTGTCTGTGTGTCTGTGCGTCTGTGTCTGTGCATGTGTGTCTGTGTGCGTGTCTGTCTGTGCGTCTGTGTGTCTGTGTGCGTGTCTCTGCGTCTGTGCGTCTGTGTGCGTGTCTGTGTGTGTCTGTGTCTGTGCGTCTGTGTGTCTGTGTCTGTGCGTCTGTGTGTCTACGTGTCTGTCTGTGCGTCTGTGTGTCTGTGTGCGTGTCTGTGAGTGTCTGTGTCTGTGCGTCTGTGTGTCTGTGTCTGTGCGTCTGCGTGTCTGTGTGCGTGTCTGTGAGTGAGTCTGTCTGTGCGTCTGTGTTCTGTGTCTGTGCGTCTGTGTGTCTGTGCACGTGTGTCTGTGTGTCTGTGTGCGTGTCTGTGTATGTCTGTGTCTGTGTGTCTGTGCGTCTGTGTGTCTGTGTCTGTGCGTCTGTGTGTCTGTGTACGTGTGTCTGTGTGTCTGTGCGTCTGTGTGTCTGTGTACGTGTGTCTGTGTGTGTCTGTGTGTCTGTGTGCGTGTCTGTGTGTGTCTGTCTGTGCGTCTGTGTGTCTGTGTCTGTGCGTCTGTGTGTCTGTGTGCGTGTCTGTGTCTGTGCGTCTGTGTGTCTGTGTCTGTGCGTCTGTGTGTCTATGTACGTGTGTCTGTGTGTGTCTGTGCGTCTGTCTGTGTGCGCGTGTCTGTGCGTGTGTCTGTGTGTCTGTGTCTGTGTGTCTGTGTGTCTGTTACGTGTGTCTGCGTGTGTCTGTGCGTCTGTGTGTCTGTGTACGTGTGTCTGTGCGTCTGCCTGTGTGTCTGTGTACGTGTGTCTGCGTGTGTCTGTGCGTCTGTGTGTCTGTGTACGTGTGTCTGTGCGTCTGTGTGTCTGTGTACGTGTGTCTGTGTGTGTCTGTGTATCTGTGTGCGTGTCTGTGTGTGTCTGTGTCTGTGCGTCTGTGTGTCTGTGTCTGTGCGTCTGTGTGTCTGTGTGCGTGTCTGTGTCTGTGCGTCTGTGTGTCTGTGTCTGTGCGTCCGTGTGTCTGTACGTGTGTGTGTGTCTGTGTGTCTGTGCGTCCGTGTCTGTCTGTGCGTCTGTGTGTCTGTGTGTGCTTGTCTCTGCGTCTGTGCGTCTGTGTCTGTGCGTCTGTGTGTCTGGTGTCTGTCTGTGCGTCTGTGTGTCTGTGTGCGTGTCTGTGTGTGTCTGTGTCTGTGCGTCTGTGTGTCTGTGTGCGTGTCTGTGTGCGTGTCTGTTCTGTGCGTCTGTGTCTGTGTGCGTGTGTCTGCGTGTGTCTGTGCGTCTGTGTCTGTGTGTCTGTGTGCGTGTCTGTGTGTGTCTGTGTCTGTGCGTCTGCGTGTCTGTGTACGTGTCTGTCTGTGCGTCCGTGTCTGTCTGTGCGTCTGTGTGTCTGTGTGCTGTGTCTCTGCGTCTGTGCGTCTGTGTCTGTGTCTGTGCGTCTGTGTGTCTGGTGTCTGTCTGTGCGTCTGTGTGTCTGTGTGCGTGTCTGTGTGTGTCTGTGTCTGTGCGCCTGTGTGTCTGTGTGCGTGTCTGTGTACGTGTCTGTTCTGTGCGTCTGTGTGTCTGTGTGCTTGTCTCTGCGTCTGTGCGTCTGTGTCTGTGTCTGTGCGTCTGTGTGTCTAGGTGTCTGTCTGTGCGTCTGTGTGTCTGTGTGCGTGTCTGTGTGTGTCTGTGTCTGTGCGTCTGTGTGTCTGTGTGCGTGTCTGTGTGCGTGTCTGTTCTGTGCGCCTGTGTCTGTGTGCGTGTGTCTGCGTGTGTCTGTGCGTCTGTGTCTGTGTGTCTGTGTGCGTGTCTGTGTGTGTCTGTGTCTGTGCGTCTGCGTGTCTGTGTGTGTCTGTGTCTGTGCGTCTGTGTGTCTGTGTCTGTGCGTCTGTGTGTGTGTGCACGTGTGTCTGTGTGTCTGTGCGCGCTTCTGTGTGTGTCTGTGTCTGTGCGTCTGCGTGTCTGTGTACGTGTCTGTCTGTGCGTCCGTGTCTGTCTGTGCGTCTGTGTGTCTGTGTGCTTGTCTCTGTGTCTGTGCGTCTGTGTCTGTGTCTGTGCGTCTGTGTGTCTAGGTGTCTGTCTGTGCGTCTGTGTGTCTGTGTGCGTGTCTGTGAGTGTCTGTGTCTGTGCGTCTGTGTGTCTGTGTGCGTGTCTGTGTACGTGTCTGTTCTGTGCGCCTGTGTCTGTGTGCGTGTGTCTGCGTGTGTCTGTGCGTCTGTGTCTGTGTGCGTGTCTGTCTGTGCGTCTGTGTGTCTGTGTCTGTGTGTCTGTGTGCGTGTCTGTGTGTGTCTGTGCCTGTGCGTCTGCGTGTCTGTGTGTGTCTGTGTCTGTGCGTCTGTGTGTCTGTTTCTGTGCGTCTGTGTGTGTGTGCACGTGTCTGTGTGTCTGTGCGCGCTTCTGTGTGTGTCTGTGTGTCTGTGCGTCTGTGTGTCTGTGTACGTGTGTCTGTGCGTCTGTGTCTGTGTCTGTGCGTCTGTGTGTCTGTGTCTGTGCGTCTGCGTGTCTGTGTGCGTGTCTGTGTCTGTGCGTCTGTGTCTCTGCCTGTGTGTCTGTGTACGTGTATGTGTGTGTCTGTGCATCTGTGTGTCTGTGTGCGCGTGTCTGTGCGTGTGTCTGTCTGTGCGTCTGTGTGTCTGTGTCTGTGCGTCTGTGTGTCTGTGCGTCTGCGTGTCTGTGTGTGTGTCTGTGTCTGTGCGTCTGTGTGTCTGTGTACGTGTGTCTGTGTGTCTGTGCGTCTGTGTGTCTGCGTGTCTGTGTGTGTCTGTGTCTGTGCGTCTGTGTGTCTGTGTACGTGTCTGCGTGTGTCTGTGCGTCTGTGTGTCTGTGTGCGTGTCTGTGTGTGTCTGTGCGTCTGTGTGTCTGCGTGTCTGTGTGTGTCTGTGTCTGTGCGTCTGTGTGTCTGTGTACGTGTCTGCGTGTGTCTGTGCGTCTGTGTGTCTGTGTGCGTGTCTGTGTGTGTCTGTGCGTCTGTGTGTCTGTGTGCGTGTCTGTGTGTCTGTGCGTCTGTGTGTCTGTGTGCGTGTCTGTGTCTGTGCGTCTGTGTGTCTGTGTCTGTGTGTCTGTGCGTGTGTCTGTGTCTGTGTGTCTGTGCGTGTGTCTGTGTCTGTGCGTCTGTGTGTCTGCGTGCGTGTGCCTGTGTGTGTCTGTGTCTGTGCGTCTGTGTGCCTGTGTATGTGTCTGTGTCTGTGCGTCTGTGTCTGTGTCTGTGCGTCTGTGTCTCTGTGTACGTGTGTCTGTGTGCGTGTCTGTGTGTGTCTGTGTATGTGCGTCTGCGTGTGTCTGTGTGCGTGTCTGTGTCTGTCTGTGTCTGTGCGTCTGTGTGTCTGTGTGTGTCTGTGTCTGCGTGTCTGTGTGTGTCTGTCTGTGCGTCTGTGTGTCTGTGTACGTGTGTCTGTGTGTCTGTGCGTCTGTGTGTCTGTGTGCGTGTGTCTGTGTGTCTGTGTACGTGTGTCTGTGTGTCTGTGCGTCTGTGTGTCTGTGCACGTGTGTCTGTGTGCGTCTGTGTGTGTGTGTCTGTGCGTCTGTGTGTCTGCGTACGTGTGTGTGTCTGTGTGTCTGTGCGTCTGTGTGTCTGTGTCTGTGCGTCTGTGTGTCTGTGCACGTGTGTCTCTGTGTGTCTGTGTGCGTGTCTGTGTGTGTCTGTGTCGGTGCGTCTGTGCGTCTGTGTCTGTGTGTGTCTATGTCTGTGCGTCTGTGTGTCTGTGTAGGTGTGTCTGTGTGTCTGTGCGTCTGTGTACGTGTGTCTGTGTGTCTGTGTGTCTGCGTGTCTGTCTGTGCGTCTGTGTGTCTGTGTCTGTGCGTCTGTGTGTCTGTGTACGTGTCTGCGTGTGTCTGTGCGTCTGTGTGTCTGTGTGCGTGTCTGTGTGTGTCTGTGCGTCTGTGTGTCTGTGTGCGTGTCTGTGTGTGTCTGTGCCTGTGCGTCTGTGTGTCTGTGTGCGTGTCTGTGTACGTGTCTGTTCTGTGCGTCTGTGTCTGTGCGTCTGCGTGTCTGTGTGCGTGTCTGTGTCTGTGCGTCAGTGTGTCTGTGTACGTGTGTCTGTGTGTGTCTGTGCGTCTGTGTGTCTGCGTGTCTGTGCGTCTGTGTGTCTGCGTCTGTGTCTGTGCGTCTGTGTCTGTGCATCTCTGTGTCTGTGTGCGTGTCTGTGTTTGTCTGTGTCTGTGCGTCTGTGTCTGTCTGTGCGTCTGTGTGTCTGTGTGCGTCTGTGTCTGTGCGTCTGTGTGTCTGTGTCTGTGCGTCTGTGTGTCTGTGTACGTGTGTCTGTGTGTGTCTGTGCGTCTGTCTGTGTGTCTGTGTACGTGTGTCTGCGTGTGTCTGTGCGTCTGTGTGTCTGTGTACGTGTGTCTGTGTGTGTCTGTGCGTCTGTCTGTGTGTCTGTGTCTGTGCGTCTGTGTGTCTGTGTACGTGTGTCTGTGTGTGTCTGTGTATCTGTGTGCGTGTCTGTGTGTGTCTGTGCCTGTGCGTCTGTGTGTCTGTGTCTGTGCGTCTGTGTGTCTGTGTGCGTGTCTGTGTCTGTGCGTCTGTGTGTGTGTCGGTGCGTCTGTGTGTCTGCGTACGTGTGTGTGTCTGTGCGTCTGTGTGTCTGTGTCTGTGCGTCTGTTTGTCTGTGCACGTGTGTCTCTGTGTGTCTGTGTGCGTGTCTGTGTGTGTCTGTGTCGGTGCGTCTGTGCGTCTGTGTGTGTGTCTGTGTCTGTGCGTCTGTGTGTCTGTGTACGTGTGTCTGTGTGTCTGTGCGTCTGTGTACGTGTGTCTGTGTGTCTGTGTGTCTGCGTGTCTGTCTATGCGTCTGTGTGTCTGTGTCTGTGCGTCTGTGTGTCTGTGTGCGTGTCTGTGTGTGTCTGTGCGACTGTGTGTCCGTGTGCGTGTCTGTGTGTGTCTGTGCCTGTGCGTCTGTGTGTCTGTGTGCGTGTCTGTGTACGTGTCTGTTCTGTGCGTCTGTGTCTGTGCGTCTGCGTGTCTGTGTGCGTGTCTGTGTCTGTGCGTCTGTGTGTCTGTGTGCGTCTGTGTCTGTGCGTCCCTGTGTCTGTGTCTGTGCGTCAGTGTGTCTGTGTACGTGTGTCTGCGTGTCTGTGTGCGTATCTGTGTCTGTGCGTCTGTGTGTCTGTGTCTGTGCGTCTGCGTGTCTGTGTGCGTGTCTGTGTCTGTGCGTCTGTGTCTGTGCCTGTGTGTCTGTGTACGTGCATCTGTGTGTCTGTGCATCTGTGTGTCTGTGTGCGCGTGTCTGTGCGTGTGTCTGTGTCTGTGCGTCTGTGTCTGTCTGTGTCTCTGCGTCTGTGTGTCTCTGCCCGTGTGCCTGTGTGTGTCTGTGTCTGTGCGTCTGTGTGTCTGTGTGCGTGTCTGTGTCTCTGCGTCTGTGTGTCTGTGTGCGTCTGTGTCTGTGCGTCTGCGTGTCTGTGTGCGTGTCTGTGCCTGTGCGTCTGTGTGTCTGTGTACGTGTGCCTGTGTGTCTGTGTCTGTGCACGTGTGTCTGTGTGTGTCTGTGTCTGTTTGCGTGTCTGTGTGTGTCTGTGTCTGTGCCTCTGCGTGTCTGTGTGTGTGTCTGTGTCTGTGCGTCTGTGTGTCTGTGTACGTGTGTCTGTGTGTCTGTGCGTCTGTGTCTGTGTACGTGTGTCTGTGCGTCTGCGTGTCTGTGTGTGTCTGTGTCTGTGCGTCTGTGTCTCTGCCTGTGTGTCTGTGTACGTGTATGTGTGTGTCTGTGCATCTGTGTGTCTGTGTGCGCGTGTCTGTGCGTGTGTCTGTCTGTGCGTCTGTGTGTCTGTGTCTGTGCGTCTGTGTGTCTGTGCGTCTGCGTGTCTGTGTGTGTCTGTGTCTGTGCGTCTGTGTGTCTGTGTACGTGTGTCTGTGTGTCTGTGCGTCTGTGTGTCTGCGTGTCTGTGTGTGTCTGTGTCTGTGCGTCTGTGTGTCTGTGTACGTGTCTGCGTGTGTCTGTGCGTCTGTGTGTCTGTGTGCGTGTCTGTGTGTGTCTGTGCGTCTGTGTGTCTGCGTGTCTGTGTGTGTCTGTGTCTGTGCGTCTGTGTGTCTGTGTACGTGTCTGCGTGTGTCTGTGCGTCTGTGTGTCTGTGTGCGTGTCTGTGTGTGTCTGTGCGTCTGTGTGTCTGTGTGCGTGTCTGTGTGTCTGTGCGTCTGTGTGTCTGTGTGCGTGTCTGTGTCTGTGCGTCTGTGTGTCTGTGTCTGTGTGTCTGTGCGTGTGTCTGTGTCTGTGTGTCTGTGCGTGTGTCTGTGTCTGTGCGTCTGTGTGTCTGCGTGCGTGTGTCTGTGTCTGTGCGTCTGTGTCTGTGTCTGTGCGTCTGTGTCTCTGTGTACGTGTGTCTGTGTGCGTGTCTGTGTGTGTCTGTGTCTGTGCGTCTGCGTGTGTCTGTGTGCGTGTCTGTGTCTGTCTGTGTCTGTGCGTCTGTGTGTCTGTGTGTGTCTGTGTCTGCGTGTCTGTGTGTGTCTGTCTGTGCGTCTGTGTGTCTGTGTACGTGTATCTGTGTGTCTGTGCGTCTGTGTGTCTGTGTGCGTGTGTCTGTGTGTCTGTGCGTGTGTGTCTGTGTCTGTGCGTCTGTCTGTCTGTGCACGTGTGTCTGTGTGCGTCTGTGTGTGTGTGTCTGTGCGTCTGTGTGTCTGTGTACGTGTGTGTGTCTGTGTGTCTGTGCGTCTGTGTGTCTGTGTCTGTGCGTCTGTGTGTCTGCGTGTCTGTGTGTGTCTGTGTCTGTGCGTCTGTGTGTCTGTGTACGTGTCTGCGTGTGTCTGTGCGTCTGTGTGTCTGTGTGCGTATCTGTGTGTGTCTGTGCGTCTGTGTGTCTGCGTGTCTGTGTGTGTCTGTGTCTGTGCGTCTGTGTGTCTGTGTGCGTGTCTGTGTGTGTCTGTGTCTGTGCGTCTGTGCGTCTGTGTCTGTGTGTGTCTATGTCTGTGCGTCTGTGTGTCTGTGTAGGTGTGTCTGTGTGTCTGTGCGTCTGTGTACGTGTGTCTGTGTGTCTGTGTGTCTGCGTGTCTGTCTATGCGTCTGTGTGTCTGTGTCTGTGCGTCTGTGTGTGTGTGTACGTGTCTGCGTGTGTCTGTGCGTCTGTGTGTCTGTGTGCGTGTCTGTGTGTGTCTGTGCGACTGTGTGTCTGTGTGCGTGTCTGTGTGTGTCTGTGCCTGTGCGTCTGTGTGTCTGTGTGCGTGTCTGTGTACGTGTCTGTTCTGTGCGTCTGTGTCTGTGCGTCTGCGTGTCTGTGTGCGTGTCTGTGTCTGTGCGTCTGTGTGTCTGTGTGCGTCTGTGTCTGTGCGTCCCTGTGTCTGTGTCTGTGCGTCTGTGTGTCTGTGTACGTGTGTCTGTGTGTGTCTGTGCGTCTGTGTGTCTGCGTGTCTGTGCGTCTGTGTCTGTGCGTCTCTGTGTCTGTGTGCGTGTCTGTGTGTGTCTGTGTCTGTGCGTCTGTGTCTGTCTGTGCGTCTGTGTGTCTGTGTCTGTGCGTCTGTGTGTCTGTGTACGTGTGTCTGTGTGTGTCTGTGCGTCTGTCTGTGTGTCTGTGTACGTGTGTCTGCGTGTGTCTGTGCGTCTGTGTGTCTGTGTACGTGTGTCTGTGTGTGTCTGTGCGTCTGTCTGTGTGTCTGTGTCTGTGCGTCTGTGTGTCTGTGTACGTGTGTCTGTGTGTGTCTGTGTATCTGTGTGCGTGTCTGTGTGTGTCTGTGCCTGTGCGTCTGTGTGTCTGTGTCTGTGCGTCTGTGTGTCTGTGTGCGTGTCTGTGTCTGTGCGTCTGTGTGTGTGTGTCTGTGCGTCTGTGTGTCTGCGTACGTGTTTGTGTCTGTGCGTCTGTGTGTCTGTGTCTGTGCGTCTGTGTGTCTGTGCACGTGTGTCTCTGTGTGTCTGTGTGCGTGTCTGTGTGTGTCTGTGTCTGTGCGTCTGTGCGTCTGTGTCTGTGTGTGTCTATGTCTGTGCGTCTGTGTGTCTGTGTACGTGTGTCTGTGTGTCTGTGCGTCTGTGTACGTGTGTCTGTGTGTCTGTGTGTCTGCGTGTCTGTCTGTGCGTCTGTGTGTCTGTGTCTGTGCGTCTGTGTGTCTGTGTACGTGTCTGCGTGTGTCTGTGCGTCTGTGTGTCTGTGTGCGTGTCTGTGTGTGTCTGTGCGTCTGTGTGTCTGTGTGCGTGTCTGTGTGTGTCTGTGTCTGTGCGTCTGTGTGTCTGTGTGCGTGTCTGTGTACGTGTCTGTTCTGTGCGTCTGTGTCTGTGCGTCTGCGTGTCTGTGTGCGTGTCTGTGTCTGTGCGTCTGTGTGTCTGTGTGCGTCTGTGTCTGTGCGTCCCTGTGTCTGTGTCTGTGCGTCTGTGTGTCTGTGTACGTGTGTCTGCGTGTCTGTGTGCGTGTCTGTGTCTGTGCGTCTGTGTGTCTGTGTCTGTGCGTCTGCGTGTCTGTGTGCGTGTCTGTGTCTGTGCGTCTGTGTCTGTGCCTGTGTGTCTGTGTACGTGCATCTGTGTGTCTGTGCATCTGTGTGTCTGTGTGCGCGTGTCTGTGCGTGTGTCTGTGTCTGTGCGTCTGTGTCTGTCTGTGTCTCTGCGTCTGTGTGTCTCTGCCCGTGTGCCTGTGTGTGTCTGTGTCTGTGCGTCTGTGTGTCTGTGTGCGTGTCTGTGTCTGTGCGTCTGTGTGTCTGTGTCTCTGCGTCTGTGTGTCTGTGTGTGTCTGTGTCTGTGCGTCTGCGTGTCTGTGTGCGTGTCTGTGTCTGTGCGTCTGTGTGTCTGTGTACGTGTGCCTGTGTGTCTGTGTCTGTGTACGTGTGTCCCTGTGTGTCTGTGCGTCTGTGTCTGTGCGTCTGTGTGTCTGTGTCTGTGCGTCTGTGTGTCTGTGTACGTGTGTCTGTGTGTGTCTGTGCGTCTGTGTGTCTGTGTCTGTGCGTCTGTGTGTCTGTGCACGTGTGTCTGTGTGTGTCTGTGTGTCTGTGCGTGTCTGTGTGTGTCTGTGTCTGTGCGTCTGTGTGTCTCTGTGTGTGTCTGTGTCTGTGCGTCTGTGTGTCTGTGTACGTGTGTCTGTGTGTCTGTGCGTCTGTGTCTGTGTACGTGTGTCTGTGCGTCTGCGTGTCTGTGTCTGTCTGTGTCTGTGCGTCTGTGCGTCTGTGTCTGTGTCTGTGCACGTGTGTCTGTGTGTGTCTCTGTGTCTTCTGTGTGTGTCTGTCTGTGCGTCTGCGTGTCTGTGTGCGTGTGTCTGTGCGTCTGTGTCTGTGTGCGTGTCTGTGTGTGTGCGTCTGTGTGTCTGTGTCTGTGCGTCTGTGTGTCTGTGTACGTGTGTATGTGTGTCTGTGCGTCTGTGTGTCTGTGTACGTGTGTCTGTGTATGTCTGTGTGTCTGTGTGCGTGTCTGTGTGTGTCTGTCTGTGCGTCTGTGTGTCTGTGTCTGTGCGTCTGTGTGTCTGTGTGCGTGTCTGTGTCTGTGCGTCTGTGTGTCTGTGTCTGTGCGTCTGTGTGTCTGTGTACGTGTGTCTGTGTGTGTCTGTGCGTCTGTCTGTGTGCGCGTGTCTGTGCGTGTGTCTGTGTGTCTGTGTCTGTGCGTCTGTGTGTCTGGTTACGTGTGTCTGCGTGTGTCTGTGCGTCTGTGTGTCTGTGTACGTGTGTCTGTGTGTGTCTGTGCGTCTGTCTGTGTGTCTGTGTACGTGTGTCTGCGTGTGTCTGTGCGTCTGTGTGTCTGTGTACGTGTGTCTGTGTGTGTCTGTGCGTCTGTCTGTGTGTCTGTGTCTGTGCGTCTGTGTGTCTGTGTACGTGTGTCTGTGTGTGTCTGTGTGTCTGTGTGCGTGTCTGTGTGTGTCTGTGTCTGTGCGTCTGTGTGTCTGTGTCTGTGCGTCTGTGTGTCTGTGCGCGTGTCTGTGTCTGTGCGTCTGTGTGTCTGTGTCTGTGCGTCCGTGTGTCTGTGTGTGTGTGTGTCTGTGTGTCTGTGCGTCTGTGTGTCTGTGTCTGTGTCTGTGCGTCTGTGTCTGTGCATGTGTGTCTGTGTGCGTGTCTGTCTGTGCGTCCGTGTCTGTCTGTGCGTCTGTGTGTCTGTGTGCTTGTCTCTGCGTCTGTGCGTCTGTGTCTGTGTCTGTGCGTCTGTGTGTCTACGTGTCTGTCTGTGCGTCTGTGTGTCTGTGTGCGTGTCTGTGTGTGTCTGTGTCTGTGCGTCTGTGTGTCTGTGTGCGTGTCTGTGTGTGTCTGTTCTGTGCGTCTGTGTCTGTGTGCGTGTGTCTGCGTGTGTCTGTGCGTCTGTGTCTGTGTGCGTGTCTGTCTGTGCGTCTGTGTGTCTGTGTCTGTGTGTCTGTGCGTGTGTCTGTGTCTGTGCGTCTGTGTGTCTGCGTGCGTGTGCCTGTGTGTGTCTGTGTCTGTGCGTCTGTGTGCCTGTGTGTGTGTCTGTGTCTGTGCGTCTGTGTCTGTGTCTGTGCGTCTGTGTCTCTGTGTACGTGTGTCTGTGTGCGTGTCTGTGTGTGTCTGTGTCTGTGCGTCTGCGTGTGTCTGTGTGCGTGTCTGTGTCTGTCTGTGTCTGTGCGTCTGTGTGTCTGTGTGTGTCTGTGTCTGCGTGTCTGTGTGTGTCTGTCTGTGCGTCTGTGTGTCTGTGTACGTGTATCTGTGTGTCTGTGCACGTGTGTCTGTGTGCGTGTCTGTGTGTGTGTGTCGGTGCGTCTGCGTGTCTGTGTGCGTGTCTGTGTCTGTGCGTCTGTGTCTGTGCACGTGCGTCTGTGTGCGTCTGTGTGTGTGTGTCTGTGCGTCTGTGTGTCTGTGTGCGTGTCTGTGTGTGTCTGTGTCTGTGCGTCTGTGCGTCTGTGTCTGTGTGTGTCTGTGTCTGTGCGTCTGTGTGTCTGTGTACGTGTGTCTGTGTGTCTGTGCGTCTGTGTACGTGTGTCTGTGTGTCTGTGTGTCTGCGTGTCTGTCTATGCGTCTGTGTGTCTGTGTACGTGTCTGCGTGTGTCTGTGCGTCTGTGTGTCTGTGTGCGTGTCTGTGTGTGTCTGTGCGACTGTGTGTCTGTGTGCGTGTCTGTGTGTGTCTGTGCCTGTGCGTCTGTGTGTCTGTGTGCGTGTCTGTGTACGTGTCTGTTCTGTGCGTCTGTGTCTGTGCGTCTGCGTGTCTGTGTGCGTGTCTGTGTCTGTGCGTCTGTGTGTCTGTGTGCGTCTGTGTCTGTGCGTCCCTGTGTCTGTGTCTGTGCGTCTGCGTGTCTGTGTGCGTCTGTGTCTGTGCGTCTGTGTGTCTGTGTCTGTGCGTCTGCGTGTCTGTGTGCGTGTCTGTGTCTGTGCGTCTGTGTCTGTGCCTGTGTGTCTGTGTACGTGCATCTGTGTGTCTGTGCATCTGTGTGTCTGTGTGCGCGTGTCTGTGTGTGTGTCTGTGTCTGTGCGTCTGTGTCTGTCTGTGTCTCTGCGTCTGTGTGTCTGTGCCCGTGTGCCTGTGTGTGTCTGTGTCTGTGCGTCTCTGTGCCTGTGTGTGTCTGTGTCTGTGCGTCTGCGTGTCTGTGTCTCTGCGTCTGTGTGTCTGTGTGTGTCTGTGTCTGTGCGTCTGCGTGTCTGTGTGCGTGTCTGTGCCTGTGCGTCTGTGTGTCTGTGTACGTGTGCCTGTGTGTCTGTGTCTGTGTACGTGTGTCTCTGTGTGTCTGTGCGTCTGTGTCTGTGCGTCTGTGTGTCTGTGTCTGTGCGTCTGTGTGTCTGTGTACGTGTGTCTGTGTGTGTCTGTGCGTCTGTGTGTCTGTGTCTGTGCGTCTGTGTGTCTGTGTACGTGCGTCTGCGTGTGTCTGTGTGTCTGTGTGCGTGTCTGTGTGTGTCTGTGTCTGTGTGTCTGTGTGTGTCTGTGTGTCTGTCTGTGCGTCTGTGTGTCTGTGTCTGTGCGTCTGCGTGTCTGTGTGTGTCTGTGTCTGTGCGTCTGTGTGTCTGTGTACGTGTGTCTGTGTGTCTGTGCGTCTGTGTGTCTGTGTACGTGTGTCTGTGTGTGTCTGTGCGTCTGTGTGCGTGTCTGTGTGTGTCTGTGTCTGTGCGTCTGCGTGTCTGTGTGTGTGTCTGTGTCTGTGCGTCTGTGTGTCTGTGTACGTGTATCTGTGTGTCTGTGCGTCTGTGTCTGTGTACGTGTGTCTGTGCGTCTGTGTGTCTGTGTGCGTGTGTCTGTGTGTCTGTGCGTCTGTGTGTCTGTGTCTGTGCGTCTGTGTGTCTGTGGACGTGTGTCTGTGTGCGTGTCTGTGTGTCTGTGTCTGTGCGTCTGCGTCTCTGTGTGTGTCTGTGTCTGTGCGTCTGTGTGTCTGTGTGTGTCTGTGTGTGTCTGTCTGTGCGTCTGTGTGTCTGTGTCTCTGCGTCTGTGCGTCTGTGTCTGTGTCTGTGCACGTGTGTCTGTGTGTCTCTGTGTGCTGTCTGTGTGTGTCTGTCTGTGCGTCTGTGTCTGTGTCGTGTGTCTGTGCGTCTGTGTGTCTGTGTACGTGTGTCTGTGCGTCTGTGTCTGTGTACGTGTGTCTGTGTGTGTGTGCGTCTGTGTCTGTGCGTCTGTGTGTCTGTGTCTGTGCGTCTGCGTGTCTGTGTGCGTGTCTGTGTCTGTGCGTCTGTGTCTCTGCCTGTGTGTGTGTGTGTGTGTGTGTCTGTGCGTCTGTGTGTCTGTGTGCGCGTGTCTGTGCGCGTGTCTGTGTCTGTGCGTCTGTGTGTCTGTGTCTGTGCGTCTGTGTGTCTGTACGTGTGTGTGTCTGTGTGTCTGTGCGTCTGTGTGTCTGCTGTGTCTGTGTCTGTGCGTCTGTGTCTGTGTCTGTGCGTCTGTGTGTCTACGTGTCTGTCTGTGCGTCTGTGTGTCTGTGTGCGTGTCTGTGTGTGTCTGTGTCTGTGCGTCTGTGTGTCTGTGTGCGTGTCTGTGTACGTGTCTGTTCTGTGCGTCTGTGTCTGTGTGCGTGTGTCTGCGTGTGTCTGTGCGTCTGTGTCTGTGTGCGTGTCTGTCTGTGCGTCTGTGTGTCTGTGTCTGTGTGTCTGTGTGCGTGTCTGTGTGTGTCTGTGTCTGTGCGTCTGCGTGTCTGTGTGTGTCTGTGTCCGTGCGTCTGTGTGTCTGTTTCTGTGCGTCTGCGTGTCTGTGCGCGTGTGTCTGTGTGTCTGTGCGCCTGTGTGTCTGTGTACGTGTGTCTGTGCGTCTGTGTCTGTGTACGTGTGTCTGTGTGTCTGTGTGCGTGTCTGTGTCTGTGCGTCTGTGTGTCTGTGTCTGTGCGTCGTGTCTGTGTGCGTGTCTGTGTCTGTGCGTCTGTGTCTCTGCCTGTGTGTCTGTGTACGTGTGTGTGTGTCTGTGCATCTGTGTGTCTGTGTGCGCGTGTCTGTGCGTGTGTCTGTCTGTGCGTCTGTGTGTCTGTGTCTGTGCGTCTGTGTGTCTGTGCACGTGTGTCTGTGTGTCTGTTTGCGTGTCTCTGTATGTCTGTGTCTGTGTGTCTGTGCGTCTGTGTCTGTGTACGTGTGTCTGTGCGTCTGTGTGTCTGTGTCTGTGCGTCTGTGTGTCTGTGCACGTGTGTCTGTGTGCGTGTCTGTGTGTCTGTGTCTGTGCGTCTGTGTGTCTGTGTCTGTGCGTCTGCGTGTCTGTGTGTGTCTGTGTCTGTGCGTCTGTGTGTCTGTGTCGGTGCGTCTGTGTCTGTGCGCGTGTCTGTGTCTGTGCGTCTGTGTGCCTGTGCGTCTGTGTGTCTGTGTACGTGTGTCTGTGTCTGTGCGTCTGTGTCTGTGTCTGTGCGTCTGTGTGTCTGTGTCTGTGCGTCTGTGTGCCTGTGCGTCTGTGTGTCTGTGTACGTGTGTCTGTGTCTGTGCGTCTGTGTGTCTGTGTCTGTGCGTCTGTGTGTCTGTGTCTGTGCGTCTGTGTGTCTGTGCACGTGTGTCTGTGTGCGTGTCTGTGTGTCTGTGTCTGTGCGTCTGCGTGTCTGTGTGTGTCTGTGTCTGTGCGTCTGTGTGTCTGTGTCTGTGCGTGTCTGTCTGTGCGTGTCTGTGTCTGTGCGTCTGTGTGCCTGTGCGTCTGTGTGTCTGTGTACGTGTGTCTGTGTCTGTGCGTCTGTGTGTCTGTGTCTGTGCGTCTGTGTGTCTGTGTACGTGTGTCTGCGTGTCTGTGTGTCTGTGTCTGTGCGTCTGTGTGTCTGTGTCTGTGCGTCTGTGTGTCTGTGTGTGCGTCTGTGTGTCTGTGTCTGTGCGTCTGTGTGTCTGCGTGTCTGTCTGTGCGTCTGTGTGTCTGTGTCTGTGCGTCTGTGTGTCTGTGTGCGTGTCTCTGTACGTGTCTGTCTGTGCGTGTGTGTCTGTGTGCGTGTGTCTGCGTGTGTCTGTGCGTCTGTGTCTGTGTGCGTGTCTGCGTTGTGCGTCTGTGTTTGTGTCTGTGTCTGTGCACGTGTGTCTGTGTCTGTGTGCTTCTGTGTGTGTCTGTGTCTGTGCGTCTGTGTGTCTGTGTGCGTGTGTCTGTGTGTCTGTGTCTGTGCGTCTGCGTGTCTGTGTGCGTGTCTGTGTGTCTGTGTGTCTGTGTACGTGTATCTGTGCGTGTCTGTGCATCTGTGTGTCTGTGTGCGCGTGTCTGTGCGTGTGTCTGTGTCTGTGTCTCTGCGTCTGTGTACGTGTGTCTGTGTGCGTGTCTGTGTGCGTGTGTCTGTGTGTCTGTGTGTCTGTGTACGTGTGTCTGTGCGTCTGTGTGTCTGTGTACGTGTGTCTGCGTGTCTGTGTGCGTATCTGTGTCTGTGCGTCTGTGTGTCTGTCTGTGCGTCTGTGTGTCTGTGTCTCTGCGTCTGTGTGTCTCTGCCCGTGTGCCTGTGTGTGTCTGTGTCTGTGCGTCTCTGTGCCTGAGTATGTGTCTGTGTCTTTGCGTCTGCGTGTCTGTGTCTCTGCGTCTGTGTGTCTGTGTGTGTCTGTGTCTGTGCGTCTGCGTGTCTGTGTGCGTGTCTGTGCCTGTGCGTCTGTGTGTCTGTGTACGTGTGCCTGTGTGTCTGTGTCTGTGTACGTGTGTCTCTGTGTGTCTGTGCGTCTGTGTCTGTGCGTCTGTGTGTCTGTGTCTGTGCGTCTGTGTGTCTGTGTACGTGTGTCTGTGTGTGTCTGTGCGTCTGTGTGTCTGTATCTGTGCGTCCGTGTGTCTGTGTACGTGCGTCTGCGTGTGTCTGTGTGTCTGTGTGCGTGTCTGTGTGTGTCTGTATCTGCGTGTCTGTGTGTGTCTGTGTGTCTGTCTGTGCGTCTGTGTGTCTGTGTCTGTGCGTCTGCGTGTCTGTGTGTGTCTGTGTCTGTGCGTCTATGTGTCTGTGTACGTGTATCTGTGTGTCTGTGCGTCCGTGTGTCTGTGTACGTGTGTCTGCGTGTATCTGTGCGTCTGTGTGTCTGTATCTGTGCGTCTGTGTGTCTGTGTACGTGTGTCTGCGTGTGTCTGTGTGTCTGTGTGCGTGTCTGTGTGTGTCTGTCTGCGTGTCTGTGTGTGTCTGTGTCTGCGTGTCTGTGTGTCTGTCTGTGCGTCTGTGTGTCTGTGTCTGTGCGTCTGTGTGTCTGTGCACGTGTGTCTGTGTGTGTCTGTGTGTCTGTTTGCGTGTCTGTGTGTGTCTGTGTCTGTGCGTCTGCGTGTCTGTGTGTGTGTCTGTGTCTGTGCGTCTGTGTGTCTGTGTACGTGTATCTGTGTGTCTGTGCGTCTGTGTCTGTGCGTCTGTGTGTCTGTGTGCGTGTGTCTGTGTGTCTGTGCGTCTGTGTTTCTGTGTCTGTGCGTCTGTGTGTCTGTGGACGTGTGTCTGTGTGCGTGTCTGTGTGTCTGTGTCGGTGCGTCTGCGTCTCTGTGTGTGTCTGTGTCTGTGCGTCTGCGTGTCTGTGTGTGTCTGTGTCTGTCTGTCTGTGCGTCTGTGTGTCTGTGTCTCTGCGTCTGTGCGTCTGTGTCTGTGTCTGTGCACGTGTGTCTGTGTGTCTCTGTGTGCTTCTGTGTGTGTCTGTCTGTGCGTCTGTGTCTGTGTCGTGTGTCTGTGCGTCTGTGTGTCTGTGTACGTGTGTCTGTGCGTCTGTGTCTGTGTACGTGTGTCTGTGTGTCTGTGTGCGTGTCTGTGTCTGTGCGTCTGTGTGTCTGTGTCTGTGCGTCTGCGTGTCTGTGTGCGTGTCTGTGTCTGTGCGTCTGTGTCTCTGCCTGTGTGTCTGTGTACGTGTGTGTGTGTGTCTGTGCGTCTGTGTGTCTGTGTGCGCGTGTCTGTGCGTGTGTCTGTCTGTGCGTCTGTGTTCTGTGTCTGTGCGTCTGTGTGTCTGTGTGCGTGTCTGTGTGTCTGTGTCGGTGCGTCTGTGTGTCTGTGTCTGTGCGTCTGCGTGTCTGTGTGTGTCTGTGTCTGTGCGTCTGTGTGTCTGTGTCTGTGCGTCTGCGTGTCTGTGCGTGTCTGTGTCTGTGCGTCTGTGTGTCTGTGTCTGTGCGTCTGTGTGTCTGTACGTGTGTGTGTCTGTGTGTCTGTGCGTCTGTGTGTCTGCGTCTGTGTCTGTGCGTCTGTGTCTGTGTCTGTGCGTCTGTGTGTCTACGTGTCTGTTTGTGCGTCTGTGTGTCTGTGTGCGTGTCTGTGAGTGTCTGTGTCTGTGCGCCTGTGTGTCTGTGTGCGTGTCTGTGTACGTGTCTGTTCTGTGCGTCTGTGTCTGTGTGCGTGTGTCTGCGTGTGTCTGTGCGTCTGTGTCTGTGTGCGTGTCTGTCTGTGCGTCTGTGTGTCTGTGTCTGTGTGTCTGTGTGCGTGTCTGTGTGTGTCTGTGTCTGTGCGTCTGCGTGTCTGTGTGTGTCTGTGTCCGTGCGTCTGTGTGTCTGTTTCTGTGCGTCTGTGTGTCTGTGTACGTGTATGTGTGTGTCTGTGCATCTGTGTGTCTGTGTGCGCGTGTCTGTGCGTGTGTCTGTCTGTGCGTCTGTGTCTGTGTCTGTGCGTCTGTGTGTCTGTGCACGTGTGTCTGTGTGTCTGTGTGCGTGTCTCTGTGTGTCTGTGTCTGTGTGTCTGTGCGTCTGTGTCTGTGTCGTGTGTCTGTGCGTCTGTGTGTCTGTGTCTGTGCGTCTGTGTGTCTGTGCACGTGTGTCTGTGTGCGTGTCTGTGTGTCTGTGTCTGTGCGTCTGTGTGTCTGTGTCTGTGCGTCTGCGTGTCTGTGTGTGTCTGTGTCTGTGCGTCTGTGTGTCTGTGTCTGTGCGTCTGCGTGTCTGTGCGCGTGTCTGTGTCTGTGCGTCTGTGTGCCTGTGCGTCTGTGTGTCTGTGTACGTGTGTCTGTGTCTGTGCGTCTGTGTCTGTGTCTGTGCGTCTGTGTGTCTGTGTCTGTGCGTCTGTGTGTCTGTGCGTCTGTGTGTCTGTGTACGTGTGTCTGTGTCTGTGCGTCTGTGTGTCTGTGTCTGTGCGTCTGTGTGTCTGTGTCTGTGCGTCTGTGTGTCTGTGCACGTGTGTCTGTGTGCGTGTCTGTGTGTCTGTGTCGGTGCGTCTGCGTGTCTGTGTGTGTCTGTGTCTGTGCGTCTGCGTGTCTGTGTGTGTCTGTGTCTGTGCGTCTGTGTGTCTGTGTCTGTGCGTCTGCGTGTCTGTGCGCGTGTCTGTGTCTGTGCGTCTGTGTGTCTGTGCGTCTGTGTGTCTGTGTACGTGTGTCTGTGTCTGTGCGTCTGTGTGTCTGTGTCTGTGCGTCTGTGTGTCTGTTTACGTGTGTCTGCGTGTCTGTGTGTCTGTGTCTGTGCGTCTGTGTGTCTGTGTCTGTGCATCTGTGTGTCTGTGTGTGCGTCTGTGTGTCTGTGTCTGTGCGTCTGTGTGTCTGCGTGTCTGTCTATGCGTCTGTGTGTCTGTGTCTGTGCGTCTGTGTGTCTGTGTGCGTGTCTCTGTACGTGTCTGTTCTGTGCGTCTGTGTCTGTGTGCGTGTGTCTGCGTGTGTCTGTGCGTCTGTGTCTGTGTGCGTGTCTGCGTCTGTGCGTCTGTGTCTGTGTCTGTGTCTGTGCACGTGTGTCTGTGTCTGTGTGCTTCTGTGTGTGTCTGTGTCTGTGCGTCTGCGTGTCTGTGTGCGTGTGTCTGTGTGTCTGTGTCTGTGCGTCTGCGTGTCTGTGTGCGTGTCTGTGTGTCTGTGTGTCTGTGTACGTGTATCTGTGCGTGTCTGTGCATCTGTGTGTCTGTGTGCGCGTGTCTGTGCGTGTGTCTGTGTCTGTGTCTCTGCGTCTGTGTACGTGTGTCTGTGTGCGTGTCTGTGTGCGTGTGTCTGTGTGTCTGTGTGTCTGTGTACGTGTGTCTGTGCGTCTGTGTGTCTGTGTACGTGTGTCTGCGTGTCTGTGTGCGTATCTGTGTCTGTGCGTCTGTGTGTCTGTCTGTGCGTCTGTGTGTCTGTGTCTCTGCGTCTGTGTGTCTCTGCCCGTGTGCCTGTGTGTGTCTGTGTCTGTGCGTCTGTGTGCCTGAGTATGTGTCTGTGTCTGTGCGTCTGCGTCTCTGTGTCTCTGCGTCTGTGTGTCTGTGTGTGTCTGTGTCTGTGCGTCTGTGTGTCTGTGTACGTGTGTCTGTGTGTCTGTGTCTGTGTACGTGTGTCTCTGTGTGCCTGTGCGTCTGTGTCTGTGCGTCTGTGTGTCTGTGTCTGTGCGTCTGTGTGTCTGTGTACGTGTGTCTGCGTGTGTCTGTGCGTCTGTGTGTCTGTGTCTGTGCGTCTGTGTGTCTGTGTACGTGTGTCTGCGTGTGTCTGTGTGTCTGTGTGCGTGTCTGTGTGTGTCTGTGTCTGCGTGTCTGTGTGTGTCTGTGTCTGCGTGTCTGTGTGTCTGTCTGTGCGTCTGTGTGTCTGTGTCTGTGCGTCTGTGTGTCTGTGCACGTGTGTCTGTGTGTGTCTGTGTGTCTGTTTGCGTGTCTGTGTGTGTCTGTGTCTGTGCGTCTGCGTGTCTGTGTGTGTGTCTGTGTCTGTGCGTCTGTGTGTCTGTGTACGTGTGTCTGTGTGTCTGTGCGTCTGTGTCTGTGTACGTGTGTCTGTGCGTCTGTGTGTCTGTGTGCGTGTGTGTGTGTCTGTGCGTCTGTGTGTCTGTGTCTGTGCGTCTGCGTCTCTGTGTGTGTCTGTGTCTGTGCGTCTGCGTGTCTGTGTGTGTCTGTGTGTGTCTGTCTGTGCGTCTGTGTGTCTGTGTCTGCGTCTGTGCGTCTGTGTCTGTGTCTGTGCACGTGTGTCTGTGTGTCTCTGTGTGCTTCTGTGTGTGTCTGTCTGTGCGTCTGCGTGTCTGTGTGCGTGTGTCTGTGCGTCTGTGTCTGTGTGCGTGTCTGTGTGTGTGCGTCTGTGTGTCTGTGTCTGTGCGTCTGTGTGTCTGTGTGTGTGTATGTGTGTCTGTGCGTCTGTGTGCCTGTGTACGTGTGTCTGTGTGTGTCTGTGTGTCTGTGTGCGTGTCTGTGTGTGTCTGTCTGTGCGTCTGTGTGTCTGTGTCTGTGCGTCTGTGTGTCTGTGTGCGTGTCTGTGTCTGTGCGTCTGTGTGTCTGTGTCTGTGCGTCTGTGTGTCTGTGTACGTGTGTCTGTGTGTGTCTGTTGCTTCTGTCTGTGTGCGCGTGTCTGTGCGTGTCTGTGTGTCTGTGTCTGTGGGTCTGTGTGTCTGGTTACGTGTGTCTGCGTGTGTCTGTGCGTCTGTGTGTCTGTGTACGTGTGTCTGTGTGTGTCTGTGCGTCTGCCTGTGTGTCTGTGTACGTGTGTCTGCGTGTGTCTGTGCGTCTGTGTGTCTATGTACGTGTGTCTGTGTGTGTCTGTGCGTCTGTCTGTGTGTCTGTGTCTGTGCGTCTGTGTGTCTGTGTACGTGTGTCTGTGTGTGTCTGTGTCTGTGCGTCTGTGTGTCTGTGTCTGTGCGTCTGTGTGTCTGTGTGCGTGTCTGTGTCTGTGCGTCTGTGTGTCTGTGTCTGTGCGTCCGTGTGTCTGTACGTGTGTGTGTGTCTGTGTGTCTGTGCGTCTGTGTCTGTGCATGTGTGTCTGTGTGCGTGTCTGTCTGTGCGTCCGTGTCTGTCTGTGCGTCTGTGTGTCTGTGTGCGTGTCTCTGCGTCTGTGCGTCTGTGTCTGTGTCTGTGCGTCTGTGTGTCTACGTGTCTGTCTGTGCGTCTGTGTGTCTGTGTGCGTGTCTGTGTGTGTCTGTGTCTGTGCGTCTGTGTGTCTGTGTGCGTGTCTGTGTACGTGTCTGTTCTGTGCGTCTGTGTCTGTGTGCGTGTGTCTGCGTGTGTCTGTGCGTCTGTGTCTGTGTGCGTGTCTGTCTGTGCGTCTGTGTGTCTGTGTCTGTGTGTCTGTGTGTGTGTGCACGTGTGTCTTTGTGTCTGTGTGCGTGTCTGTGTGTGTCTGTGCCTGTGCGTCTGCGTGTCTGTGTGTGTCTGTGTCTGTGCGTCTGTGTGTCTGTTTCTGTGCGTCTGTGTGTGTGTGCACGTGTGTCTGTGTGTCTGTGCGCGCTTCTGTGTGTGTCTGTGTCTGTGCGTCTGCGTGTCTGTGCGCGTGTGTCTGTGTGTCTGTGCGTCTGTGTGTCTGTGTACGTGTGTCTGTGCGTCTGTGTCTGTGTACGTGTGTCTGTGTGTCTGTGTGCGTATCTGTGTCTGTGCGTCTGTGTGTCTGTGTCTGTGCGTCTGCGTGTCTGTGTGCGTGTCTGTGTCTGTGCGTCTGTGTCTCTGCCTGTGTGTCTGTGTACGTGTATGTGTGTGTCTGTGTCTGTGTGTCTGTGTGCGCGTGTCTGTGCGTGTGTCTGTCTGTGCGTCTGTGTGTCTGTGTCTGTGCGTCTGTGTGTCTGTGCGTCTGTGTACGTGTGTCTGTGTGTGTCTGTGCGTCTGTGTGTCTGCGTGTCTGTCCGTGCGTCTGTGTGTCTGTGTCTGTGCGTCTGTGTGTCTGTGTACGTGTCTGCGTGTGTCTGTGCGTCTGTGTCTGTGTGCGTGTCTGTGTGTCTGTGTCTGTGCGTCTGTGTGTCTGTGTGCGTGTCTGTGTCTGTGCGTCTGTCTGTCTGTGTCTGTGTGTCTGTGCGTGTGTCTGTGTCTGTGTGTCTGTGCGTGTGTCTGTGTCTGTGCGTCTGTGTGTCTGCGTGCGTGTGCCTGTGTGTGTCTGTGTCTGTGCGTCTGTGTGCCTGTGTATGTGTCTGTGTCTGTGCGTCTGTGTCTGTGTCTGTGCGTCTGTGTCTCTGTGTACGTGTGTCTGTGTGCGTGTCTGTGTGTGTCTGTGTATGTGCGTCTGCGTGTGTCTGTGTGCGTGTCTGTGTCTGTCTGTGTCTGCGCGTCTGTGTGTCTGTGTGTGTCTGTGTCTGCGTGTCTGTGTGTGTCTGTCTGTGCGTCTGTGTGTCTGTGTCTGTGCGTCTGTGTCTGTGCACGTGTGTCTGTGTGTTTGTGTCTGTCTGCGTGTCTGTGTGTGTCTGTCTGTGCGTCTGTGTGTCTGTGTGCGTGTGTCTGTGTGTCTGTGCACGTGTGTCTGTGTGCGTGTCTGTGTGTCTGTGTCGGTGCGTCTGCGTGTCTGTGTGCGTGTCTGTGTCTGTGCGCCTGTGTCTGTGCACGTGCGTCTGTGTCCGTCTGTGTGTGTGTGTCGGTGCGTCTGTGTGTCTGCGTACGTGTGTGTGTCTGTGTGTGTCTGTGCGTCTGTGTGTCTGTGTCTGTGCGTCTCTGTGTCTGTGTACGTGTCTGCGTGTGTCTGTGCGTCTGTGTGTCTGTGTGCGTGTCTGTGTGTGTCTGTGCGTCTGTGTGTCTGTGTGCGTGTCTGTGTGTGTCTGTGCCTGTGCGTCTGTGTGTCTGTGTGCGTGTCTGTGTACGTGTCTGTTCTGTGCGTCTGTGTCTGTGCGTCTGCGTGTCTGTGTGCGTGTCTGTGTCTGTGCGTCTGTGTGTCTACGTGTCTGTCTGTGCGTCTGTGTGTCTGTGTGCGTGTCTGTGTGTGTCTGTGTCTGTGCGTCTGCGTGTCTTTGTGTGTCTGTGTCTGTGCGTCTGTGTGTCTGTTTCTGTGCGTCTGTGTGTGTGTGCACGTGTGTCTGTGTGTCTGTGCGCGCTTCTGTGTGTCTGTGTGTCTGTGCGTCTGTGTGTCTGTGTACGTGTGTCTGTGCGTCTGTGTCTGTGTACGTGTGTCTGTGTGTCTGTGTGCGTATCTGTGTCTGTGCGTCTGTGTGTCTGTGTCTGTGCGTCTGCGTGTCTGTGTGCGTGTCTGTGTCTGTGCGTCTGTGTCTCTACCTGTGTGCCTGTGTACGTGTATGTGTGTGTCTGTGCATCTGTGTGTCTGTGTGCGCGTGTCTGTGCGTGTGTCTGTATGTGCGTCTGTGTTCTGTGTCTGTGCGTCTGTGTGTCTGTGCACGTGTGTCTGTGTGTCTGTTTGCGTGTCTGTGTATGTCTGTGTCTGTGTGTCTGTGCGTCTGTGTGTCTGTGTCTGTGCGTCTGTGTGTCTGTGTACGTGTGTATGTGTGTCTGTGCGTCTGTGTGCCTGTGTACGTGTGTCTGTGTATGTCTGTGTATCTGTGTGCGTGTCTGTGTGCGTGTCTGTGTCTGTGCGTCTGTGTGTCTGTGTCTGTGGGTTTGTGTATCTGGTTACGTGTGTCTGCGTGTGTCTGTGCGTCTGTGTGTCTGTGTACGTGTGTCTGTGTGTGTCTGTGCGTCTGTCTGTGTGTCTGTGTCTGTGCGTCTGTGTGTCTGTGTACGTGTGTCTGTGTGTGTCTGTGTCTGTGCGTCTGTGTGTCTGTGTCTGTGCGTCTGTGTGTCTGTGTGCGTGTCTGTGTCTGTGCGTCTGTGCGTCTGTGTCTGTGCGTCCGTGTGTCTGTACGTGTGTGTGTGTCTGTGTGTCTGTGCGTCTGTGTCTGTGCATGTGTGTCTGTGTGCGTGTCTGTCTGTGCGTCTGTGTGTCTGTGTGCGTGTCTCTGCGTCTGTGCGTCTGTGTGCGTGTCTGTGAGTGTCTGTGTCTGTGCGTCTGTGTGTCTGTGTCTGTGCGTCTGTGTGTCTACGTGTCTGTCTGTGCGTCTGTGTGTCTGTGTGCGTGTCTGTGTGTGTCTGTGTCTGTGCGTCTGTGTGTCTGTGTCTGTGCGTCTGCGTGTCTGTGAGTGTGTCTGTCTGTGCGTCTGTGTTCTGTGTCTGTGCGTCTGTGTGTCTGTGCACGTGTGTCTGTGTGTCTGTTTGCGTGTCTGTGTATGTCTGTGTCTGTGTGTCTGTGCGTCTGTGTGTCTGTGTCTGTGCGTCTGTGTGTCTGTGTACGTGTGTATGTGTGTCTGTGCGTCTGTGTGCCTGTGTACGTGTGTCTGTGTATGTCTGTGTATCTGTGTGCGTGTCTGTGTGTGTCTGTCTGTGCGTCTGTGTGTCTGTGTCTGTGCGTCTGTGTGTCTGTGTGCGTGTCTGTGTCTGTGCGTCTGTGTGTCTGTGTCTGTGCGTCTGTGTGTCTGTGTACGTGTGTCTGTGTGTGTCTGTGCGTCTGTCTGTGTGCGGGTGTCTGTGCGTATGTCTGTGTGTCTGTGTCTGTGGGTCTGTGTATCTGGTTACGTGTGTCTGCGTGTGTCTGTGCGTCTGTGTGTCTATGTACGTGTGTCTGTGCGTCTGCCTGTGTGTCTGTGTACGTGTGTCTGCGTGTGTCTGTGCGTCTGTGTGTCTATGTACGTGTGTCTGTGTGTGTCTGTGTATCTGTGTGCGTGTCTGTGTGTGTCTGTGTCTGTGCGTCTGTGTGTCTGTGTCTGTGCGTCTGTGTGTCTGTGTACGTGTGTCTGTGTGTGTCTGTGTGTCTGTGTGCGTGTCTGTGTGTGTCTGTGTCTGTGCGTCTGTGTGTCTGTGTCTGTGCGTCTGTGTGTCTGTGTGCGTGTCTGTGTCTGTGCGTCTGTGTGTCTGTGTCTGTGCGTCCGTGTGTCTGTACGTGTGTGTGTGTCTGTGTGTCTGTGCGTCTGTGTGTCTGCGTCTGTGTCTGTGCGTCTGTGTCTGTGCATGTGTGTCTGTGTGCGTGTCTGTCTGTGCGTCCGTGTCTGTCTGTGCGTCTGTGTGTCTGTGTGCTTGTCTCTGCGTCTGTGCGTCTGTGTCTGTGTCTGTGCGTCTGTGTGTCTAGGTGTCTGTCTGTGCGTCTGTGTGTCTGTGTGCGTGTCTGTGAGTGTCTGTGTCTGTGCGCCTGTGTGTCTGTGTGCGTGTCTGTGTGCGTGTCTGTTCTGTGCGCCTGTGTCTGTGTGCGTGTGTCTGCGTGTGTCTGTGCGTCTGTGTCTGTGTGTCTGTGTGCGTGTCTGTGTGTGTCTGTGCCTGTGCGTCTGCGTGTCTGTGTGTGTCTGTGTCTGTGCGTCTGTGTGTCTGTTTCTGTGCGTCTGTGTGTGTGTGCACGTGTGTCTGTGTGTCTGTGCGCGCTTCTGTGTGTGTCTGTGTCTGTGCGTCTGCGTGTCTGTGTACGTGTCTGTCTGTGCGTCCGTGTCTGTCTGTGCGTCTGTGTGTCTGTGTGCTTGTCTCTGCGTCTGTGCGTCTGTGTCTGTGTCTGTGCGTCTGTGTGTCTAGGTGTCTGTCTGTGCGTCTGTGTGTCTGTGTGCGTGTCTGTGAGTGTCTGTGTCTGTGCGCCTGTGTGTCTGTGTGCGTGTCTGTGTACGTGTCTGTTCTGTGCGTCTGTGTGTCTGTGTGCTTGTCTCTGCGTCTGTGCGTCTGTGTCTGTGTCTGTGCGTCTGTGTGTCTGGTGTCTGTCTGTGCGTCTGTGTGTCTGTGTGCGTGTCTGTGAGTGTCTGTGTCTGTGCGTCTGTGTGTCTGTGTGCGTGTCTGTGTGCGTGTCTGTTCTGTGCGTCTGTGTCTGTGTGCGTGTGTCTGCGTGTGTCTGTGCGTCTGTGTCTGTGTGTCTGTGTGCGTGTCTGTGTGTGTCTGTGCCTGTGCGTCTGCGTGTCTGTGTGTGTCTGTGTCTGTGCGTCTGTGTGTCTGTGTCTGTGCGTCTGTGTGTGTGTGCACGTGTGTCTGTGTGTCTGTGCGCGCTTCTGTGTGTGTCTGTGTCTGTGCGTCTGCGTGTCTGTGTACGTGTCTGTCTGTGCGTCCGTGTCTGTCTGTGCGTCTGTGTGTCTGTGTGCTTGTCTCTGCGTCTGTGCGTCTGTGTCTGTGTCTGTGCGTCTGTGTGTCTAGGTGTCTGTCTGTGCGTCTGTGTGTCTGTGTGCGTGTCTGTGAGTGTCTGTGTCTGTGCGCCTGTGTGTCTGTGTGCGTGTCTGTGTACGTGTCTGTTCTGTGCGCCTGTGTCTGTGTGCGTGTGTCTGCGTGTGTCTGTGCGTCTGTGTCTGTGTGCGTGTCTGTCTGTGCGTCTGTGTGCGTGTCTGTGTGTGTCTGTGCCTGTGCGTCTGCGTGTCTGTGTGTGTCTGTGTCTGTGCGTCTGTGTGTCTGTTTCTGTGCGTCTGTGTGTGTGTGCACGTGTGTCTGTGTGTCTGTGCGCGCTTCTGTGTGTGTCTGTGTGTCTGTGCGTCTGTGTGTCTGTGTACGTGTGTCTGTGCGTCTGTGTCTGTGTCTGTGCGTCTGTGTGTCTGTGTCTGTGCGTCTGCGTGTCTGTGTGCGTGTCTGTGTCTGTGCGTCTGTGTCTCTGCCTGTGTGTCTGTGTACGTGTATGTGTGTGTCTGTGCATCTGTGTGTCTGTGTGCGCGTGTCTGTGCGTGTGTCTGTCTGTGCGTCTGTGTGTCTGTGTCTGTGCGTCTGTGTGTCTGTGCGTCTGCGTGTCTGTGTGTGTGTCTGTGTCTGTGCGTCTGTGTGTCTGTGTACGTGTATCTGTGTGTCTGTGCGTCTGTGTGTCTGCGTGTCTGTGTGTGTCTGTGTCTGTGCGTCTGTGTGTCTGTGTACGTGTCTGCGTGTGTCTGTGCGTCTTTGTGTCTGTGTGCGTGTCTGTGTGTGTCTGTGCGTCTGTGTGTCTGCGTGTCTGTGTGTGTCTGTGTCTGTGCGTCTGTGTGTCTGTGTACGTGTCTGCGTGTGTCTGTGCGTCTGTGTGTCTGTGTGCGTGTCTGTGTGTGTCTGTGCGTCTGTGTGTCTGTGTGCGTGTCTGTGTGTCTGTGCGTCTGTGTGTCTGTGTGCGTGTCTGTGTCTGTGCGTCTGTGTGTCTGTGTCTGTGTGTCTATGCGTGTGTCTGTGTCTGTGTGTCTGTGCGTGTGTCTGTGTCTGTGCGTCTGTGTGTCTGCGTGCGTGTGCCTGTGTGTGTCTGTGTCTGTGCGTCTGTGTGCCTGAGTATGTGTCTGTGTCTTTGCGTCTGTGTCTGTGTCTTTGCGTCTGTGTCTCTGTGTACGTGTGTCTGTGTGCGTGTCTGTGTCTGTCTGTGTCTGTGCGTCTGTGTGTCTGTGTGTGTCTGTGTCTGCGTGTCTGTGTGTGTCTGTCTGTGCGTCTGTGTGTCTGTGTACGTGTGTCTGTGTGTCTGTGCGTCTGTGTGTCTGTGTGCGTGTGTCTGTGTGTCTGTGTACGTGTGTCTGTGTGTCTGTGCGTCTGTGTGTCTGTGCACGTGTGTCTGTGTGCGTCTGTGTGTGTGTGTCTGTGCGTCTGTGTGTCTGTGTACGTGTGTGTGTCTGTGTGTCTGTGCGTCTGTGTGTCTGTGTCTGTGCGTCTGTGTGTCTGTGCACGTGTGTCTCTGTGTGTCTGTGTGCGTGTCTGTGTGTGTCTGTGTCTGTGCGTCTGTGCGTCTGTGTCTGTGTGTGTCTGTGTCTGTGCGTCTGTGTGTCTGTGTAGGTGTGTCTGTGTGTCTGTGCGTCTGTGTACGTGTGTCTGTGTGTCTGTGTGTCTGCGTGTCTGTCTGTGCGTCTGTGTGTCTGTGTCTGTGCGTCTGTGTGTCTGTGTACGTGTCTGCGTGTGTCTGTGCGTCTGTGTGTCTGTGTGCGTGTCTGTGTGTGTCTGTGCGTCTGTGTGTCTGTGTGCGTGTCTGTGTGTGTCTGTGCCTGTGCGTCTGTGTGTCTGTGTGCGTGTCTGTGTACGTGTCTGTTCTGTGCGTCTGTGTCTGTGCGTCTGCGTGTCTGTGTGCGTGTCTGTGTCTGTGCGTCTGTGTGTCTGTGTACGTGTGTCTGTGTGTGTCTGTGCGTCTGTGTGTCTGCGTGTCTGTGCGTCTGTGTGTCTGCGTCTGTGTCTGTGCGTCTGTGTCTGTGCATCTCTGTGTCTGTGTGCGTGTCTGTGTTTGTCTGTGTCTGTGCGTCTGTGTCTGTCTGTGCGTCTGTGTGTCTGTGTGCGCGTCTGTGTCTGTGCGTCTGTGTGTCTGTGTCTGTGCGTCTGTGTGTCTGTGTACGTGTGTCTGTGTGTGTCTGTGCGTCTGTCTGTGTGTCTGTGTACGTGTGTCTGCGTGTGTCTGTGCGTCTGTGTGTCTGTGTACGTGTGTCTGTGTGTGTCTGTGCGTCTGTCTGTGTGTCTGTGTCTGTGCGTCTGTGTGTCTGTGTACGTGTGTCTGTGTGTGTCTGTGTATCTGTGTGCGTGTCTGTGTGTGTCTGTGCCTGTGCGTCTGTGTGTCTGTGTCTGTGCGTCTGTGTGTCTGTGTGCGTGTCTGTGTCTGTGCGTCTGTGTGTGTGTCGGTGCGTCTGTGTGTCTGCGTACGTGTGTGTGTCTGTGCGTCTGTGTGTCTGTGTCTGTGCGTCTGTTTGTCTGTGCACGTGTGTCTCTGTGTGTCTGTGTGCGTGTCTGTGTGTGTCTGTGTCGGTGCGTCTGTGCGTCTGTGTCTGTGTGTGTCTGTGTCTGTGCGTCTGTGTGTCTGTGTACGTGTGTCTGTGTGTCTGTGCGTCTGTGTACGTGTGTCTGTGTGTCTGTGTGTCTGCGTGTCTGTCTGTGCGTCTGTGTGTCTGTGTCTGTGCGTCTGTGTGTCTGTGTGCGTGTCTGTGTGTGTCTGTGCGTCTGTGTGTCCGTGTGCGTGTCTGTGTGTGTCTGTGCCTGTGCGTCTGTGTGTCTGTGTGCGTGTCTGTGTACGTGTCTGTTCTGTGCGTCTGTGTCTGTGCGTCTGCGTGTCTGTGTGCGTGTCTGTGTCTGTGCGTCTGTGTGTCTGTGTGCGTCTGTGTCTGTGCGTCCCTGTGTCTGTGTCTGTGCGTCTGTGTGTCTGTGTACGTGTGTCTGCGTGTCTGTGTGCGTATCTGTGTCTGTGCGTCTGTGTGTCTGTGTCTGTGCGTCTGCGTGTCTGTGTGCGTGTCTGTGTCTGTGCGTCTGTGTCTGTGCCTGTGTGTCTGTGTACGTGCATCTGTGTGTCTGTGCATCTGTGTGTCTGTGTGCGCGTGTCTGTGCGTGTGTCTGTGTCTGTGCGTCTGTGTCTGTCTGTGTCTCTGCGTCTGTGTGTCTCTGCCCGTGTGCCTGTGTGTGTCTGTGTCTGTGCGTCTGTGTGTCTGTGTGCGTGTCTGTGTCTCTGCGTCTGTGTGTCTGTGTGCGTCTGTGTCTGTGCGTCTGCGTGTCTGTGTGCGTGTCTGTGCCTGTGCGTCTGTGTGTCTGTGTACGTGTGCCTGTGTGTCTGTGTCTGTGTACGTGTGTCTCTGTGTGTCTGTGCGTCTGTGTCTGTGCGTCTGTGTGTCTGTGTCTGTGCGTCCGTGCGTCTGTGTACGTGTGTCTGAGTGTATCTGTGCGTCTGTGTGTCTGTATCTGTGCGTCCGTGCGTCTGTGCACGTGTGTCTGTGTGTGTCTGTGTGTCTGTTTGCGTGTCTGTGTGTGTCTGTGTCTGTGCCTCTGCGTGTCTGTGTGTGTGTCTGTGTCTGTGCGTCTGTGTGTCTGTGTACGTGTATCTGTGTGTCTGTGCGTCTGTGTCTGTGTACGTGTGTCTGTGCGTCTGCGTGTCTGTGTGTGTCTGTGTCTGTGCGTCTGTGTCTCTGCCTGTGTGTCTGTGTACGTGTCTGCGTGTGTCTGTGCGTCTGTGTGTCTGTGTGCGTGTCTGTGTGTGTCTGTGCGTCTGTGTGTCTGCGTGTCTGTGTGTGTCTGTGTCTGTGCGTCTGTGTGTCTGTGTACGTGTCTGCGTGTGTCTGTGCGTCTGTGTGTCTGTGTGCGTGTCTGTGTGTGTCTGTGCGTCTGTGTGTCTGTGTGCGTGTCTGTGTGTCTGTGCGTCTGTGTGTCTGTGTGCGTGTCTGTGTCTGTGCGTCTGTGTGTCTGTGTCTGTGTGTCTGTGCGTGTGTCTGTGTCTGTGTGTCTGTGCGTGTGTCTGTGTCTGTGCGTCTGTGTGTCTGCGTGCGTGTGCCTGAGTATGTGTCTGTGTCTTTGCGTCTGTGTCTGTGTCTTTGCGTCTGTGTCTCTGTGTACGTGTGTCTGTGTGCGTGTCTGTGTGTGTCTGTGTATGTGCGTCTGCGTGTGTCTGTGTGCGTGTCTGTGTCTGTCTGTATCTGCGCGTCTGTGTGTCTGTGTGTGTCTGTGTCTGCGTGTCTGTGTGTGTCTGTCTGTGCGTCTGTGTGTCTGTGTACGTGTATCTGTGTGTCTGTGCGTCTGTGTGTCTGTGTGCGTGTGTCTGTGTGTCTGTGCGTGTGTGTCTGTGTCTGTGCGTCTGTCTGTGCACGTGTGTCTGTGTGCGTCTGTGTGTGTGTGTCGGTGCGTCTGTGTGTCTGAGTACGTGTGTGTGTCTGTGTGTCTGTGCGTCTGTGTGTCTGTGTCTGTGCGTCTGTGTGTCTGCGTGTCTGTGTGTGTCTGTGTCTGTGCGTCTGTGTGTCTGTGTACGTGTCTGCGTGTGTCTGTGCGTCTGTGTGTCTGTGTGCGTGTCTGTGTGTGTCTGTGCGTCTGTGTGTCTGCGTGTCTGTGTGTGTCTGTGTCTGTGCGTCTGTGTGTCTGTGTGCGTGTCTGTGTGTGTCTGTGTCGGTGCGTCTGTGCGTCTGTGTCTGTGTGTGTCTATGTCTGTGCGTCTGTGTGTCTGTGTAGGTGTGTCTGTGTGTCTGTGCGTCTGTGTACGTGTGTCTGTGTGTCTGTGTGTCTGCGTGTCTGTCTGTGCGTCTGTGTGTCTGTGTCTGTGCGTCTGTGTGTCTGTGTACGTGTCTGCGTGTGTCTGTGCGTCTGTGTGTCTGTGTGCGTGTCTGTGTGTGTCTGTGCGACTGTGTGTCTGTGTGCGTGTCTGTGTGTGTCTGTGCCTGTGCGTCTGTGTGTCTGTGTGCGTGTCTGTGTACGTGTCTGTTCTGTGCGTCTGTGTCTGTGCGTCTGCGTGTCTGTGTGCGTGTCTGTGTCTGTGCGTCTGTGTGTCTGTGTACGTGTGTCTGTGTGTGTCTGTGCGTCTATGTGTCTGCGTGTCTGTGCGTCTGTGTGTCTGCGTCTGTGTCTGTGCGTCTGTGTCTGTGCATCTCTGTGTCTGTGTGCGTGTCTGTGTTTGTCTGTGTCTGTGCGTCTGTGTCTGTCTGTGCGTCTGTGTGTCTGTGTGCGCGTCTATGTCTGTGCGTCTGTGTGTCTGTGTCTGTGCGTCTGTGTGTCTATGTACGTGTGTCTGTGTGTGTCTGTGCGTCTGTCTGTGTGTCTGTGTACGTGTGTCTGCGTGTGTCTGTGCGTCTGTGTGTCTATGTACGTGTGTCTGTGTGTGTCTGTGCGTCTGTCTGTGTGTCTGTGTCTGTGCGTCTGTGTGTCTGTGTACGTGTGTCTGTGTGTGTCTGTGTATCTGTGTGCGTGTCTGTGTGTGTCTGTGCCTGTGCGTCTGTGTGTCTGTGTCTGTGCGTCTGTGTGTCTGTGTGCGTGTCTGTGTCTGTGCGTCTGTGTGTGTGTCGGTGCGTCTGTGTGTCTGCGTACGTGTGTGTGTCTGTGCGTCTGTGTGTCTGTGTCTGTGCGTCTGTTTGTCTGTGCACGTGTGTCTCTGTGTGTCTGTGTGCGTGTCTGTGTGTGTCTGTGTCGGTGCGTCTGTGCGTCTGTGTCTGTGTGTGTCTATGTCTGTGCGTCTGTGTGTCTGTGTACGTGTGTCTGTGTGTCTGTGCGTCTGTGTACGTGTGTCTGTGTGTCTGTGTGTCTGCGTGTCTGTCTGTGCGTCTGTGTGTCTGTGTCTGTGCGTCTGTGTGTCTGTGTGCGTGTCTGTGTGTGTCTGTGCGACTGTGTGTCCGTGTGCGTGTCTGTGTGTGTCTGTGCCTGTGCGTCTGTGTGTCTGTGTGCGTGTCTGTGTACGTGTCTGTTCTGTGCGTCTGTGTCTGTGCGTCTGCGTGTCTGTGTGCGTGTCTGTGTCTGTGCGTCTGTGTGTCTGTGTGCGTCTGTGTCTGTGCGTCCCTGTGTCTGTGTCTGTGCGTCTGTGTGTCTGTGTACGTGTGTCTGCGTGTCTGTGTGCGTATCTGTGTCTGTGCGTCTGTGTGTCTGTGTCTGTGCGTCTGCGTGTCTGTGTGCGTGTCTGTGTCTGTGCGTCTGTGTCTGTGCCTGTGTGTCTGTGTACGTGCATCTGTGTGTCTGTGCATCTGTGTGTCTGTGTGCGCGTGTCTGTGCGTGTGTCTGTGTCTGTGCGTCTGTGTCTGTCTGTGTCTCTGCGTCTGTGTGTCTCTGCCCGTGTGCCTGTGTGTGTCTGTGTCTGTGCGTCTGTGTGTCTGTGTGCGTGTCTGTGTCTCTGCGTCTGTGTGTCTGTGTGCGTCTGTGTCTGTGCGTCTGCGTGTCTGTGTGCGTGTCTGTGCCTGTGCGTCTGTGTGTCTGTGTACGTGTGCCTGTGTGTCTGTGTCTGTGTACGTGTCTCTGTGTGTCTGTGCGTCTGTGTCTGTGCGTCTGTGTGTCTGTGTCTGTGCGTCCGTGCGTCTGTGTACGTGTGTCTGAGTGTATCTGTGCGTCTGTGTGTCTGTATCTGTGCGTCCGTGCGTCTGTGCACGTGTGTCTGTGTGTGTCTGTGTGTCTGTTTGCGTGTCTGTGTGTGTCTGTGTCTGTGCCTCTGCGTGTCTGTGTGTGTGTCTGTGTCTGTGCGTCTGTGTGTCTGTGTACGTGTATCTGTGTGTCTGTGCGTCTGTGTCTGTGTACGTGTGTCTGTGCGTCTGCGTGTCTGTGTGTGTCTGTGTCTGTGCGTCTGTGTCTCTGCCTGTGTGTCTGTGTACGTGTATGTGTGTGTCTGTGCATCTGTGTGTCTGTGTGCGCGTGTCTGTGCGTGTGTCTGTCTGTGCGTCTGTGTGTCTGTGTCTGTGCGTCTGTGTGTCTGTGCGTCTGCGTGTCTGTGTGTGTCTGTGTCTGTGCGTCTGTGTGTCTGTGTACGTGTATCTGTGTGTCTGTGCGTCTGTGTGTCTGCGTGTCTGTGTGTGTCTGTGTCTGTGCGTCTGTGTGTCTGTGTACGTGTCTGCGTGTGTCTGTGCGTCTGTGTGTCTGTGTGCGTGTCTGTGTGTGTCTGTGCGTCTGTGTGTCTGCGTGTCTGTGTGTGTCTGTGTCTGTGCGTCTGTGTGTCTGTGTACGTGTCTGCGTGTGTCTGTGCGTCTGTGTGTCTGTGTGCGTGTCTGTGTGTGTCTGTGCGTCTGTGTGTCTGTGTGCGTGTCTGTGTGTCTGTGCGTCTGTGTGTCTGTGTGCGTGTCTGTGTCTGTGCGTCTGTGTGTCTGTGTCTGTGTGTCTATGCGTGTGTCTGTGTCTGTGTGTCTGTGCGTGTGTCTGTGTCTGTGCGTCTGTGTGTCTGCGTGCGTGTGCCTGTGTGTGTCTGTGTCTGTGCGTCTGTGTGCCTGTGTATGTGTCTGTGTCTGTGCGTCTGTGTCTGTGTCTGTGCGTCTGTGTCTCTGTGTACGTGTGTCTGTGTGCGTGTCTGTGTGTGTCTGTGTCTGTGCGTCTGCGTGTGTCTGTGTGCGTGTCTGTGTCTGTCTGTGTCTGTGCGTCTGTGTGTCTGTGTGTGTCTGTGTCTGCGTGTCTGTGTGTGTCTGTCTGTGCGTCTGTGTGTCTGTGTACGTGTGTCTGTGTGTCTGTGCGTCTGTGTGTCTGTGTGCGTGTGTCTGTGTGTCTGTGCGTGTGTGTCTGTGTCTGTGCGTCTGTCTGTCTGTGCACGTGTGTCTGTGTGCGTCTGTGTGTGTGTGTGTGGTGCGTCTGTGTGTCTGTGTACGTGTGTGTGTCTGTGTGTCTGTGCGTCTGTGTGTCTGTGTCTGTGCGTCTGTGTGTCTGCGTGTCTGTGTGTGTCTGTGTCTGTGCGTCTGTGTGTCTGTGTACGTGTCTGCGTGTGTCTGTGCGTCTGTGTGTCTGTGTGCGTGTCTGTGTGTGTCTGTGCGTCTGTGTGTCTGCGTGTCTGTGTGTGTCTGTGTCTGTGCGTCTGTGTGTCTGTGTGCGTGTCTGTGTGTGTCTGTGTCTGTGCGTCTGTGCGTCTGTGTCTGTGTGTGTCTATGTCTGTGCGTCTGTGTGTCTGTGTAGGTGTGTCTGTGTGTCTGTGCGTCTGTGTACGTGTGTCTGTGTGTCTGTGTGTCTGCGTGTCTGTCTATGCGTCTGTGTGTCTGTGTCTGTGCGTCTGTGTGTCTGTGTACGTGTCTGCGTGTGTCTGTGCGTCTGTGTGTCTGTGTGCGTGTCTGTGTGTGTCTGTGCGACTGTGTGTCTGTGTGCGTGTCTGTGTGTGTCTGTGCCTGTGCGTCTGTGTGTCTGTGTGCGTGTCTGTGTACGTGTCTGTTCTGTGCGTCTGTGTCCGTGCGTCTGCGTGTCTGTGTGCGTGTCTGTGTCTGTGCGTCTGTGTGTTTGTGTGCGTCTGTGTCTGTGCGTCCCTGTGTCTGTGTCTGTGCGTCAGTGTGTCTGTGTACGTGTGTCTGTGTGTGTCTGTGCGTCTATGTGTCTGCGTGTCTGTGCGTCTGTGTGTCTGCGTCTGTGTCTGTGCGTCTGTGTCTGTGCATCTCTGTGTCTGTGTGCGTGTCTGTGTTTGTCTGTGTCTGTGCGTCTGTGTCTGTCTGTGCGTCTGTGTGTCTGTGTGCGCGTCTGTGTGTCTATATACGTGTGTCTGTGTGTGTCTGTGCGTCTGTCTGTGTGTCTGTGTACGTGTGTCTGCGTGTGTCTGTGCGTCTGTGTGTCTATGTACGTGTGTCTGTGTGTGTCTGTGCGTCTGTCTGTGTGTCTGTGTCTGTGCGTCTGTGTGTCTGTGTACGTGTGTCTGTGTGTGTCTGTGTCTGTGTGCGTGTCTGTGTGTGTCTGTGCCTGTGCGTCTGTGTGTCTGTGTCTGTGCGTCTGTGTGTCTGTGTGCGTGTCTGTGTCTGTGCGTCTGTGTGTGTGTCGGTGCGTCTGTGTGTCTGCGTACGTGTGTGTCTGTGCGTCTGTGTGTCTGTGTCTGTGCGTCTGTTTGTCTGTGCACGTGTGTCTCTGTGTGTCTGTGTGCGTGTCTGTGTGTGTCTGTGTCTGTGCGTCTGTGCGTCTGTGTCTGTGTGTGTCTGTGTCTGTGCGTCTGTGTGTCTGTGTACGTGTGTCTGTGTGTCTGTGCGTCTGTGTACGTGTGTCTGTGTGTCTGTGTGTCTGCGTGTCTGTCTATGCGTCTGTGTGTCTGTGTCTGTGCGTCTGTGTGTCTGTGTACGTGTCTGCGTGTGTCTGTGCGTCTGTGTGTCTGTGTGCGTGTCTGTGTGTGTCTGTGCGACTGTGTGTCTGTGTGCGTGTCTGTGTGTGTCTGTGCCTGTGCGTCTGTGTGTCTGTGTGCGTGTCTGTGTACGTGTCTGTTCTGTGCGTCTGTGTCTGTGCGTCTGCGTGTCTGTGTGCGTGTCTGTGTCTGTGCGTCTGTGTGTTTGTGTGCGTCTGTGTCTGTGCGTCCCTGTGTCTGTGTCTGTGCGTCAGTGTGTCTGTGTACGTGTGTCTGTGTGTGTCTGTGCGTCTATGTGTCTGCGTGTCTGTGCGTCTGTGTGTCTGCGTCTGTGTCTGTGCGTCTGTGTCTGTGCATCTCTGTGTCTGTGTGCGTGTCTGTGTTTGTCTGTGTCTGTGCGTCTGTGCGTCTGTGTGTCTGTGTCTGTGCGTCTGTGTGTCTATATACGTGTGTCTGTGTGTGTCTGTGCGTCTGTCTGTGTGTCTGTGTACGTGTGTCTGCGTGTGTCTGTGCGTCTGTGTGTCTATGTACGTGTGTCTGTGTGTGTCTGTGCGTCTGTCTGTGTGTCTGTGTCTGTGCGTCTGTGTGTCTGTGTACGTGTGTCTGTGTGTGTCTGTGTATCTGTGTGCGTGTCTGTGTGTGTCTGTGCCTGTGCGTCTGTGTGTCTGTGTCTGTGCGTCTGTGTGTCTGCGTACGTGTGTGTGTCTGTGCGTCTGTGTGTCTGTGTCTGTGCGTCTGTTTGTCTGTGCACGTGTGTCTCTGTGTGTCTGTGTGCGTGTCTGTGTGTGTCTGTGTCGGTGCGTCTGTGCGTCTGTGTCTGTGTGTGTCTATGTCTGTGCGTCTGTGCGTCTGTGTACGTGTGTCTGTGTGTCTGTGTGTCTGCGTGTCTGTCTATGCGTCTGTGTGTCTGTGTCTGTGCGTCTGTGTGTCTGTGTACGTGTCTGCGTGTGTCTGTGCGTCTGTGTGTCTGTGTGCGTGTCTGTGTGTGTCTGTGCGACTGTGTGTCCGTGTGCGTGTCTGTGTGTGTCTGTGCGTCTGTGTGTCTGTGTGCGTGTCTGTGTGTGTCTGTGCGTCTGTGTGTCTGTGTGCGTGTCTGTGTACGTGTCTGTTCTGTGCGTCTGTGTCTGTGCGTCTGCGTGTCTGTGTGCGTGTCTGTGTCTGTGCGTCTGTGTGTCTGTGTGCGTCTGTGTCTGTGCGTCCCTGTGTCTGTGTCTGTGCGTCAGTGTGTCTGTGTACGTGTGTCTGCGTGTCTGTGTGCGTATCTGTGTCTGTGCGTCTGTGTGTCTGTGTCTGTGCGT
Organism: Baylisascaris procyonis; assembly: GCA_037389465.1. NCBI lineage: Eukaryota > Metazoa > Nematoda > Chromadorea > Rhabditida > Ascarididae > Baylisascaris > Baylisascaris procyonis. The sequence goes on along the minus strand of JAZARR010000153.1, from coordinate 7,824,704 downwards.
CTGCGTGTCTGTGTGCGTGTCTGTGTCTGTGCGTCTGTGTCTGTGCCTGTGTGTCTGTGTACGTGCATCTGTGTCTGTGCATCTGTGTGTCTGTGTGCGCGTGTCTGTGCGTGTGTCTGTGTCTGTGCGTCTGTGTCTGTCTGTGTCTCTGCGTCTGTGTGTCTCTGCCCGTGTGCCTGTGTGTGTCTGTGTCTGTGCGTCTGTGTGTCTGTGTGCGTGTCTGTGTCTGTGCGTCTGCGTGTCTGTGTCTCTGCGTCTGTGTGTCTGTGTGTGTCTGTGTCTGTGCGTCTGCGTGTCTGTGTGCGTGTCTGTGCCTGTGCGTCTGTGTGTCTGTGTACGTGTGCCTGTGTGTCTGTGTCTGTGTACGTGTGTCCCTGTGTGTCTGTGCGTCTGTGTCTGTGCGTCTGTGTGTCTGTGTCTGTGCGTCCGTGTGTCTGTGTACGTGTGTCTGAGTGTGTCTGTGCGTCTGTGTGTCTGTATCTGTGCGTCCGTGCGTCTGTGCACGTGTGTCTGTGTGTGTCTGTGTGTCTGTTTGCGTGTCTGTGTGTGTCTGTGTCTGTGCGTCTGCGTGTCTCTGTGTGTGTCTGTGTCTGTGCGTCTGTGTGTCTGTGTACGTGTATCTGTGTGTCTGTGCGTCTGTGTCTGTGTACGTGTGTCTGTGCGTCTGCGTGTCTGTGTGTGTCTGTGTCTGTGCGTCTGTGCGTCTGTGTCTGTGTCTGTGCACGTGTGTCTGTGTGTCTCTGTGTACTTCTGTGTGTGTCTGTCTGTGCGTCTGCGTGTCTGTGTGCGTGTGTCTGTGCGTCTGTGTCTGTGTGCGTGTCTGTGTGTGTGCGTCTGTGTGTCTGTGTCTGTGCGTCTGTGTGTCTGTGTACGTGTGTATGTGTGTCTGTGCGTCTGTGTGCCTGTGTACGTGTGTCTGTGTATGTCTGTGTATCTGTGTGCGTGTCTGTGTGTGTCTGTCTGTTCGTCTGTGTGTCTGTGTCTGTGCGTCTGTGTGTCTGTGTGCGTGTCTGTGTCTGTGCGTCTGTGTGTCTGTGTCTGTGCGTCTGTGTGTCTATGTACGTGTGTCTGTGTGTGTCTGTGCGTCTGTCTGTGTGCGCGTGTCTGTGCGTATGTCTGTGTGTCTGTGTCTGTGGGTCTGTGTCTCTGGTTACGTGTGTCTGCGTGTGTCTGTGCGTCTGTGTGTCTATGTACGTGTGTCTGTGTGTGTCTGTGCGTCTGTCTGTGTGTCTGTGTACGTGTGTCTGCGTGTGTCTGTGCGTCTGTGTGTCTATGTACGTGTGTCTGTGTGTGTCTGTGCGTCTGTGTGTCTGTGTGCGTGTCTGTGTGTGTCTGTGCCTGTGCGTCTGTGTGTCTGTGTGCGTGTCTGTGTACGTGTCTGTTCTGTGCGTCTGTGTCTGTGCGTCTGCGTGTCTGTGTGCGTGTCTGTGTCTGTGCGTCTGTGTGTCTGTGTGCGTCTGTGTCTGTGCGTCCCTGTGTCTGTGTCTGTGCGTCAGCGTGTCTGTGTGCGTATCTGTGTCTGTGCGTCCGTGTGTCTGTGTCTGTGCGTCTGCGTGTCTGTGTGCGTGTCTGTGTCTGTGCGTCTGTGTCTGTGCCTGTGTGTCTGTGTACGTGCATCTGTGTGTCTGTGCATCTGTGTGTCTGTGTGCGCGTGTCTGTGCGTGTGTCTGTGTCTGTGCGTCTGTGTCTGTCTGTGTCTCTGCGTCTGTGTGTCTCTGCCCGTGTGCCTGTGTGTGTCTGTGTCTGTGCGTCTCTGTGCCTGAGTATGTGTCTGTGTCTTTGCGTCTGCGTGTCTGTGTCTCTGCGTCTGTGTGTCTGTGTGTGTCTGTGTCTGTGCGTCTGCGTGTCTGTGTGCGTGTCTGTGCCTGTGCGTCTGTGTGTCTGTGTACGTGTGCCTGTGTGTCTGTGTCTGTGTACGTGTGTCTCTGTGTGTCTGTGCGTCTGTGTCTGTGCGTCTGTGTGTCTGTGTCTGTGCGTCCGCGTGTCTGTGTACGTGTGTCTGAGTGTATCTGTGCGTCTGTGTGTCTGTATCTGTGCGTCCGTGTGTCTGTGTACGTGCGTCTGCGTGTGTCTGTGTGTCTGTGTGCGTGTCTGTGTGTGTCTGTATCTGCGTGTCTGTGTGTGTCTGTGTGTCTGTCTGTGCGTCTGTGTGTCTGTGTCTGTGCGTCTGCGTGTCTGTGTGTGTCTGTGTCTGTGCGTCTATGTGTCTGTGTACGTGTATCTGTGTGTCTGTGCGTCTGTGTCTGTGTACGTGTGTCTGTGCGTTTGTGTGTCTGTGTGCGTGTGTCTGTGTGTCTGTGCGTCTGTGTGTCTGTGTCTGTGCGTCTGCGTGTCTGTGTGTGTCTGTGTCTGTGCGTCTGCCTGTCTGTGTGCGTGTGTCTGTGCGTCTGTGTCTGTGTGCGTGTCTGTGTGTGTGCGTATGTGTGTCTGTGTCTGTGCGTCTGTGTGTCTGTGTACGTGTGTATGTGTGTCTGTGCGTCTCTGTGCCTGTGTACGTGTGTCTGTGTGTCTGTGTGTCTGTGTGCGTGTCTGTGTGTGTGCGTATGTGTGTCTGTGTGCGTGTCTGTGTGTCTGTGTCTGTGCGTCTGCGTGTCTGTGTGTGTCTGTGTCTGTGCGTCTGCCTGTCTGTGTGCGTGTGTCTGTGCGTCTGTGTCTGTGTGCGTGTCTGTGTGTGTGCGTATGTGTGTCTGTGTCTGTGCGTCTGTGTGTCTGTGTACGTGTGTATGTGTGTCTGTGCGTCTCTGTGCCTGTGTACGTGTGTCTGTGTATGTCTGTGTATCTGTGTGCGTGTCTGTGTGTGTGCGTATGTGTGTCTGTGTGCGTGTGTCTGTGCGTCTGTGTGTCTGTGTCTGTGCGTCTGTGTGTCTGTGTCTGTGCGTCTGTGTCTCTGTGTGCTTCTGTGTGTGTCTGTGTCTGTGTGTCTATGCGTGTGTCTGTGTCTGTGTGTCTGTGCGTGTGTCTGTGTCTGTGCGTCTGTGTGTCTGCGTGCGTGTGCCTGTGTGTGTCTGTGTCTGTGCGTCTGTGTGCCTGAGTATGTGTCTGTGTCTTTGCGTCTGTGTCTGTGTCTTTGCGTCTGTGTCTCTGTGTACGTGTGTCTGTGTGCGTGTCTGTGTGTGTCTGTGTATGTGCGTCTGCGTGTGTCTGTGTGCGTGTCTGTGTCTGTCTGTATCTGCGCGTCTGTGTGTCTGTGTGTGTCTGTGTCTGCGTGTCTGTGTGTGTCTGTCTATGCGTCTGTGTGTCTGTGTCTGTGCGTCTGTGTGTCTGTGTACGTGTCTGCGTGTGTCTGTGCGTCTGTGTGTCTGTGTGCGTGTCTGTGTGTGTCTGTGCGACTGTGTGTCTGTGTGCGTGTCTGTGTGTGTCTGTGCCTGTGCGTCTGTGTGTCTGTGTGCGTGTCTGTGTACGTGTCTGTTCTGTGCGTCTGTGTCTGTGCGTCTGCGTGTCTGTGTGCGTGTCTGTGTCTGTGCGTCTGTGTGTTTGTGTGCGTCTGTGTCTGTGCGTCCCTGTGTCTGTGTCTGTGCGTCAGTGTGTCTGTGTGCGTGTGTCTGTGTGTCTGTGCGTGTGTGTCTGTGTCTGTGCGTCTGTGTGTCTGTGCACGTGTGTCTGTGTGCGTCTGTGTGTGTGTGTCGGTGCGTCTGTGTGTCTGCGTACGTGTGTGTGTCTGTGTGTCTGTGCGTCTGTGTGTCTGTGTCTGTGCGTCTGTTTGTCTGTGCACGTGTGTCTCTGTGTGTCTGTGTGCGTGTCTGTGTGTGTCTGTGTCGGTGCGTCTGTGCGTCTGTGTCTGTGTGTGTCTATGTCTGTGCGTCTGTGTGTCTGTGTAGGTGTGTCTGTGTGTCTGTGCGTCTGTGTACGTGTGTCTGTGTGTCTGTGTGTCTGCGTGTCTGTCTATGCGTCTGTGTGTCTGTGTCTGTGCGTCTGTGTCTGTGTACGTGTCTGCGTGTGTCTGTGCGTCTGTGTGTCTGTGTGCGTGTCTGTGTGTGTCTGTGCGACTGTGTGTCTGTGTGCGTGTCTGTGTGTGTCTGTGCGTCTGTGTGTCTGCGTGTCTGTGCGTCTGTGTGTCTGCGTCTGTGTCTGTGCGTCTGTGTCTGTGCATCTCTGTGTCTGTGTGCGTGTCTGTGTTTGTCTGTGTCTGTGCGTCTGTGTCTGTCTGTGCGTCTGTGTGTCTGTGTGCGCGTCTATGTCTGTGCGTCTGTGTGTCTGTGTCTGTGCGTCTGTGTGTCTATGTACGTGTGTCTGTGTGTGTCTGTGCGTCTGTCTGTGTGTCTGTGTACGTGTGTCTGCGTGTGTCTGTGCGTCTGTGTGTCTATGTACGTGTGTCTGTGTGTGTCTGTGCGTCTGTCTGTGTGTCTGTGTCTGTGCGTCTGTGTGTCTGTGTACGTGTGTCTGTGTGTGTCTGTGTATCTGTGTGCGTGTCTGTGTGTGTCTGTGCCTGTGCGTCTGTGTGTCTGTGTCTGTGCGTCTGTGTGTCTGTGTGCGTGTCTGTGTCTGTGCGTCTGTGTGTGTGTGTCGGTGCGTCTGTGTGTCTGCGTACGTGTGTGTGTCTGTGCGTCTGTGTGTCTGTGTCTGTGCGTCTGTTTGTCTGTGCACGTGTGTCTCTGTGTGTCTGTGTGCGTGTCTGTGTGTGTCTGTGTCGGTGCGTCTGTGCGTCTGTGTCTGTGTGTGTCTATGTCTGTGCGTCTGTGTGTCTGTGTACGTGTGTCTGTGTGTCTGTGTGTCTGCGTGTCTGTCTATGCGTCTGTGTGTCTGTGTCTGTGCGTCTGTGTGTCTGTGTACGTGTCTGCGTGTGTCTGTGCGTCTGTGTGTCTGTGTGCGTGTCTGTGTGTGTCTGTGCGACTGTGTGTCCGTGTGCGTGTCTGTGTGTGTCTGTGCCTGTGCGTCTGTGTGTCTGTGTGCGTGTCTGTGTGCGTGTCTGTTCTGTGCGTCTGTGTCTGTGCGTCTGCGTGTCTGTGTGCGTGTCTGTGTCTGTGCGTCTGTGTGTCTGTGTGCGTCTGTGTCTGTGCGTCCCTGTGTCTGTGTCTGTGCGTCAGTGTGTCTGTGTACGTGTGTCTGCGTGTCTGTGTGCGTATCTGTGTCTGTGCGTCTGTGTGTCTGTGTCTGTGCGTCTGCGTGTCTGTGTGCGTGTCTGTGTCTGTGCGTCTGTGTCTGTGCCTGTGTGTCTGTGTACGTGCATCTGTGTGTCTGTGCATCTGTGTGTCTGTGTGCGCGTGTCTGTGCGTGTGTCTGTGTCTGTGCGTCTGTGTCTGTCTGTGTGCGTGTCTGTGTCTGTGCGTCTGCGTGTCTGTGTCTCTGCGTCTGTGTGTCTGTGTGTGTCTGTGTCTGTGCGTCTGTGTGTCTGTGCGTCTGTGTCTGTGCGTCTGTGTGTCTGTGTCTGTGCGTCCGTGCGTCTGTGTACGTGTGTCTGAGTGTATCTGTGCGTCTGTGTGTCTGTATCTGTGCGTCCGTGCGTCTGTGCACGTGTGTCTGTGTGTGTCTGTGTGTCTGTTTGCGTGTCTGTGTGTGTCTGTGTCTGTGCGTCTGCGTGTCTGTGTGTGTGTCTGTGTCTGTGCGTCTGTGTGTCTGTGTACGTGTATCTGTGTGTCTGTGCGTCTGTGTCTGTGTACGTGTGTCTGTGCGTCTGCGTGTCTGTGTGTGTCTGTGTCTGTGCGTCTGTGTGTCTGTGTCTCTGCGTCTGTGCGTCTGTGTCTGTGTCTGTGCACGTGTGTCTGTGTGTCTCTGTGTACTTCTGTGTGTGTCTGTCTGTGCGTCTGCGTGTCTGTGTGCGTGTGTCTGTGCGTCTGTGTCTGTGTGCGTGTCTGTGTGTGTGCGTCTGTGTGTCTGTGTCTGTGCGTCTGTGTGTCTGTGTACGTGTGTATGTGTGTCTGTGCGTCTGTGTGCCTGTGTACGTGTGTCTGTGTATGTCTGTGTATCTGTGTGCGTGTCTGTGTGTGTCTGTCTGTTCGTCTGTGTGTCTGTGTCTGTGCGTCTGTGTGTCTGTGTGCGTGTCTGTGTCTGTGCGTCTGTGTGTCTGTGTCTGTGCGTCTGTGTGTCTATGTACGTGTGTCTGTGTGTGTCTGTGCGTCTGTCTGTGTGCGCGTGTCAGTGCGTATGTCTGTGTGTCTGTGTCTGTGGGTCTGTGTATCTGGTTACGTGTGTCTGCGTGTGTCTGTGCGTCTGTGTGTCTATGTACGTGTGTCTGTGTGTGTCTGTGCGTCTGTCTGTGTGTCTGTGTCTGTGCGTCTGTGTGTCTGTGTACGTGTGTCTGTGTGTGTCTGTGTATCTGTGTGCGTGTCTGTGTGTGTCTGTGTCTGTGCGTCTGTGTGTCTGTGTCTGTGCGTCTGTGTGTCTGTGTGCGTGTCTGTGTCTGTGCGTCTGTGTGTCTGTGTCTGTGCGTCCGTGTGTCTGTACGTGTGTGTGTGTCTGTGTGTCTGCGTCTGTGTCTGTGCGTCTGTGTCTGTGCATGTGTGTCTGTGTGCTTGTCTCTGCGTCTGTGCGTCTGTGTCTGTGTCTGTGCGTCTGTGTGTCTACGTGTCTGTCTGTGCGTCTGTGTGTCTGTGTGCGTGTCTGTGAGTGTCTGTGTCTGTGCGCCTGTGTGTCTGTGTGCGTGTCCGTGTACGTGTCTGTTCTGTGCGCCTGTGTCTGTGTGCGTGTGTCTGCGTGTGTCTGTGCGTCTGTGTCTGTGCGTGTGTCTGTGTCTGTGCGTCTGTGTGTCTGCGTGCGTGTGCCTGTGTGTGTCTGTGTCTGTGCGTCTGTGTGCCTGAATATGTGTCTGTGTCTTTGCGTCTGTGTCTGTGTCTTTGCGTCTGTGTCTCTGTGTACGTGTGTCTGTGTGCGTGTCTGTGTCTGTCTGTATCTGCGCGTCTGTGTCTGTGTGTGTCTGTGTCTGCGTGTCTGTGTGTGTCTGTCTGTGCGTCTGTGTGTCTGTGTACGTGTATCTGTGTGTCTGTGCGTCTGTGTGTCTGTGTGCGTGTGTCTGTGTGTCTGTGCGTGTGTGTCTGTGTCTGTGCGTCTGTGTGTCTGTGCACGTGTGTCTGTGTGCGTGTCTGTGTGTGTGTGTCGGTGCGTCTGCGTGTCTGTGTGCGTGTCTGTGTCTGTGCGCCTGTGTCTGTGCACGTGCGTCTGTGTGCGTCTGTGTGTGTGTGTCGGTGCGTCTGTGTGTCTGTGTGCGTGTCTGTGTGTGTCTGTGTCGGTGCGTCTGTGCGTCTGTGTCTGTGTGTGTCTATGTCTGTGCGTCTGTGTGTCTGTGTACGTGTGTCTGTGTGTCTGTGCGTCTGTGTACGTGTGTCTGTGTGTCTGTGTGTCTGCGTGTCTGTCTATGCGTCTGTGTGTCTGTGTCTGTGCGTCTGTGTGTCTGTGTACGTGTCTGCGTGTGTCTGTGCGTCTGTGTGTCTGTGTGCGTGTCTGTGTGTGTCTGTGCGACTGTGTGTCTGTGTGCGTGTCTGTGTGTGTCTGTGCCTGTGCGTCTGTGTGTCTGTGTGCGTGTCTGTGTACGTGTCTGTTCTGTGCGTCTGTGTCTGTGCGTCTGCGTGTCTGTGTGCGTGTCTGTGTCTGTGCGTCTGTGTGTCTGTGTGCGTCTGTGTCTGTGCGTCCCTGTGTCTGTGTCTGTGCGTCAGCGTGTCTGTGTGCGTATCTGTGTCTGTGCGTCCGTGTGTCTGTGTCTGTGCGTCTGCGTGTCTGTGTGCGTGTCTGTGTCTGTGCGTCTGTGTCTGTGCCTGTGTGTCTGTGTACGTGCATCTGTGTGTCTGTGCATCTGTGTGTCTGTGTGCGCGTGTCTGTGCGTGTCTGTGTCTGTGCGTCTGTGTCTGTCTGTGTCACTGCGTCTGTGTGCCTGAGTATGTGTCTGTGTCTTTGCGTCTGCGTGTCTGTGTCTCTGCGTCTGTGTGTCTGTGTGTGTCTGTGTCTGTGCGTCTGCGTGTCTGTGTGCGTGTCTGTGCCTGTGCGTCTGTGTGTCTGTGTACGTGTGCCTGTGTGTCTGTGTCTGTGTACGTGTGTCTCTGTGTGTCTGTGCGTCTGTGTCTGTGCGTCTGTGTGTCTGTGTCTGTGCGTCCGCGTGTCTGTGTACGTGTGTCTGAGTGTATCTGTGCGTCCGTGTGTCTGTGTACGTGCGTCTGCGTGTGTCTGTGTGTCTGTGTGCGTGTCTGTGCGTGTCTGTATCTGCGTGTCTGTGTGTGTCTGTGTGTCTGTCTGTGCGTCTGTGTGTCTGTGTCTGTGCGTCTGTGTGTCTGTGTGCGTGTGTGTCTGTGTCTCTGCGTCTGTGTACGTGTGTCTGTGTGCGTGTCTGTGTGCGTGTGTCTGTGTGTCTGTGTGTCTGTGTACGTGTGTCTGTGTGTCTGTGCATCTGTGTGTCTGTGTGCGCGTGTCTGTGCGTGTGTCTGTGTCTGTGCGTCTGTGTGTCTGTGTCTCTGCGTCCGTGTGTCTCTGCCCGTGTGCCTGTGTGTGTCTGTGTCTGTGCGTCTGTGTGCCTGAGTATGTGTCTGTGTCTTTGCGTCTGCGTGTCTGTGTCTCTGCGTTTGTGTGTCTGTGTGTGTCCGTGTCTGTGCGTCTGCGTGTCTGTGTGCGTGTCTGTGCCTGTGCGTCTGTGTGTCTGTGTACGTGTGTCTGTGTGTCTGTGTCTGTGTCTGTGCACGTGTGTCTGTGTGCGTGTCTGTGTGTCTGTGTCGGTGCGTCTGCGTGTCTGTGTGTGTCTGTGTCTGTGCGTCTGCGTGTCTGTGTCTGCGCGTCTGTGTGTCTATATAAGTGTGTCTGTGTGTGTCTGTGCGTCTGTCTGTGTGTCTGTGTACGTGTGTCTGCGTGTGTCTGTGCGTCTGTGTGTCTATGTGTGTGTGTGTGTGTGTGTCTGTGCGTCTGTCTGTGTGTCTGTGTCTGTGCGTCTGTGTGTGTGTACGTGTGTCTGTGTGTGTCTGTGTGTCTGTGTGCGTGTCTGTGTGTGTCTGTGCCTGTGCGTCTGTGTGTCTGTGTCTGTGCGTCTGTGTGTCTGTGTGCGTGTCTGTGTCTGTGCGTCTGTGTGTGTGTGTCGGTGCTCTGTGTGTCTGCGTACGTGTGTGTGTCTGTGTGTCTGTGCGTCTGTGTGTCTGTGTCTGTGCGTCTGTTTGTCTGTGCACGTATGTCTCTGTGTGTCTGTGTGCGTGTCTGTGAGTGTCTGTCGGTGCGTCTGTGCGTCTGTGTCTGTGTGTGTCTATGTCTGTGCGTCTGTGTGTCTGTGTACGTGTGTCTGTGTGTCTGTGCGTCTGTGTACGTGTGTCTGTGTGTCTGCGTGTCTGTCTATGCGTCTGTGTGTCTGTGTCTGTGCGTCTGTGTGTCCGTGTGCGTGTCTGTGTGTGTCTGTGCCTGTGCGTCTGCGTGTCTGTGTGCGTGTCTGTGTCTGTGCATCTGTGTGTCTGTGTGCGCGTGTCTGTGCGTGTGTCTGTGTCTGTGCGTCTGTGTCTGTCTGTGTCTCTGCGTCTGTGTGTCTCTGCCCGTGTGCCTGTGTGTGTCTGTGTCTGTGCGTCTGTGTGCCTGAGTATGTGTCTGTGTCTTTGCGTCTGCGTGTCTGTGTCTCTGCGTCTGTGTGTCTGTGTGTGTCTCTGTCTGTGCGTCTGCGTGTCTGTGTGCGTGTCTGTGCCTGTGCGTCTGTGTGTCTGTGTACGTGTGCCTGTGTGTCTGTGTGTCTGTGTGCGTGTGTCTGTGTGTCTGTGCGTCTGTGTGTCTGTGTCTGTGCGTCTGCGTGTCTGTGCACGTGTGTCTGTGTGCGTGTCTGTGTGTCTGTGTCGGTGCGTCTGCGTGTCTGTGTGCGTGTGTCTGTGCGTCTGTGTCTGTGTGCGTGTCTGTGTGCGTGTGTCTGTGCGTCTGTGTCTGTGCGTCTGTGTGTCTGTGTCTGTGCGTCCGCGTGTCTGTGTGTGTGTCTGAGTGTGTCTGTGCGTCTGTGTGTCTGTATCTGTGCGTCCGTGTGTCTGTGTACGTGCGTCTGCGTGTGTCTGTGTGTCTGTGTGCGTGTCTGTGTGTGTCTGTATCTGCGTGTCTGTGTGTGTCTGTGTGTCTGTCTGTGCGTCTGTGTGTCTGTGTCTGTGCGTCTGCGTGTCTGTGTGTGTCTGTGTCTGTGCGTCTGTGTGTCTGTGTACGTGTATCTGTGTGTCTGTGCGTCTGTGTCTGTGTACGTGTGTCTGTGCGTCTGTGTGTCTGTGTGCGTGTGTCTGTGTGTCTGTGCGTCTGTGTGTCTGTGTCTGTGCGTCTGCGTGTCTGTGCACGTGTGTCTGTGTGCGTGTCTGTGTGTCTGTGTCGGTGCGTCTGCGTGTCTGTGTGCGTGTGTCTGTGCGTCTGTGTCTGTGTGCGTGTCTGTGTGCGTGTGTCTGTGCGTCTGTGTCTGTGTGTGTGTCTGTGTACGTGTGTATGTGTGTCTGTGCGTCTCTGTGCCTGTGTACGTGTGTCTGTGTATGTCTGTGTATCTGTGTGCGTGTCTGTGTCTGTGCGCCTGTGTGTCTGTGTGCGTGTCTCTGTACGTGTCTGTTCTGTGCGTCTGTGTCTGTGTGCGTGTGTCTGCGTGTGTCTGTGCGTCTGTGTCTGTGTGCGTGTCTGTCTGTGCGTCTGTGTGTCTGTGTGCGTGTCTGTGTGTGTGCGTCTGTGTGTCTGTGTGCGTGTCTGTGTCTCTGCGTCTGTGTGTCTGTGTGCGTGTCTGTGTGTGTCTGTGCCTGTGCGTCTGCGTGTCTGTGTGTGTCTGTGTCTGTGCGTCTGCGTGTCTGTGCGCGTGTGTCTGTGTGTCTGTGTACGTGTGTCTGTGCGTCTGTGTCTGTGTACGTGTGTCTGTGTGTCTGTGTGCGTATCTGTGTCTGTGCGTCTGTGTGTCTGTGTCTGTGCGTCTGCGTGTCTGTGTGTGTGTCTGTGTCTGTGCGTCTGTGTCTGTGTACGTGTATCTGTGTGTCTGTGCGTCTGTGTACGTGTGTCTGTGTGTGTCTGTGCGTCTGTGTGTCTGCGTGTCTGTCCGTGCGTCTGTGTGTCTGTGTGCGTGTCTGTGTGTCTGTGTCTGTGCGTCTGCGTGTCTGTGCGTGTGTCTGTGTCTGTGTGTCTGTGCGTGTGTCTGTGTCTGTGCGTCTGTGTGTCTGCGTGCGTGTGCCTGTGTGTGTCTGTGTCGGTGCGTCTGTGTGCCGGAGTATGTGTCTGTGTCTTTGCGTCTGTGTCTGTGTCTTTGCGTCTGTGTCTCTGTGTACGTGTGTCTGTGTGCGTGTCTGTGTCTGTCTGTATCTGCGCATCTGTGTGTCTGTGTGTGTCTGTGTCTGCGTGTCTGTGTGTGTCTGTCTGTGCGTCTGTGTGTCTGTGTCTGTGCGTCTGTGTCTGTGCACGTGTGTCTGTGTGTGTGTGTCTGTGTATGTGCGTCTGCGTGTCTGTGTGCGTGTCTGTGTCTGTGCGTCTGTGTGTCTGTGTCTGTGCGTCTGTGTGTCTGTGCACGTGTGTCTGTGTGCGTGTCTGTGTGTCTGTGTCTGTGCGTCTGCGTGTCTGTGTGTGTCTGTGTCTGTGCGTCTGCGTGTCTGTGTGCGTGTGTCTGTGCGTCTGTGTCTGTGTGCGTGTCTGTGTGTCTGCGTATGTGTGTCTGTGTCTGTGCGTCTGTGTGTCTGTGTACGTGTGTATGTGTGTCTGTGCGTCTCTGTGCCTGTGTACGTGTGTCTGTGTATGTCTGTGTATCTGTGTGCGTGTCTGTGTGTGTGCGTATGTGCGTCTGTGTCTGTGCGTCTGCGTGTCTGTGTGCGTGTGTCTGTGCGTCTGTGTGTCTGTGTCTGTGCGTCTGTGTGTCTGTGTGCGTGTCTGTGTCTGTGCGTCTGTGTGTCTGTGTCTGTGCGTCTGTGTGTCTGTGTCTCTGCGTCTGTGCGTCTGTGTCTGTGTCTTTGCGTCTGTGTCTCTGTGTACGTGTGTCTGTGTGCGTGTCTGTGTGTGTCTGTGTATGTGCGTCTGCGTGTGTCTGTGTGCGTGTCTGTGTCTGTCTGTATCTGCGCGTCTGTGCGTCTGTGTGTGTCTGTGTCTCCGTGTCTGTGTGTGTCTGTCTGTGCGTCTGTGTGTCTGTGTCTGTGCGTCTGTGTCTGTGCACGTATGTCTGTGTGTGTGTGTCTGTCTGCGTGTCTGTGTGTGTCTGTCTGTGCGTCTGTGCGTCTGTGCCTGTGTCTGTGCGTCTGCGTGTCTGCGTGTCTGTCTATGCGTCTGTGTGTCTGTGTCTGTGCGTCTGTGTGTCTGTGTGCGTGTCTCTGTACGTGTCTGTTCTGTGCGTCTGTGTCTGTGTGCGTGTGTCTGCGTGTGTCTGTGCGTCTGTGTCTGTGTGCGTGTCTGTGTCTGTGCGTCCGTGTGTCTGTGTCTGTGTCTGTGCACGTGTGTCTGTGTCTCTGTGTGTGTCTGTGTCTGTGCGTCTGTGTGTGTGTGCGTATCTGTGTCTGTGCGTCTGTGTGTTTGTGTCTGTGCGTCTGCGTGTCTGTGTGCGTGTCTGTGTGTCTGTGTGTCTGTGTACGTGTATCTGTGCGTGTCTGTGCATCTGTGTGTCTGTGTGCGCGTGTCTGTGCGTGTGTCTGTGTCTGTGTGTCTGTGTCTCTGCGTCTGTGTACGTGTGTCTTTGTGCGTGTCTGTGTGCGTGTGTCTGTGTCTGTGCGTCTGTGTGTCTGCGTGCGTGTGCCTGTGTGTGTCTGTGTCTGTGCGTCTGTGTGCCTTAGTATGTGTCTGTGTCTTTGCGTCTGTGTCTGTGTCTTTGCGTCTGTGTCTCTGTGTACGTGCGTCTGTGTGCGTGTCTGTGTGTGTCTGTGTATGTGCGTCTGCGTGTGTCTGTGTGCGTGTCTGTGTCTGTCTGTATCTGCGCGTCTGTGTGTCTGTGTGTGTCTGTGTCTGCGTGTCTGTGTGTGTCTGTCTGTGCGTCTGTGTGTCTGTGCCTGTGTCTGTGCGTCTGTGTGTCTGCGTGTCTGTCTATGCGTCTGTGTGTCTGTGTCTGTGCGTCTGTGTGTCTGTGTGCGTGTCTCTGTACGTGTCTGTTCTGTGCGTCTGTGTCTGTGTGCGTGTGTCTGCGTGTGTCTGTGCGTCTGTGTCTGTGTGCGTGTCTGTGTCTGTGCGTCCGTGTGTCTGTGTCTGTGTCTGTGCACGTGTGTCTGTGTCTCTGTGTGTGTCTGTGTCTGTGCGTCTGTGTGTGTGTGCGTATCTGTGTCTGTGCGTCTGTGTGTTTGTGTCTGTGCGTCTGCGTGTCTGTGTGCGTGTCTGTGTGTCTTTGTGTCTGTGTACGTGTATCTGTGCGTGTCTGTGCATCTGTGTGTCTGTGTGCGCGTGTCTGTGCGTGTGTCTGTGTCTGTGTGTCTGTGTCTCTGCGTCTGTGTACGTGTGTCTGTGTGCGTGTCTGTGTGCGTGTGTCTGTGTGTCTGTGTGTCTGTGTACGTGTGTCTGTGCGTCTGTGTGTCTGTGTACGTGTGTCTGCGTGTCTGTTTTCGTATCTGTGTCTGTGCGTCTGTGTGTCTGTGTCTGTGCGTCTGCGTGTCTGTGTGCGTGTCTGTGTCTGTGCGTCTGTGTCTGTGCCTGTGTGTCTGTGTACGTGCATCTGTGTGTCTGTGCATCTGTGTGTCTGTGTGCGCGTGTCTGTGCGTGTGTCTGTGTCTGTGCGTCTGTGTGTCTGTGTCTCTGAGTCTGTGTGTCTCTGCCCGTGTGCCTGTGTGTGTGTGTCTGTGCGTCTGTGTGCCTGAGTATGTGTCTGTGTCTTTGCGTCTGCGTGTCTGTGTCTCTGCGTCTGTGTGTCTGTGTGTGTCTGTGTCTGTGCGTCTGCGTGTCTGTGTGCGTGTCTGTGCCTGTGCGTCTGTGTGTCTGTGTACGTGTGTCTGTGTGTCTGTGTCTGTGTACGTGTGTCTCTGTGTGTCTGTGCGTCTGTGTCTGTGTGTCTGTGTCTGTGCGTCCGTGTGTCTGTGTACGTGTGCCTGCGTGTGTCTGTGTGTCTGTGTGCGTGTCTGTGTGTGTCTGTATCTGCGTATCTGTGTGTGTCTGTGTCTGCGTGTCTGTGTGCCTGTCTGTGCGTCTGTGTGTCTGTGTCTGTGCGTCTGTGTGTCTGTGCACGTGTGTCTGTGTATGTCTGTGTGTCTGTTTGCGTGTCTGTGTCTGTGCGTCTGCGTGTCTGTGTGTGTGTCTGTGTCTGTGCGTCTGTGTGTCTGTGTACGTGCATCTGTGTGTCTGTGCGTCTGTGTCTGTGTGCGTGTGTCTGTGTGTCTGTGCGTCTGTGTGTCTGTGTCTGTGCGTCTGTGTGTGTGTGCACGTGTGTCTGTGTATGTCTGTGTGTCTGTTTGCGTGTCTGTGTCTGTGCGTCTGCGTGTCTGTGCCTGTGCGTCTGTGTGTCTGTGTACGTGTGTCTGTGTGTCTGTGTCTGTGTACGTGTGTCTCTGTGTGTCTGTGCGTCTGTGTCTGTGTGTCTGTGTCTGTGCGTCCGTGTGTCTGTGTACGTGTGCCTGCGTGTGTCTGTGTGTCTGTGTGCGTGTCTGTGTGTGTGTCTGCGTATCTGTGTGTGTCTGTGTCTGCGTGTCTGTGTGCCTGTCTGTGCGTCTGTGTGTCTGTGTCTGTGCGTCTGTGTGTCTGTGCACGTGTGTCTGTGTGTGTCTGTGTGTCTGTTTGCGTGTCTGTGTCTGTGCGTCTGCGTGTCTGTGTGTGTGTCTGTGTCTGTGCGTCTGTGTGTCTGTGTACGTGCATCTGTGTGTCTGTGCGTCTGTGTCTGTGTGCGTGTGTCTGTGTGTCTGTGCGTCTGTGTGTCTGTGTCTGTGCGTCTGTGTGTGTGTGCACGTGTGTCTGTGTGCGTGTCTGTGTGTCTGTGTCGGTGCGTCTGTGTGTCTGTTTGCGTGTCTGTGTCTGTGCGTCTGCGTGTCTGTGTGTGTGTCTGTGTCTGTGCGTCTGTGTGTCTGTGTACGTGCATCTGTGTGTCTGTGCGTCTGTGTGTCTGTGTGCGTGTGTCTGTGTGTCTGTGCGTCTGTGTGTCTGTGTCTGTGCGTCTGTGTGTGTGTGCACGTGTGTCTGTGTGCGTGTCTGTGTGTCTGTGTCGGTGCGTCTGCGTGTCTGTGTGTGTCTGTGTCTGTGCGTCTGCGTGTCTGTGTGCGTGTGTCTGTGCGTCTGTGTCTGTGTGCGTGTCTGTGTGTGTGCGTTTGTGTGTCTGTGTCTCTGCGTCTGTGCGTCTGTGCCTGTGTCTGTGCGTCTGTGTGTCTGCGTGTCTGTTTTCGTATCTGTGTCTGTGCGTCTGTGTGTCTGTGTCTGTGCACGTGTGTCTGTGTGCGTGTCTGTGTGTCTGTGTCGGTGCGTCTGCGTGTCTGTGTGTGTCTGTGTCTGTGCGTCTGCGTGTCTGTGTGCGTGTGTCTGTGCGTCTGTGTCTGTGTGCGTGTCTGTGTGTGTGCGTATGTGTGTCTGTGTCTCTGCGTCTGTGCGTCTGTGCCTGTGTCTGTGCGTCTGTGTGTCTGCGTGTCTGTTTTCGTATCTGTGTCTGTGCGTCTGTGTGTCTGTGTCTGTGCGTCTGCGTGTCTGTGTGCGTGTCTGTGTCTGTGCGTCTGTGTCTGTGCCTGTGTGTCTGTGTACGTGCATCTGTGTGTCTGTGCATCTGTGTGTCTGTGTGCGCGTGTCTGTGCGTGTGTCTGTGTCTGTGCGTCTGTGTGTCTGTGTCTCTGAGTCTGTGTGTCTCTGCCCGTGTGCCTGTGTGTGTGTGTCTGTGCGTCTGTGTGTCTGTGTACGTGCATCTGTGTGTCTGTGCGTCTGTGTGTCTGTGTGCGTGTGTCTGTGTGTCTGTGCGTCTGTGTGTCTGTGTCTGTGCGTCTGTGTGTGTGTGCACGTGTGTCTGTGTGCGTGTCTGTGTGTCTGTGTCTGTGTACGTGTGTCTCTGTGTGTCTGTGCGTCTGTGTGTCTGTGTGCGTGTGTCTGTGTGTCTGTGCGTCTGTGTGTCTGTGTCTGTGCGTCTGTGTGTGTGTGCACGTGTGTCTGTGTGCGTGTCTGTGTGTCTGTGTCGGTGCGTCTCCGTGTCTGTGTGTGTCTGTGTCTGTGCGTCTGCGTGTCTGTGTGCGTGTGTCTGTGCGTCTGTGTCTGTGTGCGTGTCTGTGTGTGTGCGTATGTGTGTCTGTGTCTCTGCGTCTGTGCGTCTGTGCCTGTGTCTGTGCGTCTGTGTGTCTGCGTGTCTGTTTTCGTATCTGTGTCTGTGCGTCTGTGTGTCTGTGTCTGTGCACGTGTGTCTGTGTGCGTGTCTGTGTGTCTGTGTCGGTGCGTCTGCGTGTCTGTGTGTGTCTGTGTCTGTGCGTCTGCGTGTCTGTGTGCGTGTGTCTGTGCGTCTGTGTCTGTGTGCGTGTCTGTGTGTGTGCGTATGTGTGTCTGTGTCTCTGCGTCTGTGCGTCTGTGCCTGTGTCTGTGCGTCTGTGTGTCTGCGTGTCTGTTTTCGTATCTGTGTCTGTGCGTCTGTGTGTCTGTGTCTGTGCGTCTGCGTGTCTGTGTGCGTGTCTGTGTCTGTGCGTCTGTGTCTGTGCCTGTGTGTCTGTGTACGTGCATCTGTGTGTCTGTGCATCTGTGTGTCTGTGTGCGCGTGTCTGTGCGTGTGTCTGTGTCTGTGCGTCTGTGTGTCTGTGTCTCTGAGTCTGTGTGTCTCTGCCCGTGTGCCTGTGTGTGTGTGTCTGTGCGTCTGTGTGCCTGAGTATGTGTCTGTGTCTTTGCGTCTGCGTGTCTGTGTCTCTGCGTCTGTGTGTGTCTGTGTCTGTGCGTCTGCGTGTCTGTGTGCGTGTCTGTGTCTGTGCGTCTGCGTGTCTGTGTGTGTGTCTGTGTCTGTGCGTCTGTGTGTCTGTGTACGTGCATCTGTGTGTCTGTGCGTCTGTGTGTCTGTGTGCGTGTGTCTGTGTGTCTGTGCGTCTGTGTGTCTGTGTCTGTGCGTCTGTGTGTGTGTGCACGTGTGTCTGTGTGCGTGTCTGTGTGTCTGTGTCTGTGTACGTGTGTCTCTGTGTGTCTGTGCGTCTGTGTCTGTGTGCGTGTCTGTGTGTGTGCGTATGTGTGTCTGTCTCTGCGTCTGTGCGTCTGTGCCTGTGTCTGTGCGTCTGTGTGTCTGCGTGTCTGTTTTCGTATCTGTGTCTGTGCGTCTGTGTGTCTGTGTCTGTGCACGTGTGTCTGTGTGCGTGTCTGTGTGTCTGTGTCGGTGCGTCTGCGTGTCTGTGTGTGTCTGTGTCTGTGCGTCTGCGTGTCTGTGTGCGTGTGTCTGTGCGTCTGTGTCTGTGTGCGTGTCTGTGTGTGTGCGTATGTGTGTCTGTGTCTCTGCGTCTGTGCGTCTGTGCCTGTGTCTGTGCGTCTGTGTGTCTGCGTGTCTGTTTTCGTATCTGTGTCTGTGCGTCTGTGTGTCTGTGTCTGTGCGTCTGCGTGTCTGTGTGCGTGTCTGTGTCTGTGCGTCTGTGTCTGTGCCTGTGTGTCTGTGTACGTGCATCTGTGTGTCTGTGCATCTGTGTGTCTGTGTGCGCGTGTCTGTGCGTGTGTCTGTGTCTGTGCGTCTGTGTGTCTGTGTCTCTGAGTCTGTGTGTCTCTGCCCGTGTGCCTGTGTGTGTGTGTCTGTGCGTCTGTGTGCCTGAGTATGTGTCTGTGTCTTTGCGTCTGCGTGTCTGTGTCTCTGCGTCTGTGTGTCTGTGTGTGTCTGTGTCTGTGCGTCTGCGTGTCTGTGTGCGTGTCTGTGTCTGTGCGTCTGCGTGTCTGTGTGTGTGTCTGTGTCTGTGCGTCTGTGTGTCTGTGTACGTGCATCTGTGTGTCTGTGCGTCTGTGTGTCTGTGTGCGTGTGTCTGTGTGTCTGTGCGTCTGTGTGTCTGTGTCTGTGCGTCTGTGTGTGTGTGCACGTGTGTCTGTGTGCGTGTCTGTGTGTCTGTGTCTGTGTACGTGTGTCTCTGTGTGTCTGTGCGTCTGTGTGTCTGTGTGCGTGTGTCTGTGTGTCTGTGCGTCTGTGTGTCTGTGTCTGTGCGTCTGTGTGTGTGTGCACGTGTGTCTGTGTGCGTGTCTGTGTGTCTGTGTCGGTGCGTCTGCGTGTCTGTGTGTGTCTGTGTCTGTGCGTCTGCGTGTCTGTGTGCGTGTGTCTGTGCGTCTGTGTCTGTGTGCGTGTCTGTGTGTGTGCGTATGTGTGTCTGTGTCTCTGCGTCTGTGCGTCTGTGCCTGTGTCTGTGCGTCTGTGTGTCTGCGTGTCTGTTTTCGTATCTGTGTCTGTGCGTCTGTGTGTCTGTGTCTGTGCACGTGTGTCTGTGTGTCTGTGTCGGTGCGTCTGCGTGTCTGTGTGTGTCTGTGTCTGTGCGTCTGCGTGTCTGTGTGCGTGTGTCTGTGCGTCTGTGTCTGTGTGCGTGTCTGTGTGTGTGCGTATGTGTGTCTGTGTCTCTGCGTCTGTGCGTCTGTGCCTGTGTCTGTGCGTCTGTGTGTCTGCGTGTCTGTTTTCGTATCTGTGTCTGTGCGTCTGTGTGTCTGTGTCTGTGCGTCTGCGTGTCTGTGTGCGTGTCTGTGTCTGTGCGTCTGTGTCTGTGCCTGTGTGTCTGTGTACGTGCATCTGTGTGTCTGTGCATCTGTGTGTCTGTGTGCGCGTGTCTGTGCGTGTGTCTGTGTCTGTGCGTCTGTGTGTCTGTGTCTCTGAGTCTGTGTGTCTCTGCCCGTGTGCCTGTGTGTGTGTGTCTGTGCGTCTGTGTGCCTGAGTATGTGTCTGTGTCTTTGCGTCTGCGTGTCTGTGTCTCTGCGTCTGTGTGTCTGTGTGTGTCTGTGTCTGTGCGTCTGCGTGTCTGTGTGCGTGTCTGTGTCTGTGCGTCTGCGTGTCTGTGTGTGTGTCTGTGTCTGTGCGTCTGTGTGTCTGTGTACGTGCATCTGTGTGTCTGTGCGTCTGTGTCTCTGTGTACGTGTGTCTGTGTGCGTGTCTGTGTCTGTCTGTATCTGCGCATCTGTGTGTCTGTGTGTGTCTGTGTCTGCGTGTCTGTGTGTGTCTGTCTGTGCGTCTGTGTGTCTGTGTCTGTGCGTCTGTGTCTGTGCACGTGTGTCTGTGTGTGTGTGTCTGTGTCTGTGCGTCTGCGTGTCTGTGTGCGTGTCTGTGTCTGTGCGTCTGTGTGTCTGTGTCTGTGCGTCTGTGTGTCTGTGCACGTGTGTCTGTGTGCGTGTCTGTGTGTCTGTGTCTGTGCGTCTGCGTGTCTGTGTGTGTCTGTGTCTGTGCGTCTGTGTCTGTGTGCGTGTGTCTGTGCGTCTGTGTCTGTGTGCGTGTCTGTGTGTGTGCGTCTGTGTGTCTGTGTCTGTGCGTCTGTGTGTCTGTGTACGTGTGTATGTGTGTCTGTGCGTCTCTGTGCCTGTGTACGTGTGTCTGTGTATGTCTGTGTGTCTGTGTGCGTGTCTGTGTGTGTGCGTCTGTGCGTCTGTGTCTGTGCGTCTGCGTGTCTGTGTGCGTGTGTCTGTGCGTCTGTGTGTCTGTGTCTGTGCGTCTGTGTGTCTGTGTGCGTGTCTGTGTCTGTGCGTCTGTGTGTCTGTGTCTGTGCGTCTGTGTGTCTGTGTCTCTGCGTCTGTGCGTCTGTGTCTGTGTCTGTGCGTCTGTGTCTCTGTGTACGTGTGTCTGTGTGCGTGTCTGTGTGTGTCTGTGTATGTGCGTCTGCGTGTGTCTGTGTGCGTGTCTGTGTCTGTCTGTGTCTGTGCGTCTGTGCGTCTGTGTGTGTCTGTGTCTCCGTGTCTGTGTGTGTCTGTCTGTGCGTCTGTGTGTCTGTGTCTGTGCGTCTGTGTCTGTGCACGTGTGTCTGTGTGTGTGTGTCTGTCTGCGTGTCTGTGTGTGTCTGTCTGTGCGTCTGTGCGTCTGTGCCTGTGTCTGTGCGTCTGCGTGTCTGCGTGTCTGTCTGTGCGTCTGTGTGTCTGTGTCTGTGCGTCTGTGTGTCTGTGTGCGTGTCTCTGTACGTGTCTGTTCTGTGCGTCTGTGTCTGTGTGCGTGTGTCTGCGTGTGTCTGTGCGTCTGTGTCTGTGTGCGTGTCTGTGTCTGTGCGTCCGTGTGTCTGTGTCTGTGTCTGTGCACGTGTGTCTGTGTCTCTGTGTGTGTCTGTGTCTGTGCGTCTGTGTGTGTGTGCGTGTCTGTGTCTGTGCGTCTGTGTGTTTGTGTCTGTGCGTCTGCGTGTCTGTGTGCGTGTCTGTGTGTCTGTGTGTCTGTGTACGTGTGTCTGTGCGTGTCTGTGCATCTGTGTGTCTGTGTGCGCGTGTCTGTGCGTGTGTCTGTGTCTGTGTGTCTGTGTCTCTGCGTCTGTGTACGTGTGTCTGTGTGCGTGTCTGTGTGCGTGTGTCTGTGTCTGTGCGTCTGTGTGTCTGTGTGCGTGTGCCTGTGTGTGTCTGTGTCTGTGCGTCTGTGTGTCTGTGTATGTGTCTGTGTCTGTGCGTCTGTGTCTGTGTCTGTGCGTCTGTGTCTCTGTGTACGTGCGTCTGTGTGCGTGTCTGTGTGTGTCTGTGTATGTGCGTCTGCGTGTGTCTGTGTGCGTGTCTGTGTCTGTCTGTGTCTGTGCGTCTGTGTGTCTGTGTGTGTCTGTGTCTGTGTGTCTGTGTGTGTCTGTCTGTGCGTCTGTGTGTCTGTGTCTGTGCGTCTGTGTCTGTGCACGTATGTCTGTGTGTGTGTGTCTGTCTGCGTGTCTGCGTGTCTGTCTATGCGTCTGTGTGTCTGTGTCTGTGCGTCTGTGTGTCTGTGTGCGTGTCTCTGTACGTGTCTGTTCTGTGCGTCTGTGTCTGTGTGCGTGTGTCTGCGTGTGTCTGTGCGTCTGTGTCTGTGTGCGTGTCTGTGTCTGTGCGTCTGTGTGTCTGTGTCTGTGTCTGTGCACGTGTGTCTGTGTCTCTGTGTGTGTCTGTGTCTGTGCGTCTGTGTGTGTGTGCGTGTCTGTGTCTGTGCGTCTGTGTGTTTGTGTCTGTGCGTCTGCGTGTCTGTGTGCGTGTCTGTGTGTCTGTGTGTCTGTGTACGTGTATCTGTGCGTGTCTGTGCATCTGTGTGTCTGTGTGCGCGTGTCTGTGCGTGTGTCTGTGTCTGTGTGTCTGTGTCTCTGCGTCTGTGTACGTGTGTCTGTGTGCGTGTCTGTGTGTCTGTGTCGGTGCGTCTGCGTGTCTGTGTGTGTCTGTGTCTGTGCGTCTGCGTGTGTCTGTGTGTCTGTGTCTGTGCGTCTGTGTGTCTGTGTGCGTGTGTCTGTGCGTCTGTGTCTGTGTGCGTGTCTGTGTGTGTGCGTCTGTGTGTCTGTGTCTCTGCGTCTGTGCGTCTGTGCCTGTGTCTGTGCGTCTGTGTGTCTGCGTGTCTGTCTATGCGTCTGTGTGTCTGTGTCTGTGCGTCTGTGTGTCTGTGTGCGTGTCTCTGTACGTGTCTGTGTCTGTGCGTCTGTGTCTGTGTGCGTGTGTCTGCGTGTGTCTGTGCGTCTGTGTCTGTGTGCGTGTCTGTGTCTGTGCGTCCGTGTGTCTGTGTCTGTGTCTGTGCACGTGTGTCTGTGTCTCTGTGTGTGTCTGTGTCTGTGCGTCTGCGTGTCTGTGTGCGTGTGTCTGTGCGTCTGTGTGTGTGTGTGCGTATCTGTGTCTGTGCGTCTGTGTGTTTGTGTCTGTGCGTCTGCGTGTCTGTGTGCGTGTCTGTGTGTCTGTGTGTCTGTGTACGTGTATCTGTGCGTGTCTGTGCATCTGTGTGTCTGTGTGCGCGTGTCTGTGCGTGTGTCTGTGTCTGTGTGTCTGTGTCTCTGCGTCTGTGTACGTGTGTCTGTGTGCGTGTCTGTGTGTCTGTGTCGGTGCGTCTGCGTGTCTGTGTGTGTCT
Source organism: Baylisascaris procyonis (assembly GCA_037389465.1). Lineage (NCBI taxonomy): Eukaryota > Metazoa > Nematoda > Chromadorea > Rhabditida > Ascarididae > Baylisascaris > Baylisascaris procyonis. The sequence continues at coordinate 7,803,007 of JAZARR010000153.1, read as the reverse complement.
GTGTCTGTGCGTCTGCGTGTCTGTGGTGTCTGTGTCTGTGCGTCTGCGTGTCTGTGTGCGTGTGTCTGTGCGTCTGTGTCTGTGTGCGTGTCTGTGTGTGTGCGTATGTGTGTCTGTGTCTCTGCGTCTGTGCGTCTGTGCCTGTGTCTGTGCGTCTGTGTGTCTGCGTGTCTGTCTATGCGTCTGTGTGTCTGTGTCTGTGCGTCTGTGTGTCTGTGTGCGTGTCTCTGTACGTGTCTGTTCTGTGCGTCTGTGTCTGTGTGCGTGTCTGTGTCTGTGCGTCCGTGTGTCTGTGTCTGTGTCTGTGCACGTGTGTCTGTGTCTCTGTGTGTGTCTGTGTCTGTGCGTCTGCGTGTCTGTGTGCGTGTGTCTGTGCGTCTGTGTCTGTGTGCGTGTCTGTCTGTGTGCGTATGTGTGTCTGTGTCTGTGCGTCTGTGTGTCTGTGTACGTGTGTATGTGTGTCTGCGCGTCTCTGTGCCTGTGTACGTGTGTCTGTGTGTGTCTGTGTGTCTGTGTGCGTGTCTGTGTGTGTGCGTATGTGCGTCTGTGTCTGTGCGTCTGCGTGTCTGTGTGCGTGTGTCTGTGCGTCTGTGTGTCTGTGTCTGTGCGTCTGTGTGTCTGTGTGCGTGTCTGTGTCTGTGCGTCTGTGTGTCTGTGTCTGTGCGTCTGTGTGTCTGTGTCTCTGCGTCTGTGCGTCTGTGTCTGTGTCTGTGCGTCTGTGTGTCTGTCTATGAGTCTGTGTGTCTGTGTCTGTGCGTCTGTGTGTCTGTGTGCGTGTCTCTGTACGTGTCTGTTCTGTGCGTCTGTGTCTGTGTGCGTGTGTCTGCGTGTCTGTGCGTCTGTGTCTGTGTGCGTGTCTGTGTCTGTGCGTCTGTGTGTCTGTGTCTGTGTCTGTGCACGTGTGTCTGTGTCTCTGTGTGCTTCTGTGTGTGTCTGTGTCTGTGCGTCTGCGTGTCTGTGTGCGTGTGTCTGTGCGTCTGTGTCTGTGCGTCTGTGTGCGTATCTGTGTCTGTGCGTCTGTGTGTCTGTGTCTGTGCGTCTGCGTGTCTGTGTGCGTGTCTGTGTCTGTGCGTCTGTCTGTCTGTGTCTGTGTGTCTGTGCGTGTGTCTGTGTCTGTGTGTCTGTGCGTGTGTCTGTGTCTGTGCGTCTGTGTGTCTGCGTGCGTGTGCCTGTGTGTGTCTGTGTCTGTGCGTCTGTGTGCCTGAGTATGTGTCTGTGTCTTTGCGTCTGTGTCTCTGTGTGCGTGTGTCTGTGTGCGTGTCTGTGTGTGTCTGTGTATGTGCGTCTGCGTGTGCCTGTGTGCGTGTCTGTGTCTGTCTGTATCTGCGCGTCTGTGTGTCTGTGTGTGTCTGTGTCTGCGTGTCTGTGTGTGTCTGTCTGTGCGTCTGTGTGTCTGTGTCTGTGCGTCTGTGTCTGTGCACGTATGTCTGTGTGTGTGTGTCTGTCTGCGTGTCTGTGTGTGTCTGTCTGTGCGTCTGTGCGTCTGTGCCTGCGTCTGTGCGTCTGTGTGTCTGCGTGTCTGTCTATGCGTCTGTGTGTCTGTGTCTGTGCGTCTGTGTGTCTGTGTGCGTGTCTCTGTACGTGTCTGTTCTGTGCGTCTGTGTCTGTGTGCGTGTGTCTGCGTGTGTCTGTGCGTCTGTGTCTGTGTCTGTGCACGTGTGTCTGTATCTCTGTGTGTGTCTGTGTCTGTGCGTCTGTGTGTGTGTGCGTATCTGTGTCTGTGCGTCTGTGTGTTTGTGTCTGTGCGTCTGCGTGTCTGTGTGCGTGTCTGTGTGTCTGTGTGTCTGTGTACGTGTATCTGTGCGTGTCTGTGCGTGTGTCTGTGTCTGTGTGTCTGTGTCTCTGCGTCTGTGTACGTGTGTCTGTGTGCGTGTCTGTGTGCGTGTGTCTCTGTGTCTGTGTGTCTGTGTACGTGTGTCTGTGCGTCTGTGTGTCTGTGTACGTGTGTCTGCGTGTCTGTTTTCGTATCTGTGTCTGTGCGTCTGTGTGTCTGTGTCTGTGCGTCTGCGTGTCTGTGTGCGTGTCTGTGTCTGTGCGTCTGTGTCTGTGCCTGTGTGTCTGTGTACGTGCATCTGTGTGTCTGTGCATCTGTGTGTCTGTGTGCGCGTGTCTGTGCGTGTGCCTGTGTGTGTGTGTCTGTGCGTCTGTGTGCCTGAGTATGTGTCTGTGTCTTTGCGTCTGCGTGTCTGTGTCTCTGCGTCTGTGTGTCTGTGTGTCTGTGTGTGTCTGTGTCTGTGCGTCTGCGTGTCTGTGTGCGTGTCTGTGCCTGTGCGTCTGTGTGTCTGTGTACGTGTGTCTGTGTGTCTGTGTCTGTGTACGTGTGTCTCTGTGTGTCTGTGCGTCTGTGTCTGTGTGTCTGTGTCTGTGCGTCCGTGTGTCTGTGTACGTGTGTCTGCGTGTGTCTGCGTGTCTGTGTGCCTGTCTGTGCGTCTGTGTGTCTGTGTCTGTGCGTCTGTGTGTCTGTGCACGTGTGTCTGTGTGTGTCTGTGTGTCTGTTTGCGTGTCTGTGTCTGTGCGCCTGCGTGTCTGTGTGTGTGTCTGTGTCTGTGCGTCTGTGTGTCTGTGTACGTGTATCTGTGTGTCTGTGCGTCTGTGTCTGTGTACGTGTGTCTGTGCGTCTGTGTGTCTGTGTGCGTGTGTCTGTGTGTCTGTGCGTCTGTGTGTCTGTGTCTGTGCGTCTGTGTGTCTGTGCACGTGTGTCTGTGTGCGTGTCTGTGTGTCTGTGTCGGTGCGTCTGCGTGTCTGTGTGTGTCTGTGTCTGTGCGTCTGCGTGTCTGTGGTGTCTGTGTCTGTGGGTCTGCGTGTCTGTGTGCGTGTGTCTGTGCGTCTGTGTCTGTGTGCGTGTCTGTGTGTGTGCGTATGTGTGTCTGTGTCTCTGCGTCTGTGCGTCTGTGCCTGTGTCTGTGCGTCTGTGTGTCTGCGTGTCTGTCTATGCGTCTGTGTGTCTGTGTCTGTGCGTCTGTGTGTCTGTGTGCGTGTCTCTGTACGTGTCTGTTCTGTGCGTCTGTGTCTGTGTGCGTGTGTCTGCGTGTGTCTGTGCGTCTGTGTCTGTGTGCGTGTCTGTGTCTGTGCGTCCGTGTGTCTGTGTCTGTGTCTGTGCACGTGTGTCTGTGTCTCTGTGTGTGTCTGTGTCTGTGCGTCTGCGTGTCTGTGTGCGTGTCTGTGTGTCTGTGTGTCTGTGTACGTGTATCTGTGCGTGTCTGTGCATCTGTGTGTCTGTGTGCGCGTGTCTGTGCGTGTGTCTGTGTCTGTGTGTCTGTGTCTTTGCGTCTGTGTACGTGTGTCTGTGTGCGTGTCTGTGTGCGTGTGTCTGTGTGTCTGTGTGTCTGTGTACGTGTGTCTGTGCGTCTGTGTGTCTGTGTACGTGTGTCTGCGTGTCTGTTTTCGTATCTGTGTCTGTGCGTCTGTGTGTCTGTGTCTGTGCGTCTGTGTGTCTGTGTGCGTGTCTGTGTCTGTGCGTCTGTGTCTGTGCCTGTGTGTCTGTGTACGTGCATCTGTGTGTCTGTGCATCTGTGTGTCTGTGTGCGCGTGTCTGTGCGTGTGTCTGTGTCTGTGCGTCTCTGTGTCTGTGTCTCTGAGTCTGTGTGTCTCTGCCCGTGTGCCTGTGTGTGTGTGTGTCTGTGCGTCTGTGTGCCTGAGTATGTGTCTGTGTCTTTGCGTCTGCGTGTCTGTGTCTCTGCGTCTGTGTGTCTGTGTGTGTCTGTGTCTGTGCGTCTGCGTGTCTGTGTGCGTGTCTGTGCCTGTGCGTCTGTGTGTCTGTGTACGTGTGTCTGTGTGTCTGTGTCTGTGTACGTGTGTCTCTGTGTGTCTGTGCGTCTGTGTCTGTGTGTCTGTGTCTGTGCGTCCGTGTGTCTGTGTACGTGTGTCTGCGTGTGTCTGTGTGTCCGTGTGCGTGTCTGTGTGTGTCTGTGTCTGCGTGTCTGTGTGTGTCTGTGTCTGCGTGTCTGTGTGTCTGTCTGTGCGTCTGTGTGTCTGTGTCTGTGCGTCTGTGTGTCTGTGCACGTGTGTCTGTGTGTCTGTTTGCGTGTCTGTGTCTGTGCGTCTGCGTGTCTGTGTGTGTGTCTGTGTCTGTGCGTCTGTGTGTCTGTGTACGTGTATCTGTGTGTCTGTGCGTCTGTGTCTGTGTACGTGTGTCTGTGCGTCTGTGTGTCTGTGTGCGTGTGTCTGTGTGTCTGTGCGTCTGCGTGTCTGTGTGTGTGCGTATGTGTGTCTGTGTCTGTGCGTCTGTGTGTCTGTGTACGTGTGTATGTGTGTCTGTGCGTCTCTGTGCCTGTGTACGTGTGTCTGTGTATGTCTGTGTATCTGTGTGCGTGTCTGTGTGTGTGCGTATGTGTCTGTGTCTGTGCGTCTGCGTGTCTGTGTGCGTGTGTCTGTGCGTCTGTGTGTCTGTGTCTGTGCGTCTGTGTGTCTGTGTGCGTGTCTGTGTCTGTGCGTCTGTGTGTCTGTGTCTGTGCGTCTGTGTGTCTGTGTCTCTGCGTCTGTGCGTCTGTGCCTGTGTCTGTGCGTCTGTGTGTCTGCGTGTCTGTCTATGCGTCTGTGTGTCTGTGTCTGTGCGTCTGTGTGTCTGTGTGCGTGTCTCTGTACGTGTCTGTTCTGTGCGTCTGTGTCTGTGTGCGTGTGTCTGCGTGTGTCTGTGCGTCTGTGTCTGTGTGCGTGTCTGTGTCTGTGCGTCTGTGTGTCTGTGTCTGTGTCTGTGCACGTGTGTCTGTGTCTCTGTGTGCTTCTGTGTGTCTGTGTCTGTGCGCCTGCGTGTCTGTGTGCGTGTGTCTGTGCGTCTGTGTGAGTGTGCGTATCTGTGTCTGTGCGTCTGTGTGTCTGTGTCTGTGCGTCTGCGTGTCTGTGTGCGTGTCTGTGTCTGTGCGTCTGTGTGTCTGTGTCTGTGTCTGTGCACGTGTGTCTGTGTCCCTGTGTGCTTCTGTGTGTCTGTGTCTGTGCGTCTGCGTGTCTGTGTGCGTGTGTCTGTGCGTCTGTGTGAGTGTGCGTATCTGTGTCTGTGCGTCTGTGTGTCTGTGTCTGTGCGTCTGCGTGTCTCTGTGCGTGTCTGTGCATCTGTGTGTCTGTGTGCGCGTGTCTGTGCGTGTGTCTGTGTCTGTGTGTCTGTGTCTCTGCGTCTGTGTACGTGCGTCTGTGTGCGTGTCTGTGTGCGTGTGTCTGTGTGTCTGTGTGTCTGTGTACGTGTGTCTGTGCGTCTGTGTGTCTGTGTACGTGTGTCTGCGTGTCTGTTTTCGTATCTGTGTCTGTGCGTCTGTGTGTCTGTGTCTGTGCGTCTGCGTGTCTGTGTGCGTGTCTGTGTCTGTGCGTCTGTGTCTGTGCCTGTGTGTCTGTGTACGTGCATCTGTGTGTCTGTGCATCTGTGTGTCTGTGTGCGCGTGTCTGTGCGTGTGTCTGTGTCTGTGCGTCTGTGTGTCTGTGTCTCTGAGTCTGTGTGTCTCTGGCCGTGTGCCTGTGTGTGTCTGTGCGTCTGTGTGCCTGAGTATGTGTCTGTGTCTTTGCGTCTGCGTGTCTGTGTCTCTGCGTCTGTGTGTCTGTGTGTGTCTGTGTCTGTGCGTCTGTGTGTCTGTGTGCGTGTCTGTGCCTGTGCGTCTGTGTGTCTGTGTACGTGTGTCTGTGTGTCTGTGTCTGTGTACGTGTGTCTCTGTGTGTCTGTGCGTCTGTGTCTGTGTGTCTGTGTCTGTGCGTCCGCGTGTCTGTGTACGTGTGTCTGCGTGTATCTGTGCGTCTGTGTGTCTGTATCTGTGCGTCCGTGTGTCTGTGTACGTGTGTCTGTGTGTGTCTGTGTGTCTGTTTGCGTGTCTGTGTCTGTGCGTCTGCGTGTCTGTGTGTGTGTCTGTGTCTGTGCGTCTGTGTGTCTGTGTACGTGTGTCTGTGTGTCTGTGCGTCTGTGTCCGTGTACGTGTGTCTGTGCGTCTGTGTGTCTGTGTGCGTGTGTCTGTGTGTCTGTGCGTCTGTGTGTCTGTGCACGTGTGTCTGTGTGCGTGTCTGTGTGTCTGTGTCGGTGCGTCTGCGTGTCTGTGTGTGTCTGTGTCTGTGCGTCTGCGTGTCTGTGTGTGTCTGTGTCTGTGCGTCTGTGTGTCTGTGTCTGTGCGTCTGTGTGTCTGTGTACGTGTGTATGTGTGTCTGTGCGTCTGCGTGTCTGTGTCCGTGCGTCTGCGTGTCTGTGTGCGTGTGTCTGTGCGTCTGTGTCTGTGCGTCTGTGTGTCTGTGTGCGTATCTGTGTCTGTGCGTCTGTGTGTCTGTGTCTGTGCGTCTGCGTACGTGTATCTGTGTGTGTCTGTGCGTCTGTGTGTCTGTGTGCGCGTGTCTGTGCGTGTGCCCGCGTGTGTCTGTGTGTGTGTGCCTGTGTGTGTCTGTGTCTGTGCGTCTGTGTGCCTGAGTATGTGTCTCTGTGTGTGCGTCTGTGTGTCTGTGTCTGTGCGTCTGCGTACGTGTATCTGTGTGTGTCTGTGCGTCTGTGTGTCTGTGTGCGCGTGTCTGTGCGTGTGTCTGTGTGTGTCTGTGCGTCTGCGTGCGTCTGTGTGCGTGTCCGTTCGTCTGTGTGTCTGTGTGCGTGCGTCTGTGTGTGTCTACATCTGCGCGTCTGTGTGTCTGTGTGCGTGTCTGTGTGTGCGTCTGCGTGTCTGTGTCTGTGCGTCTGTGTCTGTGTCTGTGCGTGTCTGTGTGTCTGTGTGTGTGCGCCTGTGTGTCTGTGTCTGTGCGTCTGTGTGTCTGTGTGCGTGCGTCTGTGTGTGTCTGCATCTGCGCGTCTGTGTACCTGTGTGCGTGTCTGTGTGTGTCTGTGTGCGTGTCTGTGCGTGTGTCTGTGTCTGTGCGTCTGTGTGCCTGAGTATGTGTCTGTGTCTGTGCGTCTGTGTGTCTGTGTGCGCGTCTGTGCGTGTGTCTGTGTGTCTGTATCTGCGCGTTTGTGTACGTGTGTCTGTGTGTGTCTGTGCGTCTGTGTGTCTGTGTGCGTGTATCTGTGCGTGTGCCCGCGTGTGTCTGTGTGTGTGTGCCTGTGTGTGTCTGTGTCTGTGCGTCTGTGTGCCTGAGTATGTGTCTCTGTGTGTGCGTCTGTGTGTCTGTGTGCGTGTCTGTGCGTGTGTCTGTGTCTGTGCGTGTGTGCCTGAGTATGTGTCTGTGTCTGTGTGTCTGTGCGTGTGTCTGTTTGTGTCCGTGTCTGTGCGTCTGCTCTTGCGCGTGTCTTTGTGTGTTCGTCCGTGCATCCGCGTATCTGTGTGTCGGCCTGTTGTTCTGTGTCGCAGTGTGTGCCTGTGTGTGGCGTGCCTGCGTCTGTTTGTGTCCGGGTATCTGTGTGCCCGTTTTGTTGTGTGCGTCCGCGTGTGTATCTGTCTGTGCGTGCGTCTGTGTGTGACGTCTGTGTCTGTGTGTCTGCGCGTCTGTATGCGCTCTTCCAGCTCTCCCCTCCCCCCTTAAATCCACATCTAGAGCGATCGGATTCGCCGGATGACATAGAAATAAGACTACACCAGGCGCACCTTCGCCGAATATTCCGGCAGATTGTGTTATTTCTCTCGTTCTTATCTAGAAACCCCATCTAAGCCCATCGCCACTATAGTTTTGATGAGAACGGCATAAGTCATCTCCAAGTCAACACTTTCGTGACATTTAACGTCTACGAGTAATAGCACTTGGTATGCAAGGCTAAAAGCTTTGTATACGATCCGTGCACCTTTGCAACGCATGAAAGGAATATGAGCCAGGATAAATGAATTCTTACCATGAATATTGTTGGGTATCGCGCTGAAGAGCCAAGCGAAAATATCTGCTTGTGATCTGACATTGCGTCGATTATTTCATTCGCATAGTTCTTGGTCGTTCATTGTTCTTCACGTTATGCCGTTGATCGACCTTTGTGCTCTTGTGCTGCCTCAGGCGACATCTGACGCCTATATAAGTTGGGTTTCAGCCCGTCAAAGTCAGTCTTCTTCGTTCGTCTCGTCCAGTCGTCAGTCCCAATCGTCGGTCCCCATCGATCAGTCTCCACTCGCCAGCTCTCGCAATCGGCCTTGCCTTGTCCGCGCCCACCCTTGTTGTTGTACTCGTCTTGGAACCCGCCGTGCTTCCCAATGAACCGTTCCTACTACCTCCATGTGCTTCACGTTCCACACTCGGCCTCCCTCTTCACGTCGTCGCTGCCTGACAACAAATTGGCGTTCATATACAACAGACATGATTACAAGTTTTCTTAGCAGTATGACCATCACATGTTGCAATAAAACATTTACTGACTTTGCGATAAAACAAACTGCGAGAATATCAATGAGAAACACTTTGAAACAACATACGAACGACCTCTACTCATTGGGCATAAAGTGCACAATTTGGAAACGTAGAAGTCACCCGTATGAATTCTTATAAACAAAAATTTGCACATTGACGTCAATCCTTCTAGCAGGTACGCATGGCACATCGTCTCGCATCTACACAGAAAAACATATGCTAAACCGTTCACGAATAAAATATTTTTTAAAGAACCGTTCCGCGGAGACTATTCAAGACAGTAAACAAAGAAGAATATTGACGAAGTGTTGTAGCATGACATCACCGTACATACAGCACGACCTCACGCAATTGATCATGACCACGTGAAACCTAAGCATGACCTCACACGATCACCTCAAACCTAGAGGTCAACTGACCTCTAGCCACAGCCTCACTCATTTGATCATGGTCACGTCAAGTCTAAGATGACCTGATCACGTCAAACCTAGAGATCAAATGACCTCTAGGCACTACCTCACCTCACGTATTTGGTCATGACCACTTGAAGTCTAAGCATGACCTCATACCTTTCCTGAAGTCAACAAGTCTTAACGTTTGTACACGAGATAGTCATGCATCAATCACACTTCCAATGCACACAAACGACACTCGTATCTCAGAAATTATTTACATGCAAAGAGCATTCGCTAAAAGATTTAACAACTCGACATTATACGTTTATCATCAAAGCGCGCTTACAAGTCAACTAATGCATAATGGCACCGGGATTGGAAATAAGATATGTCATCGCATACTGCTTACACAGTCCCTACAATCAAAAACTTTTCGGAAACGCCGATGATTGCCACAGCGAAATTCGCTTCGCAGTGCGCCTTCAGCCATACAATCCACCCCCTCCTCCCCCCCCCCCTCGGACGCAAATATTATAAATCACTCCAAATGCCAGATTCTACAATTGGGCCGCAAACACAAAACGACCCTATTCTTGCGATGATATTTGATTAGTTGTATGCTTACTCCCCCATACATCGATGCCCTCAATTTAAAGCTATGAATGCTACAAGCATGGGGAATGCGACCTTTCAAAGGCATAGTGACACGTAGGCGTCTATGTTCTTCCCCCCTCCCCCCATCTGCGAGCTCTGTGAGGACTAGTCATTGATCAAATTTTGCAGGAGACGAGAACTCGCGTTTATGAAGATATATCTGGCGCAAAAACTTCTTAAAAACCAGAGCCAGGAAAAATTTGCGTGAGCCGTTATCTCCACCCCGTAAAATTTGTTCGGCTTGGTAGACGCTACTAAACATTACTAAAAGATTTTTTCTAAACCAAATTCGATATTCGCTGGTTATCTTTCCTCTTTCGCTAATACTTATTCATTCAAACAAGAGACGCAGAATGCAAAGAGAAATGTTTGTATATATATATATACAAATATATATATATATATTTGTATATATATATATACAAATAAATAAATAAATATATATATATATATATATATATATATATATATAAAATCTACAGAGCTTTGCAGGCAGTTCTGGATTGAGAAAACCGGTGTAACCCCCACGAAAAGATTACTGAGCATTTAAAGATGGCACAAAACCCGCGGCGAAATGCTGCTAAGGAAATTCAAGAGCGAGCATATGATCAAGGTGCAACCTCAGTATTGGCAAACGCGCTCAAGCACTGCGATTCGGTTACCGCGCATATGCTCGAATATAAATATATAAAACACAGCTGATTAACAGATTGCTTCAAGAAGGCGGACTACAGGCACAGTATGAAATGAATGTTGCACGCTGATGAGCCTCACGGAGAGTTAAGTAAACTGCGCTGACAGAAGGACTGCACAGGGTTATGATCTGATCAGTTTTTACAGATCCGATGGCCGGAACGCCAAAATACTGATAAGGAAAATGGAATCGCCAGGGACTATCAAACTCACATGGCTGCAATAAAAATACATTTTCTACATCTCGGTAATCTTGTCCGAATGCACCCACTTTGAAAATTCCGAATTCCACGACTCCCCCATGTACCCGATCAAACCATCCGAAGGAAAAGTGCCAATGCGGCAAGGGTCGGAAAATGTTCCCAAAGCAAATATAATGTTTTCTGTCAGCAGACAAATCTGCCCTTCACTATCGATTATTAGCGAGGCAATCTCAAAAATGAACAGCACTAATCGCGCATTGCAAAAATAAAGTTCTAGTTAGGCAATCCGCCTACATCACCTTATTAGTGCAACTATGGCAAACGTACAGGGACCGAGTTCTTAAGTATGTGTCATTTGCTTTAGAGGCTTCCCTCTCCACATCTTTTTCAAATTCATGCGGGAAAAGCATCGGTCAACACTGCCAATGAAGAAACTTGCTGCTTCATATTCTTTCCTTCTCTATCACCTACTGCACGTAGTGGGATAGGGCGGTACAACAGATTAAAATAATGAGTTGAACCGAGAACGTCAGATTCCACAGATTTCGCATTAAAAATACGAGTGGAATGTAACTTGAAGAGATAAGATTCTGATCTCAAAACTGTAATCATTTAATCAAAAAAGATATGAAGTCGACCCTTAGAAAGCAGTAAAAATGAAAAATGCTGCCTGATAATTTTCTGATTGTCCCGGTAGTGCCATGACTAATTATCGCATGCGACTTTAAAAACTGAAGTGATTAATGAAGAGAAATAAAAGAAATAAAAGCGAATAATGAAAGGCAAAAGCAACTGTTGAGAATTGGGAAGATGAATGACATGCCAATAGAACAAATACGAACAAGAGTACAATTACTGCAACACAACTAGCAAATGATTAGAACTCTCCAAATACAAAATTCCCACTTACCTTCCCCTCCCCCTCCCCCACCCTCTCCACTCCCCTGCAAAACTTCTATCGGCTTTAACGCGAACCTGGCACGTATTTCTGCTATAGGAACTATCATTCACTGTAGTTAAGAGCATCCGAAAAACCTTTCCTCATTGAATTCAATCCCCTCCGGGTACTTCTGCTTTCCTTTCCCCTGAACCTAATTTCCTCTTACCATCAAGTAGCTTCATTAGAAACAGCTCATTCCCTTCAAATAATTCAGTTGTTCAGCATGTGTGCTTAAACGAGAAAGTATTCCAAGCAGTCGATAAAACTTTTTCAAAACATTGCTAGCCATTAAAATCATCGGGATTTGTGTCCTCGGTCTCCGACAGCATTCCCTCCTCCAAAGACAGTTCTGTATCATCGTCAACCTGTACCGAATTTTCTGAAAAAGGAACCTGCAAATGTTTATATACGTTACGCACATAAAATACAGCATAGGCATGTCGGTGAGGAGCGGAGAGGAGAGGAACTGGAGATAAGAGAAAGGAGGAAGAGATGATCGGCCACTGGTTCCGAAACATCTTAGTACTTCTGAACACAACGGTGCATTTAAGCAATAAAAAGAAAATACAAGTGGGCGGTCGCCGTACTCTTGATAAGCTTTCGTCCTCATAAAGATTTGATTAGCTGCTAGGTGCAGGAAAATAAGCTATAAAAGTATTATGGAAATAGTTACATGAAAGTGCGCATAAAAACTCCATGAGAGTATGTCCCTCACGCTTTGCTTTAATGGAAGAATGTCGTACTTAAAGATGACAGCAATGCAGTAATGCGAGAGTAATTGATAATTCACTTCCTAATCACAAGCATGTTAGCACACCCCATTACGGGAACAGCTAACCGTAATGGAGGCTGCTGAGATGGCCACTGTCGGGTGCGACGTCACCATGCTGCATTGCATGCTTGAAATCCACTTCGTCGACCAACACTGTCCTCCACACAGTCGACTGTGGCTCGACTTCAGCGCCTTCCATACCGATCCCGACAGCATTCTGCTCTCTCTGCGATACTCTTGCCATCACTGAATGCATACTGGCATCGAAATATAGAAATTCATAATAAGCAAAACATACTTTTATGAGCATCGGAATATGTCACCGAAACAGCGCGCAGAGCAGGTGACTGTGAATCAAAGGCGGTGACCAGTCAATAAACCCTTCGAATAATGAAGTCCATATTTAAAGAAGGACAATTTATTCGTCAACCTAATTTGATGCTGCTAAGCATGAGAGTAATGAGTGGTGAATTGATTGTGAGCAACAGATTTCGTACTTAATAAGTCCATTAAAGAACCATTCAGAAGTGTGAACAATTCCTGTCAAAGTATTGAACAGAAAGGCAAACTCATAGAATATTGTACGATCTTATTACATATTGATTCTTATTCTCTCTCCTCCAAAAAGTACGAAATTCACCACCTCCACCTCGTTTATAGGTCCCCGCCAATCAAACGTTTCCTCACTGAACCACAGCAGACCACCTTAGTGAAGCAACTCTTCATTTTCAGTGTTTACATACTAGGCATACAATGTCATCCTCCATTACGCATATCAGTAAATATAGGAAAACCATAAGCTCCTCCCCGGATATAAGCCATTGTTTCAAAAAACCATCGAGAATTGAAAGCAGGGCCTCATTGCAGATAAACACAAAAGTCCTCGTAATTGCAGAGCTGCAAAACATCTCTGTGAAAGGCTTTTGATCCCCATGCAAGGGTGTTCAAAGCGAAATCGCGATAGAGCATTTCTGAGCGAATAGACCCCATTTCTACGTTACTGTCTACGACTTAAGGTTATATTAGTAAAAAGCCCATATGAAAAGGATTCTAAGAAGGGAAAGAAAGAAAACCCATACGATTATTAAAGAATTTTTCTCTTTCTTTTTCATTCATCGCCTACATTCTTTCCTTACTGAATACCGTTGAAGAATTCTGAGGGAAAAGGTTTTTTTCCCTTCGCTCCGCATTATGCAAACTCCAATCGCAACAGGTTTATCAACGGAACTAAACTTACGAGTACATAAACGTTTTTTTTTTTAATTTCTTTCTCCCCCAAATACAAAATTCACACGATATTATCTTCCACGGGATTTCCTTATTGAATCTACACTGGCGTGACTGCCTTAGGCATAATCATCAGGTGGTTACGAAGTGCAATTCATTAACGCGATAATCGTGTTCCTATCAAGTGATCAAATCTGCGGAAGAGGACAACAGAACTTTTTTAGTGCAACTATCTTGCTGAAGATACATAAAAAGAAATAAATTAGAAAGTATTCTGCTGCCAAATGATTCTTTTCCTATAGTAAAACAAATATATGCATGCCAAATATGCTAACAATAACAGTGGGAAAGCCCTTTCTTGGACGACTTTTCAATGAGGACAGGGCAAAAGCCAAGACAACCCCAAAGGTACCGGTACCTTAAAAAGTTGAGGTCACCATCACGAAGGATTTCAGGACGAAAATCTTCGAAAATCCTTGAAAATTACAATTTCTCGAGAAAATCATGTTGATGGCCAGGAGGAAAGAAAAAACTATGACGGAAAGAAAATTTCAAAGTCTTGGGAATATCCACATTTTTCCACAAAAGATCCCCAAAAACTGGTTTTCGGAATGCACACATCATCTAAAGATAAAGCAATAATTTCGATTCAAATAAGAAACACCTTTAACGTTTTGATATCCGAAGCACCCACAAGTGATATAGCACCAATCTGAACAAACAGAATGTCGGTCTCGTCGGTGCAGCCAAAAACCTTTAAAATTCCCGAGAAGTTTGCAAGATTTGAAGCAATCGCCGACGGGGTCTTGCACCAAGATGAGTACATTTAAAACTTTCATTACAAATATGACCTGATAAGGCGACAGCCATCAAGAAAATTTGTAAATTTTTTCCGGCAATCCTCTGATCTAGTGGGTCCAGGCTGACGCTAAGCAATCTAACGCGAAGCATCAATCTGGCCCCCGTTAGAAAACAGAAATGCGAAGGCTTCGCGCCCACCGTTCTCACAACTCTCTTTCCGCCTTCTCCCCCCCCCCCCCCCCCCAAAAAAAACGAAATACTTGTGCTACAAGTCGGCAGCTAGCACTGTCCTTTCTTATGCCTTTGGGACGATGCAGGATATAGCGGAATCAGTGGACATGGGAATGACTTCTGAACCGGACGATCACGGAGAATCTATGTCGCAAAGTTCATGTGCGTGATCATGAAGGCAATACAAATACAACACTTGCCATGATCGAAGCAGCTGATTCAATGACTGGAAAATTTGGAAAGGCTAGTTGCATAAATGGGTGGTGGTGGGGGGGGGGGGAGGTGGGGAAAGCATTGTTCGCGAGCGAACTAAACACCTATGCTGTCACTTTCATATAGCTTAGCTGGAGGGATCTTTGTTTGAAATAGGAAAACCACTCGCACGGCAGAAAAAAAAAATTTTCGGCACTTATATGTGAGCCAAATTGGTTGGCGCAAGATCATCAAGAAAATTTGCATGCGTTGTGCGATCGATCACCCCACTTCTACTGATCCTTCCCGATTTGACGGCATAACAACTGTACCAAATGAGGTTGGTAGTCAATAAAAGCGTCATACCATCACGACCGCGTAAAGGCATCCTTATGGCTGGGTTGGCATTAGCGTGTTCGGCTGCCGCACGTGCCAACTCCACCTCATCAACCAACACGCCGATCCATGTCGATTCACTAATGCCAGCCGCATCGACGTTTCGACTGCCTAAACAACTTACGGTTATGATTGTATGCGATTATAAATCTAAGAAATATAAATAAATTTGCTCACCTGGCAAGGGAGAGTGTCGGTAACTCAAAGATAATATGAAAATTACGAATTAGGAACCTGTTTTGTACATTCAATTTCAACGGTCTTTCCTCACATCTGGAAATATGCAATTTTTTGGCATTAGCCACAATATCCCTTCCAAAGTTGATGAAAAAAATAAAAAGACCTCGTTTCATCCCACTGTGAAACCTTTGCTCAAACAAATACCAGTGCAATTGGTGATTCATCAGCATATCTCTGCTTACTTAATCAGCGCTCATAGAATCTGCTGTTAACTCATATGCCGATTAATCGAAACTGCAGATCTGTCTTTTCACATACTCAACATTTATTTGCAATTAAGAATTTTAAGTTCCTTACAAATTGCTAATCGACCCGCTATCTTTAGTGACAGTGATTTGCCCTTTCCTTTCATTATTGTGCTGAATTATCCATTTCCCAACTTTAAAGACTTAAATTGCCAATTTTCATTTCTCTGAAACGAGTACAAGTAAAATATCAACGGCTCTATCATTGCAAGACCTAATGAGTTTCAAAACACAACAGCAACCTCAAGCCATTTAGTGATCTCTTCCTCAAATTAAAACCACCTAAGACACCTAGGCAATAATTCAGGTTTAAAAAATTTCCCATAAAAAAGTGGATATACGACTTAGAAGCGCGCCGGAAAAGTGAGTATTCTACCTCAACGCAGCCATCTTCCTTCCAGTACTAAGATATGGATTTTTCAAAAAGTTGTAACCACATGGATTTACCAAAAAAGATGATCCGATATGCAGATATGAAAAGAGAGAAATAAAAGAGAAGTGCAACTTTTCCATAGGTCCTATCATAAACTCAAATACGAAGAAAGTGAAGAGAGGACAACGGAAGAAAAGAAGCAGTGGAAGGGAGAGAGGAGGAAAGGAGGGGGATGGAATCAAAGGTAAAAACTTGCAATGGTCGCCATATGTGGGACAGCGTATTTTGGTTCAAAAATCAAAAAGAAAAGAGAAAAAAAATTTTCTGGCAGTTCAAATTAGACATATTCTCCCTCGCTGATATCCCTATCCATCTTAAAATGGCTATATCTCTAATGTATCAATTTTAAATTATGCAATAATTTACCGTTAACTGCGTTTCGCATATTCATTGTATGTGTGGCGATAATCGGACTAATTCGGGCACTTTCGAGTTCACTCAATTTGCCAACGTTAACCGCGTTGAGTGCATCAAATTCATCGACGATTAATTCACCTCGACTTGCTGCTTCAGCTAGATCAATTAATGGCATCCCCACGTGCACAGTTCAACAATTTAAAAAAATAACAACCTGAAATTTGAACAATAATAAGAACACTATAATTCATAAATGAAAAAAAAAACGAATCGGGAGAAGTGCACAAGGCATGCTTGAACTCTTTCTCTTTCTAATATACCGTAATTACCAAGTTATACTGTATATCACCTATGGAATCCAAAGCACCTAAAAATTTCCAACTATTGCGCTGATTTACCGTAGAAAATTGCGATATACAATGAAGTTATGCAGAATCAGGTAATTACCAAAGTCAAACCGCTATAAGCATCTTTCCGATTACTCGTTGCTGGATGATGTATTTTTACCGGCTCTCTCTCTTCCTTAATGGGATTCTAGCTCAACTGAATCATCCCCTTGAAACCGTTACTCTTGGGTGAAGTTGAACCTTCCAGCAGCACCTTGCTCAATGTATACATCAATTACAACGCAAGCCATGTACTTTTAAGCATGAGACATTACAGCCATGGAATGCCTCTGCATAGAACCGCGTATTAACGATATGGACAGACTTATGGTGCACACGATTAGGTCAAGGAGTGGGCACTTGCGCCGTTGAATGTTTTCTATGAAGAAAGTTGCTCCATGGAGTGAAAGTTACAAACGGAGTATCTATGCATGGCACTAAGTAGTTAAAGTATAAATGAATGCCCTGATTAACACTTACTATAAGGCACCTAAAAATACTCTTGAGGCAACCGTCCGCATATAGAAAGATCATTCGTGCCAGAAATGGCTGCCCGTAAATATCGTACCATCATCCGTGCGGAAATAGAGTAGCCCAGGTTAAGGCGCAGACAGAAAGCGGCCAACGATATGGGTTCTAGCTTAGCATTAATATGGATAAACACTGCTACAAATCTATGACCTAATGTGTTATGCATGGCGTTGAGCAATAATATACTGCGCAAAGTTGCATTGCTAAAATATATAAGATGGGTCAATGGTGCGCGGTTCGGTTATAGCGTCATCGCTTATATTATTCACAGTGTGAAAGGTGCCACATCAATTTTCTCGTTTCCCTAATAAGATTTCAAGGAAAAAACCCCCATTTTCCGCTTCAAAGAATTTAGTCCTTCCCCCCCCCGCCACATCACTCCCAACTTTCCCCAACTTGAATAAATAATCGAACATCTTATACAGAAAGATTTACCTCGAAATCACTGATCACAACAGCAACAGACTAAATTAATTGGTAAAGAGAGGACATATCGCTGATCGCCAATTATGCCACTATGCATTGATGCAACCCAGAGATGTATAACTCAGAATTCAATGTATAACGACACAACTCTGCACTACACTTTCAAACAAAATTACAGGTTCTATCTTTACTAAACAATTGTCTATTTCAAATTGCTATTAAATATACAACATCATATAAAATATCACTTCATAATGGCATTATGGTTAGCGTGCCGATCGACGATTTTATTGACAACACATTATTGGCAGCCGTTGTGACGACAGCGAAAAAGACAGGTGGCGAAGAAATATTTCAGCATTCTTCTGTGGAAATTCAACATTTTTGAGCGACACACTCACCACTAAAGAAAAAATAAAAAACCTCAAGTAAAAAACGAATTCATTCGTTTTAAGCGAAGAGACGAATCATGCATCATATAAACATTGAGTAAATTATGACCAAATCATCCCTAACAGTCTACACTTCTCGAGAAAACTAAAAACTAATGAGAAAGAAAGAGCATTCCGTTATTCGAAATAATCCTTTTATGGGAAATAAGAATACTGAACAAATTTAAATCAGGAAAAAAGCCCAATACCGACACCGGATCGACTTCACATCCTCCTCACCTCTACACCAACACCGGATCGATTTCACACCCTCCTCCCCTCTACACCAACAAAGGATCGACTTCATCCTCTCCCCTCTACACCAACATCGGATCGATTTCATAAACCCTCCCCTCTACACCAACACAGGATCGATTTCACCCCTTCTCCCCTCTGCACCAACACCGGATCGATTTCACCCCCTCCTCCCCTCTGTACCGACACCGGATCGACTTCACACACTCCTCCCCTCTACACCAACATCGGATCGATTTCACACCCTCCTCCCCTCTACACCAACATCGGATCGATTTCACATCCTCCTCCCCTCTACACCAACATCGGATCGATTTCACACCCTCCTCCCCTCTACACCAACACCGGATCGATTTCACACCCTCCTCCCCTCTACACCAAAACGGATCGACTTCACCCTCTCCCCTCTACACCAACATCGGATCGATTTCATAAACCCACCCCTCTACACCAACATCGAATCGATTTCACACCCTCCTCCACTCTACACCAACACCGGATCGATTTCACACCTTCCTCCCCTCTACACCGACATCGGATCGATTTCACACCCTCATCCCCTCTACACCAACATCGGATCGAATTCACCCTCTCCTCTCTACACCAATACCCGATCGATTTCACACCCTCCTCCCCTCTACACCAACATCGAATCGATTTCACACCCTCCTCCACTCTACACCAACACCGGATCGATTTCACCCCATTCTCCCCTCTGCACCAACACCGGATCGATTTCACCCCCTCCTCCCCTCTGTACCGACACCGGATCGACTTCACACACTCCTCCCCTCTACACCAACATCGGATCGATTTCGCACCCTCCTCCCCTCTACACCAACATCGGATCGATTTCACACCCTCCTCCCCTCTACACCAACATCGGATCGATTTCACACACTCATCCCCTCTACATCAACATCGGATCGATTTCACACCCTCCTCCCCTCTACACCAACATCGGATCGATTTCACACCCTCCTCCCCTCTACACCAACATCGGCTCGATTTCACACCCTCTCCCCTCTACACCAACACCGGATCGATTTCACCCCAATCCCCTCTACACCAACATCGGGTCGATTTCACACCCTCCTCCACTCTACACCAACACGCGATCGATTTCACCCCCTCCTCCCCTCTACACCAACATCGGATCGATTTCACACCTTCCTCCCCTCTACACCGACATCGGATCGATTTCACACCCTCATCCCCTCTACACCAAAATCGGATCGACTTCACCCTCTCCTCTTTACACCAATACCCGATCGACTTCACCCCCTCCTCCCCTCTACACCAACATCGGATCGATTTCACACCCTCCTCCCCTCTACACCGACATCGGATCGATTTCACACCCTCCCAGCCTCTAAACCGACATCGGATCGATTTCACACCCTCCTCCCCTCTCTACCGACACCGGATCGATTTCACACCTTCCTCCCAACTACACCAACACCCGATCGATTTCACCCCCTTCTCCCCTCTACACCAACATCGGATCGATTTCACACCTTCCTCCCCTCTACACCAACACCGGATCGATTTCACCCCCTCCCCTCTACACCAAATCGGGTCGATTTCACACCCTCCTCCCTCTACACCAACACCCCATCGATTTCACCCCCTCCTCCCCTCTACACCAACATCGGATCGATTTCACACCCTCTTCCCCTCTACACCAACATCGGATCGAATTCACCCTCTCCTCTCTACACCAATACCCGATCGATTTCACACCCTCCTCCCCTCTACACCAACATCGAATCGATTTCACACCCTCCTCCACTCTACACCAACACCGGATCGATTTCACCCCATTCTCCCCTCTGCACCAACACCGGATCGATTTCACCCCCTCCTCCCCTCTGTACCGACACAGGATCGACTTCACACACTCCTCCCCTCTACACCAACATCGCATCGATTTCACACCCTCCTCCCCTCTACACCAACATCGGATCGATTTCACACCCTCCTCCCCTCTACACCAACATCGGATCGATTTCACACCCTCATCCCCTCTACACCAACATCGGATCGATTTCACACCCTCCTCCCCTCTACACCAACATCGGATCGATTTCACACCCTCCTCCCCTCTACAACAACATCGGGTCGATTTCACACCCTCCTCCCCTCTACACCAACAGCGCATCGATTTCATCCCCTAGGTTTCCGCCGCATCCCCAAGAGTGCAATGAAGCGATCGCGTCCATTGCAAATAACATCGAACAGAGCTATGCCAACAGCAGAAAAATAAAGTTCGAATCCTACTACCTGCCGATATGATTGGAGGAATGATTATTAGCGAAAGTGTGATAGGCTTCTATATTTTATGCGGTAAGAATAATATGAACTCCGTTCACTATCGAAATTAAATGCCGCAAAAATTATCAGTGAAGATAAGGCCGTAATACCTGCGAATTGCAATATCTGACAAGTCCTTAAAATAAACGATGAATACAACGGCAATAATAAGACCACATGAAAGCGTTCTACCACCACATAGTAAACTACATAATAAATGGAAAATCACATCAGAGATTGTGGCACAGTATGCGCTTTTTGCATTTGAATCAAACCATCGATTCAAGCGGCTGTTAAAATAATCAAAAAGAATAGAAAATAATGCAACTTTTTATGGAGCAGGCAATCGTACAAATCCTCGACTAAAATATCCATTGTTGGGATATATCAAACCGGCTGAGAATAAAACCATCTCGGCAGATGTTATGACAATATTGGGTGCCAATAAACTGTTCAATAAATATTCAGTAAACAAACAATATATGGATTCGGATATCATCTACTAAGCATCTCTCACTTTGGAGTCGAAACTAGCGGACAAACACGCTGCATATCACAATACAGTTTGCAAAAATTTACAAGAACACATAAAATGATACTTCGGATCGCCGCATTAATGAGTCGTTGGGGTGTTTAAATTTTGTGATTGGAGAGTCATTACATCAGAATTAAACCCACAGTACGTACGAAAATTTTTTGGAAGAAACCAGAAAAATGAAGATTTTTGAACGACCTTAAATCTGTATAACTTTTTACTATATACGAAAAATTCGTAATAAATTTTTTCAAACGATAAATTCTTAAATTCTATAGTAGAGAAGTAAAAGTTCGAAGAAATTGTACGTAAATTTGAAAATCAAATTCTAGACGAGTAATGCGTGATTCTCTAAGATTCTCCACGCTGAATAAAACTTCTCTGAAGGTAGCTTCTCTAAGTGCTAACATAAAAAAGATTCCTATAGTGGAATAGGTTTTAATATCGGTTGAAAAATGCGCCATCGTCTAAGTGCACTTTAAAAAGTCTATTAAACATTTATTTCATCAATGAATCAAAAAACATTGAATTCACAATCGGCGATGACTGTAATCACAATTAAATATCGGTTACACAATTTAAGTTAATACCTCAGTATAATCATATATTTTATTTGATCAAAGGTAATATTTAGCATTTGAAAATTCAAAAAAAAAAAATAAAAAATAAAAAATAAAAATTCCCACGATTATTCGCCGAAATCAGATTAGTGGCGAAGAAAAGGAAACTGAGAAAAAGAAAATAGAAAAATGTTTCTGAAAATTATATAGTGAAAATCATAAAGATCTGCTTCTTTAGCAAATATAGCGACATTCTAGAGGAGTTGGCAAAACGTATGATGTACCATTATCTAGCAACAATTGTACTGTTTATTTTTCCCTTCCTTACGTCTTTAACTAATGCGCAACATCAAACAACTGTTTCGCGCATCACTCTTTCGCTTCTATACTCAAACCTGCCTCACCTCTTATTCCCGATCTTCCCCTCCAGCATGTCATTCGTGAGTATACGCCTATTAAACCATTAGTCGCCAATGCGCGCAAAAACAAATAACACAAAGAGGTTGTTGATCGACTGATCAGAAATGCAGCTCACAGAGGTATCAAAGTTGCACATCGAACTAGCGTACAAAAAAATGACGACCCTAAGGTACCGCAGGCGTCGACAAGCAGGGGATATGAATACACCCCAAAGGTTCGCCGACTGTTAATCCGTGACTTCGACTACTGAAATATGACTTCGTTCTCGGTGATTTTATCTCATCGTTTATGGGTTGATGGCGTATCACCTACATAGATTCTGTCATTCGATAACAATAACCTACCGCGACGTCATTTTAACCGCTGATTTTGAAGTTGTTTTTGTGCGAGAGTTACATTACACACAAAATAGCTTTCAAAAAGGTTTTGCATTGTTTTGTTTTGTTCCCTTTCATTGTTTGTTCGCGAACCTTTGGAGGCACATTAGGGAGTCTATACACCTTCACTATAGATCCGAGACCATGAGAGACGAGTGATCCTAGCCGATAATCTCTAAACAATAATATCTGAACTCGCCTTTTTCAGGAATGCCATCCTGGAAAACGCGCAGCAATAAAATAGCTAACTGGCGAGTTTATACTTCGAAATTGATTTACAGTTAAAACATTTCGAACCACTATCGGCTCATTAATGCCATTGAACACAATGTTGCACGAAGGCATACTTGGCAATTTATCAATTATCGCCTTTGCCTGTCAATTCCCAAAAATGGAAGAGTAATCGCCACTGCTGTGGAACATCGATCAGTATCTATGTGACGTCGTACTAGGCTCCACGACATTAAAAACCGGAAGACTGCTAAAAACCTATTGCCAGGCTATTGGTGCAGATTGCATTTTTGGGGTTTTCACCTTGTGCAACAATAGGCCATTTCCAATCGGACGCGTATGTAAGCACGAAGTCACCTGTTCATTGGTAGCGGCACTCATAGATGAACATCAGAACTACACCAACATCGGATCGATTTCACAAACTCCTCCCGTCTACACCGACATCGGATCGATTTCATACCCTCCCCCCCTCTACACCGACATCGGATCGATTTCACCCCCTCCTCCCCTCTCTACCGACACCGGATCGACTTCATACCCTCCTACCCTCTACACCAACATCGGATCGATTTCATAAACCCACCCCTCTACACCAACATCGGGTCGATTTCACACCCTCCTCCCCTCTACACCGACATCGGATCGATTTCACACCCTCATCCCCTCTACACCAACATCGGATCGATCTCACACCTTCCTCCCCACTACACCAACACCCGATCGATTTCACCCCCTTCTCCCCTCTACACCAACATCGGATCGATTTCACACCCTCTTCCCCTCTACACCAACACCGGATCGATTTCACCCCCCTCCCCTCTACACCAACATCGGGTCGATTTCACACCCTCCTCCCTCTACACCAACACCCGATCGATTTAACCCCCTCCTCCCCTCTACACCAACATCGGATCGATTTCACACCCTCTTCCCCTCTACACCAACATCGGATCGATTTCACACCTTCCTCCCCTCTACACCGACATCGGATCGATTTCACACCCTCATCCCCTCTACACCAACATCGGATCGAATTCACCCTCTCCTCTCTACACCAATACCCGATCGATTTCACACCCTTCTCCCCTCTACACCAACATCGGATCGATTTCACACCCTCTTCCCCTCTACACCAACACCGGATCGATTTCACCCCCTTCTCCCCTCTACACCAACATCGGATCGATTTCACACCCTCTTCCCCTCTACACCAACACCGGATCGATTTCACCCCCCTCCCCTCTACACCAACATCGAATCGATTTCACACCCTCCTCCACTCTACACCAACACCGGATCGATTTCACCCCATTCTCCCCTCTGCACCAACACCGGATCGATTTCACACACTCCTCCCCTCTACACCAACATCGGATCGATTTCGCACCCTCCTCCCCTCTACACCAACATCGGATCGATTTCACACCCTCCTCCCCTCTACACCAACATCGGATCGATTTCACACCCTCATCCCCTCTACACCAACATCGGATCGATTTCACACCCTCCTCCCCTCTACACCAACATCGGCTCGATTTCACACCCTCCTCCCCTCTACACCAACACCGGATCGATTTCACCCCAATCCCCTCTACACCAACATCGGGTCGATTTCACACCCTCCTCCACTCTACACCAACACGCGATCGATTTCACCCCCTCCTCCCCTCTACACCAACATCGGATCGATGTCACACCTTCCTCCCCTCTACACCGACATCGGATCGATTTCACACCCTCATCCCCTCTACACCAAAATCGGATCGACTTCACCCTCTCCTCTTTACACCAATACCCGATCGACTTCACCCCCTCCTCCCCTCTACACCAACATCGGATCGATTTCACACCCTCCTCCCCTCTACACCGACATCGGATCGATTTCACACCCTCCCAGCCTCTACACCGACATCGGATCGATTTCACACCCTCCTCCCCTCTCTACCGACACCGGATCGATTTCACACCTTCCTCCCAACTACACCAACACCCGATCGATTTCACCCCCTCCTCCCCTCTACACCAACACCGGATCGATTTCACCCCCTCCCCTCTACACCAACATCGGGTCGATTTCACACCCTCCTCCCTCTACACCAACACCCGATCGATTTCACCCCCTCCTCCCCTCTACACCAACATCGGATCGATTTCACACCCTCTTCCCCTCTACACCAACATCGGATCGATTTCACACCTTCCTCCCCTCTACACCGACATCGGATCGATTTCACACCCTCATCCCCTCTACACCAACATCGGATCGAATTCACCCTCTCCTCTCTACACCAATACCCGATCGATTTCACACCCTCCTCCCCTCTACACCAACATCGAATCGATTTCACACCCTCCTCCACTCTACACCAACACCGGATCGATTTCACCCCATTCTCCCCTCTGCACCAACACCGGATCGATTTCACCCCCTCCTCCCCTCTGTACCGACACAGGATCGACTTCACACACTCCTCCCCTCTACACCAACATCGGATCGATTTCACACCCTCTTCCCCTCTACACCAACATCGGATCGATTTCACACCTTCCTCCCCTCTACACCGACATCGGATCGATTTCACACCCTCATCCCCTCTACACCAACATCGGATCGAATTCACCCTCTCCTCTCTACACCAATACCCGATCGATTTCACACCCTCCTCCCCTCTACACCAACATCGAATCGATTTCACACCCTCCTCCACTCTACACCAACACCGGATCGATTTCACCCCATTCTCCCCTCTGCACCAACACCGGATCGATTTCACCCCCTCCTCCCCTCTGTACCGACACAGGATCGATTTCACCCCATTCTCCCCTCTGCACCAACATCGCATCGATTTCACACCCTCCTCCCCTCTACACCAACATCGGATCGATTTCACACCCTCCTCCCCTCTACACCAACATCGGATCGATTTCACACCCTCATCCCCTCTACACCAACATCGGATCGATTTCACACCCTCCTCCCCTCTACACCAACATCGGATCGATTTCACACCCTCCTCCCCTCTACAACAACATCGGGTCGATTTCACACCCTCCTCCTCTCTACACCAACATCGGATCGATTTCACACCCTCCTCCCCTCTACACCAACAGCGCATCGATTTCATCCCCTAGGTTTCCGCCGCATCCCCAAGAGTGCAATGAAGCGATCGCGTCCATTGCAAACAACATCGAACAGAGCTATGCCAACAGCAGAAAAATAAAGTTCGAATCCTACTACCTGCCGATATGATTGGAGGAATGATTATTAGCGAAAGTGTGATAGGCTTCTATATTTTATGCGGTAAGAATAATATGAACTCCGTTCACTATCGAAATTAAATGCCGCAAAAATTATCAGTAAAGATAAGGCCGTAATACCTGCGAATTGCAATATCTGACAAGTCCTTAAAATAAACGATGAATACAACGGCAATAATAAGACCACATGAAAGCGTTCTACCACCACATAGTAAACTATATAATAAATGGAAAATCACATCAGAGATTGTGGCACAGTATGCGCTTTTTGCATTTGAATCAAACCATCGATTCAAGCGGCTGTTAAAATAATCAAAAAGAATAGAAAATAATGCAACTTTTTATGGAGCAGGCAATCGTACAAATCCTCGACTAAAATATCCATTGTTGGGATATATCAAACCGGCTGAGAATAAAACCATCTCGGCAGATGTTATGACAATATTGGGTGCCAATAAACTGTTCAATAAATATTCAGTAAACAAACAATATATGGATTCGGATATCATCTACTAAGCATCTCTCACTTTGGAGTCGAAACTAGCGGACAAACACGCTGCATATCACAATACAGTTTGCAAAAATTTACAAGAACATATAAAATGATACTTCGGATCGCCGCATTAATGAGTCGTTGGGGTGTTTAAATTTTGTGATTGGAGAGTCATTACGTCAGAATTAAACCCACAGTACGTACGAAAATTTTTTGGAAGAAACTAGAAAAATGAAGATTTTTGAACGACCTTAAGTCTGTATAACTTTTTACTATATACGAAAAATTCGTAATAAATTTTTTCAAACGATAAATTCTTAAATTCTATAGTAGAGAAGTAAAAGTTCGAAGAAATTGTACGTAAATTTGAAAATCAAATTCTAGACGAGTAATGCGTGATTCTCTAACATTCTCCACGCTGAATAAAACTTCTCTGAAGGTAGCTTCTCTAAGTGCTAACATATAAAAGATTCCTATAGTGGAATAGGTTTTAATATCGGTTGAAAAATGCGCCATCGTCTAAGTGCACTTTAAAAAGTCATAGGAATTTGTTTCAAAATGCCGTTTCATACGGCGAAAAATTATTAAACATATATTTCATCAATGAATCAAAAAACATTGAATTCACAATCGGCGATGACTGTAATCACAATTAAATATCGGTTACACAATTTAAGTTAATACCTCAGTATAATCATATATTTTATTTGATCAAAGGTAATATTTAGCATTTGAAAATTCAAAAAAAAACAAATAAAAAATAAAAAATAAAAATTCCCACGATTATTCGCCGAAATCAGATTAGTGGCGAAGAAAAGGAAACTGAGAAAAAGAAAATAGAAAAATGATTCTGAAAATTATATAGTGAAAATCATAAAGATCTGCTTCTTTAGCAAATATAGCGACATTCTAGAGGAGTTGGCAAAACGTATGACGTACCATTATCTAACAATAATTGTACTGTTTATTTTTCCCTTCCTTACGTCTTTAACTAATGCGCAACATCAAACAACTGTTTCGCGCATCACTTTTTCGCTTCTATACTCAAACCTGCCTCACCTCTTATTCCCGATCTTCCCCTCCAGCATGTCATTCGTGAGTATACGCCTATTAAACCATTCGTCGCCAATGCGCGCAAAAACAAATAACACAAAGAGGTTGTTGATCGACTGATCAGAAATGCAGCTCACAGAGGTATCAAAGTTGCACATCGAACTAGCGTACAAAAAAATGACGACCCTAAGGTACCGCAGGCGTCGACAAGCAGGGCATATGAATACACCCCAAAGGTTCGCCGACTGTTAATCCGTGACTTCGACTACTGAAATATGACTTCGTTCTCGGTGATTTTATCTCATCGTTTATGGGTTGATGGCGTATCACCTACATAGATTCTGTCATTCGATAACAATAACCTACCGCGACGTCATTTTAACCGCTGATTTTGAAGTTGTTTTTGTGCGAGAGTTACATTACACACAAAATAGCTTTCAAAAAGGTTTTGCATTGTTTTGTTTTGTTCCCTTTCATTGTTTGTTCGCGAACCTTTGGAGGCACATTAGGGAGTCTATACACCTTCACTATAGATCCGAGACCATGAGAGACGAGTGATCCTAGCCGATAATCTCTAAACAATAATATCTGAACTCGCCTTTTTCAGGAATGCCATCCTGGAAAACGCGCAGCAATAAAATAGCTAACTGGCGAGTTTATACTTCGAAATTGATTTACAGTTAAAACATTTCGAACCACTATCGGCTCATTAATGCCATTGAACACAATGTTGCACGAAGGCATACTTGGCAATTTATCAATTATCGCCTTTGCCTGTCAACTCCCAAAAATGGAAGAGTAATCGCCACTGCTGTGGAACTTCGATCAGTATCTATGTGACGTCGTACTAGGCTCCACGACATTAAAAACCGGAAGACTGCTAAAAACCTATTGCCAGGCTATTGGTGCAGATTGCATTTTTGGGGTTTTCACCTTGTGCAACAATAGGCCATCTCCAATCGGACGCGTATGTAAGCACGAAGTCACCTGTTCATTGGTAGCGGCACTCATAGATGAACATCAGAACTCCGCTTATGTCGTTCGATACGGTAGTAGCTTGAGTTAACTACACTCGCATTAAAATATCAAAACCCCATCATAACTAATGATGCATAATACATGTCGATTCTTCAGCTAGATGATATATGATTCACGTTTTATAGAGAGCATCTAGCAATATCCTTACTTATATGCGTACAAGGAAAACGACTAAATAGTAGCAAATGAATCAAGAAGTAATAAAAAGTGTTTTAAAAAATCATCAACTGAACAAGATGCCATACATTCGTGGAAATATCAACGAATTAATATTACAAAAGTAGAGAATATTAGAGTACCATAAGGTATAAAACAACGAAATAAGTTGCATGCCTAATTTCTTCTCTTAACTTTTAAAGTCACGAATTAAGTTGCTTGCAAAAAAAAGAAAAAAAAATTCTTTAAAAAATACACTCTGACAAGTGGCATCATCAGTGAGTAGAAGCGATCAACTAACTTCCGTTTCTTATCAACTCGTTCTAAAATACTAGCAATGACCTTAGGGTTGTTCATATAAGCTCCATACAACTTTAAAACCTATTTGAATAAACATAAAAAATAATAAATCAACCGAAAGATTATATTTCTTTTTGAAGCGCTTAGAAAACAATCAATGCATTTCAATTCCCAAGTAGCTTTAATTTTCAACACATAATTTGTTAGCTACTATAGGCAACGAATGCTCGGAAAAAACCGCCGCGACAATTACACCACGGAAGTTTTGCACAATTCATGCTTCATGGATTTAAATACATCGCATCAACCGGCTGCTTAAATAGGCGAAAGCAACCAAAGAACAGCAGTCATTCAGTTCACGATAAAACTAATTGGTCATGTAAATCTTGGATAAAACGAATCGGCTCCAGGTCATAACTTACTGGCAGCAGAAGGAAACCGCCTAATATGCTGGAATTGTAAGCAAATATACCCCAGGCGATCCTAGGATACACAACGCAATAGGGAACTTATATCGCTTAGCTTCATGATTTGAAGGTTGCAGCTGCGGGCATCGGCTTCTGCACTAGAAATCGTCATACGTCTGTCTGCACCAAACAAGCAGACACATACATACACAGACACAACAACACATCACTTCTATCAAAAAAATTCGAAATTTGCATAAAGAGTTCTTGCTCGTTCATGAGTGGAGTTAAGCAAACCAAAATGACGACAAAAATAAAGAGCTCTTGCAAGACACGATTGGTAAGCATCGTCAGAATCGGTCGTGCAGCTAGCTAGCTGCCTAACAGCCGCGAAACTACTCCACGAAACATCAACGAATAACACGGCAAACATTGCATCACACATAGAAAAAAACACTCTTCAAAAGTGTACGTAAAATGCAGAGAGCATAGATGAATAGGCATCACGAAGAGAACACATATATCATTGCAAGAAGACAACAAAACGACAACAGAGATGATGTGTAACGCAATCTGCGAGGAAGCATTCCACCTGCTTGCACAAATTAATCAACGGAAATAGTCCCCCCCCGCGCTTGCTAGAGATTCTAATAAAGCATTCCACCAAGTTTATTTACAAAGGTGTTAGGTCAATTCCGCCATGACTTTCGTTCGCTGTTAAATAGCGCTATTAGTACGGCGAGGGATTCATGTGCAAAAGGATTCAAGTAGAAAAAGACTGCTGGGAAGGGGTGGGAGTAACGAGAATCAGCAGGGGAATCTTTAAACAGACCGCTGGGAAGAGGTGGGAGTAAGGAGAATCGACAGGGGAATCTTTAAACAGACCGCTGGGAGGGAGTGGGGGCAACGAGAATCAACAGGGGAATCTTTAAACAGACCGCTGGGAAGGGGTGGGGGTAAGGAGAATCGACAGGGGAATCTTTAACATCAGCAGCTAGATACCTAGCATGTGCCGCTACTTGTGACCCATTCAATATAACGCAAAAAATTGGGCCTTTTTTATGAATATTAGCCATATACAATTATCTACTCAAATACGTTTCTAATAAAACTATATGCCTCTCAAAAATTTTGAAAAATATTGTTTCATTCAAAAATTTACTTCTAAGAACTCAATTCAAAGCCACTAATAGATCACATGGTACGATAAACATTCATGTTTTAATCTAATATTCAATCTATCAATCTACTATAGAGCTAAATTATTAATACGTATTTAATAACGAAAATAATAGTAAAACATACTTTCACATAAAGAAATTCATATGATATTAGAATGGATCATTAAAATGACCACTCAATAAATGACCACTCAATAAAATGACCACTGAATTCAATAACGTTTTTATCGACATTATACTACATTCGACTTAAAGTGATCGAAAAAATAATGAAACATTCAACGATAAATAATATAATGAAAAAACAACAAATCAAACATTTAAAGATTGACATTCTTGAGCAAATAACAAAAATATCCGTTTATTTCCATTCGATAATAATTGTCTTTTTCCACAAATTACCCGCAAATATTTCATTGCAATCGTATTTACATAACCAATGAACATCAGAATAGTACGATTCGATATATATATATATATATATATATATATATATATATATATATATATATATATATATATATATATATATATATATATATATATATATATATATATATAATGCAAAACAACTTTTTCCCTAAATTATGAAGACTAAAAAATTGTTTCCTTTTGGGCATCAAAGCTTAAATTTACCCCGGAAGGTTCATATTTAGTGCCTCAGTATGTTATTATTTTCTGCCGAAAAGTAATTCACTATGAGCGCTCATAAAAACGAAGAAAATTGCATTAGCAAACTGCTCTTTAGATAGCATTGCCTGCACTTTAGCTGTGCGAAATGCACTTCTCTTTATACATGCCCATAGGGTGTGATGAAGAGGTCGACGATTTTATTTTTTTCATATTTAGGTGGAGAGGGGGGGGGAGAGGAGGGCGGGAGGATAAGAAGGGGACAGTAGAAGCAACCGAGGAAAAATTTTTACCCGAAGGATGATCTCACTAAGCATTTTGTCGAATTATTTTTCCTCACTTCATTAGGCAAGAAAGACTGTTTATTCAATCCCTCTGTGCCATTTTAAAGTATGTAAATTCAGTATAAAATGTCCATTACTGATTTCATAAGAAACATTTTTGCATTTCATTTACAATAATGAATAAATCCCACTAATTATCAATAAAAAACAAAACATTGAGAAGTGTATTTTGATATTTCTTACTAAAGATTAATCAAATCCTAACGAAATGGAATTTAAATCACTCTAAAATAAAGGCGGATTTGATTAGCAACAAAAACATAAGAAACAGATATAATAGACCCTGAACTCACATCAATTTGCCTATATTGCACTCTCAATTTATGAATGAGAATAAAAGAATTTTCAAACAAAAGTCATCAAAACAAACATCAAAAATCTCGAGAAGAAAGATAACCTCTTCATTTTTTTTTCATTCTTTCAATCCATACACACCTTATCTATGTAGAACCAATAGATCATTCAATTCCCATATCTTGCAGTCTACATGTTGCCACAGTTAAGTATTCAACGTTAATGCGCTCTACACATCTTACACTTTGTTCCAATTGTAATCCCACCGGAATATCCACTCTAATCTCGACAAGGGTCTTTTTCATATTATTGAGGGTTCGATTAAGTGCGGAAAATAAAGTTGCATCGATATGTTCATCGAGTATACGTACCGCTGCACTCGAGTGGTGATAATCGGGTCCATCACAATAAAGCATAAAATCAACACCATATGATAGACCTGGTCTAACCACCCAACCTAATTGGCGTAATTTTCGATAGCACGCATAACGTTTCACAAAACTTATTCCTGCATATGAATAAAAACACCGCCAGAGATCATCAACTGAAAGTTGCTTATCGGCCGAAGAAACCTTCAAAACGCTCAAATCGTACATCAAATATATTGCTTCTTCCATGCCAAGACGAAGACGTCGATCCTTTGAGATCATATTTGCCCATAATTCCATCTGCCTGCAAAATTTATTGTCCATTAAAGAACCATGCAACAAAATCATACGCAAAGTTCAAAAATTTTTCCCAATACTGCATCATATCAGATATCGTAGTCTTCTACTTGAGAGCCTCTTCCCTTTTCACTCCCTCTTTGTAAATCACCTTCCAAGTAGACGACCGTTTCGTGAAATTTCGGATGATATTAGCGTCTCACTCGAATATAAGCCCACGTCAATCATCACTACTTATTGCTGTCTCAACTATAAGTCCGTTGTGAATTTGGTGAGCGGTAAAAATATTGGATTCTTTTCAACTATAATGAGATGATCATAAAAAGTTGAAAAGTACACAATCCCAGAGTTTTAATTTAGTGCATATTTTTGGAAAATACTTTCGAACTATGACGTTTGAATCATGACACGCAATATTTTCCTCAAAAATATTGCTCACTGATGAAGAAGCAATATAAATAATAGAATTGCTTGAATTATAACAACGAGCTTAATAATAAAAATCCCGACGGGGCCAAGCTCGAATCAGTCTAAAACCAACGACATAAAAAGATGACAATCAGCGTGGAATGCAGCATCTACCGCAATTGACTATCACTATAACATTGAGCTTCATTTGGGTGACAAGTCAAGTGGGACGTGTCCTCCTTTCAGCAATTCTATCAAACATCCTATTCCCCTCCCATCCCTCCCCCCCCCCCCATGTCAGCCAAATCGACTGCCACACTTCGCTGTGTAAAAACGTTCTGTCCAACTTGTTCAACAATATTTTCATTGGTATCCATTCTCAGCTTTCAGATTCAGAAACTTTGTTCAACAAAATTCTCGCAATTTCCCTTCATTTACCTTTTTTTTTGTAAATAAAAAATGAGCAAATAATGTGAAACACCACTAAAATTTTCTCAGAATTGCATTGCTAGACGCACTTTGAGTTAGAAAGTGCTTGCGAATAGAAAAAAATCAGTCGGAGACACTACGTCGATGAGATTTATATTCATAATAACCTCAACGGATCATATAATTTCCACGCATACATATTTTCTCCATCCACACGGCAACCCTTCTACCTTTAGGCAAACACTCTTCACTATGCACTATACGAAACCATAGAAACCATAGTAACACTTCACCTTTATCGGTAAGTCTATTCTTGCTTGAGCATTTATTGCGCCTATATTGAATTCAGTTGTTATTTTAGGCATGATCGAGGATAAAACCAGAAAAAAAAAGGAAAAGGAATCTATGACCATATGAAGAATGGTTAAACCAAACGACAGACTCAGAACGGCGAATCACGACGGCTAAATTATCGACTCATTATATGTCTCGAATTAATTAAATATTTATGAATAAAGTGGAATAAAACTTACTTTGTATTTTCATAAATTTCTTCACTGTTGTTGGTTTCATTTCCAGTATCCTTGTTTTCCATACTTGCATCGGATGTTGACTTTTCTTTATCTTTTTCTCTGTCGGTTGGATCAGATCTTCGAGCGATCACTTCAGAAGAGCTATCCGCTGATGTGTCGAGATTCTTGCTATGTTCCGAGTCGGCGACATCGAATGGTGTTTCATTAGATGCGATCTTATCGGCTTCTTTCGAAGGAATATCCATAGTGTTTATTGTTGTACGCATCGCTTTTTCATGAATTTCATTTGCTTTTTCAACTGTTGCTAATCTTAAAGCTCTCTTTTTTGTTTCCAATTTATTCATCACCTTTTCGGTTGAACTCAATGCATTTCTCTCAATTCTAAAACATTCTGGTGTAACGATCGGTTCACGTCGTTCAATAAAACACCCAAAACATCCCATATCATTGAGATCATTCGCCTCTCTTCGATCATTTATTAAAATCTCACCAGCAAATAATACACCATTATAATGACCTGTTGGAACGATAATCGGACTTCTATAATTGTCGGGTACACCACGTTTTCGTTCGAAATACATCAAATCCATTAGTTCCTGAAAATATTTTATTATTCCATGAAAAAAAACGTTGATATTAGATGGATATCATTGACGTTAGAGCATATCAAATATTGAAGCATATAATCACCTTGTGGAAAGATTTTAAACGTCATCGAAGTGACCGGAAAAAAAGTGGGAGCCAAAGGGGCATTTAGTTAGTTTGGCTGATCTTTGTAAATTATGGCTGCATCAACAGCACCCCACTTCTCTCCCCCCCCCCCCCCACATCACTACCCTACCCTCTCATCTCCCATTTTACTAGGTGCTCACCCATCTGACGGGCAATAAAGTTTCATTGGTATTCACTCGCCAATCATTCATCTTTCTAGCCAGAACGTACGTTCAATTTTATGCTTCTTTTTATTTATTCTTTAAGCTTATTTTGGCAAATCCATGAAACCTACAAACCCTATCATATCCCACACCTGAAACGCTCATCCATCCTTCTATCTCGACTTTCCGACTTTATATCTCTATTGCTCATAAGAATTAGCGGTGGAAATCCACTGATTTTATAACCGTTTGGATGTAATTCCATATATAATAAACTTGCTAAAGAGCTAAGTAAATAATAGCTAAATAAACTGTTGGTGGGAATTACGGCTCCCTAATATTTTTGCGCAATAAAATAAACCCTTCTAAAATATTTCTAAACAGTAAATATTTGCAGTAAGCAGTAGATAAAACCCAGCAGCAACAATAATAAAATTAAAATAAATCAACAAAACGAAACAAAGCATTTTGCAAACAATATACATCACTCAAGAAATAACTTATACTGCGTTCACTTCACCTGACTTTTTTTATAGTTAACCAAAATAAAAACTAATCGATGGGTGTTATCGTTTCATCGACACCCTTCCAACTCCTCGCAAATCATCGACAAAATAAGTAAATTCAAAATAGTCACTTTGCTAGACCCGTTCACCTCTTACGATCCTATGTGTGATGATATTTGCAATTCCACATTTGACGATCGCTTACCTCTTTTCGCTGTAAGAGTTGCCTATTCAAAAAGCTTACAAATGTGGGCTCCACTTACAAACTTTTCTACTGCTAGCATTCGTTTCTAATCGTGCGGTGAATGAAAACACAGGCAAAGGAATGAAATTTAATAAACGCAAAAGAGTCAGAATATATATATATATATATATATATATATATATTTAATCTTTTGATTGGGTGTTAATTCTCTTCACTGCGTCATTTCACCCCTTCTTAGAACCCCTGTTCACGAATAGCCCTTTGAAGGAAATATTTATACTATTTTACTTCAAAGCGAAATAGTTCCCCAATTGAGCTGGGAAATTCTACCCAATGCTATTTGTAAGTTTTTATTGATATCCGCAGATGCGACAAACTCTAAATAGAGGGCGAAAAGGACAAACATCTCCAGCTTCATCTACAATCCATAGAGCAGTTTCCCTTTCCCATTGGCATAATCGAATATTTGCATAATGTTAGTCATTAACAACCGATTGATATAAAATAAATCATTTCTCATCGGTGATTAACGCTTAAACTTAATGAAAAAAACCATTTTTTAAGTACTTTCGAATGAAACAAATCTTGAAAGATGTGATATAGACAATAAAAAGCCTCTTTCAAAATAATTTATTTAAGCCAGAACAATTCCTAACAATAATTGTGCAACAAAAATTCCATCAAAGAAATTATCAACAAATACCACCGTTAACTAAACAACACAAAACAATAATAAAATAGGGAAGAAACTATCAATTGTAACTTCAGGTAGCGGTTGTAGTTGACGAATATAGGAAATGAGGTGCTCGAGATATGACCAAGAATCAACTAATAAACATATCGAGAAGTGTCTTCATCAAAAACAGTAGATAAAACATAGTGCGGTCATCAACAATCTTCCTTGCAAGATCATATCGGTTCACATAGAAAAGCATTTTAGTGCTATGGTCATACTGTTCAGGATGGGAAAATGAGGGGAAGACACCATCATGTCTAGCTTAGAATGAGTGCTAAACTGTTGGACCTCACTTTAAGATGGGGAACATATCACTGTTACGATAGGAGGGATGAGGGCAGAGGAAGGAGAGGAAGTACTGGATGTAGAAAAGAAAATAGAAAAGGATAGAAGTGGAGCTCGACGGCTTGGCGACTTATAGAATGCGAAGTGCGACCTTGATGGCCTTTGGCCGGTTCGACGGCTTCGGCGACTTGTCGAAGAGAGCCATTCGACGGCTCTTGTAGATGTATGAGAAGTGAGCGAGGCCATCGAGGTCTGCTCCTATAGTTTCTACTTTCTTTTCTGCAGTGGAAGAGGGGTAGAGGGAATATGATACGATGAAGAAAAATAAAAGAATCAACGAATAAGCATCAAATATAAAGCGAATTTTTTTAACGCTCTTCAATGACTTCGAAAAAAAAAAAAACAATTCATCACATAAGAGAATAACGCAATATTTTAGTGCCAAAAAAATTTATACGGGAAAATGAACTTTTTCAAAGAAAAGAAATTATTTTTTCAGTGTCTTTTCTTGTGACTTCTTTATGTATAATGATCTTCTTCGCATCAGTTAATCATCCTCACCCTCAAGAACTTCTGAAATTTAAAACTGATATTTGATTTTGGATCTGATCGTTTTGCCTTGTCTATTGCGCGGTCGGTTGTGAAGCTCCGACCGGGATTGTTGGCTCCGGCTTAGCCGGGCCATTCTGCCCAGCACCCTCATCGGGACAAAGGTGGCCGGAAAAAGTCCTGACAGTCAAGGGAGGAACGACGGTGAATCAACTCGTCAGCGTCCGACGGACAGGAGACAAGCCTAAGCTCTAACCCTCACGCGACTGAAAAAGGCCAACCTAAAGACCATAGGAGCCAACTGGACCAGATAGGCATTGGGTGGAAGGCAACATGAAGAGGCATGTATATTCGTAATGGAAGCTCTCTTCATTGAAATAAAATAAAATAAAATAAAAACTTGATTTTAGATTGGATGTATTTTGAAATTTACTCAATTTGTGTGTTTCCATCTGTTTTAAGTACTACAGTTTTCCGGTTGCAATGTGGTTTACATATATTATTATCCTATCATTTGTTAAATAGAGCATAAATACGACAAATTATGAGTTCATTCTACTCCTTGGAATCCCCCTCCTCTTTCTGGACGTAAAGTGAACGGGACTTTTGCGAAAATCGGTGTCATCTATGACGGATGTTGTCTATTTTGAACCGTCGCCGATTTATAAAGCTTTCAATATTTTATATTCATCGCAAAATTTGAAAAGACACATTTCACCGCTTGTTTTATAACAGACATTCAATTCATAAGAGATTGGAAGATGCTAGTGAACAATGCCGGGCACTATTGTATAGAACGATGGCACTCGGTTGTGAATTCCGAACGGAGCTGATCTCTTGCCCAACACTGCGTACGAACCACTACCGTATTTTGCGTTCTGTGCAAGCCAATATTAATACTCATTAAAGGAATTCGAAAAATTGTGAAAGAAATATGCAGTTTTTTTCCCATCATTCAATTCAGGATGTCAAACAATGTCCCCATGCAAAATTTCAGCTCAATTGAAGGTGAGGAAGTGCACTTGCTGGATCGGCCATCGTTCTCTGCAATCTTTGCACAGCTGGTATCTCCCCGTTCTTTGATCGAACTGGTTTTGCATAAGGAGATTACTTGAAATTCTGAATTGAATGATGGTGCATACATAATGTGGCGCAGAGTACTGTAGTGGTGCTTACGTAATATTTGTATTACAAGTTTCGGAGTTTGATGGTGGTTAGTATTCACTTGCACAGAGTGCAGAGTACGGTAGTAGTGCGTACACAATGTGGAACACGAACTCAGCTCTGTTCGCAGTTCGCAACCATTGTGCCATTTGTCCTATACAATAGCGCCGAAAGATGCAACTTGCTGAGCATAGGCTGTAAGCATAGGAACTGAAAATAAAGTAAAATCGCCTTTGTCGTTTCCATTCCATTAATATTTTTTACTCAAACTATAGCCTAATCAATATGATTTGATATTTATTTAAATCGATATATATTTATTTAAATCGATATAGAAGGAAGTAAATCGAGACGAACAATATCAACCCATTGAAATTCATTATCATTTAATTTTTCTCATATATCTATTTAGAAATCTCACTCAAAAATCAAACAAACAACTCACGAAAATTATTTTGCAATTCATCGTCAGTGTTTGAGCTTAAATCATTTTCCTGTTGCTGTGTAGCAGTCACCTTCAATAAGAATTTCTTTTATTTTATTGAATCTTTGAATTTATATCAATTACCGGATTTACTCTAAACATTTGTTTTGTGACATTTCTACATGAATCGAGACAGTCGATATCTTTAGTTCCATCCCTCTCTTATTTTTGAATAGCTGCTCAAAGATTATCCATCACCAATCGTAACATATCTCTCACAGCAATTGCGATAATTTCAGCCTCTTTCTTTGATACTTTATATTATCCTCATACATTATCCACTGAAAAAACATTCGTAGAGGTTCTCCAAATATCCTTCAAAATTTGTTCATGTGACTATCTTTCAATTAATACCGAATAAGAATGACAAATTATGTCGTTCAATTAAACCTCATATGAATTCCACCAATCACATTAATGTGGGCATCATGTGGGAAAACAAATGAAGTAGGAGATGGAATCCGAGGGTATTGATATACTTACCTCATACAAAAAAAATTTTCAGAATATTGCTTTAGATGTTTCACTCTCAAAAATTGTTTGCAAAAAAAAATTCTAATGTGAAAACAACGTTCCCTAAGGTGGAACTAACTCTCCACCCTTACTTTTTTGTTTTTGATTCTTAGTTAATCTTGACAACAAGTACCATTCTCCCTGATGGCCTATAACGAATTGAATAGTGAGATAAGGAAATTATACCTCTTCATTTTCGGCTTCCTTCTCGAGTTTCTCCGACCAGACGGTGATACATGCAAGTGCATTTAGAAATATTAGCAACTGCAGGTAGGCGTAGAGCGACGGAGTCGTGTATGGATGATATCCACTACCCGCATCCACACGCTGATACAGCAACAACTTTCAGATCAATATCCCATATATCTCTGACTAGCAATCGAATCTCAATTTCGGATGCTCTTTTTTTTGTCAGATATTGCTTCTCAAGCAATAAGGGTGCACTGCTTTCAATTCCAGAATACTATTTTCTTCGCTAATGAATGTGTGATTAGTGCTCGATCTTGCTAATACAGACATAATTTCCAATATGAACTGGTTGATGGATTTCCAATTCCAGAAATAGATAAAATCGTTGAGAGATGTCATTCGTTCATTTTTTTTTTTTTTTTTTTTTTTTTTTGAAAGCATAACGTATTCCATTTGTATAAAACTCCTTAAAAGCCAAAAAAAAAAAAAAAACAAAAAACAAATTGAACTCTTCTGAAGTGTGGGATGTATTAGATGTACTAAATAAAGGATGCAGAAAACGTTAAGAAAGAGAATGAAACATCACCAAAAAATAAATAAATAAATAAATAAAAATTCGCGACATTATGGCAGTATATTTATTCAACGGATCGAACAAATGAAAATAAAAGGGTAAGAAATAAAGCTGATGACTAACTTGATGATTTTTAGGTTTTGTGGAACCAAAGCGTGTCGCTGCAAATGCTTTTGCCGTATATACTCCATTACCTCTCTCAAGCTCGAAATAGGGGCGTACGCACTGAAAAGTTCGTCGATTTCAGAGCTCTTCAAAGGTCATAGGTCACGACAGAAAAAGCTCATAACAGACAATCATTTATAGAATGTTTAAGAAACTTTATAAAATGTTCTTTTATATATAAAGAGACTATGAAGCCAAAATAGGAGAACGACTGAGCGAAGGTCATGATGGCTTGTAACTTAACGACGAGGTTATAACCGGGGCTATGAGATGTATACGAAACCAATGTTCACCGAATAGTTGGGCTAATGATCGTTAATAAATAGTGCTACTCACAAGTTGACCATCCGTTTCCGAGCAGCTATAATGGTGTTCCACTCTTAATTGTGGTCGTCGTTTCAATTTTTCGCTATGACGTCCGCATCCGTTCGGTGAGTTCAAGCTACCACCATTGCACGTACGAAATCGTCTTCCATAGTCTGGAAAAATTGCTGTTTGGATCTTATCAGCTCTAGCATCACCATCAGCATATACAATACCGAAATACTGCGCCAAACAAACATCCAAATCTCAGCGCTTTGATTTTTTTTTTTTTTTTTACTTTTTCAATAAAGATCGCCTAATTCGATAGAGTCGACGGAATGTGCATGAATAAATCAATATCGTTTGGTAGTATCCGTAAAACAGGAAAATAACTATAAAATATTGCCATCCGCAGTAATCAAAGCACCAAAGACACAAATAAAATTGCTTAGTAAAACATTGGATCAGCTTAGGATTATGGTAATGAAAACGTCGGCTCATACTTCGATGGTAATTATTTGCACATTTTATCAAATACGAATTAATTCAACGAACAATCCACGATAGTCCCACTGTTCACTCGGAATTAGCAGTTACCCGGATTCGAATGTCATCACTGATGTACCTTTTTATCGGCCGCCGAACTATTTTATTAGTCATTGATGTTGCCCTCATGTAAAACAAATGAATTTGGCTTTAATTGCATTCGATAGCGTGCAATCGAAGCCAAATATTTCACTGCTCTTATTTCAAGGCAATGAGAATAGTAGAAACCGGCAACTTTTACTATTTTAGCATTTGAACTTTAGTAGATCACAATAGTATCTGAATGCGATGCACTAAATAAAACGGCTTGAAATTCCTTGTTCTTTCATTGCAAATCATAAAGTGGAAAGTTTATATCCAAAAGTTTATTCCAGGAAAGGGGATATGAAAAATATAGGCTATTTTCTTGAGTGCAGCAAATTCAAATGCAACGATGGGATGTTTTCGATCGGTTAAAATACGCATACTGCCGTCGAAAAGCATGATTACCATACGCTTTTGATGAACCAATTGCAAACATGGGAGATGACTAAAGCTTTCAGTCAGAGGATACCATTTATAAGGAATACCGCAAAAGGTAGGAATTTCAGTAAAAGAAAAAGAGAACCTTGTGATCTGGCCGATGAAGTTGTTTGCGGGTAGATCGGCTTCATTTGACCAGTGTCAGCGTTTAGCGCATTCACACAACCGGGACGGATTTCAATGATCAGGCTGTTCGGCAGTAAAGACAACACTTCCGTTAAATCTATGTACGCCTCTTCAGCCGCCTGAAATAAATTCCGTTCATACGTTTGGTGACGGGAAGATATGACATTTTATACCGATAGCCTAGAATACCTGATACCACCATATCTCCGTTCCGATTCCGACGTTTATAGACCAGTCAGATTCTAGTTTCGAAAGAAATCACAGGAACGAGGACAGTATGAGGAGCCAAAACATTATTGTTTTTCATTGATGCTACAGCTCCATGAGGTTAAACTCAAAAATAAAAGACTGTCATAATCGATGAAGTGGAACTAGTCTTCCATTTCTCCAGAGTAACGGCTATCCCATTTAAAGGAATATTCCTTACTTAAAGAGGGTTATAATCAAAACGAATAAGCAACCTATTCGGATATTCAAACAACCATTCAGGCAATCCCACTGGTTTGGGCGAAACTAGTGCGCATTCCGCTTTGCAACCGAGATGTCCATCCTCATAAAAGGAGGGCGCACCTGCTAGTTAGGCAGTTCGGTAGGATAACGCAAGTTGTTATAGAAACATTAAAGATGTAAGCGTAATGTTAGAGTGCATGA
Organism: Baylisascaris procyonis; assembly: GCA_037389465.1. Taxonomy (NCBI): domain Eukaryota; kingdom Metazoa; phylum Nematoda; class Chromadorea; order Rhabditida; family Ascarididae; genus Baylisascaris; species Baylisascaris procyonis. The sequence continues at coordinate 7,760,961 of JAZARR010000153.1, read as the reverse complement.
CGACGTAGGGGGGGGTGGGAGGGTGGGGTAATCAGTAAAAGCATTTGCAGGTTTTATGCAAATCAGCGGAGCCATGAAAAAAAATAACCGAAATTAAAAATGTTTTAACAAGCTCAACTGAAAAGCCGTATGCTAAATTGTTGTTTGTGTGGATTATTTCAGATGGTTGCGAGATACTCTCTAATATAGCGATTAACTACCACCAAATATGTAAAAGTGTGATATCAATGCCAACAGAAACCGCTTTGTCATTGATGAAGTTTTCAAGATTTGCATGTAATACGGCACTCTAACGTTTCGTTAGCTAGAAATCAAGAAAAGCACTAACACTTTGTACAAGCGGATCACTCTTCCCAGCGGCATTCACCACTAGATGAAATACATTTGGTGAACTCGATTTTTCCATGACAACATCTAGAAGTCGATTCGCAAGTATTTCGGCGAACTCATCAACATGTCTGCAAATAACACACCATTACAGTCTCATTCAGTAGGCATCAATATTACAACTCTAACGTCCTTTTCTCAAATGATATCACGATAAAACAAACAAGTACACTCATATATCTATGCATAATTCAGCTAACAATTTAATTTACTTTCTTGAGCAAAATATTTTTCGTTTTGCACACACTGCTAGCTAAATTCTGAATCTGATCGACTGTACTTAATCCAAGGGTTTTTTTACTGATAAACGACGGACACTGGACTGCAAACATGGATCCGTTCGATCCACAGATATCTAAGATTGCATACTGAAATAAATATATAGGGCCAAATGCCCATATATCTATATATCATATTGATCTTTTGATTCAATAAATACAACAGCTCATTGGTTTTCTCTAAAATAAAGCCCCTTCACTCATGACATCTTTGCGATGATTTCACAGCCCAACTCAGAAGCATATAATTTACACTGCATCATTGAACAAACGGTGGATAAGGAAAATAGGCTAACCGGCGCGGAATGATCCCATAGAGGAATGAGGCCAGAAAGCATACGGTCTCTTCGATTTCGACTCGCATCTCTGCAAACCAACAAATTAGCATCCGAAGACGCATGGTGCTACATGAACGCTTCCCCATCACTACGAATTTATTTGTCTGATCATCGATGTCTGTCTTGTGTCTGATGACAGACAGCAACATCAGACAAATAATGGGCACCGTATGATGAGAACTGTTCAACCCAGGCGACCAAATAACCGTTCGAAATTTTGAGCTTCAAGGAATAACTGCTTCGACGAAATTGCGTCATACAATATACACTATATAGTGTAGAACTGCGTATACTTAGCCAAGTATAGCAAATAAGTTTCAGGATAATAGCCCTTAAACAGACAAGCACACAGACACAACAACCAGCATACAACTATATCCACAGAAACAACTACCCAATCCATCGCAAACGCGATTTCTTTAAAAAAAAGGCGTCGAAGTATCGATCGCATTCCTCAACACTGTTTTATTTTTGCACCTTCTTGCAAATCATTCGGGAACTCAATCTACGTTGAACTAAGAGTGCAACTCACCAAATTGTCTTGCAGACCTGCAATGCGGGAAATCAGATATTAGACCGAAGACGACCCAACTGCTCGGCGTTGAAAATCGCCGATGCAATGCCGATCCACAACCCATTCACTCATAATTACTGTAACGGCCATGTTGTGTGATAGAGACCAATAATGCATCTCTTTATGCTAAATTCTGCAATGGATTCTGCCTATTAGCGTTGCAAAGATATGTTAATTCCTTAAGTATCTGAGAATCGGAAGTTTTCAAAGACGACTGCAATTTGAGAAACACGGAAACGAAGTATTCGGCTGAATGAATGCCTCTTATATTATACGAAAAAATGCCGCAGAAAAGTGACAAATACAAAATGTCATGGCATGTGCTTTAACAATGGGTTTGTGGAACTAAATCAGGTTCATCAATCCAATCGCATCACAATCCAACTTTTGTGTGAGACTCGTTTCTTCCGGTGGGGTTTCGAGTTTCACCTGAACGCTTCTGGCATCTACCGAGATGGGATATCTCCAACCAAACGGTAGAGATAAAGCTTACAATCTCAAAATATTTCTCGATCACGAATCGTTCGAGGAATCGAAGCTTCACAATATCTTATTCCGATTTGGCACCTAATGCTGTGTACAATAATTTTCGATAAAGTTATCCTCGAAGCGCAACACTCTAAACCCTTAAAAAGGCGGATTTCGAAAGAAGAAGGCAATGAAGACGACAAAAGAAATGCATATATTTTATCGATAAGGGCTACGAATTACGCAGCCAATTTAGTTGAATACTTTGCTAGACCGAAGTTCGGAGCTACCTAATAATTTCCGTATGCTGATCCAATGAAAAAAAAAAAAATTGATACCATTTGATATCCTTCAAACTGAAGCTGGCCGAAGAATGCCAAATTAGCAGCATGTTACTAAACCAGCAAAGGCGATAATGAAAAAGAAATTCGACGTCACATCTAACGGTCTAACATTGCCGAATTCGCTGATACGATTCACCAAAACTTAATTTTAATTTCTTTATTACGGAAAAAACAAAACAAAACAAAAAAAAAACGAAACAAAATAGCACCAGGCACAAAACACTATAGTAACAACAACAATAATAGAAGTGACTATATTATGACGACGATAAAAAAAATGAAAATCCATTATAACTAACTATAGTATATAATTGTGAACACAAAAGAACATATGCGAGTGAACTGATCGCGGTGTTTAATGACTGACCATAGTTTAAAGCTTTTCAAAGAAACAACTCAATAATAATGAAAGACCATCTAAGCAATAAGGTGCAATATGATCATATGAAGCTGCTCGATGCTTTGATTCTCCAAAATCGACTCAAACTCAAAGCATGAGAAATTAAGCTAAACTGCGAATTATATAATATTTCCCACACATTATAAATCACACAAATAGATTTACTTATCACCTACGTTATCATTATCACTTATCACAAATTTACTCATTTTATTTTATAAGATATGTGCGATAAAAGTGAATAGAGAAGCAATCAACAACACAAATGCAGTGATTCATTAGTGAATCCTCCCACCAATAATCGTTTTGACTAAAAATAAATGTTTGAGAAACGAAATTCACTAGTAGATGGGATGTGCGAATGAACGAGATGATAAGGTCCGTTGGTTGTCGATGTGCTATCGGTGCTATCTGAAAACGATAGCAAAGATCAAAACAGAAAGAATCATCTTCCTGCGATACAAAACCGTACCAATAATCTTTGCCACAAGGCGATTAAAATTTTTGATCTACGTTTGCGGCAAACTATCAGCTCATAAAAAGCTGTAGCGAAGATTATCGATTGCGGCAACTCCCAAACAACCGATCTCGAATCTGCCCAGCGTCATCAACATCAAATAAATTACCCAACGATCTGCGCCCTTGGTATATGCCCATATCAGTTTTGTGCCAATTTCCTCAAACGATGTCTTAGACTTGCCGTATCGCAAATGCTGTGGACATGGCGAGATCATGCACCATCCAAATCGTATGAAATTTGACATATTTCGATAATTATCCCGCGAATTAATGCAAGAACTACCGCTCTTCGATCAACTAAAAAACATACCATTTTGAAGTGATAGTCAGTGTTTCAACGTGCCCGCAGACGTGTAATAAAATGGAGCCATAGGCTCTTCATGAGTATCCGATACGGCATTCTTCTTTGGTCCTTGAAATGAGTATGTAATTGGCTGAAATACGATAGATCCCAAAGAGTCAAGAGAAAATTCACTACAACAACGAATGATTTCATCACCTTATAATCACCAGGTATATTTGCTCATTATCTGCCTCCGAAAGTTTTAGCCAGATATATACAGGCTACGATAACATCAGAACAATCTCAAATCAAGTGCACTTCCGGCTAGGGAATTGAAAAGCCTTCAGAAGGGAATTTTTGAAGGAAACGCATTCATTGCAGAATAAAAGAAAATATAATAGACCAGATGAGATTTTGACGCATTCTTGAGCTTTTAAAAAGACGCATTAACTAATACCAAAAATCTGGTTTTTAGATCTCTATTTGGAACCCATGAATTCGCCAAAAGCGCTTCAATTTTGGAATTGGACAGTTATATAGAACTCCATTTTTTTATCTTTTCCTTTTCAAGCACCATTTAAAATTTCCCATTTTATAATGTTGCCTTCGAATTGCACTGTGAAATACCACCCGCGTGCCACAGATTTCTTTCGCCATTTCTCTATTTGCCGATCGTATAAGCAATGATATAATAGCTTGCAAAGGATCATTTCGTTCTTACACGACGCTCGGAAAGCATTCAAAGGCGAAAATGCGAAATGACAATTGGTAGCTTATTATAAGAGAAATTCACTCGGTAAAAACGAATATCAGAAAACAGATTCCAGCAGATTTTGCCTCATTACAATTATATCTCTTTTTTCTCGTCCTATCTCCGGCTAATTAAAATATAATAGAAAAAGCACCGTGCGTTGCGCAGTATGGACGAATGGCCGATGTGAGAGGAGACGTTTACTGGTGCGATGATGATGATACCAACAAATGTTACAGAAATATTGTAGGCATGATATATGCGCACAGAAACTGACAGTGCAATGCTCGGAATAGCGTGCTCCACGACATTGATCGCATATCATACCATCTACCACATACGGTTTAATTTCCACCTAAATTACAAAAATAAGTGAAAGAAAGATGACGTCTATGCGAATATAGCATGGGTCGAAGGGACAATGTTAAAGTCACGTAGATATAAAATAGTGAATATAATAAACAGAAAAAAGTGTATTACTCAGGAATTCACAAACGAATGCATATTAAGCGATGGTAGCTGGCAGATGAAAAAGACTACTCTTCAACCACAACGGTTCAATCCGGCTCCTGATTCCAAGTCCGGATAGCGCTGTATTGTGAGGTTTTGAAAATACTATTCGCAGAGCAAGTTTGGCGGGTCAATCTAGCGCACTTCCGGATCAATAAATATGGACACTGCTCCACTGTGAACGTCCGGAAAAGCCTCCTACAACCTTATGCAGCACCATCTAAAGAATGACTGGCAACGTGAGCTTTTTTGGAATCTCTTTTCTTGCTTAACAAGCAGACCATGTAGACGAAAGGCGATCGCCCATTTTACGACGTGCCGTTGAAATTTGTTCGGCGCCAATGAAATAACACCCTCCACAACGGCAACATGACGTCATGCCAGCATAATGAAGTGAGACTGTTAGAATGGTAAATAGTGAAACCGAACTTACTCTCTTCAGGGTACCAGCATGAGGGAGATGCACAAATTTGGCTTTGAGTGCCGCAATGAACCCGGCCTCCGTAGCGAATGTTACTCTTGCAGCTCCTTTCGGATAACGCAACTCAGGATCCACGTGAATGCACGCATAACATACTGGTCCAAAAAGACCACTAAGAACGCCCGCCAACTCTTCTATAATTACGCTGGGGCTTGAGGGCTTGAAAGAGACAGTAAGGATGTAAGGCCGAACTCTTTAGATACCTACAATATTTCAAGTTCTCAGCTAACTGCTCTTCCGCTCCTGGTAATAGTGCAGGATGGAATGCGAAAGATAGTCGAATAACATTGGAAAAATAGATGAAACATATATCGTTTGACTACGAATAGAGACCCTCTGGTTATATGGATCCCATTCGGAATGAGAAGGATGCATTAGGGATGATTAAGTGAGCCTTTCTTGCCGATGAAACCAAATGGTTGCGAGAATATCCAAAAGCAATGATCAAATGCCTTGAAATTTGCTTTATAAAAACGATCGTTTTTGCAGATGACTGATCGAGAAGATTCCACTCTATTTTATTAACTGAACTGGTTTCTGCGAAAAAATTTGCGTGTAAATTTCATAACGTTTTCTGTGTTGAAACTATCAGAAAAGATACGATACTATGCGGCGATGGACCTCCCAGGTAAAATTTTTTACCGGATCTCTTCCTTATTTCCATTATCCTTCTTTCCACTAAACAAGTAATATAACCCATTCACATAAGTGGCATTTCATCTTTGGGTTATTCCACTTTCTCGAAATATTTTCTCAAACAAATTAAGCTATCGTAAGAACTGGGTTTTTTTTTCTGCCTTCGTTTGCAACTAAAATCATGTTACTGTCTGCAATATTCGTCGAGACTTTGTTTATGCTCATCTAAAAATGTATCCCTTTTGCCAAGCAAGATCACCACCATTCTTCATACAGCTTTCGCATCAATTTTCCATACTTTTGGCACCTTTCCGTTTCTGTGACCAACCCAGTAATTCCCCTTCCCCACTGGACCAATCTAGCAACCCTCTTTCCCCACTAACTATAAAATGACCGCAAAGAAAGAGAAAAAACAGCTTTTTATCATTGCCCTTGTGCAATAATTTTTTATCATCGAAACAGTTAGATCGTGCTGCAGTGCAACAACAATTTTTTTATCACCAGAATCATCGAAGAAGGGACGAACGTTGATATTCATACAGGATCATAGCATTTAGAACGCGTTGTGAACAATATTTGATGCTAATGAGCTCAACAGCAGCTAAATCGATAACAACGCTGAGCTCTAAGGCTACGCTAATGCTTAAGCTGTAGTCAGTGAACTTTACCAGCGTAATTTCAGCTTTCCAATTCATGAGCTGAAAGCAATGGATAGACGGATATATATGCGGAGACGCCATATCGCTATAATTGGCTCATATCCTACAAAAAGATGAGAAGCGTACGAAAATCAAAACAATAGAATAAATGACCAGCAGTTGTTGGCCTTGGCATCGCCCCAATGAATACCGTTCGAAGAGTGTCAATTTGAAGGTCCGAACATGGCTCATATTTGATATCTGAAAGACGCCACGGACGAACTTCTACCTGTAAAGCATTTAGTCATTTTGTAGATCATTTCCATAACGAGTCAAAACATCCGCACGTAAACAGCACCTGAAGGAACACCGCTCAAGAAATCAGCAAATCATCCTTGTTGAATAAATGATACTGGAAAACAGCAATAATAGAGCAAAAATATGACCAATGAATTTATGGAACTCATGAAATGGTAGTTAGATGATGCCAAAATTATATCGACGGCGAACAATTATTCATAAACTAAAAACGATTGCTGGTAAGATGGAAATAAAACGACAATGTAAGCCCCATACATCCGATATTCCACAGCTAATAGTCAATATGAAGGACGTCTGATCTGTTCTGTTGTAGGGTATTTCACGCATGTACTGTTTCGCACACTTATTCGCCTGCTATGAAACAGCATTGGTGATAACCAGGTTCGCTTTGTTACCGGGATAGCATGAAGAAAACTGAGGGCGAATCAAGAGTGTCTGCAATATAGCTTATGCAGCATACGCAGCAGTTCGCTAGTCAAATGTCTGTGGATATTTCGCATGCCAAAATAATCAGTTTAGCATAGCGCAGTGCGAACTTTCTTTTCATCGAGGTGCCCCACCCAATAAAAATATCCCTCGGCCGAAATCCTCTGACTTCTTTCCTCGACTTTAGCGTCAGAGCCTCCCACTCCAATCAACTGAGCTCTTTCGCCGAGTCCCTGATAAAGGCCGTTCACCTCACATACTAACTATACCCACAGAGGTTCAAATATTTGATCGTCACTCATACTGCACCGACCTTTTGATGATATCCAACAACTTCATTCTTTAAAGACACGCCGAATTTGCCAGCTCGACCACCTAGTTAAGAGTCTCCCGTTTGCGTCTCCTTATGAATTTCGATGAGTGCTGCATTACAGTTCTCGCCCACTCCTTTAATCCCTATGCTTTCATGAATGTCTTTGCAGTTAACATGGAACAAAAACATTGAAGCCGCTTCCTATTTATGACCAAAGGTATTTAAAGCAGATGGTAATTAGAATTGTTTGTTATGTTTTTATTGCCACCAATAATATTAGCGCCATCCTCATCATCCTAGAATCCACAACTCTTATGATCGTAGTACAACGAGCGCAATCATATCGTAAGAAGAAAACCTTTATTGAGGGTCATTACTGGTACCACTAATACCATTGGCAATATCCAAAACTATTATTGCACAATTCCTAACTCAGTGCTTTGTCAATATTGACTCATATTGCGTTAGACGCTGATGGTGACGGACTCTATAAAATGAGCTATCGTCTCATGAAGTTTTTTTCGGGGTGTTCACCCATCCTCTGCTTCCTGAATTCTCCATCGAGATCTTCCCATTGACAAATCGTTTCCTGAACGGAAATTCTCTCACTATACCACAGTAGTTCAGTAAGTTTCCTAAATGATAAATGTTTATATGCACAAAGAAAAGCAATACAACGAACCGGCTTTTGCTTCACTGTTGCACTCGACATAAGCAGATACGCTTTTCCATCCATTTGATAGCAACTACTCATCAGTTTCTGAACCGAGCATTCCTCCATATAGATGACAAACAAATAGCCCAATGGACAATCACCTTCAAAACAAAACTCGACCATCCTCATGGTATCGTATCAAGCAGTTTTCTCTCCATGATATGTGACTAGCTTGCATCCCTCTCCTCCCGTTCTTCCCCTTCCACTAGTTTATATTAGAAACTAGTTAGAGAGCTTGACCTTTATTGTGACCTGGAGCTTTCTGGATGACCTTTATTGTAACACGGAGCTTTTCGGATGACCTTTATTGTAACATGGGGCTCTTTGGATCATGCACTACTATACATTCTATTCATCGATAGTTTCTTCCATTAGGAAACCCTGCAATATGCGTTTTTTTCATCGCTGCCTTTTCATTATAACCAGCGCATAGATAATCCGGTACATTACCACATACTGTTGAAATATATTTTTTTTACAAACAGATCCTTCAAAAGCCAACGAAGGAGCCTCTAAGTAGTTATAAAAATATATCTATAAAATCCAAATGAATGAAACAGTGAAGGAGAAGTGAAATGAACTATTTTTCGCTTCTTTATAGATATTAAATCGATTATATCAAATGAATTTTCAGATGCAAAATAGTTACCGCTATGAGCAAAATTTGAATACTGCAGTTAATTTTCACGTGAGCGATGGCAAATTAAATAAAACACTCGAAAAAGATTTAATATTTAGATAATTGCCTCTAATCGACAATAACGTCAATTTTCGATAGTTGCAAGCCACATCATCTTTAATCGCCATCCGCTTATCGCCGCCGCATGATTTATCCTCGGATAATTTTGTCTAAAGCGCACACCATGTTCTCTCTTAGCTTTGAGAGATATAAACGATTACACCTTCACCCATCCATCGCAATATCCAGCATCAGCAACATCACATTACATCTCCTACTCAGGCTCAGGTTGCCTATTTCTGTAATTCTGTTTAAGTAACGGTCCTCCCTGTTTATATAATCCTAGCGACTAATAACGGAAGGAAAATATATGACACCTTCAAATTGAGCTGTAAAAGATTCAAAGTATTTCCTTCTCCATTATCGTTTATGGTATCTTCACGATAAGGTGGTATATTTCCTAAAGCATTTATGCCGTACATAACTTTATTTTATATAAGCAAAAGGGTGGATTTATATAAAAATTTTGCAATATCCGTCAGTCATCTAATTCAAACCAAACGTCTCTTAGGCTGATCAAAGCGAATGCCTATGTTACCTCCACTCATCCACCGAATATATCACCGTATGTCACTACTCAGGCGCATAGGAAGAATAGGACGCATACCTCCTCTCTTCAACATGCTTCCGTTCGATGGCTTCGGCCAGTCAATAAACAGCTCTCCGAACTTCGAAAATGTTGCCTTTACCGTGTCTACAAGTCGATCAAATCACATAGCATCACTCATACGCTTGAAGAAAATGAGGAAATAAGCAATGAGTGTATTTGATGAAATCGTTTCTTCACATTATCTAGTAAGGAGGGGGGGGGTATTATAAACCGCCACCGGCAATATGACGGAGAAACGTAGGACGGAGAAGCAACGATTATGAAGATCAGAGGAATAAAGAGGATAGAAATGAAACTCTTTTCACCGGTATTCATCACCCCATTCAACCACAACGGCCAAAATTTTAAAACATTCGTAAAAATTCCAACGGAAACCTCAGCACCGTATTTAAAAACTTTAGGGCATTCGTCGATTTGGGTGACAAATCAATCGATAAACGAATAAGTGAAAATAACATTTTTCTTTAATAAATGTTAAAATAAAATTTCTTCTAAATTGTAAAACCTATCACAATGAAAATGTTGCGCGAAAGCTCTGACTAGGAAAATGTATCAAAACGTCGAATGAGAATCACTGAGACGACAAGAAAAAGAAAACCAGAACGAGCGATATGCTCATGTTCCGGGTCTTAGTCACTCATATAAATCCACTCCAGATTTAAATACTACTCATATATTCAGTCGCCAAAAGAACTTAATAAGGAACCAATCCGGTGAACTTTGATTAAGAATAGGAATGAATTACGTGAGAATACATAGTGACTTGATCTCGCAAATATAACGATGACGAATATTTTTTGATGCAAAAAAATGAGGTGTTAAGAGCATAAAAATTACCTTGCGTAATATCAGTGGGAACACCACCAATGAAAATCTTTCGCGAGTATATCTCCTCCGATTGCATGTGGCAGCTCAATATTTTCTCGCCTTCTTGATTACGATCACCTGTCTCATCTGTCATTGCAAATATTAGCAATAAACAAGTATTACAAGCAGCACAATCACTAGAGATAGTCATATCCATAATCCATTACTTCATTACAATTATAAGCCTATGCATAGTGCACATACGGTAGAATCGAAAAATTAATAGCGCATTGCTTTCCCTTACAAAAGGGTATCTAGGCAATTAAAAGATACCACTTGAAAAGGTAGGTAGTGCGCATAAATTCGATACATTATGCTGTAATGGGTAGAAGCGATCCTTTTTAAAATGTGCCGGCATCCAAGTACATACATAGATATCGATGCATCCCTTACAATGAATAGGTTTGAGACGTTTTCATAAAGAAGAAAATGAACGAATATCCACATAAAAATACTTCAGCTTTTCGTATCTATAGACATTCTACGTATCACCTTTCCTCTGCATATTTCACTATGCAATTCGTTCCCACCATAGAACTTTTATTTGATGTTTATTGTAATTTCTCTAAGGCAACAATCGCCAATCAACCAATTTACATAACCTATCCTCAGTATAATAGGGTTAAATGAAACACGGCAAACGTTTGAACTATTGATATTCACAAATGCAACACTTTTTAAAGCTTAAACGACCATCCCTTTATTATATGGCCATTTCCTCATGACACTTAGCACTATCTTTCTTCTCACCTACTATATTTCTACAGAGAAAAATCATTGCACCATCAATCCATTGTAAGCCATCTTCTAAAATTGAATTGATTTTTGAAAAGTTGGTTTGAAAATAAGTTTTAAAATCCGATTTAAAAATATATCAAAGAGGGGATAGAGAACACGGTAGAGTATTCATGACAATGGTGAAAAAAATAAATAAGTCTTACTTCCTATGTTCGCCGAAAGAAGATTCGGTTGACCTGAGAGGACATTATCAGCGATTTCTGAGGATGTCAAATGCGCAGCCCGACTAGCATTAATCGGCTCAAATCGCATATAGTCTTCTTGCATCGCATATCTAAAAATCATACTCTCTACTCATTCGAAATATTCCTTTATTTTAGTTATTAGTCTTTAGGAGACCTCACTCGCCGTCCTGTCAATCGAAAATGGTTTAGATACCTCTAATTCAACTCATCATTGACCACATTAGAGCAGAAAAATTTATTCCTACATACTTTCTAATATTTCATCTGGAAATCGTTCGAATTCTACGCTATTTAAGTGGACCCATAAGCATTTTCTGATGTCTTTAGGTGATGAGTGATCAACGTGAAATACGACTTAGAAAGTTATCATCTCGCTTTCATCATAGTCATCAAACCTCCTAACTCTGGGCAGATTGCCTGAGACTGATAGTGATATATTAGTGATAACTGTACATATTTGAGATGCCTAAACTGAAACTACCGAATAGATAAATAGACGCACATATATACAGCGAGACATGATATAGTGATATAAAAAGCTAATAGACAGCTGTCAAATTGCCTATTTGAAAGGAAAAAAGACCGGAAAACGCGCCGATGGATTAGCACAACCTGAACTTTCGTAATCATACTCAGCAGATTCATAAATGCATACTTGCATAGCTATATCCTCACAAAACTCTAACAACGAAACAAAAGAAACGTCCTATCATAAACAAAATTCAATCAACTCGTTCTCCCAGTTTCGTTGTTGCGTGATCAAGAACGCATTCATAAGGAAACCCGTCGGAAGTTGCACCAAAGTGTGCGGAATTTCAGGTGGAAGAGCATTGACCGTCGATTCCTGCAAATCCTCAATACTCCTGATGAAGTAAATCCACAACGATCTATTCTTAAGACTGAAGCCTTCGTTGCTTGAATCATCTTATACTTCAGATATTTTCAGGCAAGATACAACACTTTTTCACCTGCTTGTTGCATTAATTGACGGAATCTAATCTGGCTAAAGTATCCGAATTACTATATACAGAGATAGGCGGATGGATAAACAGACGCTGCGCGAATGCGAAAGGTGGCAGGAAGTGGAACTCATAGTCTTCTGATTTCCAAAAAGGGTCCTTATTCACTAATACACTGTTTCAGCTTAGTCTCTTTTGACTCTCATAAACTAGAATGAGATGATACACGGAAAGTCTTATTAAAAAATAGACGAAACAAAATGTGACCGAAGTAAAGGAAGGGAAGCCGTTAGCGATTAGGCATAAGAAGCCAGGAACAAGAATCTGCCAAACTATCCATTCGAAAAAAAACAAGCTGAAGAAACACACCAAATTGACTAGCAAAATCTAAGCTTCTGCAGCCGCATCCATCAGGTGAATTGGTTTTATAAATAACTAGCAAAGAGCATGACATATAAAATCCTATATTCTATTTCGAAACTACCTAGCAATATAAAAATCTCAAGTAAAAATATTCACTTTCTAACGAGGCAATTCTGAAATACTAACTGAGGGACTTCAAAATTTTTGCAAATTTTTCGGTGTTTTCAATCTTTCGCTATATCTTTCGAAGTTGATGGAGAAGTTGCAAAATAGACGGCAAAAAGTATTTGCAAAAAATAGATGTACACTGCATCAATGAAAACTCGCAACTTTAGCTTCAGTGGGTTTTGGGATTTAAACTAGCGCAGAAGAAGAATGTGCACATACAGAGGTCTCCATACTTCCCAAAACGTCTTAAAGAAGTGTATTTGAGAACCAATGAACACACTAAGTGATGCAAGAAAAAATGAAGTCAGTCACCTGCGTGAAAATATTCGATGGGTCCTTTGGACGTGCATCGTCGGGCGCTTGCTCATCACCGGTCGGTACGGCGTCAGCATCATGCGTCGTAGTATCATTCGTGGCGTTCGGGTTGCTCATGACGACCCTATTTCTACCACCACTCGCAGTGTCCAAGCTGAACATTTTTATATTTTGCGAAAGCAAAACATAAAAAATGCTAGGAAAACGTCAAAAAATATCGATATAGAGGAGCCGGAGTTAAGTCCGGTATCTATGCGAATCGCTAGCACGCTCGCAACCACTGCTGGCTGGGACTGAACTTACCAATGCTCTTATGGAAATAAAAGGTTCGTCGACTTCCTCTTTACCCTCTTCAATGACAATAACGATTCAAACTAAGTTAACTATATCTCGAAATGGTTGTAGGACGCATGCGGTTTGTCCTCTGTTGTGGACGAGAGGGAAATTTCATTTACTCAAGTTCATATGATAATGAGCGAAATCCGGTCGGAACCTTAATCGCAATCGGAGCCGAAGGATCGGAGCCGTAGCCGACATATTCTAAACGGATGGGATTTCGCTATTGCATTGAAGAAAACAACGTAGTAAAACTTGAAACGATTGCTTCAATAGTGAAGAAAATGATTGTAAAGGAAATCCGCATGTCAAAAGCATTTTTTGTGCATGCACATTATAAGAAATTCCCTAAATGTGCCTAAAATTATCCGGGCGATACCGAAAGCTATGCATATCCGGCTCGATATATAAACACTAGAAAAGCAGGGATGGCCGAAATGATCTATACCTATTCGAGAAAGCAACCACTCAACACGACGACAAAACAACTAAATGAAGGTGAAAGCGTGAAGTCGACGAAGCTAATTAATCCAGCTTCGCATTAGACTTTCATTCAGCGCACTTCAGCTCTATATTGCTAGTTGGCAAGCATAACACACAAAAATGGGCGAACTTTTTATTCGTTATTTCACCACGCAAAAGTGGAGTAATATGCAAAACGTATGTGAAATGTATACAAACACAACGATACACCGCTTAGAGATGATAAGAAGCAAGATAGCCTCATCTAGAACGGAGAACGCAAACGCCATCCATCTAGCCCTCGTCGTAGAGTCATATTCCTTAATGGCGTACCAGAAATGATGCCCACCTGATACTAACATCTCATTACAGCTGACACTAATAAAGCAACCATCCAAAACTAATACAAAACAACTAAATGAACAAGGAAGCATGAGGTGAACATGGAAGCACGGAAGCAGACTTAAGTGGAACGCCATCGTGGCAGGCATCATTTGAATTTTTGATGCTTCTATCCCCAACAAATGTCACGCAAAAAAAAAACATTTCGAAAAAACTTACACCAATAGATTGGTTGCATCGATTCCTCTCTCATCTTTTCTTGCATATGTAACATTCCTTCTAAAACAAATCTTCTTGTGATAATGAGGCGAGCCGTCGAAATCGATGCTGACTAGAAAATTCTAGTTGACCTAGAACGGCGGTTATTGAAGACACTAACTGAATAAAATGCCGACACGAAAATGCGATCATCTTCATTAAATATAACTTCTAGAGAATAAGCCAGGGATCCTCAAGCTAATAGGCGATCACCCACTATTGATGGATTTCAGGAATCCAAGGTCGGTAAACACGAATGGATCTCAAGAAAGCGATGAGTACTTTATACTAGTGCACTTGTACAGAGGTTCGAGGGAGACACAATGTGAATGCACAAGATGGAGTAGAAAAAATAGATCTAAAGCAAATTTCTGGGACAGGATTGTTGTTGCTTTAAAACAAGCCAAAAGAATTGGAAGAGGAAATAACCGAGACGACATGAAAATAAACTCAATTTCGAGCTCATTGATGTCAACTTTACCGAACGGACTTCTAAAGGCCGCAAATACGAGAACACCGAGAAATTTGGGGCTCTGTATTTTTTTGTAGCAGGAAGCACTACTGAGACGGGAGGTATCTCCTATGTAACTCCCTTAATGCACTTGTTGGCCATGCAATTCGAAATTCTTCGAGTATGACTTTCTAATTTCTAGTTTCTTAGCATTTAAAGTGAAGAAATAAAAACTGAAATATACTACAAAACTCCAAACGTATCCTATTTACATCAACTTTGTCGAGCTGATCTGCATAATGTTGCGAATATCACTCTTTACAATAAACAAATGAACCATAGATCAAGGGAACTTTTAGATTCTCATGCAAAATGCAAATCACTGCTCATATGAATAGAAGGAATAACAATGACATAAGTATTACAATGAATACAATATTCTAACACAATCAAATCAAGCGAATGCGAATTATTAAGAAATGTGGCAGTAATTTAAATATACCAAAAAAAAAGTTTGTGATATTCATATAGAGATAATATATGCGCACAAGATGGCACTGTGTAATGTAACATATACATTTCTTCTACAGTTATATTAGTAACACTCATTGCAATCCAATATCAAGAAAGTTGCTCTACTCTGGTATAATAACTGTTCTACCTGATAGTAATTGTATCTACTGGTAGAGACTTTCTATAGTAATTGCGTGAGGCAGTTTTGTGGTTGCCTTGAGGGTTCATGCTTAAGAGCTCTCCGATCACATGGTGATACCATCTTGTTCTGATGCCTATGAACTAAGACAACGTTACCGAAACTAGTTTGCTAACATTAGCGAACATTAGTTGCACTGTTTAGTCACTGATGGGCCATTATATTACAATTCACATTCGTGAAATAATGCTCAACTTTTGCATTAGTGATGTTTTATATTTATTGTGAGTGATTGATATATTTATATTCTTTGTGCTGCAGCAGATTGAATATAATTGATCTAATATGCAACTAATCTCATATTCTCAATCGTTCACACTCCCTCTAAATATGTGACATCGAATGGTATAATTAAATTCCTTATATCATATACCGATACTCCTCTACTGCAATCAAACTCAAGCGGTTGTCTTATCTAGTCGGACCGACAATTTCTTAGCAATTCTATAATTTCAACTCTCACTTCACACATAATTCAAATCACCGTAAAAATCGTAACAAAAAATACCCACAAGGAATGAAAAACATTGAAAAAACAAAATAAAAAAAAAAAAAACTTCTTATTGAAGCTTTCGTTATTCGAGAGATTTTATACTTCAATAATTTCCATCGAACAATTATACTTTATTGGTTTTGTTTCCATATGAAACACGTTAACACAACCAAATAAAGAAAACAATTTTCTTAAGCAGGAATTGCTTTTCTATAATAAAAAAAATAGATAAAAACACCATAAATTCAAATATCAACTCAAAGTCGAAATAAAATCTCATAAAAAAACTTCGACAAATACATAACGTGTAATAGAAGAACCTGAGAAAAATTGAAACGAAGTAAAACCTTTAACAACACAATCCATTTTGTAATAGACAATCATTAACACGCTCTATTGCTTCAAGAAAAACAGATAGATTGAGAAGAGGAGGCGAGGGGGGGGGGAGGGAGGGGGAGGGAAGAACGCGAATAGGATTAGGCAGGAAAATGCAATGAAATGGGGTGGGCACAGGACCGTCCCACTTTCGTCTTAATCGGCGTAAGAAATCTGCCCACAGTGGTCATATGCCTGCGTTAAAAAATTTGTACTTCTACAAAATAGACGAATAGATGGAAAAATTCCCATTAAAATATCAATTGCCTCTCCCCACCTCCTCATACCACAAGTACAAATCTTCACCATGTGGGCTATGCTTCACGTATATACAACGATGGAAGAGGCCACATAGCTAATGAACCATTATCAAGCGTATACCCGTTTCCATACAAAAACGCATGATTATCAATCCTCGAATAAAATATTTCCAAAATCCTGGAGAATATTTTTGAAGATGAAAGCGCAAAACAAAAAATTATAGGAAGACTAAAATATGTAAATAAAGATGTGCTGCAACCATAACGGCTAAATACGATTCTCGCTGAACCGACGGCCACCTTTTCGAGCGAAATCGTAAGCAATTCTTGCAGAGAATTGAAAACAATCATCAAATAAGAAAATGATCTACTGAAATATTCCTTTAAATCCAAAAAAGAAAATAATTTTCATAGCCGGCGGAATTAATAACCTTAGAAATAAAATGTAGATGAAAGGATAGATCCACTAACTTTTCCACATCATAAATTCTGCTCCCTTCTTCTTCCGAAGGGCTTATAAATGTTGTTAATGATAATTTTCTTTGCACAACACACCGAGATTCAAAGCACTATAAAGCAAACAACGTCAGCGCCACCAAAATATTTTCGTAACGGCTATATTAAACAATTTTACCGGCACAAAGTAAAACTGCTCTCACTAGATAAGTAGAGAATATCTTCAGCATTAACGCATATGACCAGAAACCGATCTAGCTGCACTACGGATTCCCAATACCACTTTGAAAAAAATTCCTCGGAGATGGCAACAAACCTTTGGTCATTTATCCGTCCCTCGTCTGCATGATGCTCTTCGTGTCTACCCCGAAAAAACGATTCAATGATTTTTTCCCGTCCTTCTTTTCTTTCGCTAGACGAAAACTGCCGCACACTCATATACTCATATATCTGTTGTTGATTCATCATCAAATTGTGTATCATGTAAATATATAATCGTAATTGCGCTTACAGAGCAATTCCCTCCTCTATCCCCTCCCTCCCGCAAAAGGATGGCAACTTATACCACTACGACAGAGTTATCACAGAAGTTGGATGAGCCAGACACATGAGACAAAAGTTTACGTTTCGATAGTGGCAATGGCTAGCCTCGCGAAACAGAACTGATAGCTGCCTTCGGCCATGCGATCTTTGCTTCATGACGCTTATAGGCGAATAGGTATGCCTTATGCGCTTGTTGAAGTTGATGACGAATAGCATCCGGACATTCATTGCTTAGTAAACATGTCTCAAATCCATCTACTAATAAGTACCTGCAATGAAATAAAAAATAAGTTGAGATGAGAAGCAAGGAATAGAGATTAGGATAAACAAACCAATTTAATATAATTGTAAATAAAAAAATTTAACGCTCCTTTAGCTTTTTTCCTAAATTTTTATGATATTTCACAACAGAAATATTCTGTCTTAAAAAAATTAAACCGACATAAATTCTAAAAGACAAATTGATTGAATAAACAGCAAATAAAGAGATTAATCGGCTCAAGCAGTATATTCAAAAAAACATACAACAAGCAAGAATGGATGAATTGAATAATAAACACCTCACTAGATGGAAATTTTACCGGCAAGAAATCGTTACTGTTGTTGCATAAAAGAAACACTAAAATGGTATGTGCAAACCATTATATTATCGCTGAAAAGCTTTTTATAAGGACATAATATTAGCGACGAATACTTACAGTCCATGATCTTCGGGATTTGTTATGCCGAACTGATGTGCAATAACACGACACAACTTGCCAGCGGTCATTTGCGCCGATCCCGGAAAAGTATGATAGCGAATTGAACCATCGAGTTCATCCGGAATCGCTACTCGAATGAATGCATCCGAACCGGATAATACCGGACTCGAGCTTCCGACTGATGACGAGCAGCAACCATCATCCTGAAAGATATCGCAGCAATAAACTAAGTTTCGATCATAGCGCACCATCACATACATTGTTTTGCATCTAAAGTTCAGTGCTTATAGCATTGCGACTTTATAAAATGCACACATATTCAAGAGACGCTTATAAAAATACGAAGAGAGAGTGCATTTCAGCGAGAATTAGTTACGGTGTATGCATTGAGGCAAACTTAAGTTGTCAGTAATTTTTTTGAACCCAGTATACCAACATGCCAAACAACGAATTCACTTCAAAGGGACCTCTAGGCAAGGTGAACGGTGGGTGATTCACGAAATTCGCTGTTTTATATAAAGTTAGATGTATATCGACGAGCAATAAACGAGGAACACGATACTCAACCATCCTCGTCATCAAAACAGACGATCAACATGTGATGAAGAAGCGACATAAAGCAACACTGATGCCTATGTAGCACCATCATAGCAACATAAGAAGTTTTGTTTGGAATTATAGACATTACAGTCTATACCTATCGGAATGAGCTAACGAAAAATATCTCCAAGTTGTTTTACTGTTTCTAAATAGAACGTTTAGTTCTTCAATGAATTTGATCTTACTAGAAGGGGAAGAGGGAGAGGTAAAGGAATCGAGTCATGCTAAAACTCAATACAAATTAAAGACTCCGTCAAAAAACCTTTACTACGCAACAATGAAAAAGTTCTAATATTTGCATTCATCTATTGATATATTAATACAACTAAATGAACAGACCTGTTGAAGTGAACTCTCCACACATGCCAATTTTCGGATACTCTCCGTATTTTTGAGAATATCAACGGCTGAGAATAGCGCAATTAAGTAGTAACTGGAGTCACCGGTTGTAAGCAATTGTTTCGGTAATAATTCCCACATATACCATGCTTCCACCTCACAACCCACTGTTGACGTACGTGCTAATAAATAGACCAACCATCTGACCAATTCTGAAACAAGCATCGATTAATACCATTGCTCCCCACCCCAACCCCCCCCCCCCCCCTCCCCCTCTTCTCCTCCTACCCACGCCCTAAGTTAGGCAATAGAAATGATGCGTTCGCATTGTATGATTATAGTTCTGAATATGCAAAACTGAAAAAAAAAAGGAACGAAAGGTGGAATAGATATAAATGGGAAGGGAGTAAAAAGAGTGAAATACTTGAATAGCTCGACTTATTGTTCGAAAATCTTGAAAAACTAAAATATAAGAACTGAAAAACTATTCAGCTTATTTAAATTTCAGCTTAACTTAAACTATACACTAATAATAACAAAGCGTTTAGATGTATAAATATTAAAGTAGAAATAAATTAAATGATCTGATGAAAATATATGCCAAAATTGTCTTTTTACTGCAAAAAAAAAGTCTATAATTGCAAAAAAAGATTGATTAGAGATGCAAAATAGTCTATTCAGAAATATAAGCAATTCCAATAATAGTAAAACGAAATCTCTACATACCATCAGCTGCAGGCAAATTCTTCACTTTAGAAACATCTCCAGTGATCGGATTATCGGTTTGTACGTCAGGTGTTGAGCAATTCGACGATGCAGGTTGATAGTCACCAACAGCAAGGAATATCACTCGTAATAAATTGTCAAGCTTCTTCAGTGGTGAATAATGATATTGCATCTTACGCATACATATTTTGATCATTTCCATTTTTTGTGCACTCGGTGGCGTGAACTATAATTAACTACTATAGAATATGCATAGCAATAGTGGGACAGACAGGGAAAGAGAATGAGGGATGGGGATAGGGAGGGAAGGGGTGGGTGGTCGTCTTGGTGCACCATGATCTCTGACTGAAAATAGGCAGAATTTTTTACGCAAAAGTAAACAAATTACCAAGAAAAAGCAACTTTGCATTATTTTCAGTGAGTGATGAACCTTTCACAAGCATCCCCCCCCCCAAAAAAATGTTTTGCTTCTTTTATTTATCTGCAGCAAATATACACTTGCTTTAACATTTTGAGAATCAGTTTCTGTAGTTTTTCGCATCACATGATATACAAAAATGCAAGGAATTAGAAGCACATTTATGAAAATAATCAAGAAAAACCTTATAATGAAGTCCAAAACCCAATTGTTCAGGTGATAGAGTTCTCACATAGGCTAGATTTTCTGATAATGTTTGCAATGAGCCATCTTTTGAATGCTCTCGAACCATCAGATGATATAAGTGAGGCTTAACAGGGCCTGAAATCTTTTTCATTTGTTTAAGTTTCTCGAAGAAATAACTCTACGAAAACGCTTGCAAGCCCACACTATCCTCTCTCTTTCGGCCACAAATTCATAGAGATAAATGTCTCAAGTTACAACCTTCCATCCTATCCTTCATTTAAAAAAATCATGCACATCCTCCACAAGCAAAAGTTGCTTAAAGCATTCAACTGTGAAATAAGAAAGAATCGTAACCGGAAAATTCACTCCATACTGTCTGCACAGTGCACTGACTATGATGTGGCGGTGGTCAAGTTATAGTATAATGATGCTTCTGTGCTACAGACCAACCTCCCCCTCCTTGAAAAAAAAAAAGCCGATTTGATCATCCAATCGATCAGCGCTGAACGCTCCTCTTTGAAGGTCAGCACCAGTACCATTTAAATAAGCAGTGAAATGCACTGAAAAAACTCACAAAGAACAATTTTGTGGAGTACAGCTTCTAGGATAGCATCAATATTGAGGAACTCATTAGCGTTGAGTCGTGTTCGCTCATTTTCAATGAGTTCATGTAATTCGCCTTCACCATGTTTCACCAAATAGTTTTTTATACCATTAAGAAATTGTCGTACATTACGTATCACAACCTACAAATAAACAATTGAAAATTAAAACAAGAAAGGAAATATTGTAGGTGGAAATAATTCGGTGTGCGCAAATTTCATTCATGCAATCCAAAATGAAATCTTATAAGACCCTCATGTATAATGGGAGATCAAAATATTTCCGTAAGGTTTTATCCGACGATTTTTATTCTTAGTAATGCGATATGGATCTACAGTTCAAAATTATCACTTATTTTGCACTGAATATGCGCCATTTAATCGAATACAATTCAGCATATCGTTTGTCTTCTCAATTGTCCCACTGTGCTCATCTGAACTCATCGATGATACTATGTGATTCGCTCATCATCAGTGTAAATTTTCGAGAACATATGCATCGAACAAACAACTGTATCCACCATGAAGATGTGATATCCTGTTCGATGACCTAATATCACTCAAAAACATCCGTACGCCAATCAGTCCGCACTTTCACAGATGAAGTACCTACCACGCAGCAAGCAGGTTCGCATGAAATATTGCCAATAAACAAAAAAACTTTGTTTCGTTATATTGTAATTGATATAACAGCATTTGTATCTTTGATTATTTCATGTATATTGAGCGCAGAGACGAAAACCACATTCCTTTCATATATTTTTCCACTTCAATCCTTTGAATGTTTTTCTCAAACAAGGTCTCAGGTCCAACTCCTTCATTTTTCTATAAAAATCCCTCGTAAATTAAATCGATGAGAGTATGTGGAACAATACCAAACGCAATTGGATTATGCTTGCCCGATATACACACCAACTCTGCTGGTGAGACTAATATCATACAACGTGAAAATTCTGTTACATAGCTTATTGGAATGATAAATAATAAAATATGCAATGCATAGAAATATGATGCGAGAGCAATTTTCAATGCTGAAATAATTCATTCACCTGTGGATCACTTTCTTCGCCTTCGACGGTGCATTCAATAAAACGACGCAATGTTGCTCCGAATACAGTATTCTCCTCTGCGGATAATCTACAAATATTTTAGAAATATGCAAATAAGTAACAGCAATCATTCGAAATCAAAACATCACATTATCGGTTATAAACTCAAAAATTTAGAGCATTATCAAGATTTCATTGTTTTGTGTGGTCGGTTGTGAAGCTCCAAGCCACCCCGCCCAGCACCCTCATCAGGACAAGGGCGACGAAACAAGTCTCGATAGTCATAGGAGGAACGATGGTGAATCGGGTCATCAGAATCCGACGAGAGGAGACGAGCTTAAGCTCTAACTTTCACGCGACCGACCTGCAAGGAGGTGAGGCCGACCTAAAGACCACTGGAGCCAAGTGGACCAGAGATGCACTGGGTAAGAGCAGGTGAAACATGGATAAGAGCATGAAGAGACATTTGTTCGTAATAAACGCTGAATAAATAAATAAATGTTCATTGAAATAAATAAATAAATAAATAAACAAATAAATAAAAACAAGGTTTCAGAAGTGAAATATATTAAAGAAGAATTATAAAAAGTCATCATCCATTGTAAATATGCGTAAATTTGTGCGGAAGATTGCAATAAATGAACTGCCACATCTATTCGAATACAATTTCATATTATTTTTACTGCGTTATTGATAGATAAGTGTTTCAAATTGACATATGAAAGATATTTATTTAGAAAGAATGGATCGATTGTCTAAAACTCGTAACTTCAAAAAAGAGATATAATCGATGAAGTGAGCCATTTATCTCCATCCCTCTCCCACCCCCTTTCCCTCAAAACAACTCCAAAGTTGACATTTGAAAATAATAAATTCACCCTGCTGAGATCATGAAAAATAGCCCTTTCTTACCGTTCGACGTATTCCTGAATTTTAGTGCCTGGATCGACACAGAAACTGCTCTTCAATCGTGGCGGTGAAATGACAGGTGAGATGGCACGTATACTCGATGGTATATCGTCCAATGATTCAAAAAGTGGATTCTCATGCACATAACAATGTGGATGTGTACGAGGTAACTGTAATGATTTAAGATTAGCAGTTATATCGAAGCATACATCAACACCCGCCAAAGACCAGTCCTTTAAAATCCTTTAAGCAGGCGTAGCGTTGGGTGAAATTGAAGGCGGCGAGATGATCAAAAATCAATCAATAATAAAGTGCAACACGTGTAAAAAAAAAAAACTTGAATTAAAAAACTAAAGAAATTTAATGTTTTGTTATCTTTATAGGTGCAATTCTTATAAAGTCATATTATCACCATTTTTGATGCTTCCTGATTGACTGGAGAGATAACTCCACGTATGATCAATCGGGAAATACGAGGGAGGGGGGGGGGGGGTAATGAAAATAAACAACGGTAGTTAATAATATGCGAATTGCATCTCATTTGTCACTATGCACTTATAAGCAATACTGTTGCAGAATAAAACAGCACATAACAGGATGAACAATGTAAACTTCGAAGGTGTATGGACCGGGATGAGCTCAATCGGATGCTCCTCAGATGCATTTGCCTAATATTCTGAAATCCTTTTCCTCCAGACCATTCTATCATTTAACTGCAATTGCAATATTTTTACCGAATGAGAATTGAGTGTTCTTCGACTGCATATCGTTGCTGTTCCATCGGAGAGTGTGCCCGCATTACTCACGTTGAGCGATGAATTGCATACCTCTTTTCGATTGACACATACACTCATTTTACTGCAACATACGTTGGTACTTAAGCACTACTATTTGCAGTCTCAAGTAGAAAGTCATGCCTTCCGGAGAGGTCAAGTGCTTAATGCTTTTCAAAAGGTTCACTATGAGTATAAACGACAAAAGATTCATATTCCCATCAATGGACGGAAACTCTCATCAAAAATCAATCGTTTCATCAATTTTTTTGATTCCTTTTTCAATTAATAAGAAAAAACTCCAAAGAAACATTGGAGATTTAGCTCAAATCATTTAATAATGGACCAGCTGAATTTTTTACCATTATAGTCGACTGGTTACGCTCCAAAAATTTTGAAGTATGTGTCGAAAGGAAAGTAAAAAAATGTGAGGATGACTGCATTTAACCCAAGATCGATTCTTTTTTTAGAATATTAAAATTGCATAGAAGAGGCACCTGCCGGCATCATTTGTACTACTTTGAACGATATCTCCGACAATATGATCTTCCAAATGATCTACTACAGTTGCCTCTCGTCGATTCTGTAGCTGTGTGATCGTTGTTACATCGTGACAATAATTGTTACGCTTACGCAATGTAGTACCATATTCACCACTTTCTGTAAAATAAGGCATTAAGATTGAAATAAGCAAAGAACTATTATAGGAGGTACCTTTCCGATTTGAGTGGTTAAATCATACGAAACATGACTGCTATGCATGAGATTTTCGGTCTGATATCATTTTCTTTCCCATAAGATAGTATATGAAAATGAACAAAACGATGCAAGAATTGAAACCACTTACCATCGCTGGCAATACTCTTATGCCCACGATCATCATCGCCCTCAGAACTTGTTCCAAGTGAACATGCTATTTCCTCATCGAACTCTTCCTCCACGATCGGCTCTTCTGCAAATCAGTGGAATAAACTTGTGAAAACATTACCAAACGTGTTATCAAAAATACATTCACAATTGAAAGGATCCATTACAACTGTATTCTGAATCTTTCAATGAATACGTTGGAATCCTAAATCCTTGTAGTAGAACATCGCTTACAGTCGTGGAGAAACGAGTTGAAAGAAATGGCTCAACGAATGCTGGGCGGGCATTTGCCTTCGAAAATTTTGGGGGAACTCGCAGATTTGACCAACCTTCTAATGCGAATGGTCAACGGTCAATGAATGTCTAAGCAGCCGTATATATGGGGCTCTGCTTGGATTATTTGAGTTGAATCAATCCACAGGCTTGAATATGAATGCTATTTCTTCAACCGCAATGAAGTATGTCGGAAATATTCCATTAAAACTCTTCCCCTCCCCCCGCCTTCCCCTCCCTTTCTTACCAACACGTTTCAGACAATGGCAGCATCTCTTCAAAAAATAACTTCCAACAGCGATATTTACGAACACACGTATAATGGTTTAAGCAATCACAAATGATGATAGGAAGTTATTGGTGGGCAAGACCATTAAAAGATGAAAGAGGGAGAGGGAGAGAGATCAAATCTCACATATCGCATTTGCATAGTTAATCAATGAGCAGGAAAAAAGGAACGCTTAGATATGTGAATGCGATCTAACAGAGCTCATCACCTCATAAATTCGGAATATCGATATAAAGAAGAAAAAAAGATCGCTTCCGCCATGGCCGTATCATTAAAAACAACACAATCTTACCTAAGCATGAGGGCATGGCAACATCGGTATGTTGCCTCTTTAGAGTTGAAGGCTTCTCGGCACCGTAATGTGCCAAATCCAACAGGTTCTCCCAGACGTTTGAATCCCATGGCTCATTGAATACTGTACCCGCCACGCTAACACTGTCATCTTCTTTGACGCTCTGCGGGACTGCAAATGTATAAAATTATTTACTTTGTGTATGTGAACAATATTTGCCGATTTAAGCAAGAAAAAAAAAGAATAGAATTTGATAAAAAGGATAATTTGGAGAATACGGCGCAAAAACCTGAGATTTCAGAGAAAAATGTGGTTTGTTCTATGCCCACTTTTTCCCTACTTTTGTCCTCTTTTCGCTCCGAATCGCGGACTTTTGATAGATTAATATATAAGGGTACGAATATTAAAAATCATTCCGAATTAAATGAAGAGAGCCCATATATGATTTCAGATAGATTTATGCTGATGATTGCCTATCTTGAGAAAGAGGTGATGAAATCTAACAAGATTAATGTGATGCTAATCGGAGTGTACAAGCAAATCAAAATGAGATGTGATCTCGTTCATTAAAGCAATTAGCAGCAATTCTCATAATAAAAAAAAAATGCTTTCGGATCGAAGAATCGAAGAGTATCACTATCGCAAACAACAATTCGCATGCGAACACAAGAATTCCACAGTGTAATGGCTATCAAAAATATTCTTAAAAGTTCTCCGAAAAGGATTCATAGAAGAGGTTGTTTCCAAATTTTCTTTAATGCCTCTATCATGCAAATCTTATAATACTCAGAATATTCCTATCTACGGTTATTAAAATGTACATTGCATTTGTTAGTGAATGCGGTAACATCTTCCTAAGCAATTAGCAAACGTTTTTGCATCACACATAAGCCCAGACAGAGTGTTGCTGCTTCTCAAAACCTAGCGAACCGAGAGGCGAACCTTGAGACTCTGATCGACCAACATGTTGTTGCACCTCCACACAATCGGATAAATGCGCATATTCAGAGATGCGACGTGGAATGGGATTAGGTGAGGAACGATCCGTGGCTTGATGCGCATCGACCGTCGATGAGGTGGATGGTTGAGGTTGCATGACCGGTGATGTCGATGCTGGAAAAGCTTTTCTAAGCAATCAACATACGAAACACATTAACGCTAACCGTCACATTGCAATTTTTTTTCACCGCGGGCAAAAGCATCTATGGTAGCCATTAGACTGGCACATTCATAGTTAAAATGAGACTTACTGCAACCATAATAATTGAAAGATGAATGGGCATAGGCCAAAAGTGAAGGGAATACAAAGTACTAAATACAATATGAGAGCTGAATCCCCATAAGGCGCCGAGTACGACATTCTCCCGGATCTTTGAGATTCTATGAAGCTGATCAATGCAAATATGAGCCATTTCTCTTCTTTTGTTGTCTACGAAAACAACGAAGTGAGCGCTGCACATTAGTCCGGCTAACCTACCGAGATCAAACACCTCAGCCCTACCACAGGTGCATTAATTTCAAATGTCATAAGCAAGCAGATGAATCGAAAATCATCTTACGTATCTTTCCACTGATAGCAGCTGGTGTGAGTGGAGATCGGCAAGTGGGTGAATCTAAGCCTGAATTAGGGTCCTTGCTCCGCTGCGTTGGTATTTGTGGGGTCGGTCGTACCTGAATATTGCTTACTTGAATAAATCTAAGGAAATTAAACGCTTCATATCATAGATATAGCCAATAGCTAGAAATATTTACGTGTTCCGGAAACGACAGAACCAACTACCACTTATTCCTCATGTGTGACATTAATCAGGATACGAGGTTCCACGGCAACAACTACTTCAAAAATTCCAATCTCGTATAGTCATCAAAAAAAATTTTTTTCAGTAGCAATCAAAGTGGCTCTGTAGTATTCCCGTCAGATATTCAACAATTTTTTCGTTTATAATATTCCAAACCATATATATATATATATATATATATATATATATATATATATATATATATATATATATATATATATATATATATCACATGAGTTGACTGCCGCGTTCACATTTCACTAGAGATCGAATCTATGAAGATAACGTTTAAAGAGGTTACAACGAGTGTGATTCCGTCGAGTACACTAATTGAACGAAATTAGATTTAAGAGAATGGCGATCGCAATAGTCATGTCTCCACTCAATCAAATCACATCGCACCATCAACGGCGTAAATACTTACGATCATCCGGCGTCAAATCCAATCTATGGGAGCAGTCAAATTGGAATGATGGATAAGCCGACAAAATAGGCATTACATGATCAATATTATCATTATATCGATTGATCAGTGATAATGGCCATCTAGTGAAAGGCTTATTCAGCAAATAAAACACGACAGAGAGAAAACTAAATACAAAAAAAAAAACTAAAGTGTTATTCTTAAAAAAACTAACTCTAAATCAGACCATCCTCTAATTTTCAATAGATTAGCTTAGTGCAATAATCTGATATATTATTATTATTATTGCACGTTTATCACTATCACGATTACTTTCATTGCTATCGTTGATAATAATCTTATAACATAAAAAAAATAATATCGATATGCAAATTTCACTGCTAATCAATCGTCAAAGATAGTGAAATTGTTTGAAAGTCATAAATGACCGTGTTGCTCACTATGGGTAATTCTCTCATATTTCTTGGAATGAATTTTGATAACTTTAAAAATTTAACTAAAATTTGGATTATTCGAACACAGAGTTATTTTATGTGTTATTAAGCTGACCCCTCTCCCACTCCCCCACCCACTAAACAATTTCGATTCTATTCCTAAAATCTTACAACGCAGTTATTTTCTTTTCTAATCCTACACTGATTACTAGCTTCGGGTTCGCTTTCACGTTTTCTCTAGCCAATGAAATTCATATTTGTTTATGGAATCCGAGAGACATCAATTTTTTTGCAATATTAGGCAACAACAACCTATCCCTATCACCTAAGGTTGATTATTGGGAGGGGGGGGATAAACAACTGGCCCGCATAAAATCCACCAAACAATATCAATAAACGAGAATAACTTAAACTAAGAAGTTGACGGAAGAGAAAAATTAGTTGCTGCGAAAAGATAATGGGACATTCATGATGAACACGAATAAAAGAAATTAGAAGTGAGCAAAAAAAAAAAAAAAAAGTATGGAAAGGTGTGAATATATAGAAGAGATTAAAAAAAAAGGTGATGATGGTAATTGAAAGGAATAAAAAGATAAAAGAAAAGAATAGAGACGTGAAACGGAAATTGCAATGAGAGAACGAAAAGCAATAAAATATTGATATATTTCAAGGACACAATTTAGAAATTTAGTGAAAAATTGTGCAATGAAACGACGATAGACATATATAAATATATTTTTACATACATACATACATACACACACAGAGACACAAACATGCCAAACAGGTCGAGTGGTGCTCATAGAACGCATTCGATGCATCACTCCCCTAGGTACATCCATATCGAGCCGTTTTTGCACGAATAAATATGAACAAAAACAATCGTAGTGCAATTTTAAAATCAAATAAAACAGAATAACACAGTATGCTAAATGATTGACTCCAAATCAATATGCAAGCCAATTGTGTATCCCTCACAATAAAATGTTAGCTTTCTCATGCCGATTAGATGAGCGATATATGAAATGTTTTCATTTAGCTAAACGCAGAAATGTATACTAAATCGATGGGAAATTATTTTCTTATATAGTAATATCTTCACTCAATCATCACTTTATATTTTCTGCAATGAAACGCACCAAAATGACCAATTACAATTAATAAGACCTTAGAAAGCATTTATCTATTGCAGAAGGAAATTTTAATATTATGAGAGGTCGGAGATGCAACTATATTTTGATAATCCGACCTGTAGTCAACAACAAAAAGGAGAAAATTAAGGCTTGAAGACCAAACGAGGTGGTCAGAGCCTGCTTGAGGGAATCACTATAATCACTAAAAGGATGACGAATCAAAAAGGATGACGAGGAATTATCGGCTGAGGGAGAAAGAGGGAACGTAGTTAGATGACAGACTAATAGAAATATATATATATATATATATATATATATATATATATATATATAAAGTAGGCAAATATTAGATACGAAGAGATAGAAATGGCTTTTTTCAATGATGGTCTACTTTACCACCGCATCTCTAGTTACGATTATAGACGATGAACTAGCCATCGTATCCACGAATTAATTACTCCAACTAATCCCCTCCCCTTCCTCCCACAACTTACCTTTCATCTAATCCACTAGCGTTATCCACTCCGCTGGTTTCAGAGAGAAAATGAACATATTCCAAAATAAAAGAATAGCCTTGCATTGTCAGTTTTAAAATTTCACGGCGATAATATAACGCAACAACTAAAAACTTATTTGCGTCTGAAAGAAAAAGGAAATCGGTTGCTTCCATTGATCTCTCTCCCACCCGTTTCTGTTTCCTTCTTCCAACATTCATACAATCATATCTCCATTGCTGATAGCTCCATATATCTCAGCGAATTTCGGTCTATTCGAGCCAAACAACTAATTATTTCCATTACAATTTTCATGCCTATACTTGGTGCTTATTTGTGTTAATAATTCAACAATTCTACACACACTGAATATTCAAATATTCTATAAGGAAAATATATATAAATATTACAAATTCCACGCAATCCAATACATGACAATATATCGGTCCCCTTAAGCAGTAAGTATATCATACCAATTTGTCGTCATTCAACATATTATTGGTCGATTACTCAACGAAACTATTGATAAAAAATTAGAAAGAAACCTTAGCAATCTTTTGACGACTTTTTAATTCGTTATTAATGGCCGACCATGCAGCACTCGATTTATTCGGAAATACGTTCCTTGTGGGTGCAATCGAACATTGGGCGTTACTTCGAGCAATCGAACATGCTGAAAGATATATTCAACAATATGATTCATAAACACTAACATCAACGTAAATTCTGTCAACATTCCCCTCAACGATCTATGAAACACTTTTCACAATCTTACAACAACTTGTGAATATGTGATTAGCCAATATCACATTAAATAAATAACGATTATTTAAACAAAATCTAAATAAATAATCATTATTATTTAAATAAAATACAAATAAACATTTAATAAAAAAAAAATTAAATAAGTAAAATAACGATCAAATAAATAAATGCGCACGATAAAAGACTGCATTGTTTTATGAGTAGTTCCCCATTATACATTTTATTAATTACTCTATTGATAAATGAACTGTGAAACATCCTATTTTGACGGCTATGCATACCGTATAATCCCGATCAGAACCACTCCCCTCAGAAAGTAATGTTCTGGCGAAATCCTGAAGGAAGTAATTGACCAGTTAACGCAATTGCTAAATATGGAACGAATGCGACATGAGGAGATTCAATATCCCGTAGGCTCTACTTAACACAGATGGGAGATTCTAGTTTCATATGAGATCTATAGCAGCGATTCGGTGGTTACCTTTGCAAAACATCTTTCTTCCCAGCTTCGAAGTGTGTAAATGTTCGTAAAAAATAAAACTTTTAGAAAAAAAAAAACATACGAAAATCTCGTTTTTGCGCACAATATTTCCATGCAGGTCTCCACGCTCGAGTATGAACCGTCGCCGTGCAATCACCGTTAGCGTCTGTAATCCGATCACGATAACGTTCACTGAATGACCTATAAGAAATGCGTCTTATTTGAAAGTAACAACTTAAATAAGTACCAATTGAATTACAAAATTTTCACAAAAGAAGTTCGTTTACGAAAGGACTAATGCTATAGGTAGATGCAATTGACTTATGCAACGCATTCAAGTATCGAATCACATCTATCGACTGCCGAGATCGACATAAAAACGTCAAATGTTTGCGAGAAAAATAAAAGAAATCGTAATAGAAGAGCAAATTTAAGGCATGCTTATAGTAGAGAAATTATATTGTATTGCTAAAACGATAGCACAAATAAAAATTCGTCTACCATTCTCAGCCAATTAAATATTCTGTCATTGCTACACTCAGCAGTTAAACTCACCAAATCAAATAGAAATTCAAAAAAAAAAAAAAAACAAAAAAAAACAATCTAGTAATAAAAATTACGAAAAAAATTTATCATTTCAATTTATGCACACACTGAAAAATACGCCAGCATTTATTTGCCGAAATAGCACGAAACTGAAAAGCGCATATATGGGCTTTTTATGCAATTCATACACAACTGTTTAATATAATATAATATAATACGCAGAGGAATTTCATTGTTCTTGGGATGGGACAACTCAATGAGCAGTTACATTCTACAACACCCTCTAGCATATCTGTCTAGCATATCTGTGCCTTCCGATCCAGAATATAAGAACTCTGGAACGAGAAACTCGCAAGGATTATTCATTTGAATTGCACCCAAGAAGGGAATATTGCAAGAAATGCCTTTGCATATGTAACAAGACGACAGCATGAGGCGAAAAAGAACAATGTGGCACACATACACACACCGACACTGCAAGATAATTACGCTAATTAGAGTTCGTATAAAACTAGAGCAATCAAAACGGATTCATCAACAACCATATCCAGCCAACCATCTCCGTATGCGTCGACAGGTGGGAACTCCTTTGTAATCGCTCCTTCTAAAGAAGGATATCGGCAGATTTAAGGATTCATAGAGTGTTTATCGTGTTGCATCAGTGCTGCGCATCAAATAATATTGAAAACTTTAGTGAAACCACAATAAAATTGTCTAATTTAAAAAAAAAGGAAAACAAAATCATAATATAAGCATCGAAGAACTATTGAAATCCTAAAAGTTAGGAAGGAATCATTACAATAAAGAGATAGTAAAATTTCCACCATGGAAGGGGAGTGGGGGTGGGGGTGGGAGGGGAAGATGTTTGAGTCAAAAACATCACCAAGTGTGGTCTTCGAATATTTCTTTTAGTTTACATCAAGATGGATTTCTTGAATTTTCGAGACTTTTAACGAATATATTCAACAAATTTAAAAATAATAATTTTTTTTTTTAAATATAGTTTGGAAGCCTTTGTCTCCTAATGATATTCCAATTTAAAAAAAAAAAGAAGAAATAAATCTGTGCCGATCACGCAGATTGTAATTCTACTATAACTAATTCGAAAAAAAAAGGCCTGATATTATCAAACAAACGCGTCAAACAATCTGATATAGCTAAAGGATGAAGAAAAAAAAAAAAATTACGGACCATAAATGAAATGAAATTTATTGAATGAACGAATATATTAAACATCCACAATTTATGCTAATTTGAGTTGAAAATTACTTGAAATTAACCAACACTCAATTGACGTCACCGAAAAAAAAAAAGCGATTAAAATAGACCATAGAAATCAAGTAATATTCATCAAATCCTCTCTAAATAGATTGCCGAATGCATTTCGGACGATTTAACGGATATATTCAAGCAAAAGAAATAGCACAGGAAAAAGCGAAAAGGAAGATAACAGATATAATCCATAAAAGGAAAATCTCCTTCAGCTAAGAAGAAAATTGATAAGAAATTAGATTCCCAAAATCAACTATAGATTAATATTATCATTCATTATTATCATATCATCAATAATTCGAAACTTTATTTTGCATTTATTTATAGTCCCATTTAAAAAAAAAACAAACAACAACAACAATTTCCTTTAAAAGAAATAAAATATCGTTATCGATGCATTTAAATAAAATCAATCGTTTAAAAAAAAGAATTTATACATATTTAAAAATAATGGAAAAATAATTTCTCAAATACGAAAGTAAAAAAAGCTCTTAGAGCTGTGGCAACAAATCGGCTCGAATTCTTTAAGTTTTCTTTAGTAACGCTATTCTGAGCGGCATAAAGACAACCAAAGTGGGCATCACACTAGTGTATACTTGAAAAAAAGCTATTAGCTAACGGTGAGTGATGGCGCATTCTAAGCTATGTACTAATCCTTCGTTTGCTTCTCACAATACCGTTCGTAAACAAATTTATGCAAAACAAATCTTTTAGTTTATTCTTACTGTGACAATTTTAAATTCACTTAATTTAATCCACCAAAAAATATAATCCAAACCTAATTAAATAATAAAAATTCTTAAATAATATGCAAATGTTTTATGTAATTTCAAAACGCATGTGTGAATGAATTCAAAATATATGCAGTAATTTATGAATGAATTTCAATTGGAATAAATTCGACTTAATATTTGTGTTGAATCGAATGGGGAAATTTTACTGCTGAAGCCTTGGCATAATTTTTTTGCATCCAATCTTCTATTGCCTATCTATTCCTATATAATCTGCCATTCAATCAACACTCAAAATGACCAAGATAATTGGTTTATTGAATCAAGCTCACTACAAATCATCCCTTATGGATTTTATTATTATTTATTAATATTTGAAGATTTTCCTCAACACTGAACATCCTAGCCATATGGATATGAATGTAATTGTGGACATCACGTGTTCACTATTGGTCATTTTAAGGTCACCACTATATTGCACATAATGCACGATTTTTGAAGTGTTCATACTCCTTCTACGCTCCGATAACGCCACTCAATGAAAGTAGCACAGAGAGAAAGAGAGAGAGAGAGAGAGAGAGAGAAGGATACAGAGATATAGAGAGAGAGAGGAAGAAAGAGAGAGAGTCACTCAAAGATTTCTAAGAGGTGCCGAAACAACAAACAAAATCCCACACATGTGTGCATTTATAATGATCATATTTCATCTCTCAACATCACATTGAATTCAATCACAATTTTCTTTCGAATTCATCAAAATCCCTTTCGCCCCCCCCCCCCACCTATTCAAAAAAAATTTCAAATCCAGTATCAAAAATTTAACGACAAAGATTTAAATGAAACAAAAAATAAAAAAAAAGAAATTCAAGCCATTCAAATTCCAATATTACAAAATTTTAAACATATAATTACTGCTAATTATTCAGTGTCATAGCAATATTACATTTATATATTCGATCATAGTGCTGCGTAAAAACAACTGAATGCTATCAACTGTCTTAAGTTTTTATTAAATATAATTGAATATGTGGAAAACAAATAATTAAGTATCGAAATTCCATCTCCCTTCTAAAGTATTATCCTCACAATCCTCAAGATAACAGAATTTAATCACCGGATGCCTTTATCCATGTTTAATCCCTCGCTAATCTTCTTGAAGAATTTTCATTGATTGTTGATATTCGAATAAACGCAATAATACGGCATTGAAATGGGATTAATTAGTGAAAGTGTGTTTCAATATTGAAACATATGTGATGAATTTAATCAATCGTTATAGATGGAACGGGAAGAAAGAGCTTTAACGGAAAAGAAGATGTTCATTACATATATGCCAGATGGTATTTGCAAATATTTGCCTAACGAAAGCAAATCGGAACGATGATAGCATTGGCAATAATCTGCACAAGCAACAATAATTCAACAAATGTAATATTTAATCATAGTCGTTCAACACCATCATTATATTCTCTTCCCATAACCAACACCACCATTCCACCCCTTCCCATACGCTCTCTTTCTTCCTCCCTCCCCCCCCCCCCACCCAACTTCAGTGATATTAAAATCGCTGTATTTTTTTCCACAAACGATGACTATGCAATATTGGAGAATCATAAAACATAAACAACGCTCACTTTTGAAGATCATCTATTATATAAATAAATAAATAAATAAATAATATACCCCTTATTTTTCCCATATACTGATAAGTTGAAGCACTAAAATTTATCACTGATAATAACAAAGAAAAAAAAAAATTCCAGAGAAATGGAAAAAAAAATAGTTCCCAAGATTATAGTTGCGCTCTAAGAGGACCATCAAATAAATACGAATGATATAAATAATCGACACTCTATAAACGCACTATTTATGAGTATTTAGGTCAATAGTGATTAACACATTCATTGACGTTAAGCAATATCGTCACTTTAAACGAAATAAATTGAGCAAAAAAAAGAAGTTAAATAAGAACAGAAAAAAAAAAGAGTAAGTTCAATCACTTAAAACTCATTCATATATTTATCTCAATAGTGATTCATCACTTTAAATTCTGCTCTAAATTGAAATATTTTGTTTTATTTTCGAGGAAAAAGTTTCTATACGGCAAATTATAATTCAACTCTATCCAAGAATCAGAATGCCAATAAATAAAATTAAATCACTATTACCATTTCCTTTATTATCATCACATTGAAAACATTTTAAACTCAGAGAGTCATTGGATCAGGCAGGTGGAAGCGATATGACGGGATATTTGTTCGTAATGAACGCTCCGTTTATTGAAATAAATAAATAAATAAATAAATAAATAAATAAATGAATAAATAAATAAATAAGTAAAAACTTTTTGCAGAAAGATGGATGAAGAAAAAGGAAAATCGTTGATTAATAAAAAAAAAGCAAGTGGAGGTAAAATATTGACTAGGAGATTCGATGATAAGGTCAAATATTGCCTAAGAGGTTCAATGATGAGGTCAAATATTGCCTAGGAGGTTCGATGATGAGGTCAAATATTGCCTAGGAGGTCCGATGATGAGGTCTAATATTGCCTAGGAGGTTCGATGATGAGGTCAAATATTGCCTAGGAGGTTCGATGATGAGATCTAATATTGCCTGGGAGGTTCGATGATGAGGTCAAATATTGCCTAGGAGGTTCGATGATGAGGCCAAATATTGCCTAGGAGGTTCGATGATGAGGTCAAATATTGCCTAGGAGGTTCGATGATAAGGTCAAATATTGCCTGGGAGGTTTGACGATAAGGATAAATAATGTCTGGGAGGTTCGATGATGAGAAAATTGCGCTTAAAATTACAGAGAGAGAGAGGAAGAGGGGGGAGGGGATATGACATATTATTTAGCTGCTTATTATTACACTTCAATCACAATGAAAACTTTTATTATTCAAAAAAAAGTAAAAAGATATTTCCACTTTAAGATGACGGTTATGCGAGGATAGGAGGGAAGGGGGGGGGGTTAGGGTGGGGGTAGGGAGGTAGGAAGAGGCGAAGGATCGGTGACAGCTATTTTATCGACGATTTTATGAAGATAAGAATATTTAAAAAGCTATTGAAAACAATTCTGGATGCAAAGGAAACACTAGCAAGCCGTATATATATTGGCCAACAAGCAATAGCACCAATAAAATAAGCCATATATCAAAATGAATGCGAATCGCTGTTATTCACTGAGTGGGATATTTTGCAGTACTCGTTTAGGTAAAAACTATGCATAAATAAGTGAATGAATGAGAAAGGTAAAGCCTCATGCAGCCGTCAATCTAATCCTCATCAACCCTTCGTCGATCCATCAGTCCTATTTTTCCGCATTCTAAAAAACAAGAAAACGCGACTCACGATCAACATAGTGTATATGTCAATCGATGTGACCATAGAATTTGCCTTGACAATATCTAAACTTAAAAAAAAGCAAACTGAAGGTTAGACATAAAACAATAAGAAAATATAAGATCTCTGAAGTTAGCAGAAATAGAACGGCGGAAAAGATGGTATGGAAAGTTGAAGCAAATTGAGTGCAGGAAAATTAGATGGAATAACATTAAACATAAAAAGAAAAAGCGGCAATTTTCTGACAGCCGAGCAATGACACGTGACAAGTGGATGTCCGAATCGACGGTGACGATAGCGATGGCGATGACAACGAACGCAGAGACAGCAAAGGGAGAAATACATCGTGGGGGTGTGACCAATTTATAAGAATAGATTTGCCCTCGTTGCTCCTATGGCCGCCCTCACAACAATCGTTCCGATAATTAGTGATGACCTCGTAATTGAGCATAAAGTAAAATTTCAGCTTTAAATTCAAAAAATAAATTCACCAAAACTAGGAATCGCCGATGCAGATGATACTCTCTCGGAGGGGAAAAGAAAAATGCGCTCAAGAAATAGAATATTTTTTGTTGAGATTATGAGAAGCAATCAAAACACCACTCTAAAACACTATCACTAATGAATGATGCTAACATAAATGAGACAATAAGAGATGTGCCTCTCGTCGAGCAATGCTTTCAGCTTCATTCGTTTAGAAAAGCAATGATTCATCGGCAACGACTCAATCACTACGGCTAAACAACCAAATTAAGCATTTGTAGAAGAAATGATCAAAAATTTCAAGGGTACCTTTATTAATTTTTTCCCCCCCCCCAATAATCTCAACAAATCTTTTGTTCGCTATCCCCTCTAAATGAAATCTGTTCAGTAATATTCAAATTGAACGACATATCCAAAAGATTTCTTATTGATCATAAAAAATAAAAAAGATTAACGAATATATTAGAAAATGCTTTCTGAAACGAGAAGTCATTCGCATTCGCAAATGAAAAACGTCCATACTTTGGTTGAATTTTTTGAATATTTGCTTGCAAGATGATGGTTGTTTA
Source organism: Baylisascaris procyonis (assembly GCA_037389465.1). Classification (NCBI taxonomy): domain Eukaryota; kingdom Metazoa; phylum Nematoda; class Chromadorea; order Rhabditida; family Ascarididae; genus Baylisascaris; species Baylisascaris procyonis. Next base: position 7,722,387 of record JAZARR010000153.1, on the reverse strand, counting down.
CCCGTTCTCAAATCTATTAATGATTTGGAATTCATATATATTTAGATTGATCCCTATATCGTACATAGAAATTCTAGAACGAATCACGTCATTTAAAATATTAAGGTTCATCCCCTTATTGCTCAGAGGAAAGGAAAGGAAAGAGCAAAAACGGCGAGACAGAGGTGAGGGGGAAGGGGGGAGGGGAGTTATTCTAGTGTCACGATTGCCACATACTATACAAACTAGGATTCTAACATAACCAAATTCGTAAAAATAATTTAGTAGAGTAAAGCCTTAGGGTGGATATTCGATTATACGTAATCATCATATCTCATTTCAATAAATACTTCAAAAAAAAAATTCCATCACCCACTTCGCGCTTATATCCTTTAATTTTAGAAATCAATTCTCTCGAAATATTAGTTAAATAAAACATTGTTTATGTGATGCTTATGTAGAGCTGTTTATGCATATAATGAGAGCAATGAATGTGCTTAACGAATATGATAAATTATATATGCAAAGCGTTGCTTAAAATTAGTCGGTACATAACCGATGGATCAACGCCGATATATCAACACATTCATTTATCACCGTCGACTATATATAGAACGTTCTTGATATCGATCATCACTCATGTGTACGCGCTATTAACGAACGAAAAGCGCACATCCACTATTCAACCTTATCGACTAAATATCATTACCAATTTTATCAATAACTATATCACACAATGTTAATCAGGAAAACACGCCCGATTATACAGCTAAATCTGAAAAACACGCCCGATGGCGCAGCTAAACCTGGAAAATACGCCCGATTGTATAGGTTACAATATAAAAATTCGATTTAATTTAGTAGCACTATAATAATAATAAAGCGTTATAAATATATTAGAGTTTCACCAAGTATTGCATAAATCTGTATTTATTTTACTAACATATCTCTTAGGGTTATGGATGCATTCTTAGCTAATATGCACCTGTAAGAATAAATAGAATGGTTGCAAGAAATACCTATACAGTCAGGTGGCATTAAGGGATAGCAATAGAGATGAGAAACTACAATCGACCTTGTTATGGCGTCAAAATTATAAGCCGTGGAGATAATGAAATGGGAAAGGATGAGCTAAAGAGTGGCTATATCTCGCAATATTCTAATCTAAATCATTTTCAGGTTCACTAAATTATACTAAAATTAAAAGACGAGTAATTTGTGCTCTAGCTGGATATACTAACATATACACCTAGCATACTCATAGAAGACAGATGTGAGGGGAAAGGGAAACATTGCAGAGAGCTACAAGGATGAATGAGCAGCCGAATAATAGAGTTCAATTTCAGTGGAGATGATCTAACAAACAAGGCAAAATTTTACTAAGGGAATACGAGTTTTATATATAATTATAGCCTTCACTAATCTAATATCCTTATTTAGCGCAATCTTTGGAATAAGTTTCAATTTAATGTCGGAAAAATTTTTAATTTTTTCATGTCCACTATTTTTGATAATATAGGTTTCTTGTTCTTTTTATCCTCTTTCTTCCGTTCATTTTATGTGGTTATGATCTCAGAAAGGACCTACTTCCCAAATAGAAGGTTTAGTGAGCAAGAAAGCTTATCGAAAGCTTAATAACGTAGTAGAAATCAATAAAAACGCTATAGCAACGTAGTATAATTGTCAAGAAAAATGCAGGTGCGATAAACATAATCGTCGAAAAGGTGAATGATTTAGAAGGCGATCACAATTTATGGCCCTTTACCATAGACGATAAGCACCGCGGAATTAGCGAGTTGCCAATCTTGCACACTAATCGCACCAATGAACAATACACAACACCACAATTATTGTTGTTGCCGTGATCGGCAAACACAATAACCCGTCAATACCGAATGTAAACCACAGCACATTGCCAAATGACGATGCATTCACTAGACGGATGCATTGAAGACTCTAGCAGTGAAATGCAAGATTATTTTCGAATCGACGACTGCATCCTTTAGAATTGAAGTACAGGAAGAAGAGAATAGAATCGGACTCTAACAGTGTGACGAGGGGAGGGGAGGGGGAGGGGTTGAGGGTGAGGGTGACGGAAAGAGAGGAGTTAAGAATGTGAAGGATAAGCAATTAAACGCGAAAACACTATTAAATTTTAAACAAAAGAAAAGCGATTGCATGAATATGTTGGCTTTTAAATTATATGCATCGAATTGTGCATATATATATATATATATATATATATATATATATATATTTTATTTATTTATTTATGCGATGATTTTAATTATTTTACAAGGTAGGAATAAGATACAGTTTTCAATTTTTTTCAAATTCAAACCAATTACAGAAATTTAGCTGGAATATGCGATCATATTCAATTACAATAATATAGAAGGTTCGTAGACGATGGAAGAATGATAGAAACATGGCGTTTAGTTAGGGATTCCCTAAGGATCGATGTGGTTAGCGTATCGCATTTTATAGGCAGCTGTTTTGGCTTTGCCACTTGCTCGGAGATAGCAATTCGAGAGGTACGACAGACTCTTTGAGCGTGCGTTATAGCCAGCTAGCTGTCTCTTCGCAAATTCATCACAACAACAAAGTCATTAATGAAGATTACTTTCACGCAGGCTTCCGGCAAAATATCGTTAAAAAGAAAACAAAATAAAATTTTCATTAAACTGTGGCAATTGGAAGGAGTCAATAACAATTCAAAGCAGATATACAAAAGAATGTAGAATGCACATATAGGATGGACCTATGTATGACAACCATTTGACTACATGGTTAGAATCCCCACTCTTTTCCTTATCCCACTTCCCTCCGCTTCCAACTATATCGAATGGGAAGCATAAAAATTGATAAGCGGATTTCCTGGCGTAAAAATAAAATTAAAATAACATAATAAGTGCTAAATTATGAGTGAGAAAAGCTAGTAAAACTACGGCGGAGGGGGGGGGATAGGGGGGAAATTAAATATTTAAACCCGGAAATAATGAAATATAAAGGATTCTCATTCATAGAAGAACGAAGAAGACTGTAGTGGGATAGCAGGACTTTTATATAGGTCTGCGCATGATCAGGAAAAATATCCTCCGAGAATGTATCATAAAGCAGCATTTCAAAGCACATCACAACATATCTATGCATCAGTCGTCTAAAATCTGATAGCTTTCTGATGAATTTCCGATAAACCATTCTTACAATCGAACGCAGACTGAAATATTTTAGACCGCATATAAATATAGTCAAATTCACAGCCTCTATAATATTTTCTGGAAGACTATTCCAAACCCGCACCACTCTATACTTGAAGATGCATAGAACATTGTTCGGTGAGCATGTCTGATGTGCCAATTGAAAACTCAACGATCTCTTGTCATCTTCGGAAAAATTTTGCACGACAAAAAACGACTAACCTTTTGGTGAAGATCTGCTCGGTGACAATGCCATTCGTATTGGTATCGCTTTGATCTGCCACTCTAATCGATGCTTCTTTTGCCGTATTTTCGTGGGCGAATGTTCGCATAGTACTACTATCCGATGGGGAATACTTTGTTGTTGGTGAAGGATCCGTGATGGGTACTTCTCTCAAATATTGCTTGCGACGAACCACTGGCGTAACCAAACCTTCGTTGATCGCCTACAAAGCTCTGATGGTTTATAACTTCGCAATCCATTGACTTATATACTAGTCGAAATAAAATCACTCATTAATTGAATGAAGGGGAGGGAGGGGGATGAAGAGGTGAAAAGAGAGAGAAAAGAGAGATGATTTTGTATCATTCTCAATTGTTAGTACATGGGATATCGTTGACGGAATTAGATAAATTATGCAAAAATTCGCTTCACAATTTTGCATTTCATAAAAAAAAAATGCATAAAAATAAACAAAAAAAAACCTGTGGAAAACTATACCAACCGGTTGAAATAATTTATGTTTATAGAGTGGCACCCATTGGAGTAACGAGTTTCATAAACAGCAAACAAATAATAAAATATATGCAATAGAGGATATATAATTTAAATGGATCGATCACTCTTATAAATCCTCCATAACAAATTTCACTTTTTTTTCAATCCAAACAAAACAAAATGACACCCGACTGGCAGTAAGATCACCTGCAATTATGAGGCAAATCGAAGTGTCCATAACCATTCTACGAAACTAATCTCCTTAAAAACTGGCGAAACGATCTCTGCATTCTGTAGATTATACGTAAGTAGCAAACTTTCATAGCTCTAGCTTTAGTGGTTAGTGGTTCATGTGTTGAAAGCATTGAATTGATAGCCGAATAGGCGAACAAACATACGCATAGACGAATGCACACCGTAACAAATCTTGCAAAAGCAAAATTGTAAGTACATTTAACAAGATCCTATAAGCGCTTCAAGAGAATCCTTTTTAAAATCCAATGGCAAGAAAAAAAACATTTTCCTTTTCATGTAGTCTTTACAAAGAATCTTAAAGCAAAGCCCATCTATCGCCTTATGGATGTTTTTCCATGATGCATAATATCGCTTATAAATGTTTCGAATATAGAAACGATCATCATATATGAGCAGATACCACAACTATCATGGGCAAGTTGAACGTATTCATGCATTTTTTTCTTGTTCATCGGTTGATTCTATTCCTGATAGCCGATGGTCAGTGGTCAAAAATTCCATCGATGAATGGTTTGACCATCTACTCGTTGATGGTTATAAATTGCATTTTACAGCATGTCATTATCTGACCAACAAAAAACCGGATACTGACAACGATAACGACTACGCCCCAAAGACCGCAAATTCTCAAAAAGAAGTCAAAGGTGAATATGGAGATAAGCACGAAAAGTACCTGTAGCTCTCCAGTGGCAGGACTTCGACCCAACCTTGAAGTGAGCGCTTTAGCACTCGTCGCAACTCCACTGCTAGCGGCATTTATCGATTTGCCGTGTGTCAATTCGGCAAGATCGGGTACTGAGAGACGATGCTGACCTTTTGGCGTATAGCCACTCGCATGTGCTCTACAACGATCATCAATATTCCACCTCACCAACATACTGTGCTCAGGCAGCGTTATGCTTTAAAACCAAGGCGACGATCAACGATCCAACAAGGTGCCCATGTGATGCAGAACACCGAACCATAACAAACAAACAGGGGGATCCTCAATAACCTTCATTGTCTATCTTCGGGTTTTCAATGCTTGAAAATGATACAGAGAAATACGCTATGAGCTAAACATGAAAAGGACGTAAAAAATTCAAAAAAGCGTTAACTCTCAAAAAAATGGACACAAACGACTATTTCCTTATGTCCGTCCGGTTTCCTCGAAAGATTCGGTAACCAAATGACCACTAAAGCGGATATTATTCAACAAAAAGAGCAAGAGAGAGAGAAGGAGAGGGTGAGCAAGGAAAATGAGGAAAGAAAACAATGACGAGCTTCGACAATACGAAAAAAAAAAATAAAATAAACAAGCACCTACTTGAGTGCAACAGAAAATTTTGGTGAATCGGTATTATTTGCATGGGAAATCGTTGGCGAAAATTTCGACGATGACCTTCGTAATTGTCCATTCTGTGTTGTTTTTAATGAATTCATATTCACCTCTTCCCTAAATAAACATAGATATTTTTTTTTTTAAATTAAACGTTATAAATAAAAATGAACAATTATTTGATATACCATTGCCGAATTACCGGTTAAGCCGAATTATTTAGAATATACCATTCTAAATATCATTGCCGGTTAAGACTTAAATCTTACTTCCGTCTTAATACCTTCGACGATCACGATAATATCATAAAGCAAATCAAGAAAAAAACTATCACTGTTTGAGGGAGGGGGTACTAATGACTTCTCATCATTCCATACAAATTTCCATGTGGATTTAAATTTCCCATGGCGGATGCTAGCTATTAACAAACGGAATTTATGTGCACTTCACAAAATTACGATAAATCTTATTTGTAACCTAATATATCCATTATTTTCTTCAAGTATCTTTTACTATGTGCCATTGTAATCACTGTTAGCGTCATGAAAAAAATCGTTTCGGCGAGTTTAGTTTCCTTAGAGACTTCAATTTCATAAGGGAACACAAATGCAAGCATTGGGTATGAATATTTTTTTAGCTTTCAACAGCACTAATGGCTAAAGAAAGAGATGAGGCAAACTATGGAATTACAATGATTTCCTCTTGTGGAATGCCTTAACCGTTATATTTCAACGGGTAAAGGTACGGCTATTTCCCAAAAAAAAACCGATATCAAAACACATTCACGCCGATCCCTTTCGGCTAAGCTGTAATCGAAACGGGAAAATCGATGGGGATAGTGAAAAAAAAAAAAGAGTGCGAACACAATAGCCATCAAAAAATGACCACTGAAAGAGAGTTGGACGTGCGGCAACTGGTCAATGGGCTACCAATCGGGCTACACATTTGTGGTTGGTACACTCACCTCAGCTGACCCTAAGCAATGCGCATTCAATCCATCATTCGTCAACTGACCAACATTACACATCATTTACTACTGCCGACTCCCCCCCTACTGAGAACACAAATCTTATGAAGCATCTTCCCAACCTTTTCCCCTGCAGCTCTTTTACCCGAGATTATCATTGAGTCTATTTTCCACTGGACTATGTATTCTTCTTCTCTATGCTTTTGGAAGATTATGAATCAAAACCGTCGATAAGCTTACCGAATAATTGAAGAAGGAAGATGAGCTTATCTCAAAAGAAAACGCTGCCCAATCTACCAAAAATCATTCACAGACAGAAAAATGGCAAAAAAAAATCGAAAAAAGACAAAGAAAAAAGTACGAAAACAATATTTAAATAAGTGGACGCTCCCACTGTCATCGAGGCATCCTCCCAGTTGTATGAAGATGAACATACTATTCTAGAAGCTTACGAAAAAGATCTTAGGCACCCTCAAATAGAAAGGAAATTAAGGCTGTGCATTTTTTCTGTTATTTCAAAGAACGCCTGATGAAATGATATATCTGTGTAGTAGGATGACCGTTTTGATGTTCGAAAAACTTTCAAAGAGTAACATGAACAAAATATGGATATTACCCAAAGAACGTTTCAAGGAACATTTCATTTCGTTTTTGAGAGTCTTTCAATGACAACAAAATCAAGCTTGAACTATCTTATTGTTTCCTTTTTTTCCTTCAAATATGCAAGTCTTTTCAGGTGATCTGCAATATGTCTTCTTGCAAGAAATAGAAAGCGTGAAGTGTACGCATAGACGGGAATCGGTCAATATAAACAAGAGCAATAGCGCAGAAATTATATCAACATCGAGAAGATACACATTTGAGGCTATACGAAGTGTATATCAACAAATTTAGAAGAGTGACTTAGTTATGAGTTCAATGAATAAGAAAATTCGTTAATTCCTATTGGAGTGAGAACATAACGCAAAAAGATAGGGGGAAAGGAGGAAGTAATAATCGCATCCTTCTTGTCAAGCAACGTTGAGAAAATTTTTCAACAAACAAATAAAGGAATGGATAAAAGACCAAGCTCTAGTGTGCTTGAACTCTCTATGCGAATAAAGACTTTTGCTTGTCGACTCGTGTATATTTGTTACATTCTTTGAATTATGCTGCCTTTTAGTTATATGCTGGCCTCTGAGCATTTAGTTCCTTCTCTGTTCTAAATTAAAAAAAAAAATATAGATGAAAACGAATGGCGAGATCCTATATAAGCATTTCGATTTTTTGTGAGAGGATATGCAAATTTGAAGCAGAAATAATTATAAATATTCATTAACGCATCAAAAAGAACAAGTAAACTGGTATTCTTTGTAGTGGGTCGAAATGATAGTTCATTAATACCATGCCTCTACTATCCTCCCTCCCTCCCTCCCCCCCCCCACCCAGAAAAATTGGGAACAAACCCTAGCTGTTTGAGAGAGGTAAAACTCTTGTTTCTCTATCGTATAAAGCTGAAAAAAAAAAAGAACTGCTGAATAAGAATTCGTTTGAAATAAGTGAAAACATACCTTTTTCTTTTCAATTCCTCAAGGCATCCTCGTAAAGCATTTCCATCGAAACATTCCGACGGAGGAACAATTGCACGGCGTTGTGACGATAACGAACGGGGGCTATGATTTTCGGCATAATAGGCAAGGCGTCGTGCCGATGAGAATGTCAAATCACTTCGCTCGCGTCTTAATGCTAATGGTTTCGGCTTTATTGCTGGCTTTGTACCAACTGAAACAATTGTGTGCAACTATAACAACATTTGAAAGATGTCAAATAGAACAAATAAATTACCCGAGAAAATTGGCTCAAGTGGTACAGCATTAGACCATTAAATCAGAAGTCGTTAGTTCGAATCTTTTCCGTGAAAAAAGTTTTTTATTCGTTGCTTTATTTCAAAAGTTTCAGATCATTTCAACAATACGCTCCTCTTAGCTCAATAGCAAAACAACAGCGCCGATAAACTAATCAACAAAATACACCGTAATCCACACCTAATAGAGACCCTGATATATATTACATCAAAATCCAACCCATACTCATATTACACGTTGAGAATATCGAAAACATTCACCGAATGGATATCTCAGATTTCACTTTAAACTTTAGAATGATGGCTTAATAATATATAGTTTCTAAGTGAATGATTTCATTTCGAACAGAAATGAGCCATAAAGTGAATTCAAGCAGATTATTTAGTAAATCTGACATAAAACGGGGCATTTTAGTTCGTAAGTTTATTAAAAACATGGTTATCTTTCACTTAATCTCATCACCTTAATTCGATAAGACTCACTCTCCCATTCCCCCCACCCCCCAATGCCCCAAAACTTTCCACTAGCCTTGCCGTGGAACATGAGAATAATCCCATTCCGGTGATGAGAAAATATTTTTCGATGAAGCCAAGTAGGGAGGGGGAAGGAGGGCGGGGGGTTTGGTAAAAGTTTCACTCAATATGCGTACGTAAATGGCACATTACCATGTCGATAATAATTTAAATAATATATAAATAATAAAGAATTTAAATAAAAATGGCAAAAAAATATATAACTAGCAGGAAATTTGCATAAATACATTAAAATGGGGAAAATATTTCAGACGTGAATTATTTTTCAACATATAAAATCCTTTTAGATTATTTCTTTTGGAGTCCGGAGTCGAAACCATTTTGACAAGTAAATCAATAAACAGAAATTGTAAACAATCAGCACCAACCATATGCCTTTGCAATCAGCGACGTTATCAACGAATCCACTCTGAGTTTCACTAAAACCATCTTTCTACAGATATACTTTTTTCATTGCTAAGCACTTAGAACCTGGGCAAAATCCTTTATTATACTCTTGAGTTTCATCCCCTAGAAAGATAGAGCAATCCAAAGGGCGTTTATTCGACATGATACGGTATACGTTTTGAATCGTAGATACTAATGTTTCTATCTCAATAATAGCATCATGTTCTAGCAATTAAAAAAAAAGAGATTTCCGTGGATCTCCGTCACAAAAGTGAATTTACATTCCTGAACTCTTCACATTTTTGTTCAGCCAATCATTCATATCAAGTTGCATTAAAACCCTTAGTGGATCTTACACTTACCGTTCGAATGCAAATTGAGGCCATTCAATCGACGTACATTCTCGGGAACGTTCTCTTTAGCCGTTACAGTGAATGACATCTTTGGTTTGAAGGTACGTAATGATGGCACCGCATTAGGCCATTCGTTTGTAATCGACAACTGTGTCTGCTTATCGCGTTCATGACGACTTAGTGCATAGGCTGATTGACTTCTGAAAAGAAGAAACTAGTGGAGAGGAACTTCATCTAGCCTTTCGAAGATGGGAGGGGGATTTAGTTTTTGATATTGCCCCCTCTATCCTTCCCTTTTCCCTCTCCCCTCCCCTTCTTTCTGCAAAATGTGGAGAATAAGAATGTCTTTTTACCTTTCTGCAAGATGAATATCACTTTGAGTCATAGGAATTCCGTTAGATAATCATACAAGAGCTGATTAAACTATTAAAAAAAAGATTTGCTTCGCTGAAGAACTTGTATGCAAATATGAAATAAGCCGAATTTTTGAATGTATTTCAATAGAAATAAAGGAATTTGAAGTGAGTTTGTCAGTGTTTTTTTTTCTTTTTTTTTTTGAAGAAAAGTTCTCTAAATATTTAAGGTGAAAGTGGAAATTTCTAAACGATCCGATCATTGAATATATGCAAAAATTTTGAATCAAAAATAACATCGTAATATAGTTTAGGAGTTAAAGTGTATATAATTCGAAAAAAAAATATTCGAGCATATTATATACTGAAACATGATAGATGAGCTCTAGTTGTGACTATAAAGGTATATTTGAATTTGCATATTTGAGGAAATTATTAAAATAGTTAGTACCATTGTAATTTAATTTCACTGCAAAATCTCCCATTAATACAACATTTCTCATCAGAGTATATCCGAGGTTGAATTGAGGAAACGACTAAAGGATCACTTAATTTTTATTTACCTTGCGCGCCCCATACTATCAGTTTATAGAATAGTAAAGTTTTTCTATGTGTAATTTGGTGGCTATAATCTATATTGCCTTTATGGAAACTTTAAAAGTGATCACCGGTTGGTCATCAACTATAGAAAAAGCGACATATTTTTTGTATTTGTCGAGAAACTTACGAAGATTTTACAACCGGTCGGGGTGAGGAAAAGAAAAGAAGATTCCTTTGTAAAACATGAGCAACCGGTTCAATTTTGCCCCAAAGAATGCATTATTTCAAAGATTTGACTATTAAGCGACCTACACAACAGAATGATTCAATGAGTGAGACTGTAAAAAAGAAAGATGCCAACCCATTTGAGCTACTTCCTACTCGCTATCCACTGATCCGTGTAAAAATATTGTCAACTCCTCCTTTAATATAATTGCAGAGCATTTTTTAAGGCGATATGGACATCAATACAAAAATATAATCCAACAATATAGCTATCATTCAATTTATATATCCCTTGCAATCGTTGAATTAATGCAAGAAGAGGTGAAAAGACGAAGATAAAAAGATTACTTCTCGATGGACTAATCTCAAAGCATATTTCCCAATTGAATATACTACTAAACATAAGAAATATGAAACATACCCGGAAAGTTTACTTTGTGGAGAGGGATTAAAGAAGTCACAATCAGCCAATGAATTCATTGCTCTCCAATGTTCGGCTCGTGCAAATGCGCTTTTCTCTTTCAGAGGCGATGAAGTGCCGATAAAGCGAAAATTCTTTAAAAACGATTTACGAACACTCGTAACGATTCTCGAACCATCCGTACTTCCATCCGAATGTTGTGTCGATGTCGATGAAAGTGTACTCGTATCTGTTGGAGCTGAAAATAATCAATGTTTTTTTTTTATCACAAAAGAGATGCATGAAGATCCCCGTTCATTTTCCAACGTTGAAACGAAGAAAGAGAGGCAAGTAAATGAAACGACGAGAAAAGAAACAAGTGTAGACGAAAATCATGCAACAAGTCATCGCTTTTTGACACCATATAAACTTTGATTTTTCAGATGCAGCTGATGATTTCGAATCTTAGAAAACCAGCAAAAATGATGATTGATTTCCGGTGATTTTACGTCGTTACGGACTATTTCGGTTGGTCCCACTCCATAATATCCTGAATCAGTGAATTTTCTCAAAAATTTGAGGAATTAAAACGATCTTTGATGAGTTTATTCGAGATTTAATGGCATATTCAACTTTGCGATAAAACTGAAAAATTGAATATGACGGTTGCTTTGAAAAAAAAATTTCAATGAATCAAAAACTTTAAAAATTTTCCTTCAAAAATGAAAGATTTAATTTAAAAGTTTCTCATATTATGCACCAGCATATTAGCTAAACGATTTCGCTCAAATGAAGTAAAACCGACAACCACTAATACTGCAGTTGAATAAAGCAAAAAAAACAAGAAAAAAAAACAAGAAATGAACTGAAAATCTCAACATACCACGTTCGTTGATGGAAGTGGACGTGTGTGGCATACAATCATCACCAAATCGTATGTGACCTTTTGATAAGGCACAAGTATTCGTAGCGTCCATCGAATCTTCTTTGGAATGTGTTGCAGGATCAGCGGTAAGAGTGGCGATATTCGAAGAGTGCCACGAATCTCGACGTTGTTGTGCTGCCTCACTGATCCAAAAATCTACAAAATACAATACCCATTTATTATTATTTTACCCAATAAATCTCATCGAAATCAATGCTAAATCCAACTGAAGAGCAAATTCGTTCACTTACACCGACGAAATCGATATATAAAAATACACTTTTTAAATCACTATTCTTACAAATTTCCTATGCAAAAGCCTATGCAAAAATTCTTATATGCAAATTTCTTTGCAGTCTTAAGTGAACATAATCGATGCGCGAGGCAATCAACCCAGTTGATGTAGAGTTTATGAGGTGTCTCTAAAATGTGAATTATACTTATCGGAATCAAAGCCTATGCAAGTTGAAACTATTTAACCGACAAAGAAAGACAAACAGACATACACAGACGTTCATGGGCATTAACGTGTTTTCAATGTGGAGTGTTATAGAAATCTACAAAAGCGATGGATAGATTCTATCCACATTACGTGCATTGGAGGGTCTAAAAAAGAGAGAAGATGATTAAATTCTCAAACCTAACTAGCATCTCTACCTGGTCCTATCCTCTCACCTCCCGTTCCCCTCTCTCTTATCCTCCCTTGATCCCTCAAACTAAACAGAATCGTGAGCATCAACTCCGTCCCTTTAGCATATTCTACTGCAGAATCAAGAAGAGAAAGAAGGTGATCGTTAAGAAGCTATGTTAACAAAAATTCACTTCAACAGAGGAGTTGTTAGAGAAGAGCGCAAACATAAGGCAACTGGTTGGCTCTAAATTCGCAAGAAAAAGTAAAACTCTAACGTTATTTCTGTCTAGCAATCCTCATTGCAACTTCATTTTTCGACCATAACTTTTACTAATTAAACCATATTAATAGTAATAATAGAACAAATTATCTCTAATTCTATAATTTACTGCAAGCATTCGTTTGGCACTCTAAATTTGGCTGAAATCGAATGCATTTCAAATATATTTCAGTCAACGAATAATCGATAAGAAGTGAACGTCGATTGCAAGGGAAAAGAATTAAAAAAAAAAAAACGAATCTGCATCGGTAAAACTCCTTTCATAAAAATTCGATAAATCAGTCATCACCTTTACCTTCACGTAAAAAAGGTACAACTATGTAAATAAGCGCAGCGATACTAGAAGTATTATAATTTAGACATAGATAATCGGTTGTTATAGATATTGATCAGCTTTCGCTTTCAAAGTGCTATTATGAATGTACTACCAATTTATTAAAACTTATGTCATGGTGCATATAGTAGTACTTACCTATAAGCTTCTTAGAGTTAGCTATAAGCTTATCACAGCTATAAACCTATTAGAATTAGCTGATAGATGATAAGTTTATCAGAGATGAGTGATACAAACTATTGCATCGATAAACAACGCTGCTTTTAGATGAAGTAGTAGTAGTTCAATATTTGGATGGTATGTAGAGATATGGATTTGGGGGTCTGATGTTAGAGATGGATAACAAGTCAGAAATAGGATTGGGACTTAAGTTTGAGCATAAAATGATAGTATAATCACCTTTAATAACGAATGAATGCGTGATATAGAGATAAGCATAAGGGGTTGTAAATCGATCTGATACGATAATAAAATATAATTCTCAAGCAACGATAATAAAAAACGATCTTTAAAAAAAAATGTTTCATATAAATTTACGCATAAATGAACGGAGCAAAAATGACGAATGCAATAGTGCTTTAAAAAATATTTCTACAATCATTTATGTTGATGACGTTTCGACTCTTTGAGCCATATCATAGCAGATCAAGCTCAAACTTGGGTATTTAAACCGGTTTAATTACCCAAGTTTGAGATTGATGTGCTATGATTATGGCTTAAAGAGCTGAAACGTCGGCATAAATTATTATTCCATCTCTACTCGACGCATTACATGGTCATAACCAAAAAAAAAAAAAACTTATACTATTACATCGATCGATCATACGTCTGCGAAACAACACTGTTATTACTCATATTCATTTCTACAATCACTGAAAATATTTTAACTTCCTTCATGCTCTCTCCCATCTCCCTCCAGACCTCTCTCTCTTCTTTGCCTTCGCCACTATCAGCTCCTCATAGCGTTTCCCAAAAACTATGAAAAAAATGTATGCGCATTAATAAAAGCAAAAGCGAATAAAGTTAAGCAAGAATAATGGTCGACAAGTAGCAAGCGTAAGCAGTGACGCAAATATTGACGAACCATCGCCGTGTGCGCTACGTGAAGAGCATTCATTCGTCATCACCATCATGTCCTTCACCATTTCGATGTTCCATCCACTTGTGTCATTCTTTAGAAGTTTATGGTCAACACTTTTGTTGACAAGCAGCTTATCACTACTAAAATGTTTACACATCAATACTCCAATTCATCGTTGCGTCTCTCTTTCTTTCTCTTTTTAAATAATTGTTTTTTTTTCTTTTTCTCTCTCCGAATACTTGTTTTTCTCTCTTTCTTTCTTTGAACACGTTTCTTTCTCTTTCTCCCATTGAATACTTGTTTCTCTTTCGTCTTTTCTCCGAACATCAGTTTAACGCCGAGTGGGAAAAAATTAGCTTTTCTGCGTCAAATCCTACATACCAATTATCTGTTTCTGCAGTAATATCCCTTCATTCCTTTTATATTCCCAAAGATTTCCTTTTTTTGTTTTCCAAAGATTTCCTGTTTGTTTATCCTTGCAAGAAGAAGCAACCTCTTGGAAGCATGCTGTCTATTTATGATAACACTATGCATAGCGATGCTGCGTCAAAACTGTTATACAAGCAGATGAAAAACAAGTGGGAAAGCACGCAAAGAGGGCACGATATGCGCTTTTATGATTTACACTGAACAAAATAAACGACTTGAGAAATAAACGACCACACAAGTAGCAAAATGAAATTCCGGAACGCATAGACAGACAAACATATATGCGCAGCACAATGAAGGAATCATCCTCGTATACTTTCGGAATTCAACTTTGCAAAGGAAGAATTAAAGGAAGAAGACCGCTGGGAATTATTTATGAAAGTGAAGCAGTATATCGACCAGCAGTCTCAAATTGACGAATATCTACAAAAAAAACACGCAAAAAGTGTCGTGTATGTCTGTGTCTGTCTGTTCAATAGTTTATTTAAGCTATGAAGAAATATTCGAATTGAACTTTATGACCAGTCGAATAAACAGCAAATAGAAGAAGTTTGATTAACGATTTATGCTATCGTTTACTGCATGAAACAACACATTTTCAGGCAATAGTTCGCTAGAAATATTCATAGTATCGGCTGCTGGATGGGCTGAATTATAAAAAAAAGGCTAACAAAATATCACCCCTCCCCCTTCCGCTTCCCCTTCTGTCTTTCTGAATCGTATTCTCTCACTCCCATTTGTCGTCGCAATCACAAGAATTTCCCGCTAGACTATGGACGAGCGAATTGCAGCGATATGGACTAGTCGCAATTGCTAAAGGCGCTGACGAATTCGACGAAATACGTCAGTGCCCAATTTCGTCGGTGGTAGTGTTTTTTTTTTTTGCTAGTGAGTTCAACCAATGTGATGAGCACAAAGACGCACATACATAGAGAAATGACTCACTAATAATTGGTTTGTTTCAAATATCGCCACACAAAGAAACGATTCTCAAACGATGGTTAGTTAGCGTAGAAGCTGTGTGTCACGATCGTAGAATAGCAATACCAGCCAACAAAAAAAAACACTTGTCCATTGTTTTGCTTTTTTTTTACGATCGTGTGGCTTCGTGCCTAAATGCTGACTTTTTGAATTCTTTTTCCATTTCATTTCTAAACTGCTTCAATATAAATATATAAACATATAAATAAGTAAATAAATAAATATATATATAAATATATAAATATATACATAAATAAATAAATAAATATAATATATATATATATATATATATATATATATATATATATATATATATATATGTCTATCTGCAAGCATCACTATGGTGATATACATTTGATTCGGGTCTACATATCTGTTAATCCAGGATCTTCTACTCGAAAGCCGATGAAATTAGTGTTGTTCATATCGATTCGAGCATTTATTTTCGTTGATTTATGATATACGGAAATATCGGATATGCTCGTCATCCCTCAACACAACAAAGCAAGCGATGCAGAATTTGATATGCATGATTGTTGGCTGTATAATTAATGCAGTACTTATACTATCCCCCTATATGCATGCGAGCAATAAAATACCCACCACTCTCCCCAATATTCAACGGAATATCCTTCAAAGAAAACTCTTTTTGCAAAAAAAATTTTGATTTTCATTTTAAAGTAAATTCCTTTTGTATTGTATGTATGGTGATTTTTTTTTTGTTATAAGAAACTAATTAAATAAAGAGAGGTCATGACCCGTTGCAGTCAACAACGAAAATGCGTTAAAATGCAAAAGAATATGAACATCTACCAATTCGTCCTCAACACATTAATTTCATACATTCTTCTTAAATATATCACAAAAACTGAGTTACTCTGTAGTTATTCAACGATAATGACGCATCCTATTACAACGAAGCTGCTAAGGCGACCAAGGGATATTTCTGTCGGAGATACCTGTCCCTTACCTGTTCCAAATTATTAACGATAATTAACGTTTTACTTATAAAGTTATAAACATATTTGCTTAGAAATCTCGATCATTATCATTTTTGTAGTATAATATATTGAATAGCCTCTAATTTAGACATTTACAAGTTGGCATTATTGATATTGAATGGTGATAGACACTAGAAGATGCTAACTTAGATCTCATCGAAAGATTATTTCCGTTGTTTCGAATGAACATTTCAAATAAATGATCGAAAATATTCGAAGAATTCCCAACAATATTTCTTTTGCTCAATTTGAAATCGATTCGATTGCATTCAAATGAAAATGTTTTATTTTATGAAATTCATTTGAAAGTCAATAGATTAAAATATATTTCTAAATTAAAAAAAAAAAAAACTATTCTATAAGTTATAAGTTGAAAATAACACACACAGAGATATTAAGATCTTTTTTTTCTAACTTATGATCATATGCTATGAGCATATTTTAATATCAAGAAGTGGAAGATTTGTTGTTTAGCTAGTTACATTGTTGAAATATTTAAGCGGCTCTCATTAAACAATGCCATTACTTCTTCCTACCTCAAAACTTAACAAATAGCCCAATGTTAGGCCATACAACGACCATAGAAAAGTGAGAAAGAAAATAAAATTCCAATATGAAGGAAAATAAAATACCATTTGAAGTGTAACATAATCTTTAATTGATGTGCGAGATATATATTGCAGCAATTTTCTCTTTTTAATGTCACTCAAACTATATTGATCTAATGCATTCAACAGCATAAAAAGAGTTACAATTCTTCTATGCGCGTCTATGTGAATAGAATATATATATATATATATATATATATATATATATATATATATATATATATATATATATATATATCAGCACATCTCACTGCTATATATTAAAAAAAAAAACAGAAATATATAACAAATGAATAGAAAAAAGACTAGCTATGCAAGTCTGAAATCTTTTCTCTTACGATAAAGCGTCCATCTGAGTGTCATTTCTGCTTAAAACCACAATCATCAGTTATATTATGAATCTGTTGTGTCCGTGTCTGTCTTTGTCCGTTGTTGAATTATATGAATACATAATTAGCATTCAACCTATGGAATCGTCTATTTTTCGTTGCCATATATGAATCGAATCTTCACTAAGCATAAATTTCTATGCAAATTTATTTGCATACCTCATAGTGGGATATATCCAGATGGTGGTAATATTTTATGCGAGCAATTCATCAATGCTCAAAAACCTAATTGATCATTCAATTCAATTCTTTGTTTAGCTCTCTCAAAAATTTTTCCATCGATCTCCATTAGTTCGTCACAAATGACTATCGAATATAGCAATAAAATATTCTTATGAAAATTAATAGAGAAATCGAAATTGAATATAACACAAATAATGAATTTCATAGAAAAATCCATTAATTTGCATAATTCAATCTTCTATTTTTAATTATTTAATTTCGTTCATTCTATTTATAGAACACTTTTGTGTTATTTTCACAGATTTTCATCATAGTAGCATAAAGCGACAATGAATATACTCTGAGCGTACTATATGCGCAACGACCTAATTTCTCAATGGCATAGAATCATTTCCGCCGCAGGGCATTTCCCCGCTCTCTTCATTGATAATTTAGGCCGTGAAAGCGATTTGATTTTCTCGATATTTACGAGTGGGAAAGGGGTTGGGAAGAAAGTGGGGTAGATCAGTATAGGGTAGATCAGTCGGCTATAGATTATGTGGGAATAGTACGTTCTGCAAGGTAAGTCAAAGAAAGTCAACAGCTTATGGGCAATACAAACGACTCCCCAGTATATGTCGTGAAGCTAGCCTGAGGCAGAATCGAGAAAGGAGTTGATACGTTCATATATCCATTCCAGCTTCTAGACTGTTCCAAAGGCCGAGTGGGCCTATGTGGGGTCACTGAAGCGCTTGAAGTAAATCGACGGTGGTGTGGAATTCGAAGGGTGCGACTATGGGATCGTGCCGACGATAGACGCCATCCTAGTGAACAGGTCCTACTTGTTTGTCAACTTATCGTATAAGTGGGATAGACTTATGTCGGTTTGCAGTTTACTGCACCGCACATTCACAGAGGTTGCAGATCCTTAAGGAGATTGGACGGCTAAACTAGTTAAGAGGATCTAAGCCTTAGAAAGCAGGGATACGTTATCACATTGCTCCTCGATGGCAAATCATGAGCGGGCCAAATCTATGGCTTAGATGAGCTAATAGCGCTTTAAACAATAATTGAAATGGGAAATGCCTCGTCAACGAATCGAATTATTTAAAGAACTTGTTGTGGTAATCTTTTGAGACGTATAGATATCGTTGTCCGAGAACAGTAAACTATGAAAGACTCTCAAAAAAGGATCTAGAAAAAGATGGTAAATATTAGCTTAAAACTTTTAAGCAATACTAAGGAAAATAAAAGCTCATAAATTTTGCAGAGTAAATTTTCACTAATTTTTGCACTGATTATTTTTTTTTCTGAACTAAAAAAAATATCATAAGGTTTCAAGGAAATCAAAGTAAGCTATCAACAATAAAAATACGAAACACCATTGCGCTTACCGCTTTTTCTCACAAAACACTATCACAAAGTGCAATAATTTACGCAAGGAGATGCAAGGTTTATTTAAAGCAATTATGCTTTTATATTTTGGTATGTTGAAATAAATAAATAAATAAATAAATAAGTAAATAACAAATAGAATTAAGTCACATATTAGATAGATAGGTACATAGGCACATATTTAGGCACCTACATTATATACCCAAAAACAGATACAAGAAGGACGACAAGTACCTTCATATCATCTATAACGTTGAAAAGAATAACTCACGCTTATATTCATCCCATTTTAAATGGTATTTGAATTAAAAGATAATTCAGCGATGCAGTAAAAATAAAATAACTGAGGAATTCATAAGAAACGATGCAAAATGCAGCAATGCGCCGTAGAGTGCGGATGCAGTGCATAATGATGTACGAAGCGTTGTGGCAATGGCCCTGAGAGAACGTTGAGCCGTGATGAAGGAATGGGAAAGGGACGCGCATCGACGGCCTGATGCCCCTGCCCAGCTGAGCGGAATGCCATCATCAACTGGTGTTCTTTTTTGCGATCCCTGGCCGAATCAAGCCATAAAACCTAGTTTAGGTTTCACCAATATATATGGATAACCGACTGTCCTAATTACGGAACATTAATGTTGGAATACCCACCATTGCACGCCCATATGTTTGCATATATGTTTGCGATCCAGTCATTTACCCTATCTACTTTATAGTTCATCCGATCGTTTATTCATTTGGTTACCAATAGCAACAAATCTACCGTATTCAACAACATTTAACCCCTATAATAAAAGCATTAAACTCTCAAATAAGAAGTGTTGTAAATATTTTTGAATATTTTGATGCAAAATAAAATTAAATTGCATAGATTTATAGTTTTTTTTTTGAAGGAAGCAAATCGTAAGCAGAAGAATATCGAACGAATCTCTCCAAAAAAATTTTTATCAATTCCGATGATATTTGTTATTTTCTTTGCATAGATTAATTTTAAAATGAAGTATTACTATTGAGGTATTTGGTTGTCGAATGTTATATGTGCGATAAAGAAATCTTAAATGCGTGAAAACGACATAAATGTCATCGAAAGCAAACGAAAATTCGACGAATTCAATAGTGGCGAAGTGATTTTATTACATACGTTGGTTGCTTCATTTCCGCATTCTAAATGCAATCTACTATGCGATTTTTTTTTTTTTTTACCATTTCTCAATCTTTAACTATAATTTCGCATTCATCATATCTCTAATAAAGACTATGGGTTCGATTGATCTTTTTTAAAACGTTTATTGAAATAGATTAATAAATTTGAAAAAAAACTTTTTTAAAACTCAAGAAAAAGATTAATAAATAAGTTCTATGAATTTAATGAGCATCTATATTTCGAATTTCATTTAGAAAGATTCATGAGGAATTTTTTTTTAAATTTTGGAAACTATTTCCCGATAACGTCGATTAATAATTTTGGTTGATTTGTGGTAAACATAATTTTTTGAGATTAAAATTCCTCAAATGAACGCATAGATTGCTCAAGAAAATAGCTAATATATTCCTATACAATTTGGAAACCTTTAAGTATCCTAGAAAGAAATAAGAAATTTTTTGAGCACAGTTGAATGTTTCATAAATTTATATATAAAAGTGAAGTTCTATACAAATGAGGGAAAACCCATAATTAGAGTATACCCTCAAGGAAGTATAAATTCAACGATTCAATGGATCGCTCAATCTATATATGCAGCGATAAAAGAGTGCTAATTTGAAGCTGAATAGAACCAATTCCAATGATAGAATGAGTTATATCTAGCAGAAGGCATGCTGTGTCGGATGGACGGGAGTGCGCAGCTCAAAAGACAGAGATCGAAACAAAAAAATGTCCGACCGCTCTTAAAAATTACGCATATCCGTGACCGGTGGTGGCGAGGAAATAAAGTAAGCCATATTAAACAATAAAATACAAGAAAATGACCTCGGATGAAGTGCTTCTTTTGATTAAGTTTCCCTCAGTTTTTTTTTTTTCTCGAGAAAAGTTCTTATATCGTTTAATTTAATGACTCAAGAAAAGACTTCGCTTCATACAATTGAAACAGTATATCGTGTTGCTATAGCCATCATAATCTTCAATTAAATACAGGCTCCCTTTACACGAAATTTCCCTCAACGAAACCCGAACCCACTGAATAAACTTCTTTACCCGATGCAAAGACGGTCATGAAATGCGGCTGCCCCAAGCGGCCACTTAAAGTGTTATGAGAGATGAGCAGTATATGAATAAAAGTGCAAAGATTTTCTTTGCAAGTCAATTGAAATAAAATTTTTGAGGGGTTCATCGATTTCGGCGCAAATGTCAAGTCCAATGAACCGGAAATAAACAGATGAATGGTGAAAAAAAAAGATTTCAAAAAGCATCACCAACCTTGACCCATGAGTGCAAGACTTTGCAATTGCATACTGCTTCGACAGCATAAAATTGCGGCCGGTAGAGTGAGATGCACTTGCAGTTCTTCACTAAAAATGTTCGACTAATGAAATGACTGCATAAGAGGGATAGATCAAATGCTCACCTAATTTATTAAATTATACATATAAAATAGAAATATAATAAATGTGCGAATATAATCACAAATTGTACTAGAAAGATTTCATTTAAAAGAATATTGAGTTCAAAAAGCATTGTATCATTGATCTCTTTCCACAATTTAATTCTGATTTAACGATTATATCCATAAGGAACATTGCTACAGCTATGGAGACATTTGATCGTACTATTATTTCATGCTATAAACCGTTTTGTCGATTTTTTTTAGGTATTGAACTCGTATTGCATCAATCTTAATCATATATCCTGGGCTAATTAAACCTTTACATTCCTTAAAGGATATATGAGGAATGAGTAACTAGCATAAACGGATTGATATATTTAATGGTGATATTGTTCTCACCTTAAAATTTATTCAACGCTATAGCATTTGCATTCACCTTTTCCTGGACTTAATTTCATTTTTCATGATTCACTTGCATTTATAGTTTTTAAATAATTCCATGTTTTTAAATTATTGTGCATTCATAGTTTTAAATAATTTAACATGAAGGTAAGCATTACCTGTGCAAGCAATAATGCTCGATAAGTAGTGGAAGTGATTTGAAACGATACGGTGAAGATTGTAGATGCACACATCGATTACGTTTATCCGTTTCGATTAAGTAATGATCGGTGTCTGTTCCATGTCGACTACGTAATCGTATACTTAACGCCATTGCGTGTGGTTTAGATGATGAGCGTACAATAAATACCTAAATTTAAAAAAAGTTCATTTATATATATTTTCTATTTTCATTCGTTCATAATCTAAACTAAAGCTATATTCACAATCAATTTATACCATAATTCAAAAAAACGTCTAGTTATACTTTTTTTAAATTATCTCTATACGAGTCGTATTAATTCAGAGGATGCTTTCATTATATCAATTAGCACTATTGTTCGTAACTATTAGAACTATGCAAGTTTTTTCCATACCTTTTTTCCTCCGAAATATGCGTGAATTGGTTAAAATTTTGAACGCCCTCAACGGCTGTGTCGGAAAATAGACGTTAGCTTCAATTGGCCTTAATTTTGGCTGTACACTGTTTGAACGGCAATACTAAGGGCGTTATCAGAATCAAAACATATTTCGCTAGCCTTATATACAGTGACCAGCCGCTACTTCAGAAATCTGACGCCCTAGTGTCTACAGATTGTTGGAGGATCGTTTTGATGGCCATTGCTGCTTTAGTTTTTTCTCTCTTTTTTCTTTCATTTTTTTTTTTGGAGAGAGAGAGAGAAATGCACATAAACAAGTATTCAACGGCAGTCTCAAAGAATATTTCGTTCAATTCCTCAGTGTGAATCTTAAAATGTACGGAATTCCGCTCCCGTATAAGAATGTTGTCTCTTCTCGATTTATGACCCTCACAAAGGTTTTTGCCTTTTTTTTTCCAGCACATCGTTGCTTTTCGAGCAATACTCATTTTCGGTAATTGTTTTACTACCTTTAACGATGATTGCGTTCATTGATGCACAAATGGTTCGTAATATTACTTAGTGCAACGTTCTTCATACATCCGCATATTTCAAGAATCGTATTCAAGAAAATGGAACTCCATTCCTTGGACGCTGCTCACCTAATTCTTCGATACCATTCAAGCAACTCATCGATAAGCTCCCGCTGACAGGATTTAGAGCGCTCAGAATAGCATTACTTACTTTAGAATGACGGCAGTGGGTTACAGGTTTGGAGATAAAAGGCCCTTATATATATATATATATATATATATATATATATATATATATATATATATATATATATATATATATATATCGTTGAAAACTGATGGGATAAAACGTTACGATATATGCGATAGTTGATTGCTTAAAAGAAAAGCAAAACGGAAATGCATACACCCTCTTCCATTGGTCGAAGCAGATGTACGGCGCCCGATCGACCGACATGTTGTAAATACCAAATGGGATGAGAGCGTACGATTTGTTCAAGCAATGAAACGGAATTTTTCTCTGCTTTACTTGAACCTTGTACTGCGTCATGCTGTTCCTCATCATTTCCAACCTTAAACAATAAGTATATTTTCCATCATATTAATAAACATCAGTTCATTATTAGTCGATTGCTTTCATCTGATAATCTCAGCAATGCCGATCAGCATAAAATATATTACAGAAATATGACAAATCTCCAGTGATCTTTAGGTTGTATCGGGTAATTACTATTACGCAAATCTCTTTGAATTTATTTTCTCTTTTTTTTCTGTGCTACAACACATTACCATGATCGCAGAGCAAAATAAATTTAAAAAAAAAAACTTTGTACAATAGGTAGAACGGATGAATTTACTCGATCGGCTACAAATGATCGGCTCACTTGCATATGGATAATACAAGCTGCAACTCATATATTTGAGAGAGTTATTGTAAAATTGATTTCTCGACAACCCCGCAAAAAATTGTACGGCCACCTATTACGATGAGAGTGCAGGTAACCTATAGAAGCATAATATTGCAGTAATCGAAGTATGGTTTATACGATTCCGGCAATACGATATTTTCTATACTGTAGCATCATTATGCTACTGTAGCTACAGTATGGCATGAATGACTGTGAATATATAGGTACTTTACAATGATGACAATGCAAACATCTAAAGGGAGAAATGTTCACATGTTAGCATAGTAAACCAATGTAAAAAAAAAATAACTCTTTTCGTGGGATTATCGACGAAAATAAACACACAAATTTCGTTGATTTGAGATTAAAATGCAAATAGTCGAGTAACCGAATGCAAAATTCCACATCGTTGAACCATTATTTACGATTTGTTTTCTATGTATGATAGTCGAATTTCCGGTATCAATAGAAATAAAAATATTATTTATTATATAATAATAAATAGCTGCAAACATTTAGCATATGCTTATTGGGAAACAACTTACCGTTTTTTGATTGATTGAGTTTATTTCACGATGATGATATTTATCGGCTGTATTTCGAGAAGAATGCACATTGGAACGATTAGTGATGGATTTGATGCCGAATATTGGTGGTGATGGTGTTGGACGCTGTAATATATTGAAAGATGATGATACAAGTTTAAATAGAGACAGCAACAATTTATATGAGTTCAATTATACATCAAAAAAAATTTTTTTATTTATTTTAGAAGAAAAAAACAATATTTTGGAATAAATAAATATTTACGAGAAATATGATTGAGCATTTATTTATTATTAATAAAATTTGCGAACAGTTAGTTATTTGCATCAGCTATAAAAAAATATTCGTTTAAAAAAAAAAATTGTTTTAATTAACCCAAATATTATCATAGGATTAATTATTCAAGCAGCAAATATTCAATGCAAAAAAAAAAAAAAAAAATGCAATCGCAGTTATTGCGGTGCAAATGATATAAACAATAAGCGAAATGTCCTCTGAATTTTTCATTCAATTTATAATTAAAGGGTTTTCCCCACCGGCTATAATTTCCAACCAATACTCAAAAAAATGATCCACTCTAGTTTGGAATCACCTTTAGAAGGTTGTAAGTGGAAATGGGAAATAAGAAACCTTTCTGACATCAAAAGTATATTCATTACTTTCAAAAAATATCGTTCAATCTTATCACATCTTTGATTCCTTCCTCCTCCCCTCCCCTCCCCTCCCCTCTCCTCTCCTCTCCTCTCCTCTCCTCTCCTCCCCCCCCCCCTTCGACTACATGGCTCTTGCGATCACATATCCCTCATTTGGCTAGAGATTCATTTTTCTCCTCCCATATAAATGGCTTCAAAAATTATTGGTACTCGATAAAAGGCCCTCCATCGATTTGCTTACAAGTCTCTTCAAAAATTTCGGAAAATGTTAGTAATTTTCGATAAAAACGAACCAATTCTTTAGCTGTTGATGCGAGAATATCAACGATCGGACTACTCGTATATTCGGCTGGTACATATTTTTCCATTTTGGTGACACTAAAATGAAAATATTGAAAATTTAAGAGCTTATTTATGATGCGATAAGAGAGATTTGAGGCACATTCAACAACGGAATAAATCATGACGACGATGAATGCGACAGCTGATTGGTGCTTAGCTTCTTTATAGTATCCTCTATGGTTAGATAATCAATCGATAATGAAATCGCAAAGAAATAATGAAAAATAGAATATTTTTGATTTACATAAAACATACTTTGCTTGTTGCAATCTCTCAAAATATGCAAATTTCCTTCCAAAAGGTGCAAAATTTCACGATCTTTTTTCGCATTTTATTTAAATTTCGTTCTCGATTCTTCAAAAAAAAAAAAGAAACCTAAAAGAAAACCCAATAGTATCTAACTATACAAAAGCGGTGCATGCATCTATATAAGATATAGATAGATAGATGAAGATAAGTGCTGCTAACATGATAATATTGCACTGTATTGAAGCCAAATAAAGTAGTACAAAAATCAAAAAAAAAAAATCAATGACTTTTTTCTGTTCTCTCTTTCTCTTTCTTTCTCTCTCTCTCTCTCTCTCTCTCTCAATTTTTTAGAGAGTGAAATTCCCTACTTTATTGGCGAAATACCTCACCCACTCCAATTAGAGAATTTTGCCTAGTTGAATCGTTTCATTCAATTCAATATCATTTCATTAAATCTTCATTCATATGTCCGATATGTTGTATAGGTGATACACATGCAGAAAATTGTACACTTTATACAGATTCCATTGTAGAAATAATTGTTACGCATATGAACGTTGAGTAATAATATATAGAAAATAAAAATAGATACTTAAATATTTAAATATTTAGGAAATAAGTCGGTATTCAAATATTTAAAATAAATAATAAATAAATGAGCAAAAAAAAAAAAATTCTTGATATTACAAAATCGAAATCTGAATGCAAAAACAACAAAAAAAAAAAAAACACAACACAATAGAAATGGAAGAGCAATCTTCTCAACGGATATCACTTTCAACAACGATCATAACCGATGAATATGCCGGCTGTTAATTAAACATGAAAAGGTTGTCATATCATATAATATAGGTGAGTTGTGGATATTTCCAGCAATTAATCGGCGCAATATTCGATAATCACACATCAAATCCGGTTTTCAATTCGTCGAATTTTTAAGCGATAACCATTTCAAATATTCTCTTTCACTATCAATGCGTAACGTTGAGTTGATATGCAACATTGGTGACAGCCTCAAAAATAATAAAGCTTATTGACAGCGGTTTTTTAGAAATTTTATTGAATAGGCATGTTCGATGATTACATTGCTAGCAGAATTTGATTTTCTTCAATAAATAATATTATGTTGAACTATTATAGTTTGTTTTTTTTTAATTTCGAAAATCCATTTTCAAAATTGAGTTAAAATAAAATTATAAAAATTTAATTCAATTTATGAATCTTTAAGTCGGATTAAGAATATTTGACTAGGAGAAATTTAGCTGCTATATGATGCAAAATTTGAATATAAAAAATAAAAATTCAATTTTGACTATAAGACTTCTAAACTCAACAATAGCTTTTGTCAAGCGTAAAAAAAAAGGTAAATTTGCATAAATCGAAATGGAAGCGCTTCTATAAATCTTTGAAAAGATAAGGAAAGCTCAACGATCTCTCTATACGAACGAACAAATCGGACAATGAGGTCTCCCTATAGAGTAACTTCACTCAATTCGAGTTTTTCAAGGATCTGTGGTAAGTTATAAAGGTAATAAACTAAACGCGCTATTTCGAAACATAAAATTTTCTCGCATTTAATGAATGGATTATGATTATGGGTATGCCGAGTGAAGAAGATGCTAAATAGATGCGCGAGAATTTATAAACTTTTCGATGCGTCGAATATTTATGACGCTTTCCGTGCAAAAATCGACCACTCAGTAATACCATTATAACGGCGCCACTCTTCCGAAAAGCACTACAGCCTATATTGCATTAAAGATTGACGGCACTATACATTAGTGATGATTTTTTTTTTTCAGTGTTATAACTTCGCAAAAATCATCGCTTAAACATGGTGAAAATTAACGGGCAGCTGAATGAAATTACTACATTTATAAAGGATCATTGTGTTGTGTTTGTGTCTGTCTGTGTGGAAGCCAATTTGTTCATCCACAATTTTATTAGAATCGATCCGATTAGATGTTTAATCTTAGAGGCACGGAGGTCAATTGCACCGTGTTGATTCATTCAAAAACACAGCTGCACTCCATTGCCGTCACTCAGATAAATAGCTGTTGAGGCAACCGGCAAAAATAAGAACTTTTTTGAAAATGAACTCATGTAAGGGTTGATCTGTAAATTGCAGATCAACGGCACTGGTACAGAGCAGAGATGTTACGAACACAGAACAGATCGAACCCTCTGCGAATTCCTTGGGGCAAAATTGATGTCTATAAAAGGAAAGCGTGTCCGCTTATGGGATATCAGTGTGCTTCTAGTTTTTCATGTGAGGTGTCGTCGTTGCGAGGGGTCGATTATGACCATAGCGGCGCGTAGTCGTGCCGCAAAGTGACCCGAAAGTGAGGAACACTCAGTGCTCGTTGGCGCGGAGGTGGCATTACTGGTGGCAAGGTTCCGTTTTCTTGCCAAATTACATAGAATCTGGTTGAGCCTCGAAAGAGAAGGAATTTACGGATTCTACGGGAATAAATTAAGCGTACAGGACCAAAACATGGACCCAACATCCTTACAATCGATCCTCTATTATTCTTGATGAACTTGAATTAGGAACACAAAAATTGGAAAATTGCAATAGAAGGAAGGGCTGGCACGGTATGCGCTTTTTGGAACTCCTGTGACGAGACCAACCGCTTCTAAAAATTCTAATGGACAAACGTATGACCGCTAACAATAAACTTTCGCGCAAAACGATCACCTGTCGGAAGTTTCTATCTTTAAATTAATTTTCACTCACAACTAAGCGGTTATATATTTTAAAACGTGTTTAAATGCATTACATATAATAATTTCTAAACAATATAAGCAGATATATATATATTTACTTATTTATTTATTTATTTATTTATTTATTTAAAATCAACGCTAAATGAAGATTGCTCATTTCAGAATTCTTTTTGAATGCTCATTTCTTATACTTAATCATCGAAATTCACAAGACTTTATTTTAAAATAAGCCGGGAATAGTATGAAAACGGGTTTGTAGATGAATAAGTAACGCAACCGGTTGCTCGAGTGGAACGAAGCGTACAAATTTT
Source organism: Baylisascaris procyonis (assembly GCA_037389465.1). NCBI lineage: Eukaryota > Metazoa > Nematoda > Chromadorea > Rhabditida > Ascarididae > Baylisascaris > Baylisascaris procyonis. The sequence goes on along the minus strand of JAZARR010000153.1, from coordinate 7,693,328 downwards.
AATTTCATCGGTGTCTTTTAAATAGTGGAGAACAATTGCTTCGTAGGGCGATATTTGAAATCATATCAGCAATCCTCATAATGACTCATCTTTCCTGCTATCTATAGAAGACAAATGAAAGATAGACTAATCTCAAAATCAATGGGGTGCCCTAAAACGTTCAGTATCTACTCCTCCCCCCCCCCCCTCACCCTCCTCTTCCCATGAAAGTACAGCCACAATCGATGTGTAGTTGTCCTCGAAGATGTAGCTACCAGAGGTACGATGAGACTCCAGACATACCCTAATATGTACGCGAAGTTTTTCGGCGACGGTATCTATAAGGAAAATGCGAGAATAGCCGCCTCATCTTCACCATTCTTCCCATAGTAATAGGAAAGGTAATTTCGTCGGTTCCTCTCGCACCTATCGTTGTTCCACTTCCATATGGGAAAAGCATAAATAGATCAAATAAAGGTCATCGAAGAATCGCAATGCAACGACGATCTAATGAGCGAGGGAAATCGCAATACGGCGATGCACAAGAAAATTGATTGATACGGCATACGAGGACGTCTTCATTAAGACACTTAATGGAAGTCTCTATGTTTCATATCGCCATTAAAATCGAGGAAAAAAAAACAATTAGCAAATATTTTTTGGAAAATTTTTAAAAATCTTTAATGGCAAATTTTGATTTTTCCTTCTTTCCAATTTCGAACATATAGACTTCTAATCAATCGATCAATAGAGCCCAATCGATCGATCAATAAAATCTGATCAATAGGTGATCGATGAGGATTTGCAAAGATGAATATTGTAACCAGAAGGTTTACGCGCAATGCACATACATCATAATTGTATGCTCAATAATGATGTCAGTAAAATAAGCAATGCAATAGTATAAAATTGAAATATATAAGATTCAGCGTGAACGAATTTCAATTAAACTGTACTATTAAGTAAGTTGTGATTTTTGACTCATTCAATTTTTGCAAACTGAATTTAATCTGGAATTTTAGTTTTTTTTTCGCTTCTGAAAAAAAAAAACCTCGGTATTTTAAAGGGAGAAAATGAAACTTTGAGGCGGAATTGCCCAAAGAGGAGGTCGAATTGATCGAAGAGAATGTCGAATTGATCGAAGAGAAGGTCGAATTGACCGGAGAGGAGCTCGAATTGACCTAAGAGCTCGAATATTATGGCACATGTTGCGCCTTTCAAAAAAAAAAAGTAACAGGAAGAAAGAAGGTAATAATATGAGTAAATTTTATTCGTACTAAGGAAGCTTGAAAAGGAAATATGGAATAAAGAAGTGTATCAAGTTTTGGAATATTTATAAAGAGTAAAAATTAATAAAAGAACAAAAATTTAGTTAAAAAATCAAAGTGGTTAGCATTTTTCAGAAATTTTTCATTTGCAGTATAAAAAAATAAAACGCCAAGTAAGGGAAAATAAAAGAGGAAGTCAATTGATGAAATGTGACAAATGGAGAGCGTCGAAACATCGATGATTCAATTATTGAAGGACATTTATACAAATTAAGACACGCAGTAGCATTCACCCAGAATAATTATAGATATAACAAATAAAGGTGACAATAAATTGTGAAGGTACGATGAAATTAGAAAAGATAATTACACATAAAATAGCAGCATTTCGAGATTTCAAAAAAAAAAACGGAAATGAAAGGAAAGGACGTTAAGGGTTGGAGGGAATGAATGAGGGCAGGATATTGGAGGTCGTAGGTTAGATGGCACTGCAATCGATTTGGTTCAATGAAAATCGACGAACTCTCTCAATAGTGAGGAGGCATATCGACAGAGCACCCACACAACAGCACCGCGTCATTGCTAAGCGCGAATAACACAGTGCACACACAACGTCAAAGCAACCACCACTCCCAATTGTGTGATATAATGCCCTTCATTCTTTTTTTTTTTCTTTTTGCTAACGTTAAACCCCTAATCGGCAGCTGTTTGCCGCACTTATTGTGAATAAATACGAAACAAAGAATCACAAAGATTTTTAATGCTCATACATTCAACAAAGCTTATTTTCAAGAAATGAGAAGGATAAACCGATGATAAATGTCCATCTCCTTTTCCTTGCCTCAAGTTGTAAACACCTTCCTAACTTCCGGATGCAAGGGTTTCGAACCCGTTTTTCCTTGTTTTCTGTCCTTAATTTGCCCCCTGAAGGATGCGCAATCTTTTCCCTTTCGTGGTTCGACTGGTTGCTGTGTAATCCGACAATAAGACAAGAGGTTAAGATTTTTATTAAGCCTTTAAAAATCAACAATACTAACGGCACAGGGGTAATACGCTTCGACAGAGTCTTGCATGAACAGTGCCATCCCCGCACCAACCAGAACAGTGCACTCGTCACGCCTGAGCCACCTCGCGGTTCGGCTACCAGTCGCTAAGATCCGAGCGAAAACAACACGTCCATAGATAGCTAAAAGCATATTGATTACCTATAGGCAGACATGCTCTCCTTTTATGCGCCCCGACCTTTGCCTTAAGGTGTTTGCAGAGTTTGCTCTATCTTATGGTCACTACTCCGCCTTGCATGGAAGCTGTTGATCTACAATTGACTGATCATCCTTTACAAAGTGTGATCAAAACTCAAGTTGAATTATTGGAAGATGACCTACGCCCAGGGGGAAAGTTCCTCATGAAGCTTATGACCTTCATTTCGTTTCCCATTGGATCCTAATTGAAATGAACCTATAACATCTGTTTCCACCATATATCACTTCAACAATCTCTCTCATATGTCACTTCAACAATATCTGCTTTAGTTCTAGTAATCGATGTGTTTGCGTCCGAGAACATGAGATTGCTTTGAACCTTCTAAGGTTCGCTTGCATTAGAAAAATGATTCAGTTACCCGCTAGATGTGTATGTTGTACCTGTTGTGCATTTTTGACACAAATCGATGTCATCTGATGTCGTGAATGAGAATGTGGACAATTTATCGTTGTTGGTGAGTGCAATTTGCATGAATTTGGCCTTCAAAATTTTACTGTTATAATCGAAACAAGTGTGGAGAAATTTGCTCTTGTTGAATGTGATCGTATGCGATCAAAAATGAAATCGAATTTTTTTTTGTGATAGGTGTTATCATTGATCTCTCAAAACCAACTCTTACAATGATCACTAATGATCACTCTTAATATAAATATAAAAAGCGCTAAAATTGTCTTGCTCACATTGCTTCGCTACTTATGTATTGCGACATTACAGACGTTAGTTGTGATGGTGATTGGTTGATTGGTGGTTAACTGCGAGCTCTTCGTTCTTTTCATCGTTTACTTTCCACTTGGATTTCATCGTATTGTGAATTATAATTTCTTTTAGATGTAAGCATTTATTGTTTTATAGGAATATGTGCCTGACGAAGAGTTGGTTGGTACATATAGGGGAACATATGAGCACAACTCAACGGAATATACTTAAAAGGCTAATGGATTGGGAACCTAGGTGATTGAAAGCAACCGAGCGAGCCGCAGTAGCATTACTTCTCGTGTGAAAATTGTATTTGACGTTTGGAGCTTTTGTTTACTTGCTAAATGAAAGGGAAGGGAGGGAGAAAGGAAGGAGAGGGTAAGAGGCAATTCCCAACCGTTACTTGGAATCCTTCGCTCATCCGGTATGGTATCACCTCAGACGCCTACCACGGCGAATGGTGAATAGAGGGTAATTGTCGTTACTTTATGGGTTTGCGGTCAAAATGCAAACTCAAAGTTTATGTTGGTAATGAGTTAGCCACTAAGTTGTTCCCTGTGTGACAAAGAGGAGTGCTGAATATATATTGGGTTATAAAGATCTCTTCCAAATTTTGGAAGATAGTTTAATTGAGGAAGCCGTGTTATATGGTCCTCAAGAGGATCCGTTAGGTTTAGAAATCTGGTTTACACTTAAGGAAACTGTAGTAAAGGTAATACCGTATTCACATGATATTGCAGCTCGCATATATCATCTATTCGAGGGCAGCACATGAAGAAAACGCAAAGCATAAGCAATAACCAAGAGAACAATTATGCAAAATAAAGCAACAAATACACCTTAGTCCTTAGTGCTGCAGACATAACTAAGCACTTCTGAACAATCTAGACTTGATAGTTGGGGCTTTAAGTATCTCGAAGCAAATGAAGTATCTTCGGAAACCACTCCAAATGTGACCCCAGAATGATATTCACTAGTTTCATGCGGAATCTTTCCACTTCTAGTTTCAGCACCTTCCTTCTTGCATACTTACTAAAGGGTTGAAATTAAAGAATTTTTTTCACACTCAAGATCAATAAAATCATCTACAGGGTGGGCAAAAAGTAGCAGTATTTTATTTATGAAGATATAACTAGAGTCTTTGTGAAGATATAATTAGGTTTACCCAATTGTTTCTCAAACGTTATCAATGTACTGCTTCACTGCGAACGACGAAGGCATTTAGAAACTTGACCGATCGCTTAGCTAGCTATTCAATGAAGTTGTTTTCCGTTCCGCTCGTTCATCCCTTGTGAAGTTCTAGGCAATCAGCTGTAAGTGCCGTTAGAGACTTATAAGTGCGAACTTTCTTGCATGAACATTTCGTCTAGCACAGGAAAAAGTATTCTTGCGGGGAGATTTCTGTGTGTCCGATCGGACCTATCAGGCATCTCAAGGTAAACTGTTTAAATGTGGATAGACGAATCACTTACGCACTAACATATCATCTAAATAAAAGAGTAATTGCTGATATATATGTAATTTATTCGACCGAACATTTGCAGTGGTCTATTTTTGAATTTAATGATTTAGGATTAATTAACAAAGCAATCAGTCATGAGTAAATTTGCATTATGAGAGGCTTTCTGCAGTATGAACGATAACCGCTAACATTTAAGCGATAGTGCTTCCATTTTATGAATTTTAAGCAATATGTCACTATTACATGCAAATGAATAGTTGTATTTTAACAAAAATAGTTTCACATAAATGAGTTTTGCATTTATGCAAAGTGATGCTTAATATATGCTAAATTTCAAATACAATTCGAGGAAATGATTGCAAGCAACTTCATTTCATCTTCTTTCTGCTTCTATGTGGTTTTGCGAGGATGACGCTATCTTCACCTTGCAGCCATGGTCATCATCATCGTTTCAGAGGTCAGAGGTGAAGCGTTCTATGGCCATAGTTTGTAGTAATCGTCCACTTGTAGTTGATTGCGTCGTCGTACTTCGCGTGCCATTTCTGCTTACACAGTTATGAATATTTATATACGGTGTCTCGTCAATAATCTAAGTTTGTATAAGAAGTTATGGTGGTCGATTTACTACTGTTTTAATTTGCCTTTATCGATGCTGTATTGTTCATCATAAGCAGTTATCCTTCTTTATCGCTTCGATTTATTCGCTATTTGTCGGATCCACTCGCCTCCGACGATTCTTTTCGGTATATCATCCTGCTCGCATGAAGATCGGCCTCCACTTTTGCTACTCTGCAGGGTCCATTCCATAAGTTAATGTTAAAAGGCTAAATGCAGTGCTTGAGTTTCGACCAAGAGTATACTCCGGATTAAACTTAAGCTTGAAATTAGCAATCGCATAATACGGGTACATCTGTCGAAGATGTAAACAATATGGCACAACAATTTCGTGATCACTGAAGAGAATAAACCACACTGAATATAAAATACTGAAACAGCTGGCAGCAGCTAATGACAGCAGCTGACAATAGCTAATGATAGGTCTTGTGGGGAAAATTTACGTCGAGATGAGTCAGTAGTTGTCCTTTGCAAGCATGCCATCGAATTCCTCGGTTCTAACGTGCCGATTAAGTGACCCCACCCTTTTTAAAGACCTTCCAAAGTGAAACTTACTCGCTCTTTATGGATTTTGCACAAAATGCGTAGGCCGCACGACGTCATAGCAAGAGATTGCTGTCTTTTCAAGTCACAGGGTTGTATTTTCCCATATTCTGCCTGTTGTACTAGATCAATGGATGCATACGTTTCAGACAGTCCTTCCGTGAGCGTGATGCCATATATTTTAGTGTTCTCTGACTTCACAAAAGTTAAGCCTGTAATGGAGACGGGGTTTTTAAGATATGAGGTGCTTGCTAGCCGAAAAGGTTCTGAATTCTTCTCCAGCATATTTTCCACCTTTGTGGGATTTCGTGTGAAACCATTCTGACACTAAATTTTATTGGACGCTAAATGATTTGACGTTCAAGCGCTATTGCAATGTAAAGCTTCATATTTAAGTTGCATCGCTTCTTGTCTTACTGTGGCTGCAACACAGCATGCAGCTGAGGTGCAAGAACGTTCGGCCACTCCCGCAGAGTGATGGGTCTAATACGGCCTATACTATTGACACTAAAAACACATACAGGCAAGCATTTTACCGTAACCTTACATAACTGCTAGTCTACACTTATTGAACATATATGCTCGTTTTAAAGTTTCTTGCTTCATTACTGAACTCACGTTTTCAAGTTGGCCAAGTTTTTGATGTGGAAGTTACGGTAATTACGTATCTTTATATGTGTACATATTCGAAAACTAATCAAATTTGACTAGCCAAATCCTTTCTAGTCACATCTCTTTCCGATCATCATTTTTGGACAGATGAGGAGCGTTCTGTCTGCAGGCGCACAAAGTCATTCAGTCCTACTGTATCTCATTGTTTTATATCATCTACGATATCATTTATATTGCTTCTAAATAGTAATAATGTTCGTTTTTTTTTTGTAGACCCTATGAGAGTTTTTGCTTCTATGGTCTTCTTCTCAACAACGATTTCAAAGTGGTCACAAATGAAAGACCTCTTCCACCTCTTATAAAGGTGATCTGCTCCAGCGATTATAACAATGCTCGTCCATACCATTTCGATGTATTCTTTCACGCAGACAGTTGCTGTGTGAGTATTGTATTTTATGTTCCAACAGTTTGATATAGTATACTAGAAAAAGATTTCTGTATTATTGTGGTATCTAAGTTGGTTCCACTAGAGATCATTAGAACGCTTTGAAAGCAATCTCAAGGCATAAGAGCGATCGACTATGTTATCTCTGATAAATTGTATAGGCGAATTAATTTCGTGTTAAACGATTTGTGCAAAATGGGCACTTATAGATCTATTAATTTGCAGTTTATTCGAATGTTTTACTTATCGATGACATTAGCATTTACGTAGAATGATTTTATACCGTAGGTATGACTTTTCCTGCTAGGATCTTTTATGAAATGTACTATTTAAAAAGGAGTTCAACAGTGAACAATCACTAAAGCCAAATCCGAGAAAACAATGAAAGACACAAATAATTGTATATTTAAAATGAAGCGCCATTTAATGGAAATATAGCAATTAGAGTTTTTTTTTTTTGAATTTTTCAACGCATTTTTATGGAGAGATGGGAAACATGGGTGAGGAATTCGATTTATTCATTCGCTCTTGGTTGTTGCATTCGTTGTTTTTTGATTATATTTAGCGATGTATGTGCTTTCAGCCGGATATTGAAGTATTTTACGTGTGTTGTAAATTATGTGACCATCTCTACAGCGATATTAATGACTCAATTACGGCGTTCTTGATCGGTAGATATTTTGCACAAACATCGATCAACGCTCGTTATATTCTCAACGAGGATGGTACCTCGTCCTTCCAATTATCGAAATCCGCAGAACGCATCTATGGACAACGCAATTTATCGCCTTGTTTGAGTAATCAATTTTTCCATGTGAGGCTATTTGCAATTTTTTCGAACTCTTTTTTAAGTTTATATATCATCAGAGAGCAACTCAAATGCTATTTGCGAATTATTCACTGAAAATTTACCGAATAATCATTGAGGGGAAATTGCAAATGTTTACTCTTTTAACTACATGGATTGCAGAAAATTTTATGTCTCGAAGCATTTTCAAGTCATTGAATGCAAAAACTTCTTATAAATCAAAGAGTGTATTCTGTTTCAGTATCTCTACCTTGAGGGGAACAATGTTTGTTTGAGGGGTTGTGTTATTTTAGTTTTGCAGATGATAGTAGCTGAAATTTCTCATCGAAGGTGATGTGAATTGGAAATTTAAATGAAAAGCTCCAAAGTTTAGGACTTTGAAGAGTTCTTGTATCCAAAGCAAACTTGAATGCTATTGAGATTTTCGCATACTATCATGACTAGCCATCATTCCCGGCTTCAATTTACTCAGCATTCGTCTAAGAATCTCGTGTTTGCTTAAAAACTTCCTCAAGATTTTCCAGAAAATCTTCTTCAAATTCTAGATTCTATTTTTCAGAAGCCAATTTTTTATCGAGAATGGCTGAAGATTTTCTAATGTAGCAGTTTTCGTTTCGAATTCCATTTCCGCGGTTCTGATTCTGGAATTCTGAGTTTGTTGATGGCCCTGGGACAGTTGGTTTTTTAGTGGTTCCGGTTTCCGAGTCCAGCAAATAACCCGGAAATTTGTAGACAAAAAACGGCAAATGGTCGTTACGAACTATTAGAAGCATTGATCAAGGTGATTTCTTGTTTTTTACTATTCGCATCTTTACGAAATTATGCCCGCATATTGGTTAATAAAAGATGAGGAAATTTTTTATTGCGATTCGGAAGTGATCCTCTCTAATGTTAGCATTTTAATCTCCAAAACGGAACGGCGCTTAATTCTAAACGCATCAGAGGTCACAGAAAATAAAAAAAAATTAGGGCTTGTTCCTTAAATACCGCGAGTATACTATACCACTTGATGATATCTTCTCATTGATGAATTTTTCATGTTCATCTCTCATCCTCTTCGCCCCTTTCTCCCTTAAACTACCTGAATTTGCTAATTTGATTTCTATAAATATTTTTTATAGTGTCATATTATTGTGATTCGGTCCATTTAGTCTCAGCTTTCAAATGAAACCGGGAAAGCACATCGGTCTGTACGCATTACATGGAGTTTATACAAATGATATGGGTACATTACACTAGTAGAGTGGATGTAATTGGCAAATCACTATATTCTGAGAATAACGATTTCTGACATTAGTGAATGTGTTTGAAAAGATATTAGGCATGTCAAGTTGGTTTGCCATTTTTTTGTAGCGTTTAATGTACATTGTAATAGTAATATATAAAAAAGGATCCGAATATGTGTGTTGGGACGAATGCAAGCCTACCAAGTAACTAAAACTGCTAAGTGACCAAAAGTGATGATTCAACGATGACTTCTAACAGATGAAAATTGCTAAATAAGTAAAATTTCAGGCACCCTCATCTGTTGGAGTTGGGATGTGTGTGGTTTCGGCGAAAAGGGGTTCGAATGTAGGCATATATACCAGCCCATATAATCAGCAAAGAGAAAGAACAAAAGCAATCTGTAACAGAATCCCAACTAACGTTTTAAGTAACCAGGTAACTTCTTTTGATATACTTGAATTAGAAAACTTTTACTTGAATTAAACTAAAAATGAGCTAAAAAATTAAGCGAATTTTATAAAAGATCATCGGAATTATTCTACATATTTTAATGCAAAATTTACCTGAAATGATCCAGGAAATGTTTCTTCTGCGAATTCTTTCAATAGTAGGCAGAAAATGTTTCATATTGTATATGAATAGGCTAAATGATCGCATTTCCGATCTGGTTTCTTGATCTAGAGAAGTTGAACTTCAGAGAATTTATTGCTAAGTGCGAGCACACATGCAGGAATTTATTTCGGTTTAGCAAATTCCGGATGCATTCCGGAAATTAAGTGTGGAACAATTTGTACATTCACTTCACAAAGTCTGAGCGGGGAGTCAATGCAAGCAAAAAAAAAAAAAAAAAAGAAGTGAGTTTTTTAAACGAACCCACAATAAGAAGAAGAAGAAGAAACGTGATGAAGCTTTATGTCTCGTAGCGTAGATTATTGAATCCGAAATAAGGAATTTGCCTCTGCATAGGGAATTTCTACTATTTTTTTTTCGACTAATCTAGCAGCATCAAATTTTTATGGTTCATAGAATCGATCCGACAAGGCTTTATTGTTATATTTTTACAATAATTGTTTTTTATGCTTAAAACATCGTTTGAGGGTTTCAATCGTCTCGAATCGTTCTGCACGTTTCATGACGAAGAAGTTGATTGCTGCTGCTTGAGGGAGGATATCGGTCGGGACAGAAATTGCTTATGTTAGTTGCTAATTCACTTCTAAATAACTATTACTATATCTTTTGATTCTTTTTATGCTCTGTACATTAAAGAACAGTACATAGATAAATTGTTAGATTTTCTTGCATACACTAACAACTCACCTTCTCCATTTTCTAATCTCCTTCCTCAATAAATCGGTTACTTTTTCCCACCGACTTTGCGATGTCGAATGAATACCTATTCCATGTCTAAAGAATTTTCGGAGGTTTTTGTAGGAATTATACTCTGATATTAAGTAGGCACTGATGCATCTATTTTACAGATGCCGCTTCAAATGAAAAGAGAACGCTTTGCGTAGAAGATGAAGTTTTTCGATGGGATCATAGAATGCTGAGACAGCGCTATACAATTGTGTCTTATAGCGCAATGAATATTGCGGTATGTGCTCTAATTCTTAGCAATTCCCGCAAACTAGCAATAATGGTATGAGAGTTCATTTTAGTCATGGATGCATTATGGGAAAATAAGATGAAGTCGATCCAATAAATAAAAGTTTTTGCGATCAGGAAAGTCCTCGTAGAGGTGTGAGAGTGTCGCTCTCGCCTTCTTCAACCAATACTCCTCCGGTCGTTACTGCTACCTAATTATTAGTGAGTTCCAACTTACTCGATATTACAATTTCATGTAATGGATGTTGCCTCATTCCTTACTTAATTTCTCCTTTGAAGCCGATACTGCTGCTTGCTAATAGGAAGTGTAATCTATCCGCTTCAATAATAAATCAACGAACTCTTTGTTGATGTTGCATTAAGAAACAATCTCTATAAGCTCTCATATAAATGGGGATGGGCAAGTAGCTTTCATGTAGAGAGTCAAATAGAGTTCATTAAATCAGTGGGGAGAATATTCAAGTTCTAAAGAACTTTGATGCTTTTTATTCAGAGATATGCATGTTACGTGCAAGCGAGTATGGAACCTTTCGGCGTCGTATCTTTCTCGACGATGGGAAATGAACTACCGATTGTGACTGCTATGACTTATATTGCGCTATCAAGTGGTAATGCAAGGAAATCAAGCTATTATTATTTGATTCTCTCATGTGAGTTATTGCTCATTGTAAAACTTTGAAATATCTTTCTTAGAACTATCTCATTTAGTTTCTATAATAATTTCGTACCTGAGAATGCTTTCTCTTTGTACGATGGAAGCTGCCTTTGACATTTGAATAGTGATTGAAAAGCATCGCACTTCTTGAAAAGAACGATGGCACCCCTGGCTGCGAACCGCGAACGGAGTTGAACTCCTGCCGCGCATTGCGTACGCATCACTACCGTACTCTGCACTCTCCCAAACGAATACTAACACCCATCAGAGAAATTTGAAAAGACCGTAGGCCATCGTTCTCTGCAATCTTTGAGTAGCGCAGCGCAAATGGCCCCTCCAGCAAGTGCACTTCCCCTCGTTCAACTGAGTCGAAATTTTGCTTGCGGACAATATTTGTCACCCTGAATTGAATGATGGACCATTTTTTGTGTGCAACCAAATATCGTTTGTAATCATGAAGTTTAAGTGGAAATATCAGTTTCGAATGTTCTGAAATGATGTGGATTAATACTGGGAGGTTGATTCTTAGTGATAGAGCACCAAAAGTTTTCAAACATTTATGCAAATGCGATAAGACTTAAGCGATGTAAAGAAATTTCATAGAAGAGTTCAACGGCGCTGAAAGAGATATACAAATGTCATCTAGATGTTGGAGTTAAGCGATGCTCATTTGCATATTATAGCTGAAGACAGAGAAGGGAATGTACCATATGTGAATGGCTCGACTTGTCCTTTTGGATTAAGCCCCGATAAATATTTGACCTTTCATTCAGCTTGCGCACATAGCGAATTTTGCAACAAAGACGTTGGTTATTTTAGTTGCCTTTATATGCATATGAAACTTATATCCTAGCGTTGATTCTTTCATATAAGAATCACCTAAGCACTCATTATTTACTCAGAATCGCTTGATAAGTTATCAATATGGAAGAAGAAAGAAGCGAACACACTAATTACAACCTGCATTCCTCATAAGTAAAGTAATTCCAAAGGTCGATAACGAAGTTCCATGAGATTCCAAACTTAGTTTCACCTTAACTGTCGAATTGCCAACGAGGAAAGGTTAGGGGAAGGGTTTGAGTCTTTTGAACCAGTCATATCCTATATTGCTAATTTATTCTAACAATTTCTGTTTTTATATTCTGAATAATGTAACGCTTGTGGAATATGTTGAGGTTTAAAGCGAAACTATTTGGTGATGTAATTCGGGTACACCAGTTTGACGAAACTTACCATTGTTCGGTGCGGATATTATCAAGCGTCTAATTCATTCCATAAACAGCGCTGAAAGCAACTTAACAATCAACAAATATTCTGTCCATTTGTAGGCCTGGCTGGAAATTTGTGGAATAACAACCGCTTCACTGTAGGAAGATCTCTTCCAACAAGCAAGAAGCACATTGATGAAGAGTAGAAATTACTCGGTTTTGCTCATTCGAACCTGGTGTTTTTGCTCTTAGCCATCAAAGTCTGTTGACTACCGTCACATTCAAAATGTTACAAATTGTTCAGCCTTAACACGATGAACAAAAATTAGAAGAATCGGCTAGCTCGACCTCTAGCCCGACCTTTTGATGTATACTAATCTTGACATTTTTATTCCAGAATAATATTTTTCGCCGTTTGGGACTCTTTCATACAGTACATGATTCACGAGTGATACATTGTTATTATAACACTCTAATTCAATTTGTGTTCAATTATTTGAGTGATAAGCTGCCACGTTATTGTTTGGTTCACTATGACTACCAGTTTGCTGGCGAAACAGATATACCGATTAAGGGTGAAGGCGATGCCCTAAGTATTTTTGAAGGTATTATTTCATATATTCATTTATCGGCTGCTAGGTAAGAAAAATGAATTCTTCAACTTCTCTAAGCCATTCATTGTTTAATTTTCAAGTAGAAATGCTTCTTCTGAGTCGATCAGATCAGCGATGTGAAATGCTAGAAAGTGCTAATAGTGCTTAAACCAGTAAGAACTTATTTACCTTTGCTGTATATATCTCTCGACAAGTTTCTTTTGGACATTGATATTGATTCAACCGTAGATTGTTGTTTTCTTTAGTTATGCATCTCCATTCTTAAAAATGAAAAGAACTTTAAGCCTCTTGCTAATAAATCCTCGCCACTTATACACTTAATTAAGCGTCACATAATTTATGAATCATTATTCCATGCTGTATTTCACTATTCAGTTTTTTACACGAAAGTTACAAAACATAAATTCTCATAAATCATTCTCTTTTTCTCTCCAATATTTTCTATTTTCTATTTTCTATAGGTTTTTATTCATTGAGTCTATAGAATCTACAAATTTCTATAGGTTCTGCTATCGTCTATAACTCTGTAGGCCTCCGGCTTTGTTTCTATATTTCACGAGAATTGAATGTTTCATGAAGCAATTTAGGTGTCAATGTTATAAAATTGGATGACGCGTATAATTTCAACCGTAATCAAACTTGTCAATATGTGGAAGTTTTGGTAATTCGTTTTCCGCATTTCCGCATTCCGCTTCTTCTTTTGCTGTTCTATAATTCCACAATAGTTTCGATAATTAATTATTACTTTCCTTTTATATAAAATGCTCGCCAGTTCGTTCTCCGAAAATTCAGCACTCCTTTTGAGATGTTCGCCGCTATTCTATAGAACGGTGGCATCATGGTTGCGAACCATGAACGGAGCTGAGTTCCTGTCCCACATTGCGTTCACACCACTACCGTACTCTGCACTGTGTGTAAGCAAATACTAACAGCATTAAAGAAACTCGGAAATTGTAATAGAAACATGCAATTTTTCCCACCGTTCAACTTAGAATTCCAAGTAATATCTCTATGCAAAGTTCCAGCTCGATTGGAGGGGAGGATACCAGCTGTGCAAAGATTGCAGAGAACGATGGCCCGTCTAGCAAGTGCAGTTCCTCACCTTCAATTGAGCTGAAGTTTTGCATGGTGACATTATTCGACGTCCTGAATTGAATGATGGGAAAAAACTGCATGTTCCGTTTACAATTTCTCGAGTTCCCATGATGGGTATTGGTATTCGCTTGCACAGAATGCGGAGTACGGTAGTGGTGCGTGCGTAATGTGCAGCACGAGCTCAGCTCCGTTCGCGGTTCGCAACCGAAATGCCACCGTTCTATGCGAACGGAAGATGATTGCTAGTGATTGAATGCACCGAGCATTTCTCAACTCTTTATTGTCAATGCTTTCGGCCTCTCAAAATTAGCTGGTATGGAGAGCATTGATTTGCGCAGGTGGTGTTTATATGTGCATAGCGTAGATCATCGAGAGCATTTGCATACGGCCACGTGATTTGTGGTTAATTTCCACTGCAAAACCCAAATAACTACAGCTTGCGTAATCAGAAGTTGCTTGCAATAAATAAGTAATTTGAATACTCGCCAAAACAACAAGACTTTCGAAGAGTAGTGCACTTACGTTCTAACGGAATGAGTGAAGTCCTCCATAGAGCTTGGTCCATCCTTTAATGTTGTTGGGGTGATTGCAACGGCGGTTGGCCACCGTTTTAATTAACAGTTGCGCGAGGCCTTGAGGCATCAGAAAGGGAATTTTTGAACATTTCACTTGAGAGATAGAGGTGGGTTGCAGGGCAAACTTAAGGCACAAGTAAAGAGGCTTAGCTCAAAGGGCACTGCCATCAGGGTCTTTCACTTCATGATCAGATATTAGACAACGACTCTTTGAAGAATCCATGAGGCGCAAGGGTCTTTTTTTAGTACTAAGGGCAAGATAAGCCAAACGCCCCAAAAAGGTGTGTGAATGAGCCGTCATAATTGAGACGGTAATGTTGTTTGTGACATAAACCCTCGAACATCGTTTCCGTCATCGAAACAGCCTTTTCCTTCCCAGACGCACTTCTACCTTTAGAAGTGAGTATTCGCCGATGCCTTTTACCTCTATCTTTGGAGATTCCCATCTTTCTACTCATTCCTTATCATTGAATTCTCTGTCTCCTCCCGAGGCACTACGCTGCAGGGCCTCCTCCCCATCAAATTCTGTCGTCCGATGAAAAATGCAATCCTTGTTTCGGTGAAGTGGGTCTATGCAACCCCGAAACTTGACCTCATTTCAGGTCAGTAGTTTGACACTATCAGCTCTAAAAGAAAGGAATATGTGCACGAAAAATAATTGGCCAAATACCGAATATCTTCCATGGACATTATTTGTGTGCAGATGTGATACAGAAATTTGCGATAAGGATATTGCGGCGAATATCGCACAAATAGAAGCGGCGCATATAGCGAAGGTGAACGCTTCTTTTCAGCGTTGAAATACGATGCGGCAACCGAGGCGAACACATCTCAGATTTTATTATACGCCTTTAAGCCAAATGTGATGATGGTGCTGCGCATAAGTGGATCACCGTCAACTCGATGGCTTTAACTAGCGAGCTAGAGGTGATTTAAGGAGGAAATTTGGCGCAAGTGGTCTAAATCTCTTGCAGTCATCACTTATGTATTTGCCGAATTCATTATGAAACTTTCAAATTTTTGGCAACCGTTGAAGAATTTCCTATCATCTGATTGTGCGAATTAAAATCGTTGCCTCTTGCATATGGGAACCGAGTTTTACATATGGGAATCACCCTGTTATCGCAAAAGTTATGAAACTCAGTTATTTTTTTTCTTTTACCTCAGTTAGACTTTTCTCTCGAAATTCGTACATGATTCTCTCAAAGTACCAAGGTGATGATTGTATTGCAGTATAGGAAAGAAGATTATTTCGTACGATGCCTCAAATTTTCCAACTTCCTCTCATTTGAAGAATCTCGAAAAGCGATGGCAACTGTGGGACGAAGCTCATTTGTCTGCTATTTATCTGCGAAATTTGTTGGTTTGTATGCATCCGTATATCGCATAAGTTCTTTTCCTTTGAGTGTTCATGTTGAAGAAAATTTGTTCGATTTTCTCTTTTTTTTTTTTTTGATGATGAATTGGCGTAATTTCCTGAAAACTTCGATACGCTAACAAAGAAATATTATATTACTGAAAAGTATTCATCTCGATATTTGCGAGCGGAGTAAATGGCATGAGACAAATAGCAAATATGTTACGATAGCACACTTCCTTGTTAAATTGGATGTTTGTCACTTTCTTTTACCTGAGGGAATGGATTTGATATGGGGAGATGAGTGGCACTCGTTTTCATCACCACCAGGAAGATTGATTTGTGCAGTAGTTCCTTGCCTTTCCAGCTGACTAGACGACGAATACCTTCAATCGAATCGCCTGTGATGAGTTCTGAGTTTTTTGCTCTCAAAAAACCGTTTCTTAGAGTGTTGCCAGCTTTGCAGTCCAGCGAAAGTACTCTCTTCAGCGCCCAGCAGACTTTCTCCTCCTTTTGCCTTATGCGTCCTCCTATATTCTCGTTGAAAGTACACGGGCAGAATCCGTCCTTGCAATATCACGGTCTACTGCAGCAGCTACACACCGATTTAATTTCGATTTCTGCATTAGATTCCTATACAGATTTCTTCCAGATTAGTACATGTTTCCTCTTCAGATTAGTACACGTTTCTTTCCATTGCCATGATGATCCCATCCCGTCCCCCTCTCCTATCTATTCGGGTTGACCAGAAGGTGCCTTTCTACCATTTCTGGGTGCGTTGTTTCACCGTACATTACACATATTGTTGGTCGGCTTTTCACTGATATTCTTTGAAAGGAGCGCAATATTTGCCCATGTTGTTATCATTCAGTAGCAGATTTGTTGCGAAATATTCACTTCAATGTTTTCAGCGATTTACTTCAATATAGAACGCTTGAACAACCCATTCATAATTTTTTTTTTGCATTAATGACTCATTTGTGATTATATTTTCTAGAAAGAGTCATTTGATTGTGCATTATTTTAGGAAGCGATGTTTTATTTGGCGGTGGATCTGCGGAAAGGGCACTTGTCGAAGGTCTAAAAATTTACGCGGATCATTTGGCGTTCACTATGTTATCAAGGTAACCTATACCATCAGTAAACGTTTAATATTTAATTATCATTGAGAAGTTAAAATTAAGAAGTCGGAAAAATATCTCAAAAAATGAACTATTATTTCTGGATGAAGGGATTTTCATTAGCAAAAATTTACGAATTTACAAATTACAGAAATTTTGGTCGCAAATTTACATCACCCACGCGTAGAATATTTGATTTTTTCCTTCATGCTATTACATTATTTGTCTGAGACAACGGTACGAATCGCCTTTCACATTCCGATGCCTCATTCTTATTGTCGTATCCTGACTGCTGGATAGAAGTACAGGCGGTCTGCATCGTCTATTCATATAAAAATGCGTAAGCGGGGGATCGTTGGTTTGATAATTTCAACTGTCGAATGTAATTCGTGGTGAAGGTCAATTGCTTAGATAAACTTTTAGATTGACATACCAATTTCTTCGAAAGCTTTAGAAATATCCTGAAGGTTCGGATGGATCTCACGTCTTAGAACTGATGCGTTGCATTTTACAGCTGTCTTGATAGGCATTCCCATTTTTTGTTTGTTTGTTTGAATATAGACACACACCCAATCAGCAGGCCTATGCGAACAGAACGTTAAAAGACATCTGCATTTTTAGAGTGAAATTTGAGGGATCTTTATGCAGAGCCGAACCTAATCGAAGGGTATTCTGCTTATGTCGAACAACGTTCCTCGAATGGAGAAGATCAAACGGAACGAAGGTGGCATGCAATTCACGAATGGATGAGTGGCTAATCGTTGTACGAATGGCCGTCATTGCCACCGTGGAGGCTGAGAGATCATACAATGTGGATCCGAAAGGCGATTTAGTGGTCAGTCCTTTTATAAATATTAATTCATCGAAGAACGTTCACTAAACGTTAATTTTTACCTTGTAAGTTACGATGTGGGACAGTCTGAGGTGGGCGAAACTGGAGTGATTCTCATAAGAATGCAATCTGCGCATTTATGACCTAGAGCAACCTTATCCTTTTTCGAATCCTGCACGCTGCTCTTGCGTTTAACTTGTATAAATAGTATTGCATAGGTTTCATAGCAGTTTGTGTGATTGCTTTCTTTTCACAGTTTTTAAAAATAAAATACATATGGAGAAGCTTGCTTGCATTCATGTCTAAACTAGATTGCAGGACTATCGCTATCAATCTATTACCACTGCACGAGCGATTAGGTGCATTCATGAGGGAGTGACGGCGGCTTTTATCAAGAAAGGTTGGAGCTTTCATTTTTTCGACGATAGTTTATTTCGGTAATTGGTTGTTTAATAACAAATATCTGCAATCGATATCAGGAAATCATCACAAGCATGCAAAGTTTTAGCATTCGCACACAGAATATAGCCGATTTACTGAAAAAAATTTTTAGAAGATCATTTGAGAGAACAAAATTATGGATCGCATATTATGAATAACCGATTTGCTGGTCGCCGAAATTCTTAAAAGACAGATTTCTGGGCTAATAGAAAAATTCAATTACGAAATTTGCTCGTATGCTCGGACGCAGTTTATTGATTCAAGCGGAACATCACTGACTGATTTCGTTGTATAAGTATTCTTAGCGCTGTCTGATGTGATCGGACTTCCTACTGTTTATATATTATTCCATGAGGATCGAAATTACGCTTGATTTCTTTGATTGAAGTTGGCTTAATCTGTAGAAAAGTTCATGATGAGCTCGAGAATTAACGCAACTTCATCAATTAGGAATATATTTGAAGGATGTCTGCTTCTTCTAAGTGGTGTTGTTTTAGAAGAATATGTTGTGGACAACCTTGCTTGTACGTTCGAGGAAGAAGCCTTGTCAACAGATATTCCAGTCATGCCAGGTATGTTGATTGAATTGCCACTGATTGACTTCAAAGCGACATGGTTTGTATAGGAGGTTTGATGCAGTTTTCAATTTCGAGACTATAGAAGGCAGAGTTACGAGTTTATATAAGCACAGAAATATCTCTATGATACATATGAAAGAGCAACATATACTGCTGAAATTATCAACGGTTCATTTAGCAAGTATATAGGTCAAGTGCTCATACGACTTGATGTGATAGTCAGAAAAGTGGGATGAAATATTTCTAGCGAGACGTTTAATGATGAATTATTACTTTTCAGAAGTTGTACTTCTATGTCGACGACGTATAATTGAGGAGGAATGTGTTGCACTTGAATCTATGGTAATATGTTGCTGTGACCAGCCATGCTCTAAGAAATTTGAAACTGCGATCAGTTTCTTTGATTGAGTGGATTTATCTATACGACAGAACAACTCTATTTCATTTCCTGATGCTTTCTATGAGATTGATTCAAGAGCGAATTTATGAAGTGGAAGACATATGTTGTATAGGTTTCTCTTGTGCGGAGGGATGTATATTGCATCACTATTTGCATCCATTTCATCGTTAAAAACAATGCTAAATGAGTGCAATTATTCCAACTTAGGAATATTTGCGATTAGCAACGAATGTTGTCGTCATTTACAATAAGTTGGCATTTGTTTGTGGAATTGCTTTCTCAATCATTTTTAAGTGTTTCTTTGTGCGTTGTTGAGATTTTATATAGTAATGTTTTGCAAGTAGGCACCACATTCATTCTTGAGAAATTCCCGCTGATTTATTCGCCAATCAACTTGAAAAGCAAAAAGGACTGGATTTCTTTCTTTCGAGTAAAGAATACAAAAATTTCCACCATGAAAAACAAGCGCCTACCAGTTGCAATATTTTCAAGGAAAAGAAACCTGCAAATACGTAACGATTTCGTTTGAAAAAAGATCATACGGCAGATAGTTGGGGTACTCTATGCGTAGGATGTTGTATTAAAGCCACCAAATCTGGTTCTGCTGGACAGTGCAGAAACAGCTCCATCCCATATTGCTAATTACTTAGAAGAGCATGAATATTCGATTGGTCAAAGCCCGGATTTCCTGCTTAAGTAACTGGCAAATTCGGTGGTCTCATCCTGCAAACAGCCTCGTCAGACGATCCATAGCCAAGTCTGAAGGTCCTGTGTGGTATGCAAGTTATGGAATGATGATTTTTCGAAGGTGAACCATCGAGAGGATGGTGGAGAGTATTCTTAAAGGATTGTTGCATTGTGTTTGCAGATCCGATGTGTAAGTGATCGTTGTTTCATGTATATAGGATTGTTGTGCATGTAAGGAGAATAGTATTATAAATATGCCCATTTGATCAGCATCGTCAGCAGCTGGCAGGAAATGTGTTCACGGAAGTCCGGTAATCCATTTGCACAGAGATAGGAGTGCTTTTCCTTGCTCGATTTCAGTGAAAAGTGTAGCCCCAGTATGAAAAGGTAACAAAATGGAGGGGAGGGGGCTCTCGGTAGATGCTCTGAGGTCATTCGTTGGGAAGGTGGACACAGCGTTTGCCGTTACGCTGTTGTAACCCCCTCCCCCTCAACGGCCTCTTCTACGATGGTAGTTGGTTGTGTTTTGTGTGTCTGTGTTTATCCGCCTGTTGTCTGTGTGTACCTGTGTGCGTCTGTGTGTGTGTATGCGCGCGTGTCTATGCCTGTGTGTGTTTGCCCGTGTGTCTGTGTCTGCCTCCATGTGTTACCTGTTTATCTGTGTGTCTGTGTCTATGTATGTGTCCGTCTGTTGTCTGTTTGTGTCTGTGCGGTCCTTGTGTTGTCGGTGTGTGTCGTGTGCGTCTGTATGTGCCCGCGTGTGTCTGTTTGTCTCTTCGCGTGTCTCTGTGTGGCGTTCTGCGTCTGTCTATCTGCGTGTCTGTGTCTGTCTGCGTGTGCGTCTGCATGCGTGTCTGCGTTTGTGCGTGTCTCTGTGTCCGTGCGTATGTCCGCATGTCTGCGTGTGTATGTCCCTGTGTGTGTCTGTATGCCTGTGTGTGTTTGTATGTGTGCGCGTGTGTATCTATCTGTGCGTGCATCTGTGCCTGTGTGTCTGTATGTATCTTGTGTCTGTGTTTATCCCCTGTTGTCTGTGCGTATCTGTGTGCGTCCGTGTGTCTGTGCGTGTCTGTGTGTGTGCCTGCGTGTGATCGAGTGTTGTCTGTGTGCGTGTCTGCGTCTGTGTGTGTCCGTGTGTGTGCCTGTCCGTTTGCCTGTGTGTTTGTGTGCGGGTGTGTATCTGTTTGTGCGTGCGTGTGTGCGACCTCCGTGTTTGTGTGTCCCTGAGTCTGTCTGTGAGTCTGTATGTGTCTTGTGCCTCTGTGTGTATCCGTGTGTCTGTGTGTGTATCCGTGTGTGCGTCCTTGTGCGGCGCGTCTCTGCCTGCGTGTCTGTGTCTGTCTGAGTGTGTCTGCCTGTTGTCTGTGTCCTCCTGTTGTCTGTGTTTCCATCTGTGTCTGTTTGTGTCTGTATGTCTGTTTCTGTGTGTGCCTGTGTGCATCCGCCTGATGTCCATCTGTGTGGCTGTGCGTGTCAGCCTGTTGTCTGTGTGTGCATCTGCGTCCGTGTCTGTGTGTCTGTTTGTGTCATGTCTGTGCGCCGTGTGTATCTGCGCGTCCGTTGTCTGTCTGTGTGTGTCCGCCCGTTTCTGTATGTCTGTCCCTCTGCGCGTGCCCGCCGATCGGCTGTCTGTGGCTGTGTGTCCGTATGTGTCTGTGTGTGTCTGCGTGTGTCTGTGTACCCGTGTGTGTCTGCTGTGTCTGTGTACGTCTATGTTTGTCTGTATGTGTCTGTGTGTATGTGTCTCTGTCTGCGTCCGTGTGCCTGTGTATGTCTGTGTCCGCGTTGTCTGCATGCCTGCGTCTTTGTGTGTCTGTGTGTCCGTCTGTCTGTTTCTGTCTTCGTGTGTTATCCCGTTGTCTGTGTCTGTCTGTCTGCGTCCGCCTGTTTTCCGTGTGTCTGTGCGTCTGTGTATGTCCTTATGTCTATTCGTTCGTCAGTGTGTGGCGTATCTGTGTCTGTGTGTGCGCCTTGTGTTTCCATGTGACTGCGTATCCGCGTGTCTGTGTGTCCGCCTGTCGCGTCTGTCCCTGTCTGTGTCTGCCTGTGTGTCCGTGCGTGTGTCTGTCTGCCTGTGTGTCTGTGTGTGTCACTGTGTCCGCATGTCCGCGTGTGCCTGTGCGTGGCGCGTCTTTGTCTATGTGTTCGTCTGCGTACGTCTGTGTGTGTCCCTCTGTTGTCACTGTGTCTGTGTGCGTTCGCCCGTTGTCTGTGTGTGTCAGTGCGTTCGTCTGTGCGTGGCGCATCTGTGTCTGTGTGTGTCAGCCTGCTACCTGTGTTTGTCTGCGTTTCTTTGTCTGTCTATGTGTGTCCGTCTGTTGTTTGTTTGTGCCTGTGGGTTTGTGTATTTCTGTTTGTCTGTGTGCGTCTGTGTGTCCGCGTATGCCCGTTTCTGTGCGTGCGCCTGTGTGTGACGTCTGTGCCTGCGTGTCTGTGTGTGTCTGTGTCCTTCTGTTATCCGTATATATTTTTGCGAGCGCGGAGAGCGCCAGTCTACTGTGGTGAACGTTGCGTGCTCCTTTGGCGAGCGCCAAAGGCGCGAGTCTGTTGCATAATAGTTCGCCTGGTGTCTCCGCCAGCGCCGAAGGCGCGAGACTATTGTTTGCCTTTTCTGATTCGCAGTGTCCATTATTCGCAATTTTGAGCTATTTAATCCGCAAGAGGAGTCGCATAAAAAGATATTAAAAAAACAGAGGAATGTGAATAGTATGAGAAAAAATGGAGGGGGACATAAAAATAATCTCGGTATGAGTAAAATCATACCCACTGCTAATGTATATCATGAAGAGCACCGAGAACAAACAAAAACATCTTCAAACGATAACTACTGCATGAAAAACAAACTTATAGGACTTTTGCATCGGGAACCAGTTGGAAAAAAACGACGAAGTACCACCGCTGATGCGCAGAAATTTCCGTAGTAAAGCTCATCAGCGCCCACTACTGGTAGTTTGTTCCTATTTCACATGTGGAAAAATGACTTATGTCGATGGAAATGCTTCCTGTTACAAACCAGGATGATTACTGCATAACTCATCTATGACGACCGCAAATAAATACTTTTAAAATGAGCCAAATTTTCGGGCCGCTGCAATAAGCAAAAGAGACCCATTTTACACAACTTTTAAAAGTCAATTCAAATGAGTCTTCCAGAAATGGCATTTTCCTACAAAGCCTTATGAAACTTTTGGAATGGTGAGTTCGTTTTCTGTGATTACGACTAATCTACCTCATAACGAAATGAAAAATGAAGATGGGAGGATCACCCGAGATAAATATTCTTCGGCGAATGGAAATAACATAGTATCAAGCAATTTGTTATTTCTGCAATATTTCAAGACCATTTCTCCTCTCTTTTAGTTTTGCAAACAACATAATTGCTCAATGGACCAGGAAAGAACCAGTATCTATTGCTTTACCAACGATCACACTCTTATCTATCCAATCTTTTGAGACAATAACGCATCCTTGTGGCAATGAATTCCTCAAATGCTCAAGTTTTTCACCACTTTCAGTCATCGATTCATCGAATAGAGCATGCGTCACCTAAATTTATGTTAATCGAGTGCTCACAATTGTGATGAATATGCAAAAAATAAAAACAAATATAGAAATACCGTCACGAAATCATGCATTATTACTGCCTAGTGGGGAATGGCTATTGTTTTTGATCGAAGAAACTTTATCACGATTGAATGATAGGGATGTCGCCAACAGTGGTGAGATGCAATCTACTCATAATAAAATCTGCACTCAGTGACTAAAATGGGTTAACGAATGAGATCCAATCGAAGTAACTGCTTTCTAGTTGATAATAAGCAATCAAAATAATGCATCTGAATACCATTCGGAATATTCCAAATTTTCTTTAACCCCTGCAAATAAATATCTTCGCAGTTTTCAATTTTCTCCAATCCGCTAAAAGTTTTTAGGTTCAACGATCGTGACAATGCGGCAATGTCCCTGTCAACATACATCGGCGACCACCCACATCGACCTAGCATACAGGATAAGGCAAAAAACTTCCTTCTCGAACATACCTGATTTCCCAGATTTCGAGAACACGACCTTCCCACTTGAGCAAAAAAAAAAAACGATTTATGTTCTTCTATTATTTCGAAAGTGATAGCCATTCATTCCACGTCTGGGAACGATTTCCTGTCCAGAAGGTTCTGTAGTTTGGAGGAATATGCGCTTTCATTTTCTTGCATAACTCTGCCTTCAGTGACTGTCGAGGCATTTTTTTTGTACTGCATATGGTCATCTAATATTTGACAGCATAAATGGAAACTCGTCCAGGTTACGCCATGATGCAAAACGTTTAATCGCATTGCAACAAAAGAGCTTTTAGCACAGTCTTCAAACGCTCAATGATATTCAGACACACTTCAATAAGAGATATTATAAGCAAAACTTGCATATTCACTTACCAGATCCGTTCCTTCACCTTCTTCGATTGCATCTCCGCCATGTTCATCAACGAGTATTGCATAACGTTGACGCTCATCTCTCCGAAGTGCATGAACCCAAATGACCATTCGTTCGAAAATTCGCCCCAGCCGACGCCGTTTTCGAGATGAACAATTTTCTTCTAAAAACCTATCCTCGTCCCGATTTCACAAGACAAGGAACATTAAGAATTCAAGTTCCTGGGATAATTTTTGTCTGAAAATCTGCAAGACAGGGTAGTGTGAACTTTTTCAAAGAATTTTCTGACTCCTTATATTACTGTACGCAGCAAAGCTGTCAAAAAATTTTGATACAGGCAGTGTGCACCTTCTCAGCTCGAAACTAATCATACCGAAATGAAAAACGTTTGCAAATTTGATTCCATCTATTGATTAAAAATGAAATCAAAAAAATGCAAACCAATATGACGATTGTTACCTCCATCTTCGCCCATCTCCAATCGTTTGTCGAAATCGATATCATCATCCTCTTCCTGTTCTTCATCCTCCAATTCCATCTCTTCCTCCTCTTCACTTGCCAGGGACTGCTAAATACCGCATTTTAAAGACCAAATTCAGAAGATAGAAGTACTCGGGGCCAACCAATACGCGAACAAAATAATATTTGAAAGTAGCAATTGATTAGGAAGCTAAGAACAAAGAATACTATCAATCAACATCTTATCAACTGTTCACTTAAGCAAGATGCGACTTTCAGAAACGAACACTCTTCTTGAGTAGTGAATATGCAACTAGTGTATTTGCCCCAATATCACCTTAACACAGACCCCTGCTAAGTCGATAAGACATGAACATCTCGAAATTTCTATTCAGGGAAACAACCTTCAGCTCTCTTTGACACATCTTCAAACGTTTACTTGAAATAAGTCTTTTCCTCCTCGCCGTTTATTAAAATGCATAAAATTCACTCTCCCTCTCTCATGGTTAAAAGCTGGCGTTTCTTTGAAGTCAGAAGCGATAATTCTTTTGGATACAATTGTGAGATCATAACGGAAACCGAAAACTACCTGAAACAAAAATCAGTACAAATTTTACAATCACTCTATGAAAATAGTTTTTTTTTTATCATTTCCGTTCACTATGAGAAAAGAAAAATCAAAAGAAAAAGGATCAACATAGCAATGTTGGCATCTTCTACAAAATTAAACCATTCTTCCCCAATCACTCCTATCCCTTGAATGAAAATCGACACAGTCAAACCTTTTCATCGTGATCGTTGTCGATGTCGCGTGACTTAGAAGTAGTCGGTTCTACGATGAAAGACTCATGCTCTTTTGGTCGGCGATTTGATGCTCCAGCCTCACTTGCGCTGACCACTTCCGCATTTTCAGATGTCTCGCGCTTTTTCCCTACCGCAGCATAACTTTCTATATACATGGTTCGAATTATACATATAAACTTGGTATAAGAGCACAGTAAACTCTAAATTAAAATCATTACTGGCACAACAGTTCACAAATCGTATGCCATACGACTGCAACGCTGACTATTACAAGTTGACAGTGATACAGCAAGAAATACCGAAGCTGAAAAACTCAAAAGGAAAACGATTAAATAACAACACAACAGATATAAACGATATACGTCACCAAATAAGTTCTTCCAAAGTAATCGTTCCTATACTTGAAATGCACCTCAAACGTTCGAAAGATACCATAAATCTCCTCTCCCTACATGTATTTTTGCCCAAAAATCTACAGCAGCCATGGGTTATAAGCGAGGTTGCACAGCAGTTAAGTAAACCGTCAATTAATCTCTCACCATGAGTACTTCGCTTTTCAGCATCCGACCTTCTATCGTGGTAATAAATATAGGTGTGGATTTGTTTGTCGGTAAGATGCCTTCTGATCATATGCTCCATTGAATACCAATTCACATTCGTCATACCATATCCCAATCGTGGAAGATGAACACTATTGGCATGATGCGCTTTTGCATACGCTGCTAAACGTGTTAGGCCTTCGACGAAGGGCTTATCGCGAATCTCACCTAAAAGGAATGACTATTGCCAAAGATAATGATGGATAGAGGATGAGGCAAACATGAGAGATCGACTACGAGCATATATATTGAAGAGAGAAAAGATAGAATAAGATCCTCTGACTTTCTTATCTTATATGAACACGAACACTACGGAGAGAACAGTGGTCTTGCCATATTCTTCTATTTTGGCTATCGAGAATAGAATGAAGAGGCTACTTGGCGGGCGGAGAAAGAGGTGATGCGAGGTGCAGCTAAGCTTAAATGAAAGATAGTGATATAACTTATCAGCTGATAAGCTTCTAGTAAAACTGGAAAATTAGAGAGGTGAAATTAGTTAATGGAATATTCCCACAGTTGTAATCTTCTCCGGACAAACTTAACAAGCTCAGTGCGCCTACTATAAGATGCTTGCTGCAATCATCCTTCCAGCAACTAATTAAGGAACACTTATCTTTTGATGCCTAGACCAGCATATATCAGCAATTAGATTGTTGCCCATCCAACTGCTACCTATCGAAGGCAACGAGATAGAGTCTAAATTTCGTCCTTTCATGAGCTATATTTAGCTGGAGTATAGCAGATTCATAAGCTCGCAAATTTTCGATGCATTGATCGAAAAACGATAGAAGGAGTGTTGAGGAAGCCATGATGTGCATCCTTGAACAGCACAATTCAAATCGCTTACTTCTGTTACGCTGACTTTGCGCGACGATTAGCACTACCGATTCTCTGCGTTTCCATGTAGAAGCACCTGAACCTGATTGCTCGCTGTTTCGGCTTTCCTCGTCGTCTGAAACGGTATGAATTTCTCCATTTCATAAATGGATACGGCTCGTAATCAATAATCTACTTCATACATTCTCTCTCCCACACCCAATACCATCTGAAAGCTGCGCTGAGAAAAATGTTGAATAGAATGGGCTATGAGAAAATAAGTCAGAGGTCATGTCGCTTATGAAACCAACTGCTTCCATAAATTGCTAATGAATAATAAATCATGTATGCTAATATACCAACCAAAGAGAATGGTCACTTAGCTGCCTACAGCAGTTTTTTCCCTATGTCCCTCAATTTGGAAGAAGCAAAAAACCTTTCATGTGCAAACTTTTATGCATTCTTAGGCATCTACAGCTCTTCTCGAAGTCGATAAGACTAAATGAAAATTATAGTTAGCTCCAGCTTCTGTGATTCCCAAGGATAGAAAATCTGAAAGATGCAAACCAACATAGACATGAAAACAGGCCCATCATATCGCATTTAAAAATATGCAAAAGCGTCAAAAAATATGAAAATAAAGACAACACGAAAATATGCGATCTGGAGGAAAGCTGTTGTTCTTGTCGAAAAGGTGGAGAAATAATAGCGCTTCAAATAACAGAACAAAAATTTGCCCCAAATTTTACTTTATTTCATTTCGTTCCATATAACGAAGCATTCATCACTAATAAATAAATGTCTCTCCATATCTCTTCCACCATGGCAAACAAGGAAGTTATAGGGTCGCGTGAGGATTTGTGCTCAGGCGCGTTGGATGCTGACGAATCGATGCACCCTTGCTCTCCATAGGAGGTTAGGAATTACTCTAGCACCCTGTTCCCAATGACGTCGGTAGGCGGTTGAAGCTCACCTACAACAGATCGCGCAATAGCCAACACGAAACGATGAATGGTCCGTCCAAATTTGGGTTATTTTAGAGCAATGCCGAAATTACTCGAAAACAGCAACTTGTTCTCCAACAAGGAACAGAATTCAGCATTCCTTCCCACGGAACAAGTTTCGCTTCTCTGTTCTTGCACGCGACAGCAGGTATCGCTAAATTCTTTATGTAAATATTCAACTTATACAATACTAAACAATTTGAAAGTCTCTAATAATTTTAACTCCTGAGAGGAAGATACAAGTGATTTGATGGAAGAATACATTTGCGAAGGTGTAGTCTTGATACGAAAGGAACATACCATTTGCGCTTCCATCATTGCTCGAATGCTGCTCTGTTTCATCGATATTCTCAATGAGATGAGCGTCACCGATGTGTAAATCATTCATTTCGAATGCTAAACGATAAGCGTCTATGACGCGTGCACTTTTGGCACGCAATGCATTGAACACACCACCACGTCCAAATGAGCCTGAAATGATTGCCCATTTGGCAACTTATTCGATTGCAGTCGGGCTTGGACCACAAGTGGTCAACGGTTAAGGTGTCCATCCACCACAAACACTGTCCAGGTTCAGTGCGCCCTTTGAACACTTCCCCCTCTCCCGTTACTCCAAGTACACCACTACGATTAATTCACCAATCTTCTTTTGTCGATAAAATGAACTGCTGAGATTTCGTATAACAATTTTCAATAAAGATTACGGGAGAGGGATTATTTGCTAAGCGTTTCCATGTCTTCGTTTAAAAATTCTCTTGCTACCAATAGTTACAAGAAAATCGGCATAAATATTTAAACAAGATTAAAAGGAACAAAATTCTCATTTGAAAGAGTCAAAAATCCCACGGAAATTATGAAACGACAGTGCTTCTCATTGCCCTCCAAAGAGCTTAAACGTGCTCTTTCTTATTAACTATCTGCGCTAACAACGAGTCCACGCCTCTTCGATCTCGAGCTAAACGGCATAAAATAAAGCTATATAATCCTTCAAGGAAATGCTGCATCGATCCTTTCACTATTCGTTCGTCATTCACATGCCGCAAACTACGATAAGATTCCGCAAATCTTCCTCAAAATTATGAACTTTTTGATACAGACAGAGTGGAAAGCAACGTAAAGGAAGAGATGGATAAAGCCTTCACCTCAGCCTTTTTAAACGCACAGCTAAACAAATATTCGA
Organism: Baylisascaris procyonis; assembly: GCA_037389465.1. NCBI lineage: Eukaryota > Metazoa > Nematoda > Chromadorea > Rhabditida > Ascarididae > Baylisascaris > Baylisascaris procyonis. The sequence goes on along the minus strand of JAZARR010000153.1, from coordinate 7,663,952 downwards.
AGATAGGTCGCTTTTAGGTTACAGCAGTTAGCAATGCGACCAATATTTAGCAAAAATCAAAGGTAATCCAGCATGGCTCCTAAACGGCAAAGACGGATAAGCACAAAGAATCGTCATTAGCATATGTATGATTTCAACTGTATCAAAATGCGCCTCGCAAATAAAGGCATAATGTCTGCTGTTAATAGCCTAAAACATATTTGCGTTTTTTGACTATTGCCCTATTTTCGCAAGTTTTTTTTTTACTCTTGTCAAACGAAACCACTCAAAGCGGGTAAGTTCGATGCTACATCATGAACAATCAACGAAACTGAGTGGATTCATAAACATAGATTGAACAGATTTTATCGGCTATGGCATGGAGATGCGACAATATTCTCAAAGAAGCGCTGTGCTATGATAAACCAAATTTTATTTTTCCTTGATTTACAGCATAGAATATCAGTTGCTAATAAAAAATCTAAGCGTCAATAAATCTGCAGTGGGATATAAGAAATTCGCCGTAGGCGTTAACAGGTGCTTACATCAGTATGCATCTATCACATTCATAAAAGCCAGCGCACCAAAATCAATCACTTCGCCTATATTCTATCAATTAGCGCATGAATGTTTTATAAAGAACCTTCATATGACCAAAAAATCGAAGCAATGAAAAGAAAGAAACGAACCGCTATCATCGACGACATGCACAATTATCGCATGTTTACTATGATCATGTGGGGCTCTTCGCGGTTGTGTTACATCGCCATGCACAAAATATGGACCATAGTAAGCGACGTGCTCTTCTTCCCCTCTATTTTCATTCACCTCTAAGGGCAAATAAAGAGCTTCGTTGTCCTGTTCAGGCGAAGGAAGTGCCGTACTCGTATAGCCTCAAATAATTGCGAATATTCCTTGAAGCTACTATTAAACTGAACCTCAATGAATCCCATTTACAGCACAAAAGTCGATTGGCATTTTGCCTGACGAATGGCATTTTCTAAGCGCCACTGGGCGTAGATAGTCATTGAGCACAATCTCAACGACGACTTATAAGCAACACTATCAACCGCCATAAGACCATGAGATCGATACCGTGCAAGCACTAAATTATTTGATCTATACTCCTAATTATGCGTAGTCAACAGATATCATCAAGGCGGCCAAATTTATGATCACGAAAGATGTCTTACCATTATCAGCCCATAGCTTTGCTTTCTTTTCCTCCATCTTAAACCGCCTCTCTTCATTCGCTTTTCGTTGTCTATCCAAATTCCTCTTTTTCCGTTCTTCAATTTCTTCTTTTGTCCATAAAACACGATGAATTCGATTTGCTTCACCACGTGATTCCACTAAATTAATATTTTCTATCACTTTATAACGTAATGGATTCTCCGCCATCTGTAGCTGTCATAACACTTAATAGTTTAGATTCTAAACTCTTCCACTGCCTTCGACATTTGAATGACTTTTTTTTGAATTGAGTAGATAAAAGATAAAACAAAAATTCTCGTCCACAAGTATAATTCGAATATTTTCCTTCGTGTGATGCACAATATTGCAATATTTCACGAGCAAATATATCTGAAACGTTCCATCCACGAAGAAGCAACGGGAAGAAATTCTCTATTGTGGATGACCAATGAACTTTCCGCAGAATATTACCTTGTTAAAGCGGAAGATGCACAATGCAACGGTGGGGTGGTAAACATGGACAGCAAATATTGTGGAATGAGGGGGGAGGAAGGAATGGAGCCGAGGATGCGAATTGATGGTGAGGATATTGAATGACTATGCTCAGACCATAATCTATACACACAAGGAATACAAGGAAAATAAACATTGAAGAAAAAAAAACTGACAAAAAAGGCGCATTTGGGAATATTTAATGGAATCAGAACTTTATAAAGGACTCAACGATCTACCGCAGCATTTCTAATCCCTCGCATAATACACAATACTTTACAAACTGAATCTATCTATATAATAGCAATACCCTTTTCCACTGCTCTCGAAAATTCCATAAAAGGAAGACGCTCTCATTGCGTATACATGAAACTCCTTTGGAAATCAAAAGGAGACCCGCACTTCCTCACCTGACCAAAAAATTACGGAAAATGATTGGAAACTTAGGCTATTTCATTCAACGAAACATGGCTTCCAGAATACCGTTCAGTCCGCGTTGACCATCCATGCGTCTGGCTTCTTCGATAATGCTGGCCAAGACTTCCTGATCTTTTTTATAGTCATGTCCTTCGAAAACATACATATTTGGAGCCCCTTTGCACTCATCAGATACTTTATTAGCTGTCGGCATCACATTTTCATTCGGTTCTTGAACATCCTTCTAAAACAAGCTCATCAATGCGTATATCAACCCCTTCTCCTTCTCTCTCAGTCACTGCTGCCATTTCCGTACACTTCGCAAAACATTCTCATCATTGTCCGTTGCATACATTTAAGGGTTGCTGATGGATTGCTGAAATCATCAACATTTTCTGCTTACTTCATTCCAGGGCTTTTTCGCCAATTCCTGTACGCATACATGAAGTTTCATCAAGCTTCACAGTGATCTCGATTCGATCCTTCTCATCTCCTTCCCCCAATTACTCGGTTTAAAGGTCACCAAAATTTTTCTTACCTCTTTCGGCTCCTCATCAAGCCAATTTCCATTTGCATCCGTTTTACCAATAATCTCTTCGAATTCCTTTTCTGTCAACAAGTTTTTACTTGTATCACCTTCCTCGTTTAAATGTCGTAGTCCATGCAAAATCATATTCGAAAGCTCGACAGCGGTCAGTTTCTCTTCTGGAAGTGTTAAAAAGCAATTATCACCACAAATGTCTGTCATTATAACTCGAATATGAAAGATGTAAGTATTCAGCCTAAAAGGCCAATAAGAGCAAGTGGAGGAAGAGGAAGCCTACAAGAAAACCAAGCATTTTATGTCAGTCGAAGCACCGTCCAGGATACTCTTAAGAATCGGAACGACGGTAACGTTAGAAACTGCGGCTGAATGATTATTAATTACAATCATGATCAATCACGGTACTAAGCAGGTAGCTAGCTACCGGTCACGGATATCTCGGCAATAACCTCATCCTAGTTTTTCTAGTATACAAGGCGTAATCACCTAAAGACAAACAAGGTGAACACAAGTACACAAAGCTGCAGCGAAGAAAAGCAGATGAAAGAAAGGGAATAAGGGAAAGCCAAAAAGGTGCAAAGAGTGAAGTGAATAAAACTCACTATCCACGTTTCCGTCGGATTCCATAACTCGATTCGTCATTCGCAGCTTTCGACTCGCATAACATTCGATAACCTCCTCCACAGTGTTCTTGGTGACAAGACGAATTATTTTCACATGCCTCAACATCAATACATCAATACACTAGCATAAATGGTTCAACAAAGAATTTCCGGCGTAAAATTGAAGATAACATTTAACACGGCGTTGCAAGTATCGAAATCGTTTTATATCAATCTTACTCAGCATTCCCAGCAGCCCAAAGTGCTCCGAAGCATGCGACCACGAAATTTAAAAGATTTCACCGTTACTCTTGAAAAACCCTTCTCTTACTAATTAACAATCCAATTAGATGTCTCTCATGCAACGTCCCTAACCTTCAGACTGCCAAACTTTGGCCACCGAATTTAATAAAAACAAATGGTATCCACTATTTGCGCGATTCATATGCTACCTTTGACAACGAGTCATGATCGGTGTTGGCAATAACTGTATACGAGGCTACGAACAAGGAACTCATTTTACAACTACAACACATCGCGGATTCTGTGCTACTAACCGTATATTGAGACAGTATCCGATATTGAGACAAAGACGAGGATATCCGATAAGTTTTTGATGCTAGGCCCATCCACAATCAACCCGGAGCAGCTGCCCATATCTACCGATATGCTCAGCAGAGAAATCTTTTTTCTCCTTAATTTTCTTTTCAACGCAAATATAATAGATGATCACTATACTTGATGATCAGTATTATAAAAAGCACAAAATAAGTGGTCACCATACTTCGTTTGTCCGATACGGTGGCATCTAGCCGCCGCTTGTATATCGTTTTGAGGATTGAAATCGGAGTCGATAAAGATTACTGTATCGGCACCAGTCAACGTTAGACCCAGTCCACCTGCTCGAGTGGACAATAGAAAGCAAAATACATCAGAATCACTTTTTTGGAAGTTGTCAATTGCTGTGAAACGCATATCCGCCTTCAATCTACCATCTAAACGTTCGAAAGACCACTCTGAAAATAAACCCGCCAGATATCTATCGTGGAACATTAAATAAACGTACATACATATAAATACAGAGATCAGGTGGGGATTGATAACGTAGAATTAAAAGTTTCATTCAAAACATCTCTCAACTACATTCAATTCGGCGACTTAATCAATCAAAGGAAGAGGTTGTATTTCGATGTATTGCGTTTTATTTCTAAGATTGCTACATCCGAAGAGTAATCTACAATCCATTTGAACTAAATCTGATAAGAGCCAACAGTTACCACTTATGACCTAGATCTCATTCTGTTGCGATGAACGACCACGATACGACTTATTTTGCATACATCGACCTTAGTGATATCTGCTCTTCTCTGCCCTATTATATTGCGCCTTTCCCATGCTTGTCTCCTTGTGCATGTCAAACCACTTGCTGTTATGTGATTTGACTCGGATATTTTATGGTTTTTTCGTGCTGTTCACTTCGGTCAACCAGTTCAGTGCGGCTGTTCGGTAAACTCCTACTCGTCAACGCATCTCGCCTCGTCCACATAGCAGCGACATAACACACTCAATATTTAGGAAAAAGAGATCTTCACTAGAACCACAGCTCCGATAAAACCAAAAACAAGAAGGCAAGAGAAAGAAGGATGGAAGGAGTGGAATGAGAAAGAAATAAACCTAAAATGGTCGCTTTCGTGCCAGTAGAATGAAGCATAAAGCGCAAAAAAATTATCCTAGTCTCTGTTTGGATTTCATCCTTAACAAGCATTCATTTTTCATAAGAACAGCCTCATCTGAAGAAATGGATATACAGAGAAGAATAATAAATGCTGACTTAAGCGCTATTTATTCAAAAACGATGACTGAAACTTTCAATTTGTAGATGGAAAAGGATGGCGGGGAGAATGCAAAGATAGTTCCGATCATCTGAATAAATAAGTAAGTAAAAGTAATGTGAAAATCAGAATCTTAGCGAGGAAAATTGCATAAGCTTCAAAATTAAAACAACAATGAAACGAAACCGCTGTGCGTCGAATACTCCGATCCGAATGGCTGAGGATGGTTTAATGGCCAAAACAAAACAATTTCAGGTTCAGGAAAGCGAGGATAGCCACGTTTTCCCTCACCAATTTCTTTACAATCCCTTATCCTTTTCTTCACGTTGCAGGAGCAATCTCATAAAGAAGCACACCATCAAATGCAAAAAAAGGAAACCAACGTCGATAGTTGAAATAATCCTGAACGATATCGAGCATTCGAGTCATTTGTGAGAATAACAATACCCGATGCTTATATTTACGAAGAAAACTCAATATCCGTTCAAGAAGCATCATTTTACCACTCGATGTGGCTAGATGCTCACCTTCTTTAAACGGCTCCGGTTCCATTCCTTTAAAAAAATTTAATCTAAACTTTGTTTTCCGCCTCATTATTTGCAAAACCATGATGACGAATGATAAATAATATATTAACAAATAGAATGATTTTGAAAAAAAAATGAAAAAATGAAATGGTGATGCGTAGAAGAAATTCGGCTTGACGAGAGATATTCAATTTGTTCGCAAATCTGCGGGAAATTTTTTACTTCTTCAGTTCAGTCAACAAATCTCGTCCATAACTTAACTGTTTAGGAGACCTGATCGATATCCGATGCTTACAAAATTTCCAATATCTTCAAACGTCTAAATCATCTTTGAAAATTGGTGCAGCAATATGAAAAATGGTAGAATAGAAATCTTTTTGGTGGTTCATATGCATATATATGGAACAATCATAAAAATTTCACAACCCTCATTTTAGCACTTCACGAGTTGATACCATTTCATAAAAGGAGACATGTATATATGAATAGATATCAACATTATAAACATAAATTTGCAAAAGAAGGAAAAAGTAATCTAATGATTTAATAATAATAGAGTAAATGCAAAAGTAAACTAATATCCTACGGCGTTATGGAAAGATTACGATATATTATCGTACAGTATGAAAACATTTAATCCGCTCTCGCATAAATTAAAAATACCGTTATGTATGGAAGCAGAAGAATTTCAAAAAATTAAGCAACATACCATCAAAGAGATATGGATGAAGAGCACATTTTCTAAGCTGTATCATAATATTTACAAGAGAATTTCTACTGCCACCTTGATGATCACCTTGTGTGCATCCGACAGCTGATAGAAACCCTGAAAGAAATAGAACCTGAAGCAATCCTCCAAATTAGAACTACGAGAAGACTGACTCTAGAAAGATTTCTAGACATAAGTCTAACGATACACTGACGACTTCCTCCTCCCTTAACCGCATAAACTATTCCCCGGCCCAGTACGATTACAATTTATTATCACAATGGTCCAGAATTCGAATATTGCTCAACTCTACAGACAAAAGAATGGAAGCGAACGGGAAGAACGACTCACGATCTGAGGTTACAAGCACTTACGATAGTTCTTGCTGAGGATCGCTCTATACAAATCTTTTTGCATCGGACTAAGTCCATGGTAGAGAACGACCTGCGAGCTTGATGGTATATCTACAGCGATTTCGCTCTTCAAACGTCGAATCATATATTTCGACAATATTAAGCGTAACTCATCCACTACTGAAATAAAATATGAATAAATCAAATCAAATCGCGAACAAAAAAAACCAATATAATTCAGAAAAATTCATAACAAAAATAGTAATAAAATCTTTATTTATGCAGAATAAAGAAAATCATCATAAAATTGATCGAAAATTAATAAAAGTACGACGAAATAATCTTGAACGAACGTATCAGCAAATAATAAACAAGGCGTTCTTTATTCAAAGAGTAAAGAAAAGCTTTCGAAGAAAACAGCAGGAATTATTCACAATCTATGATCGCAGATTAACGATTCTATCCCACTATCCCAATTATTGCGGGTTAAAAAGAGGAAATCATAGTGCAAAAGCTAAGCATCTTTCCACAGAACTATGGCATCGCTTTTTATTCGAGAAACTAAAATACGTCAATAAAAGTTTCAATTCAAAAGAAATTAATCAAAATATATGCTTGGCAAACTTTTGTGTACAATGAAAATCATTTACAACAAAAATCATTGTCGATCGATCCTTCAGCAGTTAGATCAATCAACGAATACTATAATATTCTTTAATATTCAGTTTATGATTTCATCAATAAGTCAATTTTTTAATGAACTTCTATAGACGAATAATGAAAGCACCTTACCTTCATCGTCATCTATTCTGCTAAACTTTTCGATAAACTTGTCCAACTTGTCCAGCGGAAATTTATTTTTATCAACAACGCTAAGAAGAGCGAATAGCTCTTGCATACTATTCTGGATCGGTGTTCCTGTCATCAATATTGTCCAATCCACTGACAACTGTAAAGATAATCTCAACCTTCAGAGGGAAATTGAAACAACGTTCATTCAGCGCTTTCGTATTTTTCTCTTGTGACGAACAGCATGACACCGAAAACTGCACAACAACATCACAATGTGTAAACAGTAAATGATGCGAGAGGAAGATATGCATGACCCTACTCCTTTCATCCTTTTCTCATTTGCCCGTAACAATCACAAAATTTAAAGAATACTAACAAAAACGGTTGATTGACCTGTTGGATGGCTGCATGCAACATCGAGTTCGTATTCTTTATTCTCTGCGCTTCGTCGAACATTAACGATGCCCAATGGAAATTCGCTATTGGTGATCCTTCTATTCGTACATACTGCAATCTTTTTTTTTTCAGTTAAATATTTTAATAAAAACCTAGAGGAAATATGAACTCCACGGAAATCACATAATTTGATCTATAGACAAATTTTTTTCGTTCCATATCATATAATAGAAGCCGTCGTTCAACATTTCAATTCAAGTGAGAAGGGGGAGGGACATACTAACAAACTCCCTCTCTCTTAATTCCCATCTTCATCTGCCGCCACAAATTTTGGGCTATAGTTGCGTACGACAACATGAAGTCATTAGTTTAGTCTATTAGTGAAATCTTACTATAAACTCTGACAGGAATAATAAATATCGTAAAAAATTTTCATCTGAATACGATGCGGACTTCCATAATCTACCAACTTAATTGTGCAAAATGCCGCGTTTGAAACCTTCACGTTTGCGCCATCTTACAACTACCGTATTTGCTTGAATAGAAGCCCACAGGGTTTTTATTTTTTCGCAAGCCGAACAATGAACTTACAGTCGAGAGAAAAGGTGTTGATATTTTTGATGAGTTTTTTGCATCACTCACTGTATTTTTAATTTAGAGAATTATTTAAACACAAATTAAGCAGCGGTGCATATGATACTAAAACAGCGTTGATGCGGTGAAGTGCTCTTTGATGACCAAATACCTTTTACATGCGCATTACAAGGTGTCTCGAAATCAATGATAATGAGATTTGAAGAGCATAGAAATGCAACTAACATCATAGGTTGTGAGTAATACGTTCCAATCATTCGTTGTGCATATTTGCCGACATAAATCCAATCGCTTTTCGAGATCGCCCATGAATTTGATAAATTTCAAATCATCACATCCAAATCTTTAATATCAATAATAGGCAACTTAAATACAATAAATTGAATAAATCAAAGCAAAACAAATAATGCACTATAGCCTGAAGAACAAGAACAATAAACAAAAATAAACCAACAAATATAGTAAACGTAACCAACAAGTTGAAATCTTATACGACAAAATGTTGCATTTGGGATGCAAAAAAAAAAAGAGTAACATATATATGTATATTTCTATAGCTGAAACCATCTTATAGCCATGTTGATAACTGATATATATCACATAATTTTACACATCAATCACCTGAACTGACCATGAACCATTAAATATAAGGTTTCGTACGAATAGACTGTTAATAAGTATATCGCTTTCCTCATATTAGAATATCTACTCGACTTTCATGCGTTCGCAAATAGTACGATAGCATCCGTTGATCACAACATAACCCCATGGTCAATAAGCGGTTGTAAGCTACCTATTCCACGAGCAAAATATGAGGCGGATTTCATTTTAAATTCACACTGGATGCCTGTCTTACTTTCATTGACTACAAAACGATTCAAAAACATGCAATGGAAGTTGGAATCAACAATGACAAAGCTTTTTTTCATTTCTGGTCGAAATCTGGTTATTCCAAAGTTACTTTCCAAAATACTCCAATCACACCTTTTTTTAGAATTAGCAGAATCTGTTGGCATAAAACTTCTATCCGTGCTCCGGAAGGATGAAGTCAAGATTACGAAGAGCAGAGACTCCGGACAACTTTGAAGACAAAGAGATTCTGCACCTTCTAATCACTCCCCCCCCTTCCCCCCGATATTCATTGAGATGATGACAATAATGTGGCTTCCAAAAATACGAAGGAAAAAAAGACAAGCAAACAAAGGGAATACCTCTTTAACTCTTTCTCCCAATGGTCAATAACGGATAACGGGCAAATGACCAAATGTGGCCGCAATTTTTCGGTCTTTGCAAGAATCCACAAGATAGAGATTGCCTCACATGTCTTGCCAAGCCCCATCTCATCCGCGATGATGCCTCCATGTCCTTTGGCACGCCATGATAGAGCCGTCTCGACACCCGATACTTGATGTGGACGCAGACTCAAACCTTAATCGACCAATTTGAAAGAGCATCACAACCAATACGCTCATGAAGGATGTTACGCCCCCCCCCCCTAAATGAGCCGATTGCGGAGAAAATTTCTCATATTTTATTGATCATTTTCGTTCTATTTTGTGAGCTAGCGCATAAAATTGGCCAATTTTGCCTCTGTGAATTAGATTTTCACAGAACCATTATAAAACTTTGAATGTTTCAGTAAATTTCGTTTCCGATCGGCTATGACAACCGTTTAGATGATAGAATGTTGGATGGGCTAGCGCTTCATCGAGCAATTAAAGTAGACAAGAATTAGCCAAATTTTACTTATTTCGTGCAGCACGATATAGCAGTATGAACGAAACCTCCTCCAGTGCTATATTCAAGCTCTACAACCCTAACTGTGCCCTTAGTTGCTGCTCAAATAAAAACGCCGCATTGAGCGGATACGGGATAGAGGGGGACGAGAGGGAGGGGGTAGGAGCTGAATATATACAACTCCAGCAACGACAAGGTGATCAAATGTCACTTACCGGCTTCGTTTAACTTTTTCTGGTACTCATCCATCAGAAATCCCGATAACTATGATTGTTCACTGTCGAAAATCGTCTGATGCCTGCAATGAACCTCAGTTTGAGCGCAATACAGTGAAAGCAACGGACTGGCCGGGGATCCCGCAGATTCGTCGGCGCAATATTAGCAGTGATATTCCACCGTAATTAAAGGAATCTGAACGCTCTACAATAATATCCGATCCGTCAATGATCGGAATATAACTGGTACACAAAAATTATAGTACATTTCCATGATTTTATAGCCTTTCGTTTTATTGTTGTTAAAGCCTTCTACACTTCAACAACAAAAGCATCTGCAACATAACAATGAGAGAATTAACATAAGAATGAGTAAAATAAATAAAATATTAACGCATAAAAGCATTAATTGTGAGAGAAAATATACAATCGAGTTGAATAGTTTGATGCCGATATAAATCGACTGTTTTTATGAGTTCCCATTCAATAAATCAATAAAATAAATCAAGTCAATCTCAACAGCAGTGTCTGAAAATGATTTAGAGACTTATTACCTACTCTATCCCTTGTATACCTTCCTCCACCTTCAAATAAATACCCATCACGGTAGTGAAACACCGATCTTTTTCGATAAAATTCTAGTTTAATTCATATTAGGAAATTTTCCCGCCAATCCACTTTTTAGTTCGTTCAATGCAGCTCGGGAAAATTTCACTTGCTCCGGATCAATGCCTTAATTCAACAAACACAATGATGCCACTTTTCCATCACAAGCTGTATTTGTTTAATTTTGTTGTTTCGATCCGGTTGGCTTATTCATTCGCTCTCGCGATAGAAGCGCAAATTTTTGTGAGAAAAAGAAGAGGACATCATATGTTCCGTGTAAGTCCAAATTTTTTAGACACTTGGAAAGAAGTAATGAGAAATATTTATCGTCTCTGCGTTCATCTAAGTTTAGAGCGGAAATTGAGCAGCAATTTTCTACTCGGCATGCGCACAGAACATTTTACCCCTTCTTGACGAGCGAATATATTAGATGGCTTGTATATTCTCAGCCATTGAGGAGTGTTTTATACGAAATCCTCTTTGCGGATTTCATTATAGCCATATCAGTACTCTCAATATAAAACAGCAAAGTTGTCGATTCGTCTTTCGATGCATTTGAATTTATTCTCTTACATATAGGTGTGGAGATCACACTTTATGGCTCTTGGGACGAATGGAACTGAGTATGAATTGAGTTGTTCAACATTTGGAGATCTTTGACTCCTCCATTTTTTCGAAATTCACCGAATGTCTGTTGATGTATTTTTTGCATCAAGACATAAGATTTGAAGCGTTTTGCTTCCGTCTAAATATGGCTCATCCTTCATAGTAATTTCTTATCAGACATTTGAAACAAAAAACTGTCATATTTACTTTCATATCTTCAATATGCCCTTATATGAGGTATTGATGGTAGTTAGTCCATCTAAGGTGAATTGTATCGACGGCTGCAATATGATGGGCTTTTTGAAATATTGTTTCATCATCACTCAGTCGAAGACACATGCAAATTTATTCATCTTCATCGGATTCACTTCTCAGAGATTCATCTGACAGACACCAGGAATATTACGATTGTTTTTAAATATGGGGATGGTATGAGTTGTAGCATATCTCATGTCAGTGTTGGAACTTCTCGAGAATAGCATCGAAAACGGGTTGGGACAAGCGCATTATGTGCATAACACGTAATGCGTCTCACGATTTAGCTGCTCACTTGAGAAAGTATAGGACCTCTTCAGCTTTCCATCGGTCGAATTCGTTACAAAAAATAATTTTAATTCTGCTATTGGAAGTTGCAAGACTATTTTCCTCAAAAAAAAAAAAAAAAAAACGGTATATTAATCGCTTAGAACTGAATAAATTCGATGAATGAACGACGTTAGCGTTCGCTTCATACTGCTACAACAATCAAGCCACTTGCATATAGTAGAGTTGAAAAGATAGTGTCAACATTTCATATAGGAATGGAAATATTTATGCATCGGCGAATGAAGAGGAAAATTTTCAGATGCGAAATGCAATTTGAGATTGAAATTTATTTAAAAGCTTCACTTATTCCACTAAATTTCTTCATTTTGCAACTATTTCTTTGTGGTTGCTTCTCAAAAGGTTATTTTAATATTATTTAGAATCATCAAATAGCTACAATTTATTTGTCTCTAAGTGTTAGCAATTATGTAATAGGAAGCCGTTGAATCGTATAGTAAACTTCGAAAAACGATTCACGCTAAACTTCCGGTTGGAAAGTCCTGTTCAATAGAAAAGTTTGGTTCAATGAACCAATGAACGATTTCTGTATCGAGACATGAGAAAATCGAAAGAAGGTGCTTCTTGCTAAACGATTACACTACTATGAAATGACTACCCTTCAAAAATTGGAACTTCCGCTATCCCCTTTCTCAAGTAGAATACTCTCATATTACTAGCTTAATTAGCATTCGTGCCGCCCTAAATTGGTATTTAAACGCTTGAGAAGGCAGCATCGAGCGAAATGGAAAACAATTTTAGCAAAAAGTTTCCATTTTATTGAAACAAGAAGTAAATGAGTTTAAATCATTGGATGCGGTTATCGTTTCACTCAAATTTCTTTCTTTCAATAGAATCATTATTTATGATGGTCAAAAATTCACATCAATTAATTTTCCTTAATTATCCTTTTCATACAAGCTTAATGAGGACAAGAGCAGCAAAAATTTAGTGAACTTTAATTTTAGATGCATCAGCAATTCCACTTAAATCATGAAAGTTATAAATCTTTTTAAAAAACTCCGATTTTTTCATAGCTATTTTGATCTGTGAGGTTGATAGTTTAAACGATTCACCTTAGCCGATTTAAATCAACACCTTAATGGGGTATATTAAGACAACATTATCAGCAATATTACCGTCGATAACTGAAGATATATGAGCGTTCTTTAAATATTAGAAGAGGCAGATGTTAAATGAAATTAAGTCATTTAGGATGGAAATTCTCAAGATTAGTTAGATCAAGTGCTACGAACGCTTCGAACGCAAACAAAGGAGGTGCAAGGAATTCAAAAGATCCGAGGAGTTTGGGAGGACAAACCGAAGCTGTAATTGCGTTGATTTTTTAAAATATATTTCGAAATCATGCATTGATCAAAACCTATTAAGGATAGTCGAGTAGGATTGTTTCACTTATGGACAGAATAGTCAGTAATAGTTGAGTAGGCATTCATATATGTGCTGAATTTCTCTCCTTAGGGGAATGCATTCATTGCCTTGCCGCCTTCGCACTTCTCTCGCTCTTTTATGTTGCATCGTTACCAAGCGAAATTTGCAGGACTTTTTGGTAGTCCTCGCATATGGCATGCTCTTTAGGTCATGCTATTTAACATCAGCCCCGAAAAAGCTTTATCCGATAGCATCTGAATCACTTTCGTTGACCCGAATCATCGGCACGAGTCTAATTTCATTGGCAATAAGGCGACGCATCTGGCTCGAGACCGCCCTTCTTTGAAATCTATCAACACCAGCAAAAGATACTCAACATTTCATAGCAAAGACTGTCATATTGGGTGAACGCATATTGACGAAATCATATCCATCGTTGACTTCATCAGACTTTGCAGGACATTATAGTGGATGCGGATTTGGAGAGCAGGCAGACCTATGCTGTACCAGCGAGCACGGTTGACGCATGAAACAAAAAGAAGAAATGATTATTTTGAAGGACTGGGTAGGATCTTTGGTCGTTTAACCAAATTTCCTCTCATGTCTCACAGTAGCTAACTCAGCACAGCACCACTACAGTAATCTGGAGTACCATCTAAATAGTTGCTTGCGGAATATAAGCGCCAATTCATCGCTGTGCTAGTTATGAACTGGCAGAGAAAAGATCGGCACAAAGCGTACATGCTGATGCTAAACCGGAAATACGAATTTCGATTCAGGCTTCACGGACCCCAAATCCCCATGATTCTACGAAGCCCCGATTTCAGTGCTTCAAACCAGAGGCAAAACACCAGTTAAAGACATAGAAATGCAGCAAAATAAAAAATAAAAATAAAAAACTAACGTATGCCTAGGGAAGTAGCTCTTTTCTTTCGTTTGGTTATCAGCATCGCTCTACTCACGCAAATAGAGGATAAGGCAAACTGGAGGGTCTATTCCCCTGAGGCGAATGTAATGTTATTCACAATGTCTCGAACTGTGCAATGCATGGGAGGCGCTTATTTTGGTAACACAATTTCTTGCAGCGTACGCAATGCTTGATATAGACTGACATCGGAAGACATGCCTCAAAAAGACCAAATTCAGGATTCTTATCAAATCATAAACGTAAAACACCTGTTACATACGAGGCCCGAAAAAAAAGACACCAAACGTGATATGGGGATGAAAACATAAAGCAGTAACACAACGATGACGAAGGGAAAAGCAGACTCATTGATAAAGTTTTGATGTTTCCCACTTCTCGAGACAAATTTCTGATCACGACGGAACCTTGGAAGAAGCCTTGGAGCTTATAGCCTCCACAAATTTGAAAAAAAAAACTTCGGAAATGGAGACAGCCGCATAAAAGGATGATGTTTATAAACTTCAATACTAGAAAACGTACATTGTCGAGGTTGTTTGGATAGAGCTCAAACATTCTCAAAATCAAGCTCTTCAATAATTTGTGAAGAGGGGAATGAGGTGGAGGAGTTAAAAATTTTGAGAACGCAAGACTTATAAAGTTCAGCAACTTTCAATAATGCAGAAAGGAGCGAAGGCTTGCTCATCATTATATCTGCAAGCACATTTTCAAACGATAGTTCAATCCGTGTTACATGCTTTGCAGAGAGAGAGAAAGCAGATCACCTTAAGCGTCTTACGTCGAGCGTTATGTTTACGGCTGAGCACCATACTTGTAGATCGCACAATACATATGGATCAGTCACGCTGCTTCTGTTTACTCACCGTTATTGTCGCTTTTCGAGGCCATGATGAGTCTGTTTACTGTTCGGAGTTCACCGCCATCCCTTCCCCCGCGATCACGGACCCCGTCGCGGAAAGGGGATCAAAAAATCCTCAGCCCCGCGACAGATTTGCTGTGTCCATTTCCCTAATCGCAGGAGCCCCATTGGGTCTTCGCATTTCCGCTTTTAAAATTCCTCCAACATTTTGCATTACCGTAATGAAATCGCATGTTTGCCACTTATTTTCACATACTTGAAGGAAGAATATTTGTTTGCAATGAAATGCAATTCATCTCAAAGTGAAAACTCATCGATTTTTTTTCTTTTTGTACGCATTTATCTCACAAATATCGATAAATTATCTCTGAGATCAATTGATCAGTTCAGTATTATTAGATGTAAAATCGAGTAATAAGAATGCATAAAATTTCAAGATACCATCAAAATGTTCTTTTTATATTCGTGCATATCGTATGAGTTGAAGTTTTGTTGTTGGTAACCGTAAATTGATTTCCCTCCGAATCACAGATTGACTTCGGCGATAATTCACTACAAAAATCAGCTGCATTGCGAACAATTGCGAATAATTTTATGCTAAAATTATATAGATCATCGAACGGGAACACTATTAAAAACGAGAGGTTTCCTTCTGTGAGCACAAACAGCTCGTCGAAAAGTGCCTCCATATATACACGGATTGATCACCGAGTTGAGTACCACAAGGCTATGCATAATATATACTGTATTCTCGTGTTCAATATAACTTCCAGGATCAATCACACCCCATAAAGCGAGTGAATTATACGGCAGCCTATAAATTGATAGCCACTATTTGCCGTTTAACGAACTTATAAATAAAATTAGATGAATGGTAAGCGAAAAGAAAAACAGCCCATCATTTTTTAATTGCGAATTCACATGTGAATGCAACTGGTGATGATAATAGAACGAACAAAAAGTACCGTCGAAATGGCGGCCTACTTTGCATTTTGTACATTCGTGCGCTGTGCTAGCCGGTATCTAAACTGCTTAAGAATGCCAATTCTGTTGAGTGATTTAAGGTGAATTAAATGAATGAGAGATAAATAATCAACTCTGCATTGCTTAAAATGTTTTTTTCATGTCATATCTGACCGATATAAATGTTCACTCGTAATGTTGATTGATTAAACTCTAAAAAAAACTCAACCAACCAGCAAAGAGTATACGTAGTCATCAAAATGAGAGTAATTCGAAGAGCTTTCCATCGTGCTCTTTTAAGCACTCTCACATTTCTTGAGTTGCGCCTTAATTGAGCACTCGGCACTGATGGGAAACGGAAAGATGCTTGTACGGCACCATTCTTCTAAAATATATCTTTTGATATAAAAAGGCACAATTTTAGACTTTATTACTCTACATCCCCACTGCTATTTTCACAGTGCGAGAGTGTTTCTTTCTTCACGATGAAATCGGGAAAAGGCATATTGACTCATATTGAGTTTCACCATAATTTTCTCAGTCAATTGCGGCAGACTACTGCTTCAGGGATAATCATGGAAAATAACCATCGCACGATGCTTGCAGAGACGACATGATGGTGCGAAATGCATTAATATATGCGCTTCCACTCAAAAGCTGATCGCTGGAAGTGAGGTTTGGTGAAAAGCTGGAATGTACATGACAAAACCAACATTTGCAACGATTGCCTTCATGTGCCGTTTAAAAAAAAAAAGAGTAAATAATGCACGACAACACTGACAGACACAGACGCAGACACACGAACGCACACACGTACACACATTCATGGGTCGACAGATGCATATGCACGTACGTGCGCAGACGCACGCGCATACACAAAGTTTGATATGCATACATGGTGTCTCCGAGCATATAAAGCGGCAAAATTCGTTTTTGCTATCGGCAGCTTTCAAGATTTATGGCTATTGGTGATGATGGGTTGTTCACTTGATTAAGTGAATAACTAAATTTGCTTAAGAAGCTAGTGTTTAAAATGAATTGAAAATATATCATTCTATATCTTTATCTTCATTCTCTACGAAAGAAGAATATATTCATCTAGCGATATTACAAATAGAATATACGATGAAAACTTACGATATTAGCATCTAAGGCCATCGATGAATACATTTCACGAATTATTAATGCGTAAAGGCAAATCAGAATAATCAATGGTATCCAGAAGACAACCTCAAATCAATAATATGATTTTACGCGGAGTAAAATATTAATTTTCTTTGTTTATGTGATGAAAATTTGCAACATCGAAGTGCTTTGGTCATCAAAGGTTTTACGATGAATTTAAACATCTTCCAAGTTTTCATTTTTTTTCCCCACTAATTTTCTCAATAATCCCCAAAGCTTTTACTGAAACTCCAAGAATGTATAGTAATAATTTCTTAAATATTTTAGAGTTATCACTTCAACATTACTTCGATTTCTTTTGCAATAAAAAGCAATAGCAATTTTGCCTAGAATATTGAGCGAGACAATTTCGACACATTGCATTGATAGGCAGCAATAATAAGATTGTGACATCATCATCACCTTCCGCAAGAAAAAAAAACTTATTGAGTGCTATACAACTGTTGTTTATCGTGCAAAATAAAAACGTTAAATAGGATAGTGCGATTTGTTTGCTTCATTTGAAAAATACACTTTCCGTTTGCGATTCCCTTCAAAATCGTCAATCATACTTAGTATAACCTCATCGATCGCAGCATTTTTATATTATAGTTAAGTTTTATCGTCACTTTTTCATGAGTTCTTGATGTTCACCATCACTTCAATTCCCATGGTAATATTTCTCGAAGAGTGTTTCACATACATCGTTCAACAATATCTACATCAGCACCACAATTGCAAATGCAACTGCATGTATTCAACGAATATATGCTGCTCAATCAATTTTTTTATTGCAAGCATATTTAACTAGTAGTTCTATATTAAACTAAAAGCAAGCACTTACCATTAAATGATACATTTCGTATAATCGAACCATATTATCCAAATATTCTAGGTTATTTGAAAAGTTGCCGAAACCGTGTTCTGAAAAAAAAAAAACAACTAATATATGTGTACGTGGAGACCTCTTGATGTCTAGCATACATACGGTGTAAAACTCTGTGCAAAAATCGGGCATTGAGCCTTTTAATTCGACACATCTGCTCAAAATGTTAATGAAAATGCGCATTATAGATGCAAAATAATTGAATTTTTTGCTACATCTGCGATACATTGAATTATATCCTGTACAATTGATTTCACTCATAAGACGTCTTTAGTAGAATAAAATCGTTCGCATAACTATCCAAGTATCGCTTTAGATATGATAGAAATTTTAATTGCTTCTCCTTAGGCCGCAGGAAGTTTTCGTCATAGACCATATGTATGCTGACATTTTTCATTTAGAAATTCACTGATTCAATTTTCGCAAATTTTTTCAAATTTATTTAAAAAAGTGAATAATAATGTTATTGAAAGGAAAACGTTGACAACTTTTATACTTTCATTATCACAAATGTTGAGAATGTCTACGCATTAGGCGAAGAGGAATAATGAACATTAAAGTGGATTATTCAACGAGCAAATCCGAGTAGACCAGAAGTAGCCGAAATGGAATCGATGCAACTTAGCACGTAGGCAATGAGTACATAATTCGGGCATGTTCTGTCTTGGCAAGCTGAACAATTCGACAAATTTTCGCTCAACGTTACACTATTAAGCTTGATAGTTAGGTCTCAACTTTATGAAGGGGAAAATGACCTCTTCTAACCGATAACGCATTTAAACATGATGTGTACCACTAAGAATCTGGAAGCTTGAAGTCGAACATGCTCAGGACAATAGAAAAGTTTAGCATTGAAGTGAGGAGCATAACCAACTTGTGAATTTGTGAAAAGCAATATGAATGCTTGGCAATATTTATATATAGAAATGAAATTGAATTTTCACGTAAATGTTGTGGGAATATGTATTCATCTGAACTACATTAATAAGACACCTTACCTTCAGCGAATAATAATTCGGCCTTAGCTTTAACCCAAATATTCAAACATTGTGTATAATTCCCATCAAGATTATAGACATCCCATACGAAAAGTTGTGGTAACGAAAATGATCCAGCAAATATCCATGAGAATAATGCTAATGCTGTAACACGTTCTTCCCAATGAACTGTCGACTGAAATTTGTGATGATTAGTCAACGAGAACATTACGTTAGCTATGCTCCTGGTTGCAATCCTTCTGGAATCAAAAAAAACGAAAGGCAAGGTTGTACAGCAAAAAAAAAAAAAAAATTGGCAAAAATGTGCACTTTCATAAATTGCACTGTCTTATGTTGGATGAGCTTCTTCAAATTCTATTAACTATAACAATTAAAAATGCCAAAGGTTTTCAAATGTGTCAATTCCATAGTAACTTAAAAATTGAAGTTTATCTATTTCAACGCACCTTTAGAAACTTGCACTTGCACGAAGTACACTATGACGAGATCGCATCTAACAGTAGTGTATCATTCTTTGTTTCAATAGATTCCACTTAGGAATCACTGAATGCAGCCTTGAGTGGAAAATTGCTTGATTATAATATGAGCTATAATATGCCTGATCTGTTGATACAAATATTCACAAGACATGCTCGACTTGAGTGGGAATTTAAATTTTTTTTTTTTTTTGAATTGCATAAAAATCCGCAGCCATTATCCAAGCGCTCAATTATGTGTTCTTGAGGGAATTAGATTCTAAATAGCGATACATTCTGGAAGATTTTCTACTATTTGTTTGCATGTAATGCATGAAACTGTTTGATCTACTATGAAGAATTTTAAAATTTCTTGTCACGCCAACTCAAATATACTCATTTCCAGCAAAAAAAAAAAAAAAAAAAAAAAAAAAACCTCAACGCTTGATGCTCTTACATAAACAAGAGCATTGCGTGTTTTTTTCTTTTGAGCTACAACTAAGGAACGTTGAATGCAAAATTCTGAAAGAATTTTTCGATTTTTCTAATGAATCTATTTGGTCAGTATTGAAACAAAAAAACAAAAAATGACGCTCGTTAAAGTCACTCTTAGTCTGCCATAGCGATTTGCTGACATATATTGGCGTAATTTCAAATGCAAGCTTTGAATAATGCAGTGAATACCAATATTGCGATATTTGAAACGAGGCATAATCGGATGCGAATTTGATGCCACATTTCGCACATTGATAGCATGGATACTTTTTTTTTTTTAGATCACTAGAAAGATTTATCTCGAAATCTCTTGAGATGATTTGAGAAGCATTTCACTTAACATGATGCTCTGTTAACGCCGCATTTTCATCTATACATATCCTCCATATTCCCAATCATATATCCACAACGAATGAGTCAAGAATCGATCTCTTTTTGAATAAAAATAATTGATAGTGCTCTATTGTTTATTAGATGGAATATGTTGTTTCGATCCCTAATGTATGGTAGTGACGTGAAGGAAAACGTTATTACTCGCTTAAGATGTTCATAATTAATAAAAGAATGCCTCTATTTTTGGCTATGAATCAAGTATTAATGGATCAAACATATGTGCAATAATCGACATTTTAAACCAGCTGCATCCAGGAAACGAAAAGATTTCATCTGCAGATCATATACACCCTCCTACCAATATCAAATCCAAACGTAGTAGATAAAATTTGTATTTATTCATTTATTCACTACATTCCATGCATATATTTCCAGCATTATCACATCGACTATAGCTAATATCTCTTAGGCGGCACCCGTGCATTTTTATGATGTCTCTTATACTCCTATCCTTGTTAAGTTCTCAGTTAAGGAGGCATGTAATATTCCCTATTAGAAATGCAATTTACCGTTACCTGAATTGGATGTTTCAATGCACAATAACGATTCACAGCTATACTAACAAGAATATTACTCGAAATACTGAAGCTGAGTGATTCCGCAAATCGCATCGCTTTACACATCTGAAATTTTGATTGAAAATTAATGTTTACTAGATGCAAAGTTAGCTTTATCTAAGCGCTTATTTGAGATTTTAAGAACTAGAAGTCAAGTGAAAAAACTTGTGCAAGTTTAGCAAGCATTTAATCCTATTAGATATCAGAGATGGCGAAAGTTATATGAGAAAAATTTGCATATTAATATCGTGAATATAAATTCTATTATCAGTTCCATTTTGAAGTGTTTTTTCTTTTTTAGAAACTGTGAGAAATGTTTTTTTATGAAGAAAAATTTGAATTCGAGACGATATATATAAGGAAATTATTGATCTTAAAGTGTTTAATGATTAAAAGAAAAAATTATCAAATATTTTTGAAGTTATTCACTAACCATTTGACCAGCTTTCCATTCGTAAGTTATTAACCAACAAAATCTAGCGAAACAATAGAAAAATAATACTGCCAAATCGGATATATTTAAATGAATATGTAAAAGTGAGGAAGTTACCCGTTTCCGTCCGAGAAGCCACTTAAGTGTAATTAGATTTATCTGAAAATGTGAATAATTCAAATTTTTGTGATTAAATATTGATATTTATTAGCAATATTGACAATTAAAATATTTATATTAAATTAATATTAAATAATTCAAATATTGATGTGAAATCTATCTTTGGCGCCATTTGTATGATAGATTACTTCAATAGAAATATATTTTCCATCTATAATCACTTCATTTAGAAGTATTTTTTATACTTTATAAGCAATAGGCAACATAAGCAATAAACAAATCTTTATAAGCAATAAACAAATCTTTGACATCTCGCGTGCTCTATTGTTACTAGACAGATTATATCGTCTCTATTCCCTATGTTAGTGATTAGATTAGTATTGAGGCAAGATATAGCCTCATTGAGGCAAGAGATTCGCTGTTTACGATACGAGACGCTTTAAATCCTTAAAGCAAAACAGAAGGGAGAATTTAATGCAATAGCAATCACCTTGAAGATAATTGCATGCATTCTTTATTCCACAGAAATAAAGCGATGATAAAAAACAAAGTTTTGTTGATGAATAAATTTTCCCACATAGTGTGAAAATTGTTAGAGGCGCTCTGATCGATAAATGCACTACAAAGCTCTCAAAGTTCGTCGAATAAAATGGGAATTAGCATTATCCTGTGCTCTCATTCACAACCTTTCAACATATTTTTAGCACCTCATATAAGAGTAGAAGAAAAACCAACTTACTGGCACACCAAAGATAAAGCACAATAGATTATAAAGCATTTCTAGTTTATCCATTAAGTTTGCCTCCAGTATGTTATCCATCATCTTCTGTAAATCAACACATTAAAACTATGAATATTTTAATTGCTTGATAATATACGAAATAATAGGTACGTTACAGCGATCTTTGCTTGCCGAATAGCGAAATAATATACGAAACTAATGATTGAAAGAGGTGCAATGTTTCACGAAGTCATAATTCTTGCTTGAAGAATCATTGAATTTCGACAAGGTTTTTCAGAAGAAAAGGATTTGCTTAGCAAAAAAAAAAAAAAAGACAGCCCTGACGCCAAATACGTAACACCAAAGGTGAAAAAAAAGCGAAACACAACGCATACAGAGGATAACGAAAGGATATACTCGGCGGTGCCCAAAGAAAATGTATTCTCGTTTATGAATTCGAAGTGGTATCGCCTCTTCAAATAAAATTTCTACTCGTTTCTTTTTCTAATCTTTAATTCATTCAGGATTTTCGCGCCGAATGAGAGTGACTAGCCAAACTGAAGCCTGATGACTGGAGACCGTGAATAGAAAGATGGATAGAAAGGTGACCTTTGCCAACTCGAAAGTTAAGCGGACGAAAAAATCCTAGCTATTTTTCAAGGGAAAATAACGCCTAGCAACATATATGCCGTCGATAAATAATCCAAAAAAGGGCATTTGGTGCGAAACACACATGGATGAGTGATCACAAAAAAGAGAGTTAGCAATTGCCCGATGAAGTTGTTAAACTTATGTTTTTTGAAACGTTAAGTTCGGTTCGATATATAGCACCACCTCTTCTATAGGATACTCGCTTTAAAGATGTTGCATAAGAATCAAGAATAAATGTGCAGAGCTGAGTATAAGCCCGAAAACATCGCATCAGCTTATTAGCACAAGTGCGCTCCACAGGTTACTAAAGAGCAATTAGTGACATTTATACTCTGGGCATTTTGTTTCAAAGCACGGTGAATGAGGAGATTTTGATTCCTTAAATGAATGGTTTAGAAGCTGAAATACTTAATTAGAATTATATAGAAGTTAGAAACACTGGGATATTCTTAGTCCATTGAAGACATCCGCATATTCCGGGAATTTCAAAAGCGATTTCAATAGGAGATATTCGATGAATATTTCTTATTTAATATGATTGCCAAAGGCAATATGCTCAACTCTTTTAGCATTAGAATAAAAAGCACGTTAGATGCAACAAAATATTGCACACTAAGTAACCGTTGTATGAAGGAGTAAAGTGCTCGCAATCAGCTTCCATCTAAAATTGCGCTTGTAATTGGAAAATTTTGTGAGTACTTTTGCGAGATGCAGAAATTTCCGATTTTCTGCCGATGCTCTCCCAACAATTATTACACTGAAAATCAAAATTCGGCCACCGTTTTGTTCACTCTTTGGCTGAAATGCTTTTTCAATGATGATTTTCGCAAAAAAAAAGAAAAAAAACGCGAATCTTTCCTTCGTCTCCATTAAATATTTTCATTTCTGCTTTCATGGTAGTAAGTGCTTGTAGATAGTGGTTCTTTATGAACTAATATTTCAAACTATTTAAGTTAGGCGTTGAGTAATCAATATACTACGTCGCGATAGCCTAAAATTAGCAAAGAAGATAGCAATGAACTAAAAAATTTCATCATTCGTATCACTTTTCAAAATTTTAAATGAGCACATAGCTGATGAAGCGTTGAAAAGAATAGAGATTTTTAAAAATAGAATAGTTATGCCTATAATTTGTGTTAAATATTTTCGTTAGCTTCTTGAATATAAACTTATCAACGAATATCACACAATTATCGGCAGATATTTTCACAAATATCGATAAACAACAAAAACGCAAAAAATATCTCGCCAACATAAGTTTACAAATTTTGCGGGTTAATATTATATCATCGAATTAATGGCAAATAAGTCTGCTCAGCATAAAGAAGAGCTAAGTCTGAGCGCAATTTGCCACCGATGACCAACATTCCAATCGCTTTTTACTTTCATTTAATTGAGATCAAAGAGTATATTCTTGAAATCAAATAGATTTTCCTCACCCGTTCCGCATTCTGACTTCAGTGAGAAAAAATATGCTCCAAAATTTAATAATTTTCTATTGATTCCTATTTCCTCCAAAATTCTTTTTCATGTTTGCAGGTCTTGGCATTCACTCCTTCACCCTCACTCCAATTAAGGCAACATTTTAGCAAGAGCAGTTAACGAGACTTTTGATGCAGTCAATCGACCGCCCGCTTAGAAAGGTTGAATTTCCGCCGAAAATAAGCTTGGCACTTCCGCAGCACTCGATGACGTCATGGAAATGTTCTGTTGACCAAATTCCTTTCATCAAATGCTTGGCTTGTTTTTTTCCCAAAAACATCATCCATCACTTGGACAAGGCAGAGCAGAATTTTCACTGAACTACTTCTTATGGAACGTAACCTAAAATGTGGCCAAATCCGCAGCATAATCATCTGAAAGAAATGAGAAATGCGAAAATTTAAAATGAGTTCAATATCGCTGATGAATGTTTGTCAGATTTTTGTAATCAAGAAAAATCCCATAAATATATTCAGAATTGCAATCATTGTTGCATCAATGCTAACTGATTTATGTTTAATTGAATTAGCTACAATTTTTATAAATAAAACATTTCATCCACAATAATCTAATCAAAAAAAAAACTTTTTTTCTTTTCTTCACAGTTAAACGGCTCTGAAGAACAAAATGTGATTTAATGAAATATCGAATCGGAAGTGAATCAACTAAAAATTTTAATAGACTTTTCATGCGCTAATTTTATTCAAATTTCCTTGTAATACATATTTTATTTTCTTACAATCGAAAATAATCTATCGGTTACAAATCTACGTAAAATTGAGTAAATTTGCAAATATAACGTTGCATAGAAGAGAATTTTTAGAGATATTCACTTTAATCAACATATTTATGATGCAATTATAGACACTCGATAACAGCCCAAAGGAATAAAGTGCGATAATAAATAAAAGCCCTTTTTGGAGATTTCTTGAGTGCTCAAGAAATCTGCAGTAAAGAAAAGGATCGTTGTTCGAATTATTTGAATGAAAAACTTCATAAAGAAAAAAAAAAAACAACAACAATTGGATAGCAATGGCATAATTCTAGCCATGGTCGTCGTGTTAATTGAACGCATTCTTAGTTATTTCATGTCATCTAAAGTAACTCTTTATTCACTAAAAAAATTTTATAACAATCATCGATCGCTTAATTAACATTATCTTATAAATTAGTAAGCATAATATAAAGCACTGAAAATGTCGATAGTTTGAAATTTATTGAGAAGAGCATTCAGCGAAGCCAATCTATAAGTGCATTTTTTCCATTCGTTAGCTATAATTGCACTATTTTTTGTAATGTTTTATAATAGGCGATAGCAAGATATGAAGCCAATTATGAGGCGCACAAGTGTTACAGTTGCATTAGTTGCTATTTCATAAGAAAATTTCTTGAGTTTAGAAGGGAAATAAAAGGATTTCATAGTTAAGATAAACTACTAATGCAAACGTATAACATTTTTACAAGAGAATCAAAATTCATCTCATGGGCGTAATAAAAAAAAACGCATATCATATATTATGCAAATGGTACGGATTGTTTACTGAGAATAAATGCACATTGTGCAATATATTTGATCGAATTTTTTATTTGAAGTTCATTTTTAATGGTTTAAATGCGACTATCGTTTAAATTAAGTCCCTCATAAGAGAATATTAGAAATATCGCAATTGTATCATAAAAACTGATGATCGAATCATTTAATTCGTTGAAAAGTTTTTTTTAGAAAGTATCGAATCATTTAAGCTACCAATTATTATTGATGAAAAAATCTGCTAGAGCGATTCCTTTGGAAATATTTGCTGCAATTTTATGAAAGAGATGAATGAAATCGCTTAAATCGCTTTGCTGCATTGCTTACATGTTTCAGCTATGCACATTGATCGTTGAAACTATAAAAGAATTTCAAGATCTCTCAAGAAAAAAGATTAGAATTGCTTGAATTTATTTATAGTTTATCGGTGAAAAGCATCTTGTTTAAATTACTAACGACTTGAATTGAATTAGTTTTATTGAAAAAATCTTTTTGAATGAAAAAATAATTAAATAATGCATTCGTTTAGGCTCTTTTTTACTATTTCTTGAAGAATTCAATTTCATCGTTATATTCATTTGGGACCTTTGGGAAAAGTGTCAAACAAGAGTGATGTGAAAAAAAAAATTTACCAAAACGTGACATTATTGCCAGTATGTTACTTTCAACGAAAAGAAATACGACCATTGAAACAGCTATCGGTTAATGGCCAATGCTTAAGCAGAGTTTTGCGCCCGAGAAGAGAAATTTTAAAAAATTTTTGCAAAAGGATTCTTCAGTTTCCGATGGAAATGGTTTTATTTTTATGCTCATCGACATAGATTTGAAGAAACGAGCTCAAGATCGATCTTTATGTTATATTCAGAAGGAATTCTATTAATAAACCACTTCTTCAGGAGGCGGAAATTCCCTTTCTTCGGCCTCAGCTCTTCCCTCTACCCCCCCCCCTTCCTTACCTTCCAGAGGACCCTTCTAAGACAACTAGTATGGATGCATTTGCCTATAAATATTAAATTTCGCTTTTAGAGATTTTTACTGGTAGAAATTATTTTCACTGAAGTTGTATGAGTATTTTACTCTCTATGAGAACAAAACTAATAGTTGTCAAAGAGCTAGTAAAAAGCTCACAGTAAATCAAATGAAGAAATGGAAATAATTCTCTAGAGTATTTGCATCAAACCACAAAACCTATTCAAGCAAACATTGCAACGACAACTATTCGATATTAATAAGAAGCTTCATAAT
Organism: Baylisascaris procyonis; assembly: GCA_037389465.1. NCBI lineage: Eukaryota > Metazoa > Nematoda > Chromadorea > Rhabditida > Ascarididae > Baylisascaris > Baylisascaris procyonis. The sequence goes on along the minus strand of JAZARR010000153.1, from coordinate 7,636,508 downwards.
ACGCTCTCTATGAAGCGCTAAATAAGAAACTTCACTCAAGCATAACTCAACGTACAACATTGTGCTAATAAAAGATGCACACTAACTTAACAACATATTTCTATCAACATATACAAACGTTTATTCGAATAAACTCATCTATTTTTTCTTTTTTTGAATTTAAATAATCTACAATGCTATTCGCATAAATTGAAAATATGCTTTATATTAGTGCTCAACAAGATGCAGATTTTATCCTCTATACAATATTTTGAAGGAAGAAAAAATAAGCAGATTCCTAAAGATGGTTATATTAATTATTAAAAATGCTCCAAACATGGTAGATCATTAAAAAAAAAAAAACAAAAAAAAAACAAAGGCAGGGCGGAAATACTCGTTATTAACTTCTGAATGCTATTAGGGGTTTTTTTTTCATTTGAAAAATTGAAAAAAGAAATTTTCTAGAAATTAAAAGAGCAATGAGTGAAATCAGTGAAATGAAAATTTCAAGAAGTCTGCTATGAACGGTGGATGAGAACTGTGCTCTCATGTTTGTATTTCCCTTGCGCAACATCACAAATATATGCGGCGAATTCAACCACTAATGATAGTTTTGTGTTGCGAACTTGGGAAAAGTTGAAAATATAACACTTCATCAAAAGTTGCATGAACGATGCTTAAATAGCAGGCAATTTGACATGTGCTAGGCAATTTTCTTAATTGCCAAAACTTCCTACCTAGAAGAAAGAATAAACTTTCAACTTCCTCCTATCTTTTCTATAATCCCCACAGAGGCATTTTTACTTTTCTCTTTTGTGTATTTAATTACTTCTTATTTACGCATATGTTACAACCTTATTGGAACGCATGTATTATTGATAAATTAAAAAAAATGGTCAAATTTTTTTTTGCAACAGCAATTTATTAGCATTAGTTTGCAATTGATAGCCCATGTGTGAAATTTGCTAGGTAGAATTTGACAATTATTCCTGAGAAGTAAATAACATCACTTGATAAACACTTAGCTAACTTCAGCTAATAGATAGATCAGCCTTGACTTTTACGTTTCCATAATTCATGTTGAGAAATAAGTTTGGGTTTATCGGGATAGCTTGGGGGAATATTGTGAGCGATTTACGCGATATGAAACCGACCGCACTATGAGTGAATCAGAGCAAATTATCGTAGCGCTAAACCTATAGTAGAATATCGAAGAATTATGGCATAGAAGCAAATGCGGCTCTTTCTTCATTAATAAGAAACTGAAAGGATGGGGATCATCGTATATGCTCAATAGGTCTTTAGGATGAGAGAAATGTGTAAATAGGCATTAGCAAAACCTAGTGAAAATGTTTTATTCGAAATGATATAGAGGCAATCGATGATATTCACTATTGTATATGAAGCATCTAATTAGAGAAGATTATAATGAAATATTCAAATAAATGAGCTAATATGATAAGAGGTATTTGATCGTCAAAAGCCCAATAAACTTTTTGCAAAATATTTCGAATTCAATGAAATGTTATTGCTATTTTCGATAGTAAACTATGAGAACTCTTCAAAACAATAATGTTGATTTGAGTGATGAAGTTATCTGAGCCTCATTAAGACATAATGAATAAGTATTATCTCCATCCACACATTAAATCGCTATTTATCGACGCAAAGCTATAATGAAGCAGTCGAAAACAATCAGTAATGCTCTCTATTGCTAATATCAAATAAGAGGAAATAATAAACAAAATGAAGGAAATATATTAACGATAAAAACCGTTTAGCGTGAAGTGTTGCGCGAAAAAGAGCGCATCTATATGTTAGTAAAATTTAGCGTTTCGATGAAATTTTCTGGATGTATTAAGTTGAATTCAAATTTTTCAAGTGAATAAAAAATTAAAATTTCGAAAATATTTGATGTGTTTATATCAATGAGCATCGTAGTAGGATTGTAGAAAAGAATGCCTAATAAATTTGCTGCATGGTCATTCGCTTCATGTGGGAAATAAGAAAATTAAAGCATGAATTATAGTCAATCGCAAAAGATGAAAATATTTGTAAGCGGTGAAAAAAAACTTCTCAAGTGACGAAAGAGCTTGCATTTGATTCAGCCTTAAGGCCAATCGAAACATTCATGGCGCTTGATGGAAGGATAAATTTTGCAGTTTTCGATCATTGAGGCATACTTTCCTCTGAAGGCCATTAGACAGACCCGAAGAAGTGGTAGGGCGTGTCCTTTGCACAACTTAGATAGCGGAACCTCTTCATTGCTGATAGATGTCTCTCTGACAGCTTACGAGGTGATGAATGTAAAATAAGATCCGTCCGAATGGTTTTTGTTTTCTTCAGAGCTCACACTGTAAAGATTCTGAGAGATCAGCAGACCAGAAATATTTCGCCCTTCATAAACTTGGGCCTTATAAATTCCTTCTATCAGAAAGAGACTTAAAAATACCGAATCGAATTTGACTTTTTTCTATTCATCAGTAGTAAAGACTATAAATGTGATTGCCTCAGTTCCACTGCGCAGTTTATGCAATATATATGGTCTAAGCGACGACTATATTGACATATGCAACAGCGATATAGTCCAGGAGATTACCTACTTTCTTTAGCAATGTCGCTGAAAAGCAAATTTGCTCAGGAGAAAGCTACATAGGGTTACCTGGCAAGTGATTTAGAGGCGAAAAGATCTAGCTCTAAGAGAATTTAATTCAATGTTTTCGTCACAGAACAAAAAAAAAGATGATCAAGCAGCATTAAGGATAGAATTATCGAATCATGCGGAAATTTGAAGTAATTGCATCAATTTCCCCAATGTGTAATTTTTTTCATTTTTATACTTTCATCAATATCCGATGACTCTCCTTTCCTTTCTCGAAATGCAGATTTACAAATTTTCTAATCAACTCAGTGAAAAACGCGAATTCAACCAACTCATCAGCACGATTTTTGCACTCAGTTACTCAAACTGCACCATTTCATCACATGCTGGCTTTCATCGAGAAAATATACGAAAATTTTATGTCTGCGTTCCATATGCCATACACGTAGTCCGTAAATGAAAGCCCATATAAGAGCAATCAAAGGCAGAAATACATTAGTATTTCAGAGGAAGATGAGTGCAAGCAATCTGTGGATTAAGAAACGTATTTGCAGGACCATTTTTGAATATTAATCCAAGATGCCGGCTAAGCGTAATAGATAGCTGAAAAGTTAATGTGCCATGTTCTCGATTATTCGTCCACTCTTCAAACTATAACTTCTCGGTTCTGAATTTTTTTTAGCAACCGGTGGCTAGATTCAAATGCAAACAACGAAACAAACGTTAGAATATGCTACTCTATATATGTAGGTGCAAAGTTTTAATGCTATACGAATAGAGCAGACCTGGGTGTGGATTTATTTATTTATTTATTTATTTATTTATTTATTTATTTATTTATTGGTTTTTGGCTGGGATATAAAGTCAACTCACAGCAACTCATACGATACTAAACTAGCTAAATTAAAAGTTACTCGAATTAACGAGGCCGAACAATATGGGAGGATAAGTAAGGTTACGTATGCGTGAGTGATTCGAACAATTGACGGATATCTGAAAAATTTCATATTAATATCATAGAAGACGGAAGGTGTTGCCATTGATATTTTGCCGATAAATTCTATTTTAGGTATTGACGTATGTAGCTATAGAAGCCCTCAATGAGATTGCTTCCGCTAACCATTCTATCGTGATCAATGCTTATTCAAAGGAATTATTCCGTTCAAAAGAGGTGCTTTTTTTTTTAGAAAATTCGAGTGGGATTTCTACTCGAAGTGATCATCTATTCAAAATGGCTTTTTTTATTTTCATAGTTTAAGCAGTGCTATTTTACTTAGTAATGATCATAAAGAAATGTCGTCAACATGAGCAATAGTTGAGAAGGAAGATATTCTTAAGTCAACGCAAAAAGTTTGAAAATATTTAGCCATAAAAAAGGCACAATTGTGACATGTAAAAGCAATAAACCAATGTTGATTGTCGAAAGTGCGCAAATAAAAAAGACTAGAAAACTCTTCACATGACTCTAACCGAAAATTTCCGTTATTCTCGTGCCGTACTATATAAATTCTAAATTCAACATTGCCTACTTAATCAAATAGGCAACTAGAATCGTGATGCAAATTAATTTAGAAATATGTTTTTATGCATCGAATTTTAATTGTAACACTCATTTTCAACGATGAGAATAAATGTTGGCACATTTTCTGCAGTAGGATATACTGCATATGCATATGACTAGTATTTCATTACTGTTGATTAATTTTCTCAGCTCCTTTCGGTTTTTAAACTATTAAAAAATTTCTAGCAATAAAAGCATCCACTTGAAATCCGGTCGCCCGAATCCATCTTCCTTCAATAATGAAAAATCCGAATACTTTTTTTTTTCACTATTCGAGGAAAATTGGTTTAGAAGTGCACATTTGCATCATTTTCCATACACGAAAGCTTACGCCATCATTTTTTACTCTTAATCAGAAGATTACTTTCAAGGCTGACAAGAATATTAAACGCAATATTTTACCTATCTTGATTTCTCACTCATCGTTCTTATTATTCGCAGATGTTTCTTTGCACAGCTAACAAGCCGACCTGGAAAGCAAAGATTCCATTCGCCTTTATAATTTCATATGTGAAAGGATTAAAGCAACAATTAGGCATTATTTAAACGGTAAAACATAATACTTGGACTAACGCAATATGGGCCTTCATCGTACCCTGAAGATATGATTCAGTGAATTCATAAGCGATATCTACAACATGATCCTTGCTGGCTTCCCCAATTTCAGTACATATTTCGATAGGCAAAGATTGTTTATTGCGTTGTTAATCACAATTTAATCCTCCGGCGTATTGTAATGGTCTTTGTAATGCTCTATTTGGTACCCAAAGAATAGATGATTTTATGCTTGAGTCGCTGATTTTTACGACTTCTTTATGTCTTTAAGGCACATGAAGTTATCCTGGCATTGACTGAAATTAACCTCCAGGAGATATTAGGGGACAAATCACCTATTTCAAATGAGCAATAGTAATGGCAAGAGAGGGTGATGACGAACATCGATGAATACGAAGTAAAAATGCCACCAGATTAGGGAATATTACTATACCATCTTGTACATAAAATCACAGCAATTTATCAAGCAGAGACGCGAAGAGATGGAATTTAAGTATTTATCGTATTTGTTTGAGATCTATTATAACGAAAATGGACAATTATTGAAATAAATCACTTGTTCTGTGCCTCAATATTGATTTCTTCTATAAATGCTGTGCTAATATTTTTCTCTATGATATCAAAAAAAAAAATGAAAAAAAAATTTAAATTAGAGAAGGGTTATGCTCAGCGTTCGTGTAAACTAAAATCGCAATCTTCTATTAAACTACAAATTGATTATTTGATTTATAGAAATAATTACAGTTTCCAATATTTCTTTGTACCTTTTTTCGATCAAACAATCTGAACAATGCGTATTGACTAACATTCGAAAAAAAAAAGAACTCGAATGAAATCAAATTTAGCGCTTATTTGCCTAGAGGCTATTTACGAGTAAGGAAGTTGCACTTTGGTATCTAGCATTTTATTGGGCTTAATTAGATTGAGCAATTCCACATTTAAGATCTATCGGTTGATTTTCTATCGTAGAAAATTGATAAAAATTACTAGCGCAATAAAAAATTCTATAGCATTTGCTCTCAAAAAATCATAGAGGGAATTTCAAGTTGAATACTATTCCATTCGCTTCAAGAAAATTATCTATGCTGTTGTTTATCACAAACTTTAAGAAAAGTGATCATTGAAACACAAAGAAACGCTGCATCACCAGCAAACGATTTGCAAATACGCCAAGATCCGCAGAGTAATAAACATTCTAATTGATCTATGAGCTTATATATATATATATATATATATATATATATATATATATATATATATATATATCAAACTTCGAATACATTTAACCCAATGAAATGCTGAATGAATGTAAAGTGATTGAAAAGAGGAAGAAAAAGTTTGAATAGTTGGATCATATAATGCTTTTTTTGTCGTTGCCAATTACTGTGATTGCCATTAATACTTGTAATTCAATCGTTGATTGCGATCACGCTATCGCTTCATTCCGTCTAGAAAATCTATGACGATGTACTTAATTCACGCATTTTCACATCAACAAATAATTTTTATTTCTATGTATGGTGATTGTGAAGCATTATTACTTAAACTTAAAGCCTATTAACATCATACTATCAGCTCTTTATTCTAATAATAAAAACTCCTATTTAAATAATGCCAAAAATGGAAGCAATTCAATTTTTTTTTTTTTGCTCATTCTTGAACAATTCCCTCAAGCGTTCTCATACCTTAAGCGGCTATTCACATGAAATAGGCATAATGAATTCCGATTTAAAGCGTAAAATTTCATGCAATGCTAGAGTGAACAATACGCAAAGCAATTTCGGCGAAATACATTTTTCCTATTATGTCCAGGACTATCAACCTAAATTATATGTGATTACTGAAGAAAAAAACAAGACAGAAATTTTAAAGAAAAAAAAACAATTCTGATTAGATGCATTTGATTTGATTGATCATTTGGTGCAAATATCATATCAACACATATTGCACCACTGAAATGGTGCTAACATACGGATTTTGTGAAACTTGATTTGTGAACTTATAGTTGCAGTGCTATTTGGATGCATGAAGCAGGATTCTGTTCATTGCGCCTTCACTGAAACTTCAACAAGTGAACTATTCAACTGAAAGTGCATTTGCAGTGCGCCTTCTAGCAAAGTGATGGATGCGTGCATGTAGGTGCATCAAGCGATTTAATTCGGGAAACACTGAAGCAGGATGTTCATTGCGAATGAAAACAATATCTACAAATGCTACTGAAATTCGCGGCCTTCAGCTTCACGAGTGAATGCCCCAAAACTGTTAAGATGTTTTGTTGGCGCGTCTATAGTGCGAGGTACCAAAGTCATCTATTCGTTTGCATGACTGGCTGCCTGTCTGATAACTTTAGCTCGGTAACCACTAAACCTATGTATTCAGTAGTTCTGAAATTGGAAAGTAGCGCAAGCGTCAGCAATGAAGCTATAACTACGAGATTTAGCAAACAGTTTTCATATATACCATAGGTTCTTTGCATGGCAACTTCCAACTTCTAAAAGACTCATAAGCAATTATACTGCTAAAAACATTGTACCGCTTTTCAATCAGTCTTGTTGCATTATACATGGACAAGGCGCAAAAAAAAAAAAAATGAAAGGAAACGAAGCTTTAGTGACCTGCAAAATAAGTAAAAAAATGAGATAGAAACGCCCTTGAAATGTTCATCGTTTTGCAGTTGACACATGATTTTCGAGGCACTGGCTTTGCAATTTTCTAAAATTAGATGGAAATGCCACTTAGTTTCATTGCATAAGACGATAAAGTATGGCGTATATTTGTGTGCTTTGGAAAGTTTTTCTTCAATTGAAAATGGGCGAAAAAGTCGTCGAAGAGACATAATAGGTGATTTGATTGAACACTTTGACGCACTTTTTCATGTTCATAACTGAGGAATACCTCATCATTAAGTGATTATTTCAACTCCACACTCGAAGAATCGGATTTCTGCTTACTTTAATTGAATTAAAATGAAGGGAAAAAATCCGTTCGTCTTTAGACGCAAATTAACAACTTAGAGGTAGAAAAGGAAGAAGAGATAAAAAAATTTGAGGCCAAAATGTGGCAAATAACAAAAAAAGAGTGCAATGCTGGTCGAGGAGAACATAAATTCCAACCAAATCAGTGGGAAACTACTGACGAAAAAAGCCGAAATTGAAAGGATAGGTGGGTGGATAATCAAGACACAGAACTCTCGAGATAAAAATCAACGAGGGAATCATGGAATACATGAAAGACACTCTGCTTCGGTGCCATCAATGAGAAAGAATCCGGTACAACAAGGTAGAAAGGATGTCTCTTAAGCAACTGGCGGTCCCAACTAACCTAAAATCGAAAATGGTTATCACCATACAGAGACACGGTGAAAAAACGAGAACGGACCTCGTGTAATGAAAATAGAATTGGATGTAGGGAAGCTTCAAATGCGATCCCAATAAGCTCAGCTGCATGATGCCTATGGAAGAAATGAAGCTATTTAAGAAAGAGCTGCACTCCGGCGCAACTATGAATGCATCGCCAGCTGCGGCAGAAATGATAGCGAAATAACGAGGCAGCTACTATGATTATTTTACACTGCGCGTAATCCGGAAATAATTGAAATTATAACATCATAGCCAAGGATACCAAATAGCCCGAATAGCAAGATAACAGCTCGAAAGTCACACCGCCCATCAAGTCCACAATTCTGAAGGGGCGATGGGCGGTTATGTTCGACTTGAGCCTTCATTGCCCAGTGCCAACAAACTAACAAAAAAAGAAAAAATCCACCGAAATTTAACAGTTCATTCTGCAATAGAATCATAATTTTTTGTTGCATTTGGAAAACTTGATTGAGGTACGCTACACTACCCTCCATCCCTACCAAATTCAGAACTAAGAAATTTTTAGGAATCCTAAAGTGCTACATGGCAAAAAAAAAAGTGCAAGAAGAATGAATAATATCGAAAAATTGGTCGGATCGAAAACTATAGAATTCATGAAATCAATGCCGAAATGGGAACTATGCGAAGTACTGTCACCGCACATTTCGATTTAATTAGGGCTTACAAATGGGCCGAAACCTCGCTCGCCTTTCTTGAATGTCTATCACTTTTTTGAAGTTTGATGGATCAAAGTTTACTACAGTATATAAAACGTATGATGCACCAGCATTTATCTACTTTCTCAAATCTAGTCTTAGTGGTCGCTAAGTCGAAACTGATGGACATACATGTGCCTAAGCTCAGACACTGTGCTACGATAATGGGCTCTTACAGAGCAAATTTGCATATGCATATAAAAAGCTAACGAAGCGCAAAAAAAGTCAACACTGGAAGCAATGGCAGAATGCACAAGTGCAAAAAAACACGAAGCGCCTTGGGAATGCTCCTCCTTCTCTCCTATGATCAGCAATAGTATGGGAACTCCTAACATTTCGTTTGTTCTTCCTCGCTGTTGTTGGGATTGGGATAGAAAAGCGTTGAGTTCATCTAAATTGCATTCTCATTGATCGTAAGCCTTATCAAACAACGAATCCATTGGAATATTCGATCGATGTATATGTTTTGATGGCTATTCTATACATATCATAAATCTCTAAATACATATTGCAACCAATTCTGTTGTTGAGCCTTATCGATGACTTTCAATAAATGAGCACAAGAATATTTTCAGGGCGAGATGAATTAGAAGTGTACAGTGCACGCAATTAGTAAAATGAATTCTACATAAAGTAGTAATAAATAAGCCCAAATGTATTTGTTTAATATGATGCAATTGTATATTGCATTTAGCTAAAGTTGCAATACAACAAAAGCAATTGCAAAAATTGCAAACGTAGCTAAAACAATGAAAAGATACTAGGAATAGTTGAGGACAGAAAGTATTTTTTTTTAGTATCATTAAGAAGTTGAATTTAAAAATAGACATTACATGCAGCGATGCTTGCATCATGAAAGTATTTAGTGCTTAAAACGCTGCCAAGTGAATATTCGTGCTGCAAATGCGATTGTAAAAGTTTACGAATTCCTATTTCAGGTTCTATGAGCTCAAGTCTTAGTCTGAGGTTGCCTTAGTTGAACTGCTTAGCCATTTGCAAACTAGAGAATAAATGTATAAGTGTGAAAGTATCTTCACATTATAAATGAGGAGTGTGAGAAAATAAAGAAAATATTAGCAGAGAACATCTACTATGTCGTTCACGAACATCACTGACCAAGAGAAAAATGATTGCCGAGGGAGCTGGCACGATATGTGCTTTTTGCAATCTCGCTCATCTGAAAAACCAGTAGTGCATACTGGCAATAAACAGTTAGGTATGCGTAATTTAACTATGAGAATTGCCTGCAATTTAAACGAATCGATCGTTTTTTCAGAAAATTTGTTTTTCAACTCATCCGGCAAAAAAATTTGCAAGCAATTTATGAACGATATTTACGCGTTTCGCGTTTTTTAGATGTTGATCAATCAACTTAAAAATTTTCAGAGATCTTTCTTACGCTACCTCCTACATCCATCGAGCTTCATAGCTATAGCTTCAGTTGTCATCGTACTTAACCTACTGCATAGGTAGAAAGCTCTACATAGTATATTCATAACATGCGTACAAATAAGACCTCGTTTGTCATAATGCGCTTTGTAGAAGAATTTTCTACAGCACAAAAAAAGATGAATTAGATGCATCTCATCAAGTGTATATCGCAAGTCGCTGTGAAAAGTGAACAACTTATAAGGTAAAAAGACGGTGCCAATTTTGTTCAGTCTCTATCAAATTGCTAATGAGGTTAGCATATGATGAATGTGTTTTCCATAATTTCATCAATGAGGGAGTCGATTTTCAACAAATTAGTACTCATTATTTTCACCGACGTGAATGTCACTGACGATCATTCAGAAAACTTTTCGTTTATAGAAAAGCTTATGCAAATCTATGTTTATGCATACGTTATCGCATAATTATCTTAAAATATACGCCACAGTTTTTTTTAGTATCATGAAATGAAATTATTTTTTTTTTCTTTCCTAGCTTTCCTCTTCTCTTATGACAACGTTTCCGGAATTGTCTTATGGCAACATCTGCGGAACTCCTTCATAAAAACAAGCAAAACTCAATCATCTCATTAATTCATCAACAAATATCTCGTATAGCTAAGATCACTTTGTTCTTTCAATATTATTTAGCAGGAAATATGTCCTTAGCTAAATCGAGAATATCGGCTAAGCCGCTGTTGATGGAATTTGGTGGAAATTATTTCTATACTGTGCTTTCATAGATATCTTAGAAAGAATGAAGAGTTTGCTATGCTGCAGGAAGAGAATCCTTTGGAGCGTTTGCATTACTATTGAGTCATTATGGCTGAGTTATTTTTGCGCCTAAATTCATCAGTCCATCCATGTCGAGCAATAGTGTTTTCGCAAATTCCATTGAATGCCCTGAATTATCCACTGAGGCGTAGAGTCTAATTTCGTTCGAAATCGCATAAATTGAAAGAATCCACTGAATGAATGTTGCATGTTGTAGAAATATGCGCTTAATATATTAAAATATATTAAAATATATACTTAATATTAAAATATGCGCTTAATATAAAGAAAGAAAAAGAAAACTAGTGAACGCGAAAGTAATCCGTTGAAAACATTTTCGATAACATATTAGCTGTAATTGATTTTCAAGGCTTAAGTGAAAAAGTCGAATAACAAAGTGTAAACTGAAACCACAAATTGGTAACTTCAGTCGACCAAAATTAGATGAGAAAAAGCTGAAGAAGCGATGCAAACAATTGCCCAAATTATGCTACAAATTACTTCAAATAGAAAGCTACTGGATATCGTTACGGCTCCAACATGTGCATTTAACGTAAGTGGAAAATTGGCCATAGTTTTGCTAGTTTTTTTTTTATCGCACGTTGGGAATCGTTTCTTTGATTACACTCACTTGCGATTACCTATCATTAAATATAATTCAGTAGTTTAAATTCCCACAAATTGTTTTACTTGAAATTCACCCTTGTGGCTATGGCGGCCTTATATTGCATAACAATTCTAATGAAATTGAATTTGATGATTACCCTTTTTATATGTTGATATTTATCTCAAATTACTCCAAATAGGCGAAAATCGTAAATTGAATCAACTGACGGTTATTCTATCTTCAATGACGTTCGTGAATAACATTGTGAAGTAAGCCGAAAGCCGAATATTGAACACTGTGATATAAATTGCTGAGAAATGTATATTGCGGATGGTGAATATTATTTCTGAATACAGAGAAGCTCCTCTCGTTTTTCCTTTACTACTCATTGTGTTTGTAAAAAATCGCTTTGAGAGCATTAAGTATCGGAAATCAAGAGTATAAGCCCTACAGATTGTAGAGGTATAAGGCGTACATCTTCGTATGCGCTAAGAGTAGAAGAAAGAAAGCGCTCGCAATATTTTCGCTCATATTATCTTGTTGAGATGTGCAATGATATTCAAGCGGCGAGTACAATCTATACATATGCAATCATCTAGAACAACAAACAGCATTAAGCAATAGTAAATAGAATATGAGCAATAACATATCTATATTTTAAAGTTTCGCAAATCTGCTATAAAAAACTAAATAAACGCTACATGGACATGACTTTTAATACTATATAATTCTTTTCAAAGCCGGTGGCTTATGAAGAAAGTTGACAAGGTGGGATTAGCCTCTTATGAACATTACAAACGCCATAGTTTATTTCTTTGACGCAGCTGATTCCGTTGTTAAAATGAATGGAATAACGAACAGACGTGTACACATGTGTGTTCGAACAAAGGCTGTCGTTGCATAGTGCAATTCCGAAAAAAAAAAATTACTTGAAGACTACATAAAAGCAAAACGTGGAAATGGCCAAACCACAATGTGACAGTGGCCGAGCAAATCTGCTTCACTCATCTACTAGTCTTCTCGCTCCGCTCTTATGTTGCTTGATGTTTTTTTTCACAGAAAAAGTGACAGAAACAAAGCTCATTTTAAACTTATCTATTTCCCTTCCCATATGAATGGTAGTGAAAATACCTGCTTCTCATCGTTGCTAGTATTTCATTGTACTGAAAAAAGAGGCAAGAAACGCGTTTCCCATTTCGATTTTTTTCGCAAACAAAGTTCCATGTGTCACTTAAATACTCAGCTATAAGACTTACTATGCAAACTAAATAATGAAAGCTGCTAAGATGTGGTTGCTTGCTTTCCATCAACTTAATTAGTATTGAACAGTAGTAATGAAAATAAAATTAGCTATTACTATGTTGCAGCCTTTTTTCTCTTTCTACCGCTTTTCATGATACATGAATAGAAAGCTCGAAAATGTTGACTTTACTGAGCAATGAACGCTCTTTTAAGGGGTAAAGTTATTACTTGCCATCAGACTACAAGCGAATGTTTGCGACCTTTTAAGAAAATCCTCAGAATTCAAAACACAACGGTACTCTGCCCGGGTTTTCCGTTCGTAGTGATTGATGGTCGCTTGAAAATGGTGGACCGACTAGAATTTGATGGACCGACTTCGGTTGTTGTATGAAGATTATACTATTAACCATATTACATATTCATTATATTTCGTTGATCTGAATTCGGCAATCTCTAAATGTGAACTAACGAATAGATACGGACGCGCACATACTTACAGACACAAAGTAAGTACATATAAAGATATGAGAAAAAGGAAAATTGATATATAGGCGTTCAAAACTACCTCGGATGAACTATACAACAATATTGGTTCATAAAGCACATGAACGGCGCATAGATGCTAAACGATATTAACGAGTGAAATTATCTTTAATTGAATAATAAAGAAAATGAGTGCTTAATATTTAGCACTCTTCGATAAAAACAATGCAACAGCAATAATATCGAAACGATAAATAATTAAACGATGAAAGAATAGAATGAAATAAATGCACACTTATGCGTATGAAGCAACAACTCACCGGTGACACAACCATAAAGAATGTCGAGCACTTAGCGTTGAATCATTATAGGAGATCGAAAAGCGTACAAAGATCAATTGAATTTGACTTGTAAGTGAATAGGGATAGATTTCTGAGCAGCACTAACTCTTCAGGCAATGCATTCCATATGCATATCACGTGGAATCACAGCGACATCTCACACTGTAACGCGAATTTCTAGCTGCAAAGAATGTGCAATGCATACTGTGTGAGTATATCAAAAAGAAAGCTCGACAGATTGTTTATAGTTAAGTGAAACAGCTGGCGGTCAAGATCAATGCTTCTAAAATGAAGAGATTCAATAGCAGAAATTTCATGCTCTCGCTCATTGGGAGAATGAAATATATCTAAGAATGATATGCCAAAAGCAGTCGAATAGAAGAGTTGCAAGCTCAAGTGAGGTACGTGCCCAACTTCATGCATTGAACATCCACAGAAAATTTCTATAGATGCATGAAAAAAAATCTCAATTGTGAATTCACGAAAAACAGAGCTTTCCTCCCTTGTAGATACTATTGCGCATCTCTGTGACCCTTACTAAGGTCACGGCTTTTCTTCTTCAGCTCTCATACGCTGCGCTTTCGGTATGGGTGGTGCATACTGGAATCATTAGAGCACTTCAGAGATCATTATTCACTGTAAGAGATTAGTTCGACTATTCAATGATTCTGGACTATCTCTGTGTCTGATCGGAATCTATTATGAGCTACCGGCATCTATGGCGTTATTCCTATACCCCAATCTCTGTACCTTTTCCACTGTCTATGTTCATCAAACGGGCCCAACAACATACTCGTATGTATGCTTGTGTCGTCTTACGTCCTAAGCAGCTTAGAAGGGAAAATTCAGGTTCTCTCGCCATCCACTTCGCGGCCAGCAGTTTTTTTTTGTGCATCATGCACCAGTAGCTCTACAAGCGAGAGTAGCCGCACTCTATCAGTTACATATATGATCTGAAGGTACAGCAACTCCCCCTTCCACATTTCTCTTATAGCTCCTCAGCAAGCTTTACTATAGTCCTCTGATCCGTCGTGGCCATCCAGAACAAAAAGCTGCTTAATGATCTAATGATATAAGGATTTTCCGATACCCTGTGCACACGCTGCTCAACGTCAGTTCTAGTTGTTCTTTGTGCACTTTCTGTGCCACCGATATCAAAGAACTGCAGTGGCACAGAGCCGCTATTTCTGGGCAAGTTCACGATTTTGAGTAACGTTTTGTATCGCTAGCGAATGCAGTCTCTTGGCAATAGCGCCATAAGCGCTATCAGGTGCTTCGCAATATTGGGCAAGTCTGGTTTCCATAGGAAGGTGGCTTCGACCAGAAGAACAAAGCTGGTTTCAACCAGGAGGTTGAGAAAATACTCTCATGTGCGAAACTATAAATACTGCTAAAGTTGGCTAAGCTGTAAATTTTCTAACTCTAGCCAGTTTCAGAAAATTAAATCCACGAATAGACAGGGAGACGGGCACATACGTGTGCACATACATATGTACAGACATTCATCGGATAAACCATTGGTGTAAATTTGAAAATAAAAGAGTTATCAACGTGCGTGGAAGGGCAAAAATTTTTGGGCAAATGATAGCGAAATGAAGCAATGGCATCAACTAAAACACATTGATCTTTCACATAGAGAGATTCGTTTGCACTACGGATCAATCTTATTGCATTATTCGCCAGAAGGATTCTTGCAATCGTTTAAATGCATAGATTCTCGTTGCATATGCACTTTGCAATATATTAGTAGTGCAATTGCAACAAAAAACTTGTATTGATCGGAGGGGGAATTGCACAACATTGACAAGGGACGCACATTGACGTTATTGCGTTGGTGATGACGCATACGCACAGTGTGTCGAGCTTATTTAATTCGACGGCTGCTCACTTATACTTGTGCACTTCGTTGTACTAGGTGGTAAAGCAAATTTGTTCAAGTGAAGTTTTCGTCGATTTATTGTCATGGGTACACCTGTCGTTTTACTATCGCCGCTTCATGTCGGTAAATCTGTGGATCTACTGAGTATTATTTTGTTATCGAAATTTTCATCGCATTCAAAAATTTTTGTGCATTACATGTTGTGTTTTATTTGATTGTCCTAGCAAACCTCCCGTCTGCATCTAGGAGGATTTTCATAGTGCGCTTACTCACGGTTTGTTTATATCCGCAAATATTTTCCAGGATGCAAAAATCATTTGCCGGTATTTTATCGTTAATTAGTACAAGAATTTGGCGAGCATCATAAGAAATAATAAAATGATTCTTGATTGTTTCTAATGGTTTTTTAATTCTTAATATACGGTTGCCATGTTATATATATATATATATATATATATATATATATATATATATATATATATATGTATATAATATTTTGCTAACGCTTACTTACATCGTTCGTGTGTTTTCTATGGTTGGAATAAAATTTCACGAGAACATCGTTTTTACAGGGTACCTAAAGGGTATTGGTTCTCTTGGGTATAATATCAAGTCTATCGAATGCCGCAGTATTTCGATGATCGGATACCATCGGCCTGTCGTGATAGACGAAAAGATTTAAAGATTTATCGCAACAAAAAACAGTATGAGTTTAGTTTAATTTAATATCTTCGAATAATGGAGATGTATTGTTCTTTATGAATATGCTGAACATTAAAGAGCATATTGATTTTCAAATTGCCAACATTCAAATCAAAGCAATTTATGGTCGTGAAATCAGTCAACAATAATGAATTGCACCCTTTTAAGCTTTCGAAAGTCGAGTTGATGTTTAATTTTGTATCGATGTTTAACGCAATGAGCGGAAATGTTTTTTTAAACCACAAATAGTATATTCCATTCATGAAAACATTGGAATAAATAACTCTTTGATTGAAATGAACACTCACTCAAAGTATTTGTCGTACCAGTCGGCTGCCAATAATCTCCGCAATCTTCTGATTTCGAAAAAAAAGTTTCGTACTGCTAGGTATAACATCACTTAACAGCCCCATATGATCGTGAAGTAACAATTGATGCTTCTGACATCACCACTTGCAACTTGTGTTGGATGGATATAGCCGTTGATAATAAATTCAACAAACAGCATTACAACCGATCGATATAAGGCTGAAATAAAATGTAATATTAATGCCTCTTTGTTGCTATACCTTTTGAAATCTTCATTTCTATTTACTGTATAATATGCGCTGAAAAATGGACAAGACTATGAATGCATAACTGAATGTTTTCACAAATTCCCAAAGTTTTTCTTTGCATTTTCAAAGAAATAATCTTTTTTCATAAATCAATAGGGAGTTTACACCGTTCATCTAGTGTTCTTTTTTTAAAAATTTGGTTCACCACCTTTGTCGTGTTCTTAAAATTCCACGCCTGTTCAAAATTTTATATGTAATCATCGTTAAGCAAGATATGATTGTGCACTTGTAGCTTTCAAATATCATTGCTTATATTCATCGCTAGGAAGTATGTGAAAATAAATCGTGGAAAATTTTCAACGTTTACAGGTTGAATGGGCCAGCTTTAATTTCGAAATATGTTTGGTATGCGGATAGCCATTCAAGCTTTTATAGATTTATCGATGATGATGGCTTACTTAAGAAACATGGCAATGTGAGTGATGATGGCCGTTTTTATTTGTCTTGTTTAAAATGTTTTTAATGCGCTTTATTTGTTTGGCTTTATTTTGCGCTTTATTTCACTATAAAAGCGATAAGATTGGCTAAAATTCGAGCAAAATAATGCGATTTTCTATTTCAGATTTCACCCTATCCTTCACTGATCGCTGCAAACAAAATTCTTTACGAAGGCTTTGATGTAGGTTTTTCTGTAAACAAACGACGACGATGGACTACGATCGATGACTTGAGCAAATCTCTCTATTCACTTCAGGTTATAAATTTTTTTGTCTGGTAAAGATAATAAATACCATACTTCTTTAGCTGAGGTTTTGGGGGTTCTAAACGTTCCGAGTTTTTTCTGGAAAAAGTTTACTTAACCGAGAGGATTTCAGAATGGAGGAGTTTATTTCCCTCTAGAATATCAGGACTGATTTTTACTCCAGAATTTTCGAAGAGGGATGCGATTCATCCGGCCTAGTAGGACACTTTGTATTCATATTGGTTTAGGAGTGTTGTAATTAGCGACACGAACAGAGCGTCTCGTTCTGAGTTTTTGCGCCATGAGAATGTCCCTACGAGCGATTAATAATCGAGCCCTACCATTGACGTAGTATTGGATGCGAAAGAAAGGGTACAAAGAAGGCGCATCTTGTTGAGAATCGTGCGGGTGAATATCTTATTTCCTGAAATTTAACTGATTCTCTTTAAGTTAATATTAGTTTCTGTTCCACATCCATTCATGTTCTTCGCGCTCCAATTCTCGTCTTGAATTTCAAAACTGATTACGCTGTCAGCTAAAGCTGATTTCTTTGTCGAATGAATCTTTCTATGATAATGTGAGGAGGAGTAAGTATTTACTTTGGAAGTTTTATTATAATCTTTTTTAAGGATCCTTCAATAGGTCTTCGTGTATCTCTTCTTCGTGTTGAAGCTGGACTTCAAGTTGTACGTGATTATGATCGGCCGGAATTACAGCTTGATTTTACAACAAGTGATATTAAAGTGATTGATTTTCGTGGTTTTAATGGTGATCATCAGTTATATATAAATAGACGCAACACAACTTTCGAGGATATTTATAGGTTTGCATCGAACTTTTTTATGCGTATTTTAAGTAAGCAAGCGTAGAGAAACTCGTCCTAATATTTTCTCATGGGTTGAAGTGTTTTTTTTTTAACTCGAACTCTTATTCAACCATTGAGCGCGAGCTGTTATAAATATCTGTGGCCTCCAGATCCTTCTAGATATTTGCAAGGCGCTCTGAATTTCTATCTATCCAATCACTGGACATTCTGAAGATCGTTAGTGATTTCTCATGCTCCTAGTCAATGCTCTGAATTTTTAGGGTAATCTCGGAGGTTTTCTGAAAATTCTTAGGATGACAACCTCAGGGTGTCGTCACAGCTAATGTTCATAGGTGCTAATGTTTTCTGTTTAGGCGTGTCTGGGTACCCTATCGCTTATGGGACATTAGACCAAAGAGAGAGCGCTATAGCCGGAGGAGGAAGCACCAACCGGAAATACTTCGTGTGCAGACGGAAGAGGAGCGCGATCGTGACAGAGATGTGCCATTCAATGAGCGCAAAGCTCATATTATCATCAAACAACAAAGTTGTGTAACAAGCGCTCGTCGAGTGAATATGGATGAGAAACGGTTTTTCTTTTTGATCTCTAATAATACTATAGCTGATATTAACAGTCATGCTACTTGAAGCAATTATGAAGCGTTAAAATGATCACATCACTAAAAAAGTGGCTTGTTTTTCTATGTTCGGAATGTAAGTTCCACGAAACTGTAGTTCCGGCGGAGATTTTCCCTTTCCCTCCTCACGTCTACCCCTCTCTCACTTTGTTCGTTGTGTGAACATTCTTACTGTTCTCATTACTTCTTTATTCCAAAAAAATTTTTAAACTGACTTTATTGTGTTGATACTGGATCAATTTGTTAAACTTTTTATAATTCAAGGAAATTTTTCTTAGAAATCGTCGAAGAGCAGCTTCACTAGAGGCAAAAGAACGTCAGCAAAAGCGCAATGAAACTTCGAGAAGAAAACGAAAGAAGAAGCCATCTAAACATCCACGAGAACAGAAAATCGGCAAGAAGGCCGCCATGTCGATTATTCCTTGCAGTGCCGACTGGACGATAGAACCAATGGAATTTATTCATAGCGGAGGTGTTGTTTGTGATGATCGTTCGCCGATGCTTGCAAGTATGGCTGAACTTATAACCATCAAGAAACCCCATATGCGAACGAGAACAAAGAATAAACATAAGGTAAGCTTACCTTAATTCGAGAGTTCCAGATACGTTGTTCAAAGATTGCACGATCCGACAAATACTATAACTTTGCTGTGACTGTTATGAGTACGCCATCTACTTTTGAAGGTTTAATTGTGGAGTTGGAAATCCAATTGAATTTCTGCTTATCGTTCTCACCTCTGCCTCAATTCATGCAGGTCAAAGAAAGCATACCATTCCTTGAAGAAAAAAGGTTCTAAACTTCAATTTGCGATCATTAGTGAATTTTATCAAGAAAGTGGAATATTTTTGTTTGATTATTAAGTTAAATGAGGTGAGTAATTTTACAAGAAATTTCCAGCTTCTCTATTTCCATTTCTTTAAGTATATTCTATATTTTCTTCCAAATGGTTGCAGCATTAATGGCCAACCATTTGTTTTCATACATAATGAAAGTAAAGTATCGATAAATATTTAGCGTTATCATCTGAACAAGTAGTGCGGGTTCTTCATTGACTTTGTTAACGCTTTATCCTCTGTTTTTTGCCTCATTATTAAGAATTCATATATGCAGTGAATTGAATTATATTCTTATCTCATAGTTGAAAAAAAAAAAATTTATTTTCTTCGTTTTGAAATTCTTATTGCGAGTGATATTTTATGCAACTTGCAACGCATTGAGCAGTAACAGTAGTAACCATAGTAGCAGTAGTATTAATGTATGAATTCAGATGCAACTTGTGATAACGCTGATGAATGAAAGGGAACGTTTGCGTTTTTTTTTTCATTTAGTCGTTTGTAAATGGCGCACCTTTTTCCATTGTCGATTTTTCAGGGCTGCATCTCTGAAGAGTATACACGTTGGTTGCATAGCTGCTATGCACATTATTCAACCGATGAGCAAAATATTGCTTCCGATAACGCTAGCAATGTTGAATTTGATGTTGAAAGTACAACAATCCCTACTCTCGAATCGTTGTTGATCCCTCTCGAAGAATGCGAAACGTTCGCTTTAGGTGTGAAGCAATTATTTCCTCATTGCCGACCAATTGAAGGCATTTCCCCGAGCAGTTTTTTCTGTGAGGTCGATGAGAGCCAATCTATTCCATCGGTATCTACTCCAGATTTGCAAGAATTTGTTGGCGTTTTAATTCTACAGGACGCCCGAATTATCAACCATGAAAACGCCAAATTTATCAGGTTTAGTTGCCTCTTATGTCGCATATAAATCCACGTTTATAAAAAAAAAACGATACGGAAGGTATTCTTCTGTTTAGGATTTTTCCAGCGGATGGTTTATTAGACAAATGCATTAGTAGCATATTTGCTGGTTTTTATTTGCGTATTTATGTATAGAGTTAATTCGGTTCATAGATTGGCATAGCAAACTGCATGCGCTTCATATTAAAATTCAGTTGCGGCTTAATATCTGTTTCGCCCTGAGATTTGCATATCTGTTGGTTACGTAAGTATATTCCATGTCTTCCGTAAACGTTTTTTTATCATTGTTATCTTTAATTTTCTAAACAATTCTTTTATTACGCTATATTATTCGATTAACTCTTCTTTAAATGGAAGAAGAAATTAGCTTTGTTTAATATAATTGATGGTGATAACTTACGAAGTAATTGCAACAGTTTAATTACACTATAGTTGTTGCTACTGTAGAGTACTTCCGATTTTCTTTCTTTGTCAATGATTGGTTAAGCTCCCGATCATCGCTTACTGCTAAAATCCTCCACCTCACCTAGGGCACTTCTTTTTATCACCCCATTCCACTCAATAAATCAAATTGCCTATTATATTTAAATTCCATCGTCTACTATTCTTTTGGGGATTTTAGAGGTCATTTATTTTACACTGTACGATTTCTGTTTCTATGGCACTATACAGTAGGCAATACGAGGAATCGATAATGATAGGAATTGATTGATTTATACTAAATGAAGCATTGTTGGCAGATGTATTCGAAATGAGAGATCTACGAGTGTGGATAGCAATAATGTGAATGATGCATATGCTGTTACCAATTCAAATAGCGGCAAAATAATATCAAGTATATTGGGTTGCTTTATACCATCCGAATGTGTGGCAATCTCATCCTGCTATGAGAGAGAACAATCGAATTCTCTGGCCCTTTCCTACGCTATTCAACGATGTAAAAGCCGTCTAATGAGGGTGAGTGATCGACGTTAGCTTTATTTCAATGAGCAAAGTAAAATGCATAGGTTTTTGTTGAAAATAAAAGACATCTCTTTTCGTTCTTTTACTTCTGTATTTTAATCTGTAACGCTTAATTTTGATTACAGTTAATTCGTTATTTGGACGCGTATTTCCTTACAATGATCACCTTAAATTGGATGTCAAAAACTTGGATCCTAAAATAAAGTCTAATTCGGTAAAATTAAGCAAAGTTCATTTGGACTTACCACAGTTTTATTAATAATCAAAATTTGGCGTTATGCTGTGCATATTACTGCTCGATGCCTCATTTGTTCATACGAATGATTTGTGCTATTCACATAATGTTGAACCGCCGACCCTATACCACTTGGGATTTTTGAATAGATGGACGACAAAAAAAGAGAGAAAGAGAATATTTTTTATTATTTGTTGAGTGGTTTCTTTCTTTTACAAGTTTTTCTTCTAGCAGAAAGAAGACAATGAAATCGCTACTATAGTATTGCCATCGTGTTCAAGACGTAGTTATTGTGGAATATGCGATGATGAGGGTGGTGATGGTTTTGCACTCGTTTGTGGGCATTATTTCTGTCGAGAATGTTGGGCGCATTATGCGTTCCTCAAAATCAGACTCGGTCAAGCTCCAATTACGTGCATTGTAGGTTTTATTTAAACTATTTGATAATTTCCAATGTAATATCTCAATACCGCTCAAAACTGAATCGTGAATAAAATGAAGCATAAAATCGTCTTCTTTACAATTATGTCATTTGCCATCAAGCCTATTAAACTTACCCATAAGGAGGGCAAAATGAGCAATATGTATGTGTTTAGAAGCGTGATGTTGCTTTTGCTTTCATTTTATTCCAGTGAACCCATCGGATTCTAGTGGTTCATATTCCGTTCTCGTCTAATATTGCATGTCTTAGCCGTTTTAAACGTAGAGGATTGTAGTTGTATATTTGCTGATTTGCGCTGATGTCTTTAGATAGTGTTGCATCCACAATGTATATCCAGAAATCCGTGTTCCCGTTTTTTACTGCAAGTTGCCTGCTGAGGATGGTTGATTCTCCTTTTCCATCTATGCTGCTCGAGGATAATTGTCGATGCGTATATTCAATCACATGTAGCCTCAGTGGTGTGGTTGATCCATTTTTTTCATTCAATTCTTCCTGAATGGAGCCGTTTTGCATATATATACCGAATGCTGGAACTTCAAAGATATCTTTTTTAAGTAATTCTCACACAATATTAGTACATCAATACAGAAAAAAAGAATGCTTAAGTTCAAAAGAAGGTAATTGATTCTTATAATCAGTTCTCGCTTGTAAAAGATTCTTCTTTCAGGAGTACAAGTGTAATGAATTCCTTAGTCCTGAGCATCTGTTGTTGATACTGCCAATCGCAGTATGTGATCAATATGAGCGTCTACTTTGTAACACTCAATTAATAAGATCGGAATGGATTTATTGTGCAAGATGTACTCGAGTTATGCACGTCGATTGCACCAATGAAGGCAATATGGTTGCGTTATGCAAATGTGGAGCAGCGATGTGTGCGAAATGTGGCGAACGTATGCATATGCCGTTGTCTTGTGCGGATGCGAGATTTTATTTCGACGCTGTCGAGACAAATGGTTCGTTGATGTGATCCATGGTTTACCGTCCTATAAGACTTCACACGACTATGGTCTATTAGCATGGCCATGACTTTATAGTTGGCACAGGGGACGGAGGAGATCTTTTGTCTGATGATTTTTTTTTCTTGAGGAGGGAGGGGGAGATAAATTTGAAGCTTTGCAAGAGATGAGAGGAAGATCCAGCAAACACGAAATTTTACTTATGTGTGGACTATTGCTGCTGAGATGAGTTTTAACATTTTGTTTTTTTTTAATTAATTTTTTTTTAATTTTAATTAATTTATCAAATTTGAAATGCTTTGATGGCACAATTCTTCTGTCCACTCCTCCCCGCCTCTTCTCTTATGACACGATAATAATGAAGTAATATCACTGGATTATTGGATATATAGCACGTAGTTCACGATGCGGTTAAGTCACTAGAATGAGGATCAATTTTCAGGTCGTAATTTTCACGTAACAAGTGAAGAACGTAGCGTAATGGTAAAACAATGTCCAGAATGTGGTCTCTTCTGTGAGAGAATCGATGGTTGCAATCATATGGAATGTCCTTGTGGCGCAGATTTTTGTTATGTTTGTGGTAAACCGTTCTTTGGCGAACGTAACGATCACTATAAATGCTCCACCGATGTGACCGTGGTAATCGTTTTGATGTGTCTCCTATCGTAACAAATGAACTTCTAGCAGGAGAGAGTAAGCGTGCATGAATATATCGCATGCTTTCATCTATGAGGTAGTGTAAATAGCCAGTAACCAGTAGTTGGACTGGGCGAACAACCGGCAATTGGATGCGACGTCCGAGATGTTTATTGAGAAGGCAGAATGAAATAGTATTTTATTTTTAAAGAGAATATGGCGGGTCTATGAGCGGAAGTGCTACGAATAATGCAACCTGCTTATAGAATTCTTCCAAATTGTTTCATCGTTCTTACAGTCTCATATGGTCATCTCGTGGTAAGAAATTTTCTGATTGAAAAACAAGCTATATTGTAAAAAACGTATTGAAATTCAATTAATAGGATTGTTAGGAGCAGTCTTCCTTTTGCGACCACCAAATCATGAGTTCTAATGGTCCGCTTAGTTTGATTGCAAAAGATGCCCAATAATTTTACACTTTTATGTAGTTGCCTTTTGTATCTATTGAAATTGCCTGCTTTTTCCCTCAAGTTTTATAGCGTGGTTGTGAGTGACTGACTTCCTGATTAATGCCGACATTTAAGGCTAATTCTTCTAATAGAAAAAATATGAGGAAGGAGGTAGGAGAGAAGGAATACGAGGGTTTCCTGTATATAAATTCTATATCATTCATTATAATTCTATATCACTGATTGGATATATTATAATTTCAGAGAGTGGACCTCTTTGACGTCCCAAAAATTGCATTCAATAAGCTGTCATTGGCGATGTTCGATGAATGTGTACGCCTTCGTCAAGCAAGAGAAGGACATCAATTGCACACATTTCGCAAGCATTTAACTCGAATACTTCGTCACGATTATGATGAAATTTACCGAATTCTTCAATTGTATTGTGCTGTAAGTCAACTATTAGTTGTTGCAGATTGTGGGTAATCTCTGAATTGTTCTATAGTTGAAAAGGCTCGATTCACATATCGCAGATCCATCGTATACAATGTCTGCAATATAACCTTGAAAGGTCTAATATTTTAGGAGGTTATTTTCAATATCAAGAGGCCAAAAGTTTCAATGTTGATTTTTATTTCTCAGGTTGTTTACATATTAAGAATATTTTTGTACTATATGAGTATAATGGATTGGTTTTTGCGTTCACTTTGCTTTGAACGGTTTTTACCATCACTTCCCGCCTATGTAAATGCAGCCCTGAAAACTTTTCCTGATCCATGTGCGACGTTGTGCTTTAATGCTTTTACACTTTTGGTGTTTGATGAGCAAAATTGCACATTCGTTATCACAAGTATCAGCTAATATCGATGATAATTTGTTATCAGTGGTCGCTTTTTCAGGCATGTGAATCGTTGGAATTGGGAGTATTAGGAAGTCACTTGTTCCGTCGTCAGATGAGACATATTGAAGATAAGAATACGCTTATGAAAGTTACTATGGTCTCCAGTTCTTTAAGTGCATCACTTTTGCGTCTTCGCTTCTTCGTATGGGATTTGTTGAGAAAATCTCAAGTGAAGTCAATGAAAAGGACCAAACTTATCGAACTTAAACTGCGCATTGAATCTTGTCTAAGAGAATATCTACTGGAAGCATCTAAAGGGGCAAGGATTCCTGTGTTGACAACGATCTAATATGATTGGTCCCATCGTATGTATGTATCCTTTTGGTTGCTTTTCTTAACGTTCAGTATTGTCCACTTTTCAATCAAACTTTTATCTAGTGCTATTTGCTTTTGTGCCTTATTTTAGAAATTACTGATAATTCTTTTTGCATTACTGAAACTGTGATCTGTTTTTTCTTTTTCTCCATTATTGTTTAAATTTTTCACAATATATCTCTTCACCTATATTTATAGGGTAGTAGTATCTTAATATGAAATTCTACTAATTTCAATTGGCAATATGGCAGCTCACCCATCTTAGTCTTTCTCCTCGTATATTCTTTTCTACGGGTTTTCAGCCTTCATCAGCGCCACTTTTTTTTTATCTCTATCAAATGCGTTGATGTGAATTTGTCGAAGAAATTCGACG
The DNA here is from genome assembly GCA_037389465.1 of Baylisascaris procyonis. Classification (NCBI taxonomy): domain Eukaryota; kingdom Metazoa; phylum Nematoda; class Chromadorea; order Rhabditida; family Ascarididae; genus Baylisascaris; species Baylisascaris procyonis. The sequence goes on along the minus strand of JAZARR010000153.1, from coordinate 7,610,505 downwards.
ATGATCTCCTGAGTGACTCAAAGCAATGTCTCGAACAAAATTTGGCTATCATAGCTTCACGTTCCAATAAACACTGTCTAATTATTAGAGATCATAGAAATTTCTGGATATAAATGGTAGGGCGAGACATTTCTGTTCAAATATGCAAGAGTATCAATTTTTCCCATCGTGAATAAGTGAGTAATTGAAGAATTGTTTGAAAAAAAAACACTGCAAAATATTAAAAAAAATTTTACCATTCGCACAAATTCATGACAGCTGATGAAAGTTTATAGAAATGTTATCGGTGAATGTGAAATTTTTAATATCTTCGATGCACTTTTCCATTCGAATTATTGAGGGGAGCAAGTGGACCTTTCGATTTGCGAGAAACTGATATAAAGAGGTGTTAAGTGCGTTCTCATTTTTAGGCATTTCAAAATTTAATCGATCAGTTTGAAGTTTAGTATGGAGAAGCTTCATATGATGCATATTTTATATATATATCAAATTTCATAACATCAACGATTTCGAGAACTCGTCCTCTGCAGATTTGTATCGCCTATATTCATTACGAGGATAAAAACTTTCCACTGCATTATTTTTTATGGTTCATATAAGAGATGTTCTCATCGAACAATTAGATGTGTGAAAGCTATTCGCGAATGACTTAAAAATTGATTGATATCTTTAAAAAATTTCACTTCTAAGTTTCGAAATTTAGAGTGCTGAGTTCAGCATCTCAATTTCCAACATGAGTATCCGTTACGATTAGGCGGCATGGTTTTACCAAACTTTGGTAATGGAAGTCATGATTTCGAAGCGGAAATCTATCCTTGTATTCCATGGAAAAAGTATTGTTTAGAATTAACTAAGAAGATATTTAAATTCTGTGTTGCAAATGTCGCGGTATAGGTCCCTGGACTATGATCGCGAAGCTTTCGTCATATACTATCGCCTCTTCGCAAGCCAGCATTGTCCTTAAGTATAGTCCCGTCATTTGAAGCGTACAAAAGTCCTTCACATGCATAGTCTTTGGCCAAATCCTCGTAGGAATTCATAGTCTAAATAAGGAGATCCTTCATGCGAACTTCTAATGCATTCTTTAGAAAACCGATGAGTTCAATTTGATCTCGCGCTTTGCTACTTAATTGTGAAAATTTCCTCAATCATTTCAGTCTAAGACGATATTCACGCTTATTCAAAGAAATTGAAAATGTCACGCACAAAGTTTACAATTGATACGCAAGATATGCAAAATTAAGATTGTAGATAGGAATTTTCCGTTTTTATGAATTGGAGTTTAGAATGAACTCCTGAAACGCATTGTCGAGAATGAAACGTCATCCATCTTCGCGAATAAATTTGCGTCATTTAATGTGCATTCCATTTTCAGTTTTTTCTAACAAATACTTGAGTTATTTGCATCATTGAATCACAGTTATCTCTATTACTATCGTTTGTTTTGAATATATCTTCATCTTTTACTGTGTGTATACATTTGTACATTATATGGATATATTTCTTTTTATTATTTATTTCATTTCATTTTAGTCTTTGAAGTTGATTTTTTTTTCTTATTGCACTCTTCTCTTCGAAAATACTATTAGTAGTGATCATTGTTCGTAAGAGTTTTAGCCAGAATGATTTCTGCCAGCAAACGTCGACGATAATCTTTGCCATTAATATTGCAGCAGCACTCCGTTTTCCCTCACTTCCACAATTGCTACTTTTTATGTTGCCTTAGAGCGTTATCTTTGATTACTCCTAACCTTATCGATTATACATAAATGTTTCACTATTATTAATGCTTATAGGTGCATTGCTATTTCATTCTACGATGAATCGATCATATAATAAGTACAGTTCAAATTTACATTAATAGTGCTAATGTTTGAAGCATTTACTGAGCAATGATGCAATGTGTTTTTATTATTAGAATGATGTAACGTATTTCTTTTGGAAAAAGAAGCAATAATATTTATAAGGAGCAAAAGCAACAATGAAATTTTTCTTAAAACATAACTAACTGGAAGCGAATCTCACTCATAATTCAGGTCATACTTCAACCAAAAAATTCTAACAAATATTGTCATTAAACTGTTCAATTTAATTTAATTATCGACAAAAAATCTTATAATTTCAAGCGTAAAAAACAATATTCGAAAGAACAGCTTAATGAACAATCTTGTTTAGAAAATATTACAAAACTGTGACACAACCGTTGAGAAAGGTTTAATTGATAAGTGCACGCCTTAATTAATTACTACGAATTTGTAAATTTTAAGCTACATATTTTTCCTCTCTATTCTTCATCTCTGCACAAATCTCTTTAATAGGGTACAGCCTCCAACCTTTATCAACTTATCATATTGACTTTCCATATCTCTAATTAAAATTTAAAAAATTCAAATCTGATGAAATCTAACAGGTTTCTTTTTTCTACAAAGACGATAAAAAAATGCGAACAAGTATGTCGACTTAAAAAAAAATCGCACATTTGATTCTATTTGGTGATAATACAGGCGTTGCCTGAATTGAGAAACAAACCTTAGAAAACGAGAACAAAGATGACTGCATGGACTCTGATCGTACGCGCAGATTTACTAATCCATCTTCCTACAGGGTGATAGTGAAATGACTTCCTCAAACAATGAATGTCCCGGTCGTTATTCGAAACAAGACACCGCAGAATTTCTTTCTGTTCAATTAGTTATAGGAATTTGTTTCTATTTGATTTCTTAATATTAATAAGAGCAATGGAGCGAATATCCTGTAAGGTGTTACCTAGGAGGTTTCTGCTAGTAATTGTTTCCCATCCTCCTAATCCTTTCTATTGGCAGGTGACATCATTATTGAATGCAACAAGAACTTTAAGAAGGACCATCACAAAGAAAAGAAATTCCTAAATAGAACAAAAAACAGCTGAGTCTGAACCCGCTAAATGAACGCCTGATACTTCAATCATTCCGCTATTTACTAGAGGCGTCCATATAGCCGGATATTGGCTAAAATTTAAGTGAAATATTTTTGCTGACGTGCACTCATAAAAAAAAAAACCTTGAAGAACGATGAAATATGAGACTCTGAACATACGAGTTTTGATTGCTACTATACAGCAACAACAAATAAACAAAAAAAAAAATTCTAAAATTAACATAGAAATTATCAACTGTAAGATACACAACACGCACACATGCACACATGCACACACGCACAATAGCAATCGACAATCGCCGATATGATATTTAAATGCGAAAAAAAAAGCAAAAAAAATTTGGCAAATATTATTTGAAATTCCAATAAAACGCATTAGTAGGCAAGTAAGCTGAGGTGGCATCATAAGACATCAACAACACATCATAGAAATTATGCTATAAATGATGAACAAATAAAGGTGTTGCAAGGCGGAAATGAAATGAACGAACCGATCGGATTATGCTAATTCTTCAATGAAGTCAGCTATGGCGCCGTATCAAAAAATTGTGCAATATTGTCCACCGATGAATATTCCATGAGAGATTTAATTTAATGCAATCTATATGCAACATCCGTATTATTCCCAAAAAAATGAACTCCGTTTAAGCTCATTCCGCAACACCGCTATTTGCCCATCAAGAAATTAAATGAAGTAGCTTATGCGGCTACGTTACCATTATTCGACGTATAGCTCTATATATTTTAGCACGTATATATGGCAATGAATAGCAGCTCTCTCATTCCCTTATTCACACAATTATCTATGCCTATGAAATATAGATGATAACGAGATATTTTCATATTAGCCTGATGTACTACATGAAGTTATTTATTTTCATAACATACTCAGACAAAATACTTACAACATTCGAATCCCATCAGATCTGACTCGTTGAATCGACCCTACTATTTCATTTTATTGACCAACAATTTGAATGTGGGCCTGCTAAAGGTAAGAACAATCCATTTACTGGATTGTTTTAACTTCATAGATTGAATGGATTAATCAATAGATGGAAATGGATCATCACATTCACTCAACCATTGTAAATGTGCTAATGCTACCTTCCTTTTGCTCAATGTCCTCCTCATCACCTCCGCCGTGTTTATTCTCTCGCTCGCCATATGCGGTGACACGTAAGCGTCTGTTAGACAATAGGTTAGCAGTCTCTTTGGAACATCTCACATTTCCAAAAATTCGCATGCGAATGCATGGCTCTCTCATGCCAGTTCGCACTTCATAGTTTCTCCATATGCAATTCGACGAAATTTTATATTTGCCAAATGTTTGAAAAAATATTTCCATATAACACTGGTTGCTCAAATATGAACATTTAGTTCGCATTTGAACTTCCTTCAATATTTTCAGTCCAAAAGAGTCGAGCTATTATAACATAATGAGAGAATGCTACTTATTTGCCAGGATTATGCTGCTCTTGTATGAGTTGCAGTAAGTTGAAGTTTGGCAATCGTCCATGTGTACTTGCTCCGAGCGACATTTGCGCTTGCTGTAGTAACCGAACCATTTCGGTTATTGCCGGATTAAGAGTGCTCGTATTCGATACATTCGTTTGTATCGATGGTGTGAAGATGCCAATTGGAACAGAACTAAAAATAAACTATTTCATGAAAATCGAAAATCAGCGAGTTGAATTTTCTCTGCTCCTATATTTAGAATGTTATTTGTTTTATTAAAAAAAGAAAAATAAAATACTTTCTCTTAAAGGTCAAAATTAAATGATGTATTTTTCCTCGTCTTATATACTTCTAGAACAAACGTATAAATGTTCCATATGCAACGAATGCCTCCATACTAAATGTTTTGTCCACACTTCTTTTGCTTATAAATCGTGAAGAGATACAGAGACTATATATACTCCAAAACATAATTCCAAGAAAACATTAGATAATCGTCGAGCCTATTAATTACTGCATCGATCGATAAGTGGGACAGAGCATAGTAAAAGAAAGTAGAACATTTCTATGTTGTCTATGGTCGATGTTAGTGCAACGCTTCCGGCAGCAGCGATAATAATTCTAGTCAGTTCTATTTTTTGCCGCCTTATCTTTCAAATTATACTGCAAAAAGCATTCTTTTTTAGAGAGCCATAAATTGCAAAATTTTATCATAGAGATTTTAATTTATCGGCGAAATTTTAGAATGACGTTGAGCAAAATAAGTGTTATTCGACTAACCTTGGCTCAATATTGAAAGCATTTGTCGAATGTTTCAACTCCAATTTTCCATTAGTAAGATCAAGAGGGGTAGATGCTTCGGCATTTTGACATGAGCTCTTTGGTTGCTTTACAGCCTGAAATATATGAACTTTTCTATCACGTTTAAATAATATAGAAGAGAGAAATTAAATTCTGAAGTAGCAACAAAAATATTTCGAATACACTCTAATATTATTCTAACAGTAGCAAGAGATATCAGTTATCAAATAGCTTTCTAAACGGCTTAATGACTTTACTGAAAAGCATTAAATTTGGATAAAAAAAGAAACTCCGACTGATCGGCATAAAGTGTTTATTCGAATATATTACCTCAAGAAACGACAGCAACTTTAATTCAACTATTACATGCGTTAATGTTTTTGCTCGATGCTGCTAATGGATTGATATGTTAAGAGATTTCCTGAAAAAAAGGATCAAATAGGTGTGCTATTTCGACTAAATATTTTATTAAAAAGTATAATTATAAAGAAGGCGACATTTTTTTACTTGAATACCAGAATATAAAATCAATTACCTTGAGATATAATAATAATATCAAATGAATTATAGCACCATCGTGCGATCGAGTACAACCTAGCTTACCTTAGCATCATCCTCAACCGATAATTTTACTGGTCGTTCACTTTTGCGTTTTCGTGTACCACCACAATTCGCAACATTTTTCTCCATTTGTGTTGGTTGATTTGAAATAGTAACCGTTGATTGTTCACTACAACTTGGTGATTGCGATGCACGAGTGGTTACATTTAAGCCAGATGCTTCCGATGAGCCAACTGAGAATGGTGTTGCTTCCTGAAAAGAAAAAAAAAAAATTCTAAAATACCAAAAATTGATGCAAGCGATAGATGAATCATTATATTTCTAGTTGAGCAAACTTATATTCTAATAGTAGAATAGAAGTAATCCTTATTCTTAAAACCTAACTGAGGGTTTTTCTATGCTAATTGTCTCAAGTTATATTTCAATATCGCTAAGTTGAATGCTTCAACCAAAAAAAAAACCAGGAAATATGCCGTTGATTTATTCCTTCTAGGAATTAATCTACACTAAGATCTTACAAATCCACCATGCTATAACTACTCTTATATCATAAGACGAATGTTGCATATGCTTGGAAAGTATTTAATATAGAAGATTTAATAGAATCAAAACTCATTATCAACAATAATACTATACTTACGCGCTTCGCAACAATGAAATTGTCGTGAACCGTTTCACTCTGAAAACCATCGAATTGCCTTTGTGGTGTTGATGTATGCAATTTTGGATTCGGATTCGCCGAATGTCGGTTTCTAAACAATATGCATAAATTCTTTATCAATGATTTTTCAAAAAATCGGTAATCACTTCATAAAAAATTTGATTGCATTAAAGGTTTGACGCGATTCTATTGTTGGCAACTGTTGCAAAATCGTGCAAAAGTTGCCATACGCGTTGACTTGCCAAATTTGCTTTCATAATGCTCTAACGTTGCGCATATGATCTATTACCGATTCAGTGTAGGCATTACTTCTATGGATCAAAACCGTTAAAGAAAAGACGCTTCGCGTTATATAACAATTAAGCTGTATTGATGTATCTGATGATTAAAAATACTAAGCTCTCAATTCTTTTAATTTATATCGTTTCAATAGATAATGCATAGCAGCTTAGAGAAATTAGAATACAATCGAGGACTTTTGAAGGGAAATAAATAGATGCGATGAATACGACTGAACGTTTAATGAGATTTGAATATAATCATCAAAATTCAGAGATATTTATCATAGATTAAAATCTGCAATGACTCTACGAGTATTAATTTATTGAACGTTTGAATTGTTGTGGTTAGATTTTCCTTTGAAAAATTGAAATCAAAATTTTTCAAATCTCATATTTACTCAAAAATCTCGATAGCATTTCTCAGTAAGGGATCTCTCCTCTAAGAAATTGCGTCAACACATCAAACCTGCTTCTTCGAGATGAGAACATCATTTCGCATCCATCCACCGTACATTTATGCATCTCTTTAAGATGAACAGCACTGTTGTGAATTTTTAGTGCACCTTTATCGCAGAACGTTTTCAAACATTTCATACATTGTACCCGTCGTTTTCCTGTATTTTTCCCACTCTGAAAAGTAATTCTTTTCTTTTTCAATGTAATTGGGGCTTCATTAGGCAATAAAAATGATGTATAAACGTCCAGTTCGAACGCTTTGAATTTTCGGTGAAAATCTTTAAAAATCATTCATAGAGAATTCACAAGAGAGAGTTCTAATTAAAAGCTTATGCGACTTTTCCTTGCCGATGCAAGTTTTAAATATCTAAAGTATAAGTTCAATCATTCGTACCAAATCCAAAAATCCAAATTGCACAAACACTTCGGCAAGGGTAGAGGAATTTTTTCATTTCTTCAAAGCGAACAGTGGCCGCATAGGCCGGAAGGATATTTGCTATTGCATTCGACCTCATCAGGCCAATCGTTTCAAATAATGAAGCGCAATCATTTAGGAGTTGCAGAAATCGTCCCGAAAGTAAGTCGCTTTTCGTTGCAGGCAATAGATGGTTTGCGAATTTTATAACATTTCGAACTATTAATAAATTATACAGTGAAATCGAAAGAGACTAGAGATAGAATCACCTTTTTAGAGTAGCTCATCCAACTAAATGTCAAAATCGGAGCTTCCGTTGCTCGCGAGTCGGATCTCCAGGACAGATAGACGGACAGACAAACCACGTGCATACGTGCAGATATGCCATCGTCATACTGGGTCTTTGCAAGAACTTGAAGGGTGTATAATAAACTATGGCAGTATCAAATACGCCGTTAGTAGCAGCAAAGTGTCTGTGATGTTTTGCAAAGCGTTCGGTGGGATAAACCGAATATTTTAACGCAGAGCTAGAAAGTGTTGAGAAGTCAAAACGCAGCTGTAGTGGTAGAAATGTGCTCTTGATTGCAATCCGCATCTCGTCTTGATCTTTAATAGGCCATAGAAATCAAATGGTGCTGATAGCTCTTCGACAAAAATAATAAAGCATGATTGCCCTTTTTAATGTTCAGAAATTTGTATCACCTCAAATTTCTTCTTTTTACTTTGGCCCGGCAATAGACACACCAGTTGATTGCTGCACTACCATCTTATGTTCTCTTTAATATAGCTGTACATAAATCTACCTTGATTTTCGGTTCGCCGACATCCTGTACGGAAGAGGCAGTTTCGAATTTGATAGGTGCCTCCTCAACGATAGTTGCCCTTTCGTCATGGCATTCCTCTTTTGGGGACTCATCGACATCCTTCAACATATCGGTTGTGATGTGATCGCCATTTGCAGATGCCTCACAGCCGCTTGTTGACTCGGATGCTTGCGACCCTTCAATGTTATACCTTATTCGCATTCAGCAAAGTCTTCAGACTTACCAACTTAATAAAGAAATGTTTTTTGCTATGATCAAGGCAATAGTAAGACAGGACAAATGAATAAACTGACTACCGGAAATTAAACGTTGATTGCTTGAGAAGGACGATATTAATTGATAGAAAAGAATGCAAATTTGGTAATTCATGCGGTTCAATAATATAGATGATGCAACTACCTCAATGAATATGAAAACTGAATGCTACTTTTCCAATAATTATTCAAAGAGGACAGAAGTCTACACAAGGCGCCCAAATGGAAAAAAAAACGGATGAAAATATATTAAATTTTTACCCAAAAATTTTATCCAAAATCAAAGGTAAAATGGTGCTGATAGCTCCTCCCCTCGTACTGCCAATAGAAGAATGAGATAAATGCCCTTAATGTTTGTTTGAAATGATACTATAAAACAGTGAAATTCCTACGTGGTCGTCTAGGAGTGTCACAAGCGTTCTGATGGATTGGGATTAGCGGCGGATTGACGCCAACAACTGTAGGCCAATTGTGAAGGACATTCGGCATCAATGAGGTTCGAAGTGAATCGACTAAACCCGAACACGATGGCACACTACTGAAGCGATCCATTTGTTGTAATTCACACTGAATACTTGCACAATTCCAACTCGTAAGTGGTTTGCCCGTCTTTGGATCCTTCAAATAAAGTATGGTAGATTTCCTGCAGCAATGGATGATTAATCTTGAAAAGCCATATCAACAGAACATCACAACACATTACAACACGACATGATTCATTGGTTCATATTCACCTATTTCTGCAATAGAATTTCAACGTGAAATTGCCATCGGTTACTTCATTGTCGAGATGATTGCCTTCATTTAAGAGAATTAACTCATTCCAAGACCAAAACTGCCAAATTACAGATTTTTCCTTGCTGGTCTCAGTCAATTATCACTATGTGCTTCAACCGACTAACGAGTAAAGTAGCCGGAAAAAAATGGGGAAAAAATTTTTTTAAATGAAGCCACAATTGATCGGTTCCGCATTACACTTATACGAGGGAGCTACTAAAGCATATTTGAATGAATTAATGATTATATAAACAAGACATATATATATCCAAAAAAGTTCCATAGGATGATACACTTTGTTTTTTGAAATATACAAAGGTAACAAAAGTTGGTCTGCTGTGGAAGTGCTTTAAATCAATTCGTTTATAAAACTTAAACCATAGGAAAAATTACTCATCAGTTACATGTTAAGAATATCTATTAGTACAAAAAAAAGATGAAAATTATTAAAGTTTCGATTTCTTCAATGAGAAATTATAAAGTGACAGCAAATAAGAAATTTCGAACCAATTGTCAAAAAGGAGAATAATTATGCAAAGCAATCGAGAGTTACAATTTGAAACATGAATAGATGCATATTTTTCGGGAATGGAATGCCACAAAATGAGTAGATGAATCGACTCTCCCCATCTACGAAAACTAACTAATCAGGGTCATGTGGATCGACCCTTCATGACCAATTTTGAATGCAATTCAATATTTTTGCATCCGGCAATTATCTCTATGCAAACAAAATATTAAGATTTCTGAAAGTCAAGTGGCTCAATATTCGGATTACTACAGCCATAAGGATCATTCACTACATAGTAAGCACAACACAACAAATGTACAACATACACTGAGTTGCACCCAGATAAACGCTTTAAGGGGTAAATTCCCTTGACTATTCTCTATCCTCGAGGCGACATGTCGAAAATTTGAATGCATAAATTTATGCAAATATTATCGCCTAAATGCAACCGATGAATAATCTTGGTGCAACTCGATTATGAAAGTAATTACAATCTCACTCTAAAAGCACTCCTTCGCTGCTCAGATTGGGCCAACGAAACTGCCGAAAAATTCTTTAGCTTCGTCGACAATTCCATTCTGTAACATAGAATTTACAGCACAAAAAATTACATCAAAAATTAACTACTCGAGATTTTATCATCAAAATAAACGATCATAGAAGTATATTCACAATAAAAGTTGATGTTGAATAAAAATATGCGAGAATGGAGTTCAAGATCAAGATTCACTCATTAGCCCTCCTTTGCCCTCTCGCTCCTACTTTCTCTCTGTCGAGTGCTAACTATGGACCTTATTCATTATCACGAAATATGGCAATTTCGAAAAAGAAAGTAATCAAGTAATTCGAAACACTCGATGAATGATAAACGCATATTGAAATAAAAGAAACAATACGGCTAATGCCGTAGAACTAAATAAGCCTGTTTAATCGTAGCATTCAAGCACATTAGAAACCTATTATTGAAGATACCCATGTAAATGTAAAAGAATTGAAAAGCAATAACGGTTTCTATTTCATTTATTCCATTAGAACAACAAAATAGGTGGATATCACAAGTATAAGCCGAAAAAAAAGAGTGCCAAAGAGCTGCAGAAGCTTGAAATCAACAATGTCGTCAAATGCATCGATGATTCAGCAATAAGGAATTTAGTGATTGCGAATGATCAAAGCAACTGCATGAAAGGACGATATAGCGAAGTCGTTTTTATGCTTGACACAAATCCTGCTAGTCTATCTTTCTTAATCCCTCAGTAAAGCTATTTCAAGGTGACGTAATTGGTGTCATTTACGCAATCATTTGATGATTGAAATCTAGTTGATTTCATATCGCATTATTCAGTTTTGTTCTCTTCTATACACCTGTAAATAATAAGCTCCTATACATTTAGTTATTTACATACTCTATGGGGCAATAGAGAATAACTGCCCGAAGATATGAAACGTTCTAGAAATACCCACTTAAGGAAATTATTTTCCCGAAAATTTTGAGCAAAAGTGAACTAAATTCCCACTAGGAAACTTTCGGGAAGTAGGAACTAGTAGAAGTCATATAACTCGGGAAGCACAACGAAGGGATTTGTATTATTATGGCGCAAAATGAAAAAAAAAGCAGGAACATTCACCAATCATACATTTATGCTCACCTGTCGAAACATAGCCTTGCAAGTGTGGGTCTCTGAAATCTTCTATCTTTCAAAAACAGCCATAATATCGTTCCTAGAAAAAGCCATATATAACTCATGCAGAGCAGGTAGAAATCGTTAGCAATTTCTTATGCACCCAATCTTGAAGCAAGTCGGAAGCTTACGTCAGTCATCCAACAGTTCAGTACGAAAAAAGGTCAGATCAGTCTAACTCCTCTCGAATTCGATCTCGAGAAGATCTCTAGACAATTGTGAAACGAAGAGCACGACCCAAAGGCGCCTAACTGTAATGAAACAACAACGAAACTTCGACTACCTTTAGATCATTTTTCAATGCATAAACATAGATGTTTACTCGAAGCTATCACAGCTGCTTTCCGTGATTTTGGCCGACGAATTAGAACAAATGGCAATACGCAATAAAGTGATTTTTCGATTTGGAGCTTTTCTAATCTTCAAGCAGAAGTTATAATCTATATATATATATATATATATATATATATATATATATATATATATATATATATATATATATATTCACATATACTCCTAAATGATATCATCATCTAAATAAAGCGGCCAAGTTGTTATGTCGACATTACCCGCTTAATACTTGCGCTGGCGACAGGTAAGTTAAGATGCTTGCTTCGTTAAGCTACATTATGACGTAAACCTAGGCAGATTTTTTCGTTCTTTATACTTATAGGTTTGCGAAGCATAAATCCATTTTTGCTGGAAATTGAACGTTGTGATCTTGCACATATCCTTTTTCATAAATTGATTGATGTAGAGAGCGGCGATCTATTTTTAAAAGTTTTATTCCTGAGCTATATAGGACCCAGACTTCAATCCGAATCGAGTTGGGTTCTTGACAAGAAATCCATTACTATTATATAGCTCGCCACTGTCTACGGTGTATGCTATGTTTCGCTTAGCAGAAAATTTAAAAAAAAAAAAAAAACGCTGCAAACACATTTATTTTTTAGATGCACCATCACTTGTTACAAGCCATAGGGTCGACTTTCACTCGAAACGGTGAAGTGAGGCTGTTATGCTTGTTTCCATGTCTGTAGTCTTGAAGAACGTTAAAGAACGTGCTAGAAATATACCGTTTGTTAGGAGTCGCTAAACACTACAGCAGTACTGAATCCTGGTTCAGTTGAACTATTGATAAGTGGATCATTTCTTGCCTCTACCTTTGCTACACCGACACTACTTAAAAAGAGCACTGAATATTTTGTCAACGTTATCCTTACTGCTGAATTGGTTGAATTCACATTTATATACTCCGCTCCTTTATAGCGAAAGAGTACTGTATTAATTCCTCATACGCACCTGCACGACTTGCCATCGTTCACTATTTTTTTGTGTCCCCTTCAAGGCTATCTCCTCTTTTAGTGCCTAATTTTCTGAATTCTGAAGAGACCATAAGGACATTTTCAGTCAGTCGAATGCGAAGACAAGCTTATCATACTCAAGCAGTGGTAGATTGATGAAATCAGCAGAAACAAAGGAAGTAAGAAGACAGGAAGATGTGACAGGAAAATGTCAATTCAGGCAACGATGAGAGGACTATTTCCTACCTCACATTTTTCTTATTTTATAAAGCTCCTTTTCCTATTTTCCACTCCCGAAACTGTTCCATCGGGTTCACATCTCTACGAGCATGACATGAAATAAATTACAAGAAATTGATCGCAGTGAAGAAGAACACAGCTTGACACTAACCTCACCACAGTAATATGCAGCAGTTGAATAGCATCTGACTAGAAATGCAATAAAAGCAATTTTGTGCATGCATGTGTCACTATGTAATTTCGTTTGAATGTCTCCCTAAAATTGGTGATTGTAGGGATGGTTGAAGGCGCAACGAATGGGTCATAAGGTGGATGATTCTTGCAGCTAGCTGGATAGCTTTTGGTGTTAGCCGCTGAGAAGGAAGCAATTGTTAGACACATCACCAAATAAGATGGACTGCTATCCACATCGCCTAAGACACATTCACTGCAGTGTATCGATGTCAACGAGGCGCACATTTTATGAGACACACACCGATCGTTGAAGCTTAGGTGCCGAATGCTCTAGCGATCGCAAATCACCTATGCAAATCCATCGTTCAATGAACAGACAATATCTGCAGAGGTTATTTCTCACCTAAAATATCATTAAGAAGTTTATTTTCGTTATTCTAAAGTAGAAATTTTATTTATACTTTTCATTAGTAAAGTTGCATTGGTAAAGTCGTATAAAGTGCCACGAACTCGTCAGCCTAGACAATATTGAAGGCCTCTATCAAGACCGTCAAACGACTTATACTCCCAGAGTTGCTATTTTGAATGGCACAAATACACCGGTAACCAGGAAACAATAGACAACTTTGGTTATATTTCAATGCACTTTAGGCCTGTATAAATGCCGTAATAATCTTTGCAGTGTGATTACCTATAAAACACTATTTGCATGGCTAGACGATTTGTTAAAGTATAGATAAAATTAATAATCAACAATATTCGAAATAGTAATGGTAATAGATTGTACTCAAATAATAGTATGGGAATTAATATTTTGACAGTAACTAATAACATTTTGAAGATAAATGGAAAATTGCCTTCAAAATAAAGCGTAAAAAGCCAGTTATTTATAATATATAAGGAGATTCCACTTTCGACAATTCTATTCGACAGTCGTTTAATCGAGAAAACGAATTACGTATCGGTGCTTGAATGACATCCTCATATGCTCAAATATATAAGTCTGTCATTGTTCGAAATTTCGAATTTTTCGTTAGATTTTGCTTGGAAAATTAAGATGAGTTTAGAATTCATGACTTTATTAACTATCGAATTATCGATATCCCAAACAGCTAAAAAATTATACTCATCCGACATCAATTAGAAGAATTTTTCCAACAATTTATATTCTAATTAGCCAAAACAAAAAGAGAAATATAATGTTTTAACAGATTAGAATGCCTCAAAAAAGAAAATATTTGATGAATTCATAGAGAGAGTTAAGGAAGCTTGTCAAATGTCAAGTGCAGTTAAGCATATGAACAGCAGTAAAATGAATAATGCGTATTTTTGTATTTCAAGCCAATGCTTTCCATAGTCATGGCTATATATATATATATATATATATATATATATATATATATATATATATATATATATATATATATATATATATATGTATACCCAAAAATTGATTATATTTGTATCTAATCAATTTTTGGGCAATTTGTTCAAAACATTGTTATCTTAAAGTTCCTAATCAAGAAAGGATGACATCGGGAAATGAGTGGAATATAGAGTTTCTTAGGGCTGCAAATCGGGTTTAATAAATAGGAATTTAATAAGGCTCGGTATGTTTCTGAACTGAAACTTTTTCTTGCAAGTTTCAACTATAAGTTCACGTCGGGATTCGTTATCACTTTTCAAAGTCATCTGATATCACCGTTTAATTCATATACCTTTGATATCAGCAATGAGCAACGTTCCAATTTTATTATGAAAATTGTAAAATTCATTCACACTCTGTCAAGTTCTGAGTACTCAAATATCAAATAATTTTCACGGAAAAATCCCATTGTTCAACAAGAAACAGCTTTTTTCAACCTATGGCTTAATAGCAAGCAAAATAATCTTCACAAAAATAAAACTATACGATTTATTACTGCCTAACGAAACGATGTTGCAAACTAAACTGCATATTGTAGCAAGGTGCTGCAATACTAAATCTTATTCTACTAAAGGATTCTGAAATGATCGTTATCGTTTTAAGATTTAAATATCAGTGGTAAATCAAATTATTTATATTTTTTGAATTTATGTCTCCTAAACGAGGTGAAGTATCTGAAACATAATCCTCTATTCTATGTGTTAAAGCAACGAAATGCAGAACAAATTGACCATATTGAGAATATTATTGTCGAGCGGCTCAACCAAAAGGAATAAATGAGTGCAAAGGGGAAATCAAAAGAGGCGTATTGTGTGAAAAGACACAGAATTATGGTGATGTCAACTGCGAGAGCATAAGGCTGCAGTTTCACGATCTCATAAAATATGTGATGCTTCACAATGCTCTCGTCCACATATATATCACCGAAAGCTGTCTTCGCATTGCCCATTTTATGCACATAACGCGCCGTCCCCTAACACTAATTTATCCACCATTCTCCGATTAGATGCTTCGAAACAAAAAAAAATCAGCTTCTCCTCATGTTTAGCGGTGCTTCAACACACATCGTTTCATATTGCATGTTGTGCAATCGCTCGCTATACTCGACATGCGCAAAGCGACCCACCGACGCATGCCATTTGTCAAATGCTGTGTCGCCAGCCTATGCCGCCATACTCTCTCGCCCCCCCCTTCTAACTACTGTATGTGCCGACTGCCGACGCGATTGCAATTCGTTGATGACAGCCACTTGTTCAGTTAGTCGCGTCAAAGAAGAAGCACAGTTGCAAATGTCATCGAACACTCAAAAAATAAGCGATAAGCTATTCTGGAGGAAATGGAATTAAAAGAAATTCTAAGTATTAAGGAAAGACATTATCTGCTTCGGGTATAATCAAATCAGATGAGTTGCTATCACTTAAAGATACGCTATTCTCTACATTACAAATGAATGCAAATCTGGGAAGAATGATACAAAAAATGCCTAAGAAATAGATAACGCGGAAAAAGATGCAAACGTTTCCTATTAACTATGGTTTTATGGTGAAAGGTAAAGGTAGTTTTAAAAGACTAATTCGAAAATCTGTGCGAAAGGTAAATCAAATATTTGCATATTAAAGAATGAAAGCTTTTTTTGCAACGATTATTGTATGTCACGGTCGGCATTGAGAAATAGCCTGACTTAGGATATGAAAAATTTGAACCATAGATCAACGACTCAATGAATTAGGCGCTTGCCATCTATGCGAATAGTTTAAATTACCGCTGCTGACCCATAGCCTCGAAGATCCCATCATTGAGGATATATACTCAGAAAAAAAAAACCAACGACAATAAAAAAGACCCTTTGTATACCTTTAGGGGCATAAAAAATGTCAGATAAAATGCCTGGAAGACATATGAAATTGCGCAATGTATAACACTATCAGATATTATTTACTGTTCGTATGTGACATGTAATTCTAGGTCAATACGACTTCAAAGGGCAAAAAACACACATAAACGGCCACAATTCTCGTCCACAGTTCGACATATTTCAAAATATTATATATCTCTCCCTTCTGCATCTCAGCTGGCAAAACACGGTAGGCATAGAGTCGGAAGTTAGCTGTAAATTCCTAAAACTCTCAGATTGGTGGATTCCTAGAATATTGTATAGAGCGGCCGCTTTACGCTATTCCTGGAGGTTTTTTCGTTGCACAATTTTTTGTAACTTGTATTGCAACCTACGTTCTCTTATGTAGTTTGCAGTTTATTCAGTATTTTCAGCTTCTAGCTTTCTTTTTATATATCCCTTATCTTCCATAATTAGTCTACCTCTTGAAAATGAGTTAATCCACCTGAGAGGTAATCTTTGGTCCAATAATATTCCAATTAGAAAAAAATAACAGCTAAAAATTGGCAATAATACTATCTTGAACATATCCACGCATAAGAGGATTCCATCCGCATAAATCCGCATAAATAACAGCGTTTACTTTGGATCTTCTTGACCTATATTACTAGATGGATCGTTTCTTAGCTTTTATGAAAGCATTTCTATGGAGAACATATTTTGATTCCAAAAAAAAAAAAATATTGAACTCGAAGTACCATTCGGTATAAATGAACAATAGTTTTTGAAACAATGAGAATGAATTCAATAGGATCCTCAATGATTATTTCGTTTATTTACAAGGAATTAATCCACTCGGTTGCAAATGTATCAGCTATTTCACCAAATCGACTTCAATTTGGCAATGATAGAATTTCATAAGACCTTAATAGAAACAAGAGAAAATGCTATCACTTGTACAGAAGGGTTATCCAACAATGAAAACTCATTATTATTTCAGTGGAATTTCCAAAGAAGATTACTTCTTTAGGGGGCGATAAACATATTCCTACCATAACAAATATTCTTTAACTTAAAGATAAACAACATATTAGATAAGAGTTGATAGCGTTATTGGTTAGTGTAATAGCATAAAAGAATGCTGAGATCCTTATTTACATTTATAATGTTATATAGTAAACAAAAAAAAAACAAGAGAAATACCCGACCATACCATTTAAAGAATATCTCAAATATTTGATATTCTTATTGAGTGCAATAATTCACGAATTATTGATTATATGCTGAACAATTGTCCTCTTCCATTTAATTGCTAAATGAAAAAAAAAATATTTCTTATAGTCGATTAAACTATCTCAAAATACAATAAATTAGGTTGCATATTTTGATGATGACATCAAGACGGTGGTCGCAATAATACGAAGCGTTAGATTTTAAATGATACTCTGAGGCAAATTTTCAGGTCATTTTGGGGAAATTTTCGTTCGATCTTCTCTATAAGCAAGTGGCCAATTTGCCTAAGTTGGCCAATCTGGCCAAGTTCTCGTAAAAACAACTTTCTATGCAATTCTTTCTGCTTTTACTTCACGACATGGAAAAAAGTGCACTCATCTATAATCGAAAAGTTAACACAGTATAGCAAGAGGTTATAGTTTTACGACTCTGAATAGAGTTTGATATTTTAGAGAAGTATATTCGTTTAGCTAATCCTTTAAATCCATCAAAATATCTGCTAAGATATACAGTCTTAATGACGGCTGAGATATTAAAATAACAAAGAGTATTGTTATGGAAATCGATCAACATAATATTCGATAACGATTAAAAAGTTCGATGTGTATTCCAACGAAGAAAAATACTAAATAAAACAAATAAAAAACCATTTGAATAACGTGCTCACGCTCAGCAAATTAAAAATATTCCAACATCATCAAATTTGAAATGACAAATGATACAACTAGAAAAAGTTGAATAATATATTCCAAATTTTTTTTCTTACTTGATATCTAAATAATAACAGTTGTGCTTAGAAACTTCTTCAATACAAAGAAAAAAAACCATAAATTGAAAAACGAATGCAGATCAATGAAAGTAATTCAACAAAAAATGAGAGATAATTCATTGTAGCGTAAATACCCTTTTACTGCTGTGATATCGTTTTAATACAAAACTTATTTAAGAAATGAATTGTCTTTATTAGAAAATTTCCCTCTGATAAGCTGCATGAAGTGATAACTGTGATTGCAATGAGAACAGTTGATTTATTCTTGCAATGTCAGTTCAATGTTATTTCATTAGCACATTAAATTTATGAGATATTCCATAGCGTTTATGACAACGCTTATTCTCGAACAACAATATTCCACAACACTCTTTAATGCTCACTCCATTCAAAGCAGATTATATAGGTTATACGTTATAGTGTTAACGATAAGGACAACATGGTAGTTGTATTTTTTGATGGTCATATGTGACATCAAACGGAACAGCATTATAACGGGGCATCAATATATGTGAGATGGAGGAATGTGTCGATTTGCGACGATCGAAAGCTCAATTTTGCGACGACAAAGAAGAGCTACATTTGCGGCGTGACGATGAGTAACCCGTTTGGATCGCCTCTTTCCCGCTTATATTTCAAGCACATTTCCATTTTGTCGTCCGCCCTTTGCTCTTTTTGTCCCGCTATGTCTTTCAATTTGTTGTGCAACAAAGAAGCGACATGTCGTTGTTCACAGCTAACGTGAATTGCTTCCACTATGTGACAGACAGCTGCATATAAGCATCATATACACATCTCGAAAATTATCCCTAATAAGCAACAATCGTTCGGTGATAAACTAGCTTGATTTCAATTCTTCGAGCTCGATGAAATATTCGAATAAAATTCTTTAGTTCTCATTTTTTAAAGGTATTTTTTGAACGTTCTTTTAATCTCTCCCTTTCTCTCTCCTAGCCCTATCCCACTTTTGTCCATCTTAATTCACTGCCACCTGCTCAGTGCATCCGTTCCATCCATCTAAACGTCGTGATGTTGTGGAATGTCATAACACCACTGCAAGCCACTTTCGCCTAAGGGTTGCTTCCATGACTTAGTCAAATCTTCTGATGTGTAGTGAAGAGTGCGACTAAAAAAGGATGAAGGACGAAAAAAAGGTGGATTCTCTGAATAGTTGTATAATATGCAGAATAAAATGCGATTATGGTTAATAGTGCTCTCATGAATGACGTCATATCTAGCGACAAATATATTATATATAATGCAGTAGATCGCGAAAATTGATACAAACATTCACTGTTTCTATGTGATTCCATCCGTTAAAAAAACGAATCCATCTAAGAAATTTGTTAGTCGATGGATTTAATGAATATTTCTGTTAACTGGATCGAGAGGTATAATAATCGCTATGCATGGTCCTGTTTTTTCAATTTAATGGTAATTCCATGTTGAAGTAAATAACTATATAATAAAACTTAGTGAATTACATTATACAGTTTGGAAAAAAGCATAAGAAGAATAGTAAATGGGACAATAAAAAATTGAAATGAATAAAATAATAAGAAAGTGATAGCAAAATCCGATAAGAGCTTATGATGATACTATACCACTTGTGGACGATCAATAACAGATTGGCGAAGCTCACGTTACTTAATGAGGGAAAGCCAAAGTATGGAAATGGTTACGATCAGCTGCTAAAGCACTAACAATAAGCATCTCTACAACAAAGCGATGGATGAAATTTTCAGTACACTAAGTGACACAATTTGGCGCAATAAACGATTCATATTAGCAATTGATAAGCTAACTTTTAATACACAATAGTCGAAGAGGAAAGCATCATATACCCATAATGAGAAGGTACTCAACATGGACAGTGGAGAATATCCGGTACAAGTAAATGTGCTGCCACACAAAAATTAGAAGATGTGAAAAAGAACCGGAAATGAAAAGTCAAGGATAAAATAAACTGAACCGCAGCAATTGTACGCCTAATAAAGAATGACATTTGTTTTAATATAACAAACAGTTCTTCGCTAATGTTCCCCTCTCCCACCCCCACTCCCTTACACCGTTTCTCTTCCCCCTCGCCCCTAGTACCGCCTTGAAAGTGACACATTTCTTAAATTTTTCGATTGGTCTAAAGCTTTTTCATAGTACCATATCGTTCTCAATTGACCAAGAATTGGGAGGAAGTAACCAATAATCTTCCAATGACGTGTCTCATTCGAGAGCTAAAAATAAGCAAAAAAAAGCAATCATTACTGAAGGCATAACGAAATTGCTTATTAAGTAATTCGAAAGCAATTTTTTACTGAGATTAAGTAATTTTAAAGCAATATGCTTTAAGAACAAATATGTGAAAATATCAATGCGGTGATTTGCTCACCGATCGCTTTATAGGATTGAGAATATGCACTTCCAGCTTTTACGGAAGAAAAAGTAACCATATGGATGCATACAGCCATGAAGAAATAACTAATTTCTACACTATTCACTATGGCGTTTTTCTCGATAAGATGTTGCTTCTCCCATTTAAACAAATATCGGATGTGAGTATATAAGAGGAAGGAGAAAAGGAATAAGAGAATCTATACTTTATATTTCCTTCAAAATGGCAATTCCGTAACCGTTCATAGTTAAGTGATCAACTCGGAAGCAAATTAAAATCGTTGAAATTGTAGACTCTATAGATAAGAACACTTTTATTTTCGTAGATTTTAATTAAGCTTTTAGCAACAATATTCGTAGGATTTAATTATGTTTTTAGCATTATATTATAGATATGCAAAAAAAAAAAAATGTTTCAAAGTTATGAACGATACGAACTGAAAAAAAAATGTTCGTGAAGAAAAAGCAGTAATATGCGTTTTTTATATAGACAAATAGATGCAATAGAATTATCTACTAAAGAAATGACCAAAATTGTTGCTGTTTATGATGATCAGTGGACTGGCGTTAAACGATCTGAAGAATGGAGAACATCAAATCGCGCTGGCACGATGGATAGCAGATTTAAAGACTAAAGTGGTGAGAAGAGGCGAGAAAGCGATCGTTTAGCATTGGCACTCAACAAGCGTTGAAGGACATAGTCGTGGACGTGTGTTAAATGCTAGGGTTGGGTAAGATTCCCCGGGGAGGCGGGTCATTTCGAGACACTCGCCAAATCTGTCATCACGGGTGTCAAAAAACCGGCGACAACACTTTTATGGATGAATAATAGAACATCGATTTCTGGGAACAATTGCTCTTGCAGTTGCAATGCCATCCTCTGAATCAACATGCGACAACTGCTCATCACGATTTCCCTTCGCTATAATCTAATGTCATCCGGGAGAAAGGGGAGGAGAAGATTGAAGTTTGGAGTTCCCATTCGACGATTCCTCACCTCTTTCCAAATTTTTTTTGATTTATAACTCTTTAGGGAGCACCTAATCACCTTTTTGCGTCTCAAAAATTGTCGTCACCGAAATAATCACCTCTCACATAGCACCAATATGAACTAACTATCAATAGAGTTTTCTTAACGCTCAATGCATGAATTAGCGTATTTCCCTTTCATCCATTACGATATCCTTGCAAAAGGATATCGTAATCCATGAAATTACGATATTCATCATGCATTATACGATATTTTTATACTGGAAAATATTTGCAATATTTTTAATTCTTAAAAGACTTTATGCCTTCTATATGAGATTTGAGAAGCGAAAATATCAAATAGTGAGGTAATTCAATATTACTATTATTCTCTCTTTGCGATCTTCAGCATTTGCATATATTTGCATGTTTTGCACTTTTAGAGGATACCGGAAGTGGGATGAGCGAAACACAATAGCCATTTTAGCTATTCAGATTTTGAAGCAATGAAAATCGTAGAAAAATCAACTCATCGAAACTGTTAGAGACCAATTAACATATATTAAAGTGGATGATAAGATACTTTATATTCGAAAAGAAACTCTTACTTCCTTTCATAAACATTTATAATATTTGAGTTTCAATTCCAATTGAATATTTTTAACAGTTACTTTTATACAACAACTTTTATTCAATTCAATCTTGTCCATCAATTTTTAATTTTTCTCTTAATCATTTTTTTTTTTGCCTACATATATAATATTTCATAGAAGTGAACTGAATTGATTAGTATCGCTTTAAGATCGAGTTAATTTGCAATTCAGACAAAAAGAATGATGTCTGATAACGATATCACTTCTTGCAATATTTTCCGATACGTTTGTGATCTACAATAACGGGATGGTTTCGATAGATTTTCAACGCAATAAAAAGCGCTTCTAAAAATAATTTAATGAAAAATTATTAAATATTTTCAACTATTTCAACGCATAAATGAAATATGAGAGAATGAAATTAATATGATTTATAATAGATGATATAATGAGCAAAAAAAAAAAAAAAAAGAGTAATATACAATTCAGATGATGAGGAAAATATCATTACAATATTTTGGAAGTATTTATTACGCAATATGGAGGAAGTTAGTAAATGATACAGAACACGACGCGATAATTATCGAAAACGCACAGATTTGAAAAAAGCAAAAAAAAAGAACTTAATGAACGCTTACCTCTTCCATGAAACCTCGTTGAAAATCCTCTCGAGTCCATCCGGCTCGTTGTATTAATGCTTCTGCCCTTTCGTTAGTGATTCCACGCAAAGCACGATGTAGGAGGATTTTTATGCGTATTGGTACTGCCTAAAATATTTTAACGTTTTCCTGTAGAAACAATTCCATAAATATTAACGCAAGTTATCCCTCGTACGGATAGAAAATCGAACTTTCAACAAAGTGTGGATAGGATATTAAAAGAAGGATTTTTATTGGCATCTCATAGAAAAATAATGCTGATCGGACTTTCAACTATGATCAAAGAAGAACTAAAAACTTAAAAAATTTAAAATATTTAGTTTTTATGCGTCTTTGCAAATCGCCATTTGTAGAGGATGTTAATGCGTCGAATTTGTGCATACGTATGTTGTTTATTCATCTGCTTGTCGCTCTAAGAGTTTTAAATTAAGAATCGATGAAGATCGAATTTTGAAACTTGATGAACCGTTGATCATAGAATGCTGAAGTCTAAATTTTGCAGTACATTTTAGGTTAAGATTCCAGAGCTATTTTCAAAATGCTTCATCAAATTCGAGAGGAACTATAGGCCTATAAACGTGCCCAGCAGTAAACATACCCTTTACAAATGACCGTCTCGGAAGAACAAATCTTTCGTAGAACAGTTGTGTTGGCAATTGAATTGGTTTAAAAAAATGGAGGATGTATTATTGCACAATTGTATAAATCACAAAGAAATTGCAAAGCTGGTTGCTTTAATGAGTGAAACTGCAAAAAGCGCATATCGTGTCAGGCTTAGACAGGTTTCAGTTGACTGCGGTATCCGGTGTGGCGTATCATATGGCATACGCTTGGTGTTCGATAACATATGCACATTCCCCTATAACGGATTTGAAGATCACATTAAGCGATCTCCATCATGACTTTGTTGATGACAACCGTTTCGCATAGAGTCGAGCACAACAGTTTCTCGATTTATTGCTAGCATGAAACGGTTGCTCATGCCGATCGTCAAAAAAGCCAAAAAATTAGGATAGAAATAATTCTGTTCACAACCGGAAATTGAAACGAAGAAAGGAATAGATCAATTAGAACGGGAAAAAGAGAAAAAGATCAAAGTCACATCATAATACCGATAACATTTTACTTCATTTAAATTGTTCTTCTTCATTTTCAAATCCACTAAAAAATTCTTATCGAACACTATTCAACGAAAATAATAGTTATTTCACCTGATATCCATAAAGTGTTGAAAATGCAATCGATTCAAGAAGATCATTTTTGTTATCGCCACATTCTCCTTCCGATTCTGACATATCCGAGCGTGAACAACTCGAGCTCGAGTGTAGAGGTGTCGTTTCGTTGGCTGAAAAGTTTCGCATTCATGAAGCCGAATGAAAATATTGCAATCATTTATTAGCAACATTCTACGTTTCTTATGAATGCAATCTTAGTTGTAAGTGAGCAAATTTTATTTACTGTTAACTATATATGCAAAGTAGTTCGATAATATATTTCGCTGTTTGATATAACACAAAAATGTGTTATAAAAATATATTTATCTTTTTTAGGCTCAACGCACGTTATAGGCTTTCATTTGTGGATTGTAAACATTTATGGCTTTCGTATCCGCCTTTCGACCCTTCTTCCACGGAGCCCTAAAAATAAAGTATCAACTTTACCAACGCCCCATATTGTAGTCGCAGCAAAAAGCAGAATGATTCTATCAGCATGCTGCTCTTGTCCTGCTTACAAAAATCTTCCTCTGGGTAAATCGAGCGCGGACGTGCGTATTCTATATGACATCATCTAGAAAAGCCTTATAAGTATTCTTTCTGAAACAACACTGGTTCCGGTTCCAAATTTGGAAAGCTCCCAGACGGGAAAGTCAAACGCAGAAACGTTTTGCCTCCGATGGGCACTCGAGTCGGGCTGTTCGAGATTTGAGCAAGCTTCCCAAATTCGGGAAGGTTGTCTAAGCCCATAGATCCTAGACTCAAGAAGGCGGAAGGTTTCTACGTGTGACCTCGATGTTCCCGAGCGAGAGGACTTCTTCTAAGCTCGATGAAACATGAAGCAACACCAACTTACGCCTAGTGAACCGGAAACTCCATGAAATTTCGTTAGCACTCTTCTAAATGATTGCTGCATTCAGGATGAAATGAAATGAACAAATGAAATTTACTCCAAAAAAAGCGGAACGGTTTTGTCAGGAAACTTTGCCAAGTAAAAACGAGTAACCGACATTTTGCGGCTGTAAAACAATCAATCAGTGATGTAAGCTTTATTCGATGCACTAGTTGTTCGAGATGACACCGAAAATCAGCGATACGGAATTCAACAGATGACAAGATTTGTTGCTTTGCTTTGTCATATACAATTTCAACATCATCACGCGGTTTCGTAAGAATGCATCTATGGTCCCTCTTAATTCAACATCACGCAAAGAAACTGAACCTACATTATTAACAACATTCGAATTCGCAGTTGATCCACCTTCGTGAAGATAAAAAAAAAATTGTGCAACTCTTATGGCTTAAAGTATTACGTGAAGCGTAAATCACCCTTCTATTCCCTATTGTACATTAAATCTTCCGCATTATTTTTCATTACGTTTTAATACAGTTTGTAGATTGTAATCATATTATTTAGTCATCTTTGCAGATTCAATTTTACTAGTTCTATGAAATGGAAAATTTAGTTTAATTAATCTACACATAAGTAGTAGATCAAATTGTTAACTAAACAATATTTCGGTAACGAAAACATAGACTTAAGTGTCTATTCATGGGCCAAATGAGAGCATTAACGAAACAGTTGTTTTCAAATAACAATAAAGAGAATAGAGAAGAAGTTCATGAAAGATCTTGATGCGAAGAAGAGATATACCACCTTTCCATTCATCCATGTTAAGAGAGAGGGCTAGGTCCTCTTGCCTCGAGGCAGAAATGCGAATTTTAAACGCTAAAATTTGAGAATTTGAGGAAACGGAATGCTAAAATACTATTTGCAAGAGTTGATCTGATTTATAATGCTTCATGTTTGTGCAACGGTACGCCTCAGTGATGTTTTAATGTTGTGAACGATTTTTTTTACGGGGGGGGGGGAGAAACAAGTAAATCGTGTATACATCCTCCAATTGTTTATGGAGAGATGCAACGTGGAAGAACATGCGAAATGCAAAATGCAAAGTGCAAAATGCAAAATGCAAAATGGATGCAAAATGGAAGCTCTCTGAAGTATTAAATTTAATACGCTTTACCACGTTTCCTGAGTTATTCAGTCAGTGAATGCACTTATGCACGACGAGGTTTGCTGGCCATATGCTGATCGTAAGGTGACATGTTAGCAGAGTCACTTCTTCCCCTTCACTCCATCTCTCCTGGTTCGGCTTTTTGCAACCTCGGTATGGAAAAATGCTTTCTTTGACTTCAACAATTAAGTTGCTCAGATCCCAAAAACTGATGACAGGAACTATCATAAAGTACCGCTATAGTTCAACGTGACACACGAAAGTGCATCATCGCAGTGATTCGTACATCACTATCATGGGAAATTGAAAAATGACAGGAAGAAAGAGCGGCGAAAGGCAATCTGATCTCATAGCCAAGAGGAAGCTTCCTAACAAAATAGGAATCAACTGAGAAAGAAAAAGGAATGATGATATTTATTTTTAGTCGTGGAAGGCTATGAGAAGGAGAGAAAGACTCGATTCCTACATTCGAATCAAAAAATTTTTGATGAGTATGCGTACTGAAGTTTCCTTAACGCAAAATTAGAGGTATTCTTCACGACCTTCAAATATCATTTTTTGAATTGGTCATTGGAAGTCATCTGTATCCACAGAAAGAATATTTTTTTAGACATACTGCTAAGAATTGTATCAAAGTGCAACTTTCTAATACAATGACCAACGACCGCTATTCTTTGATACTACATGCTTCGTTTCTTGATAACATTCCTATCACAAACTCATTTGGTTCTAATCACATCAGCATATAACACGAAATCAATAACAGATCTTTTAGCTCATTTTCCATCAATCCAACAACAACAACAATGAGCGATCAACAATAGTTTTAGGCTTATCTCAGATACCATGACCACTGTCGACGACGATCGATTGAATAGAAGATTCCAAGCGCATTCAAATTACTATTTAGTGCATTCATTCGGCATGACATCTTAAACACAGAGTGACATTCATGATATTTTCTTCATTTCTATGCGCATCGCGCCGATTTGTTCATAATGGTCGTACTGAACTAGGAAATGAAACAAACGAACTTACGGTATTCGCTGGAAAGCTGGATGTGATCGGGCGCGGTGAGGAGACTGGAGGATGGGGCGACGAGCGGTAGCATTAGCGGCGACAGCGGCACCCGCATTACACTGTCAGCGAGAGCTGAGCTTCTTCTTGCTTCTTCGCACAACACGGGGCGGGGTTGGGGCGAAAACGAATGGAGCGCCCGAGAGGCACACTGCCCTCGCAATATGCTCACCGGTTTTGCGTGGTAGTGGAGTCGCAGTCGCCGCACGTGTCACTCGCGACCGCAGTCCGCCCCAACACCCTACAACAAAGCCATACGTCGTATTACAGCAGACACACATCTACCGTAACGCTATTGCTGTGATTGCGAGGACACTGCGAGCACACACACACACACAATGAACGGAACCACTTGGAGCTATGATCCTCACCTGCTACTTAAAAATCATACTGCGAGCTGCCACCATAGCAATGACGCGTTTCAATGTTCGCTCATAGAAATTCACAGGTGCACTTCGATGATCGTCGATCTCAATATTGCAGCAATCTTCTTTTATTCGTTTCCCAACGATGCAAAAACTTTATTACTTATTAGAGAATCGATGAGTAATGGCAACATTCAATGTAGTATAAGTATTTCACTTCTGAGAGCATTGCATTCTACAGTCTCAAGTGTCTATTAAATATGAGACATATAATCATTTGAAGGCGAATGCAATATGCAACGCTATTATGCAAACTCTCTTTCGAAAAGATCGCTATTTCGAGAATAATATAGAATTACAATAACTTTAAATAGTAAAGCATATGAACTCTCTACAATAAACTATGTAAAGAAAAACATTTGCACATTTTTTCTAATATATCATTATTTGTGCCAATATATATGCTTTATCGCTTAATATGCAATAAAAAGTTCAATTCCCTGATTATTGAAAAATTTCATCGAGTTATTTCCTTTAAAAAAAAACATTAGGTAATTTTGCATTTTTAATAATTAAATGCTCAGAGACAATTCATACGATAATGAAAGAGGGGGAATGATAATTTTCTTATACCAAGCAAATTCAATATTTTTTTTAATGATTCGATAAAAAAAAGACTCAAATTCCATAATTTATATGCGAAAGTCAATGAGGCTTCAACGATCATAATCTATTGCAAAGATTGTTTGGATCTTGCAAAGTTTGCTCAATAATATCGTTTCGAAAGTTGTTGACTTCCAAAGAATTGAGGATCGATGGATGCGATGGAATGCTTTTTGGATAGGTATGACAGTTGTCACTGCAGAAGCATATCTCTCTGGCGGACAGCAACGACCCCAACAAACAGCCATCACGGTGGCCATTCGTCATGTTCGACGCCACTCAGAAAGCTCGCCCTGAGAACGACCGCTGCTTGCAACGCGGCCTACGCACAAATACCGCATACGTCAGTATGCCTTCACCAGCATCACACATCATCAACAGGCATCTTTATGTATCCGTTCGATACGAATGGTTGCAAAACTACTCTTGTGGGAGGTAACCACCCAACCGAATTCAGATTCCCCTGAAAATATTCCATTAGTTCAGAGAAAAAGATGCCTCGATTATGTTCTTATGTCTATCTCAGCCATTTCGTGGCCACTTATTGAATTCGGCTAAATCTGCTAGCTTAGTGTTATAAATGCTCCCTTCAACGATACTGAGATATAGAACAAAGGGCTATTAGTGATCATTATCTACTGATTCTAGATTACCGAACACAAATCCTTTCATTGAGTTATAGAAATCGGCATTGTACAATAGTGGTCGTTCAATCAAATGATCGTTCAATCAAAAAAAAAAAAAATGATATGTGCTGATGCTATTAAAAGTTATTTCTTCGAAACATTTTGAGTGATGCCCGTTTCCGCTACGTTCCCCCGTTGGTGATATGCATTGAGCATTGTTGATCATTACTTAGTTTTCTATGCAAATATCATTTCAATTCAACTATCACCTAAGTTACGATTTATTCTTTCAATTAAATAAAACACTACAATAAGCAAAACATACGATGCTGCTTATTTACACTCATGAATCATAGTGTGATCCTCTCTGTTTTTGGCTTACTAGCATATATTAATAGATCGATTGTATGATGTGCGATACATGTCAGTGATGGGGATCACACAGTGTGGCGAAAGATGCGTCGGCGAAATGAGTGAGTGATATTTGTATGTGAATAGAGGATGATAGTGCTATGATACAATAAACATATTGCAGTGAAACATTTCCGTAACGTAATCGTATACGCTGACACCTGCTTATTGGGATCAATTCCGATGAAAATCTTTTTCTTCTGTTTATATCTTCATTCAAATTGATTCCATCAAAAATGTGTTCGATCTATCGTCTATGAGAATAAGCAAACCTTTATTTTTTTTTTGCATTTTTTAATAAGCATAAATTTTTTGCATTAGCATTCATCTTAATTATTCGTCCACTCTAATCGGTTATTCGAAGAAATTCAATGGCTTGAGCTGAAGTTTTGTTTTAAGAAATCCGATAATTTGGATGCGAACATATCTTCTGATCCCTTCCCATTTCCTCTATGGCCGTCTCTCGTTTGCTTCGAACTTTGCTTGAATTCTGGATTATAGAATCATATCTTAAGATATGATATGGATTTTCTTGGAGCCTGAATCGAGATCCATGGGATAAGTGAACAGAAATGAGCAATTAGTCGATCTGCTTTCATGTTGCAACTTTGAACAAAAAGGCAAACGTTATTCGCAGCGTTGTGGCTAATGTTGTGTAGGAGCGTTGCTAGGATTAAGATGCTGTGATGATGTGTAGCCAAAGTGGTGTGACCTTCAGTAAGAGTCTGGTAAAGATTAAGAGACATCAAATGAGCAGTCGTGCACGACTTGTGTGTCATCTGTTTGGGCTACGTGCAGGGACGATTCGTAGGAGGTGATAAAGAGATGCGGCCTGCAATGATGGCCTCACAACAATGCGGCCCTCACATTGGGACAACAGCTGACAGTCGCGCTTCCTCTAGCCAATGGCAATGATGCAGCGACGTGGTACACAACAACTGTGTTTTGTGCCAACCTAGTATATATGCCAATGTTATTGCGACACAACGTATACTTGAGGCGTTATAGAGAGGAGAAGATTCAGGGAATTCGAAAATTCCACTACGTAGGCAGATATTCGGAGAAAGATTTTCCTGAGGGTTTATGCATAGCCGAGTGAATACGAATGATTCTGTATGGTTCATTCCAATCAATAATTGCGACCTATATGAGATGCGAGTATTAACTGCTAGCTAATAACTGAAAGAACGGGGTGATGCTTATTACAATTCGCAACCCTTCAAAATCGATGTGTATATTCAAATAGAGCTGATTTTAACAGATCGTTTAGGTAATATAACACAAAGATTGATTATGAAGGGTTGCCAAATTTGCAACAGTCAACTTATAATGAATTTTATTTCTTTTGCAAAATATTTCAATGCGCGAAGAGTATTTTATCGCTAGAAAATATTGCATTGCTTATCAGGTGCAATGGTGAGTGCATCATAGTAGATTGCCTGCGTATAATATATATTTGTGTTATAATATCAAAGAATTGTGCTAGATATGGTTTTAGAGAATTGCTAATTCCTAACTGGTAACGTGACATTGCCTTGACGCCTGCGAAATTATAGCATTTATGCATTTCTTCCATTACTCTGAAGTATTATTAGATAGCCCCCATAGATTATGGGCGAAATCACTATAAGCAGCAACACAAATCCTCAATAAAATTTACCTCTCAGCAATATTCGGGCAAAGTAGTTCACCCTTGAGCAATATTCGGACAAAGTAGTCAGCCATTTAAACATAAATTACTAAGTCATCGGCAAGATAAGCGATCAGAATGAAATTCGCTCGAAGAGATCGGTCAACGATATAAAGGAGATCATTCAAATTAAAAAAAAACATTCAGTTTTTCAAACAAATCACTGCATTTTCAAAGAGAAGAATATTTATGTATGGGAGAAAAGTTATGAAAAAGTACATAAAAATCGGGAAAAAATTGCGAGTTCTAGTTTCTCTACTGTGTATTTGATATACTAATTAGGTACTCAATTTTTTTCACACCCTCTCAATTCCTCTACGGAAAAAAAAACTACTGAGGAATAAGAAAGATTTACGAGCTAAATAGAGCAGTTGCTTCTAAATCATCGCGTTTTTCTGTCGCACTTCACTTTCTAACTCTTCTTTTCAAATGATCACCCAATAGGCTAACCTCAATTATTTTTATTCTTAAGTTCAATAACGATGAGAATTGACGAAATTCGCAGTAACCGAAATTTTAGTCGCTCAGAATGGTTAGATGATCCAACTTTTCTAAGTCATTGTCTTCTCCCTGAGATGATTTTCTTTTTTTTTTTTTTTTTTTGATGTATCGAATACTCTCGCTTTCCTTCCGATCCTTTTCTGTTGTTCCACAAAGGTCGGCTACCCATGATGCTCAAATTTAATCAACCCCGAAATATTGTGGGAAGGAAAGCAAACCCGAGTGCACCAAGGCTATGTGCCAATTTATGAAATATATATAATGAGCACACGAAAAATTCATATTTAAGCATATTTGCTTTATAATGGCAAATTATATCTCTTCATACTAATTTCAGCTGTTACAATTTCTTCCGATATTTTTTCCACATTTTCTTGGGGAATTATTGAATTAAAAATATTTGATAAAATTCTTTTACTAAAATAAAATTCATTTATTTAGGTTCAACTCATTTCTAACGTTCAAATATACTCGGAAAATTAGATTAGTTAGAATATTATAATGATTCCTAAAATGAAAATCATTTATTTACTTTCAAATTTCAAACGTAAAAATTATTTAGGTATTAGGATTGTTAATGAAAATGTTGTGAATTGCAAATCGTTGCAAAATGATTCAATGAAATGCAATTATTATTGGGATACTAATATTGTATTCGAATCGTATACGATTCGTCGACAATTGCATCATTCACTATTCAACAATGGCGCTAATATTTTTGCGCTATATTACAACAGCTGATTTGTGATAACATTTTACATTCGAAATCTCGCTACAATAGTGAACTCTCATTGAATATCGAAAGAAAAATGCAACGATTTCTTGAAATTTCTGTTCATCTAAGTTAAAAAAAAAACAAACGAATGAAGCTTTATTTCTTCAAAATCGCCACGCTTTTTTTTTCACTTCGCTTATAAAAGTTATTGAAATTTTTTAATGCTATAGAAAAATATATGATTAGCCTAGTAGGCAATACATCAACTTATCATAGATATGATTGTGTGATTAGCTTTATCTTTGAGGGACATTAACAATGATATAGCCACAAATCTATAATTAATGTTTAGAGAATTATAGTGATTCTCTGATTCTACAACAATGATTTGAAGAGAATAGTTGCAATGATGCATAAAGATTTTAGAAGGTATTTCCCAACAAATGCTTTTCGTTTGCTTCTCTCAGTCCATATAAAAGCATGTTGGTTCGATGGAATGCTAATCGCATTGAGGCATAAAAGAGGAGGGCAATTCGCATCCATCGCCTTTTCCCTCCAGTGACAGTGAATTCGCACTTTCTGTATAATAGCTTCCTATCATCGCGCTAGCATTTTATCTATGAGTTGTGCCCGTTGCTCTCCGCATTCTACACGTACACTCCATATCATTGAGAACACTATGTACTTTCGTGGTGACGTTGTGACGTTTAGCTTGTCATTGGTAAGCGCAATCGCACATGGCATACAACACATACACACAACCGGTTTGTTCGTTGTGCTGTCCCACCTTACCGTAATTGTGGCACAACGCAACGATACGGTAGACGTGGGACAAAAGATTGCGCCTATGTTTGGTCATCTCATCTCCTCTCTTCCGATCCACTCAACGAATGCGGCTAGAAACAAGCTCCGCAATATGCCAACAATGTTGGGGATTTTCTAAGCTATGAGTTCAAATGCTAATATATCCTCAAAATATCCTCTACATTCGCAACGTTTATTTATCGATCATTGTTCTATAGCGATTATGAAACTACATAACATTTAGAATTATTGGATCTCGATCAAGGAATCTGTATTCGTTTGATCTCTAAATTTGTATTACAACTTTTGCGCGGCGATTTGGATAGGGAAACGGCTACGATACCCAATTCTATTTCATAGCATAGAAGTGCTTTCATCAGAGTCCCTCTGCCTCATATATGTCGCAATATTCGTAGCTTTTGATTAAAATTCGAAACTTCTAATTTTCGACTGTTATTTACTATTAAAGCGTTAGCGATTGCTGATCAAAAAATGAATGCTTTCAGTCACATAATATGCTTGCTAAGGTGATAAGTAATATGCCTGAGTTATCATTTGACTTATCATTTGCAGCCCAAAATCCTTGTATCGCTAATAGCCAATATGAATATCAAGAGATTATTCATTGATTGAAAATGAAAACTTTACATACGTGGAAATTCTTTTGCAATGAATTGGTAATTTCAAGTGGTGAAAGACTACGGTGAAAGAGACAAAAAATGCGCAAATAAGATTTTTGTAAATTTTGGATGAAAGAAATCAATCATAAATTCTGATGGCTTGAAAAATTGCTTAAGAAAAAACCCCTCTCACTGAACTAAATACTCTCGTAAGATTATTAGAAAACAAGGTAAAAAGGAACATGACTGACATGCGCTAATAAACAGAAGGATAAGGTGAAAGGGAG
The DNA here is from genome assembly GCA_037389465.1 of Baylisascaris procyonis. NCBI lineage: Eukaryota > Metazoa > Nematoda > Chromadorea > Rhabditida > Ascarididae > Baylisascaris > Baylisascaris procyonis. Next base: position 7,576,331 of record JAZARR010000153.1, on the reverse strand, counting down.
GGCAAAGGAAAAGAGCGGATGCAGAGGCTTTTCTTTAGAAAAATTCATATTTTTCACCAAAAATGTACAAAATCGAAAACGTTCGAAAAAAGGTTTTATATGTGTTGTTATCAAATACCATTTTTATAAATTAATTCTTTTACATCTCTCAAATTTGTTGAAATTTTGCAAAGAAAGTTTATCGCTCTTTTTGATTATCAAGTTCAATGTTTTCAGCTCATTAGAAAAAATTTAGCTGAGTTAGCGTTCATATCAATATATTTGTGGATGTCACACAGTTTCCGCTCATTTTCAAGAATAAAGAAGATGAGCTTTCGTCTTGATTTCCTATGATTTCCATATCATAATATCATACGATAAACAACTTAAGTAGATCATATCATACCACATCACAAGTACAGTAAACAACTTAAGTAGATCAAGCTTCCTTCCTAATTGTCCAAACTGTAGTTGCCAAGAATAACCAACCACTGAAGCTTCTTACAACTGAAGTATAAACCGCTACTGCCCTAACACGCTCCACGCATATCTATATATTTGAAGAACGTATAAAGATGATTTTATTTAGCCCAATGTATTTTCATTCAAATATATACGTTGTTCTTCATCAGTTCCACATTCTTTGCACACTCTTAAAAACAGAAAATCGATTGTATGAACTACTAAGTATTTATATATTGCATATTCAGCGCTTCTTCCTACTTTCATTTCCCCTCTCCTTCCCACCCCTCCCCCCCCACTCCATCTATCCCCCTCCTTGTAAAAAAAGTCTATCTGCTTACTCAAATAAATGGATCCACTATGGGATAGAAGGCAAATGTAGGGCTGTGCACTGTGGAGACCGCACGGCTATTCAAAAATGACCTTTTGGCGATACGAAAGAAAAAAGGAAAGCGATAATCAGATAGTCCACAACGCATTTTCATATATATATATATATATATATATATATATATATATATATATATATATATATATATATATATATATATATATATATATATATATATATATATATATATATATATATGTAACAGCATTAAATAGCACGTTCCCGTGATGATAGTCGAAGTGAAGCTCAACGATAGAATATAGGTAGAAGATTGAAAAATATTCAGTCTAAGAACACCAACTCTATTAAATCTACTTGAAAGCATTATTCGTTGAAATTATTGAAGGGGCCATTAAGGTAGCGATGAGACGGGAAAGAGTATGAGCGTCTAAAAATATTATTTTCCCGTTGAATAAACTATCCTTCAAAAATTAATTCTGTATAATAGTACACATTTCTCAACAATTTTCACATAGTTCCTTTAGAAAAGCAGTACATATAGGACGGGATATGGAGTGCAATTGATGATCTTAGATCCGATTATATCACAAATTAAATGGTACATTTCAATAACACAATTAAATCACATTCAAAATTCATGCAGTATTCATCGTAGACTATGCCTATATCTGATAGTGCCACTCCTTAAGTAATGCACTACTAACACTTTTAGTAGCTATTTTTCATATTCATTCAAAGAAGTTGCAACCTTATATGACACAATACGTTTTCGAAAAAATTGTTCTTTAAATAATCCCTTCGCTTTTCCTTTCCCCCACCTCTTCCCCTCTCCGATGACAGCAATACGAGTAAAAGTAATAGTTAATCAAAAAAACGCAAAACAACTCGTAAGAGCATCAGGTTTTGTTAGGTTGTTGGAGGACGAATAAGCTATCGAAGTGTAAGGGAGGCAAAACACTTGCAGAATGCGCGCATCACTTTTTTTTGTTAGCCGTGACTGTGAAGCATCTATGTGAAGCGTAAGCGGTCAGCGAGGAGCAGCTAAACTGTCTTCACGATGCGGCACTATGTCGTCAACCAAAACCAACCATTCACTGCTATTTGATCGCTCATTGAGGGGCACATACCATCGATCTATAATTACATTTCTAGAGCGGTGATCGATAATATAAATATTATTAGACTACTGAAATATTCATTTCTATGAACATCTCAATGTGAAGGGAAAAAAAATTGACAAAATTAATTGACAAAATTACTCAAAATTGGGCGATTGCGATACCGATTACTCGGGAAACTCTTAAGTTAAGAGTAAAATATTTTTCGTTCAATATTCAACCATAAATTAATTAGATCCACAAAATTACTTATCGTTGGTTAATTATTACTGCAGATTTATCTTCTATAGTTCATAAATTCAATGATATTTCTAGCCATTTGCTGTAGCATTTGAAATTTTGCAAAAAATGAATAAATAAATAAATAAATAAATAAATAAATAAATAAATAAATAAATAATAGCGATGAATTTTACACCACTAGCCACTCTGATCATCTTTGAATTTTTTAAAGATACGGAAAATTAGTCTATTATTTCATCAGCTCGATACTTATAACACTCATCTATAACATAAAAAAGTGAAAATCTCGAAAATCATTAGTGATCATCGATCGATGCATCTCTTTTCGAGGCTAATTAAATCTTATATTATTTCAATCAATCTTATTGTTTAATATAAATAATTTATTTCTTAAATTCAGTTTCTTACAAATGGATTCTCATTAAAATATGTGAAGCATGCATGCTACAAAAGGAAGAATTAAAAGAATTACAAATATCCAATTATAGAGCAGATTATATAAGTGGATGATAGATGACTTTATAAGCTTGTAAAGGTTTGTTTCTGATTCGATATTTTGACGGAATTACTAAGTCTTTAGAAAATCTCAAATGAGCACATAGAAATGCTTTCATCCATTCTCCCTTTCCAACCGCTTCCCCTCCCTCCTCCCCCATCTCCCCCACCTCAAAAAAAAAAGAAGATAAAGACTAGCTTGCTAGACGCAACAGGATAATGAGGGTACATAAAGGTTTTGAGTTGTTTTAATAAATTTTCGGCTCAATAGTAACTGAGAGGCAGAAAAAAAGTTTGCTGCTATAGTAGAAGATTTCGTTGATAAGCATAACATGATATGTGGTGAACGGAAAGAAAATTCAAAACACTAATATTTTCATTTTCTTTATAAACACATTGAAAAAAATTGATAAAGATTTTAAAAAAATTTTAGTTTCTACGGTGAGAATTCACATTCTACTTGGTTGATTACAAATAAGATCAATGAGAAAGAAAAAAAAATATTCATGCGCATCTGTGTAAATTTGCATTTCTAAAGCATATTGTGCTGATGTCGTACCTGTATGTGCCTGTCTATTATATAGGTTCACTATGACAATCAATGCTATTCGAGTTATGCTGAAACTAGCAAACAGACAAACATACATGCACAACATTTACAGACATACGTAGACAAACAGATGAACATAAAATCTTTGCTGAGGAGAGAAAACTCGAAGATCGCATAAAAAGTAAACACTAAAAAATTCATCTGAACGGGCTAGGTCAGAGTAAAAAATATTAGTGCATCTATGCATGTTTTTTATTTTTTATTTTTTTTTTGGGGGGAGGGAATTTATGCTTTTGACTGGTTTGATGAGCAAACAGAGAAAGCGCATATCGTGTCGCTTCCCCTGGCGCGTATTTCTACTTCTTTTTTGGGTCAAGAATAAAATAAATTGAGAAACATCACCAAGAGGTGGGGACAATTTTTTTGTAGCATTTCAATCCATCAGCCTAAATAGATAAAAACGGTGATAATGGTTGATAACGAATGCATTATTATATCATGGAAATGACTGATTATGAAAATTCTTAATTAATATACCTTTTCAAGTAATTTCTTACCTGCAATTTTTACGATAGATACTCTTAAGTAACAATAACTGATGGGAAATCACTGCTAGATTGTGCAAAGAAGACTATCCTATGGCAAAGAGTTTTATCAATGAAATTTCACTGCTATAGATGAAAGTACTGGGCGGCGGACATACATACATACATACATACATACACAGACATACGCATAGACATTGCTATATGCCTGAAGCTGTAAAAAGACAATTGCAGCAAAGAAAAGGCAGAAAGATAATGCGCATTAGTGAAGTGCATAAACAATTCGATACAAACGATGATCATAGCCGAACAAATGCCGTTTCTCTACTTATAGATAGCTTTGATCAATGCGCCATCTAAATCTAGAGCCGATCCGATGTGAAGACTGCGAGATGAACAGATCGAATACCTCAATGATGAGCAATTCGCAATGAGTCACACTTCATATAGAACAAATGAGGTGTGACATTTATGTGAGCATATGAGTTCATCCTTTCGTAATATTCCACTATTATTCCCGCTTATATGCCTTCACCTTAATTCAAATGAGCACTAAAGATTATCCATTATAATTTTCTAATTTTCCATGCATTTTTATGGAATTTTATGCACTTTTATGCAAATTTTGCTTTATTACGTTCCACTTTTTTTTTTTTCAATACTATATTATACATATGTTCGTTAAGTGAGCAGCTATTTCTAATTGTTATAGCATTGAGTGATGATATTTGTTCTTTTGAGCTTTTCTATTTCTTATTTGAATGGCCAATTTGCAATTTTTGCAGTATTTGCAAGTTATTATTGCAAATCAACTTATTCCATAATAAGGTGAAATTTCTTTTCTTTTTTTTTTTTACAATGAGTTTAGTTGATAAATCTCGTCATAACGATTGTCGATTCTCTTCAATTCACATACACGAAACTATTCGATGTTTCGGTTGATTGTCGTTGAGTTGAGTTTTATTAGTGAAAGGACGTGTGATTATAGTCATTTATGCGTTCACATATCGAAGATAGATTTGAACGCCACATGGCAAACAGATGAGCGAGCAATAAGTACGTTCTAAGAATTGTGTCCACCAAAAAATATGACAATTCGCTTGCTTCGATATGAGACGATAAATGTCATATTCTTGCGATTGGCCACTTTAATTCACTTACCATAATGAATATCGCAACAAAATTATCACTTATTGAATAAGTTTTATGATAATATTTGTTCTCATCGCTTATTATACTCAATTTAAATTTGTATTTTAACTTGACAAGCTAATTCAAAGTAACGACATGTTGATTATTTATTTGTATTGTTGTTTTCTTGTCTATTTGGAAGCAATACATATGTCACTACATTCATATTGGTACTCAACACTATAAATTATCGTAATTCCTCTTATAAAAGCTATCATTTGAAGCATATCTCCATTTCAAATAAACGCCTCTCATTGTTAGGCATAATGCAATTGAACAACTTCTATATTGGTTACACTTATGTTGACTTTGAAATTTTTGAATGGTTCAAGCGTCATGAAATTTATATGTGCGCCTCTAGAATATAAAACAATTTTTTGAACATCTATTAGCAGTATAATCTCGCGAGCCTAAAAGTGGGGAACATGCTAATGCCCGAGGCAATCTTCCAAGATGAAAGAGATTTTTGCATGAAAAGCATATCAGATTTTAAATTGTTTCTTAATATCCACGCTGCCGTCTTTAATCAATTCGCATTTATATCAGCTTTGATGATCGACGACTGCGCAATTGTGTTTATACGAGACAACGCTATGAGAAGGTATTGCGACGCAAACAAACATGTGCGTACCATGTGCGTTGCTCATGAGAAGCATTGTATATATGCATCAAACCATGACAAGCCGAATGTGAAAAATGTTGGACAACGGAGGTCAGCCCACACAAAGCGACAACAATGAAGTAATGCCCGACTGGTACAGACACCTCTCTATCAAATTCACATTCCTATAAAAATGCTCATAGCGTGTTTGAAGCATAATATGTCTTCGATCACTTTTTTTCGCCCAAGGATGAGAAGACCAGCAGGTTGACTCACCCGACGAAACGCAAAGAATCCAGTCTTTAGGAGATCGCTAGTGGGTGATAGATTAGAAACTAAGGTTATCTATCAACTATGTTGACAGTGACGGTTCATTATTTATAATTTTTAGAATATTATTTTTATCGGTTTTGTTGGGAATTATTAGTAAGATACTCCAAAGTGATATATATCTTCTAAAGGATTTTTCATATATTTATCTATTGAGGGATTATGTCGATCAACTAAAACCATTGATGAACAAAGGATTATTTTCTTCTTTCTACTATCATTGACTATTGTTCATTAACCATTTTAAGCCATAATACTCTCAAAATTAACTTTACTTTTATCCATTCGTTAAGTTAACTAGATAGGAAGATAGATATTTCATCATTGAATATCAAAACTTCAATATTTGTTAGATTATTTAAAAGAAAAATTGCGTTAACTATGGCTGATACGAAGTGTGAACGAACGAATCGACAAATGTCAATTGAATTGACGAATTGAAGAACTAAGATGATCATAACTAATAGAAAATCGTATTCCCAATTCATCGGGAAATTAATTGCCATAATACGCTCTGGTATTTTTATTATTATCAAGGTATTTATTATTATTATTTAGATATAAGTTATGAGATTTCAAACCACTCATCTCGGTAATTTTCCATTAAGGGCATTTGTTTTTCTCGTGTTTGGTGTGCCCCATAAAAGACTCATTAATACTCGATAATATATGACGATTATAGACGCGCTTGAAATTGTGGATCATTGTGGTTGAAGAAATTGTAAAAGCAGACATATGGAGAACAGAGAAGTGATAGCGTTTAGAATAGTAATAAAAGGTAGCCTGGAAAACATCGCTGCAGTTTGACTTTATACCATCCAACCGATGCGTTGTCCGCATTGATTTTTAGATGCACTACTGTGTTTTGTGGCAAATTACTTCTGTGAATTTACATATGTTACTTCTTTTATGTTAGCTCTCTTCTGTAAGGATCAACTTTCTTTGGCTCGTCTAGTCTTCCAGGTCCCCTTGAGGATTTGCACCATCCGTTAAGTTGCCGTCGATAAACTACGAGACGATACCGGTATAAGGGACGAACAGTTTATCACACTTATACAGTAACGTGATAAACAAGTAGAGACCGGCTCACAAGGATGGCTTCGATCGTCGACAGGATCCAGTAGTTGCTCTCGCGAACTTCACGCTGCCGCCGATCTCCTCACGCGCTCCTACGATCGCACATATGAAATAAGGGTGAGAAACAGTTACAAGAACTTCTTATTTCATGTTTTATGTGCTCTTTATTTAACCTGTCCTATCTTACACGATCATAAGTCTTGTGAGAATCACATAGAGGTGTATTGCATCAGTTCTTTGATGCATAGCAATAATAATCCTCACTTAAGTGCCCATAGAATTGTTTCCTGGACATTCACGAACAGGCATTCTGTAAAACATCATCGATACAAACCTTAATAATTTCCATATTCATTCAACAAATATTCTCCAGGCTTGGACTTGGTATTAAGGCAGTTAATCTTTGTAGTTTTAGCTCAACCATTATTCATGATCTGTTTGACCAATTGATGACGAAAAGTGCAGTGCGCTAGTTGTCCATTGATTGTTAGCGTAGGCTTATAAGCAACTAAAAAGGACTTTTCTAGTCGAAGTGGACAGAGCATCGTAAATCGATCGGCTTGGCAATGCTCATTCCTCAAAACAGGATTGTCGTAAACATCGTTGTGGGCATTTACAAAGAGTGTATGTCCTCGATTGCCTGCAGGATGATAAACAGAAGTGAGGCAATGCTGTAATGCACAAATAACTATATGTGTATGTGTGGGTGTGTTTGTGCACTTGTGTGTGTGTGTATATGTGTGTGAGTGTGCGCTTCTATGTGCGCCTTTCAATTGCCGATCGGAATTCATATGGTGAGTTGTCGCATCAAACTGCCGAGTTTGTCAGATTTGGTGTGATTGGCAATATGTGCGGTTGGTAGATAAGTCGATAATTACGCCTCGAGGTGTTTGTTGCTCATTGATCACTTATGGTAACGATTCGTTAGTGCTTGTTTCAGCTCGTATTTGCAATCGTAATTCACTTCTTCTACTGCTCTTATTTCATTATTGCTGTGACATATATACCTCTTATACAGAATGTTGATGTCAAAAATTTTTCGACAATCCAACAGTCTTGTATTGTTTCGTCGAAGCTTTTCTTCGGCAACAATGGATGCGAAGGCACAACTTGACGATCGTGTGAAACCGATCGACGAACAAGTCGATCCATCGTTCTTTAAGGTTTAATGATTTTCTTATTTGCACCTTTTATTATTTTACAATCTCACTTATTGAATTTTTTGAAAATCGTTGTTTAGCATAAATAGAAGTAAAATTTTATGTAGATGTTTTGAAATCAATTTCAGTGAGCTGAATATTCCTCAGTTGTAACCAAATTCAAATGCAAAAAAAAATTGGAATTCAAAATCAACGAAATCTTCCATCACTGCGATTTTAATATAAGTGAATAAGATTGATTGTTTTACCATCATATGATGACGTTATTTGCACCTTTTGCGATCTATAAAAAAATTGCAAGTTTTACTTATAAATGCAATGATGCAAAAAATTGACTTTTTATAAATCTGACAGAAAAGTTTTTATATATAATATAACAAAAATTGAATTTTTATTTTTGAAAAAAATGAAAACGAATGCAATGGAAATTTTCGCATTTGTTTGAAGTGATTTATGATTTATATATATTATATTCGAATTATTTTGCATATTTTTCAATGAATTTTGCATTTTTCCAAGAAAATTAGTATTTTCGTGAGAATATTTAACAACTTTTAATAAATATAATTTCCTTTGAAACTAAGCGATCATTGGTGTTGTTTATGAGAGTTGCTGACGAAATATGTCCCGAACTAAACACGTGATGTAGTATACTTTCGTGATAAACACATAACGTAATGAGTGTCAACAGTGATATCACTTTCAAAACGACTAAAGCAAAACATCTATGTTAGTTCAATTATATATCGATAAATGTGGATATAGGATTGAGCATATGATACATCCACTATATATATATATATATATATATATATATATATATATATATATATATATATATATATATATATATATATATATATATATAACGCTATATCGATTCCAATTAAAAACTCCACATTTGCACTTCAGGAGCGTTTGCAAAGTTCCATTATTTCATACGCCTGTATATGTTGTCTGTCCATTGATTTCAAAAGCAGACAACTGAACCTGGACTTATGAAATTCCATAAGTATAAAGTACACCGTGGGATGAACTCTTATACCTTAATTTATATCGATCTCGTAGCCTTAAAACAAAGAGATGGAAAAAATTTGCATAAATCTTCCGCCTATTGATTTTTTATTTTATATTAGCCGAATTATAAATAAATGGAGATAGATATGGCCGAAGAGCTGCTATGACCAATCAATTTAACAATCTACCAACGAGAGAAAAAATATACTGGACAATGCTTTCACATTTCAATAAACCCGACCGCTCATTGAAATCTATTGCAAAAGATTTTGTTTGTTTGTTGTTGTTTTTTTTTATTTTACAAATCCGACCGATGTGGAATATATGCAAATTTTTGGCTAATTTAAATATTTGTAATTTCATGTCGATGGATTGTTGTGAAATACAATATGAGATATTTCACCGTTCCTACATTATATTGGTGGAATTTTTTTAATTCTAGCTTGAATGCTTCGCGAATTTGAAAGTGGGTGGACGCATAGGCACATCTATCCGCCAGATACGACCTCCCTGTGATGCGCTTTCCTGAAAAGTTTACAAAGGCGCGTTAAAAAAAGAGCCTTTTGTAGAAGTTTTGTGCAAGCTGGTTGGGATCAATGGAGGCAAGGGAACATGATCCTGTATATTTATTTGCTCTTATTAATTTAAAAAAAAAAAAACTATTTTTTTTTCAGATGAGAGGAGTGTAAAAGCACATATTGTGCCATATGTTGTGGCGCACTTTCCCACTTTTCAATATTCTACGAAGTTTGGAGCCAGTTTTTCAAATTTTTTAATCAATTTTTATAGATGGTTGATTATTACTTCGATAAAGGATCGGCGGTAATCGAACCGAAACTCGTTGAGGAGATTACTTCACAACGAATGACTAAAGCTGAGAAACAAAATCTCGTTCGTGGTATTCTTGCAAATATCAAGCCGGCTAATAAGGTTTAATGCTTCGATTATTTCTATTCTTTTTGTTGGTTCAAAAAAAAAAAAATTTTCTTAACTCTAGTGTGCGAAAATTTTTCTATGAATCTAATCTTATTTTTCGTTTTATTTCTTAGAGTTTTCAAAAGTTAAAGATATTATTTTAAATAATTGATCAAAAAACTATGAAAGTATATTGGAGATAATATATCTATTTTAGCTTCCAAAGGCTCATTTATGCAAATTACGGCCTTATTTGCAGATGCATTAGCCATCTGTAATATTTTAATCTATATGCTCTTAGCTGTTCCACTTTAATGAGCGATGAAAAACATGAATGGCAAAAACCTTCAAAGTGGAAGAACACATGATATCATTAGTCTCACAATAAGCGAGTAGGGGCTCCTCTGGAGCAAAGAGACCGCTTCTGAAGTTATCACTTTTCGGAATCAGCTAGCGATTTAGAGTGCTAACGGATAAAGATGCACACTGCAATCATATTTTAGCCCGTGATATTGATAAAGAGTCAAGTCGTTGGGTAATTCATAGAATGAGGTTGAATAAGCATTGGATAAAACTATTCTCATAATTAGAACACAAAATTAAATAAGAATAAAGAAATAGACATCACCAAATAGTGATCATTGCGCTAAAATACCCTTTATCAGAGAGCTTTTAGATAAACATATCGTAGCAATTAAATGTAAAAATATTCCTGCCGATTTTCACTCATTTCTCAACTTGAACAAAGCTATCCACTTAATTTCCAGCATAAGTTTTATGCACTTTTTATAAGTTTATATTCACTTAGTTATTAGTGCATCATTTGATGCATTCTTTGTATACTTACTCAGTTGTATGTATATGTATGTGAAAGTCTGTCTGTGCAATAATTTAAGCTTAAGAGTTAATAATCCTAAAGCTTTACAAAACTTCCTTAATTTAATGCTTAACAATAAAATGACTTGTATTTGAATTTTTCAACTAACTATCGACTTCTAAAAAAAGTAGATGCGCTTAAAAATGCCTGAACTCTTGCATATATTGAGAGCCTCAGGGCTGATTATGAAATTGAAATCGTTCATCGACTGAATCGTCATTGGATGGTCCACATCTTAAAAGTCGACGGCCTAGGAACGAGAATACTGATAGATCATTTGTAGGTTTTTCCTCCTTTGGTACGTTCGTTCACCCGTTCTTAATGACTCTCTTGCTCAGAAATTTTGTCTGCTTATACCATTCTCCTCAAATGTGAGTAACCTCACCCTTCCTTTCCTTGTTAAGGTCATGCTGCGTTTCCTTCATATTATCGTCGTATAGACTGTATTATCTTATCGGATTTAGTTGCATCTTGTTAATATATAACAAAACCATCGGATATTATTAGATATTTCACAGGTACTTTACGTAACATTTCCAATACGTCGTGAGAATGGCGAATTCGAAATAATCGAAGCATGGCGTGCACAACATAGTGAACATAAAACACCGACTAAAGGTGGTATACGTTATTCACCGGATGTTTGCGAGGATGAAGTGAAAGCGCTTTCTGCTTTAATGACCTACAAATGTTCGATAGTCAACGTACCATTCGGTTTGTGCTGCTTGAGTTGCTTAACTTCGCAGTTGCTTTTTCTCTCACTTTTCTTCCCCTCCTCCAAACCTTCCAACCACCCTCCTATATTACCTTTCCCCCTCCCTTTCTTGCTTTCCTCTTTTCTGCTTAGATTCCAGTTTGTAAGCGAACATTAGAGAGGAAATGATCGAGGGTTTTGTCTCTCTGAGACGAGAAACGAGCGATATTCCCATTTCTAAACGAAAAAAATTAATCAAAATCTTGTTTTTATGTTGAAAGCATGGCCTGAATGCATTAACAATGATGTCTTATTGAACAATACAGTTGAATCGTTGCATTCTTTTGGTTGCTTCTTATTAGATCACTTAAATTCATTGCTATCGATTTATGCATAAACGTTTATCGATGCATCCATTTATATATCCTTATGAGTATTTCAATTTGTTATAATTCGATTATTCATCTTCAATTTTTTCATGACTAATATTTCATTGTAGATATCAAAAAATATATATGTATATATATATATATATATATATTCGTAGATAATTCTATATTATGAGCATTATGTTAGGAAATTTCAGCATTATAGAAAATGATTTTATAAATGAACACCCACATAAATGTCTTGTTTATAGGTGGCGCAAAAGGTGGTATTAAAATTGATCCACGAAAATACAGTGATTATGAGATTGAAAAAATTACACGACGAGTGGCAATTGAATTCGCAAAGAAAGGTTTTCTTGGGCCCGGTATCGATGTACCAGCACCCGATATGGGTAGCGGTGAACGTGAAATGGGTTGGATCGCCGATACTTACGCTCAAACGATTGGCCATTTAGATAAGGATGCGGCTGCTTGTGTTACTGGAAAGCCAATCGTTGCTGGAGGTTATTTTTTCTGCTCGAATTATACAATATACGAGGATATCGCTATTAAATTTAGCCAAAATGACTGATTACTTTTCGTAGAAATTTATCTATTCGTTGATTGACGAAATGCCATAGATCAATTTTCTGCACTATGGAAGTAAAGTTTGAATGATTATTCAGCTCGAAGAATTGTGCTATTTGATGAACGCAAAAGTGATGGACGTTGATAATCGTTATGAGTGAAGAACACGTTGAAGATTTCGTTGTTTTAAATAATTTTTCTCCAATATCTTTGCGCTTTTTTTTTTAAAAAACTTTCTAACGATTTTTTTAGGAAATAGAAATAGGGGATTAAAATATACAAAAGTTTAATAGAATTAAATGAAATGCTTTTAAATTTTAGGCTTAAAAATTTTCCAAAGTTTTACAAGAGATATGGAAATTATTTTTTAGGAATTCATGGACGTATTTCTGCAACTGGTAGAGGCGTATGGAAAGGTTTAGAAGTATTTTTAAATAATATGAAAATAATGTCGAAAGTCAAACTTGAAACTGGTCTTCGAGGTAAAACATTTATTGTTCAGGTATATTTCCTTTATGCTTCTTTCTTTTTTCACTCAAATAAATCCGTTCAAAAAATAAGAAATTTTATTTGATGCTTGTTTGGAATGATGCATTTTAACGATGAGAATTCATTCCGATACATTTTGAAAATCATCCAATTAGTAATGCTATCTATAATTCAGTCTAAATTACTTTTTTTCTATATTCCATATTTGTTGCATATAAATAAATCTATGTAAATCCACCACTAATTATGCTTCTAAACAGCTTCGTTATAGTTTAGTAGACGGAATAAAGGAGATGAAAGGGATGGGGGAAGGTGTAGGAAGGGGAGAATAAAGATGAAAGATGGTTAATAAAGCGATAGTCCGCAAAGAATGGAAATGTAGAGATAGGAGTTGTCAACGAGAAGAAAATCGTTTATTTCTCATTACTCTATATTTTCATTGATTTAAATGTGTCCCATACTTATATTCGCATTAGAAACGTGAAGTCTTTCATTGCAATAGATAAATATTACATTGTTGCAGTTGAAATAAAATATCACTTTTATTGATAATGCCGTGATATGACCATGTAACTTTATAGGCTATACAGGTTGGTTAATTTTATAGGCCACCTAGGTAGGTTACTTTATTACTTAAATTATACCAGATGAATGTACGTCAATGTTACAATTTAACAGATATCATTTCAATAGCACTATCTCGAAGCTATTCTAGATTAAGTACACAATACCATTCCCATACTAGATCAGTGATGATCAATCAACAAACAAAAATAGATCAAATAATGAAACATATTCATGTATTTGTTTTAGCAAAGAGTCCACTTAATTCCATTTATTCAATGTGATAATTTTTAAATATTTCGCTCATAAAAATATAAATATGCAAATTATTTTTTAAATATTTCACTCATAAAAATATAAATATGCAAATTTATGCATTAAATGCTAATATATTTATTGCATATATTTAAAGGGTTTCGGTAATGTTGGTTTACATACGATGCGTTATTTGCATCGTGCAGGAGCAGTTTGTATCGGCGTACAAGAATGGGATTGTGCAATTTATAATCCCGAAGGAATTCATCCAAAAGAGCTCGAAAATTGGGAAATTGAACATGGTACGATTAAGGTAGAAATTTTTCATTCAACGATTTACCTCAATGTTTTTCTAATTCTATACATAACAATGTGCTTAAATTCATTAGAAATTTTACGCATCGAATCTTTACATGAAGAAAAAAACATTTGGCCAATCTTCAATTAGAGGCATTTATTAGGTTTCATCGAGAATGCTGATTTCTTTATGCATCAAAAAAATTCGAACTCTATATACGAAATAAAATGCACCTAAATCTTATGATATTTTCGTGCGGAAATTTGTTGATATCAAACGAATTTCGCATTGTTAAAGCAATCTATTTGTTATTTTTAAGTATATCTCAATGAGCGCAGTGTAGGATGAAATGATGCTGTATTCTTGAGAAATTGCTTGTGCTGAGTGAATAATTTCAGAAGTGCTTTTTCGAGGAGTAAAAGAAAAAAAAAATTTTTAAATCCATTTTTCAGGGTTTCCCAGGTGCGGAAGATTTTCAACCATTTGGCGAGCTTATGTTTCAAAAATGTGACATTTTTGTACCAGCCGCTTGTGAGAAGGTTATTCATAAAGAGAATGCCGGTAAATTTCGAGCTAAGGTAAGCTAGGCGTATATTTTTGATCAACTACCTTGAGTGCTAAATCATCAGTAATTATCTCTTCTCGGTTGATCATTGATTATGTTATAGTGATCTCGTGCTAGCAAAATCACTTGCTGGGATATGATAAGATCATCAGCTACCCAGACGAAAATTTTATTCCCAATCAACAAAAATTTCAATTTTTTAAACACTATAAACAGTTCATCTAAGTTATAAATCAATGAATTATTCTACAGTGATACTTCTCTATGAAAGCTAAATATAGTAAAAGCTTACCCTACTGCGATATTTTCGAAAAAAAAATTATTTAAACTATATAACGAAGGCTTATCATCTAACGAATTGCCTCTTTCCATTCTTTATGCCTAATCGTTTCATATCCTCATTTCCCATACCTTCCGTTCATAAGAAATTTTATCGAAGCTAATCGCTTAGAAATTGTTTTATGATTTTATGAGGGTATCTCCCGTTGATTGCACGAATATCTCATATAAGAGTAATTAAATAACATTAAAGTAATAATAATAATTATAAGTAATAAAGTAATAGTCATATAAGAGCAATAATTAAATAATTAAATAATTTTCTAAAGGAAATTACTTTGTCGAATTGAGCTTGAATAGCTTTATTTAGGTGATCGCTGAAGCAGCAAATGGTCCAACAACACCAGCAGCCGATAAAATCCTACTTGCACGTGGTGATTGTTTTATTGTACCGGATATGTTTGTCAATAGCGGTGGTGTAACGGTGTCGTATTTTGAATGGCTTAAAAATTTGAATCATGTCAGTTTTGGTCGACTTACATTCAAATACGAAAAGGATTCCAACTATCATCTACTCGGTTAGTGATATATTAGAAAATATTTATTCAGATATATTATTATCGATATCTATATGTAGTTAGTGTTTATCGTTTATTGTTCAATCTTGATTAAAGGTAACCGATGACCACTTTGATCTCCCTTAGATTATCCATATTTACCTTCACTTCCGCTTACTCCCCTACCTCTCCGCCCCTCCTTATTTCTACTTTAATATTCTCAGAAAAAGATAACTGAGAATAATATGCAGCAATGGCTCGTATATTTCAGCGTCATTCATTAGCAACCAATGAATTTCGATTGTAGCCCATAATATTAGTGAGTAAATATTACTTGTAAAGGTCGAATAATCTGCAATGAATTCATAAATAAGCCTATACAAATAGGATCTTTGAGAGCAAAAATGTCCAAAGAGGCTTTCAGATAGTGTGCAAGAGTCATTGAATCGCTCGTTGGGGACAAAAGTGAAAATTGAGCCATCGTCTGCGTTTCAAGCACGAATCGCCGGTGCATCCGAAAAGGATATTGTACATTCGGGTCTCGAATACACGATGCAACGTTCTGGTTAGGATGTTCACTCATATGCGAATACTGTCGATCTTGTCTTCTATTCAGCTAAAGAATTTTCATTGTAGCATCCACTTCTTGAACTATAAAATTGAACACTAAATTCTTTTGCAGTTGTTTTTCGCTGTTTCTGATTTCTAATGACGCATAAAAGATTTCATTCCTGATCCATGAGAGGGATGTCTTAATGAGAAGTGATCCCATAGAAAATATGAGGAGGAATGGGAGACGAATAAAGATGTCTTATTAATATAGTCAAGAAGAGAGATTAGGATAATGCGTAATAGATCGTGTCCTTGGCTTATCCAGCAATCATTTAAGCTCATAATTCCACAGTATTTATAAAACAATTTCAGAATAGCGCCAGTAGCAGAGATTAGATCTAACAACGAAGTGTGTTATCGTAACACATTTTTTTCTCATCTCTGATGTGGTCGCGCATGACTTATAACAAAGAAATGTGCAATAATGATATATTATCAGAGCTTCAACTAACAATGAGGCTTAGAAGAGCCAATTTATTTGGCTTTATTTGATTTAGGAATAAAACTTGCCAGTTATGAATTTAAGCCAACACACCCTGTTAAGATCTTCATCAAGAATATTCACAGCAACTTTCTTTAGTATTGCTTCAGAAAATTTCATCTAAAAGAGTTATCGAAGAGCCGTTGGCTTAGCAGATCCGAGGGATCAAGGTTCGAAGCATAAGCTTAATCCCAACAATCACAAACATAAAGATTGATCATCTAACTGAAATACCTTTCTAAAGTACATATGAGGAAGTTTAATAATGATATTATTTGAAGCGTATGTCAAATTCATTCAATAATAAATCTTTTTTTAAGGTGAAGCGATTATTCAAACAGCCGAAAAATATAATCTTGGACTCGATTTTCGTACGGCAGCTTATGCAAATTCTATAGAGAAAGTTTATCGAACATATCGTACAGCCGGTTTCACATTCACCTAAAGTCATCGTTTCACCATATGTTGTGCATGAAATTTTTCTCTTTGCGTCACTTCGTTTTTTTTTAATCATTACTGAAGTTTCATTTCTTTATTGAAAATAAAATCAAAGAAGCTTCATTTCTTTATTGAAAATAAAATCAAAGTTATTTTAAAAAGTTCCACGCATCATATTTTTGGACTCAGAGAACCCTCCACTAGCCATACTTTCTCAATTCGTTAATATAAAAGCTTCACCTGAGTTATTGGTATATATGAAAGTTTATTAGATAAGCACGGTGTGTGGACTCATTGTTCGCATGAGAAGTTTGCAGCTTCATACTCCTTCATCCCTCCATTATGAATTCTTAGCGACATGTATGATTCTCAAAACTGCATTTTGAGTCTATTTTGGGCAAAGCCTATAGATATGCCTCTTAATTCATCGCACGCCGTGAATATTCAAACTCGACTTCCTCCACCTCATTCAATAAAGTCATTCCGCAATGTTTATCCCTCCTGCTCCTGCTTTTAAAGATGAAAGTTCGCACGTCTTTGTTAAAGTTCGCACACCTTTTTTCGCAACATCACTTCAATAATTTTCCCCGAAAGTATTGTTGAACTCGATAAACCTTTTCTCTGATGTGTTCATGGTAAGTGATCTACAAATAGAGGCGCTGCAGCGATCGAAGTTCGGCCAAAGTTTTGTCATCACATATTGGACAGAATTTTATATCAGTTTTTCATGTGATTAAATGTAGTCTAAAAATAATATTTCTCCATGCAAAATATTACTGTAAGTTCACAATATTACTGTAAGCAAGATCATGTATTATCTATTGGCCTTTATTTAATGCACCATTTATATCAAAGATTCGGATTCGCATGTAACGTTTATGATCGATGGATGAGAATTTGTGAGAGCGAATATATGTATCGCGCATTATAATGACTATATAGGTCGACTATGGTATTCCCTAGCGCAGAGTTTATTCACGCATCTATACGCAGAATGGAAATAAATGATTTTAAATTTAGTATAAAATCAACGCAAAAAGCCTCCAGTAAAGACGATTGCCATTCAATAACGGCTTAATTTCTTACGAATATTTATTAGTATATTAATTAAAACGCTTACCTCTTTTAATTTGCATTTCTCTTAGTGAAAAGTTTACCAGAGAACCAATCCGTCGAAAACATTTATAGCGATCGGTATATTCAAGAAATCAAAATTTCATAAAATAGGATTTATTTTAAACGATAGAATGCAGAATCCCGACTAAAATGTAAATTAGCAGCTATAATGAAAGCCTATAGAACACTATAAAGCAAAAAAAAAAAAAGAAAATTGTGGAAAATATAGAAAACAGAAGGAAATTGGGAGAGCATATTGACCACTTACGCTGCTACAACGATGTTGCTAGAAACGGAGAACAAAAGAAAAAAAAATAATCATAAAGGATAATTCAAACTCAAAGCGCAAAAAACGGTAAAAATCGAACATAACGATCATCACAACCTTCATTCTATGACCCATCAGATCGTTACAAATTTTTTAGCGAGTCTGAGATTCTAAAACAATCAGTTGATTTCCATTTTTTTAATTATGTTCCCTAAAATGATGAAAAGTTTTCACCTTTTACTATTCTTAACTATAGAAGGACATGGACGTCAGATAGAAGCAATTGCTCTAAATAAACGTTTAATCTACTTACTAAAAACCCGCGAAGAGTATTTCAATATTTTTTGAATTAAAAAAAATTTTTAGCAAATCTTCATAAAAACCTTTATTAAATGTGAGAAAAAATAAAATTCGATTTTAATAAAACTGCCACGCTGAATGAAATGAAATATTAAATCATCCAAACAAGTAAACATATGAAAATAAAGTTAGCATCCGCAATTCCATCAAATCATCAAACACTCCACTTCGGAGTCATTCACAAATCAATGCCGATGATGAACTTAACTCCTAAAGCTCAACATTGCAGATAAATCAAGGCGCTAAAACGATCGGATTAGAATATAAGGATTTCAATGATTGAATCATCTAGGCAGTATAAGTGTTCGATGTAACTCTTCCTCCCGTTCCTGTCCAATTTGTATGCACGAATTTCCCTGGATTCGACATCATTTCGTAGGTATGTGCACCGAAATAATCACGTTGTGCCTGGAACATTCAAAAAGGGTTTCAATTCAACAAATCTCATAACTACGATCAACGGGGATGCCAAAGTGATTCACATGGTAAAACCATGGATTGTTTGACCAATGACCAATTTATAAATAATGGTCAGCGAAGGCTTCGAGAGATTACAAAAGAAGGATAAAACCCAATAAGAAATTGATGTGCCCAAACGAGTGCATCAGAGACGATAAAAGGAAATAGTGATCATCAGCGTCCACTCAAAAAGGATGGAAATAGGATCATAGAGGTGGACTATCTTTCCCTGAGACAGAAGGAACATTGTCATGTTTCACGTGCTTCTTAGTCCACCATTTTTTAAACCAAAAATGACCCTCTTCACTTACTATTATCGATAAAACCTGCAGCGTTTTTAAGAGTGATCCAATCCCATCTTCCCTCAAACCACCAATCGATGGGTCGATAGTCTTCCATTTGCGAATCCTGAGCTATCATATATGGGCATATTCTTCGGATTTCAGATCCTATCTACCATCGGCAGTCGGAGAATTTTTTGCCTCTTTATGCAAATATTTTTTAATCTGCCAAAGAAAAAAAAATTGATATATAATGAAAGAACGATTGCATCTCTTAATATTTCAATGATCATAGTACTTTACAAGAAATCTGTTAGACAGATCAAAGTAGTACCGCTTATTGCAACGTTTCTCTTCATCAATATACCATCAAATAAACAAATAAATACTTCGAAAGCTGGAATAAATATGACCCATCGCTATCAATTCGTTCTTCCTAACGTCTACCGTACTATATTTTTGTCACATGATCTTTTAGGAAATTACAGTACTTTAAGCTATCATCTTCTAGAATAGTGCTTGCGATTATATTCAATAATACCTGTATAAGGCTAGCAGGTAAAACCTCATGTCGATAACCATCATAGAATGCAAGTGCAGTGCTAAAAGCCGGCGTTGGAATACCAAGCATTGCGGATGTTGCACAAACCTTACGCCATGAGTCCTTAAAAACGATACCGCATTTACGATAATAAACTTGAAACGAAAGAAATTTTTTTAAAAAATATTTTCAACTCAACAGAAAAAAAGGCAACCCCTCTCTATACTTTATTCTTAGTCACTTATAGCAATCGTCATGGGTTCAGTTTCACTTTAAATTATTTTTACATAGTTATTCTGCGAATGAAACTCAATTCGAGAAAAAAAAAAGAAACATTCCATTATATTTTATATTTTCTCACATCATATAAGAATATTATAGTTCAAAATATTCAGAGAAGTGAGAGGGAAAAAATTTTTAGGTCTTATACCTTAACCCCTTCTTCACGTAGTTTTGACGGTCGATGCCTTTATATTACAATCATCAGAAACGCTCATAAAGGAGCTTAACTTCTTAACTGTTTACATCTAAGTTGTTATCTAAGTTTGTACCTTCTTATGTTGTTATCTAATGGTTACTAGGCATCAAAATACTCAAGAAATGCTTATAGAATTCGATGAAAATAAAAGCAAAACTAAGCAAGCGAGCATCAACTATACCTGACATTGATGAATGGCATTTGTGAAGAATTTATCTAAGAGTAGATTAATTAAATTTGGATTCTCATCGAATGCACGTTTAATATCACCCAAAAATTGTGAACGTATAATACATCCACCACGCCACATTAATGCAATTGCACCGAAATTCAATCTCCAATTGAAATGACGACTCGCTTCAGCCATCAGCATAAAACCTTGCGCATAGCTCACAATCTTTGACGCATACAATGCCTAAAATATTTATGCTAAAACATTCACATATATTTATATGCCTGCTCTATTTTGGTTAGCGCCTTAAACACTACGAATAAATTTGTAGTAGTGGGATGGTTGGAAAGTCTATAACAAAGGCTTAGCCGTAAAATGCTGATTTCGGCTCCTCATTTCCCGAAAATCTGGGAAAATCATAGTTTTTCTTCCCCTCTCAATAAAAAAGATCGGAGAATCCCAAAGCTTCCAGACTAGGAATTAGAAGTTTTATGGATGTTAAGAGGTTCTCTAATATCCAGCAGGTTTCTCTAGTTTTTTCTCTAGATGAAGCCTGAATAAGCGCTGTTGTACACTATTCTCACCTCGAATTAGGGCATTTCACAAATTCATTGAAATACATCCAAAGAATGTTTCCCCTTAAAACGCTACGAATTGGGTTTCGAATGCACAAAATACGAGAAAAGAAAAAACAATAGAAACGATATTAGGGTACACTTCCGCCATAGTTTTTCTGGCTATGACTCTGGTCGCATTATTCATATAATTTACATAAAAGTCTTTGCCATTTCTTTAAAAAAAAAGCGTTTGAAAATCATGAAAAGAAATAATTTCATCAATAACATAAGGGAGTGCATATTGCCCTCCCCTTCGCCCCCGTATCCATCTAAATAATCTGCAATTTTCGTTGACATTTGTTCAATTTTTTTCTCTATCTTTATTTGCAATTGATATACCTACTAAAGAATATTTCGCCATTCCAAATATGTCACCATTGAGTCTATTGCATTATCGCTTTATTCACTTGATTCTCTTATAATCCTCCTCCCCCTCATATATTCGTATCGTGCCGAAATTTTTTTTTATCATTTAATTTAATTTTACTTTATAATCGAATAAATAAAATAACTTAGCTATTTATCGACGAATCGAGTTAAATTCATTAAGTTCGCATCCAACAGTAAACACATTTCACAACTCACCTTCCTAATATGTTCTATGAATTCTTTCTTATCTTTCACATATTCGTCGGGTTTTGTTTTCGGCCCAATAAGAATTTTAGATGCGGCAACGCGTTCCGATTTTAATGACGATAAACAACGTGCGAAAACTGCTTCACCTTTAAATATTGAAACAATAAAATTTGGATGATTATAACAAAAAATGTGGGAAAAAATATTTAAAAAAAAAACATCTTTTATAAATAAAAATTACGTATAGTGCTTATGAAGAATAAAAATTTGAGGAAGGCTTGCATATACCGAACAGATGGTTGCCGAATTTAGGGCATCTTATAACACATCTTCGCCCTTCCCCTCCTGGCTCAAATATAAGTTTTCAGCGATATTTTCTATAACTCGCCGTTAGTCCATCGAGATTAAATGCGCAAACCACAAAGGTCATTGTTATGGGAGACACCAACGCATTGATTCATTTCGAACAGAGCAGCTAGAGATATTTTTCTCTGCTTCTCTGCTGGCGCATTACAAACCCATTTCGCATCGCGTTTCGTTCCAACTATTCTATTCGCAACCAATGTGGTGGCTGGTCACTCATAACGTATCGCGCAAGTGCGTGCTGGATTCGGTCGCGATGGTACGTTTTTGACGGCATTGGCCCGATAATAAGTGCTGATTCGTTTGCAACGCAACGATGCGGTATTATGAAATAACATCATGGTTTTGAGACATTTTCTTAGATTTGACAACATTTAATTGTGAACGAGTGATTACCCGCAAAACAACACTACAGCGCTAGCAGCACTTCATTTACATTCAAAATGGGTTTCAAAATTTGCATTCTAATTGCCAATTAACGTCTTTAGCCCGATAAATAATCAATCAATATCGATTTCGATTGATCGCAAGAATTCTTAATGAAATGGCTCTTTCTATCGTATCATATATTCAATGAAATATTCGTCTTAACTCCAAGAAGTAAAACCTTTTCGCCGCAATTGTAAACATTTCTATAGAACGAAAAAAAAAGAATCAAATGATCTTCTTTAAATCCAACCTATCAGCGTTACTGGAATACCGTAAGTCAACGCAGCAATG
Source organism: Baylisascaris procyonis (assembly GCA_037389465.1). NCBI lineage: Eukaryota > Metazoa > Nematoda > Chromadorea > Rhabditida > Ascarididae > Baylisascaris > Baylisascaris procyonis. Next base: position 7,553,280 of record JAZARR010000153.1, on the reverse strand, counting down.
CCCGTCCATTTACCAGTTCCTTTCTGAAATCAACGAATAATGGCCATAATCATAAATGACTCTGATTGTAATTTATTCATGTTTGAATACATTCCTCTGAGGTATACGCTCGTTTTGCTGGTTCTACCAGAATGAACCAAAATTTTCCATAAAATCGCCTTTTTTTAAGCGGCACATGTGATATTTCGAAACTTAAAGAATTCATTCGCAAGCAGTCAAGAGTTCAATTCTTCTTCCGTAATTCTACCGGTTCATCGAAGGTTGCCATCACCACACCTAAATGAAGAGTTCGGCTTGAAATTGCAAAAACTGATAACATTGCCACCAAAAGATGGCGAAAAAATTAGAGTTAATCTCGACCTTAATTAATATTAGCGCACAAACAGTCTAAATTAAGTGAAATCAATCGGTACCTGGCCTGCGGTATCTCTAATTTGAGGCAAAAGTGGCTGGCCCTTTTCATCTTTGAATCGTAATATTTCGGCCGTTATTTGGATTAAATATGAATCGAGTTCACCTTTATTCCATTCATCAAAGACCTAAATTAATATGAATATCATATCTCTTCATTATACAAGCAAAAATTTTTAAATGATATTTAAATTGTTAATGATGAATACCAACTGATCTCTAAATGCAAATTTTTATTAACAGATTCTGATTTAATAAAAACACAATAAATACCGAAATAAAACATCAAATTAAGTGCGTTTTAATATCTCTAATGTTATCAACTGCGGCATAGTTAACGGTAAATTGAGATGTTTGTTATCAATCAATGAGACGAAACGAAGTGATAATTGAGAACACAAACAATAAAAGATAAGCAAAAGTTTGAATATTGCTTAAGGAAAATATCGCCTAATATCATTATTTTTTCTATTACAATGTCCTCATTTAATGATGATGCTTTCTAGAAATTAATTCTAAAAAAACATTCACTCAATGAGTTGAATTCTTTAATATGTAACTGGAAAGAAAACTGTTGGATAGAATGGATGAAAAATGGTCACAATCGACTATGACCACAGTTATGTTTCAACTCGATAGATCTAGGTGCACTATCATCACAAATTATGCAAACAACGAAGTTCAAAGGCCACTCACCGCCGACATCTCGTCGTGATTCAGGCCAATCGCATCTTTGAGAAGACTGTAAGCTTCACCAATCAACTGCATATCACCATACTCTATTCCATTATGAACCATTTTAACGAAATGTCCCGCACCTCCTTCACCAACCTTAATTAAAAATTAATTGAAGAAAATGTCAGCGATTTAATAATTATATAGATAAATGAATAAAGTATTAGCCTTTATGTAACCAAATCAAATCCAATTCCTTCTAACTTCTTCAAATAGTAGTTACTAACTCCTCAGGCAAACTCTTTATTAGGAATTTAAAAAAAAAAAATAGCGATAATAGAAACGAATAAAACAATCCTCCATATCTTCACACCATTGAAAGTGAATAATTCTCTTTGAAAATCTTGTCATAACACAGCTAATGCATTTCGATGATATTCATATGCAAATTAAATATGCTAATAGACAAAGGAGAAAAACATAAGCAAATTTCTGCTATATATTCCATCCGAAAATAAAGATGAATGGAAAACGGTCTGAATAGATAAAAATCATACGACTAGAAAAAATTTCAAAAATTATTTAAATTAACATCAATCATATCGCTAAAATTACCATATTTTTAGGCCCTCAGAAGCCGTAAAAATAACTCAGCAGGTAACCTGAAACAGCTATTCCAAGAAATTCATCGCAAATGATATCTTAATTAATAACAATTACCTCTTAATTCGAGTAGATAACGAATCACTCCTCCTATGCCCTCAATTTAAAAAAACAAACAAATATAATAGTAATTAAATAAGGCCGCTAAAACATCGGAATTTTTGCAGTTTACCCAATCACAACATGGTTCCGAGCCGACTTTCGCAGCAATACTCTGGAAAATATCCTTAATATATGGCCATGCCTCTGGTGCTCCACCGGGCATTAACGATGGACCATGTCGTGCACCTTCAATCAATAATTTTAGTCAATTGCTTGATTAGATAAGAAATCAATAACTGATAGCTATTATTAAACTTCAATCACTAAAATAAAAGTTTATCATATCTGGTTTATAGCAATGAACATAATAAGGTAATTTCAGTAGTATAAATTAATCAAAAGATATTAGTTCGATGTTTTATATGATAGAAGATATTAAATTCACTCAATCATATGAGCCTATCTATAATCCCAATAAAAAAAACCGTAGAAATTTTATAGCTGAAGAAGCGATAAATATATAAATAATAGGAACTTCACATTAGAGATCATAAAATACTACGGGAAGAAGAAATAAACGGAGCATTGGTGTATTCAATTAAACCCGTTCTGGAATTTATAGCTAACGAGAAAAGAGTATAGGAAAGCAAGAATCTTCCCATCGATCCGATGTATTGCAAAATCACTTCCCAATAGTGCATAATTTCACTAATAATTCAACTGTGATTGTTCATCATAAAACTAAAAAACACATTTTGCGTTTTTTTCTTTTGCATTGAGAATGCATAAAATTACCGATGCAAAAATAGCTGTATATTTCGAATGAAGGAAGATATAAGAAGAATTTTAGAATAAAATCCTAAAGAGTAAGGAAATAGCAAAAAAAACCCACCTTCTTCACCACCACTAACACCAGATCCAACGAAAAGAAAACCTTTTTCGCCAAGTTCTTTGAAACGACGCTGAAATAAAACAACATTTGAGATAAATTTTCAACTAACTTCTGTCAAATATTCAAAGATCGTTCTTATTAGTGTCTCAATAGCCTGGTTTGGTTGAGACTATAGCTGATGATCGAGGAATGAAGAGATCGTTGGGAGATCCTTTCCGTTGATCTTCTCTTATATTCTCCTTTTATGTCACCTTTTTTCTTGCATGATTGTGGCCACAACCTGAGGTCAAGCTATGATTTACGACTAACTCCTCTTCGCCAACTAGGCGACAAATAATCTTTGTTGACTTAAATTCGTAACTGCTTTGCAAGGCTATTCAGCTACCCTTTTAAATAATTCCCATTCCCACGGGAAATTAAAACTTTCCATTATGGGTGATTTTTGGGCTAATCAGTCACTACCTGAAGAGATATGAAATATTTTTCTTTTCTTCCTCGCTTTTTACTTCCCTCGAAAATTTCTTTTAGTAATGCTTCTTGTTATCTCGATAATGAGCAGGATTCAATTATATGGATTGTCGCATTTTGTGGATATATTAAGTAAATTCAATAAATGAATTTCTTGAAAGTGAACCATCATATCATTTTTGTTATGCGTCTATATTGCGAACAAACGATAGACGTCCTCTAATAACTAATCTGAAATTGTTGAGTTTAAAATTTTTTGACGATGAACCTTCAATATGTCTTATATTCATGATTTTCCAATTCTCTTCCCCCACTCTCCATCTACAATAACATTCATAAAATATTTAATGAAATTTTAAAATTTACATTCGTATCGATATATTCACTATTGCCCGCATCGATAATGATATCTCCTTTTTGCAGATATGGTAACATTTTTGCGATCATACTATCAACTGCTTCACCAGCTTTCACCAATAATAATACACGACGTGGTCGCTTCAATTTCCTTTAAAATTAAATAATGCTGAGAAATAGGCGGCATTATGCTAATTTTCGTGATAAACATAAATTTAACAACGATCCAAATACGCATTACTTCAAAATGCATCAACAACCATCTAATACATATATATTTATTTATTTATTCACTTATTTATTTATTTATTCACTTATTTATTTATTTATTTATTTGCTTATTTATTTATTTATTTATTTATTTAATTTCTTCTGCTCACTCAAAAATTTTCCTTCCTATTATTATCTGATTGTCGATGCTCCCACTCACTTCATTTCATCGATGCATTCGACCTTGGAGAAAAAAATTTTTTCAATGTTACTTCGTATATGGGTTGCTTGTCATATTTGCTTGTTGCGTTATTTATGTATATATTTCCACTGCTATTTGCCGTTTTCTTTACTTTTAAACAAATATTTCAATGAATGAATTTTCTCAAATAAACTATTTTTCATTGTTTTATTGAGAGTATTCCGCCTATAATCGTCACAGATAACTTTATTGCTAAAATTCCTTACCGAACAACAGAGTTTATAGTTTACAAAAATAAAAATAAACTGGCGGAAGCAAACAATCATGAAAATATTTAAAGATGCTTGTATTGAATATATGAAAAGATAGGGGAAATACTAACCAAAAGTGAAAATTTTAGAATTTAATAAGAAAATTGTATCACTCAAAAAAAAGTTTACTAAAAAAACAAAAAAAAAAAAAAACCAACTTAGCCATTTCTTCGAATGAATGCACACCAATAATTTTTGTTCCTTTTGCTTCATTTGCAAGGAAATCATCGACTTTTGAAACGGTACGATTAAATGCACAAACCTAAATATCGATAAGAGATTAACGGAAATTTAGCGATAACTTAATAGCAAATTTGAAATTTTACTGAAAATATTTACCAACGGAAATCGGGCATTTCAACAAAAAAGAAGCTTAAAAGCACTCAATACGATGATCGAAGTAGTGACAATACGACAAATAATGATGGATCTCCGCGGATCAATGATCATTGAAGCACTTGTGTTACGGCATAATCTAAGCGCAAGAATAGGATTCAGGGATGGAAGAGGGGGTAGAGGCAAGGATTGACCTTATCAACTTTCAAATCCAACTCTTAAATCGACTGAAAAAAAACCTAAACCGATTCCTCAAGCAAACTCTAAAATCACAGTAGAACATAATGCAAAACAGGTTTGCAGGTTTATGCCTATCCTGGAATTCATTTCAGTAACACCCTCAGCAGGATGTTCTAAATGGAAGCGTTGATGAAATTAGATGGTATTCTTTGAAGAAATAAAAAACTAACCACGAAGCCTTTGTCATTCATATTCAAGATAAGATTCTGTCCCATGACTGCAAGACCAACCACAGCAATATCAGCGACTCCTTCTTCGGACATCTTGTAGGAATATGGCGCGGATGTATTACCTGAACGCGAGACTGATACATAATTCCTTCTTAGTTAAGACACTTCTTTATGTATCGCATAACGATAAGCACAAGATGAGAATATAGGGCTTATAAGTGAAACAGCCTTTATATTCTTCATTTTCGAGGTCGAATAAACCCCCCTACAAGCAACCTTCTAACCCATAAAACCTTGGATCTTCTCTTATACCATGCAAAAACACCTCATGGAAAGAAAATTTAAAAAAAAAAATTCAGCTTAATAAAAAATGTGAAAAAATTGGCAAAGTTTTAAACCACCTACGGATATCAATTAAAATCTTCAACAATTTGTAGAAGAGAAGAATTATGACCCTCGGAAGCATCTATAAAAGTTATCGAACACTTGTAAGATACTATGATAGCGCTATTCAACGCTCACGCCACATTGCTGTAGCAATGCGAAATGGCGAACCAGCCGATCGTTGCACACGACAGCTACCACTTATTGCCAGCCGGTTGTTCTAGCTGTCACTATATACCTCACCATGATATGAGAGATTTCCACTTCTTCGTTGTGTTTTTTTTTTTTCAATTTTGCACTAAAATTTTTGCTTGTGAATGATCAGCTTTTGCTATTCATTGCAATACTATACTATTATTTATCCTTTCTTTTTTCTCTGAATTTTTCTTATTTGTAGTCTGCTCAAATGAGATATCGCGACAGCCGGTCACTATTGACAGCCGAGAAAGAAAGACGCGACAGAGACGCAGAGTAGGTGAGATATTCCCATCGCTACAGCTTGCATGGAACCAAAGGATCGCAATGAGAAAATAAGAATACGTTCTAATGTTGCATTATGTAATTGTAATGTTGCGTTTTTTAAATAGTTTTAATTTCATATTTAACGATCAATAAGAAATAAGTAAAATAAACTGTTCTTTTCATTTTAATTTAATTTTATTTTATTTTATTCTATTAGTTTTAATTTCATATTTAACGATCAATAAGAAATAAGTAAAATAAACTGTTCTTTTCATTTTAATTTAATTTTATTTTATTTTATTCTATTAGTTTTAATTTCATATTTAACGATCAATAAGAAATAAGTAAAATAAACTGTTCTTTTCATTTTAATTTAATTTAATTTTATTTTATTCTATTAGTTTTAATTTCATATTTAACGATCAATAAGAAATAAGTAAAATAAACTGTTCTTTTCATTTTAATTTAATTTAATTTTATTTTATTCTATTAGTTTTAATTTCATATTTAACGATCAATAAGAAATAAGTAAAATAAACTGTTCTTTTCATTTTAATTTTATTTTATTTTATTTTATTCTATTAGTTTTAATTTCATATTTAACGATCAATAAGAAATAAGTAAAATAAACTGTTCTTTTCATTTTAATTTAATTTAATTTTATTTTATTCTATTAGTTTTAATTTCATATTTAACGATCAATAAGAAATAAGTAAAATAAACTGTTCTTTTCATTTTAATTTAATTTAATTTTATTTTATTCTATTAGTTTTAATTTCATATTTAACGATCAATAAGAAATAAGTAAAATAAACTGTTCTTTTCATTTTAATTTAATTTAATTTTATTTTATTCTATTAGTTTTAATTTCATATTTAACGATCAATAAGAAATAAGTAAAATAAACTGTTCTTTTCATTTTAATTTAATTTAATTTTATTTTATTCTATTAGTTTTAATTTCATATTTAACGATCAATAAGAAATAAGTAAAATAAACTGTTCTTTTCATTTTAATTTAATTTTATTTTATTTTATTCTATTAGTTTTAATTTCATATTTAACGATCAATAAGAAATAAGTAAAATAAACTGTTCTTTTCATTTTAATTTAATTTTATTTTATTTTATTCTATTAGTTTTAATTTCATATTTAACGATCAATAAGAAATAAGTAAAATAAACTGTTCTTTTCATTTTAATTTAATTTAATTTTATTTTATTCTATTAGTTTTAATTTCATATTTAACGATCAATAAGAAATAAGTAAAATAAACTGTTCTTTTCATTTTAATTTAATTTAATTTTATTTTATTCTATTAGTTTTAATTTCATATTTAACGATCAATAAGAAATAAGTAAAATAAACTGTTCTTTTCATTTTAATTTAATTTTATTTTATTTTATTCTATTAGTTTTAATTTCATATTTAACGATCAATAAGAAATAAGTAAAATAAACTGTTCTTTTCATTTTAATTTAATTTAATTTTATTTTATTCTATTAGTTTTAATTTCATATTTAACGATCAATAAGAAATAAGTAAAGTAAACTGTTCTTTTCATTTTAATTTAATTTTATTTTATTTTATTCTATTAGTTTTAATTTCATATTTAACGATCAATAAGAAATAAGTAAAATAAACTGTTCTTTTCATTTTAATTTAATTTAATTTAATTTTATTCTATTAGTTTTAATTTCATATTTAACGATCAATAAGAAATAAGTAAAATAAACTGTTCTTTTCATTTTAATTTAATTTTATTTTATTTTATTCTATTAGTTTTAATTTCATATTTAACGATCAATAAGAAATAAGTAAAATAAACTGTTCTTTTCATTTTAATTTAATTTAATTTTATTTTATTCTGTTAGTTTTAATTTCATATTTAACGATCAATAAGAAATAAGTAAAATAAACTGTTCTTTTCATTTTAATTTAATTTAATTTTATTTTATTCTATTAGTTTTAATTTCATATTTAACGATCAATAAGAAATAAGTAAAATAAACTGTTCTTTTCATTTTAATTTAATTTAATTTTATTTTATTCTATTAGTTTTAATTTCATATTTAACGATCAATAAGAAATAAGTAAAATAAACTGTTCTTTTCATTTTAATTTAATTTAATTTTATTTTATTCTATTAGTTTTAATTTCATATTTAACGATCAATAAGAAATAAGTAAAATAAACTGTTCTTTTCATTTTAATTTAATTTAATTTTATTTTATTCTATTAGTTTTAATTTCATATTTAACGATCAATAAGAAATAAGTAAAATAAACTGTTCTTTTCATTTTAATTTAATTTTATTTTATTTTATTCTATTAGTTTTAATTTCATATTTAACGATCAATAAGAAATAAGTAAAATAAACTGTTCTTTTCATTTTAATTTAATTTAATTTTATTTTATTCTATTAGTTTTAATTTCATATTTAACGATCAATAAGAAATAAGTAAAATAAACTGTTCTTTTCATTTTAATTTAATTTAATTTTATTTTATTCTATTAGTTTTAATTTCATATTTAACGATCAATAAGAAATAAGTAAAATAAACTGTTCTTTTCATTTTAATTTAATTTAATTTTATTTTATTCTATTAGTTTTAATTTCATATTTAACGATCAATAAGAAATAAGTAAAATAAACTGTTCTTTTCATTTTAATTTAATTTAATTTTATTTTATTCTATTAGTTTTAATTTCATATTTAACGATCAATAAGAAATAAGTAAAATAAACTGTTCTTTTCATTTTAATTTAATTTAATTTTATTTTATTCTATTAGTTTTAATTTCATATTTAACGATCAATAAGAAATAAGTAAAATAAACTGTTCTTTTCATTTTAATTTAATTTAATTTTATTTTATTCTATTAGTTTTAATTTCATATTTAACGATCAATAAGAAATAAGTAAAATAAACTGTTCTTTTCATTTTAATTTAATTTTATTTTATTTTATTCTATTAGTTTTAATTTCATATTTAACGATCAATAAGAAATAAGTAAAATAAACTGTTCTTTTCATTTTAATTTAATTTAATTTAATTTTATTCTATTCTAGTCACAAACATAGCAGGAGCTAATCTGAATCGTTCACAATCTAACATCGAAACTTAGACTATATAATGAGGCTCTCTACATTATACAGTGTGCTATAGCTTCGATTTCTTATTAGGAAATGCACCTTTTATTTATATTCTCTATTTTATTTATATTCTATATTTACATTCTATATTTTATTTATATTCTATACTAAGATTATTTAAATATATTACAATGTAGTAGATTCTATATTCAAAAAAAATAAAAAATAAATAAATAAATAAATAAATTAAATAAAATAAAATAAAATTTAATTTTAAAAAAAACATTGGTAATACATATTATTACAAACTAGTATAATAATTTGCCCCGTATATATGAAAGAATCGTAACGAATAAAGGTAACAAGCAGCATCTATAACGAAACGATAGACTCAACAATAGGGTGAACGATTGAAGTGAGCCGTTGAGAGACAATCGTCGATGCACATAAATATTGACATCGATAAGCGAATATTGTTGATAATATTTGAATGATTAGACAATTTTCACTAAATATATTATAATTTATAATATTTTTATATCTCTATCGTGATGCGAAATTTTTCTTTCCGCAATTATCTAAATTCAGTTCGAATTAAAAAAAAATCATCAAATTTCTTTGAAGTTTTAAAAATTCGAGAAGTTTCAAGTATTTTCGAATAGGCGGCGCTTTATTACGTTATAGTTTATAATATCCTCTTGCCTATCTAATGTGTTTTCCTACTTCGCACAATATGTGCTTTTTTGATGTGCAATTAAATTAAAAAGTGTTTTTCCACTTCAACTTATCAGCTCTAACCATTCAGCAACAAAATACAAAGAAAACATTTACAAACATTGCAAAATAACCAAACATTCCAAAAAGAAAGAATGCTAAAATGAGATAGCCGAAGGTATTTCCGCTCTGTGATATTGTGATACTTCATTGATTTGCCGAGCTAATGTCAACGTTTTTGCTAGTGCATCGACGGACGCCGATGATATGTTGTAATTTAGTGCGACCTCAGGTGATACTTAGCGGTGTATCCACCTCAGGTTGACTTCACGAAGTCTCCCGAACTTCGTTGGTCAAAGAGATCAACTCTTTTGTTGTCTTCTTGTTTCCATACATTTTGTATATCATTAAACGTATTTACCTCGCCCAACTGAGATTTAGTGATCGAGTTTAATGTGAATCTTTTTTTTTATAACTTAGCATCTTAAAGGCAGGAGACAAGCCTAGACCCTGACCTTCACCTGACCGACCTGTAAGAAGTAGAGGTCGACCTAAAGACCACAAGAGTCAAGTGAGTTTTTATTATCTGTGAATCTTTCACTACTACAAAGGATTTTTAAAACGTCGTTATTCATTTATATTCCATGAATATAAACTTCTCTCACTTCGAATCCTCAACGTCAATCTGAGATCATTTCTGAAGTGTGACCTCAGGTAACTCGCATTCAAATCGTCGTCAGAACGTTTTCGCGTCATTTATCATGATGTGCATAATTGTGTTTTATTTGTTTACAGTGAATATCGACAATAAAACGACAATGAGTGGCGTGACGGTGATATGTCCAAATTCACATCGTTGTACCGTTAAGGTTACACCATCCACCCTTCTTCGAAAGGTCAATTATTTCAGTTTTCAACGATAAATAAAAATAGACAAGTTTCGGAAATTTTCAATAATTTTTTTTAATCCTAAAGATAAGGATAAACAAAGTGGAATCAAATGCAAACACCTCAGGTGGAACTTAGATTTCGTGATACGGTAATATGTTCGGGAAGTAGCACCTCACAGGGATCATTTATGTTCTCGAACTCTTTGCGCGAGCTCAGTCAGGTGAATCCAAATTGGTCGACAATTTAGCGAATATCCTGCGCAGAAACAATTGTCTAATAAAGTTCAGTACTTCCGCTATACAATCAGAGAAAAGAATTCTCTTTTCTTTTCGTTGATTATAGCTGCGTCGGGCGTTCATGAAATATTTCGTTATGTTTTTGAATTATTTTTTTTTTTTCAGTGATAATATTATTTTTTTTTAAATTATTTTAAGTTTACAAATCTCTTCATAAAGCGGTTTCAGGTTTTGGAGGAAGCTTGTCTCAAACAAGGTTACGATGTAGATGCACATGAATTGAAACATCAGAATCGTGTTCTTGATGTCGCATTACCATTTCGTCTTACTGGTCTACCAAACAACGCAACTATCGAAATGACTCCAATTTCGCGTATCACTACATCCAATGATGTCGATATTGCTCTACAAGTTGTTCTACGCTCTACAACTTTTATTTATAATGATACTATTACTAGCATAGCGATACTAAAGTTTACGAGAAACTTAGTTTAATGCTATTAAGATGGAGTTCAAATATCCGACTGTTTTGTGCTAAGATTAAATCGTTTCCACCAGAATTTTAAAAGTCTATAAAATATCGTTTCTAGAATTTAAGTGTTGAGATCTTTTCCGCCTTTCATGTCAATAAGTTTTAGTGGAAATGTTATAGGATGCCGCCCCTAGTTTGAACCGACTATGCGATCCCTTAGAGAGAGAGGGAGAGGCAGAGAGACAGAGAGAGAGAGAGAAAGAGAGTTGTAGATAAACGAGTAATGTAGATAAATTTGCCTTGCAGAAGTAATCGTTTCGTCTATTAAGGCTATAAATAAAAAATAATTGGGCAGAATTTTCTTTTAAATCGCCTTTTGGATGTATCTGATCAGTGATCATAGCCGAATCATTGAGCTTATGAAATAGTATGAAAACTGTATTAAGTTAATTCCAGTAATAAGATAGTACTAATGCCGAATTGTTTAATTTACACGTCCTTATATATATCGTTTTAATTCACCCTAATTTTATGCAACTTGTCATCTGGGATACTCAGTGGACATTGTCTATACTCTGTCAGATTTTATGTGCCGTATTTCCTCGAATATAACCCCATTCATCTCTGCACTAAGCGCCATTTCTAGAAATTCATGCATTCCATGTAAATTGAAGCTTTGTTTTTTCTGGAATTTGATTAAATTTTCAGCTTCCCGATGGATCAAGGAAGCTGCACACGTTGAGCAACGAGTTAACTCTGCTAGACGTTTTGGCGGTATTTTCAATTGAATTTGGACGTGATTTAAGTCAAACAGAGAAGGGGACTATTCCAGTTTGCGCCTTCATGAATAAAGAGGTTCATCTTTTTCGCATCGAAATTCTTCGCTTTTTGGGTGGCTCAATCAACGAAATCCAAGCAACAAAGAATGAAGACGGGGTGAATGAAGGGAAATGAGCAGATAATTCGCCCCGTAATTTATCCTATTTCATATTCGAATGTTTCATGAAAACAATTTGGGTCACGCTTCTAATTTCCTTTCATAAGGCCTCTAATGAATGAGATCTCGCAGCACATATAGGAAATGCATCTGAATCATGTTGCATTTCACAGGCAAAAATTCTAAATTTCTATCGTCACATATAGAAATAACTTATTGACATTTTAATGTTCCATATTTCATATCGCAATATCCGTTGATGTGACATTGAAATTAGATTGAAATATTTTTAGTATCGTGGCGAGGCAGAATTATCAATAACAACACTCAAATCAATGGGTATTTCTAGTGGTCGATCACTTATTCGGTTAGTTTTTTGTTGCAAATGTGCGAAATAATTTATGATTGAAAGTTGCATTATTTACGCATAAAATATAGAAGAACTGAAGGAAGTTATGCGAGAAATCTCGACGATTATCACGAAAAGTTTGGCAAATTAGTTGTGGTTATAATTGTTGCGTTAAGATTTTTTTTTTTTTTTTGAGTGTTGAAAAATGTTTGAAATCATTCGATGGGCTGTTGCTTATTTTAAGGGTTTCTAAAATCTTCAAGTCTAATTGCGTTCTTTTTGAAAAATCAGACCGCATTAAAGGTTGGCTAGTGATCTCACGAATAAATCCTGCATACAAGCCTCATTCGGCATCCTTTCTTAGTTCTGGAATACGGAAGGAAGGTTGTTAAGGTTCGGTGATGAACCTAAACTTCGACCACTACTGGAGTGACAAATGAGATCCAACAGAGAGTGTGAAAATGCAGTCAATAGATTCTCTAGAAAAAAAAGGTGCTGTGCAAGGAAAGAGTTGTACCTTGAATTCCACAACACTGCTTAAATCGAATGAATCCATGAACGATAAAAATTTTAGGAAATTAGGACCTTTTCTTATATGCAATGGCTAAACGGAGTTGCATGGTTAATCTGTAGATGGGGAGATAAATCGTCGCCTTTAATCGTCTTTTATTAGTGATTTGATTTTTTTCTTTCCGTTCGTCACTTTGCCTTGTCTATTGCGCGGTCGATTGTGAAGCTGCGACCGAAATTGTTGACTCCGCTCAGCCGAGCCATCCCACCCAGTACCCTCATCGGGACAAGGGCAGTGGAAGAAGTCCCGACAGTCATAGGAGGAACGACGATGAATCGGCTTATCGACATCCGACGAGCAGGAGATGAATCTATGTCCTAACCTTCATGCGACCGAGCTGCAAGAAGGAGAGGCCAACCTAAAGACCACAGGAGCTAAGTGAACCAGAAAGGCATTAGGAAGTGATATGAAGAGACATTTATTCGTAATGAATGCTCTATTCATTGAAATAAATGAATAAATTGATTTCGAAGGATTATGCTCATAGTTTTAAGTTCCACTGCTATCGCTGTCCTGAAATTAATTCTATTTTTTTTGTCAATAGTAATAGAAGTATCGGAGTAAGATTGATGGACAAATGACCTCACACAATGACACCTTGACATACTAGAGTGACATTGTTGTCACTCTTATTCGTTAAATTCGACTCCATCTCAAACTTAGTTGTATGGAGTGAAAAACTTTTCAGATATTCGGCACAGAAAATTTCCTCAGAAGAACTAAAGAGGATTGAGCAAAAAGTGGCCGAAGAAAAAGCTCGAAAAGAGAAATTAAGTTTTGGATTTGATGCTAGAAAAGCAGAAAATCAACAACGTTTAGAGGTGGAAAGACAACGAGAAGAGGTACGAATAACTTTTATAATTTTTTAAAAGTTTTTTTTTTAAAGAAGTGTTTTATTTTGACTAGTAGAAATAATCGCACAAAGACCCTTTCTTTTAAAATTGAAACTTGAATAATCGATCAGTCGGCAAATACATAAACCTTAGAAATATTCGTGCATATATTATCGAATAGTCATTGATATATTGCATCATTGTTGAACTCTCACTGCAACACGTTATAGACATGATGTTCTATCGAGCCATATTATTCAGACAGAAATCATTAAATGAAGGTTACAGTTACTATGACTGACATTTCAATAGTGATCTCTGAATAAGGGATGAAAAGGTGGAGATCTCTAGATGGGCTTAAATATAGAACAATGCAAGCACATAAGATTTATTTTATTATCAATACGTAAGGTTTCGCTCATCGTTGTGAGAGAGTTTCGTTTGGTGGCCTATTTTAGTCAATGTTTTTAACTTACAGGCAGATTTATGCTTTCCTTATTCAAAAAAAAAAATAAAAATAAAATTATGGGCAAATATGGATTGTTTGGATTAAGGTCTTACGATCATAAATTAGAATATTTTTTTGCTCAGAGTTGAGTTTTTTTTTAAAAAAGCTTTCTAGAGTAACGCAGTAATTCTTTAATTTTTTTATTCCTTTAAAAAATCATTTGAGTGGAAGAATTGTTTTATCTAAAATTTAAAACTGAACTAATAAATAAAAAATAAGCATACAATGAAGTTTGAATTGTTATATAAGATGAATGATTTTATGTTAAATCCGCTTTCAATATTAGGTTTGAATATGATTAGCTCACTTTGCATTTGTTATGGATATAAACACCTTTTCCATGTAATGAATATTTAATGAAAAGATTTAATTTTAATTAGCGATGATATTTGCATATTAAATAAATGATTATTGAAGGAATTCGTAAAACAATACCAGAAAAATGAAGAGGTAGCAATACAACAACGTATTCAACATGAGTATTCATCCACAAGGTAGGTCTAACCTTTGTATTGTTTTCAAATATTCTCTTTTCTTTTTGTCTTCTAGTAGTAATGTTTTCTGCACATGTAGATTTTCTTTTGTTTAAATGAAGTGAATCTTAATATTCAAGCCTAGGGTAATGGCTATCTGCCATTCCTGTTCGGGTAGTTTTCCATTGCCCTACTATTGGGTACTATAGATGATTTGTATATGCTTATTTGAACATTTTGTATGCATTTTATTTGGAGTTATGCATTCTTTTAACTTTATTATGATTATAGCTCACATCATGAACGGAGTAGCCCAACTTCATCAAATACGAGAAGAAATGAACAAAACACTAAATTGGGAACGAGATCATCAACTAGTGATTCCACTCATACAGCAACTGCAGTTGATGAACATTCAACGACAAGGCTTGAACGTTTGCAATCACTTTTGTCTGATGTATGTTGTTTTTTCTCGATTTTTTTTTTTTTTTTTGAAGCACATTGCTTGAAATGAGTTCTTGAATTGCCTGAAGATTTTTTAAGGTGAATTAAATATTAAATGTTTTATTACTCGAAGAATTCTGTTTAACGAATTTGAGTGTGATAAAACCATTGAGAGCAACTCTTGAAGCCTTTGCTTTGTTAGTGAAAATCTTCGATGGAATATGTTTTGGTGACTTTATTTTTTTATTTTTACCGAGAAGTGCTTACCGGTTAATTGTAATGTTTCGTTGAAATATTCAAAATTTTGAGGAGAATTCAACGTAAAATTGGAAAATTTTTGAAATGCGCTATGCAAGCTGAGGCACTTCGATCCCCATCCTCCCGTTAAACGCCCTGTAGAAAACCTTTGCCGATTAGAGAGATGGTTAGATGTTATGCAGAAGTGTTGTTTGCCTATTAGTAAATCTGCTCCTGTTTAGGTAAATACAAGTCTTAATTCGAATGTCGGGAATATACGTGCCGAGCACCTTTTGAATGAAAACGGTCGGATTGCTGTAGATTCACGAGCAGCACCAAACACCACTACAACGCAGCAGCAAGCAGGTGCGTCGGCCAATTTAAGGGTGAGCTGATGCTGATTATTGAATGAATCGATTTATGCTCGTTGCATCGTTCTATCTTTACGATTATATATATATATATATATATATATATATATATATATATATATATATATATATATATATAATGAATAATGCAGATCGTGGATACATCAACGGGACGATCGGCAACTGGACGTTCAGAAGCAGAAGTATCGCCATCAATGGATTCGAGGGTATGTACAACGAAATGCGATCGCAAAGTGATGATCGTTAGGTGGGATGCACAAGCATCAGAATTTGCCATCCATTCATCAAATATCGATGACAAATTCTTCGAATTAAGCGTTCACGATGCGCAAAGTTTGCAAAAGGATCTCAGAGAAGAAGTGTATGTCTTAATTTACTTCTTATAATCTCCATTAGCAGTTTATTCCGATCAAGGATCGTTTTGATGAGCTTCTAATCTCAAATTTTTTCCAGTCTGGGAAGTAATATCCGATTTCGGTGTATAAATTTTAAGTCATTCAGGTATTGGCATAAAGGTATTGTATTATTTCTCTCTATAAAAGTTTGTACAAGCCGTGGGTCTATAATTAGTCACGATGACGTTATTTTTAATCTTTATTTGATGGATTAACCATGTTACCAATAATACAAAAAAAGACATTTTATCAACCTTTTCGACACACTTCCTGCTTATTTGCTCACTTATGCTTAGTTGATCAACGGTTTCTGTTTCGTCGTGTGTGGTACTAGAGGAAGGTCAATGAAAGGAAATGACCCTTCGGTATAATTGAATCGGGTCGAAGGATTTAATTTTTTGGTTCAGCAGTCGGAACTAATATAATCAACCGGCCAAGTCAGCTAAACTCCGAGAGGAAAACAATTGGTTGAAAATTCTCGAAAGTTTTAATAGATTAGAGAGCATATCTAAACATTAATATTTTTAGCCGCAATCTTATATACCCAAATAATATTGACCCTCAGGGTATGGAACTAAGAAATTGTAAAATTTAGTGTCTCCTAACACGGTGAATTTGCATATCACGTGTTGAAGTGGGATGTTTTTTTTTTTTTTAATATTTTATAGGCGTGCACATGAACAACGTGCTTTACTACCACGTGAGTTTATTGCACAACGAAATAGAGAACTCAAAGAAGCCGCTTATAAGCATACGGTGATTCGCTTTCAATTACCTGACAAGACAACTATTCAAGCACTCTTTCTCTCTAGAGAACCTGGTTTGTACTCGTTTTTTTTTTTGCTGTGCTTCATAGCAGTAACACTACATTGAGAAATGGAGTCAAAGGTTGACGGTAGGAAGTCGACGACGTTTCTTTTGAAATTTTTTGGGAAGTTTGCAAAAATTTCCGACTAAATAAGCTTTTATTGGAGAATATAGCTATGAGACTTGTTGTAGAGGATTGTAGATTAAACGGCAAATGCTAGGCGACATTTTTTTTTACACTCAGGGGCTATATTGCGATGTGAAACTGTATTTTCATCACTCTCCATCTACAACAATGCAGGGTATCCTTTTGTATAGGACTGTATTTTTTAGTTGTTGCTGGTTGAGTGATGCAGAGAATTTTTATTGAATGAGGACCAATATTTATTCCATGTGAAGGATATATCTTAGGTTATGGGCCTTTAGACTAAATTAAATAAATTCCTTATGTGTGGTCTTATGCAATCATTGGATTTTATTGATCTGGCTAGAATTTTACTGATTGGAATTTGTTTCAATAATGTGTTCAATGCTATTGACGATTTTATTTAATTTATTTTTTTTTCGCATTTTCAACGATTAATGCAAAAAATCTTCACAAATTGTTTTATTAGTTGATTTAATAAGACAGATAATTGCTTCTTCATTGTAAATTCTAAAAAAATAAAAATTAAAATTAATTTCAGTTTCAAATATTTATGAATTCATCGCAGAGAATCTTCACAATGGTGTGAAATTTTTCGATTTGTGTTTCGCATTGAATCAAAAGATTCCAAATGATGAAAATAAAACACTAATCGATGTGGATATTGCACCTTCAAGTACCATTTTTGTGAGATTCCGTGAAAAAATCGACAATTACGGTGAGTTTAATTCCGTTATATAATGTCCATGATGGTATTTTCTATAAATATATGTTTGTATGTTTCTCGTTTTCCTTGTCCTAATTTTTTTTTAAAATCTAAATTAAATTGTTTTTTTTTTTTTTTTGTTGGCCGTGCTGCTATTCGATTTCACGTTTAACGGTTAAGCCTTTGTCAAAGTTCGCTTTAATCTTTAGCCGTGTTGTTATATATATGTTTATCTCTATATGAATATATGTGTGTGTCCATGTTTGTGATAGATTAAACTTGTTGAATATTAAAGCTATTTCAATGAATTTTATAAAATAACGAACCATATGCATGAGAGGATTGGAGACTTAAGTATAGTTGGGCATACTGACCGAAATAAAAGTGAAAAGTTGTTTTCAGCGTCGTTGTTTTCGAGTGCGGTATTGACCGAAGCAACTCATGAAGAAGCAAATAACGTGAGCAAGGAATGGTATGTTTATTATGTTTATACTCGCAATCTTCGTTAAATTTATTCCCTCGGGGAAGTGGATATGGGGTTGATTAAGCTTTCATGCTGTGACACATCGGGTTAATTTCAGTGAAAGTTTTTCTTGTAAATGTTTACGGGGGTTTGTTTTATCTTTTATTTGATTTGAATAGCAGTCTATGTTAAAATTCATTTTTTGTTGATTATATTGAATCTTATCTCTTTGGGACAGTACGAAAGAAGTATTTCTTCTTTGAAAATATTTGTCAAATTTAGGTTGTCGACTAATGAAATATATCGTCGTTATGATCCACGAGTGAATGACGAGAGTCGTACATCACAAATCGCTGCAAAAAGACAGTCGAATGAGGCATCTGATCATTCAAATCCACCAAGACGTCGATTCCCATCACCATCTGCTACGGCACCAAAATGGTTCAAAAAAATGTGACCAAAGGTGATCTGTAATCTGAAAATATAAAGGTAGAGATATGCTAATATTGGCATGGATGATTAATGCGGTATCGTTTGTCTTATGCAATTCGACAACTCATAACTAAGAGGATTCATTTGCATATCTTTGATTTAATTTTGCATTGTTTATCTCTGTTCGATATTCTTATATACTTTCAATTCTTCGGGAAATTGGACTTGCTCTTTTTGGTTTTGCCTTTATAATTTTTATTTACCGCATTACGTTATTGTTCTGTGATGATCGTTTATTAAAAAATGAATATATATTTATTTATGAAATATTCAAAAAATAATCGAATATTTTTTAAAAGTGATTTTAATTGTTTTTTTTTTTTTTTTTTTTTTTAATGAGCACTCCTAATACGATTAGCGCAGAAATTGGGTTTTATTTTTCAAAAGTTTCAATTGAAGAGAAAAATTGTTATTGATCAAAGAAAAAATGCTCAACGCTAAAGTTGATACAAAAACTTTTCATTTATAATCGCTTTTTATTGATTATTATTATTATTATTATTATTATTATTATTATTATTATTATTATTATTATTATTATTATTATTATTATTATTATTATTTTGTATTCGATATTATTGATCAGTGATGTTCCAACTGAGTGTAATTACTATTTGAATCTCAACGTTTTAATGTGGCTTTTTTCTTGGCTATTTTTTGTTACATTTCGTTGTATTGATAAGCGGGAATAAGCTATTTTAATTTCTAGAACAAATTAAAAAAAAAAAAAGTTCCTGGAGAAAAAAATAGAGATCGTTGATGATGCGATAGATCTATGTAGTTTGCGTTTTTTTTTTATCATTTAGAAGTGGCTACTCTATGCGATAAAGATTACAATTATAAGTTGAATTATGGAAAATTCGATTTGTGGAATTTGTTGAAAAAAAATATTTCCGGAATTTCCAGAAGAAAAATTTTTCCGGAATTTCCGGAAAAGAAAATTTTCGAAAAAAGAAAACCGGAAATATTTCTCTCTTCCGATCATATTTCAACAGGGACAGGTGACCTATTGCAATTCATTGACGCTGAAGTATATAGTAGTAAAGATATGCACGTGTAGTTTCTTTCTGGTAATATAATTTCTACAAGCTTCCACTGGTGTACGTAAACCCTGTCAGATGTATATTCCACGGAGTCGAATCAGCATAGGCTCCTAGATTACTGTCGTATTTCTGGGACTCCGAATATGTAGCCAAGATGGGGACGTTAAAGAGGAGAGGAAATGCTTCGTCTTCACTCCGTCATTCTAGCGTTCCAACAGTTGGGGTTTCCGGCGAATTCCCAGGAATTCGATAGTCATAGTTGGCGGAATAAGTTCACAGAAACCATACTTACCCCCAGATGTCATCTTATGTAAATTCTGGAGCCAGAACTCCGATAATCCTTAACCACGACTTGAAGACGTAAATCCAGTTGGCGGAGTTTCTGATTCGGCATTGGCTGTATTGATCACGTTTGGATAGGACGATCTCTGATAACAAACTTGGAGATCTCGTCCCTGGGTCCCTGGGGATTGCACCGTAGCCTCAATTCATTGGTTGTTCTACGATTCATTTTTATATGGGATATGTGCTGATGACATAAGAATCAATGCAAAATATCCGTTGGTAAACAATGTTGCAAGTGGATAATAGCAGATTTTATGCATCACTAACATATTCAGCACTTAACGATTTCTACTCAATAAAGTTTGCCTCGTTAATCAAGAAAAAACACCTCAATGAACATGTCGATCAAACTATATCCTTCAAGAAACGCCTCAGGCAATTGCCATTGATTACCTCATATTAGACGAAAATAAAGAAGAAAAAGTTGGAATTAATGACGTCATATTTCGTCTTCGGTCAATTTTGCTAATTTATAGTAAAAGAAACACTCACCGAACAATACATTAAATAAACTCTAATTGAGGACATTTCAGAGAAACAAAAATCGCACCACTAATCCTTTGCGGATGACTTATTTCAAGTGTTGTTATCATAGCGACACTGCGTTTTCTTGGCTCGTTTCCAACAACGGGCAACTTTTGAAATGATTCTTTTGACTCATCACTGCTACTCAATGATTATAAAAAAAGTCACCGGAAAAAATGAGCGATGGGCAAATTCGTCGATGTCAATTCATCTAAGGGATTTTGCTACGGATGGGTAACTAGTCGATGGCGCTTTTGTCCGGTCTTTCTAACCTTCACTTGCAGATTCCATTAGCGTGTTGACATGTCTATGTGTGGGCGGACGTTTTTGCGTGTATATGAGTCTGTTCAGTAGTTTCAACTCGGGTACTATTCGATGGCGCTTTTTTCCGGTCTTTCTGGCCTTTACATACAGATTGCATTACCGCGAAGTTGTTGGTGAGCGTAGTCCATGCTCCGATAAGAGCTTATCCTTTCCTCGCCCTGGTGAATCGACTTGCGAAAGAGTTATTGGCACTTAAAGGCTCAAAAAATTACATGACAAAACCCGAGGTTTTTATTTTAAATCGTTCGGGTTTTTGGTGCACACCGTCCAGGTTTATTTTAAACCAGTCGGGTCTTTATCTTACACTAGGCAAGTTCTCGCTTAACATTGATCTGATCATATAGAGATCATTATTTTACGTAAGATTTTTATGCGTGATGGGATCGATTAATCCCACATAATCGGTTGCTTGCTGATTGCTTATGGGAATAGGAAAATACAAATATGGGAAAGCGCGTATTATGCGCCTAATCTTTAATCTTCTACTCTCGAAAATAAAACAATTGAGTTGTCACCAATGCGTTATCTTTGTAAGGTAATAAGTGCGCTAATAAAAACTACCTGAAAACGTTATTGACATCTAGTAAGGTATAACAGATCGATCTAAGGAGGCACTATAATCCGCATGGATCATCACACCAGAATCTCAATCCAATCTATGAATTGCTGGATATTCAAAGTTTTCACTAATATTGCCTGGCGAAGTTCACGGGGAGTTTCAATGGTTCGTGTAGCTGTGACAAGAAAAAAAATCACATCCCGGAGTATTTTTATTTAACAGTTTACTGTGATTCCAATATGAGTTTTGTGCTTAAATTTCCATCACACCTGCTCAAGTCTATTCTCTTTTGCCTCTGCGCCCTCCTTAGTTCTCCCTTACAACACCTGTTCCTCGAGTACTATAAGGGTCAGC
The DNA here is from genome assembly GCA_037389465.1 of Baylisascaris procyonis. Lineage (NCBI taxonomy): Eukaryota > Metazoa > Nematoda > Chromadorea > Rhabditida > Ascarididae > Baylisascaris > Baylisascaris procyonis. The sequence goes on along the minus strand of JAZARR010000153.1, from coordinate 7,531,147 downwards.
TCACCTTGGCTCATCTGATCGTCCAGATTTCCTTGAGGATATGCACCCTCTATCGAGATACGGTCTAGTAAACTGCGAGGCGATACAGGTATAAGGATGAACAGTTTATCACACTTATACGGTAAGGTGGCAAACTAATCAAGACTAGGTCACAAGGATGGCTTCGTTTGCCGATACGATCCCGTAGTCGTATCCGGCGAATTCCACGCTGCCGTCGATCTGCTCACGCGCTTCTACGACCACATGTAGGCCCACTCGGCCTTACAAACAATTTAACATCTGCAATGAATACATGAGCATATCAACCCATTTTTCCTCCCGATTCTGCCTCCAGCTAGCTTCATGATACGTACTAAATAGTCGATTGATGTGCCTATATGCTCTCTTGACATTCTTTGGCTTACCTTACATGACGCGTCACAACCATTCAGAATGGCCAATAATCCGTGTTCAATCTCGGTTTCTAATCTAAAAAATCTGTCGCTATCATATCGCATATAATTCGATTATTATTGTCTCTTGTTTATGGAATTGCCCCATCGCAATTCGATGCATTCTAAATGAATTCAGAATTTAGTATGCTCGAAGAGAGCGTTCAATCGGTACAAATGACTGAGAATAAGCTAACCAACGAAGATGACGATTATATGTCTGATGCATTTATTGCGTGCACTTCAGATATTCGACCAGGTGAATTAATGCTTAATTTTTTAACTATTATCTTGTGAATTTTTATTTCCTATCGCTAGAATAAATAGAATTTTCTCAAGCAAATAATCAGATTTTATGTGACTCCGACTCTATCGTTGAATCTTGGAGCAGTTAACGGAGACGGAGCTCTACGTATATCCTTAGATTAGTGCAAATGAAATGATTGGAAAGTTTTTGTGAAATTATCCAGTTCGGCGCCATATTTCATTATTTAGAGTTCCTCATTATGGATGGGAAACTTGAAAAGCTTTCAATTCTCGATCAATTCGATCGGCCAGCATACTCAACACCTCATAAGCGCAAAACTTTGTAATAATTTTTAAATTAACAAGTTTAACTAACGAATGTGCCCATAAAATGGGGGATCCCATAAAATAGAGAACGTTTAATTAGTCCGTGTCTTCAGCCGAAATATTTCCTCAAGGCAACCAAATCAGCTATCGTTTAGAAACTATAAAGCCTCTCATATCTGAATGCGGCTATATGCATCGATGAGTTCCAGCTCTCTTTGTTATGAAATATGAGTTCGTGAACTCATGTTCATGAACTATCTAACGCTAACTATATGTTGCTTAGGAATCGCATTGGGTTACACTCAAAGAAGAATAATGAAAATTGAGGCGGAAAAGTATGAAAATGAAGAACGTCTTCGACGTATACCAAAAAGAGCCGAATTGGAGAAAGAGATGCGCGAAAGTGCTCTATCGAAACCGATTTGTGAGGATTCAAAAGGATTTGCATTACTTGCCAAAATGGGCTATAAGCCTGGTATGAGTTTAGGCAAGAAAAAAGAAGGTATCATGTTCACTATTTTCTCTCTTTCTTACTCTTTTTTTATGCAAACTTTTCAATCATATTCACTCATTAATTACCTAATTGAGTATATGTGAAAATTCTCAAAAATTTACTAACTTCTTTGTTTAATGTTATAATAGCTGTTGTTATTATCATCGAGGAGAGGTATAAAGAGCACTTTTTATTCTGCAAATTAAAAGAAATTAACCAATAAATAATCGAATTTAATCGACAATTTTCTTTGAATGAATTTATTTTTTTTTTTTTTCATTAATTGAATGCTTTTTGCTTGATTTAAATGAAATTCCTTTAAAGGTGCCTAGATTTTTTAAGACCATAACCATATTAATATTTTTTATATTTATTCTTATCGAATGCTATTTTCTATATACGAAGAAATTGTTTCAGGAATGGAAGAAGGTATAAAAGAGCCAATAACGGTCGATATTAAAACATGTCGTACTGGTTTAGGCCATAAAACACAAGAAGAGGAAAAGAAACGACAAAGAAATGCAATGCTTCAAAAACATTTAGCTGCTAGAGCAAAGACTCAAGTGAGTTCATCATTATCGTCTCTTATCATTTAGTGATTACGAGTTTAATCATCTAATTTCATTGAGAAATTAATCGAGCACAAAGCTCCCATTCGAATATTTTACGTCATAACAATAAAAATTTGCAGCATTTCATTTCCGATATTTTTTAAAGAATAATTTAGTTTTCATATAATTTTGTTGCCAATTTCTGCATTAATTAGACATATTTGCATATTCCCTTAATTTGTTGTATATTTTGATGAGTGAAGCCGGTTTTACAACATACTTGCATTTATTTTTTACTATTTTTTAAATTTTTTTTTTGTTTTTTTTTTTTACATTTCCTCATCAATTATTGTGATTTGTCGCTATTTATTTCGATGTGTTTTATTTCTTTAATTTATTCTAAATAATATTTATTTCGTTGATATTCTGTCAGAGTGTTGTTTTTTCTTTAATTTTTTTTATATTTTTTATAGTTTTTATGCAAATATTTTTTTTTAAATGCAAATATTTTATAATTTTCCATATTCGTTACTATTTTAAGTTGAATTTTTTTTCAGCACTTTCTTCTTGGTGATTTCCGTAAACGACAACGAATAGCAAATATTCAAAAGCAATTAATTGGTGATATAATGAAAAGTCGTAAAACATGCGAAGAACTTGATTCAAGGTGAGCATTTCAATTGCGAATTGAAACTTCAATAGATCAAATTTTAATTCGTAGTTGATCTTGGTGGTTATTATTTTTCGAATCGACCGAATAGTGTGAAGTCATTTCTTGTTGTTTTCTTTCGTTATTTATATTCTTAGGCATTTGTTGTTGGCTTTTAGTGATGACGTCATTTTGAATTTCGAATATATTAGAGATTTGAGTATTTATTAAATGATTCTTATTTAAAACTCGATAGGCACATTTATACGCTTGTTCTTTATGATCCAAAATCTTCGTCTGCTTATATCTACCCACCGAAACGATATTAAAACCTTTGTTGAAAATGTTTGATGAAATTTTCTATCCTTATTTAAAACGGATATCGAAGAGATGATAATCCCTCGTCGAAGTTTGTAAAAAAAATGTCAGTTTTTCCGTATGGTCTTGAAAAATGGCAGAAAATATAAACGGCATAACTTGTACAAAAATCTGTTTCGTTGATCCTGGTTTATCTGTTTCGTTGAGCCTGGTTTATCTGTTTCGTTGAGCCTGGTTTATCTGTTTCGTTGAGCCTAGTTTGTATCACTGTTTTTAAATTATTTTTCAATTATCCCCGTCTTGATTCTAAAAAATTGTTCTATATTCTTCCATAGCAATCGGATCATAACTATAAGATTTAAATAACGGAAGTTTTATACTCTGATTGTTTATTTGAAAGTTAAAATAGAAGTCGATTAATTATAAGATAAAAAAATTTAAAAAAAAAATTCTTCATTAAGAACATCAAAATTTGTAATATATCGCCATCAAATGTGGTCAGCATTAATCCACTCCAGTTCGTCTCATGTTGGCGGTGACGTTTATTTGCATATAGGTTTGCGTATTAATAATTTTTCATCGTTATTTTCTTACTTTTATTTCGTTATGTAGAGTGTTTTTGTTATAATTCGACAAAAGTTGTCACTTATTTTTACGGGAAAGCTTTATTTACCTTTAATTAGTGATAGCCGTGTATTATATGCAAGCAAAGAGTTCAGGAATGGACTTGAGTTACCTGTCGATCCGCTTTTTTGGCCGATCTATAAAGAGGGTATTGAAGAAGAGCAAAATTCAAGCAAGAGGGCTCGCATTGTGGATGAAGAATGTGATGATTTTATATTCAAATATCCAAACGGTAAATTTGCACCTGCTGAAATACAGCTCAACGAGCTATCCGAAAGTGATCTCACTGATAGGTATGTCACTCTTTGATGTGATTGCAAAGTTGAAAGCTGAATAGGTTGAAATCATTTCGAAGGAAATCATCAAACATCTGAATAACTCTTCTTTTTAGTGGCCGTTGCTTTGTTTTGCATTATTTGAAACAACAAAACTATTCAAAAATAACGTTGCAAACGATGCAATGATCATGCAATAGCATATATATTTTAGATAGAATTGTTTTCGTTGTGAAAATTAGCATCGAATCTAGGAATTAAACAATGCGGGAAATGATACGAACCTTGGCATTCCATTAAAACCTTTGAATTTGCTCATGGACATTGCATATGGAAGAAAGAGGGAGAGAGGGGATTTCATAGTTCCATAAGTTGTGCAATAATTTGTTCGACTGAATGCCTACATTGAGCGAAGCAGTACATGCTAAATAAGTAGCTACTACTCATCTCACGATTTCACGTTGATTTCTCATGTGATAATGACGTATTGATTTACGTCGTTTATGTTATTATTTTATTCTGATCCATTCGTTAGAAAGTATATCGATGGATGCAGATTAATTGAAATCCACTATGCCCAATTTTTTGGCTTTTTTTGTGAAAATCAAGAGATTCAAGTTCTTTCGTCTTCTTTCCCTTTTGTTCTACCAAGTAACGTTTATATGAGGTTGGCTGGAATTGAGTTCGTTTATTTGGTCGGATTGGGTTTCTCATTTATTCGTATAATGACTGATATGAGAGTAAAAGAGAAAATTTAGAGCCCAATGAACTGTACATCATGGGAAAATTTTGAGTGAAATTTTTGAGTTTAATTAATCGTTTTGATTTATTTTATTGTTGTTTTTTTTTTTCAGACTCGACAGTATAACGTCATATCTTCGCGATAAGCACATCTATTGTGTATGGTGTGGATGTCAATACGAATCAATAGATGAGCTATCACAACAATGTCCTGGCAATACACGTGCAAAGCATGAAGGCATTGATGATGAGTAAATATCCAAGTTTTGATCCGTAGTTGAGGGTTTCTTTTCTCGGAAATAGGCAGCGAAAGAGTAGGGAGGGAGTCAATGATTATTCAATTGAAATATTTTGTGGATTGAATATATGCCACCCATAAAGTTAAAAGGGTTTTATATATTCGTCTCTTTAGAAAGAATATTAAAAGTTTTAATTTTTCGAATATTATCGTGAAACTTGTTTGCGGGTTTCTTCTAGTAATTGAAACTAGTCGTTTAGGTGATTGCTAAATATTCGTATTGAATATTTTTTTTATTGTTTAAAGCAATTAAAAAAAAATTTTTTTTTTTTATTTATGAATCCCATCGTCCTATGGGCTAACGTTTCGATCTGGCTAATTAAGAGGGATTCCCACTTTGGCTTTATAAAAATTTGAGATGAATTTAATATTCACTTATTTTGCATGCATAGTTTGATATAAGTTGAACAATCGTTCACGACGATACGGATTTTATTTTGAGTATTTTGTGATTATATTGCCATCTTTTTTTTTTTCATTCCATTGTTTACTATGATCGCAGCAATGTTTTCATCCCTAACAGAAAGTTTTTTTTGAAACCCTTAAAATTCGACGGGGCCCAGTTGGGTATTCTGGACTTTCAAGAATGTTCTATATTGTTCCGGAAACTCCTGATTCTGGGATGCAAAATACCACCTCTACGAATGTAGATATACCTGGGCGAATATTAATTAACCTTTATATTGTTTGATGTTTGATGTTATATTGTTATATACGCAAAAAATCTAGCAAAAGTTCTATATCCCATTTCTCTTCAAATATATTTCGTCTGAGATGGTAGTATTGGGTCATTTCCCGAGTCCAATCATGTTTTAGCTTAAAAAAGAGACGATGAAGGATGTCTGTCTAAAAGACTATTGAATGATTCTTTGAAAATATAATACACAAATAAATCAACGAAATGAAAATCATATACATGATAGAACTTTTGCCTGATTCAGTATTATTGAGGGTATTAATCGAGAATTTAATCATGCAATGTGTTAAGCATTTGAAAGACGAAATAAAATAATCACTATTTGTTTTTTAGTCTCGAAATAAATGTACTATTATCGTGAATCAATATCTATTCGAATGTGTTGAGGGCGTTTATTATTGGGTTACGGTATTACTGGCGTTTATTATCTGATTATGGTATTACTAGGGTAGAGAAACTGTTGTTTTTTTTTGAGAGAGAGAGAGAGGAAGAATATTGTTCGAAAACGTCAGCGTGTTATAGTTTTAAATGATGTTACGCCTATATATATATATATATATATATATATATATATATATATATATATATATATATATTATATATATTATACATATTATATATATTATATATAATATATAATATATATAAATATATCTCTTTTTTTTGATAAAGGTCGATTGTACTCGGAATTATCTCTTTTTGATAAAGGTCGATTGTACTCGGAATTAAATGTCGATCAAAGCATCGAAAATACTCGTTAGTGGTGATGTGAATGGACATTTCGATCAGCTAATTAAAAGGGTGACGAATATTTGCAAAAAGGTTCATCATTTGCATATTTAATGCTTATATATTTTTCTTATCTCAGAGAAAACATTCAATTTATGAGAAGCATATATAGCTTGAGTGAAGGTAACAAATTGGAAACTTAGTATACTAATTAATTAACGAATTTCTATGCAACAAATCTAGCATTTGGTACTTTCACATTTGTTGACATTTAAGGACACCTTTTTCTTGACACCCCTCCCCCTCCCCCCTTGCTCTCCTCTTCTAAAGTGACCTATTTCCTCATCAGTGAAACCACCTAATTACTACTCAAAAACGTAGCGAAATAATGTATTTAATTATATTTGAAATATCATATATCTTTGCACTTCTTGTAACAATGATTGTCTAAGCACTATAATATTATTACTAATACATTTTCCAATCACTATCTTAGATTTGAATAGAAGAAAATTAGAGTTATTTCTTATTGATATTCTTAGTGACGTTGCCGCTCATTTCTCGCTTCTTTTTTTTTTTTTAATTATACGATGTAAGCGTATAAGAAATACTTCTCTTTTAAAATTACCAACCATGATAATAGTCGTATAGATGATGCATAAATTGATCATCTTATTACGTGAATATTTATCCTATTCCCGTAGGTATTCCCTTAGGTATTCGTTCATCAATACTTTCTAATACTTTACTTATCAATTTCATAGTAAAAAATAATTATGTGGAATTTTTCTTTATAGAATGGTCCTTTTGATATGTTGATATGTGTGGGTGAATTCTTTGGTATCGATGTGGAAATGAATCAAAAAATTATCGATGGGAAACTCGAATTCCCAATCACTACTTATATACTTGGTGAGCACTTTTTTTTTTTAAAATGATTTTTAATTCGTTTATTATTTTCATTGATTCGGGACCATCAAAACTCTCATGATAATGGTGCATTTCGATTTTAAATTTAATTTTATGTATTTAGCTAAATAAAAATACCTTTCATGATATATTGATGAGCTATTTGAATTAAGAGCAATCATCGCAAATCGAAAACTAATCAACTGATGAGTGCTACTCATTTCTATTCTCGTTTTGTAATATTTTCCGGTTGATTATGATTCTATCGAAGTTAGAAAGAAATAATATTGAAACGGGAGGGGAAAATAGTTGTTGGTGGAAAAAAAAAATTAGTCTTTTTTCTCCGTTGTATACAAGAAATCTTTCTTGAATTTTGTGCTATCTTCGATTGTCTGCTTTATGAATATCATCGACCAATTAATTCGAGACTAGGATTCGCCTGTAATCCATGAAGATAGATTAAAACCGTCTTCAACTGGACAACCCAGCCCAGTTGGTTTGAGGCCACCCGGTCGACCTGATTTGGCTCTGAAAAGGGTCCTGAATGAAATCTATAAGTTTACTGTCATATAGATTGCTGTTATGCGCGAGGAGTCTCATTTTATAGTATAACGATCGGGTTTCTGGTGTCGAAAGCCATTTGATAGAAGCCTCATGTTGCAGGTCCTTGCTGCCCATCAACGTCGGCGTTTTATCCAGACGATAGCGCCGAACTTTCATCGAGTGTAACTTTTCTGGGTAAGAAGGGTATTCTCAATACCACAACCGGTTTGCAGGTAGCATATCTAAGCGGTATCGAAGCACATCAATGCACAGCATTCCAAGTATCATTTTGCATAATTTTGGCGCTTTGTTGTGTTTTCCATTGTTTTTGAATTGCATTTGAAATCTTATGCAATTAAATGAAACGAACGCTGATGTAACAAAAGATTGGTCTACACTATTACCTTTCCTGGAGGGTAATTTTCTTTCTTTTGCATTTATATACATCGGAATAAACGTTTATGCAAATGTTGATTAATGTGCTAATTAATGCTTTTTCTTTGATTATCGTATATTTGAACAGTTCGGTTACTTTAGTTCACAAAAGATACGGTAAACGAACTGCTATTACCAGTGAAAGTGGGATCAAGTTTCTTGGGTGTTGATCTTCTACTCACATCGATGTGGCCATCACAGGTTATTTCTTTAAAACATTTAAAAACTATCATATTTGTAAAAAAAAATCAATGATTTTTTTCTTCTTTCCTTTTTTAGCTGTAAAAAAAAAACAATTTTGAGATTATAGATTTTTAAATGCTGGATATATCTATAGTGTTGTTAAGATAAATAAAGGAACTTATTTTCCAGCTAGTTGACGTGAGAGCTTATTGGAACAAAGGGTTATAAAATCAATGCGTATGCGAATTTGATTCGAAATTGGATTTGCGGTTTACAATTGCCGCCATCGATGTTCAATTATTAAGGTTTTAGAATAGTGATGGGGGAGAGGAATAGGCAGGTGCAAGTTGTTATGTAGTTTGAAGAGAAGATTCCATGATCAATTAATCATTCTACCATTATGTCATCAGTTTGGCCATATTTTGCACGCAAAAGGCTTCTTTAAGAGTAAAAATAGTGGGCAATGAAGGAGTTTTTATTTTATTTTATTTAATACTTAATTAATTAATTAATTAATTTGCTAATTGATTGTTCAAAAGTGACTATGAACGATTTGGATTTAAATATTAAAATGTTGGGGACACAACTAATGATTCAAAATTGAAGGTATGGAAGCATTCGTCGAATCAGCCGTCTCGAGAGGTGGACGGAAGCAGATTGATATCGAAATTGGCTGCCGGATTAAAACCACGCTACCATTTTGCTGGAATGGGTATTCATTATGAGCGTGATCCTTATAGGTTTGATTTTTATTCCATTGCTTATGAATCTTTTATAATGAAGACTTAAATATTGTTATTGCTAAGAGTCTTTCTATAGGTGTGTTGTTGCTGGAAAAAAAAAACAAGAAACGTTAGCTCTGTTTTCTCTTTATTATTGACGTTAAATTAACTCTTACCAGATTTAAAAATTTTTTCACCATTGTCTGACGATCGGAATTTTGGTATTCAAAGGTTTCTATTATCCAATGCATCCTTGCATGGATGTTACTTAAACATCTAAGACTGGAATCAATTTGAGAGTAATATGATATCTAACCCGTCGACGTGACTCTTTATAAATCATATTTAAATATTCGTTTATGTAAAACAAACAAGTTGCTAAGGGTTATGGTTGTTGTTGTTGTTGTTTATCGTTGAATTCAATGAAGTGATACGAATTTTTCAGAAATCATCGTGTTTTATTGGAAGCAGCACAGCACGTTACGCGTTTTATTGGGTTGGCATCGGTGGATAATAGTGATAAGCAAAAGTGGTTATACGCATTCTCCATAGTGCCAATGCGTAAAATGTCACGAACGGAACTCACCGCACAGCCACCGAATACATCTGAATTCCCTTATATGGAAATTATCGCCGATCTTATTTTGGAGTACGTTAAATGATCGCATAATAGGCAATAAGACAAAGAAATACGTCGTCTTAATTCGAATATAGAAGCCTAACGGCTTCCTATTTCATAAGAATTTCTATATTTTGCGGTTTTTGGGGGTTAAAAATTGTATTCAAGAAACGAGTAGGGGATGGGAATATAGATTGAAACAATTCCTCGGTGGATTTGTCATTTTTATTGGTTTTCTTCTTCTCACGTTGTTGTTTAATTTAAGCGCAGTTTATATGTAATAATTTTTTTACTTAGTTTTTTTAAAAGAAGTTACTATGTTTTACTAAATTTTTGCTAAATTTTTACTAAGCGGTTTACTAAGTTAACGAATTATTACGTCTTATGATTGTATGGGATGTTGATATTTTAAGTTTAAGGAGAGTTGTTAGTTTAAATCTCTATGAGGAATGGGTTTATCTCTCTCAAGAGAAGACTCAATTTCGGAGGACATTTGCATTTCTTATGAATTTGCGAGAGGATCTCCATTCGAGAATGTCTACATTCAGGCGAATGCATTGTTTCGCTTAGAGAGTTCTTATTTTTTTTACTCATTTAGTGGGAAAACAATTTCCCGGGAAACCTTTCAATCCAGAAGATAACAAATAACGCAAATAATGCCATGAAAATTTACTATTTTTTCTCTTTTTTTCTACCTTCAAATGTACAAAGATCTGTTAGAGATGTTCGATTTATGAAATGCTTGAGGAAGGGAGGGAAAGGCGAGAGAGTGAAGGTGATAGGATCGTTTAATTGTCCCAGAGATAATTTCTGAGTAGGCAGAACTAGAAAATAAGAGCGGAGTTAGAATTCTATTTTTTAGGGAGAGGGCAAGTGCTCAAGAGAAAAATGCCTCAAATGGTGGCCAACAATATTTCTTCGATATGTCCGAGGAAGTCGAGGATCATGTGGATCGAGGCGGGAGGCGCCGCAAAAAATATGGTAATCCTTTATATATATATATATATATATATATATATATATATATATATATATATATATTTGGCATCGGCCTCATTGCAGATGACGAAGGACCATCGGCTCGACAAGCACGTATACAGCAGCCTTGTTGGTTCTGTCTATCCAATGTAGACGTCGAAAAGTATTTGGTTGTATCGGTGGGAAGTCACTGTTATGCGGCTATGCCCAAAGGCCCGTTGACTGATGGTCATCTCATGATTTTGCCGATCGGTTCGTTCGTTTTCCGTAGTTCATGATATTATTCAGACTCTTGGTTTAAGTAAATCCGAACTGTGATCGGCAGTGACTGCTTATTCGGCCGCCCAACATGATTGGCTAAATTTGTTCGATGGGCCATAGGCCTTAAGGCATTTATATGTTTTTAATGGATAATGAAGAAAAGTTGCGGCTAAGGATGAAGAGCTGTATTTCTGTATTATGAACCCAATATGCCTTAAAATATATATATATATATATATATATATGTATATATATATTTATATATATATAATTTGTATTTATATATTTATATCCATATTTATTTTCATATGCATATGTTTATCTCCGTAAACTTTCCCCATTTCTATCTTATAAAAGAGGCAAATTTTCCGGAGTTTTAAGAAATAATTCATGCTAACTATCTTCGTCAATATTAACTGAATAACATTAAGGACATATACAGTCGTTAGTGGCTGCACCACAAGAGGTGCGAGATGATGTCCAAAGATATAAAGAGGCATTCACATTGATGTTCGACAAGCAGGATAAAGTTGCGGTTGTTTTCGAACGCAACTATAAGACGCAACATTTACAGGTGAGCATTTATCGGTATCTTTCATATGGGCACCTGCGCGTTAAGCCAATAGCTATATTTCTCTGAAAAAGTTTTTTGTAATGCTGCATAAAGTAGATAATACTTCAGATACAAATTGTACCCGTGCCGAAGAGATGCTCAAAGGCTCTTCGGAGCTCGTTTACTAATGCGGCTCAATTGAAGAATATTGAAATGATGTTTATGGAACCCGACCAACAGGTAGCCATTTTTTTTTAGTTTTCCATATTGAGATCTATGTTTGCGCTACCTATGGTTATAATGGTTTATCATCGGTAATGTTGTGCAATTGAAGTGATATTGAAATCTGCAAGTTATTGTTATAGGAATTCTTTGATAAGATTTCAACAAATCTTCATAACTTTGATATCATTTGCATTTTAGGTGCAAAAAAATTTTAAAGGAATTTTGATTGAACTTTCGCGTTGTTTTTGAATACGATGAACAATATTGGTTTAAGATTTGGGATATGGTGAATGAAGGATGTCCATACTTCTACGTGGAACTTCCCGATGGTACTCGAATGGCCGCATTAAGTGTTCGCAATTTCCCTCTCCAATTTGGTAGAGAGGTAAGAAGCTGAATGTTTCAATTCAGAGAAATCATTTCTCTATCTATAAATCATCTGTTGAAAGTTGTTGTTGTTGTTGTTGCTATAGCTTCGATTTCTTTTTTATAGACTTCTGCAGGCTTCTGCGCGACGAATTATGGCAACATTTTTGGTCACGTGTGTTCTTTTTATAAAGCTGTATATTAATCTGATATCTCCAAAAAGGAAAAATTCGGCCAAGAAAACGTATCGGGGAGGGAAAAGGGGGTGCTGCGAGCATTTAAGTTAAATGATCATCTCCTTAATCAAAATTCAAGACAGCCATCGAATATGTGTTCTTATGTAATTCGATTCTGTTTATTATTGTTGTTGCTATTCACATCATCTCTCTTAGGTGTTGGCTGGTCGAGCGTTGTTGAACTGCGAAGAGAAGGTCGATTGGCGAAATTGTGAACTACCCAAGGATGAACAAACGATATTGGTTAAGAAATTGCAGGATTCATTTAAGCCTTTCGATTTCACCGATAACGATAGTGACAGTGAATGACATGTGAGTGCCTCTACGCTTGCCTCTTTTTTTTTAAAAATTACATTCCGACCTGGGAAGTGGTCTAATTCCCGACTGAAGTATGACTTTTTCGGAAGTTGCTGAGGTTTATACGTCGACTTGAGCGTTTTGCGGAGTAATTGATTTTGTTTACTTCGATATATGAATGTAGACATATTACCTGTTGACTATTACCTTTTTTTGTTTACAATTTATTGTTTACAGTGTTTGTTTACAGTGTTCTAACTATGTACAATTGACGATAAACGCTGGTTGTTTCAATGTTTTTATATTGTGAAGATCGTTTTGCATCCGCATGTATATGCGCATTTTTCAACACATGATCTACTACTTCAGTACAGTGTAGAATGAAGCCTATCGGATGCCTTGCTTTCAACGATCAACGTTATATCCTTAGTATATATGCATTGAGGAAACGTAAAACAGATGAACGATGGTTCAAATGATGAACACCTTAATATTAAACTAATTTCTTTGGGCAAGATAAACTTTGAATAATCTATGGTCGTAGATGTGATTGCTTTTAGCAACCATCAAGTCTCCGATTGAAAATGATCCATCATACGCTTCTTTGTAAATTAGCAAAAGTATACGACTTATGATTTCATGTATAAAACGCCATATTTTACAATGTAATATATGATGTAAGTGGATCTCTTCGTTCACTATATCTCGTTCTCTTTCGTCGTTTGTTATATGCATATGTCATTGTTTTGCTTTACTCTCGTTCTAGAAATTTTTTCTTCGTTTTGCATCAAAAATTTGAATGTTAAAAGAAATTCGCATATAAAATTAGACACTTTCATGGTGTAATATGCTAAATGGCTGAGAGGGAAATTATTCTCGTAACAAAATCTCATTGATGGAATGGATGAAATAATTAAAACATCTATCCAGAAAGATAAAATCAATCAAGAAAATTTATTGCACTCTCCTTTGTAAATCAATCAATGCCTCCTTAAAACGAGCGACGCATTTTCTTCAAAAACTAAATAAATAAATAAATAAATAGATAAACAAATAAAACCAAACTAATAGAAGATATTCTTGAGTTTTAAAAATTTGCAATAAATTGTTTTATTTATTTATTCACTTAAGATCGTAACAAGTAAAATATAGTTTATCGCCTCTAATATTGTCAAGAAAAAATTAAAATAAAGCAGTACACACATGTTAAAAGGCAATAAAGCTGAAAAATGATAAACTAATGAGACAAAATATTTGTTTCCATGCTGTCCCAAAAACTCAAACTCCCTCGTGTTTTAGTGTCCGCAAACATTTTCGAATCCGAACATACCACCAACGCTATCTTGGCACTGAACTACTGAGAACATCCGCGAGAGGACCTTTCGCAACCGAACCGGCGCGTAAGCGCAACCGCCAGAATACCCGAGTTAACTTACGTAACAGCAAACGGGTTTAAAGCGCGCAACCAGACAACCAGGGGAAACGTGCAATATAATAGGGCAGAGAAGAACAGATATCGCTGAGGTCGATGTGTGCAAATTGAATCGTAGTTCGGTTGTTCATCACAACAGAAGGAAAAAATCATAGTTTACGAAAGCTACAATACAAGTTTCTCAAATTTTGCTTAGCTGCTTAAATTTCTTAAAGAATTTCCCAAATTTTTTTCTTTCACAAAAGATTTAATTGATTTAAGCGTTTTAATCTTTTTTTTTTCAAGAAAATCCTAAACTAAGCAATATCAACAATTCGTTTGCACAAATGTTTATCATTAACGATTTTATGAATGCGATTTCATCAGCTTATCATTAAATAGTGATGTCTAACTGCATTCGATCTTAGGAGTTCGTCGTGTTCTGCATGTAAAAAAAAAAAAAAGAGAAACGAATTGAATCCATTATGCATATTGAAGTTATCATTGAACGGCATTTATTTGAGGATGCAACAAGGATTTCTCTCGAGTGTGCATCGTACCATCATCAGCACACTCTTTCTTAACAAGTCCAGCAAAAAAAATAGCGCTCGTTGAAGCATTCGTTTATTGAATTTGCTCGAAAGCATCATTCAATTGTGTGGTCAATGATGAAACTCCGACGTTGATCGTTTTCGTGGACGACCGCTCCTCTCGAATACGGCTCTCTCTCTCTCCCTTTCATCTCTTCATCTCTTTTTCTCTCTCCCTTCAAAAGATGAAGCAACCTTTACATGATCTATTCAACCTTTGTTCAATTGGTTGTCAATAAGGCACATTTATGCCCAGAACTCGTTCCATTTATGCTCTACTCCTTCGTTCAAGTGGGACGATCCATAAGGTTTGATAACGTTCTGATTTGCTCTGTTCAAAGTGCTATGAAGCAACGAGTAATAAACACCAGTTGATTGTTAAATTCCATTTATTATAATAATTTCTGGAATAAGGTGGAAAGTTTTATAGATTTGCCTAATTTGCCAACTTCATTTAATAATTACCCAATTGAGAGGAAGAAATTCAAGTTGCTTTTAAATGTGTTTAATTTTAGTTTCAAAACTTCAAAAGATTTAAAATGGTATTGCAAGAAGATTTCTTGTTAGATCAGATTTTTTTTGGCGCCAAGATCAGTAAATTCGACTATTCTTAAATCTATCGATTTCAGAATAGTCGAACTATTCTGAAATACATCGTTCGACTATTCTGAATCTAACAGAAATAAAAATTATAGTTGAAGTGTAAATCCATTCGATTCCATCGATTATGCTTCTTCTATCATCAGCCTATTAAAGATATTCATATCGACAGAGTATATAAATCCCAATCTTGTTATTTGTGATTTTACAATTGTATACATAGCTTTATACTTAAATATCAATAACTTCGGCCAGAATATTATTTTTTAATTTATGATTTTTCAGTAAAGTTTTTTTTAAAGAAAAAGTTTTACTAAAATGTTTACTTTTTTTTACTTTTTACAATATATATTTATGTTTCGCAAAATCGGCTTTTTTTCGAAGAAGTTGTATTGATGCCCCTAATTCATAGGGAATGACTCGTTAAAATATTTTTTAAGTCATAATGCATGCAGGAAAAAAATCCCTCATAGGTTATACGATGAAATATCGGATGTCATCTCGCTTGAAATTATTTAGAATATTCGTCTTCTTTTCTCCGTCGGTAATAAAATATACTACAAACCATATTTACAACATAAATGACGAGTAAAAAGTATAGTATTCTAATGTTTTGTTTTCTAATTGCCTGATTTTGCATATCTAGGATATTTTTGCCTATATAGATTCGAACACACTACCATTCCTGCAAATTATAACTCCACTTTTTCCTGTTATACATGTGCATGGAGTGTGGCAAATTCGATTTCAGGAACGCATTTGCAGAGAAAACGTTTGCGCAGCTGAATGTCAGCTATTCCTTTCAGCTTTCGAATAATGCTTTTCCACAACTACACATTTAGTTGAGCGATATTAACATTGCTGGAAGCATATTTGAAACACTCTCTCTGGAATACTTTCTGGCTGCTTTGCATTGTTAAGACTATGAAGCACTCCCCGTTTACATCAGTTAATATTGTTGAGGAGACCCACAATTCAAAAGAGGCCTACCTAGGCCAGGAAGTTGGACTATCCAACTTGCTCCACTAAGTGTGTTTATTGCCTGAGGCATTATTATAATGAATTAGTCACGCTGCGTTTTAGCTCTTTTCCAATTAAAGTTTTAATACCTCTTATCAGTATTGTTCGTTGGCTATCAATCTGTTTTCAACAAATTCTTGGCGATTATCCGTTATAATCAATGAAACACATAAGTGTGATCCTAAACTACGAATATGGTGAATTCGGTGTTTTCCTCTGCTTTTTGTGTAAGAAGATGCTTATTAAATTCGATTATCCAATACCTATTCAACTGACTTAGCATCACTCGATTTCTGCGTCTTCCCGAAAATGAGGAATGCTTTCAAAGGATAAATATTTTGAGGCATTTGTGATATCCAACGCAATCTCACACGAGGAAATATTCCAGGAACGGAATTCCTGTAGTAGTAAAAAGATAATCGCTAGTTTCTTGTGAGATAGATCGCTATCACATAGGTGGTTGCTTATCTTATCATATTTGTTTGTCGACTTTTCATACAATTTTTGCAATATTTCAGTGATCAAACAAATCAACCGACTCATGATGAAACGTCGAACAAAATTGTGCATAATCAACGCGGAAATGCTTTTAGCTCACTTAGTATACTCAAGGATCCGTACAATATTGATAAAGAAATGCCTCTTGTCACTCACAAACAAGGTAATTAGAGATTCTGCATATATGCTCTTACTTTTGTTTCTATAATAAGTCCCCCAAAAAAAGAATAATTTTCATGTATTTCAGATTCCAAATAGAATTTCCTCTTCCATACGCATATTTTCGAATTAATACTATAGGCCATATATCGTTTAACTTATTCCCGTGCAAATCCTTTTTATAGAAACGTTTGCAAAATTGTAGCTGATTTCAATTGAAATCATCTATCTGTCTCTGTGATAATAATGCTTTCAGCTGCGAGTATTACAAATATGCCAAATTATTCAACATTTGGACTATATAAACAAACGTATTCTTCGATTGCGCCATTTTCCACTACTAAGTTTGTTGATCTATTTTTTTTCTTCCAGGTTCCTTAATTAAACCTAAAATTTATTCAACCGCTAAATTATAAAACATTTGAAAGTCGTTTAGGTACTACCTTACAAGAATACAAAAAAAAAGAAATAGAAAAGAACCATCGATTCTTCAAATAATAAATAGATCATTTTCACTTTTATTGAATTGTAATGGATCTATCAAATTTAACAGAAATTATTACTTACTTTCGAGTAATTTCCCAATAAACGAGTAAAAATGCTCAAGTTTCGTTAATAGTAATGCAAATGATTTTTGGATATGAAATATTTTGGTTGGTAGAAAAGTAAAATATGAGATTATTCGTAAGATATTTGCAGTAAAAAAGAATTGCATATAAATATTTAATATTTTCGTTCAGTTGGGTAATCAATTCACCAAGAATAATCAATCTACTTCCGAGACCATATCAGGTCTATTATTTTGACAACAATGAATGGATGAATATTACACAAGTGGTATGTTCATAAATATATTTATTTGATTCATCACACCATTTAAGCGGTTCTTTTAAAGGGGTCAAAGGTTATTGAAGTGACGTTTGTTGTGGTCACGTGAATATCCCATGTCCACAAAAAAAAACATGCAATTAAGAAATCATCGAATCGCCATCCTCCCGATTGCTGTTATTAATCTGTTCTCTTCAACAAATGGTACTGAGATGCAGCTATAGAGGAGTCGTGTAATTTCTCACTTTATGGATTCTACTGGACAAATTTAAAAATCACAATTCTAATAGTAATTGCAACGGCTAATTAATCTATAAAATTAATTAGGTATGCTTATCTTGAAGTTCGCTTTGATACAAAAAAAATGACTGAAGAATCAAGAATATTTAGAATTTGATGGGCAGTCGAGGATGTGAGATAATTTCATTTCGAATGTGGGCAAACATTGAATACTAAAGAAAATGGCCGCAAGAAATTAAATGTTGTTCTCGCGACCTTATAAATTTCTGCGTTTTTTTTTTCCAAGAATAAATAATTTTAGGGAGGCTTAAAGGTATGTCGCGCAACCGTTCCATTATCAGCTACATTAACAACCGAAGAATACGACGAAAAATATATCGATATATTATTTTTCTGCTCGAAAATATGTTGTAATGTTGATTGTTGTGAGGTTAGACTGAAGCTATATCGTTAATAGAATCTCCCACTGAACGATTTCAATTGCACTTGTTTGTGTATGATGAAAATTGTTTATAACGAATAGGAAACTTATGCTAACTTTGTGAAACTTTATTTTTGCACGCAAAAACTCCATGAGAAATTTTCCGCAATAAAATTACGCTACTTCTCGATGATTATAGTGAAATATGCAGAAACAATAGTGCACCCGATATCTCTTTTGTTTTAACAACTATTGCATCTCCATTGACGTTGAAATTTGCTATTGTTGCAACCTCATCGCGCGTGCACAAATAGTATGATGGTCGCGATCACGGGCAATTGGTATAAAATTCGCCATCTAGAATCAAGAAACGCATATGTGAAACCATAATGCAGCATTTGCTAGACACGGATCTTCTACCGCGCCCACAATCAAACTTCCAAACACTCCACACCCACGTAATACCGCCACGCCGCTAAACAAGGACGAAACGCATACATCTTTCCACGAAGGCATAGCTCAGAAGTTAACCCAGTATATGATGGGTTTGCAACTCGCAAAGGCAGAGAAACAAAGAAAGACGTCTATCATTGCACAAAATCGAAATGAGTCACTGTGTGGTTCTCTCCCTCAATAGCGTGGTGACTTACTTGACCTATAAACCTACTTAATTAGCCGTAGCCTCAGATGCAATTGTATTCAAATGTGAAATTACATATATATATATATATATATATATATATATATATATATATATATATATAATATTACTACCATGTAAAATTCGATTTCACTTCTAAAATCTCTTGCATCAATTTTCAGCTTTATAACCCATTATTGAAACAAGTTTTATGCATTTATAGAAAACGAAAGGTATTAGACATGGAAAATAAGTCTACTATTTAATGCTAAATTTCTAAGCATATCAGCAAATTTACAGACATTTTCATGTTTAGGTCAACGATCACTGGTCAGCATGAATTTGTGGACCAAGTGCGAATCATCATCGAGATAATACATACTGATACTCAAATTTTGATTCGTTACATGGAAAGAAGGATGAGGAAGGAAAGGGACAACTATGAAAAGATTTAAAGAAAAGACTAGTGGGAAAAGAGCAAAAAAAAAAAAAAATTGCTGATAAGATATATGCGACACCGATCTTGTGAAATAGATTAGCGTGATGCCTGAAAGGCATTCGTTAATTTTCGTGCATTTCCCAACACAAGATCTACTAATCGATGTGCTAATTGTGTTGATTATATTACGTTAAAAATGTGACATATGAAAGCCATTAGATTACTTGAGCACTTAATGCAGATCTCATTTCAGATCAATACGCTCTTCATTTTCGTAATTATATTGGCAATGTTGTTAGTGATCGCATCGATGAGTTTTCTTTCATTTTTACTATGTTCACAACGAATGTGGAGACGAATTCGAAGGAAGTTCTGCTTTTGGAGGACGTATCCGATGATAAGAAGAGGTGACTTCAGAAGACGACCCATTTATGGTCGTCAAAGGGAAATACGTAAATTAGGAGCTAAAGTTCGATTTAAAGGTTAGCAATTAGCTACGCTTAATTATGATATTATAGGCATGCGGACCTTATAAAATGGTGAAAATAGCTTCACATATCCCATTCTCCTCATGTAGTATATAACTGATTGGAACAACTTGGCATCATAGTTTTCCCAACGTTCCTACTCCTTCGTTCTTTGTCACGAAAAGAACCTTATATGCAACTCGAAGGGAACTATCGCTTACCACTTTGCAAAGATCTTATGCGGTTTTTGTGCATTTTCGCATGCGAATTTGCATCGGCGTATTGTTTCATGCAACATATGTATTGTGCAATACCCTTTGGTGCAAATACGAATACCTGCCTGATGTGCAGACGGTATTAAACGCTTATCGCTTCCGCGTGTCAACTAGCATCTGGGAACTTGTTCGAATCGTTTATTCATTCCCGCATTCCCGCCGATCACATTTTATGCATTCGATTTCCATGATACTCTTCGGCTGCTTTCATTTTATGTTTTAGGTGACTGGTGCTTAAAAATATTTATAGAATCAGCGTCCTAATTAGAGACCTATCTTAGATATTATCGTTAGTAAATCTTATGAGTATAAGACTACATCACTCATTGTTTGAAAATAAGACACAAATAGGATAAGTACAAATGTTTTAAATATAAGGCGAGCGCATCGAAAAATTTTCACTAAAATTTACACATTGATTGCAAGAGGATTATTTTTACAAAGAAATACCGAAGATTAATTATTATAATATGGTGATTTAAGAAGATGTTGAAGCAGAAACCGCTCTTGGACGATCATTTAAAGTCAGTGGGAAATTAAAAGATCGTAATTTCTATGATAAACGATTGCCAAGTAAGTATAATTTACACGTTTCTTTGAAATCATTTCGTATGTGTAAGTAATAGCCTTAGCACTCCGATGGAAGAGTTTTCTCCACAGAAACATGCAATTTCACTTTTTGCAAGAACATCGAATGATGGAAGCGAAATTTTTTCTTCCCGGCTCTCATGTTTCGACCCACTTAGCGATGGTGTAGATTTTGCCAAGTTAGTCGAGCTGTCTCACGAGCTAAATCATTTTTTTTACTCCACTATCTTTCTAGTTCCACCTTTGCCTCCTTCCCTCACTTCTCGTTTCCCCCTCCCCTCCTCACGTATACGTAAAAACAAAGGTGACCCGTTGGCAACATATTAATTTCTGTAATATTTGTTATGTAGAAGCCAATGAATGTGTTGAAAAAGCTTTGCAGATACTTCACGTATAAAGACGAGACTTAAAGGTGTCAGCAGTCTGCCAATTATGTGAAGGCTCATTTATTCAGTGATGATAACTGCTGAAACACGAATATCGTTGAATATCTAACTAGTGCTTATATTAATCAATGAAATAATCTACGCTTTGATAAGTTTGTTATCAATTTGCGTAAATAATAAAATATTGAGTATTTTCTTCCATTTTCGCTAATAACACATCAATCGACCTTTTTTTTGAAAACAAAAAAATACAGCAATATGAGAAGATAGGCCGAAATAAGCCGGTTAAAATGGATTTCAGCTAACATGGCTCCTATGCAACCAATTAGAAGGCAAACATATTAAAAAATACATGATGATCCTATTACATCTCACTATTTTTTCTAGCTTTGCACTTATCGTCGAGTTGTATAGCAGATATCATCAATTTTCTGGCGTTGAAACAGCTCAAACCTCTCGAAATTCAATATGAACCTCGATAATCTGATGTGATCAGATAGCATGATATGACGACAATCGTCGAAGCGATTAATATGTTCGTCAAACGAAGTGAGAAAAAAAAGGAAGTAAGAATGGTGCATCTATAATGTTCAAAAAGAACATATATGATATTTAAGAGAGATTATTGCAGACGGGGCTGTCTACTAAATGAATAATTGATATATGTTTTATGCGAATCACAATTGCAGCATATAAATTACACTAATCAAAAATAACCTGCAATTGTTGAAGATAGTGTGCAATATAACGTTAGGTTGTAAATTTCACAGCACTTTATAGCATCGGTACGAACATACCATATATATCGTGTTTCTTATCATTATACGTCTTATCTTATCCTATCACATATCTTATCTTATCACATATCATGTATCTTATCTATCATGTAATTTTTCCTATCATCAGTGGTCGTTCAATTAAATTTTTATGTATTACAACATATTTTATACGTGCTAAGCAAATCTAAAGGCTTCGAAAATTTAAATTTTATATGAAGTTTTCTGTTTCGCACCGCTACTTCTCTATTTTTTAATAAGAAGAAAGTTTGAAGGAGATTCTTTGGTCGAATGCATTGCATTTTGTGGAAATTTTATCGTTTTATTAAAAATTTAACAGTGAATATACATATGTAAAACAGTCGGCACTTATATTTTTGCTGTTACTTCCAACAACTTAACTATGTTTCTTTAAGGTAAAGCGAGACCTTTCCAGTCCGTTTTTCAAACACATTTTATTCAAGTACCCATTGCAAAGTCATTCCTCTCCTTACAACCTTACAACTTCCTCTCCTAAGCGGAAATTGAAGTAAAGCGAAGAGATATTTATTCGTAGTGAATGCTTTGTCGATTAAAGTAAATTAAAGTACAGTAAAGTGCACTAGAATAAATACGTTTACAGCAATGTAGCCAAAAAATTACCCATTTCATTAAACGATGAGTGCGTGAAATCAACCATGAAAATGTAAACGATTCAACTTATGCAAAATGTGAAATAGAAGAGATTCACCATCTTAAAAGATCTAAAAGAGATCAAATATTCAAACAACTCAAGAAAAACATCGTCGATGCATCGCTGATGGGAAATTCATAGCAATATTCGCTACAATTCTATGGAAAAAAAATGTCACACTAGAGGATAGGCATTCTCTATAAGCGCTGAAGTGAATAAAAGATAAGGCAAGCAATGCAAATAAAATTCATATAAATTATGAACGTATAGTTATATATTTCCAGAGGGTTGCATGATTTTATAAAGTTGAAAAGTAAATCCATAAAGAAATAAATTAGAGCTGAAGTAAAATACTCATTGATTATACCGTTCAGATATATTTCTTCACTAATGAGCTATGCACCTGTCAGGTAACAAAGCGCTTGCTTGAGAATCTTATATAGTTCAAGTTTTTTATAAAATCTTAAAGTTTTTTAATCTTATATAGTTAAAGTAATCTTATGTAGTTTTTTTATGTAGTTAAAAAAAAGGGCTCATTGTATAAAACCATAAATTCATTCTCCTAGCGTTGTGTTCGTAACGTCTCAATAGCACAAGGATTAGAAGCGATGAAGGAAGCGAGCGAACGACTAAGTTTAAATACCTAATAAAATAAAACATAATTTAGAGCAAGCACTGAATTAAGATGATAGATTTCGTTTCTTCCTCGATGCGAATTGATACTGAAAGAAACAATAGCTGATTCGGAAGAGTCACTGTATTTGTTCAGTGCCGAAATAAAAAGAAAAAAATATTTTAAATATTCGATCGATCTACAGCATTTTTCAACAAATATCTCAGAAATCTTCAACTCAATAATGCGAAAGATAAGTGAATTTAAAAAAATAAAAAATTACATTTTTCAATGAAATATTATTTGCGCAAATTTATTTATTTTATTAGTTTCAGATGTAAACTATTCGTCGGTAATATTGCGATAAACGAATTCACATCGTCGTGAATTTCGATTTATGGTGTTTGTAGCTGAACGTTTTGTGATGTTTGATGATTGTGTGGATTTTTTTTAGTTCACATTTGTTGACTACATCTGCCATACAACGCAACGCTTTTCAGCATTTAATGGTATTTTGTGTTGGGCGACTGATTGGTTGTTCTTTATTATTTTTTTTTCATTAAATAGTTTCAATTTATGGAGTTTGATTTGATTAAAATTGAAATTAAAATATTAATTTATGCAGTTAAAATAGAGAAATAAGACGGAGATTAAAATAGATTAAAATATCCATTATCAAATATATTTCTATTTATTCGAGAAATTATTCTCATTTTCTTATGCGATTCGTTAATTTATTTTTATAGAAAGTGAGATTAAATTACTAATAATTTTATTCTTTTTTAGCAAAACATTTATTCTTTATTCACTATTTTCTTATGAAACTAATAGTTGCAACGTTTATTAGCTGCAACGTTTATCAGCAAAACATTTGTGAATTGGGAGAGTGAAAAATAATCTATAATAGAATTATTTTTAATTTATTAGCAATAATAGTATATTATTTATTTTCTTGAATATATTACATTTCATTCCAATCTTCATGCAGTAAGGAAAAAAAATTTTTTTTTCTCTGCTATCAATATTTTTGGAATGCTTTGTGTTATTGGTTAAAAATAAACTTGTCGGTATATTTAATAAAGGCATTGAATTGTCTTTTTTCATGTTTTTTTATTATTTTTGAATTATTTAATAGCCATTTATCATTAGTGATCATCCTAGTTGCAGTGTCAAAAATGGAAGGCAATGCACACATCGTAAAAGAAAGCGCCATTATTCGAAGGCCTCGCCGTAGTCCTTGGCCGGCAATCGCGATGGCTGAGGCAAAACGAAGTGTCGATGAACATTTTGCACCCGGTGCATCTAAACTTATTCAACTTTCGAGTGTTAAAGAGGGTAATTCTTTTAATAAATGATTTCATTTATGTTGTTGTTGATGAGATCTGATATATTCTACTATCATAGGCAAGGGATTTTTGAGCGAAATGACAAGAAAATTGGAATCGAAAAAGTTTTTGAAGGTTTTTTTGTCGTATCAGAAATGACTTTTTCTGAAAGAAGAGACCTTTTTTTCTGAATAGAAGCATTTTCTGTATAGAAATATAGAAACAGAAATATTCCCTTCAATTTTTTTTTTTTGAGACGTTACGTTTTTTTCTTTGAGGTGTTACGTTTTATATAGCCTTATTAGCCCACCAAGACCAGTTTTTCAGTTGTGTGAATATGCCGATCTCCCTTTCATTGTTCGAGAGGGTATAAGAGTATTGACTGAGGGTATAATTTAAGGTGATGTTTTATTCGAAGACATATTCGCAATAAGACCACAACCGGAAGTACGTACTTCAATTAAGGATGGATATGCTGTGATCGGTGAGTAATTTTTTTTTTTTTTATTGCGAGAACGACAAGAATGTGAGTTGCCGAAATTTGATCTATTAAGCTAACTATGCAATCCTTTCGACTTATCGTACTTAGAAAAGAGATTTGAATGTTACTTATTTGCATACGTATCTTTGAATGCTCATTGAATGGGTTTATGGCTAGCATAAAATTTAAAAGACGAGTTCAAATGTGTAAATGAATGCGAGGAATGCAGGTAGAGGCATGGGAATCTTGGACCGTCGATGTCAATCTCGCAATCTTCTCCAATTTTTTTGGAAATTTCCGAGCAAATGTCCTACATTGGCGCCAGCTTCTTAAAAACTATCAGCTTCGATGTTGACCTTCGTTGAGGTTGAAAATCTTTCAGTGATCCAATTCCTCATCGGAATAGATTCTAGATCATTTTTTATTAATTCAAGGAATTTTTTTTTTAAGTCGACAGTCACGTGATAATGTGACTATGAATGTTGAAATGCGTTTAATGTTCAGCTTCCGATGGTGTAGGTATGAGAGATGTTATCCATAAAACGACGGCTGGAACGCTTGCAACGATCACTTTGCAGCCAAACACTGCATGTAGAGTTAACACAGGTCAGAAATAATTTTTTTATTTTTAATTTTACCTTATCAACAATAATAAAGTGTTGAGAAATGAGATCATGGTAGTGCCAAGACTTATGACACGAAGTTTTTGTATATGCGCTAAGTTTAATCGGTCTTTGCAAAAGGCCGATTAAAAGAGTCGGATTGCATAACAAATGAATTACAGCGCAACAGGAAAGCGCAAATTTTCTGGCGCGTTATGTGATTTTGCATTTGCTCTCATCAGATCGATTATTTACAAGAACTACCACTATATAGTAAAAAAAGTTCACTCACATATATAAGTAGTCCGACCGCAGTTTTTTCCCATTATTCTAATCTCAACGAAAGTTCAATTTAGGATCAATGGTTCCGGATGGAGCAGATGCAGTCGTTCAGATAGAAGATACTCGCCTTGTGAAACACGATGTAAATGAATTTTCGATGCTATTAATGAATCTTTTCTTTCGTAATTTATGCGCATAATCAGATATTGCAGTAGGAACGCTCATGATAATTTCTGCGGAACAATTTTTTTTTTTTGCAAATAGTGAGATAGAACGGCTGTGATGTTCTAACTTATTGATTCTCTGGAAAAATCCAGAATGTCCTCGGAAGCGCGAGATGTTTTCATGTCAACTTCTTATCATAGACTTCCCAGAATTCAGCATTAGGTCAGCTGATAAGACTAGATCATTAGTGGGCGGGTTTTGATTGGCAAAACTTTAAAACTTGGAAGCGCTATCGAATATTATTACCGAGATCGAATAGTAAACACTTCAATGAATAATTTGTGCATAAGGAAGAAAATAC
Source organism: Baylisascaris procyonis (assembly GCA_037389465.1). NCBI lineage: Eukaryota > Metazoa > Nematoda > Chromadorea > Rhabditida > Ascarididae > Baylisascaris > Baylisascaris procyonis. The sequence continues at coordinate 7,504,601 of JAZARR010000153.1, read as the reverse complement.
CGTAGTATATCCGCTCATAATCATACGCATATTATAACTGTTATAATTTTTATCGAAGTTTTTTACGGAAAAAGATGTAACAGTCAATCAAAAGTTCATAAAAAATGTGAGATTTAAAAAGAGAAATGTGTTATTATAACACAGAAAGAGCTCCATAATTGAAATGTGTTATAATCGATTTACTTTTCATAACATAATACACTTTCGCCAACGTTGCATTAATAAAAAAAAACATTGCTCTATTCAAAGTTTTCTTCTACAAAGATTGATCTTTTCCTTAAATAGTTCAAAGTTGATTTTTATAAACTAAGGTTTCTTTCAGAACATGGAGGAATTAATCATAGAAGTACTTTCGATTCCCAAAATTGGACAAGATATTCGGTATGACTTTGTTTCGTCTTTCATCTAATCATGCGTTATTATAAGGCTCTAAAAGTGGCGAAACGAGAAGATCATCGACGATCATCGACTCTCATTCAAAGAAGAGAGAGAGAGCGAATTATATTTGTTTAATTATGCAAATCATACCTCATTTATCACTTGATATATTTCTGGCAGCAATATTTCAGTTTAATGTTTATATATTTCGCATAGATTATATAATTCATTCCAGCATCGATATTAGCGTTTCATTGGAAGCAATAAAATTCTATTTCAGCGAGATTGGTAGTGATATAGCGGTAGGTGATCTCTTACTATCGAAGCATACCGTTCTTCGTTCAGCAGAAATTGGAATACTTGCGGGATCTCAGAGGAAATCAGTGAGGATTTTCAAAAAGCCTAAAATTGCTGTCATGTCTACAGGTCATGAGGTGAGCTAAATAGCTATTGAAATTGCTTCGTAGTGCAGAAATTTTGAAAATTCGAATGAAAATTAGTAAGAACAATTGATGCTCCCAGTTTTCATGCATTCACTAATTGCAACTCTTTTATATATTTGGATCGTTTGCTATATCCGGGCGCAAGATTCATTATTCAATAGTTTCTGTGATCAATCAAAGCTAAAGCCAAACAGTGCTCTAATCTTTATGCATCACAATATAACTACCTAAAATACAAGAAGAAAAATATTTTTCGTCTTCTTTTAGTTAAAATTGCAAGATGAATGTATAATATGCAAATTTTTTCGTGCAAAAATGCCTAAAAATTCCACTAAATAAATCAAGAAGTATTAACTGCTGAGTACTATTTTTTCAACACTTCTAGTTGGTTGATTGTGAAGCGAATGATTGCCCGTTGGGTTTAATACGTGATACGAATCGTCCACAACTCTTGGCACTTTTCAAAACTTGTTGCACTAAACCATTTGATATTGGAATCGTTCCAGACAGGTGAATATATTCTTTATTATTATCATATTGCTTATAGCTTCGATATATTTATTTCGATGAATATATGTTGATTACTAGAAATTACTCGATGTGTTTTGAATGGAATAGTTTCTCAATTTATCATGCAGTCTTTTTTTTTATATTTTTTTATAACTGTTAAAATTTTTTTATCAAGCATTGCAGAAATATTAGATAAATTAATGCATTATTAGACGTGTATATTCGCTTTTCGGATCATATTTTTATCGATTCACTCCACGATTCCACAATTAACGCAATCAGAAGTGTAAATATTTGAAAGAATATCTATACTTGCAGTTCGTTTGTTGCAACATAAATACGATATTCGAGAGTATTTTCGTCGACGATTTATTCACGATTATCTGCCAATATTGATACCATCCAAAGTGAATTTATATAATTTTACAACAAAACAAAATCATCACCATATTTTGGCTTATAATAAAAATATTGTTTGATTCTATTGAATAATCATTCCGTTCATTTAGTGAGGAAAAACTCGTCGATGCACTCAATGAGGCATTTGCTATTGCTGATATTGTTGTATCGTCGGGTGGCGTTTCAATGGGTGAGAAGGTTAGACGATTTTTATTTTAATTTTTGCGGTCAATATCATGCCTACAGCATAGTGGGAAATTATTCATAGCATTCCTGCTTACTATAATACGCTATTTTCTCTTTTTTTTTTTTTTGAAGCGTTATGGAAGCGTTCAGCGTTTAATTTTTAAACACTCGTGCATAGTAACATCTAATTTCATTGTTAAAATAAATAAGACTTCTTGAATTCTCATCATTGAAAGTGTATTCATTTTAATTACCTGTTTAGTGAAACCAGTCTGCAATCATTTTTTTCCAAGAGAGCAAACTGAGGAAGCCAGCTGTAAATAAAACATTTCAAAAGCAATTAAAGTCTCATTTATAAATGGATTCGAACTTTATTCGAGGTCGTATTCCATAGTATGGTTCTTTAAATATTGTATCATAACCCTCAAATAGTTTTTAAGAGCAATCACCAGTAGTGTGCTAAAATAGCTGATATTGCAGGATTATTTAAAGTCAGTTATCCAAGAAAAGTTCAATTTCAAAATCCACTTCGGTCGTGTTATGATGAAACCAGGTTTGCCGACCACTTTCGCGACAGGGCTTTGGAAAGGACAAAACAAGGCAATTTTTGCACTGCCGGGGAATCCAGTATCAGCATGGGTCACCGCACAATTATTTGTTATGCCTGCACTTAGAAAAACTGCTGGCTATGCTAATTATTGGCCGACAACAATAAAAGTCAAGGTAATGCTTTTGTTGTTTTATCTGGAGAGCTCTATCTTGCAGTGATTTTTAATGAGAGACTTTGTGTATAAATGCCGACGTTTCTATTACGACAGCTTATGCTTTGAGGCATGAGTCTATTAGATCATTTACCGTTTGAATCAAAAAGTTTTAAAACGGGGCTTAAATTTACAGGAATTGGGACCTCAACATGTCAAGGCAAATCAAGATTTAAATAGTAGAACATCTAAATGAGATTATATTAATTGCTTTTATTATCCAGTAACATCCTTATGTTGTAATCGATACGTTGTGAGGAACCCTTGAAACAAAAAATTCTAAGTGAAGGTACGCCTTATCGATCTATCAAATAATATAACCAATTGAATGAGGTATAGAAATTAAAAAAGGAACGTCATATTTCTTATACTCATGATTAGAGCCGCTTCGTTTACGAAGCAGGAAGGTGAAGAGATAAACTGGCACTTCAGACATTCGCAGCCGTTATTTAAAAGGTGAATAAATCATTTACATTTTAAAATATTTGAGGGATTTTTTTCGTTTCAATTACTTGAATGTTTAGAATAGAAATAAGCGGGAGGATAGTATTTGTCGGATTATTTCAACTTTCTTGCCTTTAAATCTACGAAACCTTCTAAAGCTAACAATGTGGCTTCGATTCTGTTAAATATAGCAACAATGTGAGTAGGTTTCCGAAGAGAGATTCGCAGTTTGCAAAGTGTTTAGGTCACCGAAAGCATTAGTTTGGACCATCGCCCTGAATATCGACGTGCTTGGCTTCGAAGTAGTAATAGTGATGTTCCTGAAGCAGTATGTACAAGTTCGAATCAACTCAGTTCTCGGCTGCTAAACTTGCGTGGTGCCAATTTGCTACTCGTGCTTCCAGCCAGGAGTGATACTTGTTCGGTTATTAAGGAAGGACATATCGTTGATGCTCTTATAATTGGCACATTGTGATCTCTTGGAACGGATGGCAACGGGAAAGTAGCTTCACGTAGTGGACTCATCGTTTAAGCGAAGGGCGACATAGAAAAGAACCCACTCCAGCTGATGGTGATCCTTTTGGTCAGGAGGGAGGGAAGCAGGGAATAACAAAAGTGCTTCATTGCTTTTCATATGCGATTTTGTCATGTGAGAAGGAAATAAGTAATCGCTCTGAGAGTTTGCACATCATTGCATTTGTTGAAATTAGATAAATCAGTTTAAAAAAAATATATTAAGAGCCCTCGTCTATACCATATAAGAAGGAAAAAGAAAATTGATTTATGCCCTCATTTCCGTTATTGCTTTAATTGATGAATTTTTCTATGGTTTTTCCACTTCTCAGCCTCGTTCTATAGTGATATCTTTTTAAAGAAAACGCTATTGAAAGTGCTTATACGTATTTCTAATAAATTTTTATGAGATTGTTTAACGAGAGAAAAATTTCTTAATTTAAATTCACTTTATTGGTTTCAGGCATTGTTCAAATGAGACTTCAGTACTAGTATGAATTCGTTTCCGGTGCCTTTTAGAATGTCGCTTTTGTGTTTGTTTGTTGTTTTTTTTTTTTTTTTGCTTTCATTCTTTTAATATCTCCTGTCTGTTTTTCTATAAATATTATTTTAATTTTAGTCGTTTGCAGTATTGTCATTAGTTAATTTACCTCAACAATTTTATTATTGATATTTAATCTGTCATATATTTTTGATGCGAATAATTTCTGATGAAATTCTTTTTTTTCTATATTTGCTAATTGTATTGATGATTTAATGAAGTTATGGTATCTATGAGTAGATAAACACAACAGCACATCCAAACAAATGATAATGAAGCAATAAATGGAAGAAAATCCACTAAGCATGAGAGTTACAGTGCTTTGTTTTGCATCTCATATTTTGTGAGTTGAATGGCCGTTATTTCTGCTCAAATATTGATTCAAGTAGCGAATTCAACTTTGTCGAGAGAAACGGAAAGAGTTTGCTCGTTCGGCCGACATTTCGTCTCTTTGCAGTATTTTGCGAAAAATGTTGAAACGACAATCCATAACAGTTTTCTTTTGAGAACTCTTCATTTTCATCAAAACTAATACTTACTGACATTACGAAGTGCAAAAAAAGGCATAAAAGATGGCGAATTAACCGCGAAAATTGAGATATATATTCTAATTGCGAATTGACCGCGAAAATTGATTCAGATATTTTGATGCGTAAAATGAGCAATCAATGAAGTGAATTGCTATCGGCGGTGGAAAGCCGAACAAATAAACCGAGTTGAATTATTCGCCAATTAAATTTGCATAAAAATTGCATAAAGATTGCAGTTCATTTCAATAAGGAGATGTTGAAATATTCAAGTTGCATGCGCCTTTCAGGATAGTCGATGGAGCTATCGCATCGAAAAATTGATGAAATGCATTAAGCTGGATGGGAATATCTTTGAATCGAAATTGTTGATGAAATTGAATAGGGTTGTAAGTTTTTTTTTAGTGATATTTCCCTCTTATTCAATTCAGCTTTATAGCGGATATAAAATGCAATTTTTTTTTTATATTTGTGGATCACTTTATATACCTATAGCCATTCGGTGATATTATTTCAACACATCGAATGATCAAATTGTCGACCACAATTAAGGGTTAACTTTAGTTTAAACAGGTCTATAGATAAGAATGTTGATCGCGTTTACGATTTGACCTTATTTACAGTTTGTTTTATCTATAATGGTCAATTATCATAAGCATATAGATCAATATTTAGAAGACAGTCAACGAAATGCAATGTTCAACAAAGAGCACAATGAAAGAAAGATTGATGAAATGAGATGATGATGCTGAGAGGACGAGTGTATAATCAATGAATTGATTCGATTAGACGTCAACCGGTTCTTGCTATGAAATTCCATTGATTTCTATTCAACCAATTTTCGTTTCTTCAATTATCATCAGCGCAATTGCAATAGCGCTGTTTGTGTTTTTCGATATTACTTTATTACTTTTATTGTATTAGTTGTTTAGAATGTAAAATTGTCGATAAATTTACAATGAGATCATTTTAATGATTATATTAATTCATACTTTGCTTGAACATAAAATAAGCAAAACACTTTAATGGATAACTATGGGATTGTTGTAGTGCAACAATTCTATTGTAATCTGTTACTTTATTGAAATTATATCATGTGATTTCTTTTCTTGCCTTAAATAACCAAAATTTGTAGCCACAATGAGAATAAATTTGGTCTTCAAGCAATAAAAGAATGACCAGAATCCTCATTTTTTTGTTCTTTAATTCATTTTTTAGCTATAACCTTACAATGATGCCTCACCAAGTAAGTGACAGCTTTTCTTTCTATACAATACTCTTTAGTAAGTTAGAATAGCAAGAAATAAGTAATTAGTGAAATGTTCATGAAGTAGTTAGACATAACGATAACCAATGGATCTAATGCTGCCTATTGTTGACTAAATTATTTAATAATGAAAGAAGTTTGTAGAAAAAGCTTCTTTCGTTCCAGAAAATAAGAGGCGGGTAAGGAAAAAGGAGGAAGAGGATGATTGGAGAGGGCTAGTAGATATATATAGTTCGTCGCCCAAAATGCACGTTTTTTTTTCAAATTTCATAATTTTTTTTTATTCAGATGAAGTTTATTTACGAAGATTTTTTACAACGATAGTAAACGATGAGTAACGCTTATTTCATTGATGCAATAAATGCAATATGCGAAAACGATGTGGCAGGTTTCGAGAAGCTGATAAAACAGCAATCACAATTGCTTAATATACGTACGAAAGGACGATCACTTCTTACTTTTGCTGTGCTTCATGATCGACTTCGTATTGTGCAATTTCTCAACAAGTTAGTGCATTGTTATATCATTTGATAGTGGAATATGCCTATTCGACGGATACAGAATTAAATTAGATAACAGGAAAATATCGTTGAAAGCAAAAAAGGGATATTCATATAATTTTACTAAAATTCTATTTTATGCATATTGTACAATTATATGCAATTATCGAGATGATTATAAATCTAAAGCTATTATCTATAGTTTCTGTTTGCGATAAATGAAATGCATTATTGATGGATTCCGGATATCTGTTTTTTTTTTGTAAATAATAGTTTATCGATGAATAAATCATAGGTTGTTTAATTTGCAGAAGAGGTCTTCAATTTTCGGATGGAGACGATAATGGTGATACAGCGGTTCATTGGGCGACTATTGGTGATGCAAAGAAATCGATTAAGTATATTCTTAGTTTACCTCGAGCAACTGGAGAAACACAATGGATTCTACTAAAGGATCGGCACGATATTACTCCTATTCATTTAGCGGCAAAACTTGGACGAACTAAAATTTTAAAGGTTTTTTTTAGCTACTCTAAAATAACTCTGTTTTATTAAAAAACGTTTTTTTTTTGATAAAAATAATAACTATATGTTGATTTGATGAAAAAAAAATTCAATCGCTTATGCTCTCGAGAAAAGTAGAGATTTATCTAGCTGAAATACTCAACGATTATGCTAATGGAGGAAATTTTATCGAGGGAACGAGTATTGGAAAATATACGATTATATTTTTGGCAATTCTTCATCATTTTAAAGATTCGATCTCTCAGTTCATTTTTCGGTTTTTTTGTTATTTCAACAATAAATGAGTGAATTTTGATTGTGTGATATGGAAAAGATTTATCTATGATTCCTATGCTTTTGCTGATTCCATTATATAAGTGAAAGACGATATTCGATGATGGAATTATAGTCATAAACCTAATTGCTTGTTAGCCGCCGCGCTTTTTAGATTCTTCCCAAATAATTCCAATGAAAAATATTTTCTAAAGTGAAATAATTGGAAAACTCTGAAGTGTATTGGAAGAATATTATGCGCAAACAATTTTATACGTTATATTAGAATATTCTTCTCGTATTGCAGTTTATAGAATAATTTCAACAAATGAACTCATTAAACGAATAAGAAAAGTTGAAATTGATATAGGAATCCACTAAAATATAACTCTATAGTTATCGCAACTTTCCGACACATTTTTATATTCTAATGCTCGCCTTTTTTTTTCATTATTTTCTTACTTTACCGTCATTCTTAACTGATTAATTTTCCCACTCCATCTCCATCCTAATCATTTTCTTTCCCCAGTCTCTATTTTTAGCACGCTATTTTCTCACTTTGCTTTAATTCTGCTTTCGTTTATGATTTCATTCCTATCAAAGAGAGATTCTACTGAATGAATATACTGTTAAGGAACTCTCACGTCTAGTAAAATATGAAGACATTAGTATGCATATTTCTTCCTGTAATTGCAGTAATCAAAAATAGCAAGCCTGATAACCAACACTATAAAAGCTCACATTCTACTACTTTTCTTAAGCAGTTTTCAGCTTGCTTGTTCATTCTTATCGGCAATTCGCTATCCACAGAATTATTTTAGCCTGGCTGAACATTTGGCCTCGTTCCTTAGTAACATTCAAACATATATTTGACCAGAATAAAAATCAATTGAAAGCATTTCAGATGTTCACAGCAGCAGTGACTGATTATGATAATTTTTATCAATGTGTTGATCGTATTGGGCAATCACCATTACATTATGCTGCATCATGTGCACATATGGAATGTTGCGAAATATTACTTGATGAACGACTTGGATTACCAATTGATCAAAAAGATAACAATCGACACACACCACTTATGTGTGCAGCGGCTAGCAGCTATCCTGGAGGTTCTTTGAATTAATAATTTTCTCTTAAATATGCGAACATTAAGTCTACATTAGTATGTAGTGGACAGCGCCATTTCTAGAGTAGGAAAGGAACGATTGAAAAGTCGGCATAGATTATAAGTGACGATGCAATTCGACGAAACGCAGTGCAAAAGTGATCATCCGAACTAGAGTCATCATCCCATCTACACTTAAAGGGCCAAATTTTGAAAGACCGATAGTAATTAATGTTTGCGAGTAGTATAGATCTTCGAAAAAATTCTCGTACAAGGGCTCACGAAATTGAGGGTCCCAATTTTCGAAGACGCTCGACTTTCGATGATTTTAATTTTTGCGATCTTCGACCCTTTGTTATCGTTCTTAAATGATGGTATAAGGAATATTAAGTGCTCTATTTGCTGTTGTTTCCTTTTTTTTGGAAGAAGTAATTGCTTTGGCGAGCAGATGATAACTGTCCTGATGGATTCTCGCCTTATTATTTCCAGCAGAAGACTGTGTGAGACTCTTGGGTAGACGTAAGAGTTTCTCTATAACAGCGCGTAATAATCGGGGACGTACAGCATTACATCTTGCAATCATGTCATGCAACTCTACAGTTGTCGATGTTATGCTCAATGAACTCGGCTGTACGCCCGAAGTGAGTTTTGCTGCGTTTGTTTTTTCTTGTAGTCCCTAGAATTAAAAAGTGATGACTCTTTATCATCAACCCAGAAAATGCTCCCAAACTTCAACTCGGTCGACTTTTCAGAAATTATTTACAGCCGGGTTTCGATAACGAACCACTTTCGTATCTGCTTTGTAGAGGTGATCTTTCATTGGCAAGCATATAGGGAGGAAAAGATAAATTTATTATAGTAAAACCTCAACTGCAAGTTCCATACAAATATATGATGCCCTTTTCGAATATACATTTACTTGAATAATTAGCAGTGCCTTTTGCACCTCTTGAATGTGCAACTTCTCACTTTAGAAATTAGAAACTCTTTAAGTGCATATCCAATATCGTCGTTCTAATTTACGTAGATTTTCACCACATTCTTCTAGTTATTCCAAGAAATAAATTAGTATTCATTTCGTTCATTTTAGCAGCAAATTTGCTCTGCAATTTGATGAACTCTATCTATATGTGGATTTCCAACTAGCAAAATTTTAAAAAGATGTTCAAAAGTTGTAAAGAAATGGGGAAATTGATCAATTTATCACTTAAATTTTCATATAAAAGCAAAAAAAAAAAAAATACTATCTCATATGAGTTCTCTTGTGCAATCAGCCAAACTGTTTTTGATTGATGCTCAAATGGCCATTGAAAAACTTGAATGGGACAATTTTTTATTATCCTTGAATATCCAAAATCGATATAAATTAAATCTATCATCGCCATTGATTCGCCTTAGCTTTATGATATAACAATCAGAGGTGCTGGATATAGATCTGCTTAAGCATGTGTAAAGACTGGAGCCTTTATGATGTAAATAAGGCTGAAACTTTTGGTAGAACATATAAAAACTGATGTTTATAGACATTTGACAATGATGCTCGAACACCGTTACACTATGCAGCACAACGAGGACAACTGGAAATCGTCGAGAAACTATTGGCTGGGAATGCACGGAACGCCACTAGAGATTGCTTTGGTGTTTCGCCTGCACATTATGCTGCACAAGGCGGTTATCTACGAGTTGTTAGTCGTATCCTTGCTTCGGCTGGTGGAACGGTATGCAGTATTTACTTACTTGATTGTCTATTATTTAATATAAAAGAAATGGACAAATTAAGGTTTGTAGAATGCTGATATCCTTAACGAATAAGCACATCGACGCACTATAGTAGATTCTATAAAGTAAACTGAAGAAATTTAAACTATCAGTAATTTGTTGCAATAAAGATCTCTTCATGCACACATATCGCTGTAAATGCTATACGCATTTCGGTATGTTGCGTGCTTATCTCGTCTACTTGTTGCAGTTGCGCTTATTAGTGACTGCTAGAGGCGTTACCTTTCGTAGGTCATAAAGAAGGATGAGATCGTGAAAAATCGAGACATATCGTTATTAGTGTTGCTCCCACCGGAGGCATATTTGACTAATGATATGCTTGTATTACCAATTTCAATGTGTCTTCTGCAAGGCGTAAAATTTTGTTGATCTCTGCAAGATCTTTGAAATTCCCTCGCAATTTAGAATTAATGGAATTGATAAAACATCACTTTCCCATTAAATATTGTGGCCAAAATTCAGATGCCTTCAGGAACATCCCATTCGACTATTATCTGTCGCTGAAGCAGATTCTTTGCATCCATACGTCGAAAGAAATGAATCATGGCTGCTAGAGCTGACTAATTAAAGCTTCGTTTTTTTCTAGGAAAACTGTCTTAAATGTCTATGTAAATGTAGAGATGCAGAACAATGGAGAGATGCGCATATGATATATATATATATATATATATATATATATATATATATATATATATATATATATATATATATATATATATATATATATATATATATATATATATATATATATATATATATATATATAGACCATTTCCGTGTAAAATTCACAGTGTCCATTGCTTATCTTTCATGAATAATTCAGAGAAAATATTTCATTTAGGATCAATATGATAGTGATGGTCGATCGTGTTTTATGTGGGCCGTTATTGCCAACCAGGAAGATATGGTTCGCCATTTTCTCGCAAATTTTGAACCGGATCGAACTTATCACGATAAATACGGATATACAGCATTACATCATGCTGCACAAGTGGGAAGTTTGCGACTCGTTAAACTTCTTGTCAAAGAGGGATGGAATATTCATGTAAGAGACTTCTTTGAGTGTATTATTGTTAGCAACCACTAATGGGTTCAAACTTACATTTTTAGTCTTTAAGAGGTACTATTGATTGAATATGTAAAAATTACCTGACGAATGAGAGAGGTTCAATGGTTGCTTAAAAAATTAAAGGGTGTTGAAGATATTGAGCTAATGGAGTTCTTAGGGAAGCTTTTTTTCATGACGGAAAGAAGGTTGCAATTAAGTTGATTTCTTCGTGAAACCCGGCTTAAGTATTGCTCGCTTCCAATAAGTAATTTTATCTGTGATTAAGACGCTGTTTTATTTTCGCCGAAGAGAAGCTAATTCCAAGATTGAGCCTGGTCTCAGGAATTGTTTATATGGGTGGTCACAATTGCTTTTTTCTTGATGAACTAGTCGGTTTCTTTTCTCTATAGTCAACTAGCACTAATCCTTATTAGAAATTGATTGGGGTTAAATATTATTGCGAACTGAAAATAATATGAAGCGATATTTATTCTCTGTAAATAATTTCTTGATTAAAGTAAAGGAAAGTAAACACGGAAAATATATCATAAAACAATTAATGTTTAGCAAAGGGAATGAATTATGGAAATCATCGAATAGAAATGAAGTTTTGCAGGATGTTGACCACGCAAGTGCGACACCATTACATCTAGCAGCAGGAAAGGGATATACCGATGTGGTTCGATTATTGATTATGGTTGGTGCTAACGGTGAACAACGAGATTGTCAAGGAAGGTAATGCGATCTCCATTAAAGTATTTCAAATGGTTTAATTATATCGACCGGGGCAAAATAAGTGAGTCACTTAGCGACAAAATTATTGCTAATGCGTTTTCCTTCAGACGTGTTTTTCGCCCGAATAGAATCTAATTTCAAGACCTCCTGCAAGGACATTTCAAGGTCTCTATAGAACAGCAACCTCTTATTATGGCGATGTTTCACAGATGTTTATCTTCCAAAAAAAAAAACAAAAAAAAAACAACAACGATAAGCTCTCTTCTTTCTTTAATAGAACTTTCCTAGCTTTTTACAAAGAACTTCTTGAATGATTGTTATTGCATTGCAACTAAGATTTATAGGACTCCGATTTTCTACGCATGCTTAGGAGGTCAAGCTCATACATTAAAAGTGATGATCTCAGAGTTGAACTGTAAAGCAAGTCATACCGACAAACTTGGACGTACTGCCCTACATTGTGCAGCATTCGCTGGTTTTACGGCTTGTATTGAAGTGATCCTGGGTGAATCGGTAAGTAAACAAATTTCATACTTCACTTATTTTGTAATTTTTTAAATAAAGATTGCAATGAAGCATTTCAATAAAATATTTATTATAGTTTACAAATTTAAATTTTAATTGGTTTCATATCTTCGAATTGTTGTTGCATTCTATATCATTTAATAGGGAGTTTCGAATAGTCTAAAATATTCCAGACTATCTATATTTCTCAGTTTTTATGAAAGGATTTGGAGATATATGAAGAAGGCTATTATTGAATGATTCTAATGAAATTTATTGATAAATCGATGCTTCATGTATTTAATAATATGATCAACGGAATAAAGCATATCAGTAATAATATTATTATCGATTGTAATATATTTTAGGATTGTCCGATCTATAAAGAAGACGTTGATCAATTAACTGCATTGCATATTGCATGTGAACGTGGTAAATACGATTGTGTAAAGCATTTATTGCAATGTGGTGCTGCAGTTAATGCATTATCAAAGATTGAAGATGTAACACCGCTTAGTTGTGCTCAAGTTAACGGTCATCAACAGGTATAAATAAATTACCATAAACATTATGAACGGAAAAATTTTATAGCCGAATAAACTGAAGTTTCTTCTTTAAAAAAAAAAAAACTATTCAGCAGCGATTTATTTTATTGAACATTAATTTAAGAAATGTAATCAATTTAGCTAGGCAAGTTATAAAAAAAAATAAATTTTGAGAAAAAACAACTACAAAAATTCACTTACTTTTGAGTGAAAAAAATACTAGAACTCCTTAAGTTATACTCAGCACTTCAAATCTCAAAATTTCGAAGGTAAGAATTGATAACCTTGATAAAAAATTTGCAGTTATTAGCATCGATTCTAATTATGCATCAATTGTAACGTGTTAGATAGAATTCAATGGGTTAAAATTGCGTTGTTTTTTATTGGTCGTAACAATCGTTATGAAGATCATAAACGAGCAGATGTCTTCGAATGAAATAGTGAAGATAGATAAATTGTTACACCCTCCGTGGTCTTATTCTATCAATATTTGCGTTTTTTTCATTTCTCTTCTTTTTTTCCAATGTTTTCATTTTCAGATTGCTGATTTTCTTTTACGAAATGGAGGATTATTTCCCAATCAATTGCGCAATCTAGCCGCAGTGATTATTCAGAAGTGGTGGAAACAACTTCACCATCGAAATCGAAAAGAGAGAAGGAGATTTATTATACGTGGACCATCACCACCTCGTCATTCCACGATTCGAAGGCCGCGTATTGTTCAAGCTTAATGCGACATTTGTGATAAAATTTTATATCGCCTGCAAGTGCTCTTTGTAATGTAGACGAGTTTATAGTTGGATATAAACTACAACTTTCGTAATATACAGGATTTGAAAAAATCAAAAGATTCAGCAGAGTTCAGAGATGTGTTTTTACTCCCTAGCCGCGAAATATTTGCTGATCTCCAAAGCATTGTAGTTGAGTCAGGCTGACTCGTTTTTTCTTTATGGTATGAAATGCCTCACAATATATCAGAAAAAGGTCTATGAACGGCAGTGTAAAATATATCACGAGAAGATTAGCGCAAAAGTTGTTTACCATTTCTAATTTATCCATTCGTCTGAAAATTATTGATGAGATATTACACAATCAAGGACGATTGATAAACGGCGAAAATACACAACGTCAAAATTATATCAGTCAACGATAATTACAGTTTCAGCAGTTTATCGATTAAGTATAAAGGAACAGAGATCGAACTGAGAGATTTGGTGATAAGGGATGATAAGAGAGGTGGGAAGAGGTTGAGATTATTCTTCGCTTATCGTCGCAATTCTAAGGGGAGAAAGTTGGTTCGCTCATTCACTTTTCGTTTTCCCTTGGTAAGTTCAAAACCTGAATTTAAAATTCAAGAAACCCTTTATAAAGTAGACCAGTCGGCTACGGATCAAGCCGGAATAGTACGTCATGCAATATAAGTCAAAGGAAGTCAAGAGCATATAGGCGGAACAAACGACTACCCAGCATATGTCGTTAGACTAACCTGTGACAGAATCGGGAAGACATAAAACGGGTTGATGTGCTCATGTGATCATTCCAGCTGCTACATTGTTCGTAAGTCAGAGTGGGCCTAGAGTTCGCGAATGGGACTAAGGGATCGTGCCGACGATCGGAGCCATCCTTGTTTGTCACCTTATTGTCCCTACTTGTTCGTGCTAAACTGTTAGCCCTTATACCTTGTCGTTTCGCAGATCGCACCGACAAATGTAGATCCTCAAGGAGATCTGGTCGGCTGGACGAGCCAAGGGGAACTGACCATGGGAAACTGACCATTACGGTAGAATTTCAACTTAGTCAGGAACTGCTACATGGCCCAAGTGTTAAATTTGGTCAGAAATTCTCCTTATGTTCCCAACGGCATGCTTTTGCGTCGTGCTCAGGCCCACAACATTTTGAAAACACATGAAAAGACTAAAGTTTATGAAGCAGAATATATTTCGTGACATTTGAGGTGAGCTAGCGATCGAAACAACTGCGATCATTTGCTGCTCCGGATAGTTCGCAACATTTACATATACTTCATACGGGTTAGAACAAAAATTGTACCTCGAAGAGATCATTTTTGAGGGAAGAAATTTATGCTCGAATTCGATTTATAGTTCAAAGAGGGGAGCCGTTTTGAGAGTTTAACGACTTTAAGATATCATTGCATTATAAAGACAAACAAATAAAAAGAACAAGATTCGCGATGATTATAGACAGATAATCTCAAAAAAAACGTGAAAAATTTCATTCAAAATGCTATCGAGACCAAAAATTTCAACTTAAAAAATCACACTCAAAATTGTTTGTGTATTTCTAATTGGTTGCAAATTTCCTAATAGTTTTCTTCTCGAAATGCACCTCAATGGATCTAAGCCACTAGTGAATATGAGGCCCAAAGAATAAATGCATCACTAATTTGTTTCTTTATCGTTGGCAATGTGCGTTGTAATTACATGTCAAAGAAATAATGATAAATAGCAAAAGCAAAACACTTCTTGCGCTCTCTGATCTCATGTGAGATTCTTCACTCAGAGGATAATCTTTGAGGATATAATTCTCTGCTAACATATCATCGTTACAAATAGGTGATCGTTGATCGATCTGCAGTATGGGTCACGCCTTATCATCGAATGTTCTAATTTATGCCATTAGGCGTATTTACGCATTCGTTGATCTTTGCTCGGAGCGCATTATATGCAAGAAGATCATCGCTGTAAGGTGATGAAAGTTCATTACCCTTTATACATATAGCCACAGCAATTCTTATTGACGCTATAATCGCCGCTCTAAACCATGCCGCATTGGTCGTTTTGTGTTTTATTTGTTGATTGTATTTTCTTATAAACTGCGTAATTGATTTCCAATTATTCACATTTTTGAACGTTTATTCTCTAATAAACACCAAGCGTTTTTTTAATCTGTGTGTGTGAAACGTTATGTAACAAGAACATTGAGTGTTTAGTATTGAGAATTTCCAATTCCATTACGCTAACTAGACGGTCTTCGTTTTCAGCCAATAAGTAATTTTATTGGATTACTAGCAACGGTAATAAGGAAAATAATAATCAGTGAATGTTTTTTTCTTTAATTTTCTTCAACGAACAAATGCTACAGTCCTTTGCAAATTCATCTTTAATTTTTGACATAAGGAATGAGTTGAACAAAAGACTAGCATCGTTATGCTGATTTTTCCCTAAACGTGAGGAATCTAATCAGCTAAATCTGTTTTTATAAACTTATATTAAGTACAAAAGTTTTTTAATGTCATCATCTTCGCACAATGAAGTGGTGCTTTCATATGAAAACGGCTATTTTATCATCTCACGTTCTAATCATGGAATGAGTGCAATTTATTTGCGTAAATTGGGCGCGGCTTGACAAAAATAGGATTCATTTGGTCACTAGTGGTCACTATGTGGTCGCATATCATCAACAAAGGTTAATTACAATAGTGCCTGCGAAATAAAGCAAAAAAAAAAACTTTTAGTTATCTACCATAAAGAATCAAACATTTTCAATTATACTATTCTTGCAAAAAAAGGCATTGCAACGACGGGTCTGTCTTAGAATGTGTCTCTGTATTCGTCCATCCATCCGTAAGATTAACTCTGCTACCACAGAATTAAATAGGTTTTATGAACAAAGAAGGCACAAGGTTTTCAGGATGCAAAACTTGCTGCACACATAGCTCATTGCGAATCGAAAGCGCTATTTCAAAAAGCGAGTGCGCAACGTATTTACAACTCATAAAGCATATACTAAAATTTTCTATTGTTTTTTTTTCGAAAAATTTTCACGAAATAAATTTGCAGAATGGAATATCGTGTTGGTTACATTCATCTCGTTCTCTAGTCGTTTTTGATCGACGGGATTGATAAAATTCCGATTGATATAGATGATAGGGCTTTGATTTATAAGGTTGATCACAGGCATATCTGAGGCATTGCTATCTGCATTCAGCCATATGCAATGGCTTTCTATCGTTCTTTTTTTCGATGTGGTCTTTGAGATGATGCTATCAGGTTCGAATAGATGGCTCCCTGCAGTAATCAGGCTTGCCAGGCAATAATATTAAACTGAAAAGTTTTGTTTATTGATATTTTCAAGGTCCATTTCCGGCCATTGATGGAAGTATTATTTTAAAAGGGTAGGGTTTACGTGATGTCGTTAAAATTTAAGTCGCCTTATATGCTCAATTTCCCGTTTCGATATCATAGATTCTTCTCGTTAAGGTTTTTTTTTTTGTAACCTCACTGAGTGATGCATTAGATATAGTGCATACAAAAGTCATAAAAGGTCAGTGTAATGAAAAAATTTAGCGCTCGAGCCAGGAGGCTTACCGAGAGATGTTTTGCTGCTGGATACTCGTAGCGCTCATCGTGCTTGTTTATTATATTCTTCGCTATCTCTGGGAGCTGATCACAGTGGGCGAACTCTCGAAAAGGGCAGTCTTCATTACTGGTTGCGATTCGGGCTTTGGGAAACAACTCGCTTTGAGATGTGCAAGGAATGGTATCCCCGTATTTGCTGGATGCTTGACACAACAGGTTCGTTATGCATTTTTCAATAAATTTTGGCTTAGCAAAGAGAAGAAGAGCTCAAAAATGCTCCGAAAGTTAGGACTGACTTATTATAATTGGATGTTTTTAAATTTATTATTCAAGTTTTTGTGCATATCAACGTCTGCCATTAAAGTGAAATCATACAACAAACTAGATTAGCGTGAAATTCTATACGTGTAATTTTCACGGTAAAGTGAGGAAATATGGGACGCATACTCATTTTTCTCGTTGTCATATATTATGCTCATCTCTAACATATAAAGATCTAAACCTAAAGAAAATAGCTGGGATGAGGCGCACAATGTATGGACGACTGATATATAAATAGGACATATGTCTCTATTCTATTTGTGAACGAGCTAATTGTTCTAATGCTTTTTCACTTTATGAGTTAGTGCATTGCAGCTGTCACATTTGTTTTTTTGACCTCATGCGTTTATGCTTCATTCGAAATCATCTCAGCCAACTAGAAAAAGAAATTTAAGCGGCAGGGAGAGGGAATAAAGGCTACCTTTGCTTATTATGAGCACCAACTCGAATGGTTGTGCGAATCTTAGCTAATCGTTATACAATCCACAAAATTGCTCTTCCTGGACATTCGGATAAAATCTTTTTTGCGAAGCGCACCTATTGTAGCAGCTGTGGCAATCCACTATCGGTTTTTCTCATCGAAGCATAAAGATACTACTTTTCACTAATAAAACTTTCTCAGAAATTGGAATTTGAATTTCTGAATATGTATAATCATTTCGTCGAAATTTTCGTGAAATGTTCCATATTTAATCAAATTTTAGGTGGTTTAGTAAGCACAAAAGATTTACTTTTCACAACGGATTGGTTCGAGTATTTTCTGAATCTTCAGAATTCTTAAAAAAACTTGTCGCTTCATTGTAGTCTATTTTACGTTTTTCGAAATTAGCATGAAAAGCTTTATGGAATACGCCATAACAAATGTCTGATCAAAAAAGTCACCTTCTTCGATCAGTGTTCTCATTGATAAAACCTCCTTATTCGTGCATAATATATTCAGCAGTCATTTTCATCATGACACTATGAAGATTGCAGTTATAATCAGGCTTAAAATCCATTGCGTTTTATATCAGAAGTAACGTACTTGTTCGTTCTTCCATTCAAAGCTGATTCGAATCATAGCTTATGATTGCCTTGCCTAGAAAAAATGCTCTTTAGGTATTTCGAAAGGTCGTCCATCACAATTTTTTTTTTTTTCATATGCGCGGCAAGCAGCAGAACATCTGTCGATTCTGCTAGATTAGATTTCGTTATGTAATGCCTCATAATTTAGGGAGCTGAGTCGTTGAAGAAAGAAGCTAGTGAAGTGGAGGGGAAATTGGAACCTATTCAAGTGGATGTCACAAGAGACGATTCGGTAATCGAGGCGAGAAATTTTGTAGAGAAAAATCTTACAAATGGAATGAGTAAGCAATCATTAACTATGTATTATTAACTTTCACCAATGAAGCATGATTGCTACTAAATGATCGCATATAAAATTATATGAGAATTTCAATGTTTTCTAATCTTTGCTGCATTATGCGATGATATGGTCTTTATTTGAATTTTCGATTAATTCCTGTTAGAGTTTTCGATGGAATGCGAATACATGGAATCTGATGATGTATCAACAATTTTAGTTTATTTTGCTCTCAGGTCTAAGTTGATTTAAAACTTTTCATAGTTTTCTGGAATATTTAATTACTGCATTGGCATCATATGAGCCACTCGAATGGATGCCGCTGTAATCGCTTCATCGGCCTTCTAACCGAATATATAATTGAAACAGCAACTTTTCGAAAATATGCAAACTTTTTTGAAACACTCGTAGATAATAACGCCTCTCTTTTAGGATTCCTTTCTGTCATATGACCCACTTATGTATTCTGTCATCTATCGCATAAGTCATTGTTTATTAGGTGCACTACAAGCCAGCAGTGACCGAAGGTGTGATTTTTGCAGAACTATGGGCTATTGTGAACAACGCGGGCGTGTTTTCCTGTTATGGCCCAGACGACTGGTGTCGAGTTGATGACTATCAATCCTCAATGAATGTGAACTTTCTTGGTATCGTTAGGGTTACACAGGTAAGTTCTGCGCCTTCTCGTTGCTGAAAAATCTAAACTAAAAACCTTCGCACCATAGCTTAAAGAACAAATAATTCAAATGCATAAAGGAAATTTAATTGTTGAAGGCCGCATCGTTTTATTGATATTTCAGAATTGGCTAATTGAACATGTTTTGATCAGGAGCAGTCAACATTTTTGTGCAGTTACTATAATCGTAAGTTAAATGCCAAAGGAGACTATGAAAAGACTTGAATTGAAGAGAGTTGCATCGGAAAGGTCGCAAACTTAGTAATCGCTTCTATGATTTTTTCTTTTAGGCATTCAAACCGCTTCTAAAGAAGTCGAAAGGACGCATCATCTCAACATCGAGCGTCGCTGGAAGAATCGCATTCATCGGCGGTGGACCATATGCTGCAGCAAAGTATGCCGTCGAAGCTTATATGGATACAATTCGGTAAAAATCGATTCTTTTACCTGCCCTATTAATATCTAATTTACATGTGCTCTCTTATGCGAAGGGTAAGTAGGCAGTTCTTAGGACTTCTTGAAGTCTTCTAATGCCCTTGCAGACGCAGAGAAGCGTTGTTGAAAGGAAAAGAAAAATCGGTGAATATTATTGCTGATACGACCTTCTCGATGATTCGAAAAAAAAACTGAAAATGGCAAACCCACAGTTGACTAGTAGATCGAAAGGCAGTTGAGTCATAAGAAATAACACCGTGAAAATATCGATCCATCAGAAGGCGGTAAACAAAGGAATCCATTGCTTTTGATGCCTTTTCGGTGAAGGGTTGCATTTCACAACTGTCACGCAGTAGCAACAATGGACGCTTCAGGGAAGGAATGATGGTGCTTGAATGCGCCGATATTAGCTCAGCTGATTGAATTGAATGCTCTAGAAGTGAACGATCATGGCCGAAGGCCTCTTTTGCAGTGGTGCGTTCGGTCCGCGTTTTTATCGGTCATGGAAACTCTAACCCAGAATAAATTTTACTTCACCATTAGCCATCAGCCTTATCACTACCATCGAGCATCGCTAGTCAAGTCAGTGAAATGTCCCCTTGAAGGTTGTCATTTGTGCACACATTTTTCTTTCACCGATTCTTCTGCTTCTTTCATTATGCGATGAAAAGCATGAACTTTCAGCCAAGAGCTTCGTGTATTCGGTGTGGATTGCTCAATATTGGAGCCCGGTATTTTCAAGACGAATTTGATAGACAAAGATGCGATGAAGCGACGGGTTGAACACGTATGGAATCGTATGAGCGATCAACAACGACAGGAATATGGCGAAGAGTACAAGGAATACTGTAAGTAGCGAGTCTTTCATTTACTAATGAAGCTGTTTTCACTTTCCGTTTTCGTTGACTTTCCATTAGTCTGGGTACTTACTACGATCGCTAAAATGCTACGGTCGACCACCGTGTTTTGGTCCTTTTCATTCGTTGGCCGTAAACAATCAAGCGTAGTAGAGAATATCACCAATTCCTTTTTCAACGTCATCAGCTGACTGAATCAACCGCTGAAGTAACTATTTTACAAGTTTCCAGTTTTAGCGATGAGGGTTTGTCAATTCAAATGCTTTTAGTTATCTGGGCTTGGAACGATGCGATGCATCGTCTGGGATCAGAACAAACGGAAAACGTCGTTGACAACTACTACCATGCAATTACGGCTCGCTTTCCACGATGTCGCTACCGCTGTGGATGGGATTCATTGCTGATCTATATTCCACTCACCTATTTACCCACGGAAGTTATTGATGGCGTATTACGGATTTTGGCCAGACAGAAGGTGTTCCCGGACGCTACTGTGGACAAGAAAAATGCATAAACACTCACCGTAATTTCTTCCATGGTTGATTGACAACCTTTGTTACCTTATTATGAAACTTTGATTATTTAAAATTGTTGACAACTATTGAAATAAATAGTTGAATTCTCATTTCAGGTCTTCTGAAAAGAGAAAAGGAATGACATAATTGAGCAAATGGCATTTAATGCTGTAATGAAATAGACGTATATGCATATGCAGCAGGAATAAGCCATACTATGCTTATGGATGCTGGAATATACTGCAACTTCTGCAGTATATGACCACTGCATGAGTGCTGATTTCAGAATCGTAAAGCATATGAAGAGAACACTAAGTTAGAAAAAATTTTTTTACTGCATCGCATTGAAAGCAAACGGTTTGTCGCGTTTGACGTATCAGTTAGCAGTTTTTCAGTTGGCTTCAGATGCAAGGATCATGAATCATTTATTCCAATAGTAGCTAGATTAGAAATAGGCTATACCAATGAGGGCAAAGATGACGCAGGAAGATTTTTTAGAACGGCGTCTTGGGTCTCTCATCAATCCATTTGGCGATATTGGGAAGTTGTCGAACAAGCCTCGCATATTTCTTAAGTTTCGGATTCCGATCCAAGAAACCTGGCACCAATTCTTCCCATGTGGCGAGAGATTCGCTCACCACGAAGTCGGCCCACGTGACTGTCTTACCTACCAAGTAGCGACTTCCTGATTTTGCGAGGAACCTTTCCAGTGCCGGCAAATACCTATCACGTGCCGGCACAATAACGCTGCGATAGACATCGTCCTGAAAACAACAGCGCTTACCTTTTTCATTAAGGAGAATGATAACCGATCTGATTTTAGGCGGTGTTTCACGCAACCAAATGGGAAAGTGGAGGCGGTGATTAGGACTGGATGGGTGGGCGTTCATTGCTCTTATCATTCATCCATTAACGTGGCGAAAGAAAGAGATAGCAATTCAATCGGGTTACGACTTTTATATACTTGTGACGAGTTTGTTTTTCCCTGGAAAAAAAATGCAGAAGGATGTTTTTTCCCTTCAATGGTAATGAATTAAAAGTGAAATCTCATTTTCACTGGTTAAACTTCCTTCTATCCCCGCATAACTAGATTCATATACGGAACTAGTACTAGCATCTCTCCACGTGAAGCAACACCGGAACACATTTTTCCTCGTCTTATATGAAGTTTAGAAGAAACCGGATCAAAATCCGTCCATCTGGGCTTGAGACACGACATGAGATAGCTGGTGTTCGCCCGCATGCGCGGCTTCGCCAAGAAAAGTTCGAGTGAAGGAGGAATTGAACCCCACTCCCCGCCTCCGCAACCTCAAGCGACCGCTTTAACCACTCAGCCGTTTACATCACGAGTCCCTTTCATTTTCACTCGTCTTTGGATTTCATAGTGAAATGGTTGTATTTTACAGTGGAATGGTCACCCCTCCTTATCCTCTACGTTGTACATGTATACGCGAGCGATTGTGTTCAATGGGTTCACTTCGAAGAGAAACCACCCGTCCTTGCATTTCATAGTGAAATGGTCATATTTCATAGTGAAATGGACACCCCCCCCCCCCCCTTCCGCTAAAATTCAACTTCAAAATTTTATAAGACATTATAGAATCCTTGACTCATAAATCGACTAAGTAAAACAAAATTTGATGTGTGAGCTAATGTAGATAGCGCTTCCTTATCTCTGCTTTTGTTAGTTTTATATCTCACCGCTAATCTCACCTCTATAATCCCTTCAGAAAATGCTTAAATTTCGTAGTAATGTTGTGAACCGCCGTGGAACTGATCGTCGGCAATTTTTTAAATAAATTGATGGTGCCATCAATTCTATTGATGAAAATAAGAGGCTTGATAATGAAGAGAGAGATTCAATATGAGGTTACCTTCTCACCCTGCTCAGTGCCAATAAGTAATCTGAAGTACAGTCTACTCGTTTCGAGGAAATCCTTATGCGCATCGGCCACAGAGTCAACGAGGGCCTCTTCGATTAGCGATGTGCCAGCCAATCCTGTTTTGCGAAATTCAGCTTAACGCTCTGCCTCAAATCTAAAACGTTTCTCTTCCTCTGCGATCCGTTCAATACGCAAGGAAGGCCAACTTATTCGCTCAATAGTTCTTAAGTCTACTACCATAAAGAAATGCAACTTTATCGAGTGATCACTTACGCCTTTTCGATGAAGATTAATCTTCAGTACGTAACGTCGGTGTATGATGAAAGCAAAAATGATACGATTCCGAAAATCTTTGCTTTCATTGAAGATAGAAGCTCACCAATAATATTCCAAAAGTAGCGAATAATAGCGTTCACAGCAAGGACTTATGGTATATGAGCCGCTTAGTCTCATACTACTGTATTTATATGTGGTTACTACCCTATTCAAGCTGAGTTTTGGATATGATAGGTACTATACACCCACACCTGCTGTGCCATGTATTTTCCATCCATTTCTAATGTATCGAATTGTGTGGCATTTGCCTACATACGTTATGTTGCATGCAACACATCGGAATCGTCCAATAGTTGTGCAATATACATGAATGAGTCCATCAACGTCAGAGAAAAAGTGCTGAATTTGGGAAAAATCCCATAATCTGTTCCAGATAGATAGCCTATTAAACAATACGATATCTACCTCATGCCGAAAAAAAGAAGAGAAAAAACAAAAATAGGCAAGCGCAGCGGACAGCACTAAATCGTCAATATTTAATTAGCTCCATTCGACGAGCGAAACACCGTGGAAATTAACTATCTCCGCATGACGTCATCCAACGTAGTGATAAGCAATTCACAGATAAACAAATGAAGCATTTTTCCAATACAATCTCATCGGTTCTACAGATAAAAAAATGCTTCTGAGGTAAAGTTTAGAAAAAAAATCCGTTTATGGTAGTATTCCAAAACACTTAGGAAGCGCCAAGCGATACTATTGATGGTGAAATGCTCACTTCAAAAGTGAATGAACACTAAAATACACTAATGAACACTACAGTATATTATAGAATTGAAGCCTACCAAAACGTCGAGCCAAATAGCGATTGATCGCATAACTTTGTGAAATTACTTGTCCATCCACTTCGAGTATTGGCAATTGACCAAACGGAGTTTCTGTGAATACATTAATGAAAAAACAGGATTGTTGAAAGTCAAACCGCACGAGAAATACAAAAAAAGCTTTCAGAGCTTAAAATGTCTACAAGTCCCCTCTGATGTTGAGGGATGAAGCTGAAGGTTGTTGTGAATGAAGTGTTATCTAAAACGTCGATGACCTTCTCAAAACGTATGTGACCTCACAATCGGTGTATTACAAGCGCAAACGGCCTTACAGAACATAAACAATGACGTATGCGCAAAAGTGCACATGAAAACGTATAGATACATATAGATACGTATAGATATGCATGTATCTACCATAGGTGGGTGGTTCTTTACTGAACTTTAGACATTCAATTGAGCGTGAACGCTCAGAATGTAACTGCAAGTGAAAATATTTATAGATTTTAAAATTTCATGTGATTGTGAAATTTAGTGGCATTACTGATCATCTGCAAAAACTATTTCTTGACTGCTATGACTGACCATTGACAAAGCGAATGAAAATCTGTAATAAACAAACCACAAATAAACACATCGGAAGAGGTGCGAACTATCAAATACAATAAGCTTCCTTGCTAAAATTTTTTCAACAATTAGCCAATGGCAATGTTTTCCTCTTAACTCACCAAGACGAACGTTTTCTCACAAATGCTAGAAACCATATAAAGGATATTCGAAGATGCGCTTTCAAAATCATCCATAAAAGCAGTGAATAAAACTGAGAGTTGTTGGCGCATTTTACAGGAAACTGAAATCGCTAATTCTAATTTGTTTATGTGCTTTTGTGAGCGTTTAATAGGACGTTAATCGTTGTTAATAAATATAAATTAAAAGATAGTACTTGATTTGATGGCTGGCCATTCCTCACGTTTAATGCGAATATCTTCAAAGAGAACGCCTTTATGTCGAAAAATTTGTCGTGCTCCTTCAGCCAGATAACGTAGATCGAAATATGTTAATCGGTAGGAGACCGCCTCATCAACGATCGAACAACAAGGCGAGCCATAGAATCTGCACTGAGTGCCAATAAACGGCCTTCTGAGAGTGAATAGCGCATACTTGAAAATCTGAGCTGTCATCGCTGCTGTGATATGTGCTGTAATACTATATGAATAAAACCAAACACAGTAATGAATACCAGAATATCAGATAGAGGTTGGGCATTTCCAAGAACGCAAACGTTGAAGATATAGTGCATCTTTTAAGACTATGGGTGAAATCCGAATGCGCCTTTGTTATGCCATCTCATTGTTGATTTGCACAAGTTTAAATTTAAAGATGCGCATATCATTCACTGACACATAGATTAGACTTCAGATATGAGTTCGAGAATTGTACAGCAGTTAGCATGTATACAATATACACCAACAACAACAACAACAATATTGACAATTTCCTGCAGTAATGTCAGACAGTATAATTCAGCGGATGCAGAGTGTGGAAGAAAGAAAGAAAGCAAAGCGACAACATTGCAGCATAAATTGAATGAAAAGCATCGAGAGCACAGCTGAAGCAATAAGAACCAAAAATGTTTCACTGAAACTCTTATGGAAGAAAATCACTGAGCTGAAAGGATGTGGATGAGAAAATATGGAAATTATTCAGATTAGAGCCCATCGTATAGTACTTTGAAGAAACGTGTTCTATCGCCATTCCTTTGACGTTCCACGTAAATATTTCCTCTTCCTCCTCGCCTCACTTTCTCATTGCTGTGCTGATTTCCTAAGGCATGAAGCAATTTGCATCTGCACTACCTATATCCATTTTTCATACTGTTCGTACAGTGCACGGCCCCTGTATGCGAATGAGTGTCGACAAAAATTTTTTTCGCGCAGGATGAGGGCAAAAAAATGAGGCAATCTGATTTGATGAGCCTTTATGGGCTTCCGCTGATCCGGATTTAATAAAGTGGCATTCGAAAAGAAGCATCTCTTAATAGTTCTCATCTCAAGAATGACACTTTTAAAGTATTGTTGGTAATTTTTCCCACAGAGGGCGTGTGTGCAGGCTTCGTTCATCTTTTCGATGTTAAAGATGAAGCGATTGAAGCGTCTCCACTTTATTTTATATATAAATCCTTCTTATAGATTGCACTTTTTGTTATACCGAGTAATTAATTACTCAAAGAAAATTCCACATTAAAATTTGTAAAAATGCGCAAAAGGTTGCTAAAAAAGATGCAGTGTTGAAATTAATGTTACTAAATGACAAGCGTTACCGGTTTTGGCCAATGATAAAAGATGACGACAAGGAAGATGCACACTCTAACGGAAACGTCAGCCACGAAGCGGTTATTGCGAGCAATCGAACACTTAAAAAAGCCATGATAAGACGACAGTGGACGCTCTGTGCTACCGTGTAAGTGTAAAATTGTGTGCTACGAGAGCAGATAACTCTTCCATTATAAAACGACAGCACATCGGCCTAATGCAATACGTGCACAGGCATAAAATCGTCCTCATATGCTACAGAGAACATCGGGCGCCTATCGATCACGTAGTTATTGTAGTGCACATACTTTGGCTGTGTTGGCGGTAAATTTTAGCAGTAATTTCTTTGCCTGGCGTTCAGGAGGTCATGTTCATCAGAGAGTTTTATTATTGAATTTTTTTTTTTTATTAAATTCAACGCGGAATTTCGTTTAGCGGATTCTTCAGTGCAAGATTCATTTGATAAAATGCCTACAAAATTTGAGGAATTGTTGCCACTGCAGAATGCTGCCAAGGATCAG
The DNA here is from genome assembly GCA_037389465.1 of Baylisascaris procyonis. Taxonomy (NCBI): domain Eukaryota; kingdom Metazoa; phylum Nematoda; class Chromadorea; order Rhabditida; family Ascarididae; genus Baylisascaris; species Baylisascaris procyonis. The sequence goes on along the minus strand of JAZARR010000153.1, from coordinate 7,477,355 downwards.
AAAGATAGAAAAATGATTGAAGTTGGCGGCGTGAATTGGAATGGCAAGTGCGAAATTATAGGTGATGAAGCATAATCGATCGCTAGTATCAATGTTACAAATTTTATTGCTTTTGTTGTCGGTGGTCGAGTTTTAGAAAGACTCGTCCCCTCCCCACGAAAGCTCAAAATGCTGCGAAAATTCGGCATGGGAACAGATTAGCTGATGATATGTTGCATATAAAATATGTAAGAGGAATGATGGCAGTGAAAAACAATGCAACGGCTGCTCCTAGAAACAGCGTAGGTGGCATACGCAAATTACGGGGAATTGCGACGACAAACGACATGCAAAAAATTTTAGATTAAAGAAGCCATGAGGATAAACACAAGCTATCCGGTGTCCTTAGTGGAGGTGATGTTGTATTTCCTGAGATGAACGAAGTAAATGCTTATATACGAAGACCTATACAAGCATTATTATGCAGGAGTATGCAGGAGTACCCATATAGGTTACATAAGTCTATGAGAAGGAAGCAACAATTTTCAGATGACCTCATCAGGTATAGATGCGACATCGCAATGCGATTTGACATACTCTGCAGGCATGCCAATCGCATCTCTCGTCTCTATAAGCAACTTTCAATGGAAGTCAGAAGCATTCATGACATATTTCAGTCACTATTTTATCCATAGTCAACTAAGGCTGATATTGGCAATTTCATAATAAATCTGACGAATAATGCAAATAATCTGGCGACACAGAAATTTCTGCAGAGGTTTGGTATTAATGAACCCAATCGACAGTTCATTCAAGGACAAGGCAATTTTGGTTACAGTTATATTGGCAGCTGATAAAGTTGAAGAATGTAGAGAAGCTTCAGTATCGAACGAAACAACGTTTTCAATTTCAGCAGCATTCATAAAGAATAAGCAATTCTGAATCCTTTCCAGCAAATGAATAACCAAACTAATTTCTAATGGTGCGCACTATCGTCTGGAGTCGTTACTTAGCTCACTAAGTAATTACGTTTCGCATGATGTAATTGAAGTGTTTAGAAACGAATTGCAAGTGCTCAGTTAATGATCCGAATTGTAGAGCAAAATCGTTCAGGAAGATGCAATTCCCAGAGGAAATCATGCTATTGAAATGTGTTATCTATGGCTTTCAGCCTTTTCGAAGATTTCATTTCTAGGAGTGCTCATGCATAAATGCAAACGATTAAAGTTGAGGAAAGATGCAAAAATTTACTCTTCGGTTGCTGTCCCGATTCTGTAGATGCCATAAGCGTTAAGGCCAGGAGCACTAAATTTGGCCATGAAAAAAGAGTGCTAAAAATTACATCATCGTGGAAAACCACTCCAGAAAATTACAACAGTGAGCTTCAGAAAGAAATTCGTGTATGCGTGGTGAAACCCTCAGGAACGAACGGTGTTAATCAGTATGGGTTGTCCGATGTTTGCGGCTATTTTACAGCACTCAGCGATTTTAATTCTGCCCAAAGTAGCCTCCATTCTAGCATACCGTTCTCTTGATCCCCTGTGGGCAACACCAAGGAGCGTATATACACTGCTTTACTCCTGGAGGAGCGCAAGAAACAGGACAGCACTAAAGACTTCAGGCAGATCTTATCAATAGTCCACTGTATTTATTGAGTTGGATTGTAGATTAAATCGTGGGGAAAATTAATAAAGAATATGGTTTTAAAAGATTAAAACCTGCTATCGCGAGCAAAGCGATAGAATGTTTTAACAGATTAAAGCAGATTGCACACATTTTATTCTATCCCGTATCTATTACAGGTGTGGAACGCATGAACAATGTGAATAATTGAAGATAAAAGCTTGCACGATGATACAAAGTGTATGAAAACTGGGCCACATAAACGAATCATTTTTTGATATAAACCTAAAAGTTGGTTTTCGGCCGTTCTTCAATCCATTTCTTGATATTGGGCAAGTTGCGAATCCGTTTCACGTATGCGTCAATCTCAGGGCAGCAGTCAAGGAAGCCAGGTATAAGAGATTGACATGTTGCCAAATATTCGGTTATTAAGAGATCAGCCCATGAGACCGAATTTCCCACCACATAGCCGCTATTCGCTTTCTCCAGGAATTGTCCAAGTGGACGCAAAAACGCATCACGAGCTGGTGCAATTGTTTCAGCGTATGCCAATTCCTGAAATGGGCGGAGCATTCAATTTCTTAGCCTTGACGATAACTTCTTTCTAACAGAAATGCAAATATTTCCTCAAATGTCATAAAAACGGAAATTCATGGAAGTGAGAGACTCATAGGATATACTGTAGAAAATTTCACTGCAGATATGCTTGTTTGACTTTGTTAACCTCGACAAATTCAGAACCTCACTTGATCCTCTTCTTTGCAAATTCACCTGTAACAACTTATAGCGATAAACCATTGTTTGCATTGTGGTTGCAGTTGCGAAACAGAAAGGTAGAATCGAGAAATTCGATGAGGTTCCAAGCAAATTATGTTCGCAAATCTTTTGCAGCCTATTTCCAAAACTCTTCAGAAACCGCTCTGAAAGTGCCAGAACCGAGAGTTTCCAATAGCATATCCACACTGCAATTTGACGGCAACAACATAGCAGCGAGAAAAAAATGCTTCTCATACCTTGTTAGTAGATGTACCTTCGGCTATCGCTTTTACTGCTTTTCCGGTCTCATCGAAGAAATCCTTATAGGCATCCGCAATTGAATCTATATATGCCGATTCCAATGAACTGTTGCCGGCAAGACCTGCAAATTTGAGGAAGCGTCATGACTGCGGGATTCCATGGTCCTGCACATTGTTCAAACAATGGTATTTCCATCAGCATTTGCAGAATTTGAGTCAACATCGTGAATAGGGCATAGACGCATAACAGTGCAGCCGAATAGCACATGAAAGGGATGAAGACTTCAGTGAGCGTCATAAATTATTCACCTTGAGTGAAGATTCACAGCACTCAGTGATAAGTTTTCTGTCGTATTTATGAAAAAGCTCTTTGCTCGAATTTGATCACCAATATTACAAATATTATAAGAATAACACATATAGTATTACGAACAATGACGTATAAATAGCCAATCATTGGTTTGATCAAATCCTAAAATCGACTCATCAACGATTGCTTAGAACGATTTATGCTTGTGTGCACATAATGTAAAAGCAAGATATTATCGCCTAGCCATGATGCAATTAACACAGAAGCCAATTGCGTGAAATGCTTGATGAGTGGGCTGTAATACTAGAGAGGAAGCTAATCGTAATTGAATTCTATACTAGAAATTGACTGAACTTTGCGAGCTTGCGAGCTATTACTTCAAAGGAATTGTCTGTATAAAATATGAATTTGCATGAACTATTAATGCGATCTACTCAAGCGAAAATGCAATTGTAGAAAGCAACGCACCAAATTGTCGTGCCAAATATCGATTGATTGCGAAGCTTTCCCCAAGTTCATTACCATTGAATTTCAAGACTGGTAAATGCCCAAATGGAGTCACTGAAAAATTCTTCCTAATATCATCTGAATCAAATCGTATTCCACAATATTCGCTTCAATCACTCATTTCCACAGAAATGAAAATGTTGAATTGACGAGGTTTCAGCGGTTTTCTCAAAAAAAAGCAGGATTTTATCAAAAAAAGGCTGCGTCATTTTTACAGCGTATGTCACTAGTAGTGATCTACCAGACGGGTGACAGTGATAACAGACATATTAAATTTCACTCATTGTTGAAAATCAATTTCTGACTGTTGAACATATCAATTACTATCGATCGAAATCAAAATTTCGATCGTTTCTTATCAATAGTTCTTGAAATTGGATTTTCTTCGGCATTCACCGTTGGGGTCGAAGTTCGGCCCTTATTAACTGCCCTCTTCCGATGACTATCGGAAATTTCTAATGCACGTAAAACCGCCCTTCAATGCAACAATACACATCTTCGAGCAAGTCAAAATAGCATTTCATTTTCACATCGCATCAAAATGTTTTAAATTATTTTCCGCCAGAAATTGATGCAATACATCATTATTTGATTAATGTGAGCATTTTTATTGCGATAAATGATCTTCAAGTTTTTATTGTATACTATAAATTTCATTCATTTGTTTTCTTTAATTCATTTACACTTTGCGCTGTTTTCGTTATAAAAGATTTAATGATTTACTTTGCTTGCAAAAGTTGGCATGCGAAATTGCAGGTCGGTCGTTTTTCCCCCGACTGGGCATAATTGTAGATCTATATTCAATCAGCTTCACTCAAAAAAAAGTTGTTTGCAGATGTTTTCCGGAACAACGTTTTCGCTGCAGAACTTAGAAAAAACTGTGCACCATGGCATATCTCATGTGAGATGCATTTCTCGTACCGTTGTTACACGAGATTGGAAATTGAAAGTTTCGTCGGCTTTTACCGACTCCGGAGGAACTGCTGATGGTTTTCTTGGCCTCAAACGAAATTTGTTTTACCGGATGCTTTCGATCGGTAACCGACCGATTTTTGTGGAAATGCGTTAGGCCTCAAAACAATTTCGGTTGCAAATAAACACAGCGATCAATTACTAAGTAAAAGCCATTTTGATCGGTTGCCAAACTAGAGTAAAACAGATATGGGCATCATTAAGCAACTCAAACTGCTTCCATTGGCGAAGCTCTGCTCTTGCAAACGTTTCTTTGAGTAGGCCCATATCAACTTTTCAGAGATTATAGAATACTTTTTAATACTTTCGTAAATTGTAAAGACCGAAAACGGAGTAGTATGAACGGTTGTTGACAGCTTATGTGTTTGCACGAGTAATGATCGCAGTAGACTTCCCTTTATGAAAAAAAAAGAATACTTGGTTTAAGGTTGATCCATTCTTCATCGGTTACGCGAACATCATCATATGGCACATTGGCTTGTGCGAAAATCAATCTTGCTCCTTCACCGCGCCAACGATGATCGAAATAAAATAGTTTGAATGATGTACCTGCGCTGAAAATGCACACCTTTACATACACATGAAAGCTATGGCTATTTTTAAATGTCCTGTTCATCACCTGCGATCCAAGATCAGATATTTCAATTCAAATTGTAATGCATGAAGAAATGAAAATGTCGGATTTGTAATACGTTGTAGTAAGTGGAAGGATCAAAAATTTCTGAGTAAAACGGAAGACATTTCTGCTGCTCAGGAATGCTATTGCGACCAATGTTCTTGACGGTCAAGCATTCGGCAAATGCTTCACCAAATTCTATGGGGTATTTCAAATGGGAGTGCTAATTAGTTATGTTGTGAAGTTGAAACGATAATCTGCATCTAAAGTACGTTTTCAATGACATCCTTTGTTGAAGAAACGATTCTTCTAAGACGATAACTTATTCCTAAAAGATGAGGGCTAGTAGAAGTTAGTGCTAATTACAGCAAGCTGGTTTGAAAGAAACCTTACGAACTTTAACAGAGTTATTTACATCGCTACTAACACAATGTTTTAGTTTCCATCGAGTTGAATCAAGTTTATATCGTTCATGTCGCTTATATCTAGATATAAGATAATAATATCGAATAACGAAAGCTGTGCAATACACATTTGAGACCTCTCTTTTGGGCAATTTATACTACCCATCATGAATCACCCTTAGAAATATTCATAATAAAACTTACTTCTCGGCGCTATTCGCCATTTCCGTTGCACTAACACGAGTTGCTTCATGCCTCACTATCACTAGCACGGTGAACACTTCATGAAAATATGTGCAATTAAATCGTATACTTACAACGTTTAGCTGAGAAGTGAAATTTTCTCATCAATCAACTTCAATTTATTTTCGAATGTTCAAAAAAAGATTTAAGATTGCCTCAGTGATAATCTCGCCTAGAGATACGCATAAATTTACATTTGAATGTTAATTACTCTATTTCTGAAAACTTTCTAAGTTTATAGCAATGAAAATTCGAAGCTATTCAGTAGTAAGACACCGAAAAGGAGCAACTAGAATTGCTGCCTAATAAATGAACATAATGACGGTTAACGCAACGGACACTTGGCACAATGGTGCATCATATTTCAAAAAACAGAGTAAATACTCCAATAAAACAACTTTGCGTCCACATTCGAGCAAATTGAGCAACATCTGATTACGATCAAATTCTTTTATTGCACGTTTAAATAAAACCATTCGATAGTGATAGACAATGAAGATCATACTGTTTCTGTTATCGCAACTTACCCCAAAAATTTTTTCCCGAAATTTTTGCTTCATACATTCCCAACAAGAAGTTCTCTCCTCTAGATGTGGAACAGAATGAGGTGAGTTCATTTACAATTATCGTTTTGAATATATTGTAGGTATTTGATTGGATAGATTAGTTTTATATGGTGTTTTGATCAATTGTCTTTACCATTTCGCATAAAAAATATTAACTGTGGAAGTATATCTTGGATCGAACCTTTAGACGGTAAATTTTAATAGTAAGTATCAGCAACTTATGTGAAATTCGTTTATTGAGATGTCAGGAGGCGAGATCATAAGAGCCTTTATAGAAGCTTTTATTTCTAGACACCGTAGCCTCAATGTCTATTCGTAACTATCAATGAGATATTAGAAATCAATAAAGTATTCATTTTTTTCGCCTCATTATAAGCTCTTCTTTGTATAACATTTGATCCCCTATTCGTTTGCAAAAAAAATTTTCTTTCTTGTCGTCGGTGATAAATGTGATTTTGTTTCATTGAAAATATACGACTCGCTCTAAACATTCATATTTGAGCATGAGCGCTTCATAAAATCTCTTCTTTTTTTTCATCCCCTATTGTCCCTACGAGGAAGAAGACCTCAAAAATTGCTGCACATTTTGTGAGGCAATTCATAAAAGCCCCTGTTCCCTTGTCGCCATTCTCTACCATACGAGAAGAATGTTAATGCCTAGTAGCTCTGCCAATGATGTACAAATTTATTTTATGTCATCTTGCCTGCTAGCACTGGAGTGCCAGGAAAGTAAGTGCGGTGAATGAAGTCAATAAGTGATCAATCACTGAGCAAAATCGAGCAAAATTCATTAACGCAATCTGTCTTCTTCTTAAGTACGAATATGGGAAACAAGATGAGTGTGATCGCATTGCAGAAACGTTAGATCGAACCGAGAATTGTGCTGAAGTGATCAACTTTACAACGGGACCAGAGTTGATATTTCCTTTCCACGAATGGAAACGACCGGTTTTCACAAGCGAGTTGTTCTGGAGAAAATTATTGCAGATAATCAGAATTGAGTCATCGGTGAGAACATCTCTCACCCACTATACTTTTCAAACTTTTCTGCCAAGTAATGCCTTTGAGTGAATTTTTTCGCGAAAGATTTCGATGTATTAGTTCCATTAAACCAATAGTTCAGATAAATTTAATAATGCTCACCTGATGCAATCGACGGCCTCAACATTGTTTCTGATTTCAAAATTTCGCAAGGATTTTTTCAAATACCAATGATATATCCGGAGGGTTTCAACGGTGGCGTCGATTGCAATCTCCTCACGATGAACTAACGAATGAACGCCTCAAGACTGAGACGATATATATTGTGCATATAGTAGAGTCGTATCAAAAGAAATAGACGAATGATAGGAGGAAACTGATGGCAAATTTATTTTGAAATTTTCGATAATCTTCAATAAATCGTAACAATTGCCCTATTAACGTAGGTTTTCATGCAATCATAAGATGTGACGAGTAAAATTTCTTCATATATTAAAGCAATTTTCTCAGCAGCCATAATGCTGTAAGGTGGAGAAACGCATGATAAGGTATTCTGAAGATGAACGTATAAAATCGCTAATTCAAAAAAGTTATAAGTTTTTGAGCAGCTGCACTATCATATTGGACTCAACATTTCTGAACCATCGAACGATATTTGTTGAAAAATTGGTGCTCTTGTATTTTCTAAGGCCTTTTACGATGAACCACTGCTAGACAACATGCAAATGAGCGGATAGATCAATTTTTGTCATGTATTCGATGGGAGCGCAAAGGCACACACTAAAAATTTTGATAACCTCTTCAGCGAAATAAACAAAGAAGCCAACGACTAATTAAACGTTGATTACTATCGAGTAGTAAACGTTTTTGACGTATATATAAATGAGCATTCGACGAGCTGATTGCACATTTTTATAGTGTTTATGAACGTGAGGGAAAATCGTTACTATAGAAATAATATAGTTATGAAGTTTACTTCGTTGCTATAGACAACTAAAAGAATGTAGGCGGAAGTATAAAGATGAAGTTCTGAGAAGCTTTAGATGACGCTATTTTTTTTGACTTTCCTTTCTTCGATGAACGCTCACATCCGAATAATCGCCACGAGTAAATATTGTACCGCCCACAAAACTTTCACCTCTCTGTGTTTGTCATTCTTTAACGGTAAACTGCACGAGAGAATTAGAATCTATATGAATATTTGCGAATTCTTAATCTATATGCAACTGCTTTTGTCGTGCATGAATAATCGCTTATTCAAATTACTCTCAATAGATTCGTAGCGTTGAGCAAAAATCTATTCACTTATGCATAGAATCGAACAAATAGGGAAACACATACTGACAAGAACATTCTTTAAATAAATGCTGATTCGAGAGGATCGAGAATGTTGTGAATTGCCGATGACGTTATTCGTCGTGCACTCACGTAAATACCCACTTTTTGTAATTTATGATATGATCAACGTAGTACATTGCCTATTTCTCGAAGAATATGCAATGAAAGGTGCTGAACGACAGTACGGATGAGAGAGGTAAAGGGCCAGTTCAGAAATTTTACGAGAACAGTGATAACTTATTTATAGACATGTGAATGTCGCCTTTCTGAAAAACACAGGAAACGAGCGCTTCACCTTATTAGTCCTCATGTTTTTGGATTCAGGTTGGGTATTATTTTACCCTTTAAGAAATTGAATTAGACCGCGTTGATTGGAACACAGTTTTATGCGGTTAAACTATTATCAGTTGTGTAGCATAAGTTTGCCGTCACTTCTCTAGATCGTAAACTGCGACAATGATTCGTTTGAGGATGAAATTTGCAAGTTACGTAAATATCTGCTCAAATTCCGTACTCTCTGAGATCTCGAGTAGCAGACATCGAACAAAGAGTGAAATTCTGTCTCATTCTTAGTGAACTTAGTGCTTCAGAAAAAATATGCGAACTGAGTTGATTTGAAAGCATAGTAAAACGAACACTTCAGCTAACTAAGGCTGATGTCGGATGTTACTCCTTTTGTGATCAACGGGGCTTGCCTGATAGACTCATCATAGTTGCTCCCCTTTGAAACTGGTTTTATTAAGGTAGGCTTATAGACTTCCTGCTCTTGCTGTAACTTGTATGACGAAACAGTCAATAAATGCTCTCTGCACTGTAAATCTCAGTGTTTCGAAGAAATGGCTGAGAGCGCCGAATGGCCGACGACGATAGTCGTCCTTTGCGAAGTGATCAACTAGACAAATAGAAGACAGAGGGCAGAGGCGCAAGCATGACTGAGCTAGAAAAGAGTTCCGCCAACCCCATGAAATGAAAAATCAGGGAGAAAATAAAGAGTCCTTCGAATAAAACTATTTTTCATATATGTGGTATTCAAAACACTGTAACGGAAAATATTGAAGAATGCCTGAGTGACCAAAATATTCGAACGAAATATTTTGCCCCACTTCATTCGCTTTATTTCGCTCATAACAGTAATGTTTACAGCATGTGTTATGAAGAAATTCGAAGTGGTATTTTTTTTTTAATTTATGGGGTTGCTTATAAGAATATTTTTTCCACTTATAGCTGAAAATATTGTCGATTGTAGGAAGTTGAAGAAAACATTGCAGATTTGCTGATTGTGGATGACATTACAACTGAAAATAGGTTAATTAAAAAGAAAAGCGGAAGAATTACGGAGTTCAACGAAAAGCTCATAGGTTATCGGAGAGGAAAAGAAAATATTGTTTTTGTATGATAATTCGATTCGCATTACTTTATTCGTATTAATTTTATTCGCATTCATTAAAGGTTGGATTTTGGTCTTTCGGCGATCCACTTCTTGATCTTTGGCAAGTCGAGGATGTGCTTAATATATTTGTCGATGTCGCTATATCCATCCAAGAATTGTGGGAACATTCCTTGGCAAGTGGCAAAGTAATTACTTATGAGAAGATCGGCCCATGTGATCGAGTTGCCAACGACATACTGACTATTTGAGACCTTCAAGAATTTTCTTAACGCAGGCAAAAACTTCTCCTTCGCCGGCAAGATAGTTTCATTATATGCCGCTTCCTGAAATGGCGTCATAAAACTCGTACATCTATTATACGTCTTCGTTCCAATTCTCTACCATACTAAAATGCACTACATCACCTTAACGATTTGTACGTTTCCTTACTTCCAAGCAACGCAGTAAAAAGATATCTCTATGCATTTAACATCAGCTAATAAATCAAGTACATTCCAATTCCACCAAATATTCTATCAAACGAACTTTTTTCACAAGAAGAGAATGAAGATTTATAAAAAGAGGGGCGAATGTTAATAATATCAGAACGTCGTCATTGCATTGATATCCACCCAATCAGCTATGCCTAAGCAAACGTTTATTCCCAGAAAAAAAAATGCATGCTTTATGTGAGTTCCACGAGTGTCAAAACTTATAGATTTCAACAACGCAATAGCTAATACGATGAGTATGCAGTACAACATGGCTCAAAGTGGAAATAATTGCAGATATGACACACCTTATCCTGTATTTCTCCGGTTCCCACCTTTAACACAGTTTTTCCAGTTGCCTCAAAAAAGTCCTTAAAACCATCGGCAATAGAGTCAACGTACGCCTGCTCCAATGGGTCCCTTCCAGCGAAGCCTGCAAAACAAAAGGCGCACTGAATTCGAGCAAATTAGATACGCACAGCACGAAACGAAATATGTCTTCTCTAAGTTTGCAAAAAGAATGAAGAATCTGAACTAGAGAATTGCTGGGCATAACGAGAAAAGCATCCAAAATAGCTTTTATCCTTGCACTATGGGAGATAAAGTGAGATTGTCCATAGTGCAAGGGAGCTCATACCATCCATCGTATAAGGCTATGCGGGTAAGTTTTATGAACATATTCAAGAAAATTAAGCACCATTCATTCACCCTAAACATGGCCTTTTTCGATAAGAACGGCAATCATAAAACGGAGATGCTAGGTCGAAGATGATGTTTTAAGCGATTTTCCAGATTAATTCACACCCCTTCTCCCCTAGAGTTTTATCAAATAAAACACTAATTCTGAAAAAAAAAAATTGCTCTAGGAGAAAATGTCGATGATATATGGCATTGATAATGGGAATGATAAATGAATACTAAAAAAAATCATTCACTAAAATATCAATGCCATGTGCATGTTTCTTTCGCTCGTTTCAATATGGTCGCCCTAAGATATTCCTCAGGGAAAACATTGAACTCATCGAAAGCTTTTTTTGCTCTGATACTCTTATCATGAAGTGACAACATTCTCGTGGAAACGTTTTAGGGAAGTTTGACAGTGATTAATGGTATTAAACATGAGACATTGATACAGCGAGGATTAGTTAGAGAATAGTGCAAATTCGAAATATTTGGGAATAAAGTCTGAAGATTTTTGCGGCATCGAAGAATTTCTTCGGTCGCACTTGGCAGTTTAAACCTGCCATTCGATCATTTCACTTCTTTTTTTTTGACATGAAAGGAAAGGAATAATGAAATATCGATGCGAGCAAGAGTGGTGCTTCTTTGTGTTTTCTTACAGGCGTTTAGAGGCCGTTCCGAAAAGCGGTGTATTTGCAAGATCCGCTGTGAGTAAACAATTTCGCGGCTAACAGAAGCTGAGGGAAGACAACAACGTGTTCAGTTTTCAAAGACGCCAGTGGCTTAGTCAGCTATTTCTTGCCGTTGGATATGAATGCGACAAAAGTTACCAAATTTTCGAGCCAGAAATCGATTGATAGCGTAACTTTGCCCAAGTTTGTGCCCATCGAATTCGAGAACCGGCAATTGTCCAAATGGTGTAGCTGAAAAAAAAAATTCACATGGATATATAATTCGTATGTGTAACGATATCCCATAATATGAGCATTTTGACCAGTCAGTAATATCAACGTTTTGACCAATCTTGAAGATGGATGACGCAGAGCTTATTACAGTTGTCTCTGTTATGCAAAGATTACCTTAATCCTTAAGGAGCTGTCTTTATGATAGCAATGATTCATTATTTCCTGCATGCTCATGTTCTTATTTATCCCCAACTTTAACCATTATTTTTATTAAGTTTTGAGCACATCTAGAAAGAGCACAACATAGAGATATATTTTATTACATTTTATAGTAAATATCATCTCATTATATCGAATTCTTTTTTTCTTAAAATGTTCATAGCGGTAGTTACATTTTTGTTAGTGACTAATCTTACTTGATTTGAGTTGCGGCCATTCTTGTTTCGATATGCGAACATCTTCGAAAGGCACTCCAGCTAGTATGAATAACATCCTTGCTGGTTCGGCTCGCATTTGCGCATCAAAATATATGAGTTTATACTCGGGCGTATTCCTGGAAAATAGCAAAAGAACAAATCTTGCTGCAAAACATCTGAGGCTTTCTCTGAAATGAAATGGGTAATAGACGGTTTCTGTTTATCATAAAAACTAAAATTATATTGTTCGTTTTGAGCTAGTTTTGAGCAGTTTCATTGTTCCAATATTGAATTTTTTATTCCAATTTATTAATTTCCAGATTTTGAGAAAACATTTCAATACGTCAGGAATTCAACTGCACGATTTCCTAAATATGGACTCAATATTTCGAACAGAAAAACAAAAAATTCAGTGATAGTTTTCGAAACGTACTTGAATCAGCCAATACATCTCTCAAGCAGCTAGAGCTGTCGATTCATTGAAGTCAGAATTTCAGATTTTTTGCCGATGTTTGAAGACAACAGTTAACGTTTTGTTGAACGCCTAAAATTAGAGTTCAACGTTTTGGTGGATGCATCTATGTGAGTGCAATTTGAATTCGGCATTAGCTGAAGCACTAAACGCATCGATGGATGTATTCTGCACAATAGAATTATCTCATTTGCTAATTCCAGCCCATATATTGATTTCGAAACGGTTGCATAAAAATTTTTCTCAAAAGAATCCGCAATGGCGATCAATCCGAGGAGAAATTTCAAAAAAAAGAAGAAATTATTATCGTTTTGAGCACAAATCTAAAATGGACTGCAATAATTTTATGCCCACAAAGTGGACCTTTCATTTCGCTTACTTCTCACTTGAAAGAAAGTAACCAAGAAATGAAATCTGACCCTTGTGCAGTTATTCAGTGCCAAATGAGGCGAACAACAAACATATTTCTCACTTGTAGAGCGCTAATCTCATTTAACGATCAAAATTCTGTTTCTTTATCAACAGACATTACCTTCCGATGGTAATAAGACCGAAAGATCAATGGAAAGCAGATTTTACAGACTTATTAATGGCAAAAAGTTTTAATCATCGCCATATATCAACAAACCTTTTGTTAAACTCAGAATCTCCATGCGTGGCGCCATCAACGAAAGCCGTAGAAACGACGAGCGCCAAGAGCACTGTAATGAAGAGATTTTTTTATGTGTATGTGAATCTTCTCTATTTTTTTTTTTAAATGTCCTAAGCAAGATTATATGCGATACGCATGCCGACAGCGTTCAGATATAAGTACGGGCGAGCTGTTCTGAGGATTTCGATATCCCAACGGCACTTTTTGAAGGCAAATCGCCGTATCAATAACTGCTTTTAAGGTAGATTCATAGGGTGAGGTTCTAACATGCGTATTAGATTGAAATTTGGAACAATTTTGAGCTTACCTGTTGGCACAACACGTGTAGTCGGCATTCCAAATTGAAACAATTTTGGCGTGTAATCTGAAAGATACAATTATACTCTTCAGGTAGTAATTGTATTCTTCATGTGCCATATATATTTGAGAGGCCAGAGGACAATAAACGATACAACCGGAATTGATTAGAAACGAGAGCAATGCGTAGAAAAACAATTGAAAGAACAGAATGACACCTATCATTCAGTAAATGATCAGTAAACGGTGGGAATTTACATCTGAATTAGAACTAGCCAGGATTCCCAGGCATTCCCAGGAGGAACTTAATTGCTATCTATTTTGAAGAGTATTTGAACGGTCAAGAAAAATTTCTAAGCAGTTAAATTCTCCACTTGAACAACGTTGACAGTCGTTGTGGAGCACTTCAAGGGTAACATTTGAAACGTACTAGAGGACATTCAAACAAAGTAGTTGAATTACTGAATACGTTAGAGCAACAAATTCGCAGAGTTCAACTTACCAGTGTGGCACCTTTGAACGCAATAACTTCATTGATGAATGGGATAAGTGATGTGATCGAAGCACAAAATATAACAGCAGAAACTAGAAAAGAAGAGAATAGAAGTACCGGTGAAACAACTTCGGTGAAAAAAGGCAAACGCGTTTACGGAACCTGCAAATTGATTTGAAATGTGATTCGCTCTTCCCATAAAAAGTTAATTTAAATTGACAAAGGAACGGAGCGTGAAGATGCATGGCTGGCAAACATGAAAACGAGAAGAAATAAAATATAGCTTGAAGGAAAGAAGAAATGAGCTGCCGATGAGAATAGCTTAGCAAGCATGCGGGAGATGAGAAAGAATATAATTGATTGCTAATATTTTGCAAAATTTCTTAACCAGAACGTTATTCTTTGCTGTCTAAACTTTTCGAATGTGACACCATCTCCATCATCTTACATTACTTGTAAGTGCTTCAATCAGTGATGAATAGTAACGATGATATGAGTTTGTTAGATAAAACTTTAAAGCACATCAATAGAAGGTAATCATTAGGCATGAGTAAAAATACTCACTATTCAACAAATTCAGTTGTCAATGGAATCGAAATCGGCGATTGCAAAGGGAAGTTGTGAAAAATAGAGAACTCTTTGGTGTCAACAGTCGTTCTACAACCTGATTACAACTGCGAAGAGTTGTGAAAAGAGAAATATCGCATACTTGCTTATTTCGTACGCATGCCAATAAGCTAGAAACTGCGCATCCAACGCTGCATTGAGTAAACAAATGTGAACAATCTGTCCACTGAAAGCCGGATAAGCTTTGTAGGAGTTCATAACAAAGGATCTGATCAAATCCAGAATTATAACATATCATCGAGTGAAAATCAGAGATCTTAAGGTGGGCTTCTCAATCCAGACTTAAGCTGCATGAAAGAATTGGTAGAACGGGATAAGGGTGAACTATTTTAGACCCCATTGGACTATTTTAAACCCTCAGATGGATAGGGTGATGAAGATATGATGGCCAAACTTTCTGATCAATAGCCAAGCATGGTGTAATAATGCAAGACGCAAACATTAGCAAGCAAACATTACAGCAATGCTCGAAGCACTTGAGCTTTTATTGTGTTACAAGCATTGTAGGACACTTGAAAACAGTAAATGCTTTCGTTGAAGTTTACGAATAATAGAGATGCCAATTTAGAGAAGGACCAGAGTTTCCACACTCCGAGGTCAAGGCGGCGTGATAAAAAAAGACAAAGTAAAATCATTCTTGCTCCATTAAATCATATGACATGATCTCGTTGGATGGGGAGCTATTTGTTAAAGTTGACTCGCGAAATATGAAACTGCCACTTTTCAACCATTCAATGAAAACATGGATATTTCTTTGTGACATGTGCAAACGAATTGCGTGATTGCAAAGTGGGTGGCAAATTTCTAAGGCGATTTCTAAAGCAACGTCGCTAATAAATTGTTCAATATATGCAAGCTTTTCTAGAAAAGCTTGCATAAATTGAATAATTTGTTAGCGACGCTATTTCTACAGGTTACAAGGAATAAGCTCTCATGATCTATGTGATACCTCACCGATTACCTCAGAACTTTCAGCAAGCTAAACTGCAATATTTAACAAACGATTTGCTAGGAAGGTAAACTCTCTTCTACTTACGTAGCACATCAGAACATCAATGGAGTAAAACATATTCGAAATTGCACTCCAACGACCAAACGTAGACTCACTTTGACTTATGAACAATGTAACAACTGGAATGATTACAGGAGCACATCAACGCCGTTTCATGTCTTCCCGATTCTGCCTCAGGCTAGCTTCACGATACGTGCTGAGCAGTCATTTGATCTGCCCATATGTTCTTGTCCTTCTTTGGCTTACCTTGCATGGCGCACTGTTCCCACTTGATCAATTGTTGATTGGTCTATCTTACATGTATACTGATGATGTGAAGTTAATAACATAGTAACTTTGCATGCTGAGATGCAGATTTCTTTATGAAAAATGGAGATTATTTTAGCTGCTCCAAAACGAAGGAATTCAGCTGCACATGATTTCTCTCTTGCAGTTCAGAATAATAGGAATCAAGATCGCAGGATGTAAATACTTTGGAAAGCGGTCGAAGCATTACCCGACGATGAGGAAATTTTGTTGCTTGCTTTCCTGACTTTCAGGGTACCTGCTGCTCCTTGCGAAGAAGTCGAGTAATGAATCAATGCCCTTTCTGAGTACATAAGAAAGGTATTTTTGCAAATGCTTTCTTTTCCGCTGATTCTTCTAACAATGCTAGAGCTAGCAATCTTGATACACTGAGCATCTGACAACAAATAACTTTATGTTAATACAGTTCCAAAGAAATTCGATGTATTCTTCTTGAGAATGAGTGAACAATTTGAGGATCATAGAAAATTTCTCTCACAAAGAGAACAGCATCAAAATAATATTTTCTTCAGCTCTGATAGTGCCATATACAATTCAATCATCAAAAATCAAAATTGTGAGGTCGGTCTTTCCTCGATCCATTGCTTAATCTTCGGTAGATTGAGGATGTGTTTTACGTAATTCTGGATATCGGTGTATCCGTCGAAGAAATGTGGAAATATCGCTTCACATGAGGCAAAATAGTTGCTTATAAGGAGATCAGCCCATGTGAGCGATTTGCCAACAACATATCCGCTATTTGATTTGTTCAGAAATTGCCTTAACGGTGGGAAAAATTTCTCCTTGGCCGGCACAATAGTTTTATTATATGCGGCTTCCTGAAATAATATTATAAAAGTCATAGAAATGTTTTACATCTTCATTGTGATACTTCACAATGCTGAAACTGGTTAAATCACCTCAATGATTTGTACTATTCCACATTTCCAAACTATATAGTGAATCGATTTTTGTTCCTATTTACGATCAAATGATTTCGCTTCTATCTGATATTGCTATCGAAGGAATTTCCCACCGAAAAAAGTGCTTAATAATCACTATTACTGTATTGATATTAAAGCAGTCAGCAAGAATGTTGTTACGGCAACAATGATCCATACCTCTAGAGTGCTCTATCGTGTGCATTGCAACCGCAACATGCACCGTTCGAATTTCGTTCATTATGCAGTAACTCATTGCTGAATATCACTTGCATTTTCACAATTATTATTTGTGATAGCGTTGCAAACGATTGCTAATGTAGGGTCATATCTAATCAATCTACTCTACTAGGGAATGTAACATATCATTGCACTAAATTATTTCACGTGATTTAATATGTGCCGCTTGATGGGAATATATTTATGCAACTTGAACTGATATCTGCGTGCATATGAGCAATTTGTTGCCAAACGTGCGAAATATTTTAAAACGCTAGCGATGTAATAATTGGAATTTCCTGTATTCGGTTCAAAGGTTACTTCCACAAGAGTGTATGGACACTTTGTGACTTTCTAAAATTGCCAAGTCGTGGACTCTGACATAGCATTAGTCATTGTGCTGAGCGCACGTTGCATTGTCGCTTTTGCACATGTAATTTTGCACGTACAAACCTTAACTTCTATATCGTCGTTTGCAGCACCGACCACGGTTTTAATCGTTTCGCGGAAGAAGTCATTGAAAGCATCGGCGATAGAATCAACAAACGCCTCCTCCAGTGGATCATTGCCAACAAATCCTGCAAAGAAAAAAAAAGGCACAATGAATTCATGCAAATGAGATATGCACAGTGAGAAAAACAATATGTGTTTTCTGAGTTTACAAGATGAACGAAAGATCTGAACTGGAGGATTGCTCGACAAAATAAAAAAACGCATCCAAAACCTTTTGCTCTCACGCTACGGGCAATATAAAGGTAGGCTATGCAGTAGCGTTTCGTCTGGATCTACCTATATTTAAGAAACTTTGCACGGCTTGCCATCTTCGCGGTTTCGTCCTCTTTATCAAAGAAAAACATAAAATACGGATCCCAAGTAAGGCGCGCTATCATATGCTTTCTGATATTCACTGGCATCCCGTTTACTCCCTAAACGTTTAATCTATGTGGAATATAAATTTTCAAAAAAAAAAGAAGATAATTTGAAGGAAAGACGATCGCTGCCTTCATCGATTTTAGAAGTGCTTAATGAATATTATGAATTTTCTTGTGGCGCAGTGCGTTTATCCTAGCAATTCGGATTTTGTATGGAGGAGCTCTTTTATGGAAATATGAAATTTCTTTCTTTATTTTGATCTTTTCAACGAAATGTGGCGGCATTTTAATTGGAAACGATGCGCTCTGTTCAAAGTACGAAAGTGTAACAATGATCAATGATGCCAAATATTCAACGTTTTTGCGTCAACTCTATAGGGTAAAAGACACAAAAATTGGAAATATTTCCCTTACGATTATCATTCTAAAATTATCATTTCATCAAATTGTGATGATCATCAAACACTCAATTGATAGTACATCAACGTGAAATATTTGTACTTTGTTAGCAACTGAATTATTTGCATTTTTTTTGCATCGAGAATTGTGCAGTAAACGTAATTTTAAGAATCCCACTGTAGCAGTGAAAATATACAGTAATAAGTAGCAATTTGATTTGGTTACGTGTGTTTTGTAGTCAATATTTTATGCTTTCAGTGCTGCTAATCGAATCTATGCGCCATATCATATCGTATAGGATGATGTTTGAAAATTCGAAGACTACCAAACGCTCATCATCCCAAGCTCATCATATCAATGGCACCTTGTTCTTTTTCATAAAACTGAGAATAAGGGGACAATTTAATTGAGCTAGCGTCTGTGTACACAAGAAGTACCATATGACCACATCAGTCTCAGTAAGAATATTTTATGAAGAACACTGAATTGAAATTATGCATGAGCAACTCTCAGCGAATGATCGACTAGCGGAGAGGAAAGCAAGAGCTGGCCATAAATTTCATAGTATTCAAGAAGTAAGAAGCAGCCGATAAAAAATGAATTAAAAATCTGAGCCATACCGAAATAAACAACATTCGCAGCTTACAATTTAATAGGCGCCGTCGTGACGAACGTGCTTAACGTCTCTGTTTTCTTCCAAAAATTTAGAACGAATTTCGAGAAGTGGTCCAGCGGTAAAATTTGCTTCGATGTGAAATGGCAACCGACTTTATCTAAGGTAATATAGTAGTTTGATAAAAAATTGAGGAAAAAAAACAACCTATTCAGCATTCAAAGGCGCTAACTGCTTATTCAGGTGTGCACTATCGTTAGATATGAATGTAAATTAAAAATACCAAATTTTCGAGCCAAATATCGATTAATAGCAAAACTCTGCGCAAGTCTATGTCCATCGAATTCGAGAATCGGCAACTGTCCAAATGGTGTAGCTGAAAAAAAAAAAAATCACATTGATCTATAATTCGCAAGCATAAAGTTATCCCAATAATATAAGCATTTTGACCACGTTGATGGTGAATGCAGTAAAGATTATTCTAGTATCTCGGTTCAGTGGTCTCTATTATGCAAACATCACTTTAATCTTTGTAGAGCTATCTTTCTTGTTCGCTCAGTTAGTGCAGCATGTGACTGTCGTATTATTCACTCGTTGTTTCTTGCATTCCGATGGCGTTATTTATTGCCAATGTGATTCGGCACTCACATAAATGTTTCACTGCAACTAGAACACATCAGAAGAATATGCATTAATAAATCTTAGACTATTGGTTTAGCTCATAATTTCCTTTTCTTTCTTTCTCACTATGTGCTTACAGACTGTTATTGTTTCCACGATTTTTAATCTTACTCGGTTTGAGTTCCACCCATTCATCTTCAAATATGCGAATATCCTCGAATGGCACATCGGCTAGTTTGAACATCATTCTTGCTGCTTCGGCACGTGTTTGTGGATAAAAAAAGATGAGTTTATATTTTGATGAATTCCTGGAAAGAAGTAAATATGTGTTTCTGCATATTGTTTAGAATTTTTGTGAATTTCTCCTATTCTCTTCTCATAGATCGGTATGAAGTTCGAAAATATTGCCGTATATGGCTTCTATCAAAGTTCTGAAGCGGTGAAGAACTTTTTTATCGGGTTATCGAAGACTCCTGTGGACAAATATGTGAAGAGAAATGAAGAAATAGATTTCATTTCTCTTATAAAAAAAGAAATTGAGGAATGAAGTATCAATGCCCGTAGCACATTTCAGGAAAATAGTGATAGTTTTCATCAGTTACATTCATTTCAGCCCTGAAATTCTCAGTTATATCAATATGGAAATCAGTATGGAAAAAAAGAAAGAACCACGAGAGAGAAAGAATTGAGATTAAATTGGAAATGGATTATGAAAAGGAAAGAATTGAGTTCGATATAGAAAGGAATATATAAATGGAAGCATATTCGTTGCCTGCAAAAATACGATTCTATTCGAAAAGAATGCATTCAAAAGTGATGGCAAAACTCTTATTCGAAATGAGATGATTATGAAATCAAATTGAACCCCTTCTAAGTTCGGTGGTGCAGGTGAGGTAAGCAGGAACAATATTCTCCCCTGTAGATCGCAGAACTTTGATTGCAAGCAATTTTTGTCGACATATTTAACAGAATAAACTTCACTTAATATGTCATCTGTCAACTAACCTGTTGTCCAACTCTGAACCTCCTTCCGCAGTCGCATCGGCGAACGTCTTAAAAACGATGAGCACTGTGAGCACTAGAATGGGAAAAAAAATTTTTTTATCTCGGATGCATAATTGTTCCAACTAAATTGTATGCTATCCAAAAGCAGAAGTAATTGAATAAAAGTCAAAGAATATTCCGTGTTCTTTTTTGAATTCCATGAAGTAGATATTTTGCAAAAAATATGCAAGTGAAGAGCTTCAATAACGTAGAAGAAAGTTTGAGAAACAATCGTCCAGCATCGAATTAGGTATATCTTTCTAAGAATTTTGATAGTTCAATTATATTTGAACTAGTAATTCATCATAATATTTCCGGTCTCCTAAAGTGCATCCAATAAATAATATTTTAATCCACTTATTTAATTGAAAAAAGGAATATATTTTCAATAGTACTTACCCGTTAACATTGAAAGCATAGGCTTTATCCGAATTTGAGTACTTCAGAAGTGTTCTAAATGATCTAATTACACCGTTGCACATACAATACATATTTGACTGACAATAGAATGATAAGCGAAATATTCAGTAGTATTAGCTTAAATTTTGCAAGCGGAAGTAGGGCGTAGAAAAAAGACAAAAATAAATAATTGAACTACATATATAACAAATAAGAGCTATGAAATGATAAATAAAGTACAAATTAACCAGGATTTCTAGAGAATTTTATATTTGTTGAGTATTTGGAATTTAATTTAGTGATGGATGAAATTTCACAATCAAAGAGCTTTGCTCAAAGGTTACCCGCAATATTTATAGACGTTTTAATGGAAACATTTGAAACGTGTGAGAAACACAAATGATGAGGGAGCATATACGAATAGAAAAGTTAAAAAATTTTATTCACTGCATTGGTCGCTTCAAACAGAGTCCTTTTATTTGTGGATGAACTGGCTGGTGGCACACAAGCGACGAATGCGTTCGTAGAAAACTCGAAAATGAATTTTGTTTGAAAGTGGGCAAAAATTTCAGTGTGGTCAACAAAATTTTTCCGGACGCTGAAATTCTTCTGTGCGTTGAGACCCACCCACAATAGTTTCAGAAATATTTCGAGGAAACCATTTGAAACATACGACAAAATACAAAGAACTAAATTAGTGTGCGCTTTTAAATAACAAGGTCATAGGGTTTTGTTTATTGGGAAAAGTCGTTGCGAAGGAGATCATTCTATTTATGGATGGTATGACTGATGCCATCGAAGTGACAGTTACACTCATAGAAACCAGAAAATGAAAAAAAAAGCAATGCCCATAGTTCAACTTCAAGAAAAACGACGAACACGTTTAGGGAAATTGCAGTTGAATTTCAAATTTCACTCGCTCATTGCCTATTGAGTTGAAAAATTACGTAAAACATATAGATGAGATCGAAAAAAGTGAAAATATTTTAGTGAAAAAAAAAAACAACGATAGACTTCCAATGTATGCACCTAAACGTTGTGAAAGGAATCGAATAAAATAGAATAAAATGAACGGATTTTTTTTATTTCTCAAGAATTTTGGTTGCAAATATTTCGAAAACGATAGCAGCCTCAGTGATCATATGCAATAGATAATAGGCGATATTAGTGCTAAGTAATGGGTAGGTAAGAGATTATACTAATGACCATAGATGTCGCATTTTTGCTCTTCATATTCCCACATGCCACAAAAGTGAATACGTAGAAATGAAGCAAAAAAATACACCAGAGATTGATATAAAAGGGTTCTTTAAATGTTATTGATCTGCTAAACCATTCGTTTAGGTCACAGACCCTGTCGGACAATTAAAATCGCTACAACGTTGAAAGAATACACTTCCACATATGTTGATGATTCAAAGGAGGGCGGCCTTTTGGTGCCACGTTTCTCGTGTTTCTGATAGGCTATTCTACTAAGTCGAAATAACGTCTCCAACGTTTGTTCTTGTATTTGGATGCTAACAATTTTCTTTAAGATTCTACTTTATTTTCGTTTTGCTGATGATCGTAGGTGGTCTTTAAAAGACTGGAAATGTTTTTTCGCAATGGTGACAGCTACTCAGTGATCCCAGTGCCTGATAATTTCCTCTCCTTCAAAACGATTTCAGATCTTCTCACTCCATTTAAACGAGTTTGCCGCTTTGGTGGAATTGAAAGACAGTTGTAGTGATACGTAAATTATTTGCCAAGCAGGCAAACCGCTTGATTAAGAGATGAAAGCCCAAATGACCCTTATATTTTGAACCTGTGCATTTCGCAGTTGAATCGCTGATTATTTCATGCTTAGCAACTGCATGATGCCACTCATAGAAGCATCTTCAAATCAACATTGTGACAAATTCGGAAAGTATATGCGATAATTTTCAAATCTAAATGTATCACTTATGAGGTTATATGTTCCAAAAAAATCTACATCAGAATTGAAAGGATTTAGAATTGAATGAATAAACAACTACATGGCGCTTACTGAAATTTTCCACACTGAAAGTATCCGATCATTCAACGCAGATATTTAATTTTTTTCATTTGTATAATTTGAGACGGGAATGTGTATGGCAGTTCTTTAGCGCATGCTCATGCACACGTTGTAAACATTTTTTTTTTTTTTTTTGAGTGATGCGTTGTGTTTTTATTGAACTATGAAGTGAATAGTGTTCTGCTTCGGTGTCGAGTTTTTTCTTTGCTTCAATTTCAATGTCGTTACGCTTCCATTGTATTTGCTGATTCCCAAAATTCGAATCTGAAATGCTCACTGATGTATCGCCAGAGTAACACTTGTTTTAGGTGATATGTCGGTTTTGTATTGTGAACGGGACTAGTCAGAAGAGTGACTATAATGGCTCGAGATTTCTGACCTACGGACAGCACTGATGCACACTCATATTGCCGCCGATACTTGATATTGATGTGGATTCGTTGCATGGCGCCAAATTAGTGGTTTGTTCGTTTACTGTTAGTGTTCGGAGGTCGTCGTCATCACCATTTCGATCCACTGTGGTAGGTGTTATCGTGGAAAAATGACCTGATTTCGAACGGTGGAGCTGCCAACTGTTGAGTCATTTATACTGAAAAAAAAAGCCGGCCTGCTTCGAAGAAAATTTTGGAAGAAAAACAGGGTCAACGGAAGTCTTATCTGCTTGCTCATCTTTGTTAGAGATGTTGTGAATGCGGTTTTTGTTTCAGCCGCTAAAAAACATTCTCCATAGCATTACAGGAGCACGAGGAACTAGCATGAGGTAGTGCAGAGGAAAGAAAAGCGCTGAGGGGTTGCAAACGACGATACTCGAACATAACGGATATATTAGGTAATCAAAGCGGAAACTTGGGTATACTGAAGCCCTGAAAGATCAACATCCACGGCCTTTGCAAGTTGAGCAAAACGCCAAGCTTTGATTTATAAATAAAATGATGAAGATGAGAAAAAATCGAATCGTGTCAGAACTGTGATCTCTTTTAAGCTCCTTAATTTCAGTGGGAAAACACAGTGAGGAATGAACACTTGCAGATGTAAACGCCATATGCAAGAATCTAGGTCGCTTTACGAAATTATTCAAAGTTTATGTTCAAATTCTTTACATTTTATGTTTACGCACAATTTCATACTGCATTGAACTGGAAAATTTCAGGTGTACTCTTTTTTCAAAAACGATCTAATACAGTCATAGATGCTGATTTAATGGAAATTGTAAACGAAATGAATTCCACAAAAGACAAGCGTGTGTAGTGTAGGCCCGCTCATTCTAAGATGAGGAAGGCTTATGACTCTATCACTGCGTATATAGAGTTTTGGCTAATGAAAACCACATTTCGAATGAACCTAAATACCTTCTGCTTATCACGGAGTCATATGACGCCGCATGGATTGTAACCTGTAAAGCCATAAGCCATATGTAGTCTAGGAAAAGCTTATCGCCGTCTACGTTCCACAATGTGTGGTCGCCTTTACCATCTATTTGCGTTGTATCTTCCTTATCGAAAAAAAAAATTCCCTTTGCTGGGATAGTATCCGTGTACGCAGATGACATGCAACTTTTTGCCAATCTCAAGAGTTAGGAACAAAAAGATGCAATAAGAGAAACAATGTTTGAATTGTATTAGAGAAGCAGCAATTTGCACTATGTAAGCACTGTGTGGATTTTTTGGCATTTAAGGAGGGCAATTTGCGAACTAGTGTTGCCACATTCTCCTGATTTTTTAATCACTATAGTGCAATCTACTTCCTCCTTCCTCTTGAATGTGGAAAGCCACATTAATTTCGAAAGTTTGAAGGCTGTGTTGTGCCATACTTTAGAATACAAAAAGTTCTATGAATTAAGTAAACAATGAACTTGTTTCAGCCCAAATTTTCGGAAGTTACATTATAATATGTTTCGTCGTCACAAAAGCTTCCTAAACATTGCTCTATAATTCCCTGATACAACTGAAAGGTCATAAACCTATAGTCCCCTCTACCGCGACAAAGTAGTAGTTAAGCATAAAGTGTGGCTTATTAGCACTGCTGCGAAGAAATCGCGGCGAGCAGAATTCAGTTGACTGATTTCGATACGGTCGGGGTAGCGGCAATGACGATGGTTGCCCTCTAAAGGCAAATTCTACGACGTGAGGCATTCTGATTCCTTGATTCGAAGAAATGCTTTGCAATAAGAAGCGACGTGACGCAACATTTCAAGCTGCCATAGTCGAGAGCTCTGCATCAGCAGAAGCTCCGAAAAGCTCTTCTCCATTTCTGCAGCTCGCTTACTGGACCGTGGTCTTTTCCAGCTGCAGAAATGGAGAAGCCACAATTACCAATTACCATGTTGCGGACCCTGTTCATTCATAAGGAATTTCTGATATTCAGAAAGGCGAAAAGCGTGAGATGCAACAATGTGAAGCGGTAGCTGAACGTACAAAAACATCGGGAATCAATTTCCTTTTTACCGTCACCGACAGAAAGAATCTCGGCTCTTGAATCGGCAGAATAGAGAATAATGAGGGTTATTTAAAAGTTCATCATTCCCTGGTACATTCTGCAATGCGATCGGTGCAACTTCCGTTTTTCTTCCTCATTCGTTCAAACATTTTGATGGCTGAAAATGAAAAAAAAAGCTAGTCGACATGTGGCTACGCCAAACCCCAAAAGACAATCGACATTTAGAAATGGGTAAGAAAAAAGTGGTCATATCGATTATTTCTTTCAGATTATTCCGTTGCCGTATGCTATCACGTTTCATCGTCCCAACAGCCACTCCAACTTTAGAGCACTAAAGATAGCGTTTGCTGCGTTTAGATAAATAGAACTGATTTGAATATGTTTATTCTCATATAATATGCACAATATATAAGTGGAAATATTTACGCAGATAGCACCATATTTCGTTAGAGAGTGCAACGTTCAAAGTCGATAGAATGTTCCATGTTTGTAAGGTGTTGCGACACCAACGGGCGGTATTAATTGTAATGAAACGAGGCGCTTTCGAAAAACTATAAGCGTGACAATAGCAATCGCCAACATGATTAGAAGTATAACCATTGGTAGTAAATAACCACTTCTTTCGAAGAGTTCTCTAAAATTAAATTGTTTAGAAGATGAAGCGATCATTCATCAATTGAAGATGATTGAATATTAAGTGGAACTACATTTGTACACTAATCTTCGTTTTTTTTTTGATACTTGCCAAGTATTCTCATTTGATTTATGATATTGCGCCCGATGGAAAAATGCCTTCTTTCGGTTTCGTTTTAGCATTGCGGAAATGAAAGGAGCCAGAAATTTTTCCTCCATCATTCGACAAACTTTGTACATTGAAACATGATTTAATAAAACTTACGTCGAAATTACTGGTCCAGCAAATCGTCCAATACTTCCGAAGAAAGCGAATAATCCCTGCATGAAACCCTGGAATATTACCTTCTTTTTTTCACAGTCGCCTATCATTGTATAATTGTGTGTGGCACATCATTCAGCGCATATGGAAGTGTATGCAAAAAAATTTCCTTTCATCTATGTAAATATTACTCTTGAAAGCGTTTTCGTATATGAAACATATGGTTGTGCTTATAAGCCGATAGCAATAAGATAAATGTCAATCCTTGTGCAAATTTCTACACTCGATATTAGCATTTTTTGAAAAAGCGAGAACGAGTGAAGATTAGCCGCTTTCTCAGATGACATTTAAATATCGTTTAACGCTAGTCTGGACGAAGTTTATGAATGCAGTAATGTCCACCTTACTCAAGCTTAATGAGGGAAGCCGCGAGCTGTTGAAGAAAACTTAAAAAAATAGCAAATAAAATAGAGCTTCAGGACATCTGATACCGGACAAGTTCCCTTCATTTTCATATCAAAAGCTTCACATTAGCGACATCTTTCATAACAAGTACTGAAATCTGAAAAAAAACCCTTCCAA
The DNA here is from genome assembly GCA_037389465.1 of Baylisascaris procyonis. Classification (NCBI taxonomy): domain Eukaryota; kingdom Metazoa; phylum Nematoda; class Chromadorea; order Rhabditida; family Ascarididae; genus Baylisascaris; species Baylisascaris procyonis. The sequence goes on along the minus strand of JAZARR010000153.1, from coordinate 7,450,044 downwards.
TTCGGGATAGAATTAAACTCGTGCCTGATTTTTATTGATGCCCGTAGGGGAGACAAGATTTTGTGTTAAGTAGAAAAACTGTGACCAATTGTGCATTGCCTGTCTACCGCAATGAATTCGTCAATGCATGCGAATCAGAACAACAAAACTTATTTAGGATTCAAGCAGTCATTTGGGCAACCCAGATGACATCTCATGTTATGGTCAGCTTTTCGAATTGATTCAGATTCAGACGAACACCACTGTTCGTCAACCAATTACGACATTATCTATATCCCACTACAGATACAATAGAACTGATCGTATATAAATGAGAAATATTGCGAGATGAAATCGCTCGCAATAGCTCAATGGTACAGAATTCGCCTAGGGAGCAGAAGGTCGTGGCTTTGTATCAATCGGCGGCGAGTGCTTTCATTGATCATCATAGAAGCAATCAATCGACCGAACTCCTCAATGCTTTGGATGGCGCTGCTAAAAAAACTTTTGACCCAAAGCAAGCATCTTTCAAGAGGGCAATCTGGCGATGTGCATCCCACACTATCACTAGTTAGTGGCTATGGCAACGGATAAAGCGTATAATCCTTTATATTGTGCAAGCAATGCATGACGACTACATTACAAATTCTTTTTTTTTGTTAATGCCAGATCCCTTCGCTCATAAAAATACATTCGTTGCGAAAAGACGGAAGAGATACCTGATTCCTGGGACCAAGTACCTCCGAAAACAGTGTTCCAGTTGGTGATCCGATATTTGGAAATGAAATCCCAGTTAGTACTGTGGATGCAAAAATGAATAAAGGCAACGGTACTCTCGTTGTATGTGCACACCATTCATATCTTCGGAAGCAACCACCATGCAAGCTAGTATCTTCAACTGTTGAATTGTTCTCTGAAAAAAATGTCACATGAAAGTAGAAGGATTTTGATAATGAATCCTTTTTTGATTGTTGCTGGAGGCGTAATGATTGCGGAGATGATGACGAAGCATTATGAAAGAAATGCACTTACACTAAATTGTATCATTGGAAATATCGATCTATTGCAGTATATTCTTTCGTATGAATTATTTTTTTTAGTATAAATCTGTGTGATTGAGCAATGAGTGGGATGCATTGCCGCCTTAATATATTCTCTCTGAGCGTTTATGGCTAGTGCTTGCTTTGATGATCGCTTGATGAGCTGAATGTCAGCAATAACGGTACGATAACGGATTGTACGAAAATGAAATTGAAGTATTCTATATTGCTACGCCATGTGGAAATTATGTGAAACCAAAGCATATTCATGAGGGAACTAAACTTGAACCATCCATCGGAAACATCGGAAACGTTCGAAATATGCCCTTTACGAATTGCAACTTTGCCAGGGTAATATCGCTTTGTAAACTGATTGCAACCATCGACATTCGACATATATCAGGCAAAATACAAGCGCTGGACAGCCAAGAATGCATGAAAACAAACCTAAGGGCATATAATCAAGTGGTCCACCATAGAAAGGCCATGGAATATTGATTAGATGATAAAGCGTAAATGTGCACAGACCAAAGGCAATCATCTTCCGTTTATCACTGAAAATGACATCTTATAACAAAAGACGTTGTTTCTAAAATATTTTTCAGTGAAATATTCGATTGACACTCGACGCATTAGTAATAACACAGAAAAAAAAGTGACTTTACGGAAGAATCTTGTCTAATCTTCTAATCAGTATCACAATTTGATCTTATGCTATGCCAATATAATATTGCATTGTGCCAAATATTACTGAGTCTATACTAAAGTGACTGCTTCGCAGTTATCACGAACACCAACTGTTCAAGATGACTGCTGTGCAGTATGAGACCATTCGAAATGCAGTAAGCTGATCATTGAAGGTCTTATCACTAACTCGAAATAGTACAACTTCAAATTCGATAGTCATATAAATCAGAAAAAGAAATTCCAGATTGCAAAAAAATTTTATTTCTGAATTGAGGTCATCCGGAATGATTTGCATATAAGAGAAAACCAAAAATAAAATGAAAGATTTTTTCTTACAATTCGCCCACTCTTGTCAAGCCGATTATCAAATAGAGGCTGAAGCTAATAACGGTAGAAGCAAAGATAATAATACCATTGTAGAGAATTGCTTGATCGTTATTCCAGTTGTATAGTGCCATCGTTAGTGGATTCATTAATCTATATTCAAAATTCTAGATCATCGAAGATGTGCGAAAATGTAAGCTCATAGTTAGCAAGCATAGCATTCTACCTATCGAAAGTGTTATACCGATTATATGTCCCATCTGGAGGAGGTATGAAAATCATAATGGGCTACAAGCCTCTGCTGAATCCCCTCTTGCACAAGGAGATTGAAATAACGCATCGACGTTTGAAACATCTTCGTCATATCGCCGAATTCTTAGTGATGCACTAATCTGATCCTCTTTGATAGTCTTTTCAATCGATGAATTGATGTGGATATTTAAAATTTAGAGTCCATATGAGTTTTCAGCCAATCATGACAGTTAACCCCTTTTTTTATGTCACACTAATGCATTTCCCTCTTGCTCATCATTTATTTGAACACGATATGAATTTTTCTAGTGAATTCTTTCGAAGCGTGAAAATGCCGCGAAAAAAAAAATGGAAAGCTCACGTACGCTTCGTAATTGGTAGCCACACATTGTAATATAAACCAGAAACCAATGCAAATAATAGCAGCTATTTTGTCGAATTTTGGCACAATCACATCCGAAGATGAATCTGCAAATTTCAACAGTTCAGCGACTCACTCTCTCAACACTCTCCAACATGTGAATAGAACCAAATGCAGAAGCAAAGAATCTCAAAGTAGTAATTAACCATCGGGTCACCGTATCGTTTGTCGATCATTACCTGCGCATATTTCTTACCATTCTAGTGGGACTTGGTTTGTTCGAAAAGTGAACGAGATTTTGAAAATAAAGAGTATCAATAAGGAGAAAAATATTGCAAAATGTGCTGTTTTCAGGCGATCTTCTATAGGATATAGGACTGTTTCGTAAGGATTTTTTAAGCACCAAAAGTGAACAGTTTATCAGCCTCATGCGACACTTAGCACTTACCATTTTATACGAACAAGTACGTACAGGTACTGCGCGAAATAATGATTGGGCGCAAACATTTGAATTTACTGCCTTGCATCCGACGCAATGCATCGGATTCGATGTGTGAAGGAATGGGACTATACAGACGTTCAGGAAGAAATCTCAGCTTAGCGAGAGTTTGTATGAGGAAGCACGCATAAAAGTCAATAGTGGAAGCGATGCAAAGCGTTCGCTACGCTGTTTATTCCTATAGCATCATATATTCACATACGATATCCCATAATGCATGGTCACCGAAATCGTGCGAACCGCAAAATTCTGTAAAATAAAAGAAAAACGGCTGAAACCTTTTTGATTGATAATGCCGGCGTACTCTTCTTGAAATGAAGTGAATAAAAGTGCTAATGCGATGATAGCAATAAGAACCATGATGAGTGCGGGCAGGTTGTACATCGTGACCGGAAACCAGCCCAAATGAAAGCCGTCCTCACCAAGAGGAGTAAATATCAGCTGAAATAGGCCCTCATTATGAGAACTTTACGAGTATTACGGTTGAACTGGATTTGGAAGCATTAGAAACGAGCTTCTTGACTGGATATTCTGAAGTGGATTCTATTCTTCGTTTAGCCTATCGAATAACTGCTGAGATTGTTGCACTCTCTATTGGACGGCCACTCTAAAACTTTTCGTTTTCATCACATATTCATCACATTTAGCATCAAACGATATTCATCACGTTTAGCATAAAACGGAAAATGATAAATGCACAACCAATTGCCATACTGCTATTGATCCGTAAGATCCGTAGGATCGACTAACGAAAAACTATACGGCGATAAATTCTCGCATAAGCTCTTTTTCTGCACTTCGAAGGTACTTCATACCCCCTAACTTGGATAGATCAAAAAAGTTCTTCCTTAACCACTTTCAAGAACTCTTGAGATGCTTTAGTTCTTTTCAGATACAATATAATGTCTTTTATCTAGCCAAACTCTTCGTTGCTCAAAGATCTGAAGGGGAATTCGGCATATTCTCTGAATTTGGGATGCTCCACCAGGAAATCCTCTTCTAATGAACAGATGACAGTCGATGACCGACCGAGCGCTTTCTGTTGCATTCAAAATTTTTGATCAAAACCGAAAGCATTTCCGTGAAAACAGAACTTTGATTGCAAAAAAGAAAAAAAAAACCATTAACATCTCTAATTCGTACCATTGCAGCAGGTCCCACTGAGAGGCCGAGAACGAACATGCCGATGCCGAGAGATAATGCCTTCACTCGATCCTTTGGTGATGAGGCTGTTGCGACATAGGCACGTAGCACGCTTAGGTTACCTTAAAATAACGCGAAAATGAATAATTCTTTAGAGATAACCATTTTAAAGTCCACATAGCATGTCTACAAAAAAAGTCAACGAACCGGATCCAAATCCGACAACGAATCTCGCGGCTAACATCACCCACTTTGCGCCGTGTTTATATAAGGGTAACGTTCCATATATAAAATTTCCGATGCCCATCAACGCAGCGCCTGTAGCAACCGGATATTTGGTCGATTTCGTTTTCTGACTCCATAATCCAAAGCAGAAAGAAGCGATCGTCTGACCGAGTGGGTACATAGCGACAATCCATCCATACAAACCCAACTCTGCTGTGTTATCCAGCTGCAAAGGATGAGCGATTCATACCACAACATAATGCTATCTTAACTTTGCAATCACTTCACATAAATTCATAGAATTCACAGAAGCTATATTGGCATATTTTTTGAAAACAATTGTTTGCCCATCATACATTCATTTCTAGATATCGCATATTGCTGATAAATCACGAAATCTTCATTAGACAGCATCGATCGGCTCTTAGTTTTGATAAACATATCAAATCCTTCATCGATTAACTCCAACGTATGAAGCGCCATCTTGTCGGATATGCGAGACGAGTATATCTAGTTCACTCGCATCGAAAAGTGTAGGCGTGATCCTTATGCCCCGTTCGCGATTATACTGTCTCTATTTCTTTACCAATATGCCTACCAAGCAAACTCAACTCATTCAGTACACGCGAAGGGTTGATTGCAGAAATCCCAAAGCCAGAAAATAGTAGCGAAAAGTTGAGTGCAACGGCCTTTTGAAACACAACCTACTACGTTGCCGCAGTGTACGAGATGAAACGAGCCAGATCCGGCCATTCGTCCGTCAATGCATACCTTAGAGCTGGACGTGACTGCTGAACATACTAAATTTTAAAACCTCAGTGAAAAAATCTGAATTTACTCGAAAGCAATTCGCAAATTATGACTCCCATTCACCTCTTGCCAAGTCTCTAATACACTTTTGCACCATGTTTAATAAATGTGATTTTGACCAAGATCGCTTCATGACGATTGGAGATTGGACAGATTCAAATTATTGCCAGAGATGCTCAGAAATTCAGATAGTTCTACTTTTTCATAATATTCGACGGCTGCAGATCATCGATTGAATGATGATACGACAAACGTCACGTGACGAAATTAGGTGGTGCTAGCATTTGCACGTGAACATATGGAGCATCACAGTAAACGCTCTCAACGTCGATGGAACCGTATAATCCATCCGCTCATAGAAGACTCGCTGAGAGCTCAATCGTAAAGGCGCCATCAGCTGTTTTATGTACATAGTTCATTTTTCCGTAGTTACATGGTATCCTTGCAAGCAAGCATCGAACAGCATAAGAAAGTATTCGAAATTGATCTCTATAAGCCCGAATTACAAAAAAAGACGCTCTCCGTAACGTGCAGCGGTGATTATCACTATCAGCACTTTGTGGATTTCAAAATATCATCAAGAAAGTTCTTCGACGATATCCTTTGAGTGAAGCGCTAATCATAAGAGGTTAGATCAGTCAACAATAGTCCAAAAATATGGCGATTGTTGATCGATAACAATGTTAGCGTCAATTTGTGCACTTTCGCAACAACATAGGCAGATCTTCGAATTGTAGTGCATTCGTTTTGCTGATACGATAAATCTAGCACGATGTTTAAAGAGAAAACGAACAAGAGGTTTTTAAATAGGTGACAATAAGAGATTTCCTTCAGTAAAGAGAGGCAACCTATCCCCTTCCCAAATCCACTCGTCTTGTAAAAGGGAACGACACTTTCTGACTTTAGTTTTCTCTGGGTACGAAGTAAAAACACCAGTTTAACCCACGGGATGTTGGTGATGATTTTATATATGCTAAGCGGTACTGTATATCTTCCGAGTCTATGGAACAATCAAAGAAGTATTCATCAAGATGTTTTAATAAGAGATTTGCTCTGGTGATGAAGGGAGAGAGCCATCAAGAAAGGTAGAGGAATGGTTATGCATCGTATCGGAAAGGAGATCAAGGAAGAAAGATGTCAGCTTTAAATCTCAGGCAAAGAAACAAAACAGTAATTATTAGCAATTAGCATTTATAAACTTAATCGATAAGCACTTACTATTCTTAGATATGGCCACATAGATGTTAATAAAATCGAAAATTGAATTCCGTTGAGAAGTTGAAGAGTGTTGCATAGCCATATTGAACGCCATGGTGTCTTTCGATCCTCCAATTGGGTAATTGCAGAAACTGGGCTGAAACAATGTCATATTCGAGTAATAAAATGAACCGATACAATTCTGAGCATAATCGATGATGAAACTTTAATTCGCCCTGTGTGAACGTAAGGCTGCTGGAGGGCGCCTCCACTCTCATGAATGTCGATCGTGATCAACTCTTCTATCCTACTTCTCTTCATCTGAGAAATACATCATAGTAGGCTGACTTAGAAAATATAGCCAAGAGTTGGCAATGATGAGATATAATTAGCACTAAATCCTCAACAATTTATGAAATCGCCATTTATTGAAATTCTCTTTTTGTAATCGCCTTCAAAAGCGCTATGGTGATTAGTCTATTTGAACACCTCAACTTTGGAATAATTTTAAATGATCACATGCAATTCTTTCGCTATACAATTTTCAAACTTGATACCATTCTCAAGAGAGATAAATAACGTCAACGAGCAATCAGATAGCAAATGAAGCAATGATCGTGCACAATTATTGAACGTAAAAAAATAAAAATAAAAAAAAAGTAGCAAAATCATAAAAATTTCAAACAAACGAAATAAAACTTCTTACTGATATAATTTTTATCTTTTGTTTATATGCAACTTGGGCTCCGAATTATCGCATAGTTTTTTTTCTTGCAACTATGAAAAAACGTTTCTAATATGAATCGTCAAAATAAAATGTGACCGATTGTTTCATTTTATGGGGACTTTCTTATGATTCTATAATATCGAATAGCTAAAGTTCATTCAATTGAAAGCGACGAATTGCATATCAAAGCGTCTTTCGCCGTTCCACTTTGCGTTTATAGATCAAGGAATCGCTAAAAGCTAGTGATAACGTATTGCAAATTGTAGCTTACAAATAAGTTTTGAATATAGTGAAGATAGCTGTTCAATAAGGGTGCAAATTTAATATTTTTTAAATGAGAATGCTCTAACATTTCTTTGGAATACAGCAAGCAAAAATCAACCAATAACATTCCATTTTGCTGCTGCCACAGTGACTAATATTGGGAACTCGCACACATGTACTCCTTCCTCTGCCTCCCCTTCTCCAACCCCCCCCCCTCAAGAAAAAGAGGTTGCGCTTGAATATGAAAGAGCTCAAGAATTTAGAAAAAAAAAACCAACTGAGATCTAATAAGGGTATGATGTCACTTAAAGCAAACAGTTATGTTAGTTTTATTTCTGTCTGCATAGTTTTATTCATATGCAAAGAATCGCCAGAGGCCCTATATGAAATGAACATGAGAAAATTTTCCAACGGTCAGAACGTTCACTCCTCGCACATAAACCGCCACGTTAAATAATGAAGAATATAGAAGAATATAAAATGTTGCCTAACTGCCTCAAATGAAAGACAAACTATTTCAATTATCGCAATGAAAACCGTGCAAAAGAAACTTGCAGTAAAAATGTAAGGAGAAAATATTAAATGTTCTCTGCAGTGAAAATTTTAGAGAATCTTCAACTATATTTAGCTGACTCATAGATACGAACATTGAATAGCAAAGATCGCTATTTCAAGAAAACAGTATTCAAAGATAAGAAGAGCAAAATGCACCTCAGAAGCATTTGGAAACAAGAAATTGATGGAAATTTCGCTTGAGAATAAGCTATGATGGTTCCTTTTTTTTCCAACAAGTCACCTCCTCCCCACTGTCGCCAACTACCTACCAATTCTGCTATCGCCTTGAAACATCAGTACTTAAGAGAGTGCCATCACTGCGGGATTTAGATATGACTAAGACCAACCTTTTCTGAGGTACCACAATCGACGGCATATTTTGGAGAAAGAATAGGGTTCAAGGCGAAACGCAGCAACAACACGCAGCTGGCACAAAATGCAATATTTGTTGATTATATAGGCGATTATATATATCGAGTATGCTTCGAATGTTTATGACCGATCGGTCGCATCAGGTGCCGGCTTTTTTTTACTGCACTTGTATTTTAATGTGTTATCAGGGCAATGATCATGCGCAGGCCAAATAAGCCTTCGTTCTTTGAAATGCTTGCCATTCACGTGAATAATTTTTGCATAGTGTTCATTGATCCAATAAATTCATGCTATTGTATTCATGAAAGCAGTTCAACTTTGCAAATGATACCTCAAAGTGTCGTGCTGTTGACTCGTAAAAATAATATATTCGCAGGGTAATACTGGAATGATTATTAATAAGTTTGAAATCATATGCATTATTGAATGTCGTATGTAAAAATGACGTCATATGATGACGGTGGATTATTTTGCATATAACTCGTTCAGTATACGAAAAGATTATTGAAAATATGCGTTATTTTTGATATATGGTAACGACTTTATCACCAGCTGCAATTCATTTAAATTCTTCTTCACTAGCTATAATGCTAGAGTAATTGTTGTGATAAGATATTTAGTGATGTAGAGTAGCCAAAGAATCGCAAATATGTTTGTTTACATATGGCCAACGTTGAATGAATATATAGTCATTTAAAAAATCTTAGCGATTGCAGATTGAATCTAAGAAAATGTTCAAAGAGGAAAGATTTTTTCTTGGCTGCAAACCGTTGATTACTCGGTTAGATGCACCTATAGTCATTCAATTAAAGAAACAAATTTCGCATCTGTTTTCGCAACCTATTTTTCGACTTATGCAAATCCGCTCGCATGCGAATTTTTCTCAAAATTTTCAGAACGTTGTATGACAAAAGTTTCTCCACGAATGAGAGAATATTTCATCGTATGGCAAGAAATGTATGTTGAGTAACGGATTCGTTGATCATTTCTGCCTCGCATTTCCCCCATTGTTCTTTCGTAGGTATCATTAGCCGTGCTCTCTCGCTTTCTGTGTTTTATGTTTTCATACCAAGAATGGTGCAAAATGTTGAGAGGCTTCTATTTAACGGTGTCGACTTTGAGGAAATGCATGTCGATTTTGGAAAATTGTAATCGGCGTCGGCACTACAGGTTACCTACGAACAAAAAAAACTCATTGATTTCAAGTTTCCGGTGCAGTTAAACTTTCATTTTTATTCTTATCAATGCGAGTGCCCTATCCGCCTACCGAAGAGCTTCGATCACGAAATTCTCAACGTTTTTAGCAGATAAGACTCAAGCGCTGAATATAATGGTCTTCTTATTTCCGGTTTTTTAAAATTATACTGGTCCATTCATTATTTCTTGTACAGAACCTTAAGGACGGAAGAAATTGTTGGTGAAGGTCGAAAAACTAAGTGCGAGATCGAAAAGGACGACATCCGCAAACGGCTTATCTCGTTTAAAAAAAAACATTCATCGTGTTCAATCTATGAACTTCATAGTGCTCCTTTTTGCTTGAATTTTTCAAGGTTCTTACAACGTTCCAAAATTTTTTCCTCATCAACAGAGCCGGTCTTGACGCCGTGCTTCGTTTCTAAATACCTTAATTTTTGGTTCTGCAACCGTCAACCGAGCAGCACCTATCCTTGCATTGGAAGCCCGTGATCCCTTAACGAGCGATCTATTGTGATTGTAATTTCACTTACCCGTTTTGTGTAGCAATTTGCTTTGCTCACACTTGTGCTGATCTTGATGTTGATCTCCCCCTGATGTGGATTATGATTTGTCCTTACTAAGAGGTGATCAACACATTGTACTTCAACTGCTTTCCGGCATAGCAGAGAAGCGATGACCATAGGATACGGAAGTTGGTAAATCAGGCCATAATTTGCCCTGTGCATCTTGGCACATCATGTGGAATTGATGCATCTTGAAATGCTGAAGGCATTAATAAAAACAATAATTGATTGCTGTGGGCTGGGAATTCACTTTTAAGCAGGTGGAATGAACTTTTTCAGCATATATTACACTCAAGAAGAGACATTCATTTTTATCAGTCATTAGGGGATGATTAAAGAATAATATTCAAATCTGAATTAAATGTATGCGGTGGAACCTCAGAGATATGCAATGAGTGCAAAATGCAGCAAGCGCGAAATATGCATTGCAGACGTTTTATTTCTATGCCCACATTCGCAAGTGATCGTAAATTTGCGAATTGACTATATTCCTCTAACTTCTCCTGCTTCACTCTTCATTCTTTCACATGGACCCACACAAATGAGACAATTAAGTTTGATCTAAGACAAAGATATCTTTGCATGTCTATGTTTAATTTTGTCTGCTGCTTGACTAGTGTCAAAGACTACTGAAGCCGGAGTGACGACATTCGGTTTGCATTTTAGTTTGACTTCATTTATTGTACTTCACGCTGATCGGTTGACCATTGACTTAGTCGTAGTTATTTAAATGTGTGAAAAATTTATATATAGTTTCATGCTGGTTGGTTTTTCGTTAAAAACGATTGGCTCGGAAAAACGAAACTTCCATAGATCTGTGCGAACATCTGAACGCAAGCATGAAAACATTGTTGCGCATATTGCACCATTTTTCGACAACCTACGAAACCGATCGTTTAAGTGCAATAGCGCACAATGCATCATTTCATCTTCTATGGTTCTGAACTTTTTTTGAAGCTATTATGCAATTGTCTGCTAGCAAAATTTCAACATCTCATAATATGTGAACTATTTTTGTGTGTTTTTCGCGTTGTTTTTATGATCGCTGCGCTATTCGTAAAGCCAATTGAAATATTGTACTGTCAATGATTTAAAATTGAGCAAGAAGTATGATATATAATTATTCAAAGTGCCAGGTTCAAACAAAAAAAACATGCCCACCGAGAAGAAAGCTAAGCCATCAGAACATGACTCTCGGATCCATACTTTACATACCCATACGAACTTGGCTAATTTCAGGCGAGTGCTTGATGCTTTAAATTTTCACGCAAATTTGCTAGTCAGACGAAGAAGAGCTCTCGATGGTTCAACTTTATAAATATCGAAAATTCATTTATTTTGGTTTCAAATGATAGGTTGAAATTCTGCTTTGCGTATATTTGTTGCTCGATTTGAAATATGAACGAAATAGGAAATAAATTCTGATTTCAATCTATTAAAAGGATTGCAAAAGTTGAAATGATAAAATAGATACGAACTTGTGCCAGCAGGAGGAAATTTTAAAAAATTTTGAACGAAGGTTAGCATTTGGACGTGTAAAGCCTAACGAGTTATATCAATATCTATGATATATTCGGAAGTTACTAATTGAAGTGTTCCTTTCTAGGTTTCTTAATGAGCTGGACCTCAATAATATGCCATTTCACAATCCACACCCTTCTAGCATTCAGTTAGAAGAACCATTCAATTATTTTATTCTTTTTAATGGCCATTTTTAGAATTTTTAATCAAAGAACATCTCAATTATAGGACTTCCCACTAGTGACCATACTTTTTGATAATTCAATTCAGTAACAAAAAAATTTTGATAAAATATTCACCAACTGAAAAGCTTGTGAAACATCACGTATAAGTGATGCAATACTCACTTGATAGCCTTAGCCGATCGCAATCTTCGATGACTTAGGGTTGGCTTTTTGTTCAACAAGCTGACGCAAGCAGACGGTTCGCGTCCAAAGGTTCAGTTGGCCTTTTCTCTCGTTCTAGCTTGTGGAAGTCAGTTGCTTACTGCATCGATGTGCATCAAGTCTTCAGTGACCATTGGCTGAAATAACCCTCATCGCTTAGACATTCCGATTTTATCTATGCCAACGTTCATATAGTCAGCATATCTTTTTGCTCATCCCTCAGATTTCAGCTAATATGAAATTTCTTCTGAAACCTTTACCTCTTGTAATATGATTGAACAATAAGTTGTTGAATTTATTGTTTGCCCTAGAACGATTCTCTTGACGCATACTTTGGTGGAGAAGTGTGGAGTGTCTTTTGACGAGAAAATCTTTCATCGAGTAATTCATATCGTCATTTCATTTCAATGTGTCGTAAAGTTCGAATATTTCAAGAAAGAGAACAGAATCAAAGAAAAAGTGTTTATTTGCAAGTGGTGGTTAAATTGGCAATGTTCGTGACGTCATCTATAGCCCATAAGATTTGTGAGCATATGATCAAATCGCGTAGCATCGAATTTCACTCTCTCATCTCAAAGTGTAGTTTGAAATCCACAAAACTTCATTACTCTCATCGCTTTTAATTTGAAGCTATCAGAGGAACTAACAAATACGCATGCATGTGTAGAGATGCGAAATTAGCGAACGTGATAAGCATTTGCAAAACTTGCGAGAAAAGTGTAGCAACAAGAATGAAGAAAAGTCGTCGTGTTTTTCAGTCTCATGCCATCCTATAAGTTAACGTATTTCGATCTCCGTTATCTTGGTGAAGGACCAAGGTTGATCTTCCATCAAGCGGGTGTACCCTATGAAGATATTCGTGTCAAACCAGAGGATTGGATCCCATTAAAGCCAAGTAAGTTTGAAAATTTGTATACGATATTGTCGTCTACAGTGTATTGTAAACTTAAGTATGATCTTTAAGCAAAAATTTTCTCCATTTCAAACACCAATAAGTTGGTTTTTTTTACATTATAATTTTTGAGCAAAAGTAAGTTATTTCTACATAATTGACAGTACCCAGCTGATCACTCTAATCTTGACTCGGAACCGAAATTTTTTTAGTCTTTAACGATCGAAATTCAATCTTCAGTTCTGTCGTCCTTTTAGTTCAATGAAGCTCAACTTTTTAATTTAGCCTTTTTTTCGCATGAAGTGACTGGAGAAGAGGAATCGACTCCACAAGAAGACTTGCTAACATTCGAAAATGAGGGATGTTGTGCTGATGTTTTTTTTTTTTCAGAGACGCCATTTGGTCAACTTCCTATTCTTGAAGTAAATGGAGAGATGATCTCACAAAGTCATGCAATATGCAGATATTTGGCTCATCAATTCGGTTTGTTTTATTGTTCTCAAATATAAACACCCAGCTCAATGATAATCATTACTCTAATGCCTCTTATCACTCATTAGCAAAATAAGTTTTGCTGCTACATGCTATTGTAAATCCACGCCTCTGAGTATGCACTATGCATGCTTACATGCTTGTCTATGTAGTGCTCTGAATTGAATACTCGCAGAAGCTGGAGTTGTGAAACTCGATGAGCTTAATGTGTCATCGAAGGTTGACGTGTTAACATCATTCATCAACTTTAAGAAGAGTTGAGGTCACCAGATGGTAAAGAAAAAAAAAACTTCACATATTTCAAAGCCGATTGAATTTTTATTTCTGCCAAAGAGGCAGATCTTTCCTAAAGGATTCATACAAGTGAGCATTTGAATTGATTCACATTTTTACGCAAACATAATTATTTTCTTATCGTTTCGTGGCTGTTCTTCGCTCTAAAACAGTCTTATAGAAGCGCATGAACGTAATACAACGTTGCGCAACTGCTAGGGGATTTTGTTTCATGAGGAGAGGAAGCATTATTTAAAAAAAAAATTACATGCTCCCAAATATTGCTTATAAAGAGGTCTTTGATCTCACAACCCAAGTAATGTTGATAAATGATGATCTCGCTGGACGATCGGTATATTCGATACTTCATTGCTTGTTTATGTCGGCAAATGCGAAACTGTGTAAAGAAAAATCAGTACAACGGATGGACGCATTCGCTATAGAGATGTTTTTGTGTTTTTTTTTCTCTCTTCACCAATAGGCTTCAATTCTGCACGAATCTTCAAATATCCGCATTTACAATTAGCAGACATTCCGTAAATCGTTATAAGTGCAAAGATCGCTCATCAAACGATGAGCATTCAACTGATGCTCAACAAACTGCTGAGACTGCAAAATGTTTACTTCTCAATGCCTACAGGGAAAAATCGCAAAATTTATGTGATTTCAAATATAATAAAAGAGTAGCAATTTATTTGAGGCGAAGATTATGTTAATACTAGAACTCTAAATCAACGTTGATCTATGAGCTCAACAATGGAAAATCTTTGCCGAGTGAACGGCCGCCCTATTTATGCCGCTTGCCTCAAAACACGCTCAGTGGGAAAAGTGCGATCAAATTTTGCCCCATGAAAACGGAAGTTACGCGTTGGTAATATTGCGTAAGTATTTAAGGTTTTCGATGCTACAGGTTTGGCCGGAAAAACGCCTATGGAAGAAGCTATTATTGATTCCATTGCCGATGGACATAAAGACTTTTTCAACGAATGCAGTCCGTATTTCATGATCCTCGGTGGACACAAAAAAGGAGACAAGGTAATGAGGGTTTCAACTCAAGCTACGAAGAAACGCCGAACTTTCTTACCTCTTTTTCCACAGCCAGACGTGCTTATCACTCAAATTCTAAAATAAATATGAATGGAATCGCTTTTAATACTGCTTAAGATGCTTACAAGAACCTAGTCGATTAAACCGCATGCGTGAGCAAATACTATAGATCATAGTTGTTAAGCGTATAGTGAGTGATTTTCGAAAAGGAATATGCCTGGAGCGCATACTGCTGTAATCTTCTACTATAGAAGCCACTGACATTCTGCATTGCGTCATTTCAGAGAGAAAGAAAAAGCAGTAGTGCCACAGCACATTTCAAAAGAATGTTTCCTAGTGGACGTTGAAATAAAAGTATATTTTCAAAGCATTTGCTAATTCAAAGAGAAGTGATTGTTGCGTTATTTCAACAGTATGTGTTAAGCGTTACCGGGCAAATCAACAATATGGATTTTTTTTTAACAGAATGGTGCGCAATTTATTCGTATATTGCTAAACGTTTAGAAGTGAATTGAGAAGCGTGAAAGCACAGCCTTATAGGAAAATATCTTCTAAGGAATCTCGAAGAAAATCTTCTGTAATTTCTTCGATTCTTCAAAGCAAATAACATTTTTTTAAAAACTTTTGTGAAAGTTCATCGTCCGCATGGGACTTTTTTTTTGGCAAATCTTTCAAGCTGTCATCTGAAAAAAAAGCAGTCGTTTTTTTGTTGAAATTCAGAAAACTTCACGTATCGGGCACCGACCGAAGTTGTCAATTCATTCGGATTACAGCATACAAATAATAGACCACTGCTTTTAACACGTTGATGTTTTCATCGCTTTGTTTTACTTTGTTCATCGGTGCTTTCAGGACGCCATATATAAAGAGATCGTCGTCAAAGCAAGAAACAAATATTTTGTCGCGCTTGAGAAGTTTCTCTCTAAATCGGGAAGCGGTTTCCTTGTGGGTAAATCGCTAACCTGGGTGGATCTTATTGTTACGGAATACATTGCCACATGGGACTCGATCAATCCCACTTTCCTCCACGGGCATCCGAAAGTGAAGAAATATGTGCAATCTATTCGTGCATTGCCAAATATTAAGAAATGGATTGAGGAGCGTCCAAATACAATCTTCTAGGAAAATAAAATTGATTTTACTAGATTCAACACATTGCTATGATGTTGAGATAATAACAAATTTAATCGATATCACTAGTTGGTAAATTTATTCGCATCAAAAACGTTTCATCATCGTCCGAATAAGTGAAAGTACCTTCCCACCTTGTCAAACATTACAGATGTAACTTTATGGGGGAAAAAAACAATAGAAATTTACCAACTTCAAGTATTCGCTTTTGCTAGTAATCGTAAGGAATGAAGTATTTGCGTTAAAGTTAGGGCAATCGATAAGAAAATTCCGCAGTGGATTTAATCTTGTGCGGAAAACTAACGGTTTAGAATTTACAAAACAAAAAAAAAAAACCGGCAACAATTCATTTGTGCTGACAAATGACTACCACGAAATCGTAATCGCTCATGTATAAAAACGTAAATAATTATGTGATATCAATAAGAACCCAAACATTGATGCGAATTTTCAATAATGAAACCTTTCTAAGAAGAAACGTTGTCTCAGGATGGATTCCAATGAAAAAATATTTTAGTAAAGAAAATGTTTCTGAAGACGCATATGGATAACGTTTGTGGAATGTTACTTGAAAGTGTGATCGAGAGAATACATTAGTATGAAGGGTTGCTTGTATTGTGTAATCGATATTTCGAGAATCTCCATCTGCATCAATGCAAGGTCGTATTTTAGCACCCCTTGAGCTTTACCAACTTGTTTTGAAAATCGGCCCATGGAACTTTATGAAATCGTTTCCACCCTCTCCCCTTGTTTGCTCCCTCCCCCCCCCCTCTCCCTGTCCTTCAATTTCAGTGTTGTTGACGCTGCTATGCGTATTATTCCACCGTTAGGCAATCATAATTAACAATACTATGTTGATGGGTGTGGTGAAAAATAAAGTTATACATCCCTCTATGTAATCTTCGTTGCCTTTTTGAGAGCAAGTGGATTTCAAGCAATCTTTTAAAATTGTGAATGCAATAAACACTCTGGAAAGTTTAATGTGTGATGTACGACTTTATTGATTTTCAATAAATATCGGGTCGTTTATGCCTAAGAAAGTCATCACTATAACTCTTTATTTACGACTAATCTTTAACAACTTACGACACAACTATATTTTAAGCTTTAAATTCATCAAAAAGAGCAAATCTTCTTGCAATTCATGCAACTAAAGGAAGCTATTTCAGAGATTTACGCTTTTTTTATTATCTCATTCTCCAGCAGATATGAGGAAAACGCTCTGAACAAGATAAAAAAAGACTAACGGTTGCATGTAATGGTGATTGTGAACTCGTTTGCTCATCGATTCCTAATGAATCAATAGGGCGTCTCTCAATGATAACGTTTAATATTGAAAAAAAAAAAGACCGTTTATTTGATAGCAGAATTAATGCATTGCATCACATTGGAATGTTTGATTCTACCAATAAACTATAAATTGTTTCTTAATTCATGTTTTTATCACTTAACTTTTACACATTGAAAGTCGTCCTTCTTTTATTCACTTTAATTTCGATTGCCTTCAACATTAGTACTTTATTTATTTTTATTTCATTATGCAGAAAACAAAGCGTCTCGACAGTTTCCATGCAAGCTCGATAGCGAGCATAATATTTCGTCCATGTTAGGCATTGGAATAAGTCAATTTTTGTGTTCAATAATTCGCGATTTTGGCTGAAGTGTCGAAATTTGACGATTTACGTAAAACTGTTGCCGTTTAATGTTTGCTGCGCTGCTTTATGCTGCTAATATTTTTCTATTCGTATAAATTTGTTAATTTTCATTAACGGCAATGCAAATCAATTTCATCAACGTTCATCAAATCGAATTTGTAACTTTGAAAGAGAGAAATTATTCATAAATATGCGTAAAATTTCGAGAAGGATTTATGAAGATCGATGGAGATTATCTAAATTCTCGATAGAGATGCTAAACTCATAGCATCTGGATGGATGATAACAAAACAATCGGCTAAAGTAGATTGCCAATCTATCAATTTATTCGCTAAGTTGTCATACTCAAATGAATAGATCATGTAGGAATGTTGAAAAATAGCCAAGCATGAAAGATATAAAGTACAATCAGTGATAATGATAACGTAGTTATCACTTCGTTGAATATATGCTATAAAATAACACCAGGAAATTTTGTGCAGTAAGTAAGAAAGGCATCATTCTCATGCAAATAATATCACTATGAAAGGGCAGAATGGTAAAATAGCACAACGATGGAAATCAGGGATAATGATGTCATGCCACTGATTGTACTTTGCATCTTTCTTGTACGTTTGTTTTTGAACATGCTTATGGGAGGCTCTACTTTTGCAGAAGCATAATGGCATCATTTAAGCAATATAGAGAGAAGTAATATAGAATGTTGAGATGAAGGAATTGTCGATTGCCAAGTGCCAAATTTCGATACATCGAGAGCAGATAGGAGTGTGGTTCCACGCGGATTTCCACTATTCAATATATATTTTCATAAACAATTCCTCTAGGACTCCTACTTCTATACACGAAAAATTTCATTACCTTCAATTTAAATAAATAATTCATTAATTATCATTAAATTAAATGCAACTATTCAGTCCAATAAACCAAGGCAACATGAACGCAACAAAATTTCCTACAGCTAGGCACATCCTTAGTACATATTTGAGTGTGCATGAAGAGAGGATTTCAGTTGGCTTTCTATATTACTATATTCTGTGAACGATTGAGGCCGGAAACAGAGAAAGCGAACTGACCATACGTGAAAATGCTAATTGCTTATTGGAGATTAACCCCTTTAGAACATTTTTTCTTTCAAAGATTTATTCATCCGTAGAATTCGCGAGCCTTTCCTGTAATGAGACCTCATGAACAAATCAATTAAACTTTTATTGAATCAGTCATTCGCACATTGCGTCAAGTTTGTAAGGCATCAATCCTTTGTTCCATTTACTCCATTACGCTTCCATTACCCCATGAAGTACTGCGAATTTCCATCGTCTATTGATTTTCTTCTCCTCCTCGGTAATCCATCCTCTTCTCAGCAAGGTTATGTAAATTATGAGTCGTTTTGAATATAAATCGCCTGGTTCCTTTTTTTCTGGAAGGAACTGAGAGAAGGAGCGAATTCGATAATGAGGTCAGAGTCTGTTGACATTGACTAATCTGCCAGATCTGCGTTGCTTCACCGTCGACTGGTAAGACGGTGTCCTGAAATTACCAAACATCGAATGAGGAGCGAATTTTTAGATCGGAGAATATGAGAATCTCCCTTATCATCGTTCTAATTTATTGTTCGAATGCGTTTTGCCAATTGGATCGACACGAGCGATCAATAAACAACTTCAGCGCCAATTTTATAAATGAAAACGCGGTAATGATTTGCATGATTAAGTAGTGATTTTCACTTCGAATCGATTGATATTTGGCATGTGTGTTGTCATGAAAACATTCGCAAAAAAATTTTTTTTTCAATAATTACGTTCTATGTGGGCTGAATTTAATTAATTTTCCCCCAATGAGACTATAAGCAGCTAATGTTCTCATGCTAAATTACAACGTAAATCTTTCGCATACGAAATATGTACACTTCTGGTTCGGCAAAGATCATTCTTCTTCTAATCTAGTCTTGTAGATCGACATATGAGCGCATGTATCCTTTACTCAAAAAGAGCATTATCCTTTACGTTGAACCAGAAGAACACTTTTTCCATCGAATAGAAAACCTATAGAGCCTTTTATTTATTAGTATTTTAGAATTTTATTGTGAATACCTTCAAAACATACAACTTCAAAAAGAAAAAGTTGCAAAAAATAATGAACAATTCAACCTGCACGAGATCTTTGACTCTACCGTAGAACTTGTGCATCATATGCTCCAAGGATATCAGCAATGCAAAAATTTCAAATGCCAAATGTCGTGTATGAATAGTTCACTAATATTGCAAACGAATTTAATGAGTGCATGAATCACAAAAAAGCTCTCTTCTTTCAACTAAAGAATCCGATCTGAAGTGTATTGAAGTAGCGGTGAAACAGCATTCTACAAGAGAACTTCATTAAATTAATTAGCATTCACCTTATTCTAAATATATTCACCTTGTTCTAACGTTTTTGCACTGGAAATTGTAAACTTTTATGCATCGTTGTTGGCAGTTGGGAAATTTACACATATAATTCGTACTGAATAGTTTTTATATGTTTAAAATAACTACACGAAAATCTTTGCAAAGTGGTAGACGATATCCGTGCTATGGAATTTCTGAACTCTCACAGCTTATTAACTGCTTTTATTTGAAATATATAAATATTATTCAATATGAGTTGAATGCGTGAATTCCCTAACTGCCAACAGCTATGCGCAAAAAAAATTTTCTTCCATAACCTTGTATGTTGTAATATCTATAGAATGCTGCAATTTTCATCAAATTTTAGAACGTTATGATTTCAGCACATACAACAACGACACTCTGAAGTGTTGAGACAGTTAGAAGCTTCATTTTGGATGGGTTTCGCCAGTAATTTCCTCGGTGATATTGATGTCTCTCCAGGTAACGCGATCACAAATTGAGCTGATATTTCTCAATATAGCGATAGTCGAAGAAAACAGCAAGAACTGTATATCTGTGATCTACGAACGTACTCGCTTTTGACAGTTGTTCTCTAATGGTACAGGCATTACAATCGCCCAGCCTAGAAATGATCTCCAAAGTGCGAATATTTTTCATAAAGCGTTCCCCACAAAATTTGCTCAGCATGTATGAGTTTACTGTTTCCTTGTTATTGCTCATTTATAAGTTTTCTATTTTCTTTTGCATCGGAAATACGAATAAATCACTGAAATCTATCGTTTGAAAAAGAAAAAAATTCAATTTTAAAAGCCATTGCAATAGATGGCTTGAAAAGCGATTTGTTTAATTCCGCTGATCTACGTTTTCTATTTCAGATTGTAACGAAGATTTAAATCTTATAGCGCCATGTTTACTACAAATTCTAAATCGAACTCACTCGAATGCCCGTGGAAACGATTGCAGTAATGTCTTATTAATGGCTGCGTTACATAGTAAGCTATTTTTGCTCATCATAATATAGTGAACGCAGTTGTGGAAATTTTTGTTGAGAAAAAAAAATTAGCATTGCATAGAATCGAGCAATTCAATGCTGTTAAATATTAAGAACAATCTCCGAATGCATTAAATGGGATATATATTCTTCTTACACTAAATATGATTTGAAATTTTGGACTATTTAGAATCTCTTCCTATATTTAGAAGAGCTCTATTATGCCGATCTCACTTCCATTTCTGTTTATTTTTTGACGGTATCCTACCTCGTAGAACTCTGTTACAGAGGGAGTGCTATCTCAGTTAAAAATATCATGAGACGATTTTAAGTGGTTGAGAGGGTGTCCAACGGAAAGTTGATTCCTCAAGCGGGTTATTGTAATATTTGAAAATTGCGCGAAACGATTAACTGAGAGATTTCGACAAATGAATCTTCATATGAGATTTGCTTGAGGCTATGCAAATCAAATTGGAATCCGTACATTTATTTGCCTTTTTCTATACTTCTCACGTTGTCAGCTGTTTTAGACATCTTCATTTAAATTGGCGGTTTATATTTGGCTTGACGAATGCGTATATTTTTTTGAAGTTTTGTGCCTCTACTAGCTGAAAAATTGGCGCACGCATTTGTTTCTGAGACATATTGTTTTAAATTGATCATATGTAGATATTCAACTGCGCTGCAGAAAAATGTTTAATTTCAGTGATCGACGCTACAGGTAAAGTTGAACCTGGCATTCTGACGGGGCGCCGAATTTTCAACGGCCTTTACAGTGAGTGTTTAGCTATTGACGAGGTCGTGGAAAACAGAATGCGTCATTTGCAAGGAGGATATGGAAGGTGCATAAATGCAGATGAAATTTTAAATTTATGAAATATTTGTTCAAAAAATGCTTTCTTATTTCTCGTTTTCGCCTTTAAATTTATGCAAAAATTCGTTAAAAGGCACAAATTTGTGCAAACGAAAAGCGCATACGAGATTAGTGGTGCACTAAGGTGAAGAAGTTGCACATGATAGTGTGCAGTGAAGAAGAATTTAGATCGTTGTGCATTGCAACGATGATTTTGTGCGTGAGAACACTAAACAAAGCCGATACCGGCATTGAAAGCTTACGAATTTCATTAAACAGTGAATTTGATCGACGATTCATGCCAACGAGATAGTTTCATATTTCACTATCTGAACAATTTCCGTATTATACAATTTTTAGGTTATTCTTTGATATTCAATTTCGTGACTATTCAAATCAAAATGCATGTCGTATAAGCATCGGTAATGTCGACGAGTGGGCCTATGACTTTTGTTTGCCGAGGACGTGCGCCAACAGTAAAGATCTTCTTGTTCTTGGACGTCTTAGTTAGTAATTCAAATATTGAATTATGCACTCAGTGGATTGCTTCTTTTATAGAAATTTCTAATCATATAATTGCATTATATCTTAGATGAAAAAATAAAAAATCGTCGCTTCAGATCGCATTAAATATTAACGAGTTAGTGTGAAGGCATATCGGATACCTTTGGTTCTCTAATGTTAAGGTGATTAGCGATTTGTCCTCCAAGCCTTCTTTCTTCCTAGTCAAATTTGCCTTTTTCAGCAACACTTATCAAGTGATAAAATTCTTGCTGTAGACTATAACGCTAGCTAGCACAATGCCTTCGTATTGGATTTCAAGTCAACCCTCATGAAAACATCACAGAAACACATGCCGCTAAACAGTTAATTATCCCTTAACAATAGCCTACAAAATATAAAATTGGGAAACAATGAGCTAGCCAAGCTTTCAGATATCATATCTCAACGGTTTCTGTTGTAAATGCTATGTTGGTTTAAATGAACTCACTGTCCATAAAATTACTTCAATGACTCTATTGCAGCCTTTGGTTTTTATTCAGAGATATTTCAATTGCTCTCCATAGATGAGCAATCGTTGTTACGTATCAAGCTCAAGATCGTTATCTAAAAAGTTTTCATTTTTCAGTTAAAATTGAAGGAGTATGTCCGACTTGCTTTGCAATGTCAACTGACGAACAAGCACGGAAAACCGACTATAAAACCTGGATCACAGTGTGCTGATTTTCATTTCTATTTAAATTTCTTTCAAAGAACGATCATAAATTTGAAATAAGTCAACGAGATATGCATAATTGCACGCAAATTTGAATCAATATAGCGCGGATGCTATGGAAAGAGGAGTTGCGAACTCTTCCGCATCTGTTAAGCAACTAGCTGACTTCATCGTCATGTGCTGAAATAAGTTCACGTTAAAATTTTGTTGCCTCGGTTATTGGAGCAAAGCTATTGTAAGAAAAAAAGAATACTCAGATGCCAACGAGTCTTAGAGCTCTTTCTCTCCTTCTCATTTTTTTTTTTTAATTGGAACAATATGTCACTGCAGTGCACTCCTCCTTATCGTTACTGCCTAGATTACATCAATTTCTTCTGCTCCATTTTTTTGCGGAATGCCGTTGTCCGGTTACTGCATTACGAGTGGAGTTCATTCTGTAGTGAAGTTGGCTGGATTTGTTGAATTTTCGAAGCGTGGATCCTTGGAATCTAAAGTGGAATGGTCTTTTAAACGGGAAATTATTGAACAATTATAAAATCACATAATTAAAACGAGTATATCAATGATCAGCACAATTGATTTCCTTCAACTCATTGTTTTTTTCTGTTGATGGCACCAATTTCGTTGTTTTTCAATTTTTCGCATTTTGTAAGAACTCCTAAATGATACCTATTCACTAAACGTCAACTTGGAAATAACTAGGAACGATGGAAACGTTAATTCAAACAAATAAAGCTAATAGCTTTTCTTGCTACGATTGTTACAACGATTACGATTTACACTGCAGTATGATAATGTTCTTTCGATTTGCAAAGGTAGAGCAAGCAAAATGCATTCGTTAAAGATTTCAGAGGTTGATATCATAGTATTAATGAGTACTATATAACTCATGGTGCACTAAATCAACAAATGGGCTATTTTTTTATGAGCGATTTGTCAACATATATCAATTGCGATAGGAAATTCCATGCAAATTGTATTTAAATATTTGTGAGTTATTCTAAAGTGAAATAATATGCTCGATTGCAGAGCTGTTCTTTGCATGATCGGTGTTGCTTCTATTATTGGAACAATATATGACTATTTCTTTAGTAAAAAATACGAGCATACAGCGTTTGGAAAATGTGAGTGAAGAGCTCTTTGCTTGATAGTTATCCTATTTTAGCAACGAATCCTTTAATTTCTCCATCATCTCGTTTAAATTTTCTTAGAAGAGATTGCTTCATATATGGGTTCATGAAAATATTGTGGAGTTCGAGTGTTTTTTTGCGCAATTTTTGTTGGGGAAATCAGTTATTATCATTGATGAGCAAAAATACTGACAGATTTTATTTTTGAATTTCAACAAACTTTCACTCATATCGTTATTCAACTCTATACTATCATATTTCAGCCACCATTATCGAATGTTTCATTGCGTTCTCAATCTGTACGAATATTGCCGGAATCTTCTCGACGGAAAATGCACACAAATCTGGACAAATCGGGGCGATTCACTTTATGCGCCTTATTAGTTTGGTGTGGATAGTAACTGGACATGTTGCCGGAACTGCCACATTCCTAATGAGTAAGCCATTCTTGGGTGGAGCTTTATGGCAAATATAAAATCTGACCTCTTTCATTTTCTGAGGAGACTATGCGAGTGGGGTCAAAGCCTTACTGTCTCATATAAGTGAAGCGTTTGATCGTATAAGCAGAGGGTGTATTGATACGATATGTTGCTTCTTAGTGAGATTTCAGTCTACTGATGCTGCGTCGATTGCATGGGTCCGAACAAAAGCTCTTATTTTAGAACAAATTTTACCACTTCAGTCACTTCATCTTCCACTGCAGTATTCAAAACAGACGCGTCCCTGTTGTGTTGAAGTGCTGAAGGCACATCGGTTTGTTTGTCGCGTTCAGCGTCGAAGGATTGGATATTGAACTTTTCTTAAGCGTTCGCACATTATCCTTCCTTTCAAAATGAATAGAATTGGAGATCTGCGCAAATTCAAACGATTTTAGGCTTAAAATTTAGGTAGTTTTGTAGTCCTAGCACTACAGATGTGAGCGTATGGAATGGAAATCTCTACTAAACCACAATCATCATTTTCTAGATTCTGTCGAAAGGATTCAACAACACCTTTAGCATATCAGTGAAACTATTAAGTCATGCTAGCATGTAGCCTTCATAAATAAAGAATAGTTTTTATGGTTATTACTGTGTTTACCATTTCGTTGACTAAGCTCACACCGTCTCACTCCCTTCGAGTAACACTGTCTTACTAATACAACAGTTTTACCAGTGTTTCTTTTACTCTTAGGAAACGACCATGTGCTGCAATATCCGTTTTTAGCCAATCCATTGGATGCCATGCAGATTATCAAAGATTGGTCAACACAGATCTTAACAAATGCCTATTTTGCGGTCGATACGTTCTTCTATATGTCGGGATTGCTGGTGGCATTTATATGGTTCAAAGGTTACTACCGCAACAAGAGGCGGCAGATGTCACCGATGGCCTGGATTATGTTTTACGTGCATAGAATCGTTCGGTTAGCTGCTTTACGTCGATAATCTATTTCAGCGCTGAGATTACGTACGGAAACTCCTATAATGTGACAAGGCGCAGCATACTGAGCATGAGCCTGAAATAATTCCAGCTTTACTTTGTCATCTTCGCTTGAGAGGAGTATGCGCATGCGTTAATCATGTCAAACATTTTCGGTTTCTATAGATTTTTATAGATTTGCGCTTGAGAAGCGTATCGTGGCGAAACTGTGTCTATGCGTATATGTCTAAGTCTGACTTTCTGTTCGAAAGTTTCATTTCAAGAACTACTATGGTCAGAGAAATGAAATTCTCTGATCGCAACGTGAATTATATGTTCATTTCCCATTCCAACGCATAAAGTAATCTATGAGGTTTGAAGGATCAACGGTGACTTAAATTACTATACTTTCATATATTATGTAACGGCCAATCCTTATTTTACACGGATAGATGCTCACTGAAGCGATTTTTTTTTTAAACATGAGACTTACATGAGTGGTATTCAAGGTACGATTGATTATTCCTTACACTTTTAGCGCCTTTATATTACACAGGAGTGTTTGGTTTATTAAGCTGAACTGCGAAAGTTTATATGATCCCAACACATCAAATCCATAGGATTTCTAAGTAGCTGAGATTTATTTTCAGATTAATTCGCAATTTTCGTTTAAAATTAAGGATATTGAATCGTCTAAAGTTTTTCGATTTATCGGCAAAATGAATGAGATCATTGGCAATAAGCAAGGAATTTCATCGTGAAGTTGCATAAAAAAGATATCGGTGACGATTAGTTATCATTTTCAATGCTGCGATATTTTCAAAAAAAAAAATTCATCTTGGAAATAAACTATGCAATTGCGCAATTATTTTCATAATTAACTTCCAACGTCTCGCTGTTGGATTGCTTCTTACCTATGCGTTTATTCTTATCTGCATAGGTACCCATCTCTGCTCGGTAATTCAACCCATCGTAAGGATTAGCTATATGGCAATAAAAATATTTGTTTAGATGAACTTAAGCAGTAATTACAGTTACTACTGTCTACCGTATAAGAATGTTACCGTCTTCGTAAAAAAAACTCAGTGAAATCAACAAGAGTTTAATTTGTTTTTATTACTTCATACCTATTACTCGCTTACTCTTCAGTATTCACCGTTTGATTCAGCAGCTCAAATACGAACGAGTAAAATTGAATCAAAGATATAATTTCAGGTTATCACCTCCATATTATTTGATTGTTGCATTTTATACTTTCGTTTTTCGGACCTTCATAAAAAATATGCCCAATTTGTTGTATCACATCCCGGATTCATGTGAAGAAAATTGGTGGATTAATTTCGTCTATCTAAACAACTATATCGACTATACAAATCAGGTAGAACAAATAAATTGTTTGTATTATTATGTTTATGATTTGATTTTATTTGCACAAATTAAAAGTGATGATTTGAATTGAGGATGCTAGAATTATTCGAGTTTTTATTAAATAAGAAATAATTTCTAAACTCAACTTTTTTTTATTCAATTGTACTCAATCAAAAAATAAACGCATTTTGTGAGCATTTTTTTCCACACAACTTTTAAGAAATCAACGTTATGAAAGCAAAAATGCTTAGCATTTCTTATGAACAAGCTTGAATAAACGTGTATTTGAATGCCCATAAAATGCGATCGGTGATAAACAAAAATAAATCATCTGAAGCTTTGAAATGGTTGCAATAGTGAGTTCGCATTAATTCGAGTAATGAGGGTTAGATTTCCGTCATTTTTATGCAGTAAGCATAAGAATTAAGAGCTTTTTCGTAGACCTTTCTACTGATTATTGTAACAAACGAAAAAAAGAAAGTTGGGTGATTTATACTTCAGTGGTTACTCTATCCGTCTCAATGAACCATAGAAAATACGATGGTCCTTAGATGTGTTTTTTTTTTGTTTTGATTTTTTTTGATCTCATAAAAGCTGAAAAACATGGAAACTACACGCCACCTCCTAACTGATCCTACCAGTAAAACATTTTCCATTTATGGTTGGTTGTATTTGCATTTGATAAGAAGATCTTAGCAAAAACTGATATATCGCAGAGATATATAAACTGATACATCGCTGATATATCGCAGAGAGAGATATATCGCATTGCTAAGATTCAAGTCACAAGGGTAGAATAATAAAATTGCATTGCATTTGAGTGCTATTTGATCTCATGGTATTTGGCTACCGACTTACAAATGTATATATTCGCACCAATAATACTTATTCCACTTGCAATAAAACCGTTGTTTGGTTTTATTATCGCTCTATTGATTTTTCTCGCTTCAACGGCAGCGAATATGGCAACAATATATAAATTTTATTTCCCTCCTTCTAACTATGCACTCGGAGCAATGGATCCACGTATGAAGGATATCAAGTATGTTTAAGTTCCATTTTTCTTCTCTATTTACTGATGTTTTTTTTAGAATCTTGCAAGAGTACAATCGTAGTGAGGTACACTTATGGATCGGTATAAGTTCGCATACGTCGTGGCAATGGTTTCAACTCGTAAACCTCGAAATTTGCTTAGAAAATGAGGAACTGTTTTTCAAACTCTGACGAAATTTTGCCGCAATTAATTAAAATTTTATTGAAAATCCGATCCAAACGTTATCCAAGCTATAGGGATTTGAAAGTGTGCCAAATCTTTTTTGTTTGAAAAATCTTGAGTGAATACTTACGAATCTACTTGCGTTTGCCGTAAGCTTCACGTCTAATGTTGTAACTTTCTTTTTTTTTTGATAAGTGCTTTAATGAAAATAAAACGTTTTGCTTTCAATTAAAAAAAAAATCATGGAACGAAAACCAGTGCGCATAATATATCATTTCTCCTCTATTCAGCGTCTTTTTTAATGAAAAAGAAGTTTCTCTTCACGTCTATCACATTTGGTAATTTCCATTTAAAACTCGATGGGAAGAACTCTCATTTGTTCTGTGAGCCATATGACGTCATGTATGTTTCACAGGATGTCGTATGATGTCATACAGTGCCGTTGACATTAGATGACGTGACTAATGACTCCACCGTATTAGTACTAGCTTCTGGTTTCTTCTTGTCACTTAGTCTATAGCAAAGGATCTTTGCGGCTTTAATGAAGAAAAAGAGTTAAGTAGAAGCGAATTGCAATGAAGTTTGAGTATTTAAATCAATATTAACGTTTCTTCGTTCTCAAAAAATGAATTCTATTTAGATTTCATGGGCATAGTGAAATACCGGTTGATAAGTTGACTACTAAATGCGGCAATTATCGAACGGCTAATTAGCATGAAAAACACATCGTATACAAGCATAAAGAATTTCATATTGGCGACAGCCGTTTGCAAATAAAGCATATTTGTCTAAGATTTTTTTTTCTATTATGCGTTATTCTTATGCTTTAAGCAGATTCTAGAGAAAAAACAAGCAAAAATATTGATAATTGCAGTAAATATACATTGTTAATTTATGGAGCACCATGGATTCGATGTCAAATATACATAATTGGCATGTTAACTGGTTATCTACTTCAGACCAAGAAGGAACTTCACATCAGTCGGGTTAGATTATGACCGCTATTAAATCTTGCCGAATATAATCATAAGACACGACATAATAAAGTGAAGAGTCAATAGGTTATATCCCACTTTGCGTTCATAGAACAATGAGAATCGTCCGTCTAATATGCTGCAACCTTTCATAAAATTTTGCTAGCTATTTCAGAGAAAGTTTGACGTAAACACTGTCAGATGAATCTGCGACATTGCTTGCTAATCACTTTGCCATTTTCTTCTCAGCGTTACGAGATTCCCGGAAGCAGAAATATTTAGCCGATCATTTATGCAAACTACAACTGTAGGCGAATTGTCTATCGGAAAACTGATGAAAACCAGAAGACAACATTCTCTAAAATTCCAATAGAAAGAGGAGGCGGGGATTTAGGAAACGGCATCATAAAGGAATTAAAATATGTTGATGAAAGTTGTCGAGGTTATTAATTTTCAGATGTAAATTCGAGAAATCTTGTGCAAACCTTCGCAGCCCCTTTACAACCGGCTACAACCTTATTTTAAACATTTAAGCATGCACATGATCTCATATTTCAATAAATACGCATCCTATTCCATTTACAACGTAATATTACAGGTAGTGAATATTGTGCTATGGATAATATCTTTAGCGCTTGGAGCGTTCGTAGTGTTGTGTTTGAAAGACTGGGCGAACGGTGTCTTACTGGATCTAACTGCTAGAGCACTGTATTCAGCGCTTAGCAAAGTTGTATGGGGCCTTGCGCTTTCTTATATAATAATTTCATGCTTCTATGGCTATGGTGGTAAGTTTTTATTGACAATTGACTGCACATTTTGTTCACTAATTTCGAAAAAAAATTTATACGAGCAACGTATTTTTAGACATTACTTCAGATGTTCTCTAATATTCATTCATCTTAGAGCCTGTACAGATGAGAAAGAACCATGATTATAGGATTGAAGAACTTCGAAACTAATGGGCTGCTAACTTACTGCATAGTTTTTACAGTAATAGTTTCTAAAATTCACTTGTTTTATCTTTGGCGGAACAAATAGTAAGGATTTATATCAAGTGAGTCAACTATTATCTGCAATAATTCAAGTGTTGATTTGTTTGAAATAGCTGAATGTTCCGAAATGACACTTTTAAATCAAGCTAGATCATGTTACTTCAGGTTCGAGAAATTTTCCTAACAGGTTCTGCAACAAAGATTTAATTTTTTACGTGTCATAATCCCCAATGAGATGCCATATCTAAGCTGAATATACTATCTACATCTATATTTCTTTGCGTCGAAGCTCATATCTTTATGAAATTCATGCCTTGAGCGTATATAACCATTCTCTCGGCGCTAATCGTTTATTGAGGTCCCATAAACGAGTTTATGTCTTGGTCGATTTGGATTCCACTTGGTCGACTCACCTATTCGGCCTATTTGATTCACTACTGTGTGCTATACTATTTCATTGGCATGAGCAATGTGCCATTCACGTTCACTAATTTCTCTTTCCTAGTACGTTTCTACAATTTTTACTGTTAACGCAAAGAATAATTTAATGATCGAAAGATTTAAAAAATTGCCAAGCATCTCAAATTGCATTATCGTTGATAATTCCACCAGTTTTGATAACCTAGGGCAACACAGAACCACTAAAACAGCACAAAAAACCATGAAGCATCAAAGACGGAGGCAGAAATGAGGTTGTAGCAATGGACGCTGTTTCATTATTTATGAAATCTGCCTAAAACAATTGAATACTCTATTTAGAGAGTGCGCTGTTCAATTCTGCAGAATTGACCACTGTAGTCAGTATCCGGTAAGAGTGAATACGCCTTGCCCAAAAACAAAAAAAAACATAAATTTTTCCGATTCATTTCATAAACTGTTGCTTTTTAATTCCAGGTTGTGTCATTTATTCTACCAGCGATTGTAGTGACCTATTTCTTTGCGATCTTCTGGAGTGCTCTCATCGAAATTTCAACCGGTAAAGTGGAAACGATATTTTTCGGTGACGCAAGAGGTAGATCACAACCGATGTCTCAAGATGTATCTGAGAAGATGATCGCTTATGCAAATCAGTCATTACCACAATTGCCGTATTCGAATCCACCTCCTTCACCTCCTCCTCAGCGTCGGCAAGAAAGCGCATGGAGCTTCGAAAAATCGAAGAAATCACTCTATAAGCTCTTCAAACGAAATGAATATAAAAGCTATAAGCCTGAAGAAAGACCGGTCACCGGCAAAATACCGAATGAGGAGAAAAGCAGAGCGGACAAACCAGCAGCAGTATCTGATCTTTCGACGAATTGTGTGGCACGTCAATTCGCTGCTCAAGATAGCTGCGAATTAGCGTCAGGTATCAAGTCACCGCGTCGACGACGAAAGGAACCCGTCGATCCTATGGAGACGCCAGCAGTCGACGACTGGATGTAATGAAAAAAAAATTCCTCTATGAAAACATTGTTTATATAAAAAACTATGAGTAAAAATAAAAACTATAAAAAAACTCGATAAAAATTTTGAACGTAATAATTGGTATTTTTAATGACCATAGACGAAGACAGTATTTTCCATACATCAGAAATAATAAAGTATTTCATAAGGAAATACACAGGAGAAGTGTTGCAGATGTAGAATGAAAGAAAATGTTTGAAGATGTTCCAAAATAGAATTACGCGACAATATGCCTCCAGATGCGCAAAAAAAAAAAAGATTTTGCCATTCCTTCGTCGATTTTTATATGACAGAGATCAGCGTGTTGGAGCGGAATGTATAGGGCATTAAATAAAATGTTATAAGTTCAACACTAGTGGGCTTCTTTCATTTCAATCACGAAATACAGTAACAATATAGACGTGTCCTTAAACGACTATCCTGAAGTGAATACGTTGAATAGGTCGTGAAATTGCATCACCGATCGAGTTGCATAGAAAGTGTAATATCAAAAATGTATGCAACTAAATGAGATGCTCAATTCATTCAGAGAGTGTGATCTGTATGTAAAAGAAAACATGATAAGGTGCATAAATTTTGAACACTATTCAATAAATGTTTCCGCAAAAGCAAACGATTTGAATTTGCCATTATAAGGGCCTGCTTAATTTTGTTGCACAGTAGATATCCGCATAGAGTAGAATCCACTAATATTTCACACTGAAATGTTGTTGAAGAATGATTGCGAGTAACTATTGTATGGATGTGATACATGAGCGCCCATAATCAGTAAAGTTGGTTATTTGCCTTCGCTAGGTTTCATAGCGTTACTTCGCAAACATATGTAACCAATGGTTCAACCATCTGGCAGTTGGAGGCAGCAAATCTGTGCGACATCAAACTCGAGTAGCTCCCACAACAATTTCAGAGCATATACCATGCTGACGATCGAATTCAATCTAATGGAAGAGAATGAAAGCAACGAACGTTGATTATCTGACTACAGCTGCAAATAGTACGTCTCTTGTGAACAGTGGGGATCCAAGTATGCTTTTTTTTGGACGAAGAGCAAAACAAAATGGAATCTATCACCATAAAACCTGTCATCTTAGTGTACTGTGATGTATGATGTCGCGTTGTTGTATATATGTGATTATGCGGTAATTTTGAGTGAAATATACAATCGTATATATTTCTGAATGCAGTGAATATCATAAACGAAAGAAATCCAATGAGGTGTCTTCAGAGTAACACCAATTTTATTGGCTAATTAATAAGGCAAGTTTTTCATTGAAGGCGAATTACTTAATATTTAGGCAGATTTGCATTCTTTGATAGTAATTTCTTCGAAGTTCTCCCATGGCTTCTCCCAAATTGCAACTGTGCAAATCTGAAATCAGTATTATTCAATGATCAACACGTAAATACGCATTATGGAAAGTCCTAATATATATATATATATATATATATATATATATATATATATATATATATATATATATATATATATATATATATATATATATATATATATATATATATATATATATATATAACCTTCGCAAAGAAGTACGTTAGTGAAGGTTTGAATTCAGTGTGTTTGCATTACAGTTACGCTTCCTCTACATGCTCTCAACTGAACATGAAGATCCTGGTGCAGTAAGCTGAAGGCCTATCACGATAAGATATGATATATGTTTATATCAGCTTATGCACTTCGATCTCTTGTACGTATCGCTTGTAGGATTAAATGCATCAACAAGTACTATGATCTGAAGGAAACTGAAAGAATTTTTTTAGTCACGTTGTGCGATCTGAAAAAAGAAGGATATAGGCACACCTGCTTCGATCCGTTAGCTACCGCCTCACAGTTGCTCTTTGAAGATTCCTGGAAGGATCACTTTATATAAGATTTCTGGAAGAGTCACTTTATATAAATCCTTAACGTCAGTTGATAATTTTTTATTAGAAAAAAAAAATTCCGAGATGGTATTTGAAGAAAAGCATGACGTAACTGTTAATGTAATCATTTGAAATCGGAACTGTGGTCAGTATGATCAGCAAGTGATATTAATGTAATCAATAATTTCATCGCTGTAATCATATATGGTAATCACAATAGAGGCTCATCTCTATAACGCAAAAAAATGATTAAGGAAATGGTAGTAATTTTATGAGCAAACTCCCACTATATTAGGTCCATCTATATTTGCATGAAGATAAAAACGCCTTTTTTTAAAACATAAATTGGCCACACAACTTAAACTCTCGGTAACTGTAACAAACATGCGGATGGCTCACCTTGGCCAATGCAAAAATGTCGAAACGGGAGCAAGAAAGAAACGATAAACTCTACATCGGCGCTATGCTATTAAGGCCTGTCCATTAAACTTGAAAGTGCTTAAACAGACCACGAAATTGATAATAAAATTGCAACATCCCATCTTTCAAGTAAAATTTATCGGCAGCTAAAGTTCCATGTAGCTTATATAAACAATAAAAGTCCTACTCTTATAGCACTTTTATTTAAATTATTCGAACATCTCCAAAAATTCCTCATGCGTTTTGGTGCTTTTCTTAAACACACTCACGTTTTTCCGGCAGCCAGTAGGTGCAATGAGAAGTTCGAGTACAGTGTTTGTGCCGGCGACAACTTGCGTCTTTGCACTGATAACCTTGACAATAGTTTGTTGGAATACATCATTCGATGCCGCATTAATTCGTTGCAATGCTTTATCTGCGAGTGCCTATAACAAATTAGAAGTGATTATAAAACTGCAAAAGACGCTATATAAAACTATCGAGTGAGAGATGCAGGAAAAAGTGTGCAATCGTTGTTCTCCGCAATGCATTTGTGATGTCGATGGAAAATATAACAACACGGATTACAATAAAACGATCTAATTAGCCATGAAAACTATGAAAATTTACAAATAAAATTGAATCAGTTTAGCTTTGATAAATCAGAGAAAATTCTATTCAGTTTGAAGAAGCAGTAATAAATTGTAGCGAACAAACCCACCTTTATCGCCGGATCGTTGACATCTTTTGGCGAGAAACCACCAGGAACTCCGACTTGTGCTTCAGCAAGAAGGACGCAAGAAACAATGATCGCTGCAACTATGCCCGAATGCATTACCGATGGTTTACGTTACTGAAATTAAATCCCTTGAAATCGTCAAGAACATATGGAAATAGATATGAGAACGAGTGCGGACATTAGGGTCAGAAATTCGCGCGCTCGGTATGAGCCTTATCTGAAGTAACTGGATTGAAGATCCAAAGCGAAGCATTCGTGGATTACTTACGAAGCATTGCTATCTCTTTCTTGATACTTCACATAGCTTGGTCATAAACACATCACTACTTAGCTTAATGATCGTCTTATCGCTCATTACTCTTTTTGCCCCCATCTTCCTCTTTCTTCACTATTTTATACCGGGCAATCTACACAATGACTTGCTGGAAAACATTAAAAAAAGACCAATAATCGAATAAATGGCCAATCGACTGATGCCTACCAAAATATGCAAATTTGTTTGGTAGAGCGATTCACTCAGCGGTTTTAGGGAAATCTTCAGAGCTGAGAAAAACGACTGAATGCTGGCTGCTTCGAAACACAATAATCGGATAGACGAGATTTTCACGAACGTAAACACGGATTAACACAGCAATTATCAGACTGAGATTCGGCGCTTATCACCCATTTTATCCGCTTATTTGCATAAATAGTTTGCATATTCGTAGGATCCGTCATTAAATTAGCAGCTGCTCAAGTAAATTTGCATATTTTGTTGCGTTGATGCTTATCATGAATCTAATTGTACTCTCTCTGAAACATCATTTTATGGGTTTCATTTCCTCTTCATTATAATGAAAAATCAAAGGAAGTATCTGCGACATGGCAACTTTTGACAATCTTCAAGCACTCCGGTCATTCTGCACTACTCTTCAACCAGCGCTATAGCGGTGAACGAATCTACTTCCGTTAAACTGTACATGCGCTAAAACGGGCGATTGGGCAACAGACAGTGTACCTTATCGTTTACGTCAATAATGTAAGAAGTTGAGCGCAACACTGTTTCCCTACACTGCGATAAACGTTGTTAGTTGCGAGCGCACCGATCAAATAAACAAACTGCTGATGTTCTTCACAGGTAACCCCATATGACAATACCAGAAATAAGAAGTGAAACGTTGCAGACTTTGTTCATTTTCAGTACTCTGAGCACGAGCCTTTGCACAGTTCCTTTTTGTATAAAAAGAGCACTCATCGGTATCTAAAGAGGAAATTAAAAGGAATGCCCCAGCAGGATTATTTTAATTATTTAGCAGTATTGTAAGGTTATCATATAGTAGCGGCTGCATATCGAGAGTAGCAATGCTGCGTGAAATATGCAGCAATGTTTTCAACACAATATTAGTTGAAGTTTACTGTGTCAAATGAGTTGCGTTCAAATGTAATGTTATAAAAAAGCGCAAGTTTCTGAAATAGAACACAATTCAGAAAAAACATACATATCCATCACAGTTCTAAGCGAACATGATACAGTTCTAAGCGCATTAGCATGAACAATGTAAAAAGAGTTCCCTAGAAAGCAAGCGCTCTCCGATCCTCCATTCCTCGCGAAGACTTCCACGAGGTTCATCTCCTCTCAGAATATCCTCCGCCTCCACAAGGGGGTTTCACAGCATGAACTCCCCGTCCTCGTGGGGGATATGATTCATGACATTACACAGCGCGAAAACATTCAGCGAAGCGTCTCGCACTGCGCTAGTTAGCAGTCCTCTTGAAAGAACGGTATGTTTAATGCCACTCACTTGATGGTGGGAAGTTCATAAGGGCTGTATGACAAAACGATGTATTCGAGGGAACATGACCTCAGAAATGATAAAAGCAACTAGAGGTACATGTCGCGCTTGAA
Organism: Baylisascaris procyonis; assembly: GCA_037389465.1. Taxonomy (NCBI): domain Eukaryota; kingdom Metazoa; phylum Nematoda; class Chromadorea; order Rhabditida; family Ascarididae; genus Baylisascaris; species Baylisascaris procyonis. The sequence continues at coordinate 7,413,574 of JAZARR010000153.1, read as the reverse complement.
TGTGACCCTAGATCTCGAGTTTGATCTCGGGTTTGTTGAACGGATTTTATTCCAAGATCACATTGTGGGAGACATCAATAATGGCAACGAATTCCAACATCACTGTTCTTATAATGTACGGCATGATCACACCATTCTGAGTTCAACAAATAAATGCAGTGCTATGAAGGACAAAGCACAACGATGCAGAACTGCGTATAGAGAGTTGCGGCCAGCCGGCTGCGCACAAACGAGTTTTTGTGACCACAGCATTCGTTACGCATCGTCACGACGCCATATCGATCGATGTTCTTCGCTGATTCACGCATCCACTAGATGCTGAACGGAACGGGGTAAAAGCAAACAAGAACTGACACCGAAATTTCGGGGTTTTTTCCGGAACGGTGGGACCGAAGGCGGATCGGAAAATGGGAAGTGTTCATTCATTCAATCTTTACTAGATGAAAGAGATGAAAAGCATAATGCGTTATTGTTCGAAACATAGGCACTTACACTTACTTTATGGACTTATTTCATACAAAATATTTCTTCACTAGATTTGTTTCAAAAAAACATAAAGCAAACTGCATAATTCCGAAAGAAAATCATCTTGGTGCTTAGGATTCATTGAATCGCATGAATAGGAACGATTTAAAGCAAGACATGAAAAGAAGCAACATGATGGAATCAGTCCAAAACTATGGAAAAAAAAGCTATTATTGCGGGGATTAAGAGATCAAGATGCGAGGATAGCAAGCAGAGTGACGACAAGATTTGGATGTTCTTTAAGATTAGATCAGATTACAGCAGCCCACGAATCACAGTCGATCGATAGCGCTCAACACATCGTTCGACAAACTGCGCTCAACAGATCACAATGAACGACTAAATCGAAAGCATAAGAAAGATTGGAAAGCGATTGAATCTAATTTCGTGCTACTTTTTTGCTTCACTCGAGCTACAATCCAATGGTTTATTCTTTTTGGCAGAAAAGCTGAGATGAATGGGGATCTCTCCCCTACTTAGTAATCAACTATCCATTTGCAATCACAATGAGACCGGCTACAAATGAAATTCATTAGATCGCTCTGATACCGTTTTGTAGGCCAAAAATCAAAGCAGAAAACCGCTGAAAACTTCAAATGTGCCGATAATCGTGATGAGCGAATTGGTCCCCACTAATCGATTCGATGTTCATCTCATGATAGGCACTAAGGCTTACCCAACGCTAAGAATTGAAAACTTCTGCTTCCATTTATGATTTATTTCATTGTTTATGTTTTTATTTGCGTATTGCGTAGAGATTCGAAAGCCTACTACATTGCATATCTTACTGCATTATATTTTTGCATTTGCAATTTCTAATAACCCAAATTTTTTTTATATTCCATTTCATCGAACTATTTTAGATTACAAACGTAGTTATTTTTATCTTTATTTCAATTTATTTATTTCTTCTTTTGTATATATGAATTTGCTAAAATTATTCTACATAAAACACCAACATATCACTTTAAAATATTCGCCGAACTTGTGAAACATTTACGATCTTGCTTGAATACTAAACAACATTGTAAAGTGGCGGGAAATTTTCAAGAACCGTGCGGTGATGCATTCATGTTTTAATCGAATCGACAGACCATATAAATCATTCACTGCAACTCCGCTTTTCTAACGTGTTTAGTTGCAAAATGTCATTGGGTCGCTGCGTAAAAAGTCAACCGGCTGGTCGCAAAATGTGCGTGAAATGCGATGGCATTACTTTCATCGAAATTGAAACCGACGGCATCAAATGGGACTTCAAATCCAACGCAGGCAATACAAACACTTTGTTGAGGATGAGGACGCGAATTCAGGACAAAATGGAGAGGAAAAAAGATTCTCCCGTGAGTTGAGGAAGAACAGCTAATAGAACCGATCAAAACGATGTGATATGAATTTATCTCATAAAGCGTTGGAACGCTTCGACATGATGACATAAACGAGACATAAAAATGTCTTGAAGGAGAGTGCGGGTAGAGAGCATTTGAAATATTTCTCGCAGGGGAATCCCCTTAGGCGAAGATGCATCGCCGCCAGATTGATGCCCCTATAAGGCAAATGGAAAGAAGGGAAATATAGAACAGCATGTTAAAAGAATTTGGCTGTGGCAAATCGAGGGGTAAGATCACAAGAAAAACATAACGTAAAGATAAAGCAACTAAGAAACCAATATGAGTAACTGGGAAAGTGATGAAACTAATCATGAAGTGTTTGCATAATAGAGGATTGTTGAATGCGCTATTAATGCGACTTGCTGATCGGTGGACAATATAATTTTTGCAAAACGATTCATTAGCATATTTATTTAAGGTGTTGAGATTAGAAATCAAATTTTCACTCTCATGTTTCCAATTAAATTTTGGCAAATGATACCGATCCACATAGAGTCTATCGGTGCATATCTGATTTGTACGAAACAATTTCTCAAACTGCATATAATATATACCAATCCTTTCTAAAATGTTGTTTTTCATCTGCAGTCATCTGCATAAATGCATTTTACGATGATTGATACATGATAATGCTAGAGGCGTTGGACTTTTAGTTTGTATTTATTTTGATTTCTATAACGCTTCCGGTATCGTTAGCCATTCGAAAGTTCGTAAGCAACTAAAGAAGATTGAACAAGAGAACTTAGATTTCTTCGTTAAACGGAAAGTTTTTCACGAAGGGAATTTACGAATTCCATAGAAACTTTGTCGTTTACAAATCCAATCAATTTGGAAATGCCTCAAGCTCCTGTCTTCACGGTTCAGCTCTTTCTTTTCTTATAGTAAAGACTTGCTGCGACTTTGTCAGATAATGCAAAAGTTAATAAAGATGCCAATTTCCAAGCGCTTATCACCGCAAAAAACTTTAAACGATCGCCATAACAATGTCGCCGTTCTCATCTTCTAATATGAGCTCAAGTGTTACCAGATGGCTGCCTTTTTTTCTTCCAAGTTTCAGAATTCCATAAACGTTGCAACTTCATTGCAAAGCGTCCTTATGTAGAGCTGTATTTCATTTGTACGTTTGTACGCTACTCTTCGAGTTGTTGCAATGCAATGTCATTGCATTAGCAGCCTGAAGGTAATTTTCTAAAAGATAATGGCGTTCTAATGGTACGCACTGGAAACTTCAAAATGTATTTCCAGAACATATTCGTCAAATTCTTCAAACTTATGCCACTTTCCGCATGCGGAATTTTGTCCATATCCTAGGAGCAGGACCGGAGCGGAGCATGTGTCGATGCCGATGAATTAGATTACTCTTATCCTTAAGTTTGTCATGTAGATGAAGAAGAGGCAACATCAAGTACATAAAACGTTGGCCAAAAACATTGGCCATAATGGCCAAAAAATCCTTGCCAACTGAACAGCTTCCACTTGGCTTTGATACATTTCATGTATCCAAAAAGAAAGTTTTCATTCAGTTTAAAAAAAAAAGTAAATATAATAATGGAAGCACAACAAATACACTCACCTTTATATCCGTATCATTGACACTTCTTCGGGAAAAACTGCAAACATTTCCATCTTGTGTTTTAATGAGAAATGCAGAAGAAAAAAATGAACGTGCTGCATTATGGATGGGATGTGCTGCTGAGAGAAGTATACTTCTCATATATTCCACGAGACGCCATTAAAAAGCTTTCTCAATTAAAAATGTTACTCAGCACAAAGTGCTATGAGTATGCTCGAAACGATATTTTAATGCAATAATTGGTGCTTCTATTGAGTGCAAATTCGTATCAATGTCCATTTCACGTAGTACAATTGGTAGCCTATTTTCTTGACGACATGATGAGATTAATTTGGTGGCAAGAACACAGTTGTCATGCCAGTGAAACAAAAAAAAAAACGAAGTATTTGAAGACATGCAAAAGTGGAACATTAGGTTAATGCTTTTGCGTAGGTGTAGATTCAAGCACGGAATGTGTAGATTCATGCGTAATCGATTAATGTCTTTATAGATGAACTCCTAGATGATTGACCTTTGAACTCATCATGTTGTCGTTCATTTATTGATTCGTTAGTTTCACAGATCATTGTGCAAATTGCCTCAATATATATATATATTTTTTTTCATTTTCATTGTTTAGATTGCGTTATTGTAAAATATCTCTTTATATTTATTTCTTCCGGTTCCTATCTGGATGTAAGTGTTTGATGCTTGAATGTATACAGTACTGCTTCTAATTATAGCGACAATAGTGTTCATTCAAATATGCAACTAAATGAGAAAATATTTAGCAAAATTTTTTCAACTGTATTTTTTTTTTCCATATAATATACGAATATTTTCGTTAGCATCTAATTCGCTTTGATGTTCATGAGCATATATTGCGTATATTTTTATCCGTATCAAAATTAAGTTTTCAATATTACAAAGAAAAATTAGTGTGATTAGGAAGTAGGCTTCTTCTTCAATGGTGTCGAGCATCAATCACTCCTATATAAGGCATGTTTTTTTTAATTTAATAGGATTGGTCAATAGTTTTACGCAATATTTCTGCATTCTTTGATGGTAATTCCTTCGAAGCGATCCGATGGTCTCTCCCAAACAGAAACTGAACACACCTGAAATAAATAATACTAAATAGTCGACGGTTAAATACGTGTTGCATAAAACCTTACATAACCTGCATAACAAATTGCATTAGTTCAGCTGATTGACTTCATAACATATGCACTGTAATTGCATTTACTCCATAAGGTCTTAAATGAGTATAAACCACCTTGGCGAACTCCCAATGTTGCAAGCCCAAAGCCTATACATTTTACGATACGATAGGTGTTTAAATCAACATATGTGGTTCCAATTTTTAAATCATGTCTTAGTCTCAATAAGGAAAGCAATCAACCGTTGGTACAATACGAACACTTAACAAGTTTTTTTTTGCGACATTATATGCTGAATAATAACAAGGATATATACAAACCTGCTGCTGTGCTTTAGGCTTTGGTTTACACTTGCGCCCTGCACCTGCCTGAAACAGTTGCTTTATTTGTGGTGCATACTTTCAAAATCACTGAATGGTTTGGCCTTTCAAAAAAAAAAAAAAATTCACGCTGATATGTGGACAAAAACAATCACCCAGCTTCTAATGCAACTGTGCAAAACTGCGGTGATGATCAATACGGTCAGCAAAGCGATATGAATCTAACCAATAGATCCATGGTTTTGGGCTGAGTGGCAGCGAAAAAGTTGAACTCAGCAAAAGAGGAGTTAACGGAACGGTGGCAATTTTGGGGAATACAAAAGACTATAAGCCACCCTGTCACATCTTACATGAGGTGCAAAATGTTTCCTTTTAATTTCCAGAAGGAACGATAATGCGAGCGAAGTTTGCGGCTATCGCAACGACCAAGAATTTGCGTAAGGGTGATCTCAGTTTCGCCAACGCAAGATTTTTAAAACCATCTAAACAAGTGCGACAAAGAAGAAACAGAAGAGGATGGGCCCAGCGTGGATATCGCCATTCGCCATCCAAAGTACGGAAAACTCATCCTTATCCAAAACCTAAGCTTGTTGTTTAATTGCTTATAGCAATTGCGTCAACGATCGGATCAAGGGGAATTTATTGTAGTCTACAAAGGCTTTGATTTTAAAAAAAAGAGCTCTTTAAGCTATAGATCGAGAGCGTTCTTATCTTCAACGTTTTTCGGGCAGCATATTTATTGCAGTTATACCAGCTTACTGGCACTAAACTATTCGTTATACATGATCTGATTATTGTCCGATACTTTCTTTTATTATGCCCCATTTTGAGGATATCGCTCTTGATAGTTAAATGCTCCTTTCTCTATGTTCCGTAATTGCTGTTTAGCATAACACTTCTAATTTCAAGTTTTTTTCTATAAATCTTTGTTGAACTATTATGAATTCAAATCATAAATTTTTCTCAAATCTATAATTCTAACATCTCTCAAAGTTTCTATTTCCATGAGCACTAACGTTTTTCTTGCAACGAGTGGGTTGGACGAGGAGCTCGAGATCAGTTTTTATTCCGGCAACATGTTGCCTTGTGGCGCTGAAAATTTCGACGATCGCTTTTAGAAATTCATCATTCGATTCGGAGTTAATTCGCTGTAACGCTCTGTCTGCCATCGCCTACAAAAACATTTCACATATCTTTCGTTCCACACCTTCATTAAATATAAGTAGCGGGAAATAATTTATACTGCGATACTTAAGGTTGTAACTTGGTTACTTAAAAAATAACTATGAAGTAAAGAGACAACTCTTCCATCAAAATTTACATTCAATATTTGGCATCAATAACGTTGATAATCTAGATTCTTTATATATGTTTTTTTTTTCATTGATTTAATTCTACTTCTACACTTAAAAAGCAATAGTTTTCGTTTTGAGGATGGCCTACTTAATATTTAGTTATTCACATCAATGATTAAGCACTTAAACGCAATCATTTTAAATAGACTGAAGTGCAGTCTTTCGAAGTTCATTTGAATACTCTTAGGCGTTTCTTGAGTTGAAATTCGATGTAATACTCTTTCTCACCTCTGATATGTCGTTCTTTTTCGGTTATAGATTTTTTCTAAATTTTTTTCTATCAATCTCTGATATGTTATTCATTTTTCCGTCTTACAAGTTTTTTTTTCACTACCATTTTTCTACACTTCAATTTTTTTCCGTTCCTTTAAAGTTCTCTACTTATATATCTTCGACATTTACAGCTCCCTTTCTTTTTGAAGGCTCTTTATCTCATTTATTATATTTTACACTCCTAAAAACGTTCTTATTGACATTTAAAACATAAACTATAACAGTTGAATCATAAAATGTATGCCCACTTTAATTGATGGGTCGTTGACATCTACCGCATAACGTCCACCAGGATTGCTTTGTGCTTTACTGAGAGCAATGCATGAAACAATGATTGCCGTCACTATGCTCGGATGCATAATGACACAGTTGTATTACTGAAATAACTTATTTTCGATAACTGAAAAGAGTAAATTATCGAATATGTGTACGGGACTCTAAAACTCCAATTATATCTATAGTCAGCTGCTGACAACTGTTATCTTACGAAACAAGCAAGAAAAACCTAGATATTCTCTACAAGTGACTTGATATAACGATTAACGAGAGGATAGTTGGTGAGAAAAAGACGTTACAAAGCACATTAATTTTCAATGCTTTGAAGTAAAACCTTTCATAGCTGTGCCGACGTTCAGAAAGCGAGCTTACTGCTATTTGAAGATGAAATCAAGAACACGATCCCTTCAGTAGAGTAATCGTAGTAATTTAGAAGCACTATAATACTCCTATGCATCAATAAAACAACAGCAATAGCAACACTGTTAAGTTAAATATATAGCGATACATTAAACATAGTAGTGCTAGCTCATTTAATGCTGTCCAACACTACAAAAATGTTGAGCATAATTTAACACATACAATAAACCCGTGATCTTATTCGATGCTATGAGAGAAGAATATGATATATACGAGAACGACGCACTAACGTCGAACTGCACTAACAATCTCCCTAACGTTCACTTATAAGAGAGCTTCAGTTGGTGTTTGACGAATGAACACAGCAAGCGATTCGAAGGTCACACCAGCATGCACGTCGAATTGCCCATAGGGAACTATAACCAGTTGACTTTACGAAGACGTTTTTTTTTTCTTTCAAATGAAGCGTTCGTCATGCAGTGAAACGTCTCGTAAGTGACAAACACCCTTTCTTGATCTATCTATCCCTGACTACCTTTATATTGGTCATTGAAGATGATCGAATCCTTTGATTCAAAGAAATGCGCTTTCATGCTTTGTTTATTTTATCCTTTATATTGTACAATCCGTTATGGTATATTTTATTGTTTGTAGTGGTATATCTGCTTATTTCTTCTTACATAGCTAACTTCATCAAGAGATTTCAACGCAGACCATCAAAAACACGACATAAAAAAAGCGCATTAAAATCTCGCTCGGGAAGCAACCAGTGTTCTAAAATGGGAATGGGAAAAATCAGGGCCAAGCTAAGTGGCCCCACGGCCACAGGCATGGCCTTGGTTGCTACACAAAGGCCACCGGTTTCTCAATTCCATCTCCGTAAAATGCCGAAAATTATTCAAATAGGTGCAGTAAAGCACTAAGCAAACCTACATATTACCCATATAACTGTTTAATTCGAATTTCGATGCCGATGGATTAGTTTGAAAGCTACTATAGGATTTCACTGCATTGGAAAATGTGACATATATTAGAGATTCGTTTGATTATTAGCATTTAAGAGCAAAACTATTGAATCGTTTCAAAATGTTTCTTATTCCTCATTATTTATATTGCCTATCTTCAATGATGATACAAATATCAGCAATCAAAAACGGCGACACCAATTTTCCACTCTGCACTTGTTGCGAAGGCGACGAAAGAAGATATTCAGGTGAATTAGATGACAGACAGCGAATGGCTAAAGGGCGATTGAGCGATGAAACGGCATCTAATTCAAAGCCTCTAATGAATGGTTACAATCGATGAATGGTCAAAGAAACCGGACGACGAGTGAACAGATGTTGAACCGTGAAAAGCTTGCATTTCAATCTGTATTGAAGGGATATTCAAATATAAAGAGCTTCAATTTGCATTGAATGTGAAAATATTGCACCTATATATGCCTCTAAAGCGAATAACATCCTATCTCCTCTTTAATTTTTTCTTTTTTTTTCAAAAAAAAAAGCTTCATGAAGAGGATTTTTAAACAGAGAAAATTTGCAATGTGTTTATATGTTCCCAATTATGCAACATAGTTGCTTCTCTTAAGGCCTGCTAAACCGACGATTTTTGTGATAATTCCAAAGATCTTTGCATTGACCGGCAATAAAAAAAAACTGAGGATATCGTCTAAAGAAACGAAATCTTGTATTTACCTTTCAAGAGGAAACCAGAATACTGTGTTATGAATAAATCAAGAATCACACCCTCCGACAGTTATCTGGGAAAGGGCGAATCAACTTGCATATATCTATGTAGATTGTTTGCTTGATTATCTCTATGTGTCTCACGAATGTCATTATATATATATATATATATATATATATATATATATATATATATATATATATATGATTTTGTCAGTGTCATATATGTCTATATATCTATATATCTGCAAGAAAATGTCATTTTCATTTTCGCGTATTTAGATATATTTGAGTTTATTCAACACCATGTGAAAAAAACATCCGAAAAAAGTACTTCCGGTGCTTTAAATGAGATGAAATTTCGCATGTTGTCATGCTTTGATATTATTAGGCTACTGAATCAAAAAAAAAAGAAAAAAATTGCAAATTTCCATTGTAAGTGTAAGTGTTTCGATGATCCACTATGCCGAGGTTACGATAGCACTGCGTACGCTTGCGCGGATACAAGCGCAACCAGGCTTCATATTCGTCGCGTGTCCCAAGCTTCGTAGCAATTGCGCCATCAGTGCTTTATGTTATACGCTCTGCGCGAGTGATATTCATATATTTGCTTATTCAATTTAATCAACAAAGTATTCATTGCAAGTAGATGTGTCGATTCCATTTCCGGTCGGGTGAAGTTGTAAACTCACTTGAAAATTAATACTTGGACTCGTGTGCTTCCCATCGGATGCTGACGAATCGACTCATCGTTGTTCCGTTTAAGAGGGGTGTAAGGACTTCCTCCACCGTCCTCGATCCGATGGGGATGATAGGCGGATTGGTTTTGTAGGAAGAAGCCCAAAAGTCCGGTCGAAACTCTCTCTATAAGTAGAGAGCAAAACAAGACGTGAAAAGCAATATTTGTCGGTTTTAACTCGTGTGGTGATATGTGTATATATGTGCATGCGTATATATTTGATGGGTGGCTTCAGTTCGTGAGCAATATTGCAGATTAACTTTCCGGTGCTTACTTCAAGTTGATCCAGTATCACCGAAACGACGCTTGCATCGGATCGGTTAAAGTCTGAACGCATTATTGCACTTATTTTATTGTCTGTTGGATTGATTTTTATGAGAGGTATGATTATGAAAGCATTTATGTTGGCATCTTGTCTGGCATATCCTTTTTTATTTCTTTTTTTTTTCGATTTTCGTCGATTTACAGGTTGCGTATTCACTTTTATATAAATTCGTTGCACAAAGCTTGTTAAATAACTTCATCCTTAATGATACAATAACGCATTATTGTGTTATCTGAGTGTGTTTTTTAGATCAAACTGCGTTTTTTTTAAGTAATTTTTGATGTTTTTAACACTGCGTATCATATAGTTTATCATAGAAAATTGTTTGTATTTATTGAGGAAATATTTCTATGCGAGCAAAAGTTTGCGTTTTCTTTTCACTTACACTGCTCGTATGTGTTGTTCGATATATGTCGTCGATTAATTCTTAATTCAAACTGTTTAAAATTTACTATTAAAATATGCTTTTTTTTTAGTTTTGAAAGATGTACGGTTGTAATCAAAGCACATCAGCTCAACCAAACGGTGTAAATATTGCCGTTGAGGCGGGACATGAATGGCAAATACAAGAGATCGGATTCGATGGTGTCGAAAAATACATCAGGCAAGCGTGCTTAATAGCTTTTCGGTTTATGTTGCGTTCGTAAAGTTTAGTAGTCGCTATTGCTAGAAAATAACGGTTTTTGAATTTGAAGAATGATATAGTGTTGAGCAAAGAGCAACATCCTTTCAACCAGCCAAGTCTTGAGCCAAGAAAAATGCGGTCATATTTTTGGCGAATTGTTTGGCTTCTACTGCATACTAACATTAATTAGAAAAGATATGAATTTTACGAATTATTAGCAATGACAACTGAAAAAGAAGAAAAAAGACCCCAAGAAATCTTTGAATATTTCATTGTTTTGGAACCGCAAAATCCATTCCCCTTCTTCCTTCTTCCGTAACTTTTTATTCGTTAAACCTTAAAATTTTCTATATTTCATTTTATGAATATTCGTTTGAAGGATGGTCTTGATGAATAGAGATGATTATCAATAGTAGCATACAGCTAAAAACTCTTTCTCATATAAATTATGCATTTGGAAAGCATTTAGCCAGGTGTGTTGGTTGACGAGATAATGGAATACCGAGAAATAATTCAACTTGCGGTTGTACTCTTTGAAACCGTAGCAATGCGCTTGGCTCAGCTAGTATCTACTGCAATGAGCTTAGATTATAAGCTCCGATCCTTGTGTTGCCGTTTGTAAACTTGAACTACCGGAAGAGATGTGCAATTTTTGCAGACCACCAACATATTCGGATCATGTTGCAAAAATGGCACATCGGGTGGATTGGCGAAAACTTGTCGGTGCAGATGCTTCATACGACAATCCGAATGCACTACCTAGAGAGGACGACGACGAGAGCTTAGAAGAGGTGGAGAAGCCGAAACTTGAGATGGAAGATAGGAAAGTACCGGATGCTGGTCCATGGCATACTGTCGCCAAAAATTTGCAGTTAGTTTTTCACTCGCAAAATTTGCTACCCACAGTGAAGTGATCGAATAGGTAGAACAGTTGGCATTTGCGGTTTAGACTGGAGAAGGGAATTGCAGTTTCATAATCAAGGAGACATCGATCCTGATAGGACATAAAGCTGAACTTTTTCCCAGTCAGGTTTAGCAAGAAAATATCCCCGAGGGTGCAATTACCTCGTACCCCTTTCTCCACTCAGCTTCCACTTCGAAACCCGTGAATTCGTGTTTATATGCCTATGTCTATGTGCTATCAAAATTTGTAAGCATAAGGTTTTGCATTTGCAGGTTTATTTATTTATTGGGTTTCGAAATGAACGTTTCAAATTTTTTAATCTATGTATTTGATGTAGATATGAACCACCAATTAGATCGTATAAAGTGGTGAGCACTTTTGAAAAAATTATAAATAAATATCAATATTTGCCAGCTGTCTCTGTAAAAATATGGGCAATGTTTTTGAATTGGATTGGGAATATATGATGATTTTTTTTTTTCAGTGAAGCATTGCAACAGATCAATGTTCTTGTGGATACACTTACTGTACTTAAAATGCCTTATTTGGAGGCGTTAACAGTGATGGATAGTTTTGAAATGCATCATAATATGCAAGATGTGGTACAACAGTCAAAACAATTCCAATGGGTCACTAAACGAAAGGTTTCTTCCTTCTTTTTTTTTTGCTTTATAATTTTTGAATTCAATAAATATTTGCTTCAAAACTTGGTTTATTATGCTTTATTCTATGTGGCGTGATGTTGAGCGAATTATTTGACGATCCTTTTTTTTAAATCAATTTCAGTGCAGTCGGCTTTTTTTTTCTGTTATTGAAAGGAATTAAAACATTTCATATACGTGCTTGTTAACGTTGTGTTTTGATTGTGACAAATAACAAAGATCGAGCTAATATAGTGGTTCTGATCCTGGCTGCGATCTGCACTCTCTTATCTAACTCGGGTGTGATAGTGGTATCGTTTCGGATAGACTTGCCTTATCGCTGATAAACATATATATATATATATATATATATATATATATATATATATATATATATATATATATATATATATGTAAATTCATTTGCATGTATATGTACCTGTATGTGTCCTATATATTGTAGGCTTTTATCCAAATTTGGGTTATTGCAGTCACTGCTGGAGGTGATCTCGGTGTTGGAGCATGCAAGTAAACTCCGACTAAAAAGTGATGTGGAAGTGGAATCAGACAAGGAGATGTTTTTTCGTGAGCTCAAAAAAATGCGAGAACAGTGGAGAGTGCGTAAAACGGGCAATGTCGTTTACGGTGACCTCGGCTATCGAATATGTATGATCCCCTCTACATTATTTATGCTGTTATGAAATCGCTTCAGACATTTTCTAGTTGTTAGAAACGTGGATATTTAAATAAGAGAAAGGTGTTCTTCATAATTCTTTTCACGTTGGTGTCTCTAAGCATTATTAATATGCAAATTCAGAGTGAACTTGCCCGTATTTTATTCAAAAATAGCGAATGGCGAATTTATCGCGAAAATTGTTAAGAGTCCATCCGTTAATGTTCGGAATTGTTTTAAAGATATGCTTTTTGAAGAAAAAAGTAAACTAATCTCAATGGCCACCTTTTCATATATTCTTTTGAGCTAAGCTTTTACGCCTTGTTTTCAATCGTACCTACCATTATAGAACGTGCATTGGTCCTGACTAAGAGGCGATCGACTGGGATTGCTTCTTTTTTCCTGCGATAGCTACTAACAACATTGAAGCCACATTTTACTTTCTTATTCGACTTAATTCTTATATATTCATCATTGAAACATATTACCGAGAAAGTTTCATTGATTAAACATCATTTCAGTCGGTTCGAAGTACAATCCCAGTGAACTGTTCGATATAACGAGGCGATCGTTACCAACTTCAAATGATGGTACCGCTATATCTCAGGATGGTTCAGCTTTACAAGTACAAGTTCCATGTGATCTTATACGACGCTCTACTATTGCCGTCTCCATTGAAATTGGTTTGTAATTTTTACGTCTTTAGCTCTATTTGAACTCTTTTCGCGATTTGGGGGAATCAGATGCACGACAAGTATAAATTCGTTTTACTTCCCAAATAATATTTTCTAATATTCAGACGATATGGATTCGAAAGATCTTTTTGCAATGGCCGAAAATGATCTCGATTATATGAGAGTTGAAAGGGAAAAAGCGACTGAAGTGCATTGGTCATTAGCTCTTCAATGGGCGCAAGAAAGTCTCATTTGTCGGGATATCTTCAATCAGGTTAATATACACTTTCCTTATTGGATCGCCTCCCTTTTTATTGAATGTATCTTAATCTTATAATCCAAACGAATCGTTGGTAATCTCACCTAGCCGCTGAAAAAAGAAACGTTGAAAGGGATTTCCATTGTGTGGCTTTTTCGTCTCTTCGACGATGCTTATTTTGAAAGGTAGCTTGAATTAAAAGTGAACGATGGAATTTATAAGTTTATGTCGCAATCGTGGGGCGATGTACACGCTAGTTTTTTCAATTTCAACTATCGTTTTTCATCATTTCGTTTTATGCCATGAGATGATTGATAGAATTCCACACTAGAAATGTGCATAGCCTTCCACCATTCTGAAGTCTTTTTCGAGTTTGGGATTGGTTTACTTTCTTCTTTGGGAAACTTTTTTGTCTTCCCAAAATTTTTCATTTTTACTTGACCATCGACCGCACTTCATATATCTCTTTCTATAATTCTAAGTATAAAACTGTCGCATAATATTATCATCACTTAACGTGTAATATTACAAAAAGCAGCTTATTTGGTTTCTTATTGGTGTTCACTTGTGTTGTCGTTATGTTTTGCATAACGATTTGTTAGACATCCTTGTTCGGTGAATAGAAAGTAACGTTGAGCGTATCTTGATGTTCATTTTTCTGAATTTTATTCAGCTGATTGTAGCGGTGGGTTTTTTTCCTTTATTGTCGGCATATCAGATTTGATTGGGCAACCTGAAATTTAGTGGAATTCACTTTTGCAATGATGGGGAAATATTTAACTTATTTGAAAGCTGCTAAATGAACGATTCTGTTAAGCTTACGTTATAATCGACAGATAATTCTAGCGTGTGAAATGTGTTCAATTGTGATTGTAATCTTTGGGGTCATATAAGTGAACGTAGAAGGTAACGAATGGACTCCATTATGAAGTACTTTCCAATGTAGATGACATCATAAAATCCTAGCGTTTTCAGGATCTAAGAAGAGAAGGAATGTAATAATGACATGAATGGGCTAATGGGGTGCTATCATTTTCAGTTGAGTAAAGAGGCCGTTCTTCTAAAAGAGCACATCGCAATGGTACGTGATGGTGTATTGGTGGTGTCATTGTTCGATAACGTTTTACTCCGTGTAGAACTCTCCTTGCATCCATTCGAAGAAGGTAATTTTTTTTATCATATTGCCTGATTTTAGAGAAAATTTTTATTCCTTCTATCTGGTTAGTTATTTTCACTTATAAATGAAAAATTTTTCTTCTAAATGTAGCTAGGCATCATCTCGACAACATTTATCTATAAAAGTTAGAGGGCTTCATAGAGGAAGTCGTGTGGCATCTAGTAAAAGCCACTCATTTCTAGGCTTGATCTCGAAAAATTTATCTAGATCTACATATTGTTAGGGTAGTATAGCTTTTAGCTTTCGCGATTTCGACTGAATTTCGGCTGTTTTGGCCTGCCAGCTTGTGTGGACATAATGGCACCATTGTTGGAAAGGTATTGCTGCGCTTTAATTGTAAAATGACAGTGCTGATATTTCATAGTGTTGCCTACCAATTTAAACATCGATTTCATTTCATCTGTAGTCGATTATTGCTTTGGTTTTGTTGTGCCACTGATGGAATTCAGTGTTGTATGGCTGAATTCATTTATTGCTAATATATGAATTTCATGTAATGAATATTTTAATGTTTAAAACGTTAAGGTGAATTACCAGTGAAAGGTGACGAGTATCTGGGAAGAAGCCTTCGGCAGTTATTTGTAAGTGAACAATGTACGCGCTGGGTTCGACATCAAATGTTTATTGCGATGCCTCTTACGTCATTGCCTGAATCACTTGATCTCAGAGGACCATATGCAATGAGTGCTAATGAGGTTCTTGTTTTTATTACATAATTCAGCTTTCCCTATATTTTTGCATACGTGGATCACATATATTATTATTGTCACCTACCGTCTATATATTTATTGGGTTCAGATCCTTGGCATTAGTTGTGCAAATCAGTTATATATAAATTACTGTCTGAACACTTTAAATTTGTATATGTGATGGTTTGCAGATAGAATATCGAAACAAGCCAAAGCGTCTATTATTGGAACGATTGATGTCAATTGCGGCACATTATGTCCTCACAAACAAAGTCACCTCATCTCTTGAACGATATCTGCTTCGCGTTAGTGATCCACAAGTTAGTGCAATATTTGTTGCCTTTTTGATAAAGATATTTTTGTTTATTGTATCGATGATGTTTAACTGTAATGTCGTTTTCATGTTGTTCATGAGCTACATCCGCTTTCGACTCTGTCTGTAATGGATTACTTTAATCCAACTTTATGGAGCGCTCTTAAACAGAATTTATTGTTGTGCTAAGTGAAGGAATGTGATTACATAAGCAGACAGAACAAATATGTTATATTTTGTGCTAACCACATCACTGTATTATTCTAGGTGACATGGAATTGGTTACGCTCTACATCGGCAATATCGGCGGTTATTGTTACTGCTTCGAATAGAAACTATGATTATATTGGGAAGTGAGTTTGTTGATTTTTTTAAATATATAATTAATTAAAATATAACGAGTATTACTGCATTTTTTTGGTTCTTTTTGTATCTAAATGAGGATCACATTTGCCGTCGACTTTTTCGAAAGCTGAAAACTTAAATAATCCTTGTTGTTCGCCCTTTTTTAACATCTATATCAGATATTTACAGCATTTTACTCCTATTTTATTATGGTTATATTATCTAATCAGTAAACGACAGTTGTCTTGCCCAAACAGTAATGAAATGTTTTTTCTCTGTATTCGTGCCGTCATCCCTCCTCCTCAGACCACTTGATATCGTTGTCTAGGAATATAGCGGAAGTAGAAAGTAGAAACGAAAATTTTGAAGTCGTTAAATAGAAAAGTTTTTGAGAAAAAACTTCGTAAATATGTCACTGAGAAGGTGCCACATAAGCGGAGTGAAAGGTGGAAGCATTGTTTTAATAGTATAAAGTGTTGCTAGTGTGCTAAAAGATTGGGAATATTGCAGGACAACTTTCTATATACGCATTGAGGGGGATGAATTTTACGTGATGACAAAGGAAGGGCAACGAATCGATTGTCGAAGGGATGAGGAAATGTTGACTTATACAATCGAATATCTGGTATGTTTTGAACTGAAAACACATAATTGAACCCTTTTTGTGGTCACAGTTTGTAGATTGTTTGTGTATTTATCTATAAAATTAAAATGGTACCTAACAAATTTAAATGGTATCGAATTTATTTAGATATGCAACTATATGCTGAACACAGTGACAATGGTTGCCAATAAATTATGGCAATGGCAAGTACTTCATGCCAATGTTAATGCTATCGATGAAGACGCTGAACCCAGTCCTACATTATATATTTGCAATCAAAGCGCCACAAGGTATGTCGTACTAAGATACTTAACAGTCGACGATCAACGTCGATAAGCAGTACTTAGATACTTAGCATACTTGAAGTCGATAAGCAGTAGATAGATCGTTATAGAAGGGTATCGTGCGGAACATCGTCACAAGAAATGTTTTGCTTTTGTGAAGTAGCAAGAAAAAAAAACTTATTGAGCTTTTTGCAAAATGACAAAGAAAACTAAAGTTTCTCATCGTCGACTCATATAATAGATAAGTGCTTAGCTTCTTCTCACTTAGCAAAGAAATGATGATATGGAGGTGTATTAAGCGGAGAGATCTGGATGTAATGAATTCGTTATATATGCGTAGATATTGCACATAAAATATGCTTTATCTTCTATCTCACTAATTGCTTTAAAGGGATATGTATACATTTTCAGCATTAAAATGATAATTTCTTTCTCTTTCGTCTTACTCACTTAATCCGAATCCGTAATACATTGCTATTTAATTGTGATTTATTGTATTTTTTTTTTTAAATTTCAGAGCAATATTTATGCACTTCCATATGAAAGCACCACCTACTATTCGAATACGGAAATGTTGTCCAGAGAAGCCGTTAGTTGCTGATGAGGCAGATAGCTTTATTTTGCTTAATTATGATCGTCTTATTGGCACATCGTTGTGTAGAAAAGTTGATAATTTATGTGCAATGCTGAAGAGCTGAATTTTATTTTTTGTATGCTTTAATAAATTTCAAAAGAGATCTTATTTCAATTTAGTTTTAACTTTACTTATGAACGGTTTGTTGCCTTTCGATCATAAAATTGATAACAAAGCGCTATCGTATAATATTGAGCGATAAGTTCATCATTGTGCTTTTATATCACAGCATATTATATTGCTTGACTCTCTCGCTGGCCGTTTAATTGTGCTACCTCAAGTAACGGCTATCTTACGCATTGATGTTTCGTTTATTAACGATAAAGCATTGGGAATTGTTCATCTTACTCTCGAACGCTTAACACACTATTGCCTAAGCGTACATGTGTCAATTTGCTGGCTGATGCTTCCACACCTGATTCAATACCATGTGATATTAACGGGCATGTTGTGTTCTTTCAAGTCTCACACCCGAAACAATGAAAGGAAGGGGAAAAACAGTGCAGAGATGAACATTCGCAAATTAACATTCAGGGTAGAGGCGCAGGAACGCGAGGGAATTGAAAGAATGGACCTAACATAGCTAAAAAACGTTCACATCACCTCCCACACACGACGAAACCAACCTTGATACATAAGGCTGGTCAAGCAATGAAGGGTACTACAAGGGAGGGTCATTCAAATAACATAATATTGACTCCATGAGGTTGAGTTTGAATGTGTTGTCGGCACCTATCGCAAGTATTTTATTGTGTCGTCAGACAATCGAATTGTGATAATGGTATCAAGAAAAGCTTCCGGCATTGTCACGCCTCTCGAATAATCCGCATCTATTTCTTATGTCATGCTGCAAGTTGATTTTTTATGGCGATATATAGTGAGAATGAGTTATTCGCCTAAATGTCTATCTATATCGTGGTTTCAGAAATCACATTTAACTAGCGTCCAAATTCACTAGTGAAGAACACGTTTTTGAATAGCTCAAGCTATAATAAAATAATGAATGCACAATTTGTAAGAGTTACGTTAAATAGAGCTCAGCGCTTAAATCAATTGCGATGTGAACGAGGATAGAGAGATGAAACAATAAATAATTTCAAAGAAAAAGGGGTGAAAATAAAGGGAAGTAAGCGTGATGATGTTGAAATTGTGCTTCAACGTTGCTTCCTAAAATATAGTAATAAAACTTCAAGAAGAATTCAACATTGCCAAGTCATATGTCTCTTTGAGATCATCTGAGTGCATTTGCCTCCAAAATGATTCATTCAGTTCGTTTCAGCTTTTTTTTTGCGGTCAAAGTTCACAGGCAATTGGCGGTGTTCACTATGCGGTTTTGAAAAATTCAACAATGCCCATCCGTAGATTTTTTGCTTCGATGACGAAAATTTCTTTGGAATTTCTCCATCGATACGACCCTTCCCCCACCGCCCCGTTCGGATAAATCTTGAAATACTCAGAAGTACCTATATTCCCCTGAATTGTTTTCATATCTGTAATTTTTTGAATCAAATAGATCAAAATAGAAGCAAAAAATGAGTTGTATCCATTTCAACTCTCCATTAATATTTGTTCAATACACGCAGTCACTTATTGTAAGACAAATATAGGATTAAACTTATCACCTTACAGTTACAACAGATGTCATCGTTTCACAAATAACTCGAGTTCCTCTCAGCACTGAAAATTGTTATTGTTGAAGTTGAAATTATATGTAGGAAATCAACTTTTCTATAAATTTTAATAGTTATTTCATTGCATTTTGAATCGCTATGATGCGATATGATAGTTCTCAATTCTCTATCAAATTGGCTGAATAAATTTAGATCGACGAAATAAAAATGTCTAACGTCAAAATCGAATGAATATCGAATGGCTACACTTTTTTTTGAATCGGTTTCAAAAATAGCAATATTTAAATGAGACGAAATTCAGAGATATATCGCAACTGGTCATTTTATTTTTGAGTGCCAAATAAATCTTTCGCTTATCAAAACATTCAATTGGTTATTAATAAATTGTGAAATATTCTCGGATTTCTTGGTGTATTTTATATTTGCAATCTGAACTGCTCATGGAAATGATTTCTAGAATCCTTTCTATCACCTTCATAATTTTACAAACTTTTAAAATTCGATAAATATGTGATTGAATGAATTACTACATAGTAATTTTCGCTCGTATATCGATCTCGATGGTTAAGCTTCACTTGATTGAATTTATCAAAACAAATAAAAACCTAATTAAAAAATTTTTTAGATCGTTTTTATTTCATTCGAATAAAATCAACATTTGTGTTTTCATTTTAATATCGAATAAATTTTCATTACTGCTAAAAGAATTGAAGTTTTTAGAACTAACGCTCCATCCATCGGTTTGGATGCGTTATCTTTATCAGTTGTTTGCTTAGTTGTTTCGTCGGTTTTCTTATTTGAACCACCATTTATATCCGCTAACTGCATTCCTGTAAAAACTCGACTGCAAATTTTCGTGAACAAAATTGATCATTGCTAATTTTATGAAAAAAATTGCATATAATATTTAATCGACGTAGATGAATGCTAGTTATGGCTGAAAATGTCACATTTAATCTACAGTCTACAATTTGGTATCAAATTTGGTATCTACCAAACAATTTGGTATCTACCAAATTTGGTATCTACCAAATTGTAGGCTGTAGATTAAATGTGATCGAAAGAGGAAACTGCTACAACTGTTATTGCAACTATTCGCGGATGCAAACAAAACAAGAGTTTGCTGATCGCCCGATCAGAAATGGAGCTCATAAAGATAACAAAGTTGCACATACAATTGACGTGCAAGGTGGCGGGCAGTAAGTTCCCGCAGGCGTCAACTGCGTCAACAAGCAGGGCATACAAACCAACCCCGAAGGTTCAACGACTGTTAAACGTTGGCTTCGACTGTTGGAAGGTGACTTCGTTCTTTATGGTCGTATTTTGCCGTCTGTGAGTTGACGGTGTGTCGTCAGCATAGACTTTGTTGTTCATGATAATAGCCTAGCGTAATGTCGGTTTAACTGCTAATTTTGAAACTGTCTTTGTGGGAGGGCTATGTCAGTACAAAGTAGCTTCCTTTCCTTCTCCCGAACTTTTTTAGGCTTTAGAGTTCGCTGCTGTGTATGTACGCGTGTAGTTTCTGATTGTCATTTTATGCTAATGTTAATGTTAGGCGTCTTGTTTGTGACGGTGTGCTTTTTCGTTGTTGGGGTGAGCCGATGTTACTGCTTTTGTTATGTGCGTGTTTACCGTCGCTTTTAATGTACAATTATCACAATAGGGGTTTAATTACCCAAGTTTGAGGTGTGGTTCACAAGGCAGCGCCAAAGTGCAAAAAAGAAGCCTGTATACGGCGGAATACAGTATTGACATTAGGAAACCATCTCAGCATTATACGGTATATTACTGGGTAACTGGTGGAGGCAAAAAGTGGCACCGTAGTGTTTTGAAAAAAAGTCTTGTAAATGAGCTGCTGGCATTATTGGCGAAGGAAACACAAACACAGTTTGCGACCATTCAGAGTGAATAAAAATACCACAGCGCCAATCGCTTTTATGGCTTTCGCGCACTAAGAATGGAAATCGATGAAGAGAATGTTTATGAGCTAAGAATGCATTCTAAAGTATGCACAAAAGCAGAATGTCAATTAACGTTCCTAGTGCAAGTATAGAAGTGTTGCACATATTACAGCTGCTGACATTGACGAGTAACTGAGCTATTAAATTGTGTAGATAGGAATGAACGGAAGGGAAGGAAGGAAGAGGTTATTGAATTTATTTTCGCAAGAAAACAGCCATGTTACGTATGTCCAGTACATCTGTGAACCAAAGAGAAACAACTAACCGATACATAATTGATATATCCATGCACCGATAACTGCTCCTATCATCGGTCCCAACAATGGGATCCAAAACCATGTATAATTACGATAACTAAAATTATATCAATATTCAAAGGGGTTATTAAATCTGATTGAAAACCGTACAACGCATAATTGTTGCACGAATCGTTAGGGATCATAATGGATACAGTCAATGGATTTCTGATTGTTAGAGTAGCGTCGTCGCGTTTCGATGGCGGTTTATTTAATCAGATATTTCAAATTGCCTCAATAATAAACTGCTAAAACGGACGGCTGCTATCAATGCGCATATCCACACCAAAATTTTTCAATGTCTAATTCTCCTTGCATATTCAAATATGCAAGCATGCAAGTAGAATATGATGAAACTTGATGCGCAATACATTAGATATAACAAGTCGGCTTTTCGAGCAAATTATCGCACATCTTTGCATATGTATGATAATTTTATCTGTAAATGGTCGAAAACTGTTCCTGTAGGATCGAATAACATCACCTGACAATCGTTTGTTCTTTCCGCAAAATTCTATTTCTAGCAGCGACAGCTAAGCACACGTTCTTGTTCTCATTGGTTATACGCTTGATTGAATCGCTCAAGATATATTGAAATGTTTACAGTTGAAGACGATCATTTCTGAATTTTCTATTTAAGGCTCAGGCCATTCCTTAAGAACAATCTGACATACCTGAATGTTTCGATCCCCCATCCAGCAAGTAACGTAAATAATCGAGGGCCCAAGTCTCTTGCTGGATTGATCGCATAGCCGCAGTTCATTCCAACACTCATACCAATCAGCGCAACAAGTAAGCCGATCAATAAAGGTTGAAGGTGATCAGGAATTTTGTTGTTTTTATCTGTTATAAGGCTTACGCAAACGCATAGAAACGCAGTTCCCATAATCTATAATTTTATTTGTTGACTATCAATTGATAGAATGTAAGAAAAGATAATTCATTCTTCCAAAGAATACAAATAGAAACAAATATTCTCAATTTTTAGAAGCATTTAAACACATTTTTTATTTTTACGGCTGTATCAATTGCATAAATTATGTTTACATATATAAGCGTAGAGAACATCCAATACAAGCATCGAATATCTTCAAATTTTTGGCTAAAAAACGATTTTTTTTCCAATATAGCGTAATTTCGGCATATATCTTCCCTTTTGCAGAGTATTGAAGAATTGAATTTCAATAAGTAAACAATCGAGTTGTTTACAATCGTCGGAAAAATATGCGTTCTTTTCTTGCAGGATTATAAAACAAAAGGATTGACATGAAAGCATCGCTTCAGAGAAAATGTCGATGAAGAATATTGGATAGAAGGGAGATCGAGAGAGAAGGAAGAGGGAAAAGTAGATAAAGACACGCTTGTTTCCATTCCCACGTTTGCAAAGATCCATCTATCGTATTTATTTCGGTATGGAATAATCGATATGCTTTATTAAGGTTTGACAACTCGAGCAAAACACCTATGCAATATGAACATGAAAATGGTGATGATTTTGCAATACCTGATCGATCAGACCACCAATAACTGTAAGATATGGTTTCGGATATGTGGCGAATACGCCAGCCGTTGCTAATGGTCCTGATACATGTCGTTCTCCTCCATCAAAGCTCGTAAATGCATCTTACAAAAAATCCACATGAGTATTACTATTGAATTTCAATCTAATTTTTTTTCCACACTAATTCTTTCTGCTTCGATGTTTTAAATTTATATTGTTCTGTTTCTTATGATATCATTCACGTTATGGATTTCATTTAACGCATATTCACTAAATTCGTTGTTTTTCACTTTATATCGCAGTTGGTATCCACAAATTCGGCGTGTGGTGCCGAGCTAAAGAATGCACTATTAGGGCACTGAAAATATAGAATCGGCCGGCCGTTTCGATAGTTGAATGGAACGAAACATCATGTTTAGTTGACAACCGGCTGACTGCATATTTGTCATTGTCTTTCGACGGTAATGGAATGAATTTATCGAAATACTAATAGTTTCGTGATTGAAAAAACAATGGCAATAGATGACTCCTAAGAGAAAAAGTCACATTAACAAACCGTAGTAGATCAGAAACGTGAGCAATGCTCCAACGAATGCCCCCAAAATTTGTGCCATACTATAGATGATACATCGAAGCCCTGATAGTCGACCCATAGTGAATAAGAAGAATGATACCGCTGGATTCAGATGACTTCCTTAAATGACGCTCATTTCAGAATCACACTGACAGTGTTTCGAAAAATGAAATGGCGTTCAGTGTGTTTTTCAGTTGCATTGATTTTGTTTATTTATTGCTTTAGCTCAAAATCAGGTGGTACCTGGCCGGTTTTCTATTAACGAAAAAAAAACGAAAATTTATTCTAAATCCACTGGTGAGCTGGAGCAAGAATCCAGAAGATATCTGCGCTTAAAGGCGCATTCCCGTCATTTCGGAAGATTAGCCGGAGTTGGTACTGCACTGTAAATCCGTCTATAGGTATAAAGTTCAAGAAAGAGGAAACCTTTCATCACGTCGTTCATAGCCGAATTATGCCTAAATGGGAATGAGCCAAACAGCTAAAATTTAATGCTGTGTAAAGTGAATAGATAGTAATTAAGGCTACGGGTTGGCTCAGATATCATTAATACGCAGTCAGAGGAAGAAATGAAAGGCGTAGGTAAGCATTTGATACTTCAATACCATTGTTCTGCTATGTTGCCGAAGGCACTTGTCCATTACGCTAATACTGCAGTTGTTGCTTTCATTTTGAAACTATTTTCATGTCAATAAGCATATAACGCTAAATATGAATACAAAAGATGAATAAATCGATTAATAACCGGAAATATAGAAGCCTGCATAGACGGCAAACGTGAGCACTAAACCCCATCCGATATTCACACCAAACCACGTATTAACAGTCCCATTCGAGAGAACAAATTGCGCACTTACGCAACAACCACCAAACTGAAAGCAATAAATGCAATTCGAGCATGAGCATACAACTTGCAATAATACGATATGAGAGGCATCAGCTTGAACGTGCCAACTGTCTAAACACTTGTCTATGCTGACTATCATGGACTAGTTGGTGGATGAATGTCAATGTAGGAACGTCTGCCGGAAATAGAGCATACGTATAAAGAGTGAACAGCAAGCTGGATCAGCGAATAAATGCGAAGCGTTATTAAAATAGAGTCCACACCATGAAAGTGTTATGTGTCTTAGGTAATTTTCTCTAGTTTTCTTTTTCAAAAAGGTTATTACAAGTAGTCAATGATCAAATGTGTTCATGTCTGTGTGATTCCATCTGTCCGTATGTCGATTCCAATACTCATTCAGTGGTGAATATATCCATGATAAAATAGTGCGGTTCGTGTTTGTATGAAATACTTAATTATTGGTGATGCTCCAATGTCGATCCATTTTCAAACGAAAGCCTCTGCTAGTGAATAAAATATTGGTTTTAGTTTTTTATGAGTTGCGGATATTATTTAGAGCTGACCATCAGAAGAGCTGTGCTGAAGAACTCAGCCAATGCGCATCGAATGAGATCGTTTTGAATGTGCACTTTCGGACGGAACTTTTCCACATAATCCATATTCTCGTTTGAACGATTCCAATGATTGCCAATTACTTCTAAAATCATGCGGCTAGTTGACCAATTACGACCTGAATATTTGGATGCGAATGCTAATGGGAGGTAGTTTCCTTTATATTTCCTCTGCGTGTTGTCTATATCACAAATTGAGAGTTGAGAACGAACTCGTAATTATGCGCACAATGCACTGATAGGTCACTTGATTAGTAGTCGCCTACGGTAACAAAGTTAAATCTATGAACATTTAGTAATAAATCACGTTAACCGCGACCTTCCTTCTCAAAACCGAAAACCATGATGAAATAAATCGAAAGTGAACGATTACCTCGGATGGATGCGAGTTATTCGTGGCGTTCCCCTGTACGCTTTGGATGCAGCCACTCGAGGTTAGTGATGGATGGATTAATGAAGTGTTCCGAGGGATAGGTGCACAGTTAGTGGTAGTGAATTTGCATACTTATAGCGCTATTCAAAATTCAGTTATTATTGCTAGGGTTAAGCAAATTTTCGGCTACGAATTCTGCTCAGAATTATTCACTTCACTAACTTTCTTAACTCGGCCGCAAAAGGAATTCCATGTTCGATAGATTCAAGTCGGGAAACAATGAAATTTGTGCAATATAATTTGGCGTACATTATGAATTATAGATTGTCTCTTTATGCCGCTTTTCACCTCGAATTATCGAAATCGAAGAGAGTTATATTTACTTAAACGTGTCAAAAATTTGTGTTCATTTCATACGCATTTTTCGTTCGATGCCTAATGAATCCAAAAAATAGGCTGTGATGCGTGCCAGAACTGGCGCGATACGAACTTCGGTGATCCTTTGACCCGAGTGATCAGTTCCAGAAGTTATCGATAAATAGCAAATATGTGAAATATTGCTTTCCTATTATAGCTAACCTGAGGACTTGCAGAAATCTTCTGAACAAGTCTACCTCTATCTTAACGCAAATGGCGTCAAGCAATAAAGCAGCTTTTACAAAATGCCTGACAGCGTTCTCTATTTAAATGTTCACAGCTTGCTTTAATCTTGAAGGATCGATATATATTGGATATACTCCTATGATATACCCTATACATAAACTTGGAATTTAAATCCTTTTGCTTCTGTTACTATCGAGAATACTATCGAGTTGGGAGAGGGGCAGGGGGACAGACAGGCACAAATAATCCAGATATGACATCGTCGTGAGGCGCTTTGCGTGCAAGAAATGAATGAAATAAATCTCGGTGACTTGCTTCAAAGAATATGCATAAGGGTGGTGAAGTACATACTCATGCAAAATCGGGAATGCACAAAGAAAATAGACGCCAAAAGTGCTACTAAAATATTAAGTCATCAACACAAAGGCTATTCACCATAGATATTTTCTGTTGTTGATAGGTTTTGCTGAGGGCAATTTCGAGAGTTTTTTTTGCGTTGTTTAAAGCAATTCGTGTTTTCCACTTTGCGATATGTTGATGTATCGAAAAGAAAAAAGAAAGTGCATGAGATGAGGACACGCTCTTTATATAAACAACATTTTGGAGTTTGCGTGAATTTTTTTTTCTCAAATTTTGCTTTTGCAGCACGCTAAAAATGCAGAGAATCATTTTCGTCTAAATTTGTTTTCGAAATCGCACTTCTATATTGATTTTTCACAGCTAAACTCGAAATTCATCGAAGACAACAAAAAAATCTCTTTATCCCTTCATCCTTACCTATTATCCGAAAGCCGCAGTACGTTGGCATTTAACTGTGGCTTACAATATTTTCTCAAAGCAATATTTGTACATTTCCAATGAAGGCATCGCCGATGATTCGAATGCGAAAATGTTGTCGAAAGAAGTTTGTGCAAAACTTTACTTTTCGGGGTAGAGCCCGAAATGCAACGTTTTCACGTTACATTTCGCAGTTAATCTTCTAACATAAAAGAAACATTTAATCGATATCATCGAAGAAATTGATCTCATAAAGGAAGATACAAATGTAATGCGCCCTTTGCGCCTCTATTTTGCATCACTGAAGCTTACGTAATCAAAAAACAGTGCAACGTTACCATTTTGACCTTTCGCATCATACCCAAAGAATGGACCTAACATAGCTGAAAAACGTCCACATCACCTCCCACCATACGATCAAACCAGCCTTAACGCGTAGGCTGGTCACGCATTGAAATTTATACTCATGCAGTATGGTGATGCCTTAACGGGATTGCGTCCGATTGTTTTGTGCACATATCGTATGTTGGAAGGTATTTTATTGTGTCGTCAGACATTGAAGAAAGGCATCGAAATCGAGGTGTGATAATAACATCAAGAAAAGCAGTTCACTTCCGGCATCGTTACGCCTCTCGAATAATCCGCATATATTTCTTACATTATGCTGCAGGTTGATTTTTTATGACAATATATCCGAGTAAAAGAGACTTGAATATGATGACGATAAAGTGTCTTCTATTATAATGCTTCAAGAATCCTTTTCCCTTCAAAGTGTTTCAGTTCTTTGCAGTTGATCGGCAATTAAAACCCAGAATTAGTTGGTGGCGTACATTATGTAGCTATAAAAAATATATACGAGACATCCTCATAAGATGATATTTTTGTTTCTATCGGAAGAAATTTTCTTTAGAAATCTTTTATCGATATGATTCCGTTCAGTTGGGACAATCTTTTAAGTGTTTAGAAATACGCCTATTTCATTCAATCATCTCCTTTTCTACAAATATTGGAAAGAGAATGGAACGCTCATTTCGCTCATTTCCAATTAAACGACAAATTATGTTCAAAAATGGAGCTCTAATTCATAATTTTCGGTACCCAAGGTCACTCATTGCCCGAATAAACATTTCCTTAATCATGCTCACCTTATAGTTACAACTTGATGTCGTTTCATACATTACTCGATGTGTCGTCAACACTGAAAATAGATTTTTAAGAAACTGGAAGTGACTTTAACAAGTCAATCAGCGCATTTTATATCTACACATGCGAAAATAGGTGATAGTTTTCCATCACACAAACTAAATAGCTATGAATCGACGAAGTAGACATATTAAGTCGAATGAATGGCAAATGGTTGCACATTTTTTGCTCTTGATTAAAAAAAAAGCCGATTCGAAATGAGATGAAACTTAGAGATACATCAAAAATTGGCCATCCTATTCCCAATGCGAGATGAGAACTTCGACTGTTAAATCATTCAGTAGGTTACATTAATTAGTTGTGAAATATCCTCGGATTGGTTAGCATATTTTATGCGACTTTTGCAGTCTAAATTGTTCGTAGAAGTGATTTCTAATATTTCGTCCATTACTTTTATAATTTTATAAAGCCGTTAAAATCGATAAACATGGGGCCGAATGAATTACTAAATAGCCATTTTTACTCGTACATTGGTCTTATGGTTAGCTGCACTTGAACGAACTTATCGAAACAAGTGAAAATTCGCTTGAAAAAATTTTTTCTGATCGTTTCTATTTCATTCGAACAAAATCAGCATTTGTATTTTCATCTTAATCTCGAACAAATTTTCATTGCTTCCAACGGAATTGAAATTTTGCAACTAACGTCCCGTTGTTCATCGGTTTAAATGCGCTATCGTTATCATATGTTTGTTTGGTCATTTCGTCGGTTTTCTTATTTGCCAATAAATGATCGCCATTGATATCGTCCAATTGCATTCCTGTAAAATTGGACTATATTTTTTGCGAACGCAATTGATGTTTGATATTTAAAAAAAAAATAATTGCGCACAATCGATATATATGAGTACTATTTATGGCTGAAAATGTCACACCTAATTCACAGCAATTTAAAAGAATGATCAATGATATGATCGAGAGAGAACAGTATTAGTTACAACATTTAATGTTCTCTGATCTCTAATCGGGACTATGCAGATTTCTCTCATCTTATATATCGTTATATATCAGCAGTTTAATGAGTCTGGGCAATCTCACCTCTTGCCAAAAGTCGCTGTCTGTTGTGAACCATTAACACATCTCCGCGTATAGCCTATATCGTTTCATTGTTCATCTTTATTCTTTGTCCTAGATTATTTGCCTTCATAGCGCAACATAGTGTTTTGAAAAAAAAGTCTTGCAAATTGTCTACTGGTGCTGTTAGCAAAGGAAACATAAATGTAATTTTTAAGCAATAAATGTCAATAAATACGATCCGAAGAATCTAAAAAAAAACACTATGTCAATCATCAATCAGATACTCGTGATACAACTACATAAATGTTGCGCAAATTACAGCTGCTGATATCAACAAGCAGTAAGGTTTATAAATCGTAATAGGCAGGAGGAAAGGAAACGGAACACAAGAAGAGGTCACTAAATATTCTTTTTCGAAGGAAAATGGCCATTAAAAACACCACACTATGCAATTTTTGTCAAATCTGTGAACCAAAGAGAAACAACTAACCGATACATACTTGATATATCCATGCACCAATAACTGCGCCTATCATTGGCCCCAACAATGGAATCCAAAACCACGTATAATTACGATAACTAAAATTATATCAATATTCAAAAAGGTGTTATTGGATTTGATTGCAAACCGTACAACGCATAATTGCTGCACGAATCGTTAGGGATCATAACGGATACAGTCAATGGATTTCCGTTTATTAGTGGAGGAGCGTCGCCTTCTGAGGGAAGTTGTTTAGTGGAATGTTCCAAGCTGCTTAAATGATTAAATATTAAAATAGACGGTCCATATGCATATCAACTTGTTTTCGTTATTTGCTTCTCTCTGGATATTCAAACGTGCATAATATGATGGAATTTGATGGGCAGTGCACTAAATACAACAACGCAGCATTTCTAGCAAATGACAGCTAAAGGCGTTCCTGTTCTCAACGCTTTTTTTCCTGGTTGAATCTCTCGAGATATATGGAAATGTTGAGATTTGAAAACGATCGTTTCTGGATTTTTTTATTTAAGGCTCAGGCCATTTCTTAAAAGCAAGCTAACGTACCTGAATGTTTCGATTCCCCATCCGGCAACTAACGTAAATAATCGAGGGCCCAAGTCTCTTGCTGGATTGATCGCATAGCCAGAATTCATTCCAACGGTCATACCAATCAGCGCAACAAGTAGGCCGATCAACAAAGGTTGAAGATGAGCCGGAATTTTGTTGTTTTTATCTGTTATAAGGCTGACACAAATGCATAGAAATGCAGTTCCGATAATCTGTAAATTCGTCCTTTGATTACAAATTGTTTGATGAAAGAAACAATAATTTATTCTTCCAAGTAAAATCGAATATTTTCGAGTTATTTATTAACATATCGAATCTCGAGATTGTGCCAGTCTCATAACATACCTTCACAGACATAATCATAAAGGCTATTGTATATAAACAACATTTAATATGCACATATTCTAGCTGGAAAATGAGAACGTTATCAGCATAGCATTATTTTCGAATATATTTTCCTCTCGCAGAGTATTGACGAAACGATTTCTCAAAATTAAAAAAAAAAAACCTTTGCAATCGCCGAAAAATATGAGTACTATTTGAATATCGAAGAATATCGTCGATATTAAAAACCATTTCACAAAAAATAGCAATTGAGAAGACTGAAGGGGAGAGAAAGAGTAGCGAAGCAAGAAAGAAGAAATTGATAACGACATGATTGCTCCCATTCCATTTCTACTCTTCAAAAAGATCCATCTATCGTATATACTTCGATATGGAATAATCGATATGTTTTATTAACGCTTAGCAACTCGAGCAAAACACCTATGCAATATGAACATGAAAATGGTGATGAATTATTTTTGCAATACCTGATCGATCAGACCACCAACGACTGTAAGATATGGTTTCGGATATGTGGCGAATACGCCAGCCGTTGCTAATGGTCCTGATACATGTCGTTCTCCTCCATCAAAGCTCGTAAATGCATCTTTAAAAAAAAATCCGCTTGAATATTATTGTTGAATTTCAATTAAATTAAATAATAAACGAAATTCTTTCTCCTTACATATTATGTTTTACGCTTTTCAAATTTATATTCCTCTTTTTTTTTACATAAATCACATCGCTCATGTAGTAGATTTTGTTATTATTAATTCTTTATTCTCTAATTTATACCGCAATTATGTCACAATTTCGACTTATGATGGCGACATAAGAATGCGGCATTTCGGCTCCGATCATATATAATCGACCTGCCATTTCGCCAATGAAACCGAAGGATATATCGTATATGGTTTTGATACGACGCTGGCTGCATATTGGTCATTGCCTTTCGATGGCAACTGATTGTACTTACGTTATGCCGATTTGACTGTCTATGCCCGACTATCAGTTGTTTCCTGATCGAAAAACAATGCTCATAGCTGACTCCTAAGAGGAAAAGCAAACCATAATAGGTTAGGAATGTGAAGGCCGCTCCAAAGAATCCGCCAAGAGTTTGTGCGATAGTATAGATTAAACATCGAAGTCCTGATAATCGGCCCATCGTGAATAAGAAGAATGATACCGCTGGATTCAGATGACTTCCTTAAATAACGCTCATTTCGGAATCACACTGACAGTATTTCGAAGAATAAAATGACCTTCTTTGTGTTTTTCAATTGCATTGATTTTGTTTATTTATTGCTTTAGCTCATAATCAGGCGGCATCTGGCCGTTTTTGTATTAACGAAAAAAACGAAAATTTATTCTAAATCCAGTAGTGAGCTGGAGCAAGAATCCAGAAGGTATCTGCACTTAAAGGCGCATTCCCGTCATTTTAGAATAGTAGATAAAGTTGACGCCGTATATCCATCAACTGACATGAAAATTTTTTAAAAAAAGGAATCGTTTTATCACGCTCACAACGGAATAGATCAAGAAAGCTAAAATTTAATGCCATGTTGAGTGGACAAATGATGACTAAAGTTCGGGTCGGTCTAATGGCTGAAGGTACTTGTCCATTTCTGTGCTGCCCAATCTAGGCATATAACGCTAAATAGGGATATAAGAGATGAGCAAATTGATTTAGTCACCGGATATGTTGAAGCCCGCATAGACCGCAAAGGCGAGCGATAAACCCCATCCAAGGTTCACTCCAAGCCATGTGTTGTTTGCCTCATTCGAAAGCACAAACTGTGCAACTGCCGAGCAACCACCAAACTGAAAGCAATGAATGATGATAGACATAATTCGACGGGTATCAGCATGCAACTTGCAATAACAAAACATGAGAAGGGATAGTTTAGATCTGCCAGCTGACCGAATACTCGCCTATGTCCACAACCATACACCGATTGCTTGATGTTTATGAGTTTAAGGTCTTGGCTTCTTGATATCGGGAAATATGTTAGAGAGTGAACAAACAAGTTAGAACAGTTGGCATCTGCGAAGAGTCATTTAAAAAGTGCCCACGCCCGTCACATCAATTTTGTGAAGGAGTACGACATGGTGATATAGTCTCACCGAAACTGTTTACAATAACTCTAAATGCGCTCTTCAGTTCTCCCTCGACTCGAAGGGGGGCTGTTCATCGTGGACTTGCAACTGAAGCATTTGTTATTTGCAGACGAGTGCGTTATCTTTGCCCACAACACGACAGGACTATAGGACAAACTGGAGCAGCTCCATAATGAGCCTAGAAGAATTGAGCTGTAATATGAGTCTATTTAAGACGAAATGGATGTGGAAAACTCTTATTCCCTACTGACTATCTATTTTGCTGACCAAGAAGTCGGAAACTACATCTGCTTAAGATGTGAGTTGAGCATCGCCGACAGCTTCGTAGGCAAGTGCATTTGACGACGGAGAGCAGCATAGGCTCATCTTAATAAGATAAAAACCAGTAGTTCTGATGATGGCCTATCCAATGGAACCAAATTCTGTGTTATTCCATTCTGCAGTCATATCTACTATACTTTAGGAGCGGAATGTTGGTAATGAACAAAGATAGACGAACACAGAATGGTTGGGATGCGAAAGGCAAAGAAACGCATAGTATGAAAGGTATCTCTCTAAGATCATATTACTTAAGCATATCCATCGTCATAAACAATTTGCTGACATTGTCCCAGAGCTGTGCAAATTTAAAAACACACGGACAGGACACGTAGCGCACTTGGCTGATACGAGTTAGACCATAAGGCTCATCACTTGAGCAACACTCGACTGGAGGCGGATGTCCGAAAACCCGGCGGACGAACCTGATGGTGAAAGTGTTTGATAAGTGATGGCTGCGGTACAGTGGAGAGTGGAATACGTGGAGAAGAGTGGGCCTGTGAGATTGGAGGGCAAGATTACGAACATATAATGAGGTATAACGTGAAAAGACCAGTAAATCCATTAAAGTTGATAAATGTGAATATAACGTGACAAGCTGAGATGTTAGAATACTGACAGATGAGGCTTTGATGCGTATCCACACTTAGAATGAAATTTATAATGAAAAAAAAAAAGTTGATCTGAGCTCTGTTGGCAGCAGATATCAAAAGATAACCACTAGAAGAGCTGTGCAGAAGCATTCAGCCAATGCGCATCGAATGAGATCGCTTTGAATGTGCACTTTCGGACGTAACCTTTCGATATAATCCATATTCTCGTTTGAAAGATTCCAATAACGGCCAATTATCTCTGAAATTGTGCGGTTAGTTAATCTACTACCATTTAAATATTTCAATGCGACTGCCGACGAGAGTTGATTTCGTCTATATTTCTCGTGCATGTTGTCTGTATCATAAGTTGCGAGAAGTGCACATTATACATCGTAACGGTGCACATTATTGCGATATTTCAGTGAATTTCGACAGTTGTTGTTGGAAAATTTAAGTATCACATTTAATTTACAGATTAGTATAATTCGAGCAACAGTTGCAGCAATTGAACTTCTCAGTAACTAAGCTACCAGACCGATCGTATGTCTACACTATATATCGTCCCAATTTATATGAACATTTATACGCTTTCTACAAATAATTTTATAGCGATTCACTTCTGAGTGACTATCAGCCGTAAATTTTTTGAAAAATCCAGAGGTTTATCCATGCTACGTGGAGTCATTCGAATTGCGCAATTAAAACAATTTGTCTGACGTTTATATAGAAGCGCGCAATGAGAAAGTTGACAAATCGAAAATTGACATTCAATGCAAATGGCCATCTCTCTATGCACTTTTGCAAATTTGAGTTTCACAATCATAATATGTCATGATTTTGTATGTTTCCTTCTCTATATTCGATAGTTTCAACTCGGCAAGTACTGAAGTATGGGCTTTGTAATTTGGCGAGTATGTTAGAGATTATAGGTTGTCTCTTTCTGCTGCATTTCACCTTGAAGCATCGGAATTGAAAAGAATTATATGTACACGAATGTGCCAAAAATTTACATCTATTTTATAATCTATCGGTTTCTCATTTTATGCTGTTCGAAATGGCGAAAGTCGATCCGGAAGACCTGACGCGATATGCGCTTCTACGATCCTCTGACTTAACTGACTAATCCATAAGTTACCAGCAAACAATGAATATAAGTGCTCATATTTTAATCAGTGTGATCGCTCAAACAAAATTTCTAAGGATGACTTATTTCTTTTCAATTCGACTGGTGTAAAATAAGAGAATTAACCAGGTAAGATGCATGCAATTTTTTCCCACATTTAAATGTCTGGGAACTTCTCCTGCCACGATTAAGTAGCACAAATTTTGCTGTAGGACGCTGTCCTATGATGCATACATTATATAAACTAAACTCCATTAATCTCGCTTCGATAAAACTCGAGTTAGAACTATCGGATAGTCAGACACGCACAGACACTCACAGACGTGAGGTTCAAGTTTGCAGAGACCCATGCAAGACGAATCTTTTATACAAATTTCAACGAATAATCAAAACACTTAAAAATAGGAATCCATTAATTATAATTTTTTTTTGTTAGTTAGTGGTTTCGTCTTGCACTTTTTGTTGACCGCTTGAAAAACTAGTTGATCAGTTGATGGGAACACAAAGACGCATACGACGTCATTTATTTGCCCACTTATGTGTTCTTTTGTTACAATGAACTAATGGAGGCCAATTTTATGCGAAATCTGTTTATTCGAGAAAAGAAGTTGAATGTTTTCAATGAATTTAACTTTAAAGAATTATTTGCAAACACAAGTTGCGAACTTCCAATTATAAATTTGCATAAAATCATATAAAACGCAACAAACGATTTCCTGAATAGTGTCAAATTGAGCGCTATCCTTCAGCCATTCTGCCCTAATCAATGGGTTATAATCTTTCTCCATCTACTCAGTATGAGAGACAGGCGGAGGTAAGACGAAGAAAATATTTGATCCACGTTGAGGATTGATGTTGCGATTTAGAAAGATGATCTTTGAAAATGCATCTCTACTGCTTTAGTATATCCAACAATATCCATTTTTTTGCGATTCACCATGAGATATCTAGTTGGGGCATTTTGAACGATCAAAAAGGTACCCTCTAACGTTTTTGGGAAATAAGAAAGTCAATTTCAACATCGTTCATATTGCGACAATAAAAATTTTCACCAATTATTTTCTTCTATATAAATTTTTTTTCGGTAATTTTTAGCTGAATGATATAATTTTATAAAACCGAAAATGGTACAATTGAATTGCATGCCTATTGACTCTTAGGAAGCGAATGATTTTAAATTTAGCCCTACATTTTTTTTTTGCTGAAGAACAACGCGTTAACAATATTTTTTCATCACTTTTTGAAACTAAGAAAATATTTTCTGTTTAAAATTACCAACTGAAGGAGTTTTCTTTAGATTTTCTTGCCAAATATTTCTTCGAATACAAAACTTGTTTCTTTACGCATCCATCATGACCGCTGTAGATAATTTTGTGGGACAATGCAGAATCTGCTCCGTATTGCCAAAAACAGACATTCTTTTATGCGTATAAATTTACATTTTATTTACTGAAAGATTAGAAGGTATTTAAATCACATTGCAAAGACATTTTCCCAGAAGAGATCACATAAGTGAAACGATGATCAAAAGTGAAACCAATAATTACAGTAAGTAATTTTATATTTATATGTAACGATAAGAGTTGAATAAAACACTTATAGATGATCAAAGGTCGGAAGTCTATCATCATAAACTTGTGCCTAATTTGGCTGAAACCATCAACGTAAAAAAAAACATATAAAACTTTACGTAAGAAGCTGAAATGGCGCAAACTTTGAGACATAGGATGTCATTGACAATAAGCTACAAAGTATCACTGATTTAATCATCTGCATTCAAAAAAAAAAAATCATAATTGTTGACCAATAATTCCTTGTTCAATTTAGCATTATTGTTCCATCGACGGTGATAATTTCTGATCTCTTTTCATGAGCTTTTGCAAATTTCGGTTGGCGAAATGCATTAATACAGTGCTATGTCTATGCCTATATATGTGTAGGCATTTCTGCGTATGTGCATATCTATCCTTATTTTCGATTGTTTCGTTTTCAGAACTATTGAGGCTAAAGTAACAAAATCTGTTCTTTTAAACTACCCTATGCATTATCCTTCTGCACCAGTTTGGAACGCTGATGCATCAATTTGCGGTGAGAGATATAGATCTTGAATTCGCGTGAAACTGCAACAATCGGTTACATCACACCAGAGAGGTCGGAGACATTGTTTTCATTGGAATGGTTAGCTATTTGGTAAATGTGAATATGCAAATACTATTTTCTGTCCCTAAATTATGAAAGCTAGTGATAAGATCAGCTGGAGAGAGGAATGCACGCACATCGTTCCAAGTAGTTCAAAACTTTTCTACTTGTTTAGGACATATCTCATTCAATTCAATTAATGTTAGCTAATATGTGCAACCATCATTCCGCTATGCAGGTACACTTCACTATGGAACGCTTCTGAAAATATGGAATTAAATTACTTATTTAATCAATGTAGTTTGATTATATTTTATCAGCCTTATCGTATTTAAATCTATTTTTATTTATTTCGATGAATTTTCCTAAACGGTCGGCTAAGCCGAATAGAAAAATAGGCACTTAAATACACGCACATAGGTATACTTTAATTACATATAAGTGGGAATTCGCATACAATAACCTATGCCAAAAATATACACAAACGTCTGTGAATATAAATTATTTTAGGTTGATCAAATTCTAGCAGTAAAAACCTGCCAAAATCAACGGATTAAATACCACAAAACAAGCGCTCAAGAAGTAAGACAAGACGGTATTATCAACACTAAAGAATAAAGGTGAACATTAAGAAGCGATTAAAAACATGCATTTTATTGGTGTGCATGTGGTGTGAGTGATTTGAACGCTACGAGGAATGTCTTTCATTGCAAATGAATATATAGTGCCGCGTTTGCAATATTTGCGAATGATCTTCGAAAGTGATGCATTGCACATGGTTATGTTTACTTTTTACTTCTTATCGGCCTAATATTTCACATTACAATATTGTAATCAGACAATATTGAGATACCGAAAAAGAATTTCAAATTCAAGAAGCAATAGAGATGGCGGGGAAATAGATAGCGACATATATCAACGATCCTATTCAAAAAAAAAATCATAACTTCATATAGCGATAACTTATCAAATAGGTATTCCAAAAAAGATATCTTTGCATCATGAAATCTAATATTTCGAGTTTTCCAACTTATTTGAAGTGGATTTAATCAAGCAGAAGCGCCTTAATTCAAGAATGAGACATAAACTTTCAAAAGCTGGAATGTTTGTTAAAGAAGGCGTCAAACATCAAATACGAATTCACTCTGCTTCCCCTTCAAGGATACAGCTAAAACTCAATATTTAAACATTTTTCTTCAATGTTTACACTGGATCGCTTGATTTTGTAACTTAAAAATTTCCAGCAGCAGACTTTCTCGTTTCTTGAGGCGTTTAGTGTTGTGCCAAAATCATTGCAGTTCCCGGAGAGCAATATAACTTCCAACGCTTTATCTTGCATTATGGATTTATAAAGCATACAACTAGTGAAGTGATTCTTGTTTGTTAACGTTGACATGTTTGTGATTTTGATATTCGGATTGTTGTTTTCATTGTTTAACTATATTTCAAAGCACATAACTAGTGAAGATGTTCAGATAAAATCCTCTCCGATTTCAGATGTTTGCTTGAAGATGTTTTCAATAAAACTTTCCGATTGTTGAACTATATTCTCGGATCTCTACAACAAGGTATTTGAAGTGCTCTAATAAAGACTACTATTTACTTTATATATTGTAGCAATCTTATAGTGAAATATTGCATGCAAATATAGTTTCATCAGAAAAAAATCGTGACGAAAATATGGAACATTATTTAACTCTAAATTTTGCAGGAAATTGTTGAGTGAAATGGAGTTTCAGATTACATTTGTTAACTGAAAAAAAGTTATACTAGAATCGTTAGGATATGGATGTATCCTCAATGAGTTTTCGGATAATCATAGTCGATAATTTCCTCTCATTTGTCCCTTTTTTTTCATAGTTCTCAACTTTCCCGCAAATCCTTCACATTAAAAACTATTATAAATTCACTTATAGTGAAATCAACGTTCTTGAAAAATTGCCTCAGGGCATTTGATTTCCGCTCAGTTGATAGTGTCTTAATCATCACTTCGAATCACAAAACGTTTCCATCACTTTCTAAAAAATTTCTTAAAGATGTGTAGTTCAATTGCAATGCGAATTTAGTTGTTTATTTTGATATGAGAGCAAAGGCAATTTGTCGATCAATACAGGTATCATTCATGCAATAGCAAAATGCTCTTAACTAAGAATAAGGTCGTCCAAAATTTTAGCAAAAAGGAAGATAAGAATGTAAAATTTATAAGTTTCAAGATTTCAAGAATTTTCGATGGATTAACAATCTCAAATTTTCGATTCATGAGGAAATATTTTAAAAGAATCCTATAAAGCAAACAATGTAAGTCAATCCATATATCCATAGTTGGCTTATCGCTAATCCAATGCCTACTAATGACGCAAAACTCATCTACATCAATTGGGCCAATGTATTATGCAAATATCTGATTAAAAAATATTGAATGGTCAATATGCATATTTTCGTCTTGTGACAAACTGATCACATTTCTTGGATGATTAGCAAAACGATAACTTTAGCCTACAATCAGCTTCTTATAGAACAAATAAAGAAGCGCGCCAATGCAATTGGCACGATATGTGCTTTCGTATGCCCTCTAACCCGTTAAATAGCCTTCATACTCTAACTACAAATCAATAAAACAATTGGGGCGATATCTTCACGTTTCATTTACTCGAAATGTTCGAATCTGCGAAACGGTTATTTCTTTTTGCTTCTGCAAATTTTTCTTTTTTTTTTTGTAAAAGTGCTTTTTTCCAATACGGTGTTTGTATGTATCTGAATGTAGATGTTCATGTCTGTCTATTGAGGAAATCAAAATTATGAACCAACGAAATTCTGAAATCTAGTGGAGAAAATGCACAGCATAGAATAATGTGTGATATTATACTCCATGTTGCTCTAAACGAAGCTAAAAACATCTAAACGTATCATGAAACCTTTACGCATTCTGCATCTTGTGATATTCTATTTCCCACGATTCCGACCGCGCAAAAACAAATCCTTTGTACGAGTAGCCGTTTCAATTCCAAGGTGAAAGCAAAATTTGCATATTTCATTTCTGGTCGATAATTTGTGCGATATGTGTAGAATTAAAAAGCACAAAGTGCAAATGACAAATCCTAGTTTGTAGGCGACAGAAGTCACGTAAATGATCAGCAGCATTTCAAGATATGTGACCAATTGCAATCGCGTACACAAGTGTTCAAATCATGACGACGACTATGTCAGTAAGTATCACTGCCTTAACTCTCATGAATTACGAGTTAGAATCATAGAATAGGGGACGGAAGAATTATTCTGTTCATTGCTAAACTTGCTTGTAGATCTACGAGAGCACAGGAAATATGAAGTGCCAATTCAAACGATCTGTGAATGTTTGCATTCGAACAAAAGTATAAGTTCAATAAGCGCACACGTGGTCACCGAACCGTAAAAGAACACAAATATTGGTTGAATTCATGATTTATCATTGTTATTGGAGATCCTTATGAATTGATCCGCTGCATAGTCACATAATTTCATAGTATTTACAATAATCTTCAAAAAGAAATCATTCACGCAAGCACAATTATTTGCATTAGTGCACTTCAATCCATGCAATTCACCTGGGTGGTTCGTTGTATATATTTGGGAAGAGTGAGATAGGGGAGTGAGGACGGGGATAGGGTGAGGTACAAGTGGTGGAGAAAAAAGATAAAATGGATCAATTGGTTTAGACGATCCTTGAGACAGCAGCAACAATAGTTAGCCAACTAGACATTTCAAACAAAGAAGGGCTATTCCTTCCTCAATGAGATTTCTGTGCAAGAAGGGAATGAAAGAGGGAGCACGGGGAAAAGTGCGTCAGGACTCTTTCGAAGGAATGACGATCGTTCATGCACATAATAAGACCGAAGCTCGAGCACACACCGTATTTTCGTGCCTCTGCAGTGTGCACTAGGCGGACGGAAAGGAGGTGTTGCAAGAGGTGAAATGCAAGCATTCAAAAGCGCAAAGACGATAGGCAATAAACACGTGACTTGTTGATGTTGCAAGGAAATTTAGCAGGTTCAATGTGAGCCTGGCAAGGAACATCGTGGTAACAATGTTTTCCACTATGGGTTATCACATAAAAATACACACCACAGACCCACACATACACGCCACACATACGCACGCGCACACATTCACACATACGCACATACACACAGACGCAGACACAGACACAGGCACAGAAGACAGACACAGACAGACACGGACACAAACAGATACATAATGGGCTGGCGCCTTTGGCGCTCGCCATAACAGCATATGAAATAAGCCGTAGTAGGCCGCGCCTTCGGATCTCGCCAAATAACAGGCGAAATGCATCGCAACAGCCTGGCGCGCTCGGCGCTCGCAACATCTAAGATTCAGTTAATCAATTTCTCAGAAGAAAATCCTGAAAAAATTGTTTCAAATCAAAAAACTGCACTAATGAAGCCAAGGCCGGTAATGAACCACCGCAGCCAGTCGCCATAACTCACTACACCCCTGCATACAGATATAGCTATGCCAGTTCATTAAATCGCAGCAGTATTTTCCCCACATATCCACGAACTCTTCCCAACAAATCTGCATTCTATTCGGAAGAGAATTGAATGTCAGTTCGAATAAAATTCTCGTCCCAATCCATCCACAAATCGCAGAGCTATGAACGCGCGCAATGTCATTTCTCTCACTCTCTCACTTTAGCGCACTCCCTCACCGCCGAATGCGTTTTCCAATATTTAGGTAGAGATAGGCTGCTCGTGTTATATGCCGCTGCAAAAGAAATTGCCTGAGGAGTCGAGTGGCACTATCTGCGCGTTCTCCGACTGTCGGGAAAAGAGTTATTGCCAAAAATATAAAACTTCTGGAACATCCCGAAAATCCTGAATCGGAGCAAAACCACGCTCATATTTTTGTGACAAGCTCGGAAAGACATGAAAACTTGTGGTTGGCGAGAAAACTTTTTTGGTTGGCGAGAGGAAGAAAGTTATAAAATGAAGTTGGCAATTGCTAAATTTTTTCATCACATCCCGGAACTTTTTGGAGAATATGGCAGACCGTCCCAAACCATGGACAATAAAAAAATTCCAGCCCGGTTAGTCCATTTAGGAGCGAGACATGGCCAAAAAACTGATTTTCCCTTTCCCGGACGGATATCTCAACCGAATCATCAAATATCCACAAGCTTTCTTCCCAGCACACCTAGATGGGAATTCCCAAAAGGTCTTGTAGAAATCTGGCAAAAAAATCCAAAGATGACGAAGTAATAAATGTTTCCTCATACATTTTGAGGGTTTTCGGAAAAAACTTTCATGCTCAGGATTTTTTTCACAAATCCACGTCCACCTCTCAAGGTGGCCCACAGCGCATCCATACATTCGAGGAAAAACATTGAAAATCCATCAAATGACCGAGAATGCTTAAGTATGAAAAACGGATGTCTACCAGAAAAACTCCTTGACCAAGCGGAGAATATCCACCAAAAAGTATCCAGCACCAGACCATAAAATTCGAAAAAAAAAATCACTCCTATCCATCCATTCGTTGATGAGATACCGTCTACCAAAAGCCAAAATAATTAGCGATCATCTGTAATAAAGTGAAAATGATTGTGTTAAGCAGATATCATTTCTTTATCGTAAAATAAACTTCATTTTATGCTTTTTAAGACTGCAATGGATTGGACAACGTGGGGAATCTGCTTTATGTCTTTAGTTTTGAACATATAAAGGTAGCCCTGCACATCAACATCATCACTTTCTTGGATACTTTCGGCAACTATAATTTCATCGACTCCTCTCTCGCTACCGAAGCAGCTGACGATAAATCTTCCATTCACCTCGATCCTGTTCTTAATGCATCCATGCGATCGCACGTAGATATAGAAGGCGGTCCTTTCACCTCAGCGACGTCCTTTCCGGTTTTCTTCTTACTTTTTGCGGACGCCATTCAGTTCTGCATCTGAATCCGTTGTTCATTTCTATCGTTTATCTGAGATGGACACAGCACAACGTTTCGGTTCTCGATGTTCATTCAAACCCAAAACGGTACTCACTGCTCATCCACTGTATTTAGTTGTTGTGGTTTTTGAGCCGAATTGTCTTCGCAATTCATTTCATTCATTTAATATCGGCTCAGCACGGTTAACCTGCTTAACTGTGTTTATCAAAGAATTTCACAGTGTGCAGAAATCTATTTGTTACATAAAGTCTTCGCTCCATTCGCTCATCAAACTGTGGCCTATAAAAACGAAAATTCGCTCAAAGCAGTATTTAATAGTAATCATGGCCGTTTACAGATGGTTGAAAGCGATAGCCATATAATGTCCTTCTCAAAAATAGGTTCGAAAGTGAGATATTCCGCATCTCCCATTATAGAACCAAGACATATTCTGCTTGAACGAGGAGATGCATTACCGTTTGGTTGCTCATAAATTCATGTGATGAGTCGTTCGTTATAGGAACTTGATCAAAAATGCGCTATATTGCTCGAAAATCCTAAATAACAAATGCGCAAACATTTCATATTTTATCGAATGGTTAGCCATAAACGTCAAATTATCACCTTTGAGAGCATCGATACCAATATCGAGTATTTAATTTCCTCTTTGGATGCCTATGAAAACATCATTTCAAGAATACAGAAGCTATTACAGTCGATATTCACTCATTGTAGTAATGAAGTGAAAATTGGCGCATCGTTTTTCAAAAATTGCACATCAATCAGTTGTTTTCTTTTTTTTTTTTTTTAGAAATTCATTGTAAAAAATGGACGCGTTTGTTTGGCACAATGATTTAGTGAAGAAAAACACTGAGTAAGTGTAATGAACGCCATTTGTCCTTGACATGACAACAACGAATGAATGAGAAGAATGGCGATGATTTAAAGAAATATTTATTCCTACATTTTTTTTTTGATTACCTTAAAGTGGCGCAAGAAGTTTTCCTTTTCGGCTGCTTGCCAAATGAAATGCAAAGACGCTGAAAACAAAAAGGTTTTTGATGAACGTCTTGTTTTAAACCTCTCTCTCTCTCTCTCTCTCTCTATATATATATATATATATATATATATATATATATATATTTATTTATTTATTTATTTTTTACTTATATATATATATATATATATATATATATATATATATATATGTAGTTTGCTATACCTTGCACACACACGTAATGTTTTACATTGGTCTTAAACGTCGCAACGAATAAGTTTACGATTTTTAATTGTGACGAAAAAGAAGAAGAAAATCATCATTTTTCACCAGAAAACAATAAATTGTATAGTTCGCACAGTATACAGTTACTAATATCATCAGCAATAAACATATTCCATTCCCAAATACATGCGAATAAATGTGGTTTAGTTGCAAGATAAACAGATAGTGATCGGTGAACAAATACGAATAAATTGCTACCATGAACAATACAATTGTGATTGTTACTTGCATACGTACATCGATATAATCTCGTGCAACAATGCAGTACGAGTGCAGATGAATTCCAATCAATATTTTGT
This sequence comes from Baylisascaris procyonis, assembly GCA_037389465.1. Taxonomy (NCBI): domain Eukaryota; kingdom Metazoa; phylum Nematoda; class Chromadorea; order Rhabditida; family Ascarididae; genus Baylisascaris; species Baylisascaris procyonis. The sequence goes on along the minus strand of JAZARR010000153.1, from coordinate 7,369,223 downwards.
GTAACTATATTTCCTCTTCAAGCTGGAGGCAATAATGTTATGGATGACATAGAAACTCGGCAAATTAGAAAATTTTTTTCAAAGAGCGCATTCGAATATCTCCTGGGAAATTATCGATCAAGTATAATTCTTTTGATTTCAATTAATTCAAGGTTAATCATTTACCATGTTCGTTTGTAAGACGGTTGAAATGAACTAGTATTTTTCGAAACGTCATTTGATTGATGAATCACTGGTTAATTCATTGGATCTGCTTAAAATCTCGGATACTATCCGAAGACCCTAAGGGTATGCACTATTTTCTGAGATGGCTTGAAAGTAACTGACAAAGAGGAGTCGATAATATTGTGGACATTATTTTATGCGATCGCACAGTATGTTTTAGAACTTCAGAAGGATCCCTTTCAGAGATTTGCAAATAAAGTTAATCCCATTGCAAGTTCCAAAGAGTGGTAGATATATAAGTAATGAATGCGCTGTGGGCTTTTTCAATCCCGTGAAATAAGGTTGCATAGCCTCAGAATGAGCTCACGAGTTAAGCTTGTGTATACGACATGGCATTTCAAAGCTCGAAGATGCATCTAACAAGTTGAGATAAGTTTTCAGAAACGAGCAAATCATTAGGTAATGCTCAAATAAGTTTCTTTTCTAATATTTTGAAGGAAATTCTCACAGTTGAGGCAAATAATATCGGCTGTGAAATAAACATAAATATTCAACAAATATGCAAAATGATACAACCCCTCAAGAATAATAACCACGTGTCGTTAAATGCGAATCACATTCATTGCGCTCAATCGGCATTTTTTTTTTTTTTTGAGCGCCATTTCTTTGAAACGATCCCTCCAACTCTGTTGCGCTATTTTTTGGTTGCCACACAATGGAAACTGCGGAAACATTTTACTGAATTGAGATACTATTTGAGAAGCTTTATATAATCAAGCAACTGATACAAATATTTCAGTGCTAATTTTTTGTGAAGCTATGATTGGAAAATAAGTATTTTTTTTCTGTTATATCAACGAAATCACTGCCGAATGATAACTCGAATTTCTATAAGAAATAAAATTTTATTTCACTTACGCATTTCCATAAAGTTCATCGGCGAATATCTTCAACATCTGCCGTTCAAAGTACATTATGAAATTTGACCAGCTCATTATGATCCTCGTTTTTGTAACAAAAAGTATTGGCGTTGATATTAAAATATTTATATTAATTAATAGATAACAGTGTTTGATATGTGGAAAACATTCAAAGCGATAACATACTGAATTTAGCATATAATATACGACCTGCAGTTATGCAAATTTCTGAGCAGTAAATTAGCGGCTAGCCAGACTAAAAAGTTTACCGAAGAGTCCAACAAATTTATATCAAAGAAATTGAAAAATACTTCACTTTTCAAGTACAAGAAGGTTGATACTCGGATCTGCTGCACTCATTTATCGAGTAGAACGGAGCAGTCTTCTGCAACCAGTGTGAGGGAAGAAATGTCCAAAGATATAATGAAATTATAAAGCAACAAAGTGAAATGACCAACGTCCACAACAGTTGATTCCACTGTTACCTTTAGCTTAGAATATTCTTGCAGTAATTCTGGCTTTTGACCTATAACTTTGAAACCGAAGTGAAAAGTCGCAAAATGTACTAAAACTTCCGGCTTCTGGAATCATGGCAGTGACTCGAGTTCAACCCGGATAGTTGGGGTTCGGAATCACGCTGTCGCTACACAATGACTAATACTTGAGCATATTTTGTTCGAAGCAAGGAGTTAAGAAATATGGAGGCTTATTCCACTTTGGAAGGTAGAAGAAGTAAAAAAAAAATATAAACGGATTTTGTGTTTTATGCAAGTCATAGAAATTTATCAAGTTTCATGCTGATGGAAATTTTCGAATGAATCATTTGCGACCGCGAATCGTCTTCGTTACCTAAGAATAATAGCGAATTAGGATACTATGAAACCAAGCTTATGGCTTTAAGATCTATATGCATATGCTTAATAATAAAAAAAAAGTCAGCAAGATGAACATGAAGAAATTGCAAAAGCCTTTACACTATGAATAAATTTCCACGTTTACTAATCATTGCACCCATAGCATCTATTGTTCAAAGGTGAAATTGTGATGATTTTGCTCAGAGAAAATATATTCGATAATTTGTTGTAACATAAACTACTGATAATGTTTCAATATTTGATTAAGTTTCATTTGTTGAGTGATATCTACGATCACTGATACGCATATTTTCATTACATAATAATACTTTGCAGTGGACGTTTCTGCAGATAGTATTGCATAAAATCTTTATAACTTTTAATGCTCTTCAAGATATTTGCAAAGAAATGTCCTCTTCGAAATGCTCTCATGAGTATACTTTTATGACTTTGTGATGCCTTTCAAATGTCATCTTTCCGAATTTCTTTTCAGTTTTGTAAAATTTTCAACAAATTCTCTCAAATTGAAGTTCAATTGATGAATTGGAATAATTTAGTTTGCTTCAGGAGCTTTATGAATCATTTTTTGGCTTCCTCATAAGATTCATCGAATCATTAACTCTCAACTAGTCAGTAAATTCTTCAAACAGAAGAAAAAAACCCGATAAACACGCATTGCAATCGTACTGCTCAATGAGCGCAACAATGTTTTTCATGTGGTGACTAATGAATGATTGCATTATTTCTCATTTCGCATAGTAGAAAAAACCAACAAATAGTTCTTTTTTTTCCTTTTATGGCCGAACAAATAGACTGATCAAAAAAAAAATAATGGAAAAACACTCATTACCCATAGTCTCCAATGTAATGAAATACAATAATGGTCAGTGCCGAAATTTCTGAACAGCAAATATGTCATTAGAGTTTTTCCAAGGATATAATATGAAAAACAATTGCAAAATGAAAAAAAAGCCTTCTGAAGAAGACAATCTTTTATGAAAGAGTGAAGAAAGAGAATAGTAGAACAAACTTCTTAGAAGCAAAAAAAAAAAAAAAAAAAACAGCAACGGTGATATTGAGCAAAGAAAGTGAAAAAAGATTTCATAACGGTTGACGAGAAGAAAAAAATTTTGGAAAATCGAAGGGAATGTTTAGTGATGAAAATAATTTTAGTGCAATTCCAAGGCATCTAAATATTTCGTTCATTCAATATAAACTATGAGTTAAACAATACCTGCAAATTGTCAATATATAGTTATGCACATCAATACACCGTTCACTAATGATAGTACGGTAGAGTGAATTGTGGCTGGATGTTGTGATACAATCGAGACATCTAACATTCAAAAGTGGAGGACTCTTAAGGAGCAGGCAAGAATGTCAATCATTTATTATACAATATGTAACGCAATTATGGCCGACGTTGGAGATGCGAAAATGGAATTCGTTTGCATGAGGTAAGAACAAATCCTCGGAAGGAATGTGGTCGGTTGGGAAATAAATAGAGGGACATGAAGGGGATGAGGGAGGGAGGAGAGGAGGACGGGAGTTGACAAATGTTGCGTTACCCTCTTTTTATTATCACAACGACGCCGACCTCGATTAGCATAATCGCCTATATACATTTATTTCAGTAAACATGATTAATTGCATAAACAGAGCAATAGAACACATGAGCGATAGATCAACTGTTTTCGGGCAGAGCAGAGAAACAATGACCATAAGACAGATCAAACTCTCTACAAATTCCTTGATGCAAGGGTCGGTGCGTATAAAAGGAGAGCGAATCCGCTTATAGGAAGCAGTGTGCTTCTAGATGCCTGCGTGAGGTGTCGTTTTAAGGAGGGACTTCGGGCCTTGGCGATTTGCAGTCGAACTGAGGAGTGCTTGTGCTCGTTGGCGTGGAGGTGACACCATTCATGCGAGGGCTCTGTCGGAGCCACAGCCTCCCGTCCCCCTGCCCCTTCTTTCTGCCGTCGTGTTATCCCCTCCATCGTTACTACTGTTGGATTTTCACGGCTTAACACAAAATCTTAGCCTCTTGTCTTGTTGTCAACTCACACAGCATCTCGTCATGCCTCGAAGTAGAAAGGATTTGCGGATCCTTCAGGGGAAATTAAGCATGGGGACCAAAACAGGGACCCAACATACTTACAACTATTGCTGATTATTTGATATCGCAGGAATGCGGTGCAAAAAAAGAAGAAATTTGCAGAATGGAACTGAAGACGAACGTAACACGTGACTGAAAATTTACAAAAAATAGTGGAAGGTTTTCGAGAAAAAAAAACATGACCAAAGCGCTGAAGATAGTTCCCTATCCCGTCGTTCTTTATGCACATCAACAGCGGTGACTTTTCAAATGCCTATAATTCATTTATATTCGAATGCTAAAAAAAAAAAAATGATATGGTAGCTATCGAAAAACAATAAACTAAGCGTAGCAATACTCATTTCCCACAAAATAGTAGTGTTGAATGAGTTCATTTCCTGTGAATATTATAGGTGATTGCCTCGGATATTTGCATATGTTAACTCAGCTGCAATAATGCCCAATTATGCTATCGATTCAATAGTGCCGAAATCATGGAGTCTGTGTTGGTGAAGTAACTAAGAGATGAACACGACAGAAATTTTGCGAGAAATAATATGACGCTATGCGTGCAAATAGATGACGCTATAATATTTTTAAGGATAAAAGGAGATGGATGAAAAGACGAGAAGAAATAATAATTGGAAATAGGCGATATAAAGAAAACAACGAGATTGTTTCACTCCTAAAGCACCGGTTACGTCTCTACAGCAAACGCACTGAAAATCCTCAAAATTTCCGATGAAACAAAAAAAAAGAAACTCATTAAATCAACTTGGAAATATGCTTAAAATTTTTATGAGTGGAAAAAAAAAGTTTTAGTCACAATTGAGATAAGGCGTTGTTTTTTTTTTGACACGTATTCCAATAACAATAATAATCTTCATATAGAAATTTTATACAACATAAATACAATAGAATGTAGGAAATATTTTATATCTAAAAAATAGTGCAATGAACATACAAATGTTATTTGGCGAAAAAACGCTGCATAATATGAGCAAGCGTTAATAAGTTTCCACGAAATCGTTATCAATAAAAATTCTCGCATCTCATTTCGAAATTCTATTCTTTTTGCAGTAATATCTCCCAAATTCTGGCATTTTCAAAAGAATAGACAATGCTTTGCAAGCATCCTCTTGGAGCTTCACATGCTGACTAGATGAGTTCATAGTTTCAGGAAAAGAAACCGATAAAAGTTACGCTTTATTTAAAAAAAAAAATGAAATTGTTCAAATTGGAAAACCGTCATTCTCTTAATTTAACAACGACCAAATAAAACTTGTATGACAAAATTGGCTTATAAAGCCGAATAAAATGCAGTGAAAGTGGTAAAGATAGATATGATGTTTGTATTTAATAGATCAAACTTTAATATGGACAAGAATATGGAGACTAAGAAATAAGAGTAAAGCTGTGGCCATTAGTAATGTGGATGCGACATGAATGTAGAGATCTGCACTCAGTAGGAAGTGCGATGTGTTGATCGACGAGCGGCCAATAGCTTACGACTCGTTATCGGCTTATTGGTTGTGATCTTCTTCTGCTTGAAATCATAGAGACGACGACAAAAGTATACCTACAACACTTGTTCTTAAGACCTCATTATGTCACAGTGAGAAAAATCTTGGAAATAATTTAATTTGTATGATATGAGAAGAAATACTTGATTTAAGGCAGGAACTGAGAGGAGAGCGCAAATAAAGAAAATTGTTTAATTGCATAAACCTCAGCGTGTGCTATTTTTCCATTCATGATGTCAGTTAACACCTTTGTTCAGAATCTAACATGGATGAAAAGATAAAAATGTTTTGATAAACTCGTCCCGAACAACAATGTTTTTAACTATTGAATAGAAGGAAATAACGTTTGGGTGAAGGTCGAAAAGCTTATCAACGTTTATCAACACTGACATACAAGAGTGACAATGTGGAAGCTCCTTTTTGCAGCATTTAAATTATTCACACATAGTGCAACCAACATGACCACAACGAAAACAACCGATGCGATTTGATGCGAATCATTAAAAAGTATACTTCATAGAACGAATTAAGGCATCAATAAAACAATGTGAAAATATAATTGCGAGTAAATTTATGACAGTCAAAAGCTTCATTTCTATGATGATTTCAACGCCCCACCCTACCTACTCCCCCATTTTTCTCCTTCAAATCAAATCACCAATACTTCCGAAAGCGCTTAATTTAATAAAGTTGCACGTATTGATAGATACAACTGATCACTTCGTTGAATGAACGTTAAAATCATGCGGTGATAGAAGCAAAGAGACGACGCTTACCAATTCGACTGGAGTGTCTTCACAAGGCAACAGAGTACGCCTCGGGTAACCATTCTCACCTCGTGACCATACCTCGTCCTCTTCCCTCGGGCGTTGTGCCCTTGGTAATGCGTCAATCTTGTTTTCTGCCATGTAACTGCAATAGTTCTTCAACTGATCAAACTGCATTTTTTGGGGGCATTACAGTACGTAATAACGATTGAACAATAGAAAAGACCTAAGCTTCTAGATCGATAACCTGAATTAGACCGTAATAATGAGCCGATATATATATATATATATATATATATATATATATATATATATATATATATATATATATATATATATATATATATATATATATATATATATATATATATATATATATATATATATATATATATATATATATATATGAAATTATGTTCCCTGTGACGTTTAGAACATAAAATACAATCGGATTACTGTGACAGATGTGACAAGTGAGTGATCAAACGAAATTTAAACAGAGGGAAGAAAAATAAATGATTAATGTATGATATCCCTATTAGCACCATAATGCTTACCGAGCGAATTCATTGAAAGTGATAACGAAAATGATCTCCTCGATCGTGTCCAATGGTACGACGTCAATATGACGTGAAGCGAATAGCTCCTTATCAGCGATTGGTGGACTAACCGTCGCTGGATCTGTTTCAATTTGTTCCGCATTGTAGTACCACAAAACAGATGCCATTAGATTGCCTAGAAATAGTAGCTTTTTCTAATATTATATGCGGGAAATTTTTTTTTTTTTGCTTAGCAAAGATCGCTCACTGCGTAAACTTCAGCCTACTTAATTGTTCACATATTTCAGCTCGAGTTCTATTGTATCAATGCGAATGTATCAATAGCGAGGCTCATTCTGAATGCGGATCCCATTGTTCATCCTCTTCTGCTTAAGAAACTAACGTTTTAGGAGCTTTTCAGTTTCCCTTTTTCTCACAAGCTACGATCAATACAACAGTCAATGATTCCGTGGAATCGCTACTAGACGCATTCCCACTTTTTGAAACGTTACCAAAATTCTAATCCATCATCACTCTTAATTTCTTTAATGGCTCATTTTCTTTCACTGTTTTTTGTGTGTGCCTATTTCAGAAGTGAAACAATTATACAAATCGTTCTATGTTAATGCGCTTAATCGAAAATGAAGCATAATTCTAGCAGTAAAAAATTTCAAAAATATTTCTTCGCAAAATTGCAATTATATCCTCTCTATTGGCTTAGCGGAAATGAATTTTCTGCCTATTATTGAAATTGTAGAACAATAATATAACACATTTAACTGTTAAATACTCATTAATTTCAAAATTAACCTATAAAGTGTGCGTAGATTTATGATGCAAATAATATATCTTCAACTATCTAATCTAATTCGTAACGAATTGAAAATACTTCGAAATATAGCCACTGAATGAGGAAACTATAAAATGATTTGCCTATTATAGTGAAAATAACGAATGTGACACAATTAAATGCAAAAAAATATTTGAAAAAGAATTCCAAACGAATATATTTATCATTCATACTCGGCCAACTATAATAATTACTTATTGATTTTTTGCTTTAATGAAACGCATCGCATTCGATTAAAGCATGAACTTAAAATGCGTAATTATGATAATAAAAGCGTGTTGCAAAAGCTAGCACTTCGACTATAAAGCGGAAGTATTGGTGCGATGCATTACATCTTCTAGGATAATTATGCAATACGATATAATAGTGCGAATATTTGCAGTGCAAATTCAATGACGAGACAATGAACATAATAGCGTCTTCACGATAGTTGCAATGCGCACCTGTGTCATCGTCGAGGAATATACGTGTAACTATACCATAATTGCATGTTCCATCCAGTGCTTTAACGACAACCGAATCACGAACATGAAGTGTTTCCGGTTCGCGAACATGGCGCACCGCTTTGTAGCATACTCTCTTTGTTGGTAATGCATCATTCTGCAAATGTTTCCTAGCATATATCTATATCAACAATTCAAACATGAAAACGTGAGAAAAAAGTTTCAATAAGTGTAAGAGACACATAAAAATGCACGGAATTTATTAATTTTCGAGAAAAATATGAAAATGTAAAAATTCGTTTCGGAAATAATATTTACTGCAACATTTTAGTTGTTTCCCACGGTAGAAAAACTCTCTAATTCGATCACACCATTTGGCCATTTTCAGAGGTACTATCGCGATTCTCTGTTGGCTTTCATTAACCACCTCAATATAAGAAACAAATGCAGCACTTACCCTGAACAATCGATGCAACAGATGAAGAATGCAACTGCACTCTCTCAAAAAAAAAAAAAAAAAAACAAAAAAACAAAAAAAAGTACCCGAATGATGTGGAAATTTCATTCGCAGAAATCTTTGCAGTGAATAATGTTCACGTGTGCGAGCAAAGACTAAGGCAATCTTAGCGACCACTAACTGACTCATTTAAGCATGTTCCCCAAGAAAAAAGGCAATCCATGGATGCAGCAAGAGATACAAATAGAAGCGTTTAGTATAAACTACATGAAATGGACTAACTATAGACTATAATGCACAGTATACCACGAAATGGATTACAATGCACAGTATATTACCATTAGATGTACTCAGTAAACGTTTCCGCTCTATGCAGCTCACAATTGATTCAACTGAGAAGGATAAATCAAGTCCGAGCAAATGTGCAATGAGGCAACTGAAGTTGATTCAGATGAAACAACAAAAGCGTTCAGTTAGCGACAGAACGAATATGCTAATTTTATCTGCGAGAATCCATCTGATATATCACCAGAATCGCAGAACTACTCACATTGAAGTAGACATGTTGCCTAGATCCACTGCAGACTGGTTTCCAATTGGAGATAACGATCTTTGTTCGCCGCCTCTTTCTCCCTCTCGAACGTTGTGATCCGCAACTCGACGCACTTGAGATGCTGCTTAGACCGCTTGACGATGGTGCACATAGACCATTAACATCGTCGTTTATGCTCACTTCTATTGGCTCATAATGGACTCCAGTTGATGATAACTAAAAAAACAATCATTTTCCATTAGCACTTTGAATAGTATAGGTTCATTTTTGTATTTAATAGAGTATTAATGAAAAAATATTGATGCAGTAACTTTTAAAGTAAAATGAAGAGCTAAAAATGATAGAATAAATAAGGAGAAATGATGAAATAATTTATTTCAAATGCTATAAAAATTCAAACTATTCCAGCTGCTTTGAACTAACCAACGAAATACAAATGTAATGAATATCGGCAAAGAGAGATTTTCATCAGCTGTTTTTTTTTCAATTTTCGAAGGAAGAAATTATGACTTGCTTTTAATGAACAAGTGGCGAGCTGCCCCCCCCCCCCTCCATACCTCGTTAAATTTTCCACAGAAAAGATGAGGTGATGAAAGAGTGCATTAGGGGTGTTGACGTGCTTTTATTTTGTGATCACATGACCGGCTTCCAGCAACTCTTCTTGTAAACAACTTTTCTAGTGAATAATTCTGAGCACATTCTGTGGAAAAGTCTGACAAGGAAGCATAAACTCTCTTGTAATCTAGGCCATTAAATTAACCGTAGGCGAAAAACGTTGCTCTTCCTCAATCCGAATGGTTGCAAAATAAGTTTATATTTCTTGCGACTAGAATCGAAACGGACAGAGCAACGTGAGAACAAGCGAGATATGATGTATATTCTAGTCGTTAGATTTCACAGCTACAGCTTCAATGGCATCCGAATACGAATGGGCGGACAGATACACACACACAACACAGAGGTGAACAAGCATATATATATATATATATATATATATATATATATATATATATATATATATATACGAACGAAATTGTTAGTTTGTTATGAATTCCACATATAAATTTATACATGAAGATTTACAATCCCACTTCTGTGCGGTATTGAGTGTAAAGGTACTATGCGTATCATTATGCCATCTTTAACATGCGCTGAATCAAAACATCGATTGAGAATACATTTTTATGAGCGTAAATGGGCCGTTTGTGAAAAAAAAAAAAATTGCCCCTTTACCATTGGAAATATCATAGTAAAACAAGTGAAATATAATTGCATTACATTCATATTGAGCAATCGTTTATACTTATTAAAAGTTTTTATGTTACTGCAGGTTGTTTATTTGCTGTCCGTCAAAAAGCGAATAAAAGATAAAAAGAAATGTGCTACGACAATGGACTTTCTTGTTAGATATGATACCTGCTACGAGTTGAAGTTTGTTAGCCAATTACTTATAAGAATTATTCAGATTGCTTTGCAATATTTTTGTTCCAACAAACCTCAGTCTCCTTCTTTGGAGTCTTCTTTAGTTGCCTAGCACGAGTCTGAGAGCTGCGTTTGCGTGGAGTACTAGTAGTTTTGCATTTGGAAGTGGTCTTAGTCTCTGAAGCTTTTTTAGCAGCGCCGTTTTTTGAATTTTTGGTGAGAGCGATTGTTGACGATCTAAGTACACGTTTTGGCATATCCTCCTCTTCAAGTCGCCTCAAGAAATCGGGATCAAGTGACGGCGTAAGCGGTGTTGCTGGTCGATTCTCAATCGACTCCAAACAAGGCAACGCGTCCATATCATCAACATTTTCATTTGCATCGTCTCGGCACGTTTTCTCAATTGTTTTGTTGGGATATATTTCGCTTAGAGATGGAGGATCAGCGACCATCAGAAGGGAAACTGCTTCCGGGGTATCACTATGCGGGGCTTCGTTATTCACGGCAGACACGTCGGACGGTGAAGGTGGATGGATGATCTCTTCCTGCAAAAGAATGCCCAATAGCCAAAAGATTTCAGCAAGCTATTTCCAGCATTATCTTCGATAAGTGTCACACACTTAGAAGTACTTCCGAAGTATACAGAAACTTCTATCGGTTTATTCAACGATCGTTTGTAACGGCTTGTGAAAATATTGTCGTGGTGTAATCTCGATGAACTCCTCAGGGTCCAGTAGGATGCATTTACATATGTGGGCATTTTGCACGTCGAAACCACGATAACGTTTACGGTTCTGAGGAAAAAATATAAGGCATTAAGGCAAACATATGCTGCAGGAGAACAAAAAGGCATTTAAAGTGATACGTCTACTCTTGAAAGTTGAAAAATTTCATGCCGTCAGCTCTTCGATATAGTGGATAGAAGCAACTTCTTTTAGAAGAAGCTACCAAGTGAGATTTGAGAATAGTTACAGCGTCCTATACTCAATTTGTAGTGATGTCTCACAAGTGGATGTCTTGAATACAATTTTTTTCCTCGCGTATATACGCTCGTGCTGATATGACTCGTTGCTGACAATTTCAAAATTTATCATCCATTGCGTGGTTGTATTAATCGCTTCCACATTTTGCGAAGTGACTTTGCTAAGTTCGTTAATTAACGTTTTCTTAGGTTCTTTTTGATGATTTTCGTGATCTGGTGTTACCATATCGGTCTTGAAGTTCACTAAACGTTGCAAAGTAAGAGTGTTGTCGAAAAGTCGAAAATTTCGACTCATGCTTTTTGCGTTTTATAGCATAGATGTAATGAATGTAATCCAAGTTTCTTCATTACCTCATTGCCTATCCATTTCCGAATGTTGCACACCTATAGGTTTCTTTATCTAGTTTCTGATAAGCTTATTAGAGAATTTACATAGATGTTTTCTCGCATTGTTTTTTTTTTTTTTTTGCAAAGTTTACCGTAGTCAATAGCAGCTAAATTATACTACTATGCTAAAAACTTTTTGGAATTATTGTAATAACGCAGGCTCAAGTTTAATGGAAATATTTGAGTCAGTCCCTCCCTTTAGTCGGCGTTGGCATCAATTTCAGCTCATCTATAAACTTTGCAGCATAAATAATGTTCTACGTAATATCCCTTTTTGTGTTGTACAAATCCGGAAGGTGCCTCCTGGCGATTTCGCCGCGTACCCAATTCTTCAGGTTTTAAAATGCGGCTGAAATCTCTGCTGACATTCTTATTCGCATAATTTTCATGCCTTGCAACTTTGAAACATTGAAATGAAAGTAGATACACAAGCGATGATAGCAATTTGGGTGCTGGATGAATGACATGTTAGACAAGAAGCAAGACTCATCGAGATGGGAAGATCCCCAAGAATCTCAATAGCCTCAAAATCGAACAATTTCCTTTATTTAAGCAATTAATGAACTGTCGGAGGTGACGCAAAAATTAGCGCAAATTTGTTGGTAATTAAGAATGCATTCTTGGTTCCTGATTTCTTATTCACTTTGCTACAAATATTTGTAACAAAAGTAATAAGATTTAAAAATCCGATAAACATTCACTTACATCAAGCGGCTAATGCAATTAATACAAATGCCCATGTTCAAAACAAATGCAGTGAATCGATAATTGATTTACGATGAAAATGTAACTATGTGGTATTGTGGTTGTGCCTTAAAGCGACCGCTGACACTGCGGTTGTGCCCTAAATCGATCACATCCTTTCTTCAATTTCATACTTCAATGATCAGCAAAGTTATGCTGACCGAAAAAGATCGTTGAAAAAACCGATAGAATTTATTGGCTGTTCGAATATTAACATGGCTTATTCCAGAAACAATTCCGAAATAGCTTTCAATCGAATTATTGGCTGAATGGTTATTGGCTCATTCGCCGCGGAAAAAAAAACATTTTTTTTTTGTCAATACGGTTAAACAGGGATTCCGTCGTGGATTTCGCTCAGTGGGCAAGATAGTGGGCGAGTTTTTTGTTGCTCTAGGGCAAGTATGAATGCTAGCAATGGCCCTGCACAGCACTAAAAATTAAGACCCCCTTAAAGCGCAAATGAATTAATAAAATGAAGGAGACGTTCATATGGGAGTGCTATATAGCGAGCGCGGTATAATATTTTCGAACGGTTATATCTCAAGTGCTGCCCCATATAATGGAATAAATGAATTCCCGATGGGAGGTCTTCTCAATTTGAAGCTGCCAAGATCTATGATTACTCTCTCCTACGACGGATAAAAGGTGTTACAGATAAGAACATAAGGCAGGAAGTTGTTGTTTCAGTTCACAGTGAGGTTGTAAGTAGATTAAAGTGCATTGCTAGATTAGGCCCTTGAAATGCCCCGGGCCATATTACAAAACAATTTCCTTTAGTCAGCAGTTATGTTAACTTCATCCAATGTTTTCTTGAGGTTGTTTACACTGCCGACCAGCAGCAGATCTTTCACTCACACGGTAGCAGCTTTCGCTTCATAAAGGCTTCAAAATCACCAATACTTGCAAGGGCATTTTTGTTCTTTCAATTTCAAAAATGTACGTCCCATATATCCAAAAATTTTAAGCCCCCAAATGTCTGCAAAAATTCTTGTGAAGCACAATATTCACAACGTCCAGAAATTGTGCATCATTTCGTTATGCTATGAGAAACTTTGCTAAGATTTATTGCACTATTAAAAGCGCTCTTAAAATCACCGTTTTCGGCGAAGGTGATTTAGGATGAGTTGATGTTTTAATTGATTCATTGTCGATGTTCGTTGAAATAACCGTCGGACTGGAATGAATTTCATTGTCCACGTCCAATTTTTGCTCTTTCGATGCGCACATACGTGCCAAAATATCATCAATACGAAACATATGGCGCTTTCGCATATTTGTCTGCAAAACGCATTTACGAGAGATTATTTTAAACAGACGCTACAATGAAAGATCTACGGGTATCAAATTACCACAAGTTTTACATATTCCTCTATGATTCTTTAAAGTACTATAAGCATTTCGTGGAATTACTACTTTAACGATTAACGAGTATGTGCGCTTCAACGAAGTGCCTTCGAACATTGAGAACTGTTATAACGAATGAAAACAAACAAACAAACAAACAAATTCAAGGCGTATATCACGTTCAAGTGCGTTAAGAGAGCGACATAGTAAATGCCTCATCTATTAGAAGTGTGCGGAGGTGAGTGCATTCAAGACCTGCGTATCGAAAATTTCCGCGCCACGCCATTTCCGCCAGGATACACTATGTTATATCGGCACATCACCTTCTCCTCTTTCCCCCATCCCCTTCCGAATCACTAGAATCGAACAACTTCTCCATTCAGCGATGTAGGTTGCTGACTCCACCAAAACTTGTACCTCAATTATTCTTCTCTTTCGGCGTAGGAGAGGAAGAGGAAGACAAAATAGAACGGTGGGATTTAGCAAAAACAATACGCAAATTTGCCTTCCCTAACGTCGTTGAAAATGTCAAATTGCAAGCGCAGCCATTTATGAAAAAGGTATGTCGAATAAATATAACTGATAAATCTCACTAACTCTTCTTGTGAGACTTTGATGACGACATGAAATTATAAGCTGATTGAGGAGCAAAGGAAAATAAAGTACGTGACAAAAGAAGATAGAGGAAATACATTGCGGCGTGATATGTTTATGAACTATCATAACGAAATCATTTACCTGTAATTGTTAGCACTTTAGATGTGAAAGAATCTATTTTCAATCATAGTTTCATGCAATCAAAGGAAGAAATTTGAGTGGATAATTGCACTTTATAAACATATTCAATGATATTATTGGATAGTGGCAATTTTAGAGTTCAAGATAACGTCACTGTTAATGAATCTAAAGGTGGTACTTGTCGTCGAATAAAGGGAACGCAATAAAAGGAATGTAACTTTTGTGGACATTGTGCAAATAATTGATATCTTTATGGAATGTCTCAACCATTCGCAATGACGAATTTATTGGCAAATGCCTGAAGATGGGTATATAGGAGATGATGATGTGTTGAACGATGTAATGGTGGTCGAATATTAACAATCAATTTGGAAGCAGCGGGCAATGAGGTGTCTCTATCAACTATAACTTCAACACTCAAAGATGAGTTTTGATTGTTCTTTAAGCATTATATAGAATTTCAATGAAAATATACAGCGAAATCATTTGAAATTCCAATCGCCTTTTCTAGATTGCTTCTATCAGTTGAGTGCTATCGTAATGGAGGAATATAAAGAACACTTCAGGCTAAACTTCGGAAACAGTCGAAGGAAATTTTGGGTGTTGTGAGGTGGGAGAAGGATGAAGGAAGGGAGGAGAGGAAGGATTGAGACCAAGCTCATCACTCCCTTTTTATCGAAAACGTAACGCATATTATCTGTTTGCTTGCAAAACCAAACATTGAGAATAGAAAATTTAGGGAAGAGTGTAACTCGTTTGTCGTTATTTCTGTAAACCTCGGGAAAGGCATTCCAATGGGACAGTTTTAAAAAAAGTATTATAAAAGGGCTTCAATTTCACAAAATTAGTGAAAAAGGACGTCACGGAAAGAAAGTGATATGCGTTTGTCCGCTTATGAAAGCGAAATATGACGAATGACCGTTGTAGAGAAACGACCATGAACTCAAATATTTTTATTGTTTGAGGTTTTGAAAAAGAAAGAGTAAACGACCCATTTTGGTGATGAATCTGACAACTTATCACAGGAACATTGCAAAATGTTATCTCATTTCAGACGACTATATAATAATCACCATAAAATTTATGGCTTTAATATTTCAAAACTACGTTCTAAAGTATTAGATGATCTAGAGAAAAACTTTCATACCGCCTTTAAAATTAATGCCAACGCTAAAAATTTTCAAATCTGTTATCTAGTTTGCTAATGACAATGAAATAAACTTATGTTTTTCTTTAAAAATGAAAGATGCAGAAATATAAAATGCAATTTTGCAAAAAATAAAGAAAAAAAAATGCAGAAATGCGGATGCAAAAAGCATAAAGTTCAGAGATATTAGAAAAATATTTTTGAATTATTCAACAGTGATTCAAAAATCTTAACGCAGCATATATAGATGAATGTATGTCATATTTAGGAATGTAATTATAATTACCACCATATTCATCTGGGTCTATACTAACGTTGTGCACATAAAGGACTTTACGTCAGTATTATCTCAGTATAACACTCTTGCCATTTTTTATCTACGAATCGTATTTCATTTATAAAAGTTTCAAAAATTGCAATTAATGGAGAGGTACTTGTCAACTCCCAAGAGAGAACATCAAACAACGTAGCAATTTAGATGTGTCATTGTTAACGTTAATGAACTAAGAGTATAACAAATGAATGCAAATGCATGCAGAATAAAATAATATAAACGAATGAATTACCGTGTTTTGATTGCAAGATGGTGTTCTATTAATTAGAGCCTCTAGCGCGAAACTCTTCTTTGGATTAACTTGTGGATATATCGGTTGTCGATCCATTGGATTTGTTACCGCGTGGTTTACACCACCAGTATTTGGAATGCATAATATTGGTGCTCTGGAAATTGATTTTAAAAAAAAAATTTTTTTTTTGAAGAAAAAATATGATTTTAGTGGCTTGAGTTAGATTTCAGAGATAGAATCTTTTAGAAGATACTGAATCTGCCTAAGGAATCGCTTACATGATGGCTGGCCACCGCAACGTTGGTAGTACTCATTTTTGTTTGTTCCTTCACATATTCAAAATTTTTTGGCTTTTCTACATGTATGACTGTGAGGTTTGCGAAAGTTTGCTTATGACGCTCACAACGGGTGCGCCATAGCTAATTTCTGAGAAAAATAACCCCATTTTATCTATAGGGGCCTTAGAGGACGTATGTGTATACAAAGGTGACCTGGTAGAAATGCGATGGAAAAAAGACATTAGCCTAGAAATTATAGCAGCCAATGCTAAGGTCCAGGGATAGCGCAGATGGAAAGCAATATAACTATCCCTCTGGAATTGCTTGAGAAAAAAAATTCTACAATTTCAACCGATTTTTGGATGATTGCCCCGACCTGCCTGGGTAGCTCAAGAAATAAATTAGTTCGTTTTTCGTCTTCAAATCCTCTCCCCAGCTTTCGATTGCGAATCATGACTCCGACACCTTTATGTGCTCAATAGTTCAGCCCTCATTAAAGGAAATGATGTATATGTCGAATTTCATTTTCAAATGAAACTAAACATATCACTACACTCAATGCTGATCTCCGTAGAAAGCTGTCATAACTATTTTAATAGATGGTACCTGGTAAGTACCGGTGGTACTTCCTCCTTAGCATCCTTTTCACCGCAGAGCGATATGTTCTCATATGAATCGCTCTGTCGGTCGAGGGTGGGAATATCATTTGGTGAGACGCCAACACACGGCGAAGACATCGAGCTGATCAGCATCGGAATCCACCGGCGGGTCTCGATCTCTGCGGAGAAATTCTCCTCTTTAACTATCCCTTCTATCCTGAAAGAAGAAAAAATTTTAGTGAAATATTTGGTTGCCAACTGCCAACAGAAACGTATCACAACATAAAACATGTAGAATGTAAATAAGAAAGTCAGCGAGCAGTCGAAACGCCGGTGAACACAATCGATGTTTCATGCATCATACCTCTATGGCCAAGGGTGTACAACAGTGAGAGAGGGAGGTGGGTATTATATTCATGAAGATATCACAACATCTCACAAAAGATGAGCAGGACATATATGTAGAATGCAACCACTAGAATCACCATATTTTTGCATGCTTAGCGATCTCACCGATGAATCGTGGACAGTCACAAATTAAATCAATGGATAATGATATTTAGACGAGAGCTCAAAACCTGCGCAAAAGTAATGCTCGAAAACAGATAAAAATGATGCATTTATACCACCGTACTTTACACAAGGCTCGGAATTAAACGATAAACAAGCAAAGCAAGTTGAATAGATATCGTTTCGCGACATATATTGTGCATTAAAGTGCGTGTAATATTACTGTTGCTGAATAAGCCTTGAACGAGCTCAGTTGAAAATTCATCAACATTTGCCAAAATTTATAAGTATAAAAAATATATCGGCGCACGAAGATATAATTATTGTTCACACATGAGAACGATTAGTTAAGAGGAAGTTTGTCTGCTTGTTTTTGTTTATAAAACTGGGTTTTTTTTTTCACGGAGGTAAGTGTCGGTTGCTTCTCAATTTTTGCTCATCGAAGCAGAAAGTCACTCATGCGTTACTTAGTGTATATTATGCATGAGTGGTTGAGAAAAAAAAAACGATGATCAATGGAAAATTCGTTCATGTCACAAATGATGAAAACAAGAAACGATGAAAGCATCATAAATTAAAGCAATGAAACATCGAAACATTCAGAGAATCAACGTTGGTGATTGATCAATATCCAAGGGAAAGGAGAGAATATAGAATGCTGAAAATAACTAAACTATCGAGTCTCGATGAAGAGAAGATTCAACTCGAAAGTTGAAAAAAAGCGGATATCTATATCAAATGGTCAGCTCTTCGAGAAGAAAACATCCCGTCGATAAACAGAAACGAGAAGAAAAGTGTGAATAAAAATGACACGAATGTTTAAATGAAGTAAATAAAAATAGTAACCAAACAAAACGGATATCCGTTTGTTTATATCGACTTCGAAGATTTCTATTATATGGGCAAAGTGCTTCGTCGGAAATAGAGGAGAGTACTCAATTCATGTGTAGAAATGAGAATGCGAATGGAATTGCATAGATGGACGTTTGAATAGAGATCTCTACACTTTTACAATAAGAGATTTGCGATGAAAATGTCTAGGATTGTCGCTGAAATATGTGGGCAACATCATTTACGTAAGTCCTTTATTAAAGCGGCGAACATCCTCAACGTTACAGGAGACGATTAAAATGAAATTTGGCACTTAAATTATACCGTTCTACATAGTTTGCCGATATCTATCAAAGCTTCCAGCAACAAACAGATTAGTGAGAAAACACGTCAATATCTTAACGCATATGCATTTTTTTTTCAAACTTCCCTATTTTATGAAGGACTTCAGTGCTCCTTAAGCAGCACTGATCTGAAGTCGATTAGCTGGAGACTAGTTAAAAAAAAAGGAAGCTGCGTTCCTAGAAAATGAGGCAAATCTTAAAGCACAAATTTACAATTCATCAACTACTCTAAAAATTCACAACGGTTATCTGATTGCTTCATATGTTGAAATAACTAATGCATATACAGGACAATCGGCTAGCCACTCTATTTGCTCAGCAGTTCGAATACGTGATGAAAATAGCAACTGAAATGAGAGAATATGAGAAAATGAATAAAATGCTTAAAAATAGCTCAACAAATGCGTACTACGCAATAAATATACGAAAAAAAACAAATAAATAGTACAAGTAGTATAGTAATCTGGCTAGTACATCACTGAAAAAAATTGTATGCACTAGAATTCTAAAAAAGATACTAGTTAGTTTAACGAATCTGAAAAATATAGAAAACTTCCATCACTTATACCCATACACTTGCTCGACATCAACAACAGTCTTATATAATCCTTCTGAAGTAAAACTGTTGTGATGTGGCAGAAGAACCGAAAAAAAAACAATATGTGCAATGATTGCACAATGTACGCTATAAGCGATAGGCTCTGTAAACAACGTTCAGTAAGGTAAAAAAAAACAACAAAGAAATTCGAAGAACGCGATCTTTACGTTATATCACAACGTCAATGAATGCTAAAACTGAATATGTAGTATATTTTTTGATCAGTGTATAATGCTGATCATGACAACAGTAAAACCTTCACAGCCAACTGCACAATTCCCTTGGGCATTAAAGGTGTTAAAGAAATATTCGAGCCAAACTAGTCGAATTTGAACAGCAAAATTAATCGAGTAGTCCAATCATTTTTGCATATTGGTATTTTATCACCAACAATTTTCTCTTTAACCTCAATATTTTCTCTGTGATTTTATTTCCTAAAAAAATCAGCTACTAATTGATGAAACATTTCTAAAAAGTTGATACAGAAATAGTCGTTATTTTTTTCAACGTAAAAAATGATTTCCGAATGCAAGCGCATTTCTTTCTCGTCAATAAATATATGAAACGTCGAAATATTCTCCTAAGGAGTATGAAAAAAACCCCATAAGTCGTCAAAGACCTAATTCATTTAAGCACTAGGATGAATATGTTAGCCGTATTGTAAACAGCTTACAGAACAACGACTTTTGATTGAATAACATTAAAAAATTCTTCAAAAACTTATAAATATTTCAGCCAGAAAAGTGATATTTTCACATCAAAATTCTTGAATTTAATTAAACATGTTGACGAATATTGCAGTGACGTTGATTGAAAACGTTTTGTAAATAAAGAAAAAAAAACGCTTTCTCCACTATTGCAAAACATAAGACCATCATATATGCAAATGAATGAAATATTAATAATTTTCTAGTTCAAGTGATGAGAGCACATACCATCAGAGGCAAACTAATCACATAAACTAAATTCATTTATCTACTATTGAGTAATCAAAATTTACACTCAAATAAATGAGGATGAAATTAAGCAAAATACAAAATTATTTCATAGCGCATTACTTTTAAGTATTTCTATACTTACAGAGAAAATTTTACTTTTTAATCGTAATATGATAGTCGCTTTTTATCTAAACTATTTCATTGTTCTGCTATTGTTTATTAATATTTTAGAGAAATTATATTTCCTTTTAAATTCTCATTCTTTTTCTTATTTTTTTAATCAAAATACAAATTTTTGAAGTTAGATTCTATTTTAGAGATAATTATAGAGTGCTTCCTAATCGAGAATATTACCTGTGATAATTAATGTGATAATTTCAAGGAAAATTCGATAAGATAAATGAGTCGAAGAGAAATTAATCGCTGAAAATTTATGAGAGAAAAATGCACGAGAGAAATGAACGAATTTCGTTTTCTTTGTGAAAAAAAAAAATTCAAAAAATAAATATGAATAAAGATTCTCGATAAAAATATTGATTAAATTTTTTGATTGATATTGATATTGATTTTTGATAAAATTTTTTGATTGTTGAATATTGATAAATATTGATAAATATTTTTAAATTTTTGATAATAAATTTGATAAATTTGATAAATTGATTAAAAAAAATAAAAAATATTGATAAAAAAAATTTTTTTTTCACCACAATAGGAAATTGTTTTCATTGATTGAATTCTAATTTTCAATGGCAAAAATTATATTGAAAAATATTTTTAAGCGTCTCTAAAATTTCACAACAATTAAATACGAACAGCAATCATTGTTTATTTTGCATTTGATTGCATTTATTTACGTCATAAAAAGAACAGAAAGAGATATTGGCGTAAATATGAAACAATGCTGAATATATGGGACTAGGGTGATTGAACGCGCAGCAATGCCACAAAACTCGACCTTTAATAGAAAGAAGAAAAAACCGATAAAAGGTGACTTTTTATTTTCCCCCCTTGGTTATATTCCATCATTTCCTTCCGAACTGTCCAAAAGTTCACTTCATTTTCTCGTTTGAATGACACATTATTCTCACCTCAAGGCCCTTCCCTTTCCCCCACAACCTTCGCTTACGCCCACAAAGACCCAGCGTTTTACTCATGATCTGGTATTAACTGTTGCTTAGGGAACACTCGGCGATTTAAGGATTCTAAGTGATGAAAAACTTTAAGAATAAAAGTAAGTAAGATGGAGGCGGAGGAAATGGTGAGGAACATGCAACATCTTTCACAATTTCTTTGGTTAGGTACGAGCAAATAGTAAATCAAAGTGGCGAACGAAAATCACATCCAAGAGAGCATTTTAGCCATAGAGATCTTAGTAATAACCAACGAATGATGGCTGCTATGAATATAATCATTAGATTATTTAAGAATCACATGCATCCGAGAAATTAAATAAGCAATGTAATTTTGAATGCGATATTTAATCACAATCACATTAGATCATGAGGAATTTTGATGCTATATTCGCCAAATAATCAATCCTACTGTTTTGAACATCATTAGATATAATACTGCTGCAAAAATTGAAATATTTCCGCTAGAAGTGAAGCAAACGTAGTTCTTGAGTAGAAAACGAATGACGACTTTCAACGATGTGAAGTCATTAAAAAAATCTTCGTCTTTGAGAAGGTTGTTGAGAAGCAATCAATGACTTTTCAGGATATTTAAACAATCACCAAACACTGAATATTTTTTTTTTTCAATGTCTTCGAGCCCATATTATTTTGCTCTTCCGCAAAACCATCATAAAGAACAGCACCTCAAAGAAGGTAAAAAAAATACACCACAATAGACTTCGAATTACGTTTAGTTAAGCAAAGAGGTCGCAACACGACGATCACTATACAATCACTAATGAAGTAATAGCACGACAGGGTCTATGAAAAATATTTAAAAAAAACAAACAAACAATGGAACAATGTCTACTAAAGCGCTTTTTGAACGAATGACCGACTATACGAATCAACGATCAAAAAAGTGAATAGAAGAAAGGTGGAAGTGTAAACGTCATAGTGATTTTAGATGTTTAGAGCCCATAGAAAGATCGTGAAAAAATATGGTTTCGAAGACATAGTGTAATGATAAAATATAATCGCCAAAATATTTCTAGTGTTGAAGTTGTCAAAAAGAGAGTAAATGCAATGAACAGACAGACAAATGTAGTGGACAGACAGGTAAATGCAGTGGAAAGACGGACAAATGCAGTGGACAGACAGGTGAATGCAGTGGACAGGCGGACAAATGCAGTGGAAAGATAGATGAACGCAACAGACAGACAGATAATTGCGAGTAAAAGTTTGGCAACATCGCAATGCTGACTGCAAATTGTTTTTTTTTTTGTTTTTTTTTTGCAAGAAAACGTAAAAGTGAAGTTAGCGTGAAGATAAAGGATGAGAGATCAGTGGAATTGCAGAAATTGCTTTAAAAAATCTGATGAAATCAGATCTGCGATACGCTCAAATAAAGTGTAATAATTTTTTTTTTAATCGCTAAATGTACGCACAATAAACAATAGCGAAATGGATAGCAATCGAATGAATGATAACTGAAAAAAGAATTTGAAAAAAAAAATTCAATTAATTAAGATAAGTAATGATGCAAATTGAAAATTTATGAACTATTGCAAATTAAGATTTGAATTCGTTTAGCGGGGAATGAAATAAGATAAAAGGAAGTTCGAAATACGATTATTGGAGGTAGGATAAATGGAGATGAATGAAACAAAAACAACGCTCATCGGATCACTCAATTTGCGCTAAATCGACAACAAATAATAAGACTTGACAAATGATGCTTTTGTTTCATCCGGCTAAGCTGTTTGCATAAAACTCTCATAAAAGTCCGCTGAAGGGTTTTTCATTAATTCCAATGATTTGCTTGATGAATGCAACAAATTAGGCAATAATGAAAGGACGAAAACATTATTATCATATCATCATCTGGGTAGGACTTATCTATTTGATGGTTATTTTCCTCAAATTATTACTCAGTAGGCTTCAAGGACATAACATTTAGGCTTTAGTTCAGAAAATTTCAAGAACCTTATTCGAAAAAAAAAGGATTACTATTACATATCTTCATTGAAGAGAAACTAAGCACAACAATGTTTCAGAGAAAACCGCCTTTCTCAAATGTTAAAGAGAAGTTATATATGTAAAGGTAGGTGCAACTTCATCGAGAAATAGAGATTGAAATGCATTTGCTCATTGCGTCAAAGATTGCTTAGCTGATAGTCTTTCTCTTATGTTGAAATGATGCAATGTTTGTGTGATGTATAAATGAAAGCATTTAGCGAACGATTTTTTTTTCCTTCTTTAATGCATCTTTGCTTTGCAACATCCGTTCTCAACGATTGATTCACTGCAATTTGAAGCAATCGAACGAGAAAATAATGAACTCACGAAATGATCAGAAAATCACAAAAGGAAACTCTGAAATTTCTCGGCAAATGATGATGAACAATAGAGAATACTTTTTGATCAACTATAATGAGATGGATTAAACTTTAGCATAGTTGTGTACGTAATTGCATCAAACTTGAAAGAGGTTTAACTTTATATACAAAAAAAAATAAAACATTAAGGAAGAAATAATCATGACGAAAGCAATTCAGCTTAAAAGAAAGCGCACCTTTGAGGCAACCAATGAGAAGGCAAGCGATAAATTTGTCCATAATAGAGATTCGATGGGAGAGCCAAATGTTTAGGGAAAGGAAACCTCACTCGAAATCTGCTTATATGATTGGGGATCCGATGAAAAATCGGATAGCAATCTGCAGGTATGTACTCTATGGAGCAACAATATGGCAATGAGAAGGGGGATCTACGAAGGGAAATCGAAGAGAAAAATTAATCTACCTATCATAGACAGCAAATTTTGCTACGAAAGCACCGGAAAATCATCATTGAGAGGTGATCTGGCCAGATGGAGAGCCAACGAAACGGATGGATCAAAAGTCAACCGACTACTACACCCTAAGAGTCGTCGGCAGAATACAAGATGAAGAGGAAAGGTACTCTAGGAGAGTATTAGCCTGCAGTATCTAGTAGGTTCGCTATTTTTTATGTACCAGAAATCATGCGGAAAAGACCATGGCGATGAGATGGAAAGAACAGGAAACAATCAATACAGGAAGACTCCGATTATACTGATCGGTTAGGGCAACTGCAACGACAAAGCGGCTTTGTGAGACAATGCTCTCTCTTATAATAACCTATGGCACAACGACCGACAGGTTCTTAAGCGAATGACGTAAATAGAGTGAATTGAAACCATTAATGACGCCAAGTGAAATTACATAACAAACAGTTTACTAGTTAAAGAAGACAATTTGGTGGCATGGAAAGCGCACCGAATACGCTATCAACTTGGAACAAATAAACAAGAAAATATGAAAAGCCACAGAAAAATATCAAAGAAATGCGAAAAATTTCCGCCCTTATGCTCTTTTTTTTAGCGATATGCACTTTCCATTCGAAATGATTGGAAATCGATGCAACTGCATCGGTGATTTCAATTTTCACAACAATAGGCTCGATAAACGAAAACACTTCACTCATATTGTATTGTAATCACGTTTTTTTTTTCAAATATTTCTTTAGGGTAATTATTTAAAAAGTGGATTGAATTAATTTACCGATAATTATCAACAATTTAACGAAATACACTTAAGATAACATGATATTGATGCGAATAGAACAGCGTGATACAGCATTTTTGAAAAATATTTTTTTATAGATATGAAAATAGAGAAATTAAGCTCAAATAAAAGAAACGCTTTACAAGCGACGGTGAAAATAAGCAATGTACTCTCTTTTGGCAAAGCGTTGCAAAAATTAAGTCCACATTTCACAGTAACTGGAGAATAGTTTCAAACACAAACGATATCAGTGATAATAATTCAAAATTTGCATATTTTAGGGAGGAAGGCGAGTGGAAGAGAAAAAGTAAACCTCTATGGAGCCGATTTGGAGCAAAATATTTATTGCGCAAGCAATTTTTTCGAAGAGTGGAAAAAGAATAGGTAAGTACTAGGCGAAACACATTCTCTACTATTGCGAGTAGTGCATAACGTCTCAAAAAGAAGCAATTGCAAAAAGTTTGAAACCACACTGGTCATATCTTTAATTAGATTCTGAGTAAATACGAACAAAAGGGGTGAGGGTATTTATAGGTAGTAGAGAGGAAGAGGGATTTAAAGCGCTGAATATGTGCAATGCAATCAACTCGAATATCATTCAAACTATGAAAAAAAAGATCAATGATGTTATGTGAAGAAGAATAAACAAGAATCACTGCAGTATTAGATCACAAGTTAGATATCTTGGGTTGGCTCTTCGGTATTATATCCAATATTAAAGTTATCTATGTTTTATATATCACTTCTTAGTAGATAGATGTCATTGTGAAACAATATTGCTAATGGTTAAATGAAGCTAACAAGAATAAGCTGAAGCATAAATGCTTAAGCTGCGCCACAACGTTGAAGAGTATAATATCGAACACATTACCCCAAGGCAAAGCAAACAATGGGAAGAGTCGTAACATCTGTCAACTCGAAAATTTCCCCATACTTGGGAAAGTTAAATTGCGGGAAATACAGATATCGCTTAGGGCAAATGTAGAAAAGATAATCACCAACATCGGCACTATGTGACATAGAGATAAAGTAAAGATTGAAGTTTCTTTGAAAAAATCATTTTTTGCCTTATTGTGTGTATACTTGTATGTCAATCTATCCATATATTAATGTAAACTCGTAAACAACTGAGGCAACACTCATGTAATCCGATAGTCACAATGAGTACCACAGGATAGCCGCCTCTATCAACTGTTTAGTTGATCACTCAATCTTGAAATTATTTAAAATAAATAAATTTGCATAGCTTTTAAAATTGGATCAGTCAAACTTTTTGCCAGTCAGGTTATAAAGAATGCGGAAAAAAAATCGAACCCTGAGAGATGAAAGATTTACACATACGGCCGATGTAACTCAAATATGAACCCATTATTGTGCATATTGATGGCAAACATTACAACTATGCACATCGTGCAAGATTCTTCGGGGCATCTCTATGCTCTCCTTATTTCTTTTTCGCGCCTTTTCTATGCAAAAAAAAAAAAAAGATATTTACGAAGATCAAATTGAGCGCAACAAATACTCGAAATTATACAATTAATATCGATGAAAATACGCATATTGTGTAAATAACATTAATTTGAAGTTGCATAATTTATCATAGTTCTGAGCATTTAATCAATAAACGATGAATAAATAAATTGTAATTAATAATTCTGCGTCAAATTTTGTAATGCTACCCAACTAGATGCTGTGATCGAATAGTAATGACTGCGCTCAATAATAGCGAAATGATTTTCGTAATACAATAGGCATTCGCCTTCTCGATGAATGCGCTTTTTTTGTCGTGTATAACGATACAGAACTTTTACATCGCTTTCCATCCCTCGCATTTATAGCGAATCATTCCACCTTTTTTTTTGAATGAAAATCACGTTCGCATACAATAAGTTTATTTATGCATATTCCTCGAAAATATCATTTTCATTTGCGTTGCGACAATTTTACGATGAAGGAATGATATATAACGGCGAGAGATTTCGTGAAATATTTCAACTTCTTCAACGAATGAAATGTTTTGGGATAAAATTTTGTTTATTTAGAATTACTCAATTCTCAAGCGTATACTACAACACGATACTTATGCATTACACTCTCATACATATGGTATAATAACGATATAAATAATAACAGTATACCAATATATTGAATAACAGTTGAATAGTGTGTATAACACTTGATTCTAATTTTATAACACGACGGAACAATTGTTGAAATAGGGATTGTTTCCCAGACAGGAAACAAAATTTCCTAGAATATTTTTGTGAAAATCCATCACGTTAGACACTTCTTCTACCAATATGGGAGAAAATGTTCAAAAACTACACAATACTCGATGTGAAGCAATAAAAAATAGCCTCAATAGTTTAAAACAAATTAATTTTTCTTTCAAAATAAGATCATTGATTAGTGATTAGTCAATGATCACCTAAGTG
Source organism: Baylisascaris procyonis (assembly GCA_037389465.1). Lineage (NCBI taxonomy): Eukaryota > Metazoa > Nematoda > Chromadorea > Rhabditida > Ascarididae > Baylisascaris > Baylisascaris procyonis. The sequence goes on along the minus strand of JAZARR010000153.1, from coordinate 7,341,501 downwards.
TTTAAAAATTCAAAAAGTGTTTGATAATAAAAATAAAATATCGAAATATAGTGCATTTGCACGTTTCAGAAGAATTTCTCGCGTAAATATAGAGGTTAGAATGATTACGGCAACACAACAACATCGATTTCTCTCAGGTGACACCTAAAAGAGGCAAAATGAGGAAATACATCACATTAGAGGCCCCAAAGAACGGGTTGCTCGCTCACGTGATCGCTAAAGAATAGGCAAATAATTGAGTGGATCACCATACCTCTCAACGCTTATACACTCTAACTGCTCTTGCTTCATTTTAGGCTCGCGAACTATTTCATGCTCTCATGAGATCATAGAATTAAATATTATAATTCTCTAATTATACTGCATTAAGAAAAAATGAGTACCAATGTGAGTTTTTCTGAAAAGAAAAAAATGAAGGAAACTAGATTTGCCAGTATAAATCCTTTTGATGTTGTGTTTATCGAATCTATGAGTTTCTTAAACTGTCACATATTTAATTAGAATATATGCAGTAATTCACTCTATTCTACAATCAAATTGCCGACGTTCATTTAAGTGTGCGCATGCGTTATTCTTTTTTGTTCATTTGCACATTGAAATGGTTTTCAACGCCTTATTAAGTAAAAATGAATATTGATAGGAATATTCTTTCAACAACAGTTGATTTAATCAAGTGATTATCACATAAATTCGCATATATGTAAGAGGCCAATCAAATAGCCGTTAATGTGGCTGGCAGCCGATTTCGACCGATTCTCACTGATGAATTCATATTTTTAGTTAACCAAACGCTTCTGCATAGTTACCACTATAAGATGCTAGCGAATTAGTGAGAACTTTAGGAGCCTAGAGCCTAGAGTATCCGTCGAAGTCAATGCAGTGACTTGAACGGTGGTACTTGTATGCGAAAGTTTTTGAACATTAGAATATGTACCGTAGGACTTCTCTTATGAACAGATGACGGACAGAGAAGCAGACAGACAGACAAAAGGAAAGACACGAATACATGCGCATAAAAATAAATTTACCATAACGAGTTCTGCAAATGCAGATTTATTAAAGCATATAAAAACTAAAGAATTTTGTTGTTGGACATTGTCAGACTGAATGAGAAGATTGCCGCACTGTTGTACTTGAACAACAACGGAAGTTTTTCTTAGCAATAAACTTCTTTCAATAAATCAATAATCGATCGCTTCAAATATGAGCTGTTTATCTCTTTGATATCGATCAATAATTTTGATCTAATGAAATCTTCACAAATCTTTCCAACATTATCCAATGGTTCCATCGAAACGGGCAATTGAAGTTGAAGAAATCATCGCATAAACATAAAAAAAGGAATTCGAACAGGGAAATTGCTTGATTCGAGCGTTTTTTTGGCTTTCAAAAATGTACCCGCTCTTCTGCTTATGGGATGAAACAATTTGCCTCCGGTATTTAAAATATATTAACGCGCCTAAGACGCATAAGACAGATGGCAATGAATAATATGGACGGATTCTACTTTTGCATCAAAAACAATAAAACAGTGAGATGAATTATTTTGGAGGACGAGGAATTTTGCAGATCAGTGGAGATAATTCCTTGAGCTATCAGCTTTTATGAATGTCAACCTGGTCGCTATCTCGCTCTCCTCGGCTTCCAACACCTATAATACGTTACAGTGGAATGCTCATTGAAAGCAACGCATAATGAAATGTAGAAAGTTGTTGACAAAGACTCTAAAAATATCGGAAAAAGTTGTTGCTAAATACTCCACATATGTCATTAGCATTGCCTACTCAGCAAGCCTTCTGAAGGCATATTGCAAAATTCGGCATTAAAAACATATAATGTTTCGTTGCAAATTTTGCAACTTTTATTTTCGACTGGAATGAAAATCAACGAAAGCGCTCACTTTCGCATTAATGTTGCCGAATTTGACGGACCGAAATTGAAGGCAGATGAAAATTTTACCGATGAAAAAAACTCAGATAATCGTAAATAAAACCTGCTCATTTGCAAATCGGTTCTCTTCTCTCCATGTTGCGGCGGAAAAAGACATCATAAAAGGCAAAAGGCATAACTCCACCAAACAGCCTACCTGTTCATTTTCGAAAATCTACTTTCATCCTTGTCACCTACATTTCCCAACGAAGCTTGATTATTATTTAAAACTATTTTCTATACATCCTAAAATCAAAGGATGTACTGTATTATTTTGGACGTGCCAACACATCCTACAGTAATCCGCGAACAGAAGGTACTGAAAACAGTATTAGAGGTTGAATAGAATACAAGAGTGATGGGAGGGGGGTGTATGGATGGAAATGACGAAGAGCATGAGTGAAACAGTGCCAACGAAACGGGGAGGCATTCGGCAATCAATAAAAAAAACGCAGGCATGTGGACAGAGCAACGGGCCAGCTCGGTGTGTCCCGTCCATTCCTTCTTTCAAAACACAAAACTCTCGCCAATCGGCCCAAAATCACTCTTTCCACCGTATTACACATGTTAGAAATGAATTTAGAGTAAAAAAGCAGGTTTATTAACAAATTAATTAGAATGATCTATTAAGGCAATAGTTTTGAGGAAGGACGTTTCCATCCCGATCTCCTTGTTCACTTTCAAACAGAATAAAGAAGGACATTGGAAACCCATGGATTAACGGCCTAACATCGTTGTTGTGTTAGAGCAAAAAATGAAGTATTAGCATGCAATGACTTCTCTTTTGTATTCTATCCCACATCAAGAAGGTTTTAAGAAGCAACACGCTCGCACATCAACTGTTGAAACGACAAGCGATTAGATCACTTGTAAGATATGAGAAAATTTTTTTGAGTTTATTTTAGTTCTGAGCTCATGAATCTTTCAACAACTTAAAAGCAATTAGGCAAGCTTGTTCTATGATGAAGATTTTACCCAGGAGTGTAACCTTAATTTAATGGAATGTTGAGTTAAAACTATTAAACAGACAAACACATACACACATGCATAGATGCAAATGCGCAGACATATACAATTATGCTCGAAAATATGAGCTTTTCCAAAATACGACTTCAAATGAGAATGAAATATATAATTAGTGCAAAAAAAAAGCAAATTACAGCTAAATGGTTCACTTGAAGGAATGCCAAAGTAATGCAAGAATGAATGAGCGTTTTATGAGTAGACTTCATCGCATATATACGACTTTAACGTATCTTTCACAAGAAAATAAATCGCATCGATATGTTGTAGGCTGTATTTGAAGTTCGTGCATGATCCAGTTTCTTTTTTTTTTATACAGATCCGTAAATCTCTTTCATAGATGATCGGATAATATCACTGAGCGTTTCAATAGCAAATAAATTACAATAAAATTCAACGTTCAAATTTACTACGCGGATTTAAAATCAAATGCTGAGATTGCCACAATATAAACATATGTAAAAATAGTTTTGAAAATCATTGATCCAGTCTTATTTGTAATACTATAAACGCTGAAAGAAAAAAAAAAAAACTCATAAATTTCGAAAAGAAATTCAAGACGCAAGGAATATCGTTGACAATGGTAATGAATATGATGAAAATATTTAGCAAGTAAATTAAAAAAAAAATTAAATAACGAACAACTGAAATAAATAATGCTGAAGATGGGAAACTCGCCACCATCATGTGGCGGAATAGTATTTGCATATGAAAAATTAATGAGAATAGTTGGAACTTTTAAGAGAATATTGCACTATAAAAAGCGCAAATATTGGTACATGAAGGAAAAAAATATGAATTACACATTCGGCTTATTCGTAAAGCTGTTTTCTAATATTGTGGCATTCACATTCCGAGCGATTTTATTATATTACACTCAAACATCTTACCTATGAATCGCTCGCTAATAAAAATATTTCTTTAGCAGCTTCAACCATTTTCCTCAAAACAGAAACATCTCAAAAACGAGATTGATGTTGAGATCATCTTATAACAATTCATCACTTCTGCAGATTTATATCTTTAATAAAACAAAATTACTGAAGTGGTTTCAGGTTGAGGACAAAAATGCTGCATTTAGTGAAAGTTACAAATTATGCAAGTTCAAAGTTCGTGCATTAAAATGCTCAATAACAAAAAAAAAAAAAAACGCGTAAGTAATGAGTTCTATGAACATAGAAAACGTTTCATGGAATAATTACAAGTAATATTCCCCTAAACAAATTGCTCGTGTAATGTATATTGAAATATTTCAATCAAATCCATTTCTCAGATTTTATTCAGTGGTCGGAATCAATCCAACGTTACAAATAACAGTATTAGATTTTATATTAATGTATACCAAAAATTTGCTTGTTTATCACTCATAAAGCACAATAGTATTACTCTTGATAGCGTTTCGTGCTCGACCACCCAATTACCGCTATTCAGCTATTGGACTTTATGAAATAGCCGAACATTTTCATGTTCCCAGTTCTGGTCATAGGATTCAAATTTTTCGACCACCATCCCCAAATTGCTATCTCCGCGACATTCTATGCCCTTGAGGAGTGGCGGCCTATCGTCGTGGCGCCCATGATTATTAGCGCTCCCAAAAAGCTCCCGCGAGTCGCATACTTATAACGAATAGCTCAAAAATTTGCTGAGATGCTTTATGTCGCTGAGGTCATCCTTAATAGAGGTCGAATAATTGAAATAACTTCACTGAGAGTGAGAAAATTAAAACATTCGTTGTTTCGACAAATATTTTACTATGATTTAAAATATCTGACAAAAGTAACGCTCGCCTATTTTAATCTTTATTGGGAATTATGCAAACATATATATTGACGTTAATATATTATGAGGACCTAAAAATTAACACAGAACACAATAATAAAGAATCTAAACGATTAATTTCTACTATTAGAAAGTTAAAATATTTCTTTTTCTTTTTTCGAGAGTAAATTCGTGACATAGGGCATTAGAAGTGGATGAAAACTTGCTGATTTGTTTACATACATGTGGCTTCTATAGTGTGAACGCGTGATATCCACGTGCAAATGCAACAGAAATAGTGCAATACAAGGTTTACGCCTCGAATTCTTTTTTTCTTAGCTGATATGGCTTCTTCATCAACTTTTTTGAAGCGAAAATACCCAACAACACAAATAAAAATTTACATAAGCAACAACAGAGAAAAAAAATTTTTTTTTTCAAAATTTCAAAATTTTTTTCAAAATTTTTTTCATTAATTTCAAAATTTTTCACCATTTTTTCCGTTAATTTCCGCTGACGCATTTATTTTTGCATTGCAATAGGATTCACTTTTGCATTGTAAAAATGGAATCATATCGATAAATGCGGCACATTTTTCTCTCAACATATAAAAATCATCGATAGCATGATCGCGGCGTTCATTCGTTGACTAGGATTGTATTAAACTTGACGCAATCGATATATTTATTCTTCCTATTCTTCTATGAGCAAATTTTCCACCAATACTTAAGCTGAAGCAATAATATGTTGTTCAATGGATGATCTTCTTAAGTCCACATTTCAGAAGTCCTCAAATGCTCACTTAAATGTACTGTAGAACCATGACCAACGAGTCCCCTTCCCCCTCCCGTTCTCTGCGCCAGATGTGGTCATTCCCGGTACTATCGATTTAAATTATATAAGCTCTTTCGAAAATCATATACCGCTGAAACCTTCAATCGTCTTAAGGTGATTTTAGATGAGTAAAAGCACTATGTTGACAACTTAAAATACGAAAAAGAGCGGAAAAAAATATAAATTTGATCTTTGAAAGCATTTCTTATCAATTGCGCGTCTTAATTACTGAAAAAAAATTTGATAAAAAATTACATTCTCTTCGACGATTATATATGCATCTCTAAAAGAAAGCTTCCTCAAGTGAATCAAGAATTTTATAGTTGGATTTCACTGCATATCTTCTAAAATCGTCAATGAATTTTTTTTTTCGAATTAGAATATAATAACAGATGAGAGTTGCAAGCTTGGCGATTTCGATGTAATACTGCCCTTATTAACCGATGATCAATTTGTTTGCGTCGATTTTCTCTCCGTCCTTTTGTTTGATCAAACTTCATTTTCATAACAGAGAGTCACAGTGAGACGTAACAGCCTTAATGAAATTTACTTTCCATACCGTTCCAAATCTCCTCTTTTACAGCATCGATATTAGCACATTCTTCAAATTATTCTCATGGGATTATAAGAACACTTTGCGCAACAACTACAAAGTTCAACTAGTGAAGAAAATTGATAGAACATTACCAGCAGCGTTAACAACTAAATAAGGCCAAAATATCTCATGAAAATTTTGTCACTCGGCGTATTTTCAGAGTGCCGTCACTTCCTCCGATTTCTACCGAAGTCGGATGGGACAAACTTAGTTTCCAGTAGATGCATTTTGCATATGAATTAGATACGAAGCAACCAAAGTTATGTGTGAACAATAGTACGACTAGTCCAAATCTTACCATTCAACAGCTGCTATTGACTGGGTCGAAACTGCAAAAAAAAGCGCGATAATGCAATACATCACTTACAGTGTGTTCGTGATTATTTGCCTATTGAATGGGCTAATTTGATATCTTCGATAGTTGCACCAATTTGGTGATAACTTATTGATGACCGAATATTTTCCGTGATGGAATCGATGATGAGAGAAAAAGAACGAAATTAATGAACAATGACACCAGAAGGCATTATACCAATATTTGTTACATCAAAAAAAAAAAAAAAATCAAGCATGTCCGATCCATTCTCACTGCAAACATCTAGCAGCCCCTTTGCTTTTGCATGGATTCGTGCGAAAATTTTACAGCAAGCATATTTTTTTAGAATGTGTGAAATACATGAAATTGATTGTACGATTTATGAACTATATAAAAAACGACAGGAAATGGGTATTTACGCAATATGTAGATAGCTCTGCAGCAATGAAATATGAAGAATGTATGGATTTCGATACGAAATGGGTTTCTGCTTTTTTCGATGAGTACAGAGGCTGTGTGCGGGTATTATGTGGGTAGATTTTCAGGTGAAACGAGCAAATTCGTAAACGTTTCATATTACCAACAATAAACAATGGCTATTTTACAGCTATATTTTATCAAATTTGTGGTTTCATAGCAATTGTAAAAAGACGAAGAAGAAAACATCGCGTCAAACATAATGCAGCTTTAGAGCACATTCTTTGATAGAAAAAATAGATTATGAGTCGGAAAGGAAAAAAAAATTAATTAGTACCATAGCGACATTACTTCTGAACGAAATGTCAACACATTTCTCAAAAAAAAAAAAAAAAAAAATCTCAAAGGAGCTATAAAATGATCCTAACGCAACTATAATTTTAGCAATTAATCTCAATGCATATGACGCACTATAAATATTTAGTGATGGGATGTTATCCTTTTACTACAATATGCAAACAAAAGCGTTCATATTACATCCATCATAGTCGTTGATATTCGTAAACACTATTTAAATGCTGGAAAAAATTCGGTAAATCATCAAATAAAACCAGTAATCGTATGAATTAGAAAAAATCTTTTTAATAAATTCAATAAATTCGTTTAGTGCAGAAATAAAGAAAACGGTTAGATAATCGCTTTATTTTACGATTCGACCGCTATCGAATTTTGCCAAAATTGATACGACTTATATATGTAATAAAGGAAACAGAGGATAGGTAAGGTTAATATAAACTATTGGCATATCTCTTAGCATAGCTGAATGTTCTATCTTAATGCAATAGATAAATCAAAAATAACATCAACTCCATGAAATTTCTTCGTAACTCATTAAGCAATTAAAGTAGAAATAATATTGCGCAATATATGAAAGTAAATATAGGCAATACTATATTTGTCAACGTTTTATGTAAATAACATTCAAAAATACAGCATAGAGAAATAGTAGTGAGAACGTTATTGATGCACTTAGATTCAAATGTTAATTAAATGAAAATTCAAATATAAGACGAATATTTTGATTTGAGCGTAAATGATGCTTAAGTTTTTTAAGTCATTAAGACTGAAGAAAAGTTACATATACTGATAAATGACGTCATTACACACTCAACTGCAATATTAAATTTTTTTAATGCAATATGCGTCAATAAATGCATATGCGCATATCGTTGTGCAGATTTTTTTTTCGCGTGACTTTGAAGAATAAATTGAGAAACGGAAAGGGAAATTGAAAGTGATCAAATAAGTCGGAATACGATAAATAAATGAATCAAAGAAGACAATAAGCTAGAAAACTATATAATGAAAAGCATCTCCGGTCAAACATATGTAAGGAATATTTATTAAAAAACTCTTGAAATTCAATTTCTGCTGTTACGCTTTTTTTTTACGCGGATGAATTTTTATAGAATTTGATGGAATCAATTTTGGGGAATTCAGTGCACGATGAACATGTACAAAAATGCTCGCTTAAAACATAGATATAACAGATAATCTCAAGCATTCATAAGGTAGGCTAATGCGCGTTGAAAATACATATAAAATTTTCGTAGTAAAATTTTTTTTCTTTGTTATTTAGCCAATGAAGCACTTTGGCAACGAGAGTTTCTTGCTTTATGCTTGAGAAATTCCTACGAAGTATTGAAGGCGAAGAAACTTTAAGCTGCTGCGAAGAAACAGCGTCACACGATGAGTGAAGGTATCAATTTGAAGTAGCATACATATTGTATAACTTAAATGCGTTATATATTTTATTGCGCTATTTAAATAAGTTTCTTAATAAGCCATAAGCCATAAAGTCAAAGCCATAAATAAGCCATAAAAATCAAGAGCATTCTTAATGGATATGATGGCTACGATTTGATCGCGGTTTATGATAAAGTTAATTCCAGTATGCATCTAGATATCAATCGTGTCCAAATTAGAGGGCACTCACCAACAAACGGTGAATATTGAAAAAGATTGGAGAAAAACCAATGAATTCGATGATATTTTCCAATATTTCGATTAAGTTTCCTGATTGACAAATGAGTGTATCCAATCTCACAACAGATGCAAATAGCAGTCCATATTCTAAAAAACAATTTCCTTTGTAGTTGCTAATATCTGCTATTGAGGGAAATAGTTGACATGCAAATTTCTGAATGAGAATATCATCCAATATGTTAGCATAATTGGTGAGAGCAAAAGCGTCGTTGAGCGATTGAGTTGACGTGTATCGCGGATAGTGACTGTTGAATGTTGATAAGGACGATAAAACTTGAAAGAGCCAATATGACAGGATTACGATAAACAGGCGTAAAACCTGTATGGTTAGTGGATAAATAAGTTGTAATGGATGATATCAGTTGGTGAATCGCAAGAGGAATTATTAATAATTTTACTACTCTCGTCATAATAAACGACGGAAAGGATTGTTAATGATAATAACTGCGGTGAAAGCAAGTAATGCAGGGAATTGATTGAAGAAATCCCAACAGATGGGAATCGTTTCAGAAAAAAAAGAGGATATATGAAGTTGGGTGAAAGGAGTGGTCACATGAACACCAACTAGTGAGCCTTGTCGAAACAAAATGGCAAATACGTTGTAGAGTGGAAGCCAACAACGAGCACCGGAGAGGGCCGCCGCGTGCGATCGTCGTCGCCACTGCAAGCAGAGAATGTTTGCGGCGTGCTGATCCATCGAGCTCCGCCCCGAGCTGCATCGCTCTCTCACCAAGCGCTTAACGTCGTTACGATAAATGCCGCTAAATTTGAACGCGTTTAGAAATGGTTACACCTTAAAAGTGATGTAATATTTCTTGTCGAAATAATACTTCCCTCAATTGCATTGATCATTTGTTGCGATATTTTTTAAAATTCAAAATCCCTTTATTATCCCCTATCAATAAGTATTTTCAACAAAGAATTTTCCCTTTCGAACTTTTCAACCTTAAAATGAATCTCTGAAAAAAAGATTGCTTAAACGAGTTGTTTTGTGGAGGGAAAAGAAAGATCAACGTGGTGAGCAGAATTCACTAAGTGACGTATTCCCACTTATCGTACTAGAAAGAGGCGCCTCTATCTCAATAAATATTGTAATTGGAAGGGGATCACAATTGGTGCTTACTAATGTCTAAAAAAAAATGTTTCAGTTTCAACTCATCCATAATCAGACAAGAACTGATGCACAAATCAGTCCTAATTTGGGACGGAAAAGGAACTAGGAGGCTTTTGAGGTGAAACAGTGATGGAGAACACATGGAAATCTTTGCTCTTTGATGTTTTGCACATCCTTAGGTGGCGTCAAATTCTCATTCCTCTCCCATTTCCTTCTGCTCCTCTCCCCATCAACTGTTCATGTGATGCAGGTGAAATACTTAGAAGGGATGAATTTGCGATAATTTTCCTTGTTCGTTCCTTAACGTTTATTTCGTTATATGTTAGGCACTAGGAAGTGTTATTAGTCTCAAAAAATTAGGTAATGGCAGAATACTTGTATCAATTATAGAATGTGAAATGAAGTAGATGCCAATAGGGTGTTTGTGCGTTCAAGAGCTTTACGGTTAAGAATATAGCAGCGAAGTCAATACTCTTCATTCAGTTACGAGCTAGAATGAGGCACAATCACTAAAAGTTTTTCAACGGAAATTGACAAGCTATGCATAGAATGTGCAAAAAATCAAGCAGACTAGATGTTTGAGGAAACAAAGATAAACACATTAAAACTGTTCGAGAAGAATGTCAAAAGAACTGCTACAATAGGCGCTTTTCCATCCGGCTTACTTTGCGAAACAATCACGCAAGTTGTTAGCGAAAAAAGAAAGAATATGCGAGCAATAACTCCATATTAAAAGTGATCCAACCCACCGTACAAATCGTATGTAAAAGAATAGGACTTCTGCAGCCATATCGCTATAAAATGAGAATCCAAAGTGTGCAAAATGCATATGTATATATATATATATATATATATATTGTTACCTTCCCATATCTGTAGTTCTTGTCGAAGCTTGTACAACAATGTGGACTATGGAATAAAGAGTTATTTTATAGTGCGCATCATACCTTCCAAATTCAGTAACTCGAGTTCAGCAATTCCTTCTTTGAATCAAATGAGCGAAAAGGCACGAACATATATCCATAGAAGCGACACTAGGATAATGCGCTTTTTGGGAAGAAAACTTGTGAAGCAAGGCACTTAGAAATTCGAGCGATATTTGTTGGTGACAAGGCACTCGGCTGAGATACTTCTCAAAGACAGACTATATTGGAACACTTGTCTAAAATTGCCTTTTTCTTTTCCATATTGGTATCATGTTTTGATCGCCAGATTGTTTCGACCATAAAATATGAAAGCAATGAACTGGCGTCAATGCGTTATTGGTGGTATACTTCCACTAGAATTTCATCTCAATCTATTTCATTAATTTGTGTTTCACTCCATTTCATCTTCATTTCTATTCTATTCTCTTGCATTTTTTTATGCTGTTCTCCTTCGTTCCCTATTGTTCTGCACTATCATATTCTATTCTATTTCACCTTCCTGTTCCACACTTATTCTATTTTATTTTATCAATATTTCGAGCGGAAAAATACATCAAGACCGGCGTTTCGTTCACTTTTCCAACCAAAACAACAGACCGGCCGGTTGCATTAATATTAAGGAAAACAACAATGAAACACTGTAAAATAAAGCCTTCCGTGAATAGTCGACCGGTCGCATGAATGCATGACCAAAAAATCGTCTTCGTATAAGAGTAAAGTGAAAGTTGTTCATAGAAGTTGCATTAAATGCATCAGATGCTTTGCAAAAGCGAAAATAAATCGTCCCACAAAATTACATTTTAGTTGATCAAAAATATTGATGTCTGTGAGAATTTGCATATGCAAATTAGATACGAAATTTTTCAACGAGGTTGCATATGAGCTCGATAATGAAGTGTACGTAGCTCGCTGATTCGTTTTAATAACTGAAAGGCGAAACGTAATTTTCTTCTCAGTTCTAGCTTATTTCTAAAATTTTTCTTCTCTATTCTAGAGTATTTCTAATCAGTTTCAGATTTTTACTTTTGAGAGGGACTTTTACAAAAATTGTACTTGTAACTTCAATTTGTTGACAAGAAATGTTTGCAACTCATCAGAAAGTCTGTCACCTTGAAAAAATGTTGAGTTTGGGTGGCCTCTTTTAAATGTTGATAGTATCAACGAAATTTCACTCACATATATTTCCTAACTGGCAAGTTGATAGTATGAAGCAAGCGTTTTGAGCATAAAATCACTTCCGAAATTGCGTAGCACGAAGTATTGCCACAACAGAAAGCAAGCAAATCGATAGTACTAGAAACTAAAAGCAACAAATAAATCAACGCTACCACAACAAATATTCTACGAAACAAGTGGGAACGGCATGAAATGATATTGAATTTTATAAACATAAAAATTTGCAAATTTTTTGAGTATAAATTGGATGCAAGCATTTTTTATAGACAGTCTAAACAAATTCAAGGATGATCGATTGCAAATATTCGGAAGACTAGAGAAGTCGGCTGGTGAGAATCATTGATGCTTCACCTTTACCACCCATCCTTTCTTCCAATAAAGCGATACGTTATCACACGAATCGACATTTCGATCGAATGCGAGCAGGAATTAATAGTTTGTTGAGACGTTGACATTGCGCAATGAAAAACAAAAAAAATCAGCATCATGTCCCATCAAGTTGATTCTATTCTTTACTTTCTTTCTCCAATATCATTTCAATGTTTTATCAAAGTGTTTTTTTCTAAGTTTTTTTTGCAAATAAACATATCGGCAATAGCTCGCTTATGCATATTCACATATCTATCTATATGTGTATTTGGAGAATTTCATCTTAAATATCACTAAACATTTAGTAACAATCTTAAAAGATAATTGAATTTCATAAATACAATCTGTAGCAAATTGAAAATTATAGATAGCTATTTATAAATTCATCTAAGAATTGCAAACGAATTAAGGGCATAAGAATGTTTACAAGTGGAATTCATTTGAGCCGAGAGTCATTCATGGATATTTTTAATGAAGTTTTTTGAAAATTTTTGAACTGCTCAAAAATATTTTAGTATATATGAGATTATTGCTGCTTTTGAATGCTGGAAGAGCCATTTGATTTAGCCGACTCGATTGCAAAGAGATTATGTTATAACGAATCTTCTGGGGCACCTCAAATATTCATTAAATTTGCCTCATAGAATTGTTCTCATTTTAGTGATCGGCAACTTTTCGATGTTAATTCTTATATTCTTACGTCATAAAAGTATTGAGAAACAAGCGTTTGTTTTTATATGAACCGAAAAATTCAAGCCAATAGGCGTCATCAAATCGACAACTTTTAATTTTTCACTAACATAGCAATTTAGCTCCGAATCATATTAAAAACAGCTTCACAGCACTCTACAAGTGATATTCTATTAGAGTCGTGATTGGTCAATCAGCATGACCCTCAACGACCTATAAGTATGAAACCACAAGAATGACGACCTATAAGCATCGTGTTGCTCTTTACGGAAGTTATTTAAGTGAAATTACGGGAAGCCTGTGAAATTTGATCTGTTCGCCAAACGGTTGCTAATGGTCAACCTTATTGTGGTCTTAGGCTATTCCACCGCAGTAATTTCCGATCATCGTTCCATTTGGCACCTGCTCAAACACTGAGTGGATAGAGCAAATGATCTCGCCGAATAGGCTAGAAATGTCAGTTTTAATATGATTCCTGGCCAAATGAAATTCCTCGTTACTGTATCCAGTTGAAGAGTGCGTTCATAGCAAAAGTTGCAAATTTTCATGTAGTTGAAAGTATGAAGCAGACCGAAATGCTCAGAGGACAATCGCAGGTTCGGCTTGCCTGAATATTTTTAGAAATTTGCGATGTTCGATCGCTCACGATTATTTAAATCAATACGTGGTGAACTCTAGGAATTTTCAGAATGAACCGACGCCAACGGTACCTTAAGGCTGTAAAAATGTCAGTCTATCTCGTTGGTCCTTACTGCATACGCCTGATTGGCCAAGAATTGCAAGAAGAGATTATTCAGCATAACTGTCCGCGTGACGGGAGCTTGCAAGATTCAAGAATTTTAGGCATGGAATTTTTATGTTTGTAGAAGAATGCAGCATATTTGCAGCAGACATGGATGCATCCTGCTGATAAGCATTGATGACTGCATTCTTCTATCATTTTATCTTCAATACTTAGCAGTTAACTTATCAGCTCAATTTTGTTTGATTAAGAATTTTTTTTAGCATATCATCCCAACAATCTTTGCATCAATATATAGCCTTTTTGAGTGGCTATGAGAAAAAAGCAGACACGTTTCATTCTAGGAATTAGCAGATATTATCGACTATTTTATAGATCTTAAATAATCAAGAAAAAACACTGTAAAAAGTCAAAGATCGCAATAAATGTCACACGAAGCAAACAAATGCATTGTTATGAAAGCATTCCGCATGTTAGAAAACTTTTTTTTTTTTTCAGCACAAATGGTGAGGAAAATCAATGACAGCGTTAGAAATAAAAGTAGAGTCATTTTCTGCAGATTCGATCTGACATTGTCAAGAATCTAAGAGGTAAGTTTCGCGCCAACTATGATCACCTCTTAGACAAGACAATAAAATTTTTCGAGGCAATTGGGAGGATCACAAAGAAATAGCCGCCGAAATAGCAAGAAATTCGAAATAAACATATAATGGATGAGCATTCTCTCCTGAATGGAGCTGGCGATGAGATCCATATCGTTTGAAGTTATGCTATCAACGTCACCAATTCGCCCATCAAGCATCAGCCTTTTAAACTTTAGTTTATAGGCAGAGAACGGTCGTGTATTGATAGTTTACTAAAATTTACATAAAAGAGTATAACGTTGCTCAATTAGAGCATATTTAGGGCGATAGATTAGCAGATATTCTAAATGCAAGTGATCTATGTTTTGATGTTACAGGAACTATTGACCTACATTTTAATCTACTACATTTTAATAAAGCCTAAGCTAAAAACTAAGTTGTAAATTATCTGTAAAGATATACACCACGCAGGATCGTTAACGTTTTAAAGCGTTCAATTGGAATGATTCATAGCAAAAGCACTTTTTTTTCTAATTCCATCGTTTAATAAACGGGTATGCAAAAAACCACATTCGATGAGAATCTCTCGAATTGTTGACATGGAGTAGTGCATATCGGATGCGATTAAACGAGCCAGTGACTCATCGCCCACAAATCACATCATTTAGCATTCGCCAACATCTTAGTCGTTGAATGGCATTATGAAATGAAATTGCTTTATTGCAACAGTAATCGCTAAATTTAGAGTCATTTAGAGTTTAATCTAGCTGCAAAATTAATTGAATTTAAACCGTCCAGCCGCTCACTATTTACCAAAGTTTCAAACATCTCTAGCATTTGACGGAGATCGAATTACGTTTGCAAATAAACTCCTACAACAACGTGTCTCCGGAATCGCTATCATTGACAAATGCACAATTTTCGCGAAATTTATGGTGTAGAAAATTTCATCTAATCTTTATTAAAACATTTGCAATGATTTTCTCCACCATATCAGCCCCAAACACGTAATCTTCGTTTCCATAACACCATTCAACTCAGTTCCACACAATTACGCAAATATATCCCCACCGATATGCATTTTCCAATCCACACCACTTGAAAATAGAGTGCTGTTGGATAAGTTGCTATGAAATTTGCACCATCTTTACAATCACAAATTCAATTTACAATCTGCAGCACTGCAATTAGTGTATTCTACATCAATGTGGCGCATTGATGCTCATATTACAACCTTTAAAAAAACTTTCTGTTTTCCGAAATAAAACGTTTACTATCATATGTTAGTTTCATATGCGATAATTAATTTCCTTATTCGATGTTTCGATGAACTTTCTCACTGGTAACCAAAAGATTCCACTCAAGTTTGCATTTTACTTATCGGAGAGACGAAAAATTACTTTAGTAAAAAATTTTTAAGTTTTGATCTAAAGTTGATCGAGTTAGAACGATGAAGATAATTTTCGTAATAAAATTTCGGGAACATAGTATTGAAATATTCCTACCGTATATGATTATCAAGCGAATAATAATGACGCAAACAATTCTAATAAGATGAATAATGAATTCAAAGTCTTAGAAAACACAAAAACAAAAAATGTATTCAAAAAAGGCGAAGTTTTCTATTCATGTTAAGTTTTTATTCATTCTTTGTATATTCCAAATGCATTATTCTCTAATACAAAGTTTTGGAAAAAAACCGTAGATTTCTGAAAAGAAATAATCGTAGAAAATATTGACTAAATGAGTATGAGCCGCAGATTTATTTGTCATATGTTCGCCCCTACGCAGCTGTATTTCTTTTCGTTGAAATATAAAAGCAATGAAAAAAATGGAAAACGAAAATGAGTTAGTGAAGCACTAAAGTACATCAAAACACAGCAGAAAGCGATAATTTCACATAGAAAACATTCTCGACGATTGCTACAAATAAGCGAGAAGCGTTTGTGATCACCACATTGAACTCTTAACAACTTGCGCGGGTATATGTGCGAGTAGGATTCTATCTGCTTCGCTGTTTTCCCTCGCTAATCTATAGCGTGCGATCGCCTTTAGTAGAAATTTCTTTCATATGAGCAGTCTGCAAATCTTATGGATAGTCTTTTAAAACATACGTATCAGATCCTACAATAAAATCTGTCGATGCAAGCAGAAGACAATTTCAGCGATGAATTTATGTAATTGCTTAGATGGAGGGATATTTTAAGAAAGGACGATTATATTTTAGGCATTTCCCACTGCTTTAAAAGAAAAATTTGAATGGTAGATCGGATCACATTTCAGCGGTGCCAAAAGATGCACGCTTGTTAGACACTTTTGGACACAATTTCGCTACGTTTTAGACACTTTTGCAAAGTTGCCTTTCTATAGCTCGTGATTACGGTCTCGGTGTTTCTGCATATATATTATGTGTCTGTCTATCCCAACTCAGGAATTGCTGAAGCCATATGAATGAAATTTATTCGGTATTATTTAAACTTTAGCTCACTTTGCTTTACCACTTATGAGTTTGATCCTTCAAGCTTATAAAGACCTGTAGGTGCATAAATTTGTGAAGAAAATTTAATCCGCTTTATAGTGAATTGTTTTCAATTTGCATTCATCGAATAACAGAATCTTCTGAAGGCATACATGCACAATCGTCTTCACAGTATATGAAGACATTGTCCTGTATACTTACTACAATGTTTGCTAGTACCTGGCCAGATTGCTTTAGCATCCAAAGGGAATGTAAAAAGCGCATTTTGTGTCAGATTTCTGGCACTCCCCTACTTACTGATTACTGCATCGCATCGGATCGTTATGGCACGAATTTCCACTTGTTTATCACACATAATTAGAGTTGAGCTGTCAACCCACGATTCACTCCTTCTATCCGCAATACCTTGAATTATTATGCTACTTGAATTTCATTCATAATTTTGCAGCAGATCTTTTATGCAAATTTTCAGCTAGTCTTTACAATGATCAACTTACACAAAGATTAAATCTTGTCATAAATTCCACTCCTCATATCATTTCATATACTTCTTTAATAAGTCTAAAGTTTTGAGCGTATAAACCTTAGATATGGAAAGCTTGCAAACAATCATTTATACCAATAGATCAACTGCTTTTCATTGTTGCTTTGTGCGCAAAAACATATTTTGTGTTGATTACAAGTGTAGAATTTTGACTCAGAAAGAAAGTTTGATCTATTGCTCGATATTACTACAACAGTTTTGATTACTAATAATTAAGGTTATTACTCCAGTATGTATTAGGGAACACTGGAGTAGTTCCCTAATACATACTGAGAATAGCGCAACTCCGAAAATAATGTTTCAGCTGAGTTCATTCATATATTGCCCAGCATTTTTATGGCCAATATATCGACGGAATTACGAAAGAGAAGTTAACATGACGAGGGGAGAAATTTCAGCTTCAATTACTGCATTATATTACGCAAGCATAAAAGGACAGCTCGTAAAAGGATATTACTTAATAAAGAAACTCTCAGAAAGACGAAAAATTGCTTTCTAAGCAAATGCTGAACACAAATATCATTGCAGTTGTTTATCAGATTCCAGGATCTCAGTTAAGTGGTGCACAACTAAAAACATAAGCGTCATTAATTATGCTATAGACCTTGTAAAAGCTGGTGAAGTTTAGTTAGCGTTTTGTTGAAGTAATGAAATATTGAGGGAAGCGATTCGCTTTCTACGAAATACTCTATAATTAAGGCATTTATCCAATGCATAAGCATGCTTAAAAGTGTTGATAACGTATTTAATTTATTTAGTGAAGCTAAAGTAGAAAATGGATGAAAAATTGTACAGATAACAGCTTGGATGAAGATCTGAATGAAACTGAGTTAAGTAGTTGAGCGAAGAAATATGTGATCTAAAATCAAATATGATCTAAAAAATACGTGATCACATTCTTTAAAAAAATGTTGTATATATATATATATATATATATATATATATAGATCATATTTGATTCATATTACATTTAACTAATTTAAACCTCTACATTCAAGGAATAAACCAAAAATTATACTTATAATTGCATGGATAACTTTTAAATGGTTTTATCTACTTAAAAATTTGTAATGGATTTATGTAATCAAGCTGAGTCCTATTTTATAAAATGAAAGAAAGTTTGAATTGAAAGAAATTTTATAGTGGGGTAAGTTATATAGATTGAAGAAAATCATAGCATGAATGTGATTCACATACTGCCGAATATTTGCGTTTTTTTTTTTCTCTTCGCTGATGTTTAACTTCTTCGTTCGACATAAACATCACGCGCCTTTGCGCTGTCACAGAAAATTGCTCAGAATGTCGATTAACATTTGAAGCTAAATAGTTGCTTGAAAAACATATTGCAAGGAAGTGAAGACACTTCCTTCAACTTTAAAATTTAGTGAAATTGAAAAACACTTTTCTTTGTATAGTTTCACTCATGGGATGATTGTATTTCACTCAGATTCATAAACAGCTAACAAAAAATACCACAACGAAAGAACCAAGTTGCAGTAAATACTAGCTCTAAAGGTTTATTGGTAATGGCGATTACAGCCTTATATCAATAAGGTTCGGATTAATGTGTTACTTAGGCAGATTCGTTTCACCAGAGGTCCTTATCATGTAGCCTGCGAGCTTATTGTTTCTGGACAGCGTAAAGCATTAAAGCATTAACGAAAAATTAAACGATTTAGTAATCTTTTACTGTGAAGCAATTTCATTTGAAAGTATCACAACAATGTGAATTATACTAGAAATGTATATGCAAATGTGGCGTAAAGACAACCGCATTTCAAAAATTAACCCGAATTCTGAAGTATGGTGAAAATATCCTTTCATATTAATATTCGCTTCATCCATTACGTCCTCTCTCTACATTCCCCTTCTCTCCACTCTCCGTATTAAAATAGCTGACCAAAACATTTTATTTGCAAATATTGACTGAAATAAACTACAAGAGAGAATATTAATGACGCTCTTTTATGCGATTGATGTCTATTCGTTGCTTCAAAGGATCAAATCAAAAAAAATTTCTTCGTCCAATTGTCTATCTGTCTGCCTGTGACGGAAACGAACGAAAGCTTGCGTTTAAAGTGTAAAAACAATTGATGGGTTTCTATTGGAAAAATCTGCATTCCATCCATTGATGTCATCGTTCAAACATAAGTGAAAGATTGCTCCTGCATTGTTTTTAGAGCTATTGAATGTATCGTAGGCTCGAAATCGTTGCGGTATGTATATATATATATATATATATATATATATATATATATATATATATATATATATATATATATATATATATAGTTCTTAAAGTAAAGCTACAGCATAAAGTGCGACTTGATTGTCCACATTCCTGCATGGAAGCAAGCATGATGTTTCTGATTGAGATAGGGAAAAGTGGAAGAACCATAAGATTATTGTTCTTTCTATGTTTTGTTATTTATTGTCCATAACTCGATAAACATTTGAAAAGTACCATCGAGGAAATGAGTCAACATATTTGGGGTTTATTATTTTCTTCGGTGCTATGAATTTCGCACTTCACAAAACTTCAAAACCAATTACACTGTAAGAAGTGGCTCATAAATGTTAAGACGAAAAATTAATTCGTGGAAATGAGTGGTACTCGCAAGCTTCAAATGACCAGATAATACTCGTATCTCTGACTGTTGGTGACAAGTGAATAATTATAGAGCGGCTTTTCGGACTCATAAGATATGATATCCACTGGTGGTTAGGATGGGAGACGGTCCAACTCTGATGAATTAGTGGAACTACGCAAACAGGTTTCATGAATGAACAGCTCTAGTTCTTCCATAGGTATCTATGGATATTTCTAGGCCAGCCTGTCAACACTAATCGACGTTGTAGCGTCCATGGTTATTAACGTAGGAACTGCTCACAGAAATGCAGATTCTGAAATTCTAAGGTTAATATGCTGCAAGAAGAAAAAGGTCATTTGATCGCCGGAGGAAGATCCTCCTTCACCACTGTCCCACAAACAGCTCGTCTCCCTCCAAGCTTATTTACCACTACCTTCCTTTTCCCCCTCTCCTCATCCGGAGTTTTCTCATTTGAATAGACAAATTTTTCCAAAACATACTCCAGTTTGCATGCAATATTTTTTCTAACCCATCCTATTGACATGAATCGCGCAGAAAAAAAACATAAAAGATGTGTTGAGTGTTATAATGAAAGCAACTTACTGCATTACGTGTCATTCATGAAATTTTAAGGACAATTATCAGTCATGTGGTAATAATAATGTTTTATGAGAATATGTAAACTTTTTAGTGAATAAATTCCAGACATTACGCACTCTATTAAACAAACATTAGCTAGCGTTTTCGCAGAGATCGCATAAACTGTGTTGGCGCGATAGTCAAACTTAACAACGACAATATAGATGAGGAGGAATAGCCAGATGTCCTCAAGCGAAATGGACATAAAGAACGGCACAGCACGTAAGCAGTATTAACCAATGCACATTTCGAAGCACTATCCACATACTTCCGTCTTGCTTACTTCAGCTTATGTGTCTTGACAGAAAGTGCTTCATACTTAGCTAAGGTTAATGAAGGGTAACGACAGAAATGCGATAAGAGAGGGTGTGCATACGAAGAGATTTAAAACTTAATAGCAGAGAGCAAAAGAAAGAACGTCGACCAATCGTGTGACGATTTGAAAACAGCATCGATCATGCATTCGCATCCTGCTGATGGGCAAATAGAAACCGTTCTAGAAAAAAAAAATATTCTTGAGAGCGATGACATTTTCGATGGTCTTTATTGCCAAGAAAAATTATCTGGAGTGCACTCTGAATAATTCGAGAAGCTGAAACCATGCTTCAGTTGCGCATAAAGCTCGATCAAGGAGTGCGGGATGGGGAAGAGGAGGGGGGAAGGAAGACAATGTTGAGGCAAACAGAACGTATCGCTCTTTTCATGTGAGTAAAAGAAACTGTGGGACGAAATTGTATCAGTTTAGAGTGGGTCGATTTTTTAGGTGACATTGATAAACGCCTCTATCCATACCGTTTTTGTTTGAAAAAAAAAAAAGAAATGCCTCTACAGATCTTTATAATAACCCATGAGAGCATGGATAGATAAATGAAGAAAAAAAATGTGCATAAGAGTGGTATATAGAAGCGGATATGACGTCATGCCAAAAAAAGAACTTTCCACATTAATAAATGAGGCTATAGTAGAAACGCAATTGTTTATGCAGTGCTTCAACAATCGCCTACGTTAATTCATTCGGAAAACATCATTGAACAATTCTTAGTTTTATTTAAAGCATTGGGATATTCCTTATTACTTTATGTGCGCCTCTATTTTAGTAGCTTAATTTCATTAATAGAACTGAAGAGCGTAGCTGAGAAAAGAATTCATCAATCGCTTTGCAACTGTTAACTCACGATTATAGATGCATCAACATTCTCGTCCTCTCCTCTTATAACAGTGAAAGCTTTACCAACATCCGATTGAGAAAATTTTACATACTCAGTGACTTTTTAAATGATCGTTTTAATGAGCGCAAATATAAAGCAGTGAGTGCTAAATACGGCGTATCGTTGAAATGTAGAAATTTCGGGTTCTGTGAGTGAAATCTATCCATCCCTTTTTTTCTCTTTTTATATGAAGTCGTGATATTTTAATGACGCATCCCTCTCATTTACGTGCTCTTTGCTGATCTTTATTCGTTTAAAAGGAGCCGTTTCGGTCAAAGCCTCGAGTATAATTAGGAAACAGACCGAGCAACTGACAGTTCGACAGTTCGTCTAGTGTTTTTGAGAAGCGTAGTATTTTAATCACTAAGAAATTAGTGTTCACTGACATGTTTAGTTCGATTGTTTGCGGTGCGAAATGAAGTTGGCATATCTTAGAACTTTGTTAAGTATCAAGAAAAGCGATAAGCAATGAATGTAATGTACCAAACATTCTACATTATACCTTAAATAGCACCATTTTGTTCCTTTTACCACACAGATTGTTTTAATATCTGTCACAATGCAAGAAATTAAATTCGGGATGATTGAGCCATATTTTACCGTTCTTAATTATGCGTCAAAGTATTCCAACAAAAAAATCTTTTATGTAATCAAGGTAGAAGCGATCAAGTGCGAAATTGCAAAGTCGGAAAAATGAAGACTTAATGAGATCTGTTGAAAATCTGCTCAATGCAATTCAGGCTGTTCACTTAAAAGTATCATTCAGGAAGAGTAAAATAACTGCATATTTCTACACTACTCAACAAGAATATAGATATCATTTTGAGCAATTTAAGCAGGCTTAATTTCTTATGCAGCATTTTATTTAAGCAGATTTAATACGGGCTTAATGAAGAGCAGAGTTGACAAAAAGCGGGAAAATGCATTATACATATAGCACGGAATGTGCTTTTTGCTTCCTGCT
The DNA here is from genome assembly GCA_037389465.1 of Baylisascaris procyonis. Taxonomy (NCBI): domain Eukaryota; kingdom Metazoa; phylum Nematoda; class Chromadorea; order Rhabditida; family Ascarididae; genus Baylisascaris; species Baylisascaris procyonis. The sequence goes on along the minus strand of JAZARR010000153.1, from coordinate 7,318,557 downwards.
CTTTGCAGACAACGAATTTGGAGAAATGAGTAATATTTTTTGACGAAAAAATAATTCAATCAAAATGCTCCTCTATTTCGATAGTTATTTGAATCCTGATAAAGTGCTTGGAACTTGACGCGCCTTGTATTGATCACTGATAGATCACTGCATCCCCAACAACGATGTCAAGTTTTAATTTTTCGTCAATGTGGAAAACGATCTTAAAATAACGAGACTAACAAATGATAACACATGCACTGTGCGGCATGTCAATTCAATATATGTCTTTGCAAATATGGGATTTGTAAACACGAATATGTGCCATATTGTTGAGTTTTTCTGCAATGAAATCATTTGACGTTCATAGTTACACAAATCGATTCATAAGCTTTAAATGAGAGGAATTTTGTGTGTGCCATTGAAAGTCGAAAAAAGTAAGTGGAAACATTCAGCACATAGAGTGCAATAATATACGCTTTGACATTTTTCTCCATTAAGCTAATCCGGTTGCTCGGAAAACCTTTCACAGTAGTTAGCACTTTGTACACACTTGTAGATCCGCCTATACCGCCAGTTTTTTTTTTTTTGAATTGCAATCAATCAATAGGAAGTTGCTCCATATATTGCATTCATGTTTTGATCACACCGATCAGTTTTACGAAAATTCTATGAATGGAATATACTCAGACTTTTGGAACAGTTTTATGTAACTGGGGCATCGTTCGTTTTTGAGAAATTCTATAGCTCGAAAAGAAGCTATACTACAAATCGACAAAGTTTCGAGGGTCGAGTTTCAATCGCTCTCAAGTGATAACTTCTCGACGAATAAGCGGATAGCTTCATGCATGCATCCGCATAGACACAGTTTTTCCACTCGAATTATCTAGAAGATGGTGTAAAAGGTGATATCTCTTTCAAGAGGAGCTTCATAATTGGTTGCTAACGATGAATGATGCACCACAAACATAGGCAATGAAAATTAATTCAATTTTTCAGTTCTATAAGCTGCTTAAAAAGCATTTACGTTTAAAGTGAGCATTTAAATGCGCTCATATGAAAAGGTCATGAATATTCTTTGCTTATCGAATTTTGTTGTGTGCGTTTATGAGCAATGCAATTGCAAAAATTCTTCAATGACATTTAGTTTTTTTTTTTTTCATTGTTTAATGTGTTGCACTAAATCTGCGCTACAAATGAAGCATTAAAAATCGCATGAATGAATTTTCATCAGATTTTTTTTTCGCGGAATTTTTTTTCATCAAATTTTTCATCGACAATCGAAATTTTCTCAGAAGTGCGTTTTCCTAAAGAAAGGAAACTCTTTGTGAGTTTTGTGCATTTTTGTTAGCTTTCTTCTCAAAGCATATCAAATCATCCTCGTAGTCAACGAGTAAAAATTTCTTATGCATATTTGCTTGTGTATATATTCGTATAATTATGTCAATTCGGTGATTTCAATATTCGTGCGGATGAGAGCAGTTACGATGAAGCATTGTGTGCGTGGTGATATCATCGAGCTTACTTCTTCTTTCAGCTATTGCTGCGACTTATGTGTTATTCATGCGTCAGTTGATGAAGTGTAGAATCATTTGACCTCGTAGCTAACGAGGTTTACCTCAGAATATCTTTTTTTTTTCTAATTGGTAACCTATGAAATCAAGTGCTTTTGGAGGACAGTATATTTATGCTGGACTCTTTTTTTGATATTTGGGGAACAACTCGGCTTGCCAGGCCAAACTCACGCTGTTCAAGCTAATTTCGCCGCTGCTTGCTGCTGATTTCTCTGTTCACTCTCATTGAGAATACAACTTCGGTACCATATACACTTAGCGTTTTATTCATTATATTAGTTTATTATTATGCACATGCAATTCGGCGCAGTATATGACTATGTATTTGGCAAAATTCGACGAGGAACATTCTTTTTTCCTCATATATATATATATATATATATATATATATATATATATATATATATATATATATATATATATATATATATAAATGTCTTGCACATAAACTTGCCTTACACATAAACAGGGATGACTGACATCTGCGGCAGAGCATCTTATGTTTGATATTTCGTATCTCTTTGTGGATGAAGTAATTTAACGTTCTCCTTTCTCGGATCATATAATCATGACATATGAGTATCATTCTCTTCAGAAGAAATGGAGAACAAAGGAAGTTGTATGGGATAAATTTTCATCTATGCAAGAGCAGATGCATTTCACAAGCAGTCGGTTATGCAATCAAGCGAAAAGCGATCTCTGAGAAAAAAACAATATTCGATGATTATCGGCAATAATCATTCAGCGATTAGTATCTAACAAAGAGAACACAGCAAATGAAGAAAATCTTTTGAACGTTTTTATTCTCAGATTTTAATTAATTTCTTTCTTAGAATATCCACGCTGCCGTCAAAAAAAATTGAATCGAATTAAACGATAACACATAAAATCCTTCATGAATAATAAAGTCTTTAATTAATAAGTTACAGTTTATTCAAAGTTTAAAGTATTTAAAGAAGAGTTTAAATAAAAGCAGTAAAACTACAGAAGGAAATCAAAGGAGAAATTCTCTGGCATGAAAAAAAAATACATAAAATAGCAGCTCTTTTGTATTCCACTTATTTTACTTCGTCTATTTTTTACTCTCTTTTGATTCTTAAAATGTTATCTCGGTACAATCCCACCGCTAAAATTATACCCAACAATTAAGTGCTAATTCCACATGTAAATCTATGAGCGAAATAGTTGCGATTTCAAGAAGAAAATTCGGCAATAAGCATAATTAGCAGCAAATGACATATATTGCTTTGAGAAAGTAATAAGGGTACGTATTTTATTGGTTGGAGTTCAATAAAGTCTAAAATGCTGTTCGTGGCATAACCGCACCACTCGAAGGACGTAATTAGGCAGAATTGTGGAAGTTGTTTACCTAAAGCTAAGCTTAGTGTGTTGTCAAGTTGATGGCGATTTTGCTCTACGATGCATCCTATTTAAGTGGGAGTCCCTTCTAACGAGAATTCCCTTTGTGTGCATGTGTGTATATGCGTGTGTTTTTGTGTATGAGTGTAGATGTGTACGTATGCGTATATGCGTATATGTGTGCTTATATTCATGTGTATGTGCGTATGTATGTGTGGCTGTGTGTGATTATAATCGATTGATTCGTAAGAAAAATAGATTTTTAATAGGTTTGTACGATCGATCGGATCAGATGAATAGAAATATATAATTCCACAATTTCAATTTCTTTTTTCAACAAATTCAATGTGAATGGCATATTAAATACATCATGTCTTCCCATATGACACATTCGTGCGCTCGTTTAAACTTTTTATTTCATTCACTTCCGTTGTAAATGAGAATATAAGATCTGATTTGCGCCTTCAAATTGAGCACCGCATCAGTGAGTAAAAAAGTCACTGCAGAGCTCCACAGAAACCCTTTTAATGCATACTTGTGCAAAACGCAGCACAACACCCGGAGTCCCCTGTTGCTGGAGCTCTGCGCTCAAAAAGTCTCATTTCCGTGTGTATCTCATCGAAACCAAGCGTTTCTTGGGGACGCGGGATCCCCATGGGCTTCATGGTCTCTCATCTCTATGAGGGATGTTCAAAAGCGGTTCTCGCCCTTATAATGTCAAAAAATTTCTTCATAGAGTGGCAAGGATATGAGGAGTCTCTGTAACACAGGATGTTCAGAAAAGACGCCGAAGGGAAGCATAACACTGTTAGTAGAGAAATAACAATCTACTGCAAAATAGAATGCTCTTATGTAGTGCAAATAGTGAGAAAGTAGAACGGAGCACCGGATATGCTGGAGCTGGACGAGCTCAACCACGTCATTTTATGGAGATATCTGCACATGTTCAATTAAACAAAGTGTCAATGTTTAATAGGATCACACATGAAACTCTGAAGTTGAAAGGAATCAACCTGCATTCGAAATGTGTCCCCTTCTTAGTTGAATTATTTCAACGGGGTGAGAAATGCAAACTTACAAACGTGACCGCCATATATATGACAATCTGGTGATCCACATCCCGCCTTCATCATCGGGTTCGTTGATATTTTCACTTTCCATTGCGCCTAGAGGCAAAAGTAAACTCCGCGAGTACCCCCACACTTTCCGCGCCACCCTTCCTTACCATTGCAGGTAATTTGCTCGAAAATAATGCAACATTAGGATAGTCACTTCTTGTATCATCCCAAAAATGAACGACATTTATTAGCAATCAAATCTTAAAAATCCCATAGGAGCAGTAGTGAGCCATGCACACCAAGATTTCTGGCGCAAATAGACATTTTGGCCTTGAACCGTAGTGGCTGTATCGAACAATTTCCATTCCAACGTAATGGGATGCCAAGGCCGCAACTTTTCAGATATTGCTAATCCACTGCAGTTACACGTGAATATGAAATGGCGCAACAACAAGGAAATGAAAGCAAGCTGCTAACGAAAGTAAGCGTTCTCGCTCTTGCGAGCGATTTTCAGAGCGCAAAATCTCATAAGGCCGGAGGGGGCCACGAGTATGAAACTCTTTACGTCTTCCTCGCGAGGATGTTATCAACCATATCATATAGGCATTGGGCTTGCAGTACGGTCCCGTTCTATGCACTAAAAAATACTGTTCACTTGGTCGAGAGCACTTTCTTGACGATTGTGACAAGTCTGTCTGTACTGAGTCGTCAAACGCACACATTCTTTGGTCATAGATGGGTTAGATGTTTAGGCTTATGAGCGTTCTTTCACCTCCTTTTTGTTTTTTCGCATAGTCCAGCAATGCGGATAGCTAATACATACATCCACTTGCACATGTAGTTGTCGATTTTGCTATTTCCCCATTTGTCTAATTGCCTGCCTCTCCATTTATACGACTATTTGTTTGTCTATCTATTTGTCTAGTTATCTTTCTAACTGGCGATCATTAAGAAAAATTGAATGTTGTCATTCGAAGAATGCTACTGTCCCATGAGGGGAATTTGCTTTTAATGTTTCACCTAGTTGAGCCTTCAACTGAGAGAATAATATTTTTTATCTTAACAACATTACAAAATTCAACCTTTTTTTTTCAGAATATATCGACAAGACATCAACCAATACTTGTAGATTGGGTGATAATCTAATTCATTATCACTTATCAGCTGTTTGATAAGTAATGATGTATATTATATACCAGAAAATTGCTTTGAAATTGATTATATTGAATAATTCCATATAAATTGCAATTAGAATGCGATCGCTTATCTTCTTTACGTTCAAAGTTGAATAACTCTAGACTAGCATGCAATAGAAATTTATCAATGAATACTTCGCTACTTCTCATATGGCAAGATGCTTTGGCAAACTTTGTGAGAGAGATACTTGAAGCGAGGCCAAATAAATAATGCGAAGTTGTTTGTGTTGCTAAGGAACGAGAAGAAGCATATGATTATTCACATAATGACAACTAAATTTGAGAGTTATATGCATGAAACATATCGCATGAGGCAACACAAAGACAGGAGGAAGGGGAGAAAAAATAGGTTTATAGGTCAAAGCATGTACTGATGCGATGAGGCGAAAAGATATATTTCTAATGAGAAGGCCGATTTCAACAACGATTAGTGGAATACGCCACTAAAATAAAAGAGCAATTTCCTGGGGAAGGAGGTCCCCAGGGGAGTGATTCAGAAAATGAGAGAATGCGGCAAAAATATCAAAGAGACAAAAAGTTGGCGAATTACTCCTCATCGGGAAAGGCGTCTTTGTAGCACATTTGCTGCATCTGAAGACTCTACCTTTCCTTTGAACCGCATATCATGAAACCGAACGAAAATATTCGAGTCTGCCAAGCCATTAAGCTGCGCACAGGGGTACAATATTGTAGTGGACGAATTTCGGGTACTAGCTTGCGATTTTAAGCCTTTCGGTCATCAGCGCTCTAAAACCTCAAATCTTAAACGTATCGAAGATTCATTGTAGAATAAGCTTAGGTGGACTAGCTCATTCGCGTCGCAGATAAATGACTTGGAAGAATCTGATCAATCATTATTTGTGAAAAAATTTAACAGATCAAGTCACTATCTCAAATATCATAAGATAGTTTTCATTGAGCCCCAGTTTCATTGAGCTCCTTATTCGTTTATTTGATCCACTTGCGTAATTTCGGACGCAAAGCAGATGCCTAGGCTTAAAGTATGCATTTCCTAAGAATCAATCAAAGCATAAAAATAATTTCAATATTTCGAGACATTCTCAGTCACTCAAACATTTACCAGTTTTAAAGAGTTGGCCAAATTTTTTATTTGATTGTGAACATATTTTTTGAGGCATTAAAGAGGTAAATATGATTTCCTTTTTGATTTCTTTGAAGCCAACGATCAGTTTGTTTGCTCGCCAAGTTGTTAGGTGAATAGCATTAAATTTTCATTTATATTCTGACTGAGTAGTCGAATATTTGATGCGAATCGAAGTGAAAACATTTCTTCTGAATAGATCGCATCAAAACATCATATATAATAATCAACGGAAAAGCATATGATGAAGCAGATAGCGAGCGTCTCATTCTTTATTTTCATCTCTATCATATTACCAAGCAAAAGCGTCGCGAGCCTCAATGGTGGCTACTGCAGTATATAAATAGCCGATGAGATGATAAAACTAAATGAAGCAGTCTAGCAAAATAATGGATATTTGCAGTATGCTAACATTCTATGCGAATGAATAATCACAAAATGGGAAAACTTAAGTGATAGAAATTGTTGAAAATAAATGTAATAAAAAAAAATTTAAAAGTTCGAAGAGGGATGCTTCATCTGATTCATGGCTCTCAAAAATATGGCATGATGGGGGTCACATAAGATTTGGAATTACAGATATTAAAGCGACAGTATTACTTTCTTAAAATGAACTTTTTTGATTAAAGTAAATAAATGAAAACTATCTTACAGAGTTACTTTCATTGATAATAACACTGTGCAAGCTGAAGGTTCTCATTTTCCTTATAGAGATTCCACATCATTGCAAATACAAGCGAAGAAACGATAGAAATGAATGAGAATATATGAGGAAAAGCTTTAATAAAGATTGGCTCTTTTTTTGTTGTTTGCATTCATCTATTATCGCAATGTGAAAAGATGTGTTACTTCGCATTGTTTTCAATAGAATTATGAGTTTTGCTCTACAGTGGATAATACAAAACATTTCCTCATCTTTACGCATTTGACGGAAATTATAACGGAACGTTGAATCAACGAAATGTTTTGTAATTAAAATGATTTTCTTAGCTAACACAAATTCAGCTATCAATCATCGGCCATCGGTCATAGAATGATTTCCTCGAAACTATTAAAGAGGTTTTTATTCTATATTCATAGATATTTTTAAATGAAAAATATTTTTATAAAGAATTTTTCAACTGCAGAAGATTTTGCCTTTAAAAAGAAACTATTTGCAAAGGCTGCAAAAATTTGCCTGAGAATTGTAGGGGAATCGAATCCGAGTAGTTACTAAATGTAAATTTTCATGCACAGCACTAAAAATTATGTGCCGTCCATAGCAGCAATTTAAAATCACGAAGTTTCGCAGAAATCTTGCATTTAAGATGTTGGTTTACATGGATATTTGGAGGTCAGTCGGATTGGCTGACATCCGATGAGCAATGAATCGCTTCCTGACCCATCATTTACACGTAGCAGGCTTAAGTATATAAAACTAATTCAAAACTTCATAGGAATTGATGATCAAATTCGTAGATTTATGCGATGATCAAACTTTCTAGGAATTGACCTTGAGAGTTGAGCAGTTTATTTATTGCGACGGATCCTTCTCTCTACTAAAAATGCACTCATTAATTTATATAGAATTGAAGTACTAACATTTTGAGAGACATCTTACAATGACATATAAATTGCATATAGCACGACTGTAACAAGATTTTCGTTGATGGGAGAACTAACAATGTTAGTAACAATTTAATTTCTAAATGAATATGCAAATATTTATTCTTTAGATATATGCACATGGTGAGTAAGAAAACGTAAAAACACACATATAGTGATCTGCTAAAATATGAATTAATTTTCTTTCTAGACGATTATGATAGTGTTTATTTGCAAGTATAATGATATAGGATTATTATTAGTTATCAAAACGTTCTTTAAAAAAATGTTTTTTATACGCTTGGAAATGTGATATTCCTTTACTGAGCATATAAAAATATAATTATATAAGAGTGTTTTAAAATGTTTGAATGGATACGAATCGTGCAGATGTGATAATTTTTTGAGATAAGAGCTTTTCGTTTTGCCCATCGATACATAAGCAATGATTGGGTTAGAGTTGATCAACTCACGTGATTTGCAACAACAACATCACATGCTAACGTCATAGATGTGAAACTATTGATGAGGGATTATAAGAATATTGCGTTTTCTTAGGGGTGCTATAATCGCCCATATATATGAATGTTCTTGGCGATTATCTTGTTATGAAGTGCAAATGCCTTAAATGCAAATGTTTGAGATTAGGATATAACAACATTTCCAAATTTGATTTCGATGATCGTTCGACATTCCTCTTAAATATCTGAAGCAAGAGAAATTAGAATCACTTATAAATAATGATGACGTATGTAAATGAAATAAAAAACAATTTGTAATTTAAAAGAAATAAGCAATTAAAAACAATTTTCATCATACGCCGTCTTCGAATTAAGAGGAAGAGTGATTTATCGTTTGCATCTTTTGAGATTTGCGCGATTTTATTCTCTATTTTGTGCTCCTCTCTTGTGCACCTGGTAACCGTTTAGCAGCTTGATACCTAGATGTGACCACAGCATTTGCTATTAAAAACGATGAATTAAGCTTGTTCATGATTAGAACGAGTGCTTTTTAGGCATAAATGGTGTGCCAATTGCTCAACCAACCTAGAAAAAATAACTGCTCGCATGAAATGAGAGACTTTTATGGCTCTTAAGATAGAAAACAATCAAATAAAAGTTAATAATGCAAATTACGCGATCGTAAACAGTAAAATCAACAGTTAGTATATTTATGCAAAGTTTGTGGCATTCGATTCAAAAAAAAAAAAAAAATCGAAGTGGAACGCATAGAACGTTGCATTCCACTACAATTCCCTCATGTGGAATAACTGGTGATCACCATAGTGATCTCTAATTCTATTTAGAAATGGACACAGTTATCATTCAAAAAGTATGCAAACATTTTTATTGAAAGTAATCCTCCATTGCTATCGATGATTGAATTTCCTCGAAATATCTCCAAAAGAACGTTTTCTCATATGCATTATCAAAAAAATACTTCAGATATGGATATTGATTGCAGCAATAATTGATAAAATGAGCGATGAAGTCTCATATGACTAATGTATTTCATGCCCTTATCAAATACATTAATATATGAGGGTATTTATATTGACGACCTTAAATCTTAATAAGTCTTTATTCATAAAAGCGTTCGCTGTACAAATTTTGTGCCAGTAGTAAATTCTAAATTCACCCTTTTAGGTGAATTCGACCGATTGCCTAGAAATTTCCACATTCATCTTATAACTCATAAAAACCAATCTTAGAAAGAATTTGTTGCCTTGATATCCAGAAATATTTCGCTTTTCCGCCGGAAATTTTTGTCTATCAAGACTCGAAAATTCAAAAAGTTTGTTCAGACGCAATCACTGAAACTATGGCAATGCAGATCGAAAATCCATCTTTCTTTGACTTCCGTCGAGAATTTCTCGCTTCTGCAATTAATTCATCGCATAACCTGGCTCAGTGAACTCTTCAATTCGACAACTTATTAAATTTAGTGAAATGAGTGCAATTCAGCAAATTTCAAAATAGCCTGAGCTATCTATACAAATGCTTGAGGTGCCGCATATCAAATGCAATGAGTTTATTGCAATGAATTTCGTAAAAGTTAATTTTGCAATCAATTGCAAAGAGTTATGCGAGGCGTTATAGGTTTCTAGGCGTTTTTCTTAGAATTTTGTTTCTAAATGATCGATATTAATGTCTAATGCATTCAATGAGATAAAAATTTGATGACTCATATTAAAGATTAATTTCTAACGCGCATTTCTATCATGAAATTATCATTCATGATGATTTCCTGTAAAATGATTAAATTTATTTCCTTTCGGAAAGTTGAAAACCTAACAGGACGTTTAAATTATGGTTGCTTCTTTAAATAGTACAGTTATTTTCGTGCAGTATAAACGATATTATTTAATTTGAAAAAAGAAAACAATTGCTTAAGGGAAAAATAGCGAGAGATTTTTCTTTGTTTAACATTCAAATTTTTCTATCAATTTTTTTTTGTTGATATTTATAAAACATCGAAAATGATGAGAATATTGTCTGTTCATTATTATCAATTCAGGTTAAATTTAATCTTTACGCATTCATCACACGTTTATAATAATTGAATATTTTTGTTGATCATACTTTTTTGAGGCAAACAAATGAGAGACATCATAAACAATGCGAGAAGGAAGACGCTAACAGAACATGGAAGAGAGCGTGCATTTGAGCGAGATATACACATACAACGGAGCGTCAAATAAAATGTCAGCGCTGACGTCAGAAGAACCGCCGATCACATGCTCCGGAGTCAGCCAACAATCCCAATATCGATGCTAAGGGAACGTATCTTTTCTTCGGATGAACGAAACCTATGCTCAAAAAAAATCTTTCTTTCATATGGGGGTATTTTAATGCAGTGCGAAAGCATTCACTGGGAGATGCCTGATTTGCCAAGCAATTCCTGAGTATTTTTAACTGGCAGGTCTCATTTTCTGCGTATATCAACACGTTTCAAAACAACCGGAGGTATGGCGAAAATTTTCGAGTATACACTAGAATGAGATCAGATGTTGGACCTTTACTTGCCTCTTTTTTTAGATGTTGATACCGATCCATAGCGAATGGGCGTGTAATTGAAGGATAATTTAATATCTCTTCTCAGAGAAGCTAATCTTCTTCCCTAATCTTCTGACATTTGAGGAGAATGCCAGCACATTCTGCCGCAAATCCTGAAATTCAATTGATATGCAGCCATTTCGGACTGCTGAATCAACTATATAGATTTATAACTTTTAGGCCAGGCGCATATATATATATATATATATATATATATATATATATATATAATGTAATGAAAGAGCTGTAAGCAAAAGCGTACACACACCAGCAAACTTATGTGGAATCTAAGTTACCAAACCATGATGAAAATTATGTGGAAAGAGACTAAAAAATTCGCAGAGGCCGTGGCCGCTAACATTAATGGATCTGTATTGAGAGCGTGACGCTCGTTCCGTAATTGTGAAAGTGCTTTCAGCGTTCTGATCTTTCTATACTTTAATGGGTGTGTGGACTAAATGAAGTCAATTCAGCCATTCTGATCGCGCAACGAGTTTTTATCTAAAGTTCCCATAGCCTCACAGTATTACTGATTAGAAAAGGAAATATTTCAAGGAAAAAATACTATGGAGATTTCAGTAACCGTCTTTGCAAGTAGTCCCATGGAATATATATATTCGTTTCGTGGTTTTCAAAAAAAATACCAAGATCTCACTGAAAGCTATCCCACATTTTAAAAAGCACTGTAATTCCTTTTTAAGCTATATTAGACAATTATAGCTAATAGAAGCCGACAATCATAATATAGGTGAAAGTAAGTGACCACAAAAACAGCGCTGTATCATTAGTAATATCGGATTGCAGCAGAAGTTTTCCCAGCTTTATCATTACAAGATCTTCTGGTTCAAAGCGATAGCTCCGCTAGGTCAAACAGCTTTTCGAATGTAAAGGAATATGGGTTTCGAGTTTGATAAATGTGTGCAGCTCGCTGACTGCCGAAGTGTTCATTGCAATTTTGTCCATGCTTGTTGCAATATCTTTTACAATCGAAATGTGGAAACAACTGATCAAAGTAAATCGTGTGGAATCTTATTTCGAAATGTTTGCTTTAAGAATTCGATCATACGTTTTTATTGCATGTTTTGAAGCTTTTGAGAAAAAAAAATTCGCAGTCTTACAATCCAACATTTGCGCATACGATGTATTTCATAAGTGACAGCAATGCAGCCAGGAAATGTAATTAATATTATCAATGACATTAACTTACATTAACGTTTGATCGACGATCGAACAAACAACCTAATCATTACATTTCGCCGCACTTTAATATCATGTCACTTCAACGGAGCACTTTCACTCTGGGAGAAAGAATCTACTGGTTAGTTCACTTCTCTACATCAATCTACTTCCACCTTCACTAGAAAAAACCGCCCACTCTATCTAGCCCTATTCACTTACATGGACTTTGACCTAGTCTGCATTAATTCTCTTTAAAGATGATGCAAGACTGCAAACAACACTGACGTGGTAGCATTTCACTAATCCCTTGTACTGTACATCTAATATTTTTTACTATTTTTGTTAGAATAAAACGAAAGTTTTGATCGTTATATCAAAGTTTTAGATGAGTAAAGGAGATTCATCAAATCCTATTTTACTCTTTGTTTATAACAACATTCATTTTGTAGCAAGTTTTATCGCAAAGTTCACTCACATACGTTTAGGGTGACCAGTTAGCGAAACATGACTGCATCCACAGATTTCATAGCCAGAATATGCTGACCGCTTGCGAGCAAAACATTTCTCAAATTTGCATAAAATTTTAGCTTCACGTGTAAGTCAACAGCAAATCCTCCATGATTTCGTTTTAATTCATAACTTAAAAAAAAACTATATTATTTCACGAATTGTATACAATATTGCAATTGTTTTGATCGGCAATCCGCAATTGTTAGTCCTTTTAGGTGATCCTCGACACGCGGCTTATTCATTCGCGTTAATTCTGCAAAATACATAACTGTCATCAACAAGATCTTTGCCTCCATAATTGGTTGCCTGCTAAAAATTTCATTCATCTTATTCAATTGCTTATTGGAGGAAATATGGCAACACTCAAAAGTGATCGGTCAAGGAAAATTGATTTTCAAGGATTGTGAAAAGGGCCTTTAATAAAGGACTTTCCTAGACATACGGCTTGCATCATAACTCAACAGAAAACAAAATGAATGACACCAGAGCTAAAAGATTTACGAGAGAAACAAATTCGTGCAACCTGTAAATTTTACCTGTAAAGGAGCAGTCAGCTGGTGGTGACAAAAGAAACTCATCTGGATTTACTATTCACCTCAACTAGTAAAGGTATCCAGCATGAAATGCTCAGCATATATATGATTTTCCTGGTGCTCTCTAAACACTTAACAAATGCAAGCATAGACTAGCCAATAACAAGTATCCATAGCAAACTGAAACTAACTATATCGCATAAAAATTTCTCCATAATAAAAGGAAATATTTGCATCATCAAAAAATGCTCAAAAGAATTGTGAGGTGTGCTAAAAATTTTGTATCTTCGAAGGATTTAGGAAAGAAACCTGAGATCGGTGATATTATGCGTCGGCATTTTCGATTTTTGAAATACTTTGACAAGCAGAGCAGAAATGACCGTTAGCACATCGATAGTGCAACTCATTACCGGCCATTCGCCCATTTATTGGATCATCAGCGCATACTGCTATAACTTCTTGGAAACCATGACAACTATGCTCGTATCGCTTCTTTCTGCATCCTGTAGTGATAACGTTTCACAGTATACAAACATAATTCAAAAATGTAAATATATTAATACAAACATAAATATAAATATACGTATAAAAATAAATATACAGAAGCATATATATCATCTTGCTTCAAGTTTGTAAATATAAATGTATAAAACTGATCTGATTTGTTCCCGTTATGCGCTGACGAGGTTTACTCTATTATGTGCTGCACAGCAGGGTCGATCACTCCCAACCAACAAATGATAGTGGGTATAGGAACTGCAGTGACCCTGTCTCTTACAGAATCTATCAGAAAGGCAAAACTTGGCTTCGTTTCATCTGCTGGCACTACTTTCACTCATCATCAAAGAGTGGTTATTAACAACGGAGAACGGACATGGGGCAGTTTCGTGAACCGGAAAAGGTACACATCCGCGTGGTGCAAGCTATATAGCAAAGATTATGATATTAGTGAAAATTGCTGGCTGTAAAACCGTCGTATGAAGGAGCACTCATCTTTTAAGAGATGAGATCTAGGAATCCGTTAAAGCAATACTTTCGAGAGGCAGAACAAGATCCTCATCAAAGGTCACGCGGATCATAGCTTCTTTAAGAAAGATCCCAATTGTTCATAGAACTCGGGATGAAAAATTAAAAAATCAGGTGGTAAGGAACGAAGGCAATTTCATTCCGCAGCAGTCGTAATTTCCATCCTCCGCGCACAATTGTAAATGCGAATGCCAACTACTATTATATTGGGAAAGATTACAATTTTTACTTCCTCCACAGCGAAAATAGGAGCGAGCTAAAAGCAGCTGTATTTCGGAGTTAATGGAGATTAAATTGACTGCCTAAAAGAATAAAAGAGTCTTGAATGTTAGTCTTGAATGCGCTTTAAACTCCATTCTTCCTCGAATGCATCGAAAGTATCTGCGAGCGGAGGGAAAGGGGGAGAGGGAGAGCACAGTTGAGGAAATCATTCTTCCCGTCATTGGAACTCTCTGTTCGAAGATAAAAGAATTGAATTTCTCAGTGAATCTTTCAGAAAATTGAACATAAAATCAAAAAAAAACCACCTTCACATTTAAGGGTGCAGAGACCAATAAGCAACACCACAATCACCTGTAAACACTTCATTGTAACTGCAAATTTCGTTCGTGAAAATATAGTGGAAAATTCAACCGAATTTCGCAAACACTCATTATACGATTGATAATTGATAGAGAAATTTATTTAATTGCAAATGATTTTTCTATCGCAAAAGTGCATTTCAAAAAAAAAAAAAGAAACGCGAAGAAAGTATTTATGATTTATTTTTACTTTATTTTATTTATTGTATTCCAACTAATATCATCAAAATTCACCTTCATACGTTGGAATCAAAATTAGTGATTTCAGAAGTTTTTTTTTTTTATATTCTTAACGGTTCTGCTGATCCTTAGGCTAACAATTTATAGCTTAATATTTTTTTAGAGGTCATCAAATAAAACGAAATCGTTCTCATTGAATATTCTATTTGAAAGTTGATCATCACGTCGTCTATAATTTATTGACAATGAAATGAATGCTAAAGAATAACATAGTGAAAGAAAATCGATAAAAAGTTGAGCAAAATGCAATCGCTTCTTCATATATTCTATAAACAAAAAAAAATTTTTCACCAACTGACCTTCAGCATGACTTTTATCACTGTTCTCACTGAAACTTTAATTCGATATTGTGAGAATGGTTCTGAGATGCTGGCAAATTTTTTTTACTTATAGTAGGCGTTTCTGAGAGTCTAAGCCCTAACCTTCACGCGACCAACCTGTAAGAAAGAGAGGCCGACCTAAAGACCGTGGGAACCAACTGGACTAGAGAGGCATTGGGTCAGAGCATGCGAAAGCGATATGAAGAGACATGTATTCATAATGAATACTGTATTCATTGAAATAAATAAATGAAATAAATAAATTTCTGAGAGTGGTCGAACTCTATTAAGTGCGTTTGTTATTGGGAAACGAAATCAAATACCCGCAAATTCCATGCAAAAGTCACGAAACCGAAAAATCCCTGATATTCGCCTAAAGGAACGATGCAAAAGCGCATTACGACTATCGTCTCCATTTATATTGTTACGAATGCAAATTTACCATATTCCCACTATTCGAGATGTACTGCGTCAATTTATTGCAAATTGCAGCCTATATTGGTTTACATCTTATTATGTTTTCGTGTATCGCTAAAGATCAGACTTTAGTGACTATACGACTATGGAGAAGACTATATTAGCCACCATCATAATATTTCCACTCGTCATCAGTGTATTTTAAAGGGTGACGTATAAACACTTTTAAAAATTCGTAATCTAGTTCAATTCTATTAAGTAGCCATAGATGTATTTTTTTTTTAGAGTTCAACAACTCTACAGAGTTCAATTCTACCACCAGTAGCCTTTCAAGCGCATTTATATTTTCATCAAAAATTAGTTCAACACCACATAGCCGTTCATTCAAAGGTCACACCTAAAAGGAAATGCAGGTGATCTTCAATTGCAAAATTCAAGCACAGACTGTGTATCTCATCAAAACTTATAAGACGCATGCGACTCATCATTTGCATCGTTTTTGATTACTGCGTACCTTCCTTTTCCTCATCTCCCCATTTTCCATCATCCTATGATTCTTCTCGCTTCGACAATTTCGTTTCAGTATCAGCAAACTCAAAAACTCATCCTGTCCCTATACACTGCTCAATTTTGTTTTTCTCATCTCATATATGCCAGTCATTTAAATGCGTTAGTGAAAAAAATTTTGCGAATTTATGTTGCCGGAAATTATCAATTCAAATGAAAAAAAGTTTAATTCCTTTAAATGGAGAGAATAATAATAATGCGTTAAAAACTACTCACAATAAACCATCGCTTCATTGTCAATAGAGAAGAATAGCGTCGATAAATAGCAGCAGAATTTAAAGATTGTATCGGTTGTCGTTATGAATATCGCCCAATAGGAGCATAAGGTCAACTGCGCAAAATTCTGTGAAAAACTATGCACACATAATGCTATCGATGATAATCGACGATGCGCACATCATCTAAACGCTTTCAACGTTGCCTATTTACAGATGCAATTGAGTGATGAATCATAAGGCGAACGCACTATCAACGACTGTGCTGTATTCGTGATATGTGCATCAAAAATCAAAGGCCCATAAACATTACTGTGGTATAAATGGCTTTTACTTCAGAACTCGGAAGGAATATGCATGCGAATTTTGATGAAAGCCCATCAGAATTGCATTTCCTATCGTTTTCTGTATTGAAACTTCTAAAAATAGTGTCTCGAAAAATGTCCAGATTATTCGAACATATCAATGGCAAATTACAATCGTGAGAATGTTTTGTCCCGAAGGATTATGCCCTTATTAACAGAAGCAATTTAAACAACGAAGTAAACAAAAATTGCCTTCTCCAAATAAAATAAGAGCGAAAAAGCAAAAAAAGCACACGCACATGCAGGAACGCAGTAGAATATGCCAGTGGACACAAAAATGTGTTTAATCCGAGGCCCATAATCAAAAGTTCATGCAACAATGAGCACCTGTTAAGGATGATACGTGGGCCGCTTGCAACTCTATTTCCATAGGCTATAGAAGAGAAATTTTTTAACCTTTAGAAAAACCAAAAAAAAATTTCTTCTCAACGGGTAAGAAGAATTCTGTATACGCAAATTTCACTGCACTTTTCGGTACCCGCAGAAATAACAAATTGCGTCATAGGCATTCATTAAGAACAAAACTGAGTTTAGTAGATCAACTGATAGTTTAGATTCTATCAATGCTTTGATTGCTACTGACTTTTATTGTTCTAATGTTTATATGTTCATGTTTATTTATTTACTAATTTTCTGACTGCTATATTGCTGTTTTCTTTCCTTTGTTTAATGAATAAAAATTTTACAAACAAACAATCCGTCAAATACCATCGTCACCACTCTTCCTTTTGTGATTTATTTACTCTTTATGAATTTATCCAGCAAGTAGTGAATAATTGAATGCACTTACGCATATTTCTGAACAATGTGAAGCAAGCTGCAAGTACTATATATAGCTGAAGTGATAAATAGCTGATGGTTGGTTATCGAATTCGAAGGGTAAATAAAAATACATTTGCGCGGACGGATGGTCAACCTTAACGCACATGGAATCTGCATGTAAAATGAATACCGGAAAAGTAAACCAAAAGTAAACTCCTACTACATCTGCTCTTGCATAGCATCCTATAAGCCAAAATAATGACTGCAGTTACACTGTTTGTTCACATCGTCACCTAAGCGTACACAAACTCCAACAACAAAAAATACGCCTAACACTCCAAATTCGTATATTTCTCCACAGTATCATCTAAGCTATCATAAAGATTTCAACTTTATTTGTCTTCCCATACAACAAGTTCAACGACTGAGGATGCGTTGCTCTCCCAAATTCCAATCCAGCAGATTTTGTATCAAGGACTGCGTTGCTTTTCTAACAGTCCCATTAAATTTGCAAATAAAATAAATCATTTTATTTGCACTAAACTCCGAGCTAATCTCGACTGCTGGAGAGGCGGATCTGAAGCCAATTAAATCGGAGAGCGAAGTGCAAGACGTAAAGCGTCTAACCACGGCAACTCAAGATCCATGCAACAGCGACATGATTATTGCATGCGTTATTGCTGTAAAACCCTAAAAATTCTCCGCAATTCAGTCAATAAAAACTTCACATCCTTCCAAGTTCCTGTATTCGCTTATTTCGATTCACGAAAATCTTAATCCAAAATGCAGTTTCTCAAATAAGATCGCCTAAACTTGACGAAATGACAGCATATTTCAAGAATAGAAATTATTCACATTATGTCATATTTCCTAATGATCTGCTTTCCCTTCCCATGTTGAAAAAGGAAATTTTTACGAATTGGCGGAAATTAGAAAAAAATTGCAGTAATTCTTTTCATTACAAATATTTATCGCAATGCCTCCCAAAAAATTGAATTTTCGTTAATTGAGCATAGCGGCCCATAATATATATTTCAGATTGTATAAAATTTATGAAAACTATCGCATTTATGCGCTAAAAAAATAACAATGTGGCTCAACACAATACTTTCAGGATGAGGGTTGTGTATGGATGGACGAGCGATAACTGCGTGTGCAAAGAGGTATAGTGAATTTGGTACGATATATCTGGCGTCGTATCGGGATTAACGAAAAACCGGCTTTGAGAGAGAGGATATTAGCGCAATCAACGCACATATCTTCATTAGTATCGACCGGTTCCATGCACGAATACCCCTGCACTTTGACAATAGTAATAGTATAGTAATGATCCCAAATCCCGCTTACATTTGTTTCCCCAATAAAGTCCTCCCTGAAATCAAAGAAATCAAAGATATCATATGTATTTTGGCAAAGAACGCCCTAGAAAATCAATGCCACTTAGAATGTCAATCAAAAAATTTCACATCAGTGACGCATCATCAGTCTTTCTCATGCTCCTTGTTCCCAGTAACGAGTTCGTCCACAAGTTTTGCACTTGCCGAAGTTCTATATGTGATTCAGATATTTCGAATAAAGATGAATATTTAAGAACAATGGCGGTCCCCAGAAAGCTTAAAAAATTCGAATCAACTCATCGAGCACTTTAACACAAAATCTCCAAGCTCTGCTAATCTGGATGAAATATGGCTTGCCCACCAATCGAATGGCTCAGTACGCTGGGCCGCCGCAAACTTGTTAACATTTCATGGTCATTTAGAACGCATATCAAAACGGGTGCGACAACAACACTTTATAATAGCGTTGTGAGCTGCGTTATGACGCTAGAAAACAACGAGTTAAACCCCTCGGTGATATTACGGACGGTAACGTCGGAAATCTATGTTATCATCCCCGAATATTACCTTATTTAATTTAAGGACTATCAACACACAATTTTCTTAGTAGTCTAAAAAAGTTGGTTTCATATAGTAAAAAAGATGAATTAAAATTCTTTTGGTTCTCTAACTTCTCTATGGTAAAAGATAAGTTGATAAATTCATTGGAAAAGTGGAGACAATTCTATTTCAGAGATTACAATTGTAAAAATCATTTCATAATGACCAAACTAATAGAACCATAGAGCTGAGCACTAAAAAAAATCCTAATCAATTATTAAACATTGAAATACCACACAGATAAGGTGACATTGCTGCCAGCAAGAGAGAGCACCTCGTTGAATCACGTAGAATGAAAATAAGAAAGCAATCTCAACAATGATTTTGTGATGTGCGGTTATAACAACTTGTTTTTTTTTTTTTTTTTTTGATCGAACATCTATCAATTCAATCGGCGATCAGAATTACTCTGAGATGAGAAATCAATGTGAGATGTTGGTAGTGCAATACACATTAATGGCCGAATTGTTCAACATGCAAATAAATTTCAAAAAAATCTTAATGCAAATTATAGTAGTGAATGAGTTCAATGCAAATTGTATCAATGTATGAAACATGTGCAAATATTTATATCAACGCAGCGTAAAAAAAATGGAAGCAAGCAGCTTCCTATATTTACATAAAAGCCGATATCAAAATTGTTTTATTTTTTTCCATTTTTGAGAACGTGTTTTGCTGATGCTCATTATGTCGATGTTATATTAGTGAGGGCGCGTTCGCGTGTATGACTATGTTCGTCGATCCGTGTATACCAGCGCATTATCTGCGTATACCAGTGCGCCAATGCGTTTAACCAATATGAATGAGATCTAAGAAAGTGCTGTAAGATATGGATGATCTGAAAATGAAGAATGATGTCAAAAAATTGAACGCAGAGGTTTGCGGCGACTGCTGTGGCACTTAATGAATTCGCTATGTTATCTTTATAATCGGTCACAAATCAACCGCTCATGCGATGACACTAGAACGATTGGCGAAACAAAGGAACATTAGACGCCAATTGGCACGGGCTGCTAAATTAGTGCGTTCTAGAATCTGACCGTGATTCATCACTTCGGTTGTGTGCTGTCATCGGTGGCATGGTCAACTGCGCTACAAGCTTCGGCGCACCGATGACCCAGTAACTTACCCCATAACGCACATCATCCCCTTATCCCTTTAATTCTATTCTTAAATATCCATAATGGGCTAGGATAGAAAAACAGGTGATGCGGTACGCTTATGACGTCGTCGCTCGTTAAATTCTCGCATATGTCCATTCGTTCTTTAATGTTATAAATTCCAATGATTCTCGTCCTCGTAGCATCCTTAGCGGGTTTTCCTGATGCTATTCACTTTCTTTCCATTGTACTATACTCTCGTCATGTGCTGTATTATTCGTTATACTGTACCTTTGGCTTATGTCAGTCGAGTGAAAGTAAGTATACAGGTTTTCGTTATTATTTATTGCGCTACTGACCAAGTAGTTTCATAAGCAACCTGAGAAGAAAATATGTGGAATAATGCTAACATATTTCAACTCATGCGGGATTGGTCATCTTCTCGCAAGATGAATGCAAAATCGTTGAATTTTTTCAAGCTCTTACAAGTCCTATAGAAATTAGTGAATTGGTAGATCAGAAGCTATATGAAGTAATGCTAAAATATCTTCGTACCATCTCATATATGGTCCATAATATTTTAAAATGGCAGCTAATTATGAAAGCAACTAAACATATGTGTGCACACATGCGACATTTCTACAATCCTATTTGTGAATGAAACTTGTCAGTAGTGCATAAAAGCTATTAAATGAACTGATCGAAGGATAAACCGGAAATAATCGCCAATATTTTGCGTCATCACTTTAGTTCATATGAAATCTCTCATATCTATATTGTGCTCTCTTGAAAGAGATAATCGCATCCGCAACAAAATTTCACTTGATGCATAATTATGGGAAACACTTGTATAACGAGCGACTGGGAACGAGTTTCAGAGAAATCTGCTCTCATTCCCTTCTTGCCCTCACCCTGTTTTGTCTCCGATCGGAAGCGAAAACATCACTGCTGTCTAGTATGCATCGGATGAGGGAATTGGGGGAATTCGTTTTTAGCCACAGAGGTATTTGCTACCTTCTTATTCAGAAGAGCCCTTGAGGGCCATAGTTTCCTCTTTCCAGTTGTTTTGCACTTATAAGCTAAAGCACGTAATCGTTTTTCAAATGAGGCGCATTATTCTGAAGGTGGACTTCTCGAGTAGCTGATGGGAATGAGAAAGGAGGACAAAAAACCTAACCGCATCTGGCAAGGTGCACTTAGGCAGGTAAGAGGCGTAAAGAATATCAATGCGGAAGTAAAAAGGAAGGGAAGAACGGTCCAAGAGAGCAATTGGTAGACCGAAGTGTGGATACCTTTTAAGTGATGGAGCCCTACTAAAGGATACTACTTAAAGATACCTACTTAAGGATAGTCCACGGCTATTGAAATGGTTACTAATAAAAACTGTCAACGATCACGATTTGCCATAGCCCAACTCTAACTAGCAATAGCCATGAAGATTACACCAGTTCACTGACAGCCACTGCTAATGAAGAGTGTCACTTACTCGTCCACTTCGTCTCCCAGTCACCGCAGAGTATATTCTCCTTTGCCGCTCCTTATGGTCTGCGAAATGTCCTCCCAGTTGTTAGCATAATCTTCGAGAGCAGTATTATGAGAAAATGTGTCCGCACGATAATTATTTATGATACATATCTATTGAAAATCATCCACCTACAATTACGATTTCGAGCATTACAGTGTAATCCAAAAGACGACAAAATTAGTAAAATAATTAGTAATAACTATTGTCTAACCGCTATCAGTATCAACAATTCTTGACGAGGAAATTTTACATATTTATTAGCTTTGTTATTACTGATTCTAATTTTAATGAGACCAATGAGAGGAGAAACGTTTCAGATTTTTTTTGTCATGCTCGTCTATCATCATTCAACGATCGCATTTTTCTTATTTTCTCGCCAGTAAGTGAGCAAATGCCAATGGAGAATGATGTCATTTTCACAAATATAATGAACGTTTATAAACTTTATTTGGAGTTTACGCTGCTTATATCGTCAACGAAAATTTTGTTTCCATAGAAATGCGCTTCTACAGTGAAAGTTGTGTACTATACATAATTCGTATGTGAAAATTTCGCCTTTCGCTATTTCGGTGTAGATTTTTGATGCCTTTCTCGTAACTTTAATTAGTTAAAGCTTTCGTGGGATAGGATTTATTTAATGTGATAGATTTTTCACATATGGGACATTTCTTTCGAAGGTATGGATTTGTTTTTGAAGATTAGAGCTGTTGAAGTGATCTAAAATTATTGCCAACAAAAGTTTCTCACTAGAAAAATTCATATATTGCTCATTTCAGATTGTACACCCACAAAAGTAATCTTCCTCAGCGACATTTGCTTAGACGCTGGTTTGAATCTTTTGAGCGTTGCGGAAGTTATAACCAGAGAAAGTTCTCATCAAACCCACACCTACGTAAAAGAACTTTCAGCTATCCTCTGATGTCATCAACGTCATGAATTTTGCATCAATATAGTTTGCACATTTCCGGTGATGAAAAGTTTAATTTTATAGATTTATGATTTGGGAACAGTTACTAAATCATAATATGCAAATCAATTGTTGTGTAGGATACTTTTACCATTCGACGTTTTGGCCATTAACATCTAGGTGTCAAGGATTTGAATTTTTGAAAGTCGTTCATAAAATGCGCTTTCTTTCAAGAGTTACCTGCAGAGTTACCTGTAAAGGACGTCTGGCCAACTTTCACCTGTCGGTACGATCTTCCTATTTATGCTGTAGCAATGCTCTGCTTTTTCATAAGGACGCATGTGATTTTGTAATTTTATTCAATTCTCCAGTTATCTATCATATATCATGCTTCATGGGAAGATTTCGGCGGAACGGAAGGCTCTTAGTAAATTTTGAAAAACATATTATTTAAAACTATGAATGCACAATAAATTAAAAACATAAGATTGTTTAAAAACATATGACGTTTGACCATTACGTAATGTTTGTCCACTAGAGATTAGCGACCAAGCTGTCAACAAAAGATTGTTGAACTTTGCTCCTAGCAAATAGCTTAAATGCGATTTACTCAAACTCATCACCATCACAAACGTGGTTTATTCAAATATGTCGTTCGCACTAACATTTTTTTCAGAAGAAACTCCTCTGTGGCGAAAGTTTTATTCATCAAAGATATTGCCCTTCTCGTGCTTAGGGATTAGAAGACATAATGTTTGAGGCATCATTTCTCATTAAACAATCCATATTTGTTTGTGGGCAATACGCATATTATGGTTTTTAGTTAGGTCATCTCATATTGCAGCTTTCAATCATATTGTGCATTTGCAAACATAACGAATGATAGGTTTCGATATGATTTTTCTTATTCTTGGAATTTGATTCGAGCTATGCGATATTCTTGTGAAATGAAGAAATGCCAACAATTCAGACGTTGGTAGATTCGAATGCATTGAGCAAAGATCATCGTTAATTGTGGTTCTGCGTTTTGCCTATTGGAATTAAACTGTAAAGTGTTCTAAAAAGAGTTGCATTCGACCCGGATGTTAAATTGTGACCGTAATTTATTTGGCTTTTGTATCAATTTGGTGAATATTCATTTGTTCTGGAACTTTTCGCTTACGAATACTAACATGAAACTCATTTTCACCCTAAACGTAACAAACCCATTTCTGCCTTGCAATTTTTGTAATTGTGAGGAGTGGTTCAATGTCTCATTTCGAATTTCTTAAGTATCGAGAAAGAAGAATCCATTATGAATCGTTTTTGGAGATGGTACTAAGGGGATAGGAGGATCGCAAAGGGGCGCACCCTTAGTGCAAATGAAAAATCTTCTTTATTTGCAATGCATTTCCTCAAATACATCAGTGGGAAGAAATAGGTTAGTGGCAATCACTTGCATGAAACTTGTGAAAATAATATTGGTTTTTACAATGTGATTTTATTCCGTTATTCTTATACGAAAATTGGTTATGAGCGAACAAACGCGTTTTTAGATTACGAATGAAATATTAGAAATGAGTCCACAATAATTCAAATGGAAAGAGATATGCGATATTTTCGTATGGTTTCTAAGTTTGCATTGTGTAACGCAGTACGATGAGAAGCAACGTTTTAGTTTTCTAAAAAAAAAGATAAATATTGAAGGAAAATTGCTTTCCACAAGATTATGCACACTCAGTTTCACAACAAATTATCTGATCTCTAGCTTCCTTGGCTTTCATGTTAGAATTTTTAAACAAACCGATAAAAACAAACGTAGTAATATGTACCCATTGGTCAATTAAGTGTTCAAAAGCCATTTTATAAGATATCGTGAACGGTACAAGAAATGTAATTAGACAAATTTAAATGCTCACATGTAATTGTTTCATATCGAATATGTAGAAGTCTTTTAACGTATGTGAGGTTATTCTATTGAAACTTTGACAACTAGCAAAGCGCTCTTCAGGAATTCCAGATCACTTTCCCACGCGGCTTCCCATTCCCACCTTCGCAGTCGCATTGATTCACTTGGCTTATTGTGCCGTAGATTTTTCTCTCTTTCAGCATCCAACTTCTTTGTGCCAATAAAGCTTTCAATACATTTCAGCACTATTTTTCATGGTTAAGGGACGAAACAATTAAAACTTCCGCCGAATTTAGCTAGCGGAACACTTTTCGTGTGAAACATTGCATTCTTTTACGTTCAATTGTGGGACAAACTTCACATGAAATTGAAGTCGCCCATTCCAATAGTGTGATAGTTGAGTTCTGCGGCGAGCAGCCTAACTTCAGTCAAATGAACATGGAAGGTGAGGGTGGCGGGAGGGGGGGGGTGGTGATGGTGAACTCCTGCGAAAATTTTCGGTTGTTAGATCTTCCAATAACCCCCTCCACCCCAAATCTTCCACCATGTGCATCGCTGTAGGGCTGAATGTCTTATAAAATCGCTGCAAACTTTTTATGCTCCAAGGAAATCTCACTTAGCAAAGATATTTTATTCCGTGTTTTTTTTAAGTTTTAGTAGTGTTTTCAAGTTTGTCACTGTGCACTTGATTTTCATTTCATATTATGCATGGACTGTATAAAATATGAAAGCGAAGAAAGGTAATGAAAATAAAGAAGAAAGATCCAATAGAAGATCACAAGCGAAAGGCGAAGAGGGAAAAAGAGAGAAAAATAGACGAGACTGGAGCGATAGATCATGAAAGTTATTTCATTGGATGGACAGTTAGAAATCGAGATGGTGGGATATACCTTAGAAAGTAAAAGAGGTCACAGTGACGTCGAGCACTTCTGGCATCAATTTCATTGGATGCTTAAGTAAGAAAGCTAGCATAATACTTATTTTCCTTAGCAACTTTTTCTGTTATTTTCCTTAGCAGTAAAACATTTCATCTTATCGCAATGCCGCTTTCGTAGTTCAGCAGACGGAATTGAAGTTTGCGCCAGCTGAAAGGATATATGACATCATAACGAAGCTTTTTTATACTTTGGTGGAGGGTCTTTTGAAAGTTCCCAAAGTGGAAACAATAATCAAGAAGTGCATGAAACTCCACTTGACCGTACGTTTCTTACTCGAATTTCTTGACTTTTTACCGTAAACTAGCACTAGCATTTAGCACTGACGTCATAGATATTCATCTCTGATTCTAACTCAGCGAAAAAAACTTTTTTTCGAGTTGAATTACTGGCTAGTATTCTTACAATTCGAAATCTATATATTATTACAACGACTATCAGGTTTGCGATTTGAATCAATCATCGTGCCATATGTCATTACCATGCTTCTCGCTCATCATACTATTTGTTAGGGTGCCCTTTTTTGCACCATTGAAATACCTAGATTGCGCTTTAAAAGTTCGGCACTTGCATCGCTCATAACTTTCAGTAGGGGGGCTTAAATTTGGAGGAAATGGAGGCGCAGAGATATGTATATTGGATAGCGCTTACATGCAATGCAATCTTCATTTTCTGGCATAAATTTAACGACAGCCTTATGAACTTATTGTGCAAATGCTTCAAATAAGTCACTCAGTGTGCATAAATTCCAGATGAGGCTTATATTGGTCTGATATTCGAAGCACCTTAAAGCATTTCGAATATCCAAAGCGATCGGGTATTTGAGGATTCCTGCAAAGGCAAACTTGCAGCAATGAAAATAAAACAGTTGTGCACTTCGTTCTTCAATATGTTCTAATTGGAGAACTATAGTGAATATAAGCTCCCAAAAAAAAATTAATTTTCTATGCATGAAAGTACCTGTGTCTTTTAATTTGCATACGATCATGTCCTTTACGAATTCTCTATTTAACTGAAAATTTGCATGTGTGAGATTCGTTTGATTATCATTGGTTATTGTTCTCTATGATGGATGCGAATATATTAAAATGAATATTGCACGATAATGAAACCATTATTGCGCAACATTCCTAGAATGAGAGGAGTTATTTGCTTCGACAAACATACCGCATGGATCAACATCTTTTCTTCTTCAATTATGTGGGAGTTTTCATGAGTTGCTATTGAATGATCGAGTGTGCTAATGAATATGCTCAATGCGGCTTCTGTCCTACTATTGAAGTGGATTTGGATTTCGTAATCTACGAAAATTAATTATCTCATGAATTTCTAGTAAGCTAGAAATTGTTGAAAGAATAGTTTTCTAATATTTTAAATGAGTAAATAATTTTCATCACTTCTATTAGAGAACTAGAAAAAGAAATCCTTCCTCATATATCTTCATAATCTTGCAATATTTTATCAAAACTTTTACGCAAATCATTAAATAACCTTATGTGAACAACAAAATTCTTTTAAAATAAAAAGAGATATAATTCTTTTAAATAAAACAAAATTCCTCTCAAAGAATTAGTTGGAATCAAAGAAGGAAAATAATTGACACAAATGTTTAGAAATCGGATATGTAATCAAGAGCATAATAATAAAGAAAACGCAACGTTATTGAAAATAATGAGCTGGCACAAGCATATGACTCATCGCTGTACTATAAACAACAAGTTGTTTTCCTCGATAGTTTCCGCCTAGAATATAAGATGGAGACTTAAGTTTTATGCAGTATTTTTGAAATGATTTCATTCACAAGAAAAACTAGTTCCCCCTAGAATGCTGGCAAAAGAAAGTCTCTGACAATTTATTGCTTGCAGTATTTATTGCAGGTAAATGTGGCTATGTTGATATGCTTGTGAGCAGATGCTTTTATTCTTACTTGCATATTTATTGCCTTTAATTTGTGATTTGAGAGGATAGTGCTCATAAGCTGATATAGATAAACATAGATGTTTTAAGAAATCTTTTGCAATTAAATATATTGTTGTACGATAACGGCGTGTTCTGTTTCAAGGCATCTAATAAAACCAATAATGCCTCAGCCTTTCAAAACAACTCGATTATTGCATTTGAATCTATCTTTCAGCTCGCTTGAGGACAAATAACCATTTCCTTAATAAACCAGCGTCCAATATTTCCCACCCATTAATCTCGAAGAAATAGCCTGTTGATCCATTTGCTGTTAAATGTAACGAAAGTTTTGCAGATAGAAATCATTTTGCTGGATAATCATCCCTCATCAATAAGCATTTTAAAGTTTATGAATGAATTAATACATTGGAATTGTTATATACGACAGAATATGGTGAATATCTTTACAAAATATTTTTAAATTGAATTAATTTGTAAAAGCACATTATTTCCATTTCATTTTTGTCGGCATATATGTGTGGAATGTTTTGTGCATATTGATGTATGTCTGAATTTGAGCAACAATTACCCAACATGCCGAGCATAAAGTTGCATTATAGATCGATCCTTCTATGCCGCATTCTGCGTTGATCGATTATTCTTGAGTCGATCTGAATGCATTTAAAGATAAAAAATTTCACACCGGTCGATCGTTTATTCTGCTCCGTTGGAGCTGCAGAAAACGAATCTTTTATGGAAGACCGATAGGAGCTGTTGGCTTATCTGAATTATGGCGACAATGATTGCTGTAGATGCGAAAGCCGTTGATAAAATGAGATGAAGGCGGGAGGGAGCTCATAATGTGCTAGTTTATACGACATATATCTTCACAATTTTCAGCTATAATTCGGTTGCAAAGGAGTCTGAAAAAGTGCACATAACAATTTTAGTTGCCTGTTGCATGCGGTGCTTCTTTTAACGATCACTGATCAAATGTTGATTCTGCTCCAGAAGTTCCATCCGCCGTAATATTTCGTCGTTGATGTTTAGTTCATCAGTCTTACAACCACTAACTGTTTCGTTTTCTACATTCACCATAGAAAGCATTTTACATATTTCGCAATCATCCCTAGAAACTGCATGTTATATGTATGTTACATATCTGAGTTGATCTGCCTTTCGAATGCTGCATAATGATCTTGTGCGAGCACTAATCGTGAATCAAAAATAGATGATCAATCTTGCTAGTTTCATTACGTGAAAGAAAACAGCATGAAGTTGCTTGCCTCAAGGGTATTTTTCCATCAACATTGAGACAGTGTATTCAGTAAAAGCACTATTGCGGTTATTATTGTCTCAATGGTAGCGCCGATACTGCTGATTGCGATGCGCTCATGTCGACGAGTCGTTCTTTAAGTTGATTTCTTCTCAACTTATGTATAAAGATAGTTTATTAGAGCCTAGAGTCTCGTAATCGTTGCTAAGAATGCATTTCTTTGAACTCTGCAGTAGTCTGCATTCTTTAGTCGCTCCTCTTGACTGTCGAGATGTTGATTGAGAGGGTGGCAACGATACTTAATCATCATCGCTTCAAAGTTATGTTTGATGATTGAAGTTTTTTATGATATCTTTTGATGAGCGTGAGTTGAGATGCTAATTTATGTGGTAGCAATATGAAACGACAGCATATCAACATCATCTCTGAGCTTTCCTTGCTTGTCATGCATAAGTAATCTTTATTTTCTTGTTGACTGTTGGCTGCTATGATTTGGACATCGTAGAAATTTGTGAATAAATTCGTCAACTGTGCTCACTTCTTTAAAAACGGTCATATGCTAGACTTTCCAACGTTTCGTATGCATCATCGGATGATTTATGCAAAAATCTCTCGAATAGCTACACTTTGTTCATTCTTGTACAGGTTTGTCTGTTCCGTCGCTCCTTCAACACTGCAATAGAGATACTGCTCTAATCTAAACGTGCTAGGAATCTTCAGTATTAGTTGCGTGCTGTATGTAATTCCATTACAACAGATGAACTTCGATAAGTTAGAACAACTTGAGAGAACAATGAAGCTTATAAGCCAAACTTTCTTCTCCCATCGTTGGATGTGAGAATTCTTCGGTTGACGATTTACGTCACCTCTCGGATGTATGAACCTCATATCTCGAGCTTTGTTCTTCAGCTACTCATATGGGAATCTTTTGTACGTCCTTAAGAGTTCATCTTGTTCTAAAGCAGCGTTACTAATATTTCTTGCGTAATCTACAGTGGAACTTACTGAATGACAGGAACCCTCATTCGTAACAGAAATAATAAGATAAAAGAAATTTGTCTGTTGAAGTGCAAAATTTTTTGATTATCCAAAAAAAGAAGTTAAGACACTGCATTTAAAATTTATGGATGAAAGTTGGGAAATATCAAAGGTAAGACAATAGAGGTGAAATTGTTTCGGCGTTGAACGTTTGTATTTGGCTGCGTAAATGACGAACCTTTTGGCTGGAAAACGTATGACTTGTGGTACCAGGAACATACCAAGTTCATTTTAAATGTTATCGTTTAAATGTTAACGTATAAATGGCACGGAAACCTCTGCCATGGCGAGTCCTTTTACAATGCTTTTTAGGTTTCTGATCGCTTGTTTAGGCGTCGGGCTCGAATTCCTGTAAAAATCAGCCGTCTTTCGCAACATTCTCCATTTATATGTTCTTCGACATTCTCATACGGTTCTATAGTCTAGCCTTCTACGCTTTCATATCGCTATGAATAAAGGTGAAAAAGGTGGAAGCTGATAAATAAATCGTAGAGCGGTCGTCGAAACCAGATTCCATAAACCAACCAGGTTGTCTCCAGCCATTTGAGAGTCTCCATCCATTATTTACGCACCCAGATTTTCGCAGAAACCTTCAGTTTACATCCGTTACTCGAATATTGCCTCAGGCGACAGCGATGAGTGCTTGTTTGTCCGCTTGGAAATGTATTGTTGTGCATTTTTGGCTCTTTTTGTTTGTAGGCAAGACGTTGTCTACATTGATGTGCGTATATTTACTTGCACCTCTATCCAGCAATTTCATTTCAAAAACCATCGAAGTCAGAATTATGGAATTTTGTAGGCATAGTCAACATTAACTCAACATTAACTTTAGCGTGGCTTCTTCTGTCAGCTTTCATGTTAACTTGTCAACATCTCTGAACGCATGCGAATACTCAAGCACTTCAAATGTACTCAAATACTTGCACATATTCTGCGATTGACTGGATAACATTTTATAAAGGTAGGATGCAAAGTAGACTGAAGAAGAAATTTTATGAACAAAATTTTAGTAAGCATTTAGTTCGACCAAAATTCTGGTGCATTGTCAGATATTTTTCGTTATTTTTTGGCAGATTATAGAAGTCATGGGTTTGATAAACTGAATTCTAAATGTACGTATCCATAAAGAAAGATTAGCCCCGAAATCCCTTGATCTACTGTGTCAATTTTGAAATTCCGCTCTCTATATTTTCTTCAGTATCACATGAGGTATAAGCTAGCTTCCTGAGAATATTTTTTTGATGAATAATCGCGCCTTAAATGCGTCGTTTATTCTGCCGTTCCTTTGGAAGTTTTAATCCGCTTTCATATGCAAGCAATAATAAATCTGGGAAAATTGACGACGTAAGCTTTACATCTATTATGCGTGTAGTTCTTCTAAATGTCTAAAATTGCACACAATACCAATGACATCGTGAAATCATGCGTGAAAATAAAGGAAATAAAGAAGAATATTCCAACATGCTTCTGATTAAGGGTTCATTATTATAGGTGAAATTACTAATCATTATCGATCGATCATTTTGCGATTTTGTTCGATGTATCATCAAAGCAATTTCAATTTCCCTACGAGAGATTAACTGTAAAGGATTTATAGCATTTATTACTGAGATTGTGAACGTTTTTAAAGATGCAACCTACTGACATTGAATATGCTCTGCTCTAGTGAAGTGGACATCTATACTAAAAACAATACCACTTGAATAAATTCACTCTTGCGAAAATAATTCAAAAACAAAAAAATCTCTTTATTTTACCTTGCATAGATGGTATATCGAACAAATTTCTAGCATCAAAATCGACTATTTTAGAGTGATCCTTCGTCTCATCAGAAAAAAAATGACTTTTTTCGCTTTCTTGAGCATATAAACCATTCCTTTCGAACATTAGAAGGTCATATCTTTTAAATCTATGGCTCAGCAATTTTTGTTCGATAACACTGCTTTCAGCTGTATAAATAGGTGTTCAAACTTGCCAGGCTTTTACTCAATGATGCTTACTGTCATCTTATTCAGCAATTCCTTCAAAGCGAAATCATGGAAACAAAGCTGTTATTATTGTGAAAGGAGATGATGTCTAAACGAACATCGCATCTAAATCATCTAAATGTCCTCAGATGATTACGTTGAATTGTTGCAAAAATAAGAAGAACAATAACGTTCAATAATCATCACTAGACAAGAAATATGGTCAAATTTCGAAGATCTCAATCCGTTTTTGCAGGAGTGACGATTTTTGAGATTTTCCAGATTTAATTTTACGAACGGACCAACTGAAAATCACTATATAGGAATCGGAAGGTTTTGTGAATCTCTTGGCTGCTTTAACACCTCTGTGCTTGTATAATTTGTCTCCAAAATATCGGTTTTTACTTACTCTGCGAGGAATCAAATGCCACCTAACTCGCTGCAAAATGTGTGCAAAATTTTAGACATAAATGCCAATGAGAGTCGTTCTTCAATATTTCAATATCACTACTGTGTATTTGCTAAAATATTACAAGCGCTGACACTAATTTAACTCTATTATTCATGTATTTATGCTTTCATCAGTTGATTTATTCAGCGGCTCCATGAGTTACAAACAATGATTTGCACCAAATCATAGATGAAGCATTTACTATTTGACCTTTGGGAGACGTTGGGATGGGAAATGTGGAGATGATTGCATGTTTCGCTTGATAGATGTTTGAGCCGACACATTAATGCTTGCTGTTTGCTGTTCAGTGTCGTTTCTCTCACGCCTCTTTGATACTATGGTTATGATGCTCTCCTTCAGAAGTGGTGTAGTGTGATGGAAGGATTCTGTAGAATATATTGGACTCCTAGAATCAATTTATTTTGCCAACATATTTTGCCCATTGATATACCTCACTACCGAATTATAGCATTCCGAACATTACTACCGAAGATTGCATATGAGTTATCACAGACCCTCATCATCATTAAAACTTTTCATAGTTAGATGTTGTTTATTAGCCGCTAGTCGACAGATTTTCGGAGGCAGGAAAAATTTTCTTGTAATCCACATTGCCAGGTTAGCTAGATATGCAAGCGATCAAAAACGAGTGGGGAAGTTTATTGGGAATGCTGACATCAGATAGGCTTCTTGCAGTTTTACTTCAAGCGACCAACTATATAAATTTTCAAAGCGAAAGCAAAGCACTTATGAATAAAGTCGTCCTTTTGCGCAAATTCACTGCAAAAGCGCAAAGATAAAGATGGAAGCCGTAATGCCAGCAATAGCAAAATGCAAAACTTTTTAAAATAGCAGCGAAACCTCCTATGAAATTTAACGAATTCATAGGCAGAATTTGTTTATTTCCTTTCGTAATTTCTGCGCCATAATTGTTTTGATACAAAATGATTTGCTTGTTCCTACGGGAGTAAACAAAACAAAAAGCTCCGTGAATAGATTGGAAAAAGTTGGCATTATTTGTCGAATAAATCAAATTTCACTGCTAATTCTCTACGCTAAGCAGATAGGATGACTATTTAATAAAATTTCCTGCCGCAATCACAATACCATAGAAGTGAATTTCGGCAAATGTTTATTAAATTAGTCTTTATGTGCGTTTACAAATTGCTATGCGTAATGTAGCGATGTCGCGTATATGAACTCTTCCGCCTATCTTTCGAAACCTGAATTCAATCTCATATCGTTGAATTTTCCATCTTCTTACTTCACTTGATCCTTTTCAGTATTCTGATCCATTTTTCTATATATTCCATTAATAAATGGAATATTTAAAAGTAACTATTTCCTTTCATAATGGATTTTGGGATATTCGATTGTCTAGTGGTTTAATCAAGTGTCCATTTCTAGAATAATTGTTTTCTTTGAGACATTACATTCTAAGTGGTCGAAGAAATATCCAGGTGGCTTGAGAGGGAGGCATGCGTCATTTTAATCAGCTTATCTGCGTGTTGCTCTAGCACCATCAGTAGTTAAATCTACATTGGTCAGGTTATCTTAGTCTTCTATCTTCGTCTTCGAGCTAGCCTGTTCTCGATCAAGGTCGAGAACGGCCAACAAAAAAAACGCTGAATGATGAGCGGTAAAAAATAATAGTCATTTTCGTGTGAGAGTATATACTACCCATATATCCCTCATTTTATACCTCTTATTTCAAAGCGTATCGAAGTTAGAGCAAATATGATAAAAAGCAGAAATGACGGCGATGACAGTCATACTATTTTGACGTAACGAGTAGAAGTCTTTAGGCTGAAAAACGCCCCACTGTAATTTGCGACCATTATTCGTATATGCACTTTTAATGTGCACTCTTCATTTAATGAAGCTGGTGTATTCGCTTCATTAGATCATAGATGCTTCATTTTTGAATTTATGTCTATCTCGAAAAAAGTTTGTATCGTCTCGATATTCATAATTTATAGCTGAATTCCGATTATCGGATCTAGTTCGAAAACAAATGTTACGATGATGAGAAACCATAGAAATGGAAGTAGTTTTCAACGATCGGTTGGTTTCGTTTTACGCTAATCGACTGGCAGGAAAAAAAAAATTGGTTTTTTAGAGAACTTTCACGACCGATTGAATCATTTGAAATTTGAATGCATCGAGCGAATATTTCCAAAAAGTATACGATGAAGGCGTTGCAAGCGATGAGCACCGGATGTGGTCCTCTCGCATGATCTTCTGCACTGCGGAACTCCGGCTTCAGGAATAATAGGAACGTAGTAGAGTTGGAGGGTTGAGTGCAGAAAATTCGGGGGACGTTGCGGGGTTCGTTGTCTGCGCTATTATACAATCTGCCTTTAGGCCTATAGGGCTAACGGCAAAGAACCGCTGACTGCACCAGTGTAGCTATGTTTCCGTCTGTGGATTTGCTAGTTCAGATTCGGGAGCCACTCGGAACAGAGTCACAATCCAGAATGACTCTTCTTGTCAGACCTCATAGTGGATGGTGATTTATCAGGGTGCAATGGAAACATCGTTTTCACCAAAAATGTTTGCACATTGTTTGGCAGCGAGTCAGGTTACAGTTTGCCGAAATTGAATCGCTTTCTTTAAATAATATTTGGCAATTTATGGCTGCAATTTATGTGGCATGCCGCCTTGGCACTTCATGTTTGTACCCTAACTTCGCGTGTAAAGGTATTTTTGGCCAAGTATTGCGTCATGAAGCGCCCACTAATCGGCCCTATACCGAGCATAGGTGATTTTAAGCGATGAGAGGATCCTGTTCGGATAGTAGGATGGGCTATACAAAAATGGCAGGCTTTGATACTGGTTCCAAATAGAGGCTCAGAAGCACCAAAATGCCAATTTTGAAGAGGAAATTCTGGCGATGTTTTTAATGTCAATGAAAGAGAAGTCGTTTATTTACATCGCTCATTGCGGGTTTTCACTGTGCAGAAAATAACAGCTTGAGAGGAAGGGAAAAAAATACCTCTTCACGAATTTGTCAAAGGCTGGTACCAGCACCAAATCCTGCCGATAGTCGGGAAATGCACCAATAATCATCGAATAAACGCGAAATGAGCAAATTCACATATATTTATCTAGGCTATGCTAATAAAAATTGATTAATTATGTTTTTCCCTTAGGCAAATGGGCGCTCAAAGAACCATCACCACATCGTCGATTGCCCATTTCAATGCATCAAGTGAATGTCGACGGGTTTTTTTCAGCTCTGAAATTTGTTTGTGCCTTTCATGCGATAAGCATAAAAATGCATTTCATTGGTGTCTTTATTGGTGTTTTTGTTTTCTCTCCTCATAAACATTATATTTCCACCGCAGTAATAAATGCTTAAATAAACCAGATGATCCCTCATAAGTAGAGATCCAGTGATGCAATCCACCTATGCTGTGGCATTCCCTAGAGAACGATGTTAAGTTTCATTTGGTAGTGGAATTTCGCGCAATGCACATTTCTCTGTTCGAATTAACTTCCGTTGATTTACTTGTTTTATTCATTTAGAAATTTCTTTTAAACGATGCTGTAGCGAGATTGCTATCGTTTCTTGGAACATCTCTTCGAAACAAGGCTATGATTGAATCCACCCTCTTCAAATCAACTCTCTGCAGTAGTTACGAGAATCCCTCAAAAACTACCTGTGTTCGGTGTTAAGGCATGTTGGTCAATTCTCCGTAGATGCAATGCCTGGTCAAAAATATCTTCATCCATTGCACTTGAGTTTACTCTCTTCAAATGTTGAATCTGAAAGCGATGACTTTGACTAAACTTTATGAATTATTTTTATTCATATCCTTCATTTTTATGGCGTTAATTTGACTTAGTTGTGTGAAATAACAAATTATAGTGATGCTTCGAAATAAAAATACCGACACCTTTTTTTTCTAGAATTCATTATAGATTTTAATAAAAAAGATTGCGGATACACTCATTGTTTAGGTGGAAAATTTTTCAGCTAATCGACAATAAACAAATCTTTTCTAGAATATAAGTTTATTTTGAAAAAGATTAGTTTATCTCAGCTAAGCTGATTTATTCAATGATACTTCCTTTCTTCTGCATAATTATGAGACTCTTATTAGCATTATTGAAAATAACAATTTCTCACAAAAAGATAGCAATATTGTGAATAAAAAAATTATCCACGGATTCTGCTCATCTCGTAGTAACGCTTTTCGCTCTTTTTTTTTTCACCGCGTCGATATTAGATTAACATACAACAAACCATAGGTGCGGTGCGCTATTTTACGAGATTTTCTTTCGCACAATTTTAATGTTTATGTTTTTTAAATCTTACATAAACATAGAGCTGTCACTAATACTAACTTAAGGTAGATTGTGCTCAAAACTAATGATTTTGTTGATACGTTTCGAGTGTTTTTCTTTTACATTTCCATATATAACACTGAGCATTATTTGCGCTAAGAGTGTTTCAAAGCACTCAATCTTGGATATACTTTTAGAAATGATGTTCTCAATATGTATAGTTTGAATCATTTCAATTTCATCACCATCACATACAATTCAACTACGCCTACCAATGCTTTTGCATGAAAACGCTAAAAGTATACGATCGTTTAAAGAGGAATAATTTTTTTTTTAAATAGTAATAATAAAACGTTTTTATCACGCTCGGCAAATATCTTTAAGCGTTCGCATATTCATTTAGTAATTTTGTCGCTTTTTTTTTCTAAAGTATCAACAGATTTCTTATAAAAGGACTCAATGTTAATAAAATGTTGGCTTAATCAAGTTCAATATCGGTGCATTTATCATGAGAGCCACAGATTGTATGCATATTAATAAGATGCTCTCATTTGATCCATTATTGCTGCCATATTATTTATAAATCATCTGTACTTTTAGTCGCCGTTCAACGAAATAGGTTAAGCGTTGACCAGTCTTTAAAACGACTTGTTTCGGAATATAGCAGTCAAATTATGTTCAGTAGTCACCATCAGACAGCGGTTGAAGCTGCCGAATATTAAGTGAGATGATTTCTTAAAACAACGCGTATGTTTCTAAAATTCGCTATTCATCATTATCAGCAAATTTTAGTAGATTTCGAACGAAAATTCCAAATCTTCGATTCACATTAGATGGATATTTACTTATTAGATTATTGTTGTTTCGAAAAAAGTATAACAAATTATCTTGTCACTAAAGCTTTATGTCATTGATTCATATTGCACCTCGCTGTAGATGTTTATTTCGCCAATTTCACTTATCATATCATTGTGTCCCTTACGGCTAAAACGTGACATTTTGTTTAGTTGTTGTTTTTCGCTGTTTCGAATGATGCGGATTTATTTGTTTGGAACGACGTCTCAACAGAAATACCCCCTCCACCTTTTGGTTATTATTTTTCTTGAGTTCTACGATAACACTAAAATGAAGCCAGCAATTACAAGTTATTAGCAGTTGGAATACGTTTGAACGGATGGCAAAGTGATGCAATATAGAACTCATAGCACTGTAGGATGATGATACCTTCGTATGACAAATGCTAAAGCTATAGTATATTAATTGCCTAGTAATTTCGAAAACATTGCACAAATTGCAGTACATTCTCGTCTTTGTTCATCAGATCAGATTTGCGTTACTGCTGAAGAAAATATACCTCTAAATTAATGGTTTATAAACGTTTTAGAACAC
The DNA here is from genome assembly GCA_037389465.1 of Baylisascaris procyonis. NCBI lineage: Eukaryota > Metazoa > Nematoda > Chromadorea > Rhabditida > Ascarididae > Baylisascaris > Baylisascaris procyonis. The sequence goes on along the minus strand of JAZARR010000153.1, from coordinate 7,280,332 downwards.
ATAACGGATATATAAGCCTCGCACTGTTCGTCTTAAATTCGATAGTGCCACTTGTTCATTCATTGTTACAATATTCCAACGCATGTGTTTTCTAATCGTTATAATTCATTGAGAATACATCTCATCTGAATAATTGCCGTTTTTCAGCAATTTCTCAAGGGAATAATTTTCTTCCATACCTCGGGCCACGTGGGGATACTTTTAGGTATCAACTTCTCAAAATTATTCTAAAATTATAAATAATTATTCCATTGAAACTTCAAAACTAGGTTGAATTTTCACTTGCAATTTCTCCTTAGCACTCTAATTAGTCAGAGATTCACACACCTCCTTCCTCCTTCCACATTTGAATACTATTTGAATGATTTTCTAATGTGAGATTTGAAGAAAATTGTAATTTCGCAAATTTTTTAGGTTGCTTATGGATGCTTCTCATCGATATCATAAAACTACAAACGTTGCAACATTACTGAACTGATATCGTATCGAGCAATCGGCTTCAAAGTGCATATAATCTACACATAACCTGAGCAGAAAAATATTCTTCTTTGTTGACGTTTCCATCGTTTTTTTCCTCATTTCTGCTATTTCGTTTGCACTACGAAGAGATCCGATCATAATGCGGATTAGATTTTTTAGTTCTGCATTGCTAACCTCCGTTTATATTTCGATGCTTTCAAAAAATTAACTCATTCAAGAAAATGTACTTTAGTTTAAAAAAAAAAAAAGAGAATTTGACAAAGATAATGCTTCACAGATATAACCAAAAAGAAGAATCAACAAAGTATTGTGATTCGCTGCATAGAAGAATCCTTTATAAAGTATCGGTTTATATGCATGATGAGTGCATTCATACGCGTGATACGTGCCGATTATTGCTTATTAATTTGTTCGCTATGCCATTATTGAAGTATTCTATTCAAAATATGAGTGCATATAGTTAGAAAAATGTGATCCTGTAATATTCAGTGCATTTAGCCAAAGGTTGTCTCAAAGAAACCTATTGATTAATGATTGCTTTTTGAGCGAAAATTTCAACACAATCGATTTTACAATTTAAGTTTCTCTAGTGGATAATTGTCGGAACATTAATTAATCGGTTTATAGTTTATTTAAGCATTTACTTGCTTGAGCGTCTTATTTATTTATGTGCTCTTTTTGTAGTTCTTTTCTTCGTTTATTCATTCTTTCTTCTAAACAATTAATTCTGAGTGCAAAACTTTTTTTTTATGGTTACTTTTTGTTGAGATCGCTCGTATCGATGATTATTTTATAGCTTCCACTATCTCGGGAATATTCGAAATATCCCCTATTTTGCTGCATTATCTTCACGTCTGCGACATTCTATATGACTGCATGCGCATCTGCCTCCTGTGGCGCACTTTTACCTCTCCATTAAAAAACCATGGAAAGCTCTCTAAGTCCAAGGATTGATTTACATATGTCAGCGGCACATACTGATACGAAATTTAAAGTTTATCCTCATCTCGTGAAAGTGAACGACATACGGCCTGTTTGACCGTTGTCGAGCAACTCGAAGAAAATGTGGGTGAATATTTAAGTATATTTGCGTGTTCATCGCATGTTCATGCAAATGTACCGTATGAAATGGCAAATTTATTCCAAAAAAAAAGAGCATTTTATTAGATGGCAAGCGTGTTCTTGTGCTTATAATTGTGAATTGCATGCCAAAAATTCTTAGTGCTCCTCTAAATATATTCATTATTTCACCATAGTGCTGCTATTAAGTTCGTATGACTTCAGAATAAAACACGATAGGTTTATGATATATCCAATCATTCCCCTCTCTAGTTCTCATCTAGTTACGATTTTTAGCCCACTTATGGCCACTAGCGAAACGTTTCGGGAATTCGAGTGAGCATCGAATCTTTCTTCCTTTTAAACAGGATTGCTTAAAATTTTTGATGAGACTTGCGCTTTTCCTTTATAGTGACAATTTTTTCTACGCATTGATTGGAAGATTTATGAGAAAATTTCGGTACTATAAGTCATTGCAATTGGCGATGCAATGTTCGCTACGAATATGCTATTACCATTGCATTATATATAATCATAACAAAATTCGCATATCGAGTATTGCATAATCATGCATATTGTATGCATTTAATATGTTCGTCGACTACAAAATAAGTGCATAACATGAAGCCTTTCCTCTCATAGGTGCAACGGCGGGGATTTTTTGTGTTCTGGAGTGTGCCCATTGTAGTTTTTAAAACTAATACTTTCAGCATACTCGTTGAAACTCTGGCTAAGTTGTTCCTCAATACAGCTTCTTAAATGATATCTGACTCTACTTCAATAAAAGTATTTAGGTATCAACATTTCAATATACTCCAATGATCTCATTCTGCAAGCATAAATTGAGCTCTTCATTTTTCGGCTGTCAAAAAACCTTTTTTCGATAAATAACAGTGACTGCGGTGAATAGGAATGGGGCAGTAGGTGAATGGGTAGAGGAAATATCAAGAAGAAGAAATGCTGTCGGAGAGAGATAAGAATCCTTTTCTTACACCACCGTAAAAACAAGAAGTGAAAACTTCGATTTAGCATGGTGTGTTTTCCATAAATTGAACTGTGACAAAAGTGTTCTATATGTAAAGCAAGAAAGCAATTGCTTTAGGAAGCATTGACTGCAAAAAATAATGAAGCGGCATTCTATACACTTCCACTACTTTTCACTCACCATTGCCTTAAGCAAAAGATTAATGAGATATTATGGCAGCGATAGCGAGAAGGCAACTATAAAGGACAAATGGCAACACATTGTCCACAAGGGAAACCGATTTGTTGGAGAGAGGGTGATCTGACTGGTGATCGGCAACAATGGAGGCATGATATGCCAGCATTGTTTATGCGATAGTCATTATATCAGATGCAGTTTGTTCGGAAATCTTTATACAGTCTAATTTTTCACTTCTATCTCTTTTGCATTTTGGTAAACAGTTTTCTCGTCAGAGTTTGAAAAATATCCTATTTTCCATAGGTTTTCTCTTATAAAATACTCAGATTTATCAATTTCTGCTAAAGGAAATGTTTTTTTTTACGATATTTCAATTTGGTGCATTTCGAGACCATTGCAATTAAGCCGATGACAAAAATGTCGATGGCGTTATTAGCGGCCGTTCGACGGCTTATATTCCTTCTAGATCGCATCACTCTTTATTGAATAGTGTGAGAAATTCTTACATTGGCCCTCTTTTGAGTACCAGAAATTCAAGAATATGCTTATTAAATGTCGAATAGTTGCTATCCTCATCAGTTTCCATATTACGAATAAGATAGTTCGCTGTCTTCCCATATTATCGTCTCATAGGAAAAACTACTTTTCATTTGTTCGTTTATGAAAAGTTATATTTTTAATATTATATTTTTATATTTCAATGTAATTTTCCATTTCAAAGCTGACAGATCTAATTGAGAAAATTCTAAAATTCGCCCCTATTTTCTAACTTTTCGCTCTCCATTCATTTCCACTACCCCCTCTCTCTTCCTTCCTTTCTCTTTCCCCTCTTTCTCTGCCTCTTCCTCCCCCTGTCTTTCTATCTTTCTATTTCCCTCTCAGTTCGTTCCTGACTCCGTCCCTTGCCTCTCATTCACCTTCATTTACGATTTTCTTCATTATCAGCATCTCTTGATTTTCGCCATTCACATAAAATAGTCACACAGGTGTAACATCCGTCATGAACCATTAGACTCACTTCGCGAATAGCGGACCCTTAAAGTAAGTAAATTTTACTGGCTTGTGATGTAGAAATCAAGATATTCAATCCATTAGAATCTCTAAAATTCATATTCACTTTAGAAGTGCTTAGTTTAAATCAACTATAAATACCGCAATGAAGGACGCATTTACAAGGTTTCTTATTTTTATTTTTCCTCACCTATCACCATTAAACATTTCACAATTAAATATCATCGAACTGCTGCACTTCGATGGGTAATTTATTTATTTAATTGTTACTCAATGATTTATTAAATAGTAATTTACATATTACTTCACTCATTTCTTTTCGAAGAAAAATATTCTTGATATGGTGATGTTTCATTCACATTCATTCTATGATTTTATATTTTCATATTTCTTAGATGAAGTTTCTGTCATTGCATTCCTACTCGTCACAAAAATTATCCAAAAAAACAAACATTGCAATTTAATGAATAAAGACTTTCAAATGCTCTACTATAGGCAATTTACAGCGATCATTCTTACAGCTTTTCAGTATGTCTATAGACAGTGCCTCTGAATAATTTCTACTATAGAACTCCCGGTTTTAGAGTCGGTATATTTCATAAAGCATATTCTATATTTTATAAATATTTTCCAAATTCTTTAAATTCTGATCCGTTCATTTTGAGCAAATTAAGCAATATTTTTTAAACTGAATCTTCCTTCTATCAATGTCATCAACAAAAAAAAAACATTCCACTGGATTGTCTTTCTCAATTTACCATTTGCATAAGTGATTCCTTCTTGTGCTAGTCTTATTGCTTTACCGAAAATAAAGTTTTCTCTTAAACAATTTCTTTGAGATGAGGAGTATTACCATAGCAACCATTGATCCCATAGGATTATTGGAATAGAAAGAACAAATCTAGGAGCCAAATAAGGCGTTAGTCAAATCGAAATTATTAAAGAAAACACTCTTCAGTTAAGAAGAGAGTCTTAAGGGCAATGCTCTTTTAAACTCACGGCTGACAATAACAATGCAACAAAACGACTCTTTTCTGACAAAATTATGCAGTGAGGCGGAAAAATATGATATAAAAGTTCGGTTTCAAAGATTACTAAGATATGTGCATATGTTCGAAGAAAAGTTGCGAAAAGTGCATTCAAAAAATTGTACTTCTCAGACACTTTCAACGCGTAAAAAAGCATGCAATTATAATCTTTGTTTTTTCATATTCCGGTTAGCAGCGGAGCTCATTAAGGTTTGCAGAAATCAGATCATACGCAACAACTATTGTTTCACTTTGTCTTCGGTCACAGTTTCTCCCGCTTACATGGATATATCTGGCGGGATCTGAAATTGGCCAGTCGTCGTATATTCACTTCCCATATTTATACGGAGATTAAGTGGAAGGCAATGAGAATTGAAGAGCGGAATGTATGACTATCACTAATGGAGAATTAAAACTGCATTTTCTGCAATCATGTGGATTGGAAAAAAATGTTAAAGGATCACCTACCCGGAGATTAACGAAATTCAAACACTTCCGCCAATTATATGGCTCTGATATTTCCTTTTACAAATATATAATAATTACTGTTAATGGATCACTCACCTTCTAATCCCTCCTCTTTCCCCCTTTCCTCCTCCCCACCCTCTCTTTCATGCCTCGCGATTCCATTCTACCTTATTTAGTTCGGAGGCAATCTTCGTACTTTCAGTAATTAGCCCACTACTCACCATTAACACTGCATGTAAAAGTTTAAAATTTCTCTAATGGCATGCTGATTGGAGGAATTTTTGATCTTTGGCGTGACTGCATATTAAACGAAAAATTTTTGCATCATTGGTGCTTTCTTCATCGTCGAAGAGTGAGGGCTTTTGGCAGTGCCACACTAAAATTCTAACGCACTGGTATCGAAAGTGATCTGAAATATGTCAATTTCAACTTTTGAGTTTCTATTGCGAACTATGGCCAAAAGTTGCTGAGTGATAAATCGACCCCAGAACCATTAGTTAAAAGCAATCAGACAAATATTTGTCCCAGAAGATTTTCATGCAATTAGAGACTGTGAGTGAGAAAGAAAATCGGATGCATGCTCGAGCGGAAATTCTCTCTGTTTCATCTCCAAAGCTGGTCGTTTTCATATGCGGCTAAACATTTTACAGATCATGTTTCGATAGATTGTTCAATTGGTAGGTATTCGTTAACTAGGCGAATTTTCGCCACAAAATTTCGTCTTTTTTGAAAATTTTCATTTTCAACGTTGCACTTACCGAAACGTTTTTTGTCTCTTATAACAGCCAAAGAAATTCATAGCTATGCGCTATTTTAATGTAATATGCAACTTAGATGAATAGGAAAAATTCATTCAACTTATGCTTTAATTTAATCACTCATTTATCGTTAGGATGAATTTACGACGAAAAAGTTCGTTGTGTTCAAAAAATTTATTTCATTCGTTGCACGATAATTTATTGCCATGCCATTATTTTAATTTGTTATGTTACTTCGCATATTTCTTCATTTGTTTCAGTCATATGCGCTAATTCGTAGGCTCCGTCAACGCACTTCCTATATATATATATATATATATATATATATATATATATATATATATATATATATATATATATATATATATATATATATATATATACTCATGCTTTATTAATTCTAAACTACATGCGGTCATTAGTCCATCAACTTAAAAGTATTGAAGCTTATCGTATCAAAATCAAAATTCAAGCAATGTTTCGTACCGTATATATCGTTCACTTTTAAAGCAGTAATCATATTTCGTACCATTGTTTCTAGGGTTTGATCATTTCGTCATTTCATAGTTCTAGTGGTCGATACGTCTAATGTACACCGAAGATTGATGCGAATTGTCACAAAGATTCTTTCTCTCATTTGCTTATTTATTTCTTTAAAAACTTTTTTGTTCTAGTCATAATAAGCCGAACGGATTGCACTAAACACTATGTCGACCATACAACTCATCACTGCAGCGTTCGTTGTATTGCTCACTTTAACTGTGAGGTGAGTCAACAAATTTATGCGATAATCATTAGTTTATATGTGAGTCAAAGGCGTTTTTTTTACAGTGCAAATTTTGAAGCGATTTTGCCGGCTAGCTAATCGGTCAAAAGTGAAGTTTCTATATATTTTTTACATATCCGTATAAATTCACGCATTATTGGGCAACTCTTGATGCCTGCACTTTTTTGGTGCCATCATGAAATAAGCCCAAACAGGTCACTTAATTATAAGAGAATGTTGAAACGCATGTGATATAGTCGTGTCTATGTGATTGTTACTAACGCAGCACTAAATAGCGGTATATCAACGGATTCAGAAAGTTCCAGAAGGCTTAAGCATCGAAATTTTATACTATGAATATGGATTGCCCATTATCGATAAGGGAAGAGTGACCAATCATATCAAGCAGCATTAGAGCGATTCTCATTTGCTTTTCAACTAAGCGACGTTTTTACATCACCATTTCTTATCGCATCCAAATCCGCCAAAAGTGATTTTATCAACAATAGACTCAAATGCAACTAGTAGATTTTATTTCAATTGTTGCAATCACTAAGTTGACCGGAAATTCAAAAGACATCTATCACTTATAATTTCCTTCACGATTCATCATTTAAATGTTCGAAAGCTCAGCTGAAGAACTTTTCGTGGAAATACTGTCTTGTTGTACAAGCACAAATATGCTCGTCCCCAATATTTTCGACCGGCGCGGATTGATCATAAAAGGGTACTCTTTAAAGAACAATCAGGAAAGCTGTATTAATTATATGGTCGGCTTCAGATGATTTTGTTTGCATGAAATGAATGCATACGACTTTATTTCTTCAACGGATTGCCGCTTTACTTCTATAGGTGAGCCAAGTTGAACGTATTTGCATAGGATATTTATGGAAAATTTATGCTAGAAAATTCTTGATATTTTCCAAAGTGGACATTACCAGAAGAGTAAGATTATTTACTTCTTTTCCGTTACTTATTAGCTGCTTTAATTTCAGCAGCGAAAATGATAAATTATTTTCAATTTCAGGGGTTTACCAATTCACTCGAAAAAATCAGCACATGATTTGGAAGGGTTTGCATCAGCGCTTAATAGTGCCTCAAGGCTTCGCTATGGTAAACGATCTTATGACCTACCGCTTCTCGAAACGTTTGCCGATCTTGAGTTCGTTTTTCTTAACACTTACGAATTTCGATGTTTTTTAGCTAGTGTTCGCCGATATTTTTTCGGCGTTTCAGAAGGCCTAAATGGGTAGAGTATATGTTGTTGATGCTAACTGTGCGAATATGTGTGCTAAGGTGTGCTTCATAATTTTGTCATGAAGCATAATTTGCTAGCGTTCTAAAGAGTTTCATTACTAGTATTCTATTCGTAAAGATGTAACAGTAGTGCCTATGAGCCTATACATCAATTAGCCAAAAGGTGCATGCAGAAACCTTCGCATTAACAGGTTCCGTGTTTTCAGTTTGTTGAGCTTTAGAGCCTCTATTGCAACACCTTAATTCTTTACTCGAATCACCTAAACTTGATAAATGCATCAACTTATATTGTCAAAATTATTCGTATTGCTATAATGCCCATACTAAAAAAAAGAAAAATTTCCAGGAAATATGGAAAACGTCCGTCAACTGATTTCGACAACTATGATAATGCCGAACAATTCATGTAAGCATCTTTCATTGTTTTGAACGTTTATGTGAAAATTTAGTAGTTAGTCTAAAATTTTTTATCTTGAAATTCTATTTCTCACCGAACAGCCGACTGCAGCAAAAGAAACGAGAAGATCACAAAGAGGGAGCACTACCTTCGGCAAATCCCTGTTTATAAAATTCAGCTTAAAGCTGCAGAATCGTTTTTTTTTTGAATAGCAGGTCATTTAAAACTTGAACAGCCACAAGTTTTTAAATTGGATAAGAGAGAAGTGACAAGCGCGGCCAACAACCTGTATTTTAATGAGCATAAGTCAAAGGTGCAGATACACGATCACAAATCTCACACGCATAATCTCGATCACAAGTGGGTGGGCAAAAAACATCAGCGATTTTTTGCACTAGTTGGGCAGAATATTGGCGAAGATATTTGGTTTATTGTAAAAAAAAAAATGTATTATGGATTGCGATTTCGCGATTGAGAACGTTACATTTTTGTGTTGAAAATTTCGAAAATTTCGAAAACGTTTCATAATTTGACTCACACTGAGTTACAAACTAGCTAATTTTCAGCCTCCATAACATATGCTTCATATCCTTACCACAGCTCAACGATGATCTTCTATGCAATTTTTAGTTACTTTTTGTAATGGCTTGAGCCTCGATAGAAACTTATTGAAGAATATTTCTCGTGCATCATTGCATTCCATTTTTTCTCTCTCTCTTCGTGAGAGTCATTCACTCAATCAGAACAAACATATCTCTCCAAAAAAAAATTTTTCCTCAAAAAAAAAAAAATTGCAAACAATTTAATTTATTCGGATTGCAGCAAATATGATCTTTTTGCCTAGGTAAATATCAGATTTTAATGAGCACTAAAATGGACAATTTCTGACTGTTTCTCTCTTCTTTCACGTTATCTTATCGCTCGTTTAGCTGATTTCGTTGAACGCTACTCACGCAGTGCATTGCAATATTTCAAGACGATAAAACGATCATTTTCCTCATCTTTACGTCCATTTCCAATTGTTGCCTGAAAACCTCATACTACAGAAATCATGGTGATGTCGCTGTGCATTCTGTCATAATTCTGATGTTCTCATTATCAATAAATGCGCTTATTTACGTTTGCTAGTCATATCCGTTCTCTATTGTGATTACAAAGTTTTTTTCCAAAATTAGCTCTATAGCTTTAAACAATAGTGACGCAATTTAACTTTAACGGCTATGTTAAATAACCATAAGCTAAAATATGTGCAAATGAATAGAATTTTAATGATATTTCATATATGAAAACTTTAATGATGTATTTCAATTACAGAGAAAGCAATAAGCGATCGTCTTCATTTTTGCCTATGGATAAGGTTGTTGCGTCGTTGAATAGAGCTGAACGTCTTCGGTAAGTAATCTTGAATGATTTCGTATAATTCTTTTCGAAGTACTTCAAAAATTTTATTACTAAACGGTTATAGGGCACTATCGATAACCGTTTAGTTATTGAGCAAGATGTGAATCGACGGTGTAGGTGTTGCGGATACGCAAGAAAATGCATTCTCATCATCTTGTGCATTTTTATGAAGACGGTAGTGCTGAAGGTTTCTATACAAGCATTTATAGATATCTAGTTCCTTGAAGATATATCTACGCATCCTTCGTATATACGTTCCTTCAAATAACCGCCTATGAATCTTCGAGCATGTATTGATGAAATAGAAGTTTTCATAAGTGCAACATTTTCAAGGTTTTTAATACGCATGAACCATGCTCAATATTGGATGAATAACTCAGCATTTAGAAGTGTATAAAGGCATATGAATATAAAATTATGTCAATATATGCAGCAACATATGTACGAAACAATATGCCATCTTTATATGTGTGTGTGCAAATGCATACATAACTTGAATGCAAATTTTGCGTTTTATTACGACAGAGCTAATAATGGACAAAGATAAATTATCTTCGATGGTTTATTGGAAAATTTCATCAAATGTTGGAATATGTGTAATATAAACCAACTTGGACTTCTATATAATTGCTTAAAAATATTGCAGGTTTGGCTAATTTCGTTGTGCATAACACTGGTGTGGATTCGACAAAAGCACCATTTCGAAAAGTGCGTTTCAAATATAAATCCGTTAATAAATCATACATATATATTGCTCGTCTTTATCGCTGAACGTTTGATCTTCACACTCATAATTCATAGCGCAGCCCTTTTTTTCATCGTTCTTATCTTATTATCATATCACCGGAATAAAGTGTCGTTATTTCATATCACAAATGCGCAATCGTAGATATGTGATTAGGCTTTATGCATCCGTTTCGAAAAAAAATATATTTATAACTGTGCGATCTCAGAATAAATGAACATATAACCCATTTGATGCTGGCGAAAAATTCAAAATTCTTTCATCAAAATAAAGCAATCTCGCTGATTGAAAAGGCATGGGGCATCATTTGCATTTTCTTCGCAGAAAATCGGCATTCAAATGCACTGTAATCAAATGTGCATGCATATTGAAGAGTTACGTGATGACATGTAAAGGTGAGCAGAAATCAATGCTGAACAAGTAAAAGGGGATTGGATATTTTGCCATCGACGTTGAGTGCCCGAACCAGGGTCGTTTTGGAGATGGAACCTTGTAATGCAGCCAGCCAACGCCTTGCTGTTTTGATTTGCATTTTTTTAGAAACCAAACATTCCTTCTCCACCGCTCTCCGCTGTATACTACTAATAATGATAACAGCTTGCCACTACTTCTATTTTAGACTTATAAGCTCACTTTATCGGCGAGAAAAATCCACCTTCCTTTGCAGCTATAAATATGCAACCGCAATGAATAATTAGTGTTGGATTGCATCACTGTAATGAGATTCATATGTTCAAACAAATTTGTACTGACTGAACCATATTGCAAGAAAATTTTGAAGTGCAGCCGAACGGAATGAAAGCATTTATGATCATAAGCGGATCCTCTTAAGCGAATTTGGTCAACTCAAGAATTCACCTCGTGCAAGCTGCGTCATGATCGAGATTGTGGAAAATCGCGATATGAATGCCCAGAGAATCGTGACATGTGCGAAGCAACAAGATTCTACATATACCTTATCTGCCCATAAAGTGCAAACGCTTCATCACTATTGCCATACTTTACAAGTTTCATTAGCAGCATGCATAATATATATGCAACAAAGTTGTTCAGGATTTATTTATATGCGATCGCTCTGTCCTTTTCATGCTTCTTGAAGATCGTTTGCACTATGCTTGGTATCGCCATATACCAATCAACGACACATATGGGTGAACTGTGAATCTGAACTTGTGAGACTCATGAACCTATAGGCGATGATATTCAGATTCCTGAGCTTGAATATTCTCGAAAAAGTTTTTGCAAAAAACGGCTGTATGTTCTTGTAAGCGTACATGTTTCAGAGATGAAATAAGCATTTATGTGAATACCGATTAGCTAACAGGTACTTCCGAGCATTCGTAGAAACTCTACCGTGCTTTACAACTTGAAAGGAACTCGTACGGACATCAAACTTTATCAGCGCCAACGTACTCGTCAAGAATGTTTATTAATCATCCTTTTATCAATAACAGCATTTCCACATACGCAATTTCATCGATATCACTCCAACGACATAAATGTGTATGTGTTCGACGACATCTGGCACGGCATCCGCTTTTTGCAGTACCGTCAATCAATTTTTTTATTACTAAATTTTTACTATTACTAAATCAAAAATAAAACTCTATGTCGAAGGAAGCGTTTTTCAACGCTTCCAAATGATTGCATCGAGTAGTTACATTATAACAGTTCACCCCACACGTCGACGACATAATCCTTCTCAGATATTTATTTCTACCGTGTGCAGATGCAAGATTTAATATGGGAGCTATCCCACATTATGTATTCTTGTTAGAATTAACTACACCTCGCTTTTTCCATTCTTCAGTTAAAACCACAGGATAGACACTTGGCAACATAATTATGCATAGACAGGCACAAGTTTTTTTTTAAATGTTAAATACCTAAATGGTGCTGCAAAACGAACTTTTTGTGAATGCAATAAAACTGCGCTAGTTTGAAAAGCACTCTTAAGAATTTGCAAATCGACTGCAATTATCGTAGCTTTATTATTGAAATTGATGTGCGTTGAATGTTTAGAAATGAAAACTCTTAAATGCGACATTATGAGAGCCTCATTTAAGACCTCGCAAGTTCGATTCTGCTCTAAGACAAAGAAAACTTTTCGTGCTGTCCATGTGTTGAGTAACTAATTGAGTTAACTGATTGCAATTGGCTATGATTCCAATCTTCCATCTTTGGAATCACAATAATTGCAGAATCTCTTGAAGATACTTTCTACTAAATTGTAGATCAATTTAAAATAAGCGTTTCGATCAATTTTTTTTTTATCGCAACATCACCGGTCACTATGATGCAATATTTATGTTAAGAAAGCCACATATATTCGAACATTCTAACACAAACATAATGAAACGTAAATCTTGTAGCATTATAGAAGAGAATGGCGCACATTGAGTAGCGATCAACTCCTTCCCTCAATACAGGCCAGCAAAGTATCTCTCTACAGATGGTATTCAGTGCTAACGTATAGATACGATTGATATTGAATATAATCAACAGAGAAATAAAAAAAGTTTTAAATTGCGAGCCGAATTTTATCGTTCCTAAAAATATAAATAACTCGAAAACATAGCGTATTCTTAATGAATTGGAACAGCAGTTGTTTACTAAATATAGGCAAATTTTTTATCATTTCAGCAGCAAATTATTAAATGTTTGTGCGCATAAGCATTGAGCAGATGTCGGGTGGATGGTGCGGAAATTGGGTACAAATGTGGAGTGGTTGGGAGGTTAAATGCGGCAACTATTTACAGTAGACATTTGTTAATTGTTATAAATTGTAGGAAAACATTCTGAAACGGTGAACTATAAAGATCACAATATTACGTCAGAAGTAGTTGCCGATTCCCGTGAGACAGTGTCATTAGCTTTAAATTCTATCATTAACAATACACACATCCAAGCTGCCTATTTATCGCTTTATTTGCCAACTAAATCACTATCATCCATAAACGATTTCTGGAAACTAAATAAAATCATCAATTACACTGAGAGCAATTGCAAAAAATCATATATGTATACATAAAAATTTACCGTATATCGGTGGCTCATATGAGTTTGCTTGCATAGATTACTGAAACAAGATGACTTCATCGAACCCTGTTGTTCTTTTTGTCGTTCTTTTCATATATCTTGTGCTAATCGATAAATCGAATAAGGCACGATTACAGTTAATTAGTATTCCGTCTTAGTGCTTCATATTCAAGTGAAAACGCTTTTTTATGCATGAGAAAATGGATAATGACACGAGCGTCAAAAAAAAAAAAAGAAAAATAGCGTTGATTGGATATGTGCCATTAAGAATAAACGATTAATTTTTTTAAGCAAGTTTATTTTATAAATTTTTTCTTCATGAAAATCAGTGCTTTTACCGCAATATTTTCTGCATAATTCATCACCAAATTTATGGTATCAATATGGATATTTTTTATAGCACTGTTATTGACGGAGTTATATATCAGAAATGTTATAAGAATATCGTTTCAACTTTCAACTTGGAATATGCCGATATGGAATATTCAAAATATCGGTATGATTGTGTTGCTCCGATTTGTATCGCCCCATTCTCACTCTTTGACGTTTTTATTCTTCGCTACCTTATGAAAACAATTCCTCATTCAAAGGCTAATTGAAGGCGATAAGCATCCCCATTTCAATTGAAACAATTGACGTCAATCGGATTATTCTTCAACGTACTATCATTAAACAACTATAATAATAAATAAAGTTGAATCTGCCTAGTTAGAAGCGTTATCTTGTTCATTCAAGGGAAATGACGTCATCAAGTTTGTGAGACGCGAGAAATGGACAGTGTATTGTTATCATGCTAATGAACGTTGATTGCAGGTTCAACAAGTTCCATGATTGAGTTTTTAAATCACCAAATCTAATCCTCTTAGAATTTTTGATGTTCAGAAGAAGTGCACACTAATATTTAGCTTTTTGAGCACAACATCAAACGAATTCATCTATTGATCTACTCATATCCTCAAGAGTTATTCCATTGTCATAACATATTTGTTTAACGAAATGACATATCTGTTGCTCATCTCCATCCATGTTTGTTCTTCTTTAGCCGTTAAATTCATTCGATATTTCGATGAAAATTGATAACTTAGATGGTTGTCAAAATATGTCATCATACGATGTGATAATTAGGGTCATCATCTAGAGTGATAATACAATATAAATGTCATAAAATGTTGCAAATTATAAATTATATTGCCTCTAGCTATGAATTTATGATCGTCACCAATATATGCGACTTATCTTTTTTCCCATCATATTGGTTTTTAAGTGACCGGCATCGCAAATTTCGGTAGTCTCACGAGCTGTAGAAAATATTCACTTATTTTGTCGGTAAAAACTATTTCGAATAATAAAATCAATTTAAATAACGAATTATTGTTCCCTTCACTGGCCTTTGGATTTCATTTAAAAACTTCTTTTCCAGTATATTTGAGGTTTACGGCGTTTGGAACATTCGGTAATCGAAGTTATGTGACAAAGTGATCTATTTCTACAAAGCTCGAAAATAAGTATTCTATCAAGTCTAAATTTGTGCATCTTTTATGAGATTAGCGTAATGCATTTGTATGCTCCAATAATTTTTGCGCTCGTGTCGGAGTAGAATTCTTTTTTTTTTAATGTGCAGAAATGTTTGTCGAATCATATATAGGTCGACAAGCATAAAACGATTATGTAAATCATTTGCGTCGATCAAAAATAGTTTTAATTTATTGCAAACCAATTGCAAAAAAAAAAAATACTCTTCTTTTAAGTAACTATTTTTATTTGCATTCAACTGAAAATAATGCTGTTGAAGATGTTTGTACTTGTTGTTTCTTAGTCTCAGATTTATAACAATAGTGTCAGCAAAAATAAACGACCCTAAGCCAAGAGATTCAATCAACCAGGAAAAAAAGAGAGAGATAATTTGCAAAGCTTCTTTGGCGATGATATTTTCAAACTGCGTTATTTTTATGAGTAAATTATGAGACGAACGCATAATATAATCGTCATTGTCTTACTCCACCATTCGTTTCGAGAATTTACGGATGGGTAATCAAAAATGTCTCCTCTATAAGATGCATCCACTATTTCAGAGTTTTTTTTATTCACCTTTTGCAACTGGAACGTAAACGTTCATGTTATATAAGACTTGATGGATTATAATTACATTAACTGAAACTGAATCCAATAAAGATTAATGGGGCAGTGAATATTATCAATGATATTTTCAGCTGATTTATTCACTCGTCTAACTATTGAATTGCATCATTGCAAAATATTAATGGTACTAGCCATTAAATGCAAATATTCATTGCAGTTTCATCCATATGTAACCAATAATATGGTCATTTTGAAATGATAAACGATAGTGTGGCGAAGAACGTTTTCGATTGCATCACATCGAAATTGAGTTTGTCGCGTGGGCGTTGACATGAAAACAATACGCAAAAAGAGTTTTACTGTTGCATCAGGAGCAGGGGATTGGGGGGGAGGTCGATCGTTCTTGCATTCGCTACTACTATAAAGAACAAAAAGGCATTGACTAACATGCAGAACCCATCGAGCAGTGAAAAAAAATGACCTGGCCCGATCAAAACCACTTCTTTAATGTTAATGGACTGGGAGAGGAGAATGGCAAGGGAGCGGAACAGTTGACTCAAATAAGAAATAGAAGGGTGAATCTTGGTGTAACTTTTAATTCAGTCACCACCAGCGTATATAATGACGGAGAGCACGAGAAAAATATGTGGAAGCAATGAGCGTTTGAGGAGTTTTTCAAAATGGTTCCGAAATACTTTAAAAATTTTCCACTCAACTTTTGCTGTGAAATCTCAAATAACGGTTGATTTTATTTCGCACAGGATTGACGTACGGCGTTTAGTTAAAAGTGCAAGATTCTATCACAAGTAATACGAATAAAAGCACTCATTATAAATTGGCTCTCAAAGAATTCCGCATTCAACCACTTTCAAATCAGATATGATAAAGCTTATATCTCTATCACTTTGAAATATTAACTATAAAATGTCGTTTCTCAAAAATATATCAAAATGAGTTCATGTGAAAAATTTGCACTCATGATGAACGTATCTTCAATTTTTTCCAATCACTTTACGTTCCGATGATAGTCCTCTTAACGGCAGTTACTATCCATACCTGAAATAGAGTTTTTCTTAAAATTCCATTTTCATGAAGTTCGTGAAAGAACATATGCGCAAATTGCACAAATCTCAGGACATGTAAAAGAAATTTTGCGGTGCAATTGTCAAATATATCATTGAGATGAGAAATATTTACAAGAAATATGTGAGAAACTGCAACTTTGAAAAGAAAAAAGAAAAAATCTTATTGAGATTTGCTTGAATTTTGAAACTTATGAGGAAATATTAGATTTCTGCGAAATGATTACCTCAACCTGCCAGCGGCATTTATTGATTTGACCAGCGTAGCAACCAGCCGCGCATCCTCAAACATTACTCGTTTTGAACTGCAAATCGTTCTATATTTAGTGGCGATGTTGGTACATCGACTGTACATTAAACTGTGTTTGATAAATAGACGCAATGCTGCAAT
Organism: Baylisascaris procyonis; assembly: GCA_037389465.1. Taxonomy (NCBI): domain Eukaryota; kingdom Metazoa; phylum Nematoda; class Chromadorea; order Rhabditida; family Ascarididae; genus Baylisascaris; species Baylisascaris procyonis. Next base: position 7,263,209 of record JAZARR010000153.1, on the reverse strand, counting down.
TTTCAATTATTTTAAGCGGAAGATGACCTACATGAGTAGCTGTTTCGATGTTCGGTTAATATAGTTAAAAATGCATGAGATGTTTCTTAAATAAAGCAAAAGTATGCCTCTTCGCAGAACTGATCACTAGTGATGATCTATATATATATATATATATATATATATATATATATATATATATATATATATATATATATATATATATACTTGCAAAAATGCGACAAGCGTTTACTTCGCATTTCGAGTGGAAATTTGCTAAGAAGCATGAAAAAAAATTTTCATTATAAGCAGCTGCAATTAAGCGGTCGCATTTAACTTTCATTCCTCATTGAGAATGGATAAGTAATAACTAACCGCAATCACAAAAAATTAGAGCCCTCTTAGAAATAAAATAAAAGTCACCGTGGATATTCGATGATAATAGCGCCATCATTTATGAATCGTGATCCGAACGGACGGCTCCTTAACAGATTGAAACCGTTATGCTTCCCCAGCCATAATATTGAGTTATCATCGTCCACTGCTGATACAGTGTCCTCCAAATCTGCCAAGTTGTTATGCCGTGTTGGACCACTGAAAATGGGTGTGCTTTGCTGTTATCAAGGTGCCTTGGAATTCGAAAAGAGAGGAGAGGTGTACTAAATATCTAAATGGAGCAGTGTAAAACTTCCACGGATACTCTTATATCCTAATCTCTGAGATCTACAAAAGTGCATCATATCGGACTATCTAATAAGAAATAAGAAATTATTGCTTCATAGTATGCTACACTTCTGCTCTTAATAGCATGCTTTGAGAAAAATTTTAGGCTTAAAGAAAATGGATTTCCGAGCAGTCTTTCCTTTGAACGCCGATTACAATAATTTTCATAAATTGCGAAGCGACATAATGGATTTTCTTCGCTGTGATCCGCTAAGCGTATTTTTAGCCAACGATGTTTCTCGACTGCTTTAAGCGGTCGGCTTATTTATTTCAATCCTTTCCAATTCACATGAAGTTTTAAAGAGAAATAAATATTTAAAAATAGAGACTCATTTAAAATCGGCGCAAAAAAATTGAAGCGATCTATCAGCTGGTCAAATTTTTCTATAAGATACTTATATATGATAGATTCAAGGGTATTTGCTTAATCATTTTCAACAAACTGTCGTGAGAGGGTAGATGATAAATTATAACAACTACACGCAAATAATTCCGTGCGTTTCCAATCCCACAGGAAAAATAGCACAAATATTCAAACAATGTCTATCACTTACTAATTTGTCTGAGATAGAAATGTATGTGTTTAAAGAGGAATTAACAATTTATATGTGCTTTCGGTTGTTTTTTCTTCCTTAATGAACAAGTATAATGAAGGAAACGGAGATTTTACAGGAAAGAAGAATGGCTTGGCAGTTTCATTGGCAATTCTAGATTTATATTTGAAAGGCAGTATAGCTTAGACATGCTTGTGCTTATATCTATCCGTTAGCAACCTTCCATCTTTATTTTCGTCGCTCCATCTTCTCCAATTTGCCTTTATTTGCCCATATTAGCTCCAGCAGTCACGGAGGCTGCGCTATAATATACCTTAAAAGTTGTTCCTCTCTTGGAAATATAACTGATCCATGAAGTTATAATAGAAGTATGGATGACAATATGTGCTTAGAAATTTTGATGCATTTTATGGAGGTTCGGATTCTCTTTCTGCATTGATTGGGTGATATTTTGCAGCTGATTCGTTCTGAACTTATAAAAGGTTTGTGCAAATGACGGATCCATTCAGTCTTTAGAAGCATTTCCGCGTCCCTCTGAAATATGTAGGCCTTTTAACATGCTATTGTGCCAGCTTTTTTCATATTTCTCTAGTTCCTTTTAAGCGGATTCGTACATTTGCATTTTTTGATGCTTGTCGGAAATTTTTGACCATAAGACGATTTTAAACCTATGGTGTTGCAAATTTATGGGCATTTTTTTTTGTTCCCTTTCAAAGTTGTACTATAATCATCCATTTTAGCACACTGACGTAACAGTAACCGATAAATATTTCAGCTGAAAATGCTCGAAACATTGTCTGCATAATTGATGACCGAGATATTAATCGAAATAAGTATGCTCAGGTTTATATTATACTTCAAATGGATGCTAATGGATCTTATTCTGCAATGGATTCTTATCACGTGATAAATCTCTTTCCGAAAACTTTTATTATATATATTTCAAGCTGGAGTCGTCCTCTCTTACGGTTTTCCTATGATTCGAAGTATTTGTTTATAGACATAGCAAATTACTTTAGTTTTATAAACAAATCGTCGAATTAGAAGTTTAGTCATCAAATTTTTTGTGAAATTTTATGAAAATTCAAAACTTCTTGATGAGCTTTAGAAATTCGACGAGAATTTCTCGTTATATTTCAGTTGAATTTGCCACTTCCCTCCCTCCTCAAACCATACACTTGAACTCTCTGTAACGGAATCATTAAGTTCGTTATATCTATTCCTCCTTTGCTGAAAATCGTTTCCTCGATCCCTCATTCCAAGTGTTTACGCAGTGAACGTTCAGCTAACACACGTTAGATTCACGTGGGACAATTCAATTTGAAACAAATGAACTTATTTTAAAGATGAATTTGACGTAAACAATAAAATTTGAAACAGCCAAATTCGCTTATTTGCGGCAAGCATAGAGCTAATGAATTTTCAAATGAAGCATACGTTCAGTTTGTCCCCTGAGAGATCTTCCACATATGTTGACGCATACAAATTTCGTTGCTATTCATTCAGTCTCATGCATAAAAGAAATAGCTCGATATAGGAAAGGATTTTCTAACAGCTATATCGATGTGTGGGAGAGAACATTGAAGAATGAATGACATATCGCAATAAAAACGTGAAAACAAAGAAGCAATTCCCGATTTTCATGAAAAACTGGTAATTTATTTGAAAGCTGTCACTTTCGTAATACTACAATTGTCTCTTATGATCCACAAAAATCTTCCGGCAAATAATTGAGCAGAATTTTACTGTCCACATTGCTATAATTCTGCATAGATTGCGACCACGCGCGTAGATTACATAAAAGTTAAAAGCGCATAGTGATGTACCGAATACACGTTGAAATTACTGTTGAGAAGAGCGCACCAAAATTTACTGCATAATCAGCTTGTTATGCTGAAGAGCGAAAAGGCGGCTCCAGATTCCAACTTATTCCCAACTTCCTCAACGATTTATGATTCCCGATTATGTGAAATTATATCGTCCCCCTCCCCACCTTGCTCCGTCACCTTGACTTCTTACTTTCAATGAATTCTTGTCAATAAGTCTGTACTCAGAAGCTTCCAGCTCTGAAGCGCGGTGGCAGTCTGAGAACTTCTGAAACTTTATCAGTAACTACCGATGCCACAAGCCTCTAGTGAAACTGCATCATCCAAGATTTGCTTTTTGGGTTCATGAACGGGATAAGATAAAGCATCTTCTTTTCAGATATTATCCTTGTATCCTCTTTTTGCCTCATTTTACATTTAAGCCTCAATAACAAGTTGCTTCAAATGACGCGGTGAATTTTTGCGGATAGATTTCACTGTTTATGAAACTTCCAGTTAAAACGCCCAGTTTTTTGTTGAAATTATTTGGGAAATTATGAAACAGCACTCCACAGAAAGGAAGATGCTTTTTGGAATTGAGGATTAAATTTATTTGCCTGCGCATCTAATAGATTTCGCTCGAATAGGTTCTATAGGTGTTTGATTGAAATATTAGGGAAATCAGATAAGCAAACAGTTGGAAAGGGTGAATTTTTGGCCAAGTTTGTCCATTAACGAAGTGAGGAAATGGATCGGAAATTTGGGGATCATCTAAACCGAAATACATGCTCACCTGGAAGTATCGATGGTCAGTGAGTGGGCACCCTCGAAGAAAATCACTAGCAAAAAGAAGTGAATTCGAGAGCGCATCATTGCGGCATTCCAGTGTGATGATCGTTGCAAATACTCAACGTTTATTGTCGAAAAGCCTTTCTATTTAAGCATTCGATGTGCATATTGTACGTAAATACGCTTTCAAGACAACCCACAAAGAATCGTCATTTATAAACTCCGCCTTGAAAACTTAGCGAACATTGCAACGCTGTATAATGAGCATCAAACGTCATGTATACGAGATGTTAAACTATGAGTCGCTAAAAACTACAAACTGCCTTCATTGATTACATCACAAAATTTGTCACATATTATTCAGCGGTTCCATTCACTGAGATTCCAAATAAAAGCCACGTGATTTCGTCGTGAATGCATAGCTTACTCTATAAGTTTTGAACGCAAACCAATAACCCTAGCGCAAGATGTACACAGACCTACCCATGCATGATTAGCTTCTTGCGTTTAAACTGCAAGCGACTATCAAGAAATGTAGTGCAACAATGAAGAATGAGTCCATGTAAAATTTCAAATTTTGGACGGTGATTCACATATGGATGCACATAGGCAGATATATGAGTATTCAGGTAGGTTTATAAGCAACTGATCATGCTTTAAAAATTGAAGCATAAATTCAACGGGTGTTAAAAAGTTGTAACGGAACAGGGAAGCAGGCGACGAAGCTCACAAAAGAAGTGAGGCGGACGGAAGAATAGTTTTTGCTTATAGCATATCCCCAATGGTCGAATCTGCAAATGTTCCCGAGAAAATGGGAAGAAGTCAAAGAACCCGTGTGCTTTTAGCATTTGGTCCGATAACACCAACCAAATCCAGCATTTCAGCAATCAACGATGAGAATATCGCTTTTGCACACATCATCTCATTTGAGAATTTAGCGCCATCCTTAAGCTCTTTTAAACTTGAGATGTGATCGGTTGGAAAGGAAATAAGTTTAAAGTTTTACGATGAAAAGGAGCATGAAGAAAAGAGGATATTCATGACATCTGGCATTAGGAATCCTAGACATTCAAGCAGTTAAAATTTCGTAGCACTCTATCGACTGCGGAAGCAACGACATATTTTATATGCCTATATTCTTGTAGATTTGAAAGATTTACTTGTTTCCAAAGAAGAATTTATTCAATGCTATATGAGAAGTTACAGATTTTGCTTGTTCTCTTTGTGCGTTTTCCACTTTTTTTGATGATGTTACCTCATCAATCGACTTTTGAAAATAGTCGAACGAAGCAAGCTTATAGAATTGCTAATTATGTATGAGTTAATTCCCATAGCATTTGCATAAGGAATTTGAGATTTCTCATCGTTACTTATCAAAAGCCGACTGATAAGAAAAATTTTCGACAAGGACGAAAAAGCGTTTGCATACATTCCACTTGCTTAGTATTCGCAAATGTAAATTTTCTGGCATCGTTAAACCCTTTTTTTTACTAATAAAGGGAAGAATCAATTGAATGAACACAAATTTTCATCACCGCTAAGGTATGTACTATCTTCAGCGAAACATACTGGCTTTTCTGATTCCTCTTCTGAAACTACGAAACAGGTACGCAAAGACTTATGTGGACATACACGACCGGACAAATACAGACAATGCATATACACAACCTGGCATATATATATATATATATATATATATATATATATATATATATATATATACGCACTTCGCATTATTTAATGCTAATCTTCTGCGTGTGACCATAAAGCTTGTTTGCTTTCGTTTACTCGCAGCCTCGATTCTCTTCGATGGAAGTTAGCAACGAATCAATGGCCGTTTGATTCCAATTCAGCAACACTCTGGTTATTCGTGGAAAATTGAATAGAGTCAAGCATACTATAGTCAATATATAAATATAATCAAGCATGCCAACTTCATTTTGGATGCAGATCTCAGTTACTGATGTACGATGGCTTTAATTACGGCACACTGAAAAAAGTCGTCCCACAAAGAATGTGAGTTTGTTAGTTGCAAACAAAAAATCGCTTCGGAATTCTGTAATTTTCCGCACAGCCTAATTAAAAACTTTTTTCTGTCTATGTAGACGAATGAAAAAAAAATGAGTACATTCACTGGGGACGTTGCTAAGGAAGTCACTAATTATATCTATTGAGATCTGCCTAGTGCTACATTCGTAAACGTGATTTAGGATTGAAAATAGCGTTATGTTTTATATTAGTGCTATGATTTGCATACGCACCTTATCCGGAACTCGTAAGCGCTTTAATCTTGCGACGAAGCCATGTAACACATAGCAATCACTTCGGCGAAAGCACAAGAGGAAATGCGATATTTCAAATGCCCTAGGAAGCGTTGACCTTGACAGCTTAGCGGGCTTCCTAAAGGGGAACAATTATTTCGAAATCACTTGAAGAAGACCTAGGCATTACTACTCTGTAGTCCACAAAGCAGCATAAAGTTATACATAAGAAGAGGAAAAGGAGTAGTTCATCGCACCCCATGATCCTATTATCTCATCCTGCCAGAATTTTTTGCGAAAAGAATAATTGTGGGGAGGAAAAAAGAAAGCTGAATGCTGATTGACTTTGTGTGCTTTGGATAAAATGCAGCTAACCGAACTGTTGATTGGTTCAACGAAGATCCTCCTTTCTTTTACACCGATCAACTAAATTGTTGCAAGAGGAACGTTTTATGTTCCCATGGCGCAATTTGCTACCAGCTTGACTGGCGCAAATTTTGCTTTTTAACAACTTCGCTCACTGGAGCGACTGCTCCCATCATCATTGAAAACACCAAATGGAGAAATGTGCAAGGGAACTAAAATTTTATGCGCTTTAGTATTCCACACGAATTTCCAATTGGCTTCTTAAATAGGCAACAAATATATATATATATATATATATATATATATATATATATATATATATGAATTTCTGCACATGCTTATTTATTTATTTTTTTTACATCTGCGGATATTTTGGAAAGAGAGAAAAACCACACATATAAAAAGCCTTGCAAATTTAGCATTGTATATTCATGCATACATACAAAACAAAATCTAAAAGCGCACAACAGTGGAAGAACGTTGCATACAAGTAACACTACACAAGTGGTCAGAGTTGGGCAGCCCTCATTCTTATTAACCAGTAGATCCCTTGCAGAGCAAACCTTTTGCGCAAATTTTTTGGCGTATTATATCGCCCATAAATCAATAGTGAAAGAAATGCAATATCCCATCCTTCGATGAAGATTCTTCCAATCAGTTTCATCCTTGAAGTGCTTAGTTATTGTGTTCATGACGCGGCATTACCAAGAAAAGGGCAAACACGAACAAGGGGACTTGAAATAATAAAGTTCCATTCTGGCATAATAAAGCAGTAAATTTGCAATGCCATGTTAGAAATGCGATCTGAAGTACCATGAAGTTAGTGATCTCTTTGATGATCACATTGACTCCAAGAGCACAGCTACCGTGAATCTCAAGAGCTTATCGCAAAATGCAGAATGTATTAGATCACTATCGGTTACTTTCTTTGAAGTTCATTTGTATAGTGCTATGAAGCATCAAATTTAATTGCAAAATTTTGTTATCGAAAATTACTTTTCTTCATTCTTTTTCATCTTCACTCATCGCGACAAATATTTTTTTTTTTTTTTAATTTCGCCGAAAAAAGAAGATTAGCAACAAGCATTATCCAAAAGCTTAATATTTGCTCATAGCAAATAATATAGCTAAGATTTCTGGAATGCATCAATATTTTAAAAAGTTTCACATAGTTTAGAGCAATCTGAAATTGCTTAAATTGGAGAGTTCCAGTAACAATAGCCAGATTAAGATTTCGAAAAAAACTCGTTTTTCTACGATATCAGTTATTATTTCTGATTACCATTAATATATCATCAAATTCGCTTACTGACATAGAACAATAATTGCGCATAGATGAGGGGATTCGTTGATGATGAAACCACTCATTAGCAAAATTTACGATGAGTGCATAAAACTGTTAAGTGAGCGTAAACAAGACATATGTTTTCCTATGAGAAAAAAAAAGAAAAAATGCACTTCACTACCTTTTCAAAGCCAAAGCGAATAAGATTTTTATGTGCTGAAACAATCGGCAAGATGAAATTTCATTGAATTTTCAGCGTTAACCAATATTGCATATTCATTAAACTGCTATGATGAACAATCATTTCATGGTGCAACAATCCGCGTCCCTCCTCACCCCGACGAGCTAAGGCACCCAATGATTTACTGAGCGATCCCGTATCTGCTGCAAAAAGTGCACTATACAAATTGCGATATTTAATCAGTATTTTTTAAATACGTCTTTGCGTCATCTCTTTAGGGCATTCTTTCTACTATTGCGTTTCCCATTCTAGAAATAATCTGATAATCAGATAACCTCTTCATCCCCTGAGGCCTCCTTATACTGTTTTGGGGCAAATTTGTGATCTTGAACAGAAACGCAAGTATATATTTATCCATGTGTTTGTGTGTATATGCCCATCAGGGAGTTTTAACTCTCGGAATGCACAATACCTATCGTCATGAAAATTTGTGTACATCATCTATGAAGGGATTTGCAGAGATGTTTTATTCTGCAATTGATCTCTTTTAAGCTATCTTGTTTTGAGAAGACAGTTGATTTTGTTTGAAGATGCATATCTCATCGTTAACTTTTATATTAAATGATGCAACCGATTGTTCGATTATAGAGGAGCACAATGGAAAAACACTTTTCAACTTATTCAATAGATATGAACTCATAAAGTTTTTTTTTCTCATTAAGTTGGTGCGAAAATTAGCAATTGCAAAAGCGACCGCATAGGGGATCACGATAGAGCATAAATGATTTTTTGCCTTCTGAAAAAAATTTCAACTTTTTTTTGATTTTCGGAAAATTTTACGAGAAGCATTTTTGAGAAATTTCAATGCATTGTAACAGAGATCTCTTTTTTTGATGACGTTAATAGCAATTTTATATAACGCAAATGTGGCGTTTCAAATGACGTTTCATATGCAACATTTGTTTTTATTGGCATTATTTTATTGAAAATATTTTAGATGAAGCACTGAAGTCACGAAATGAAATCTCTTCATTTTCGAGTGGCATTTATAAGTCAGTAAACCATCAAAATGCCAATATTTATGGAAGCCTTGCTGATAGATGTTTTGACACTTCTTTTGTTTGGTTCGCTGCGGAAAGAAAATCTGTGCACTCAAGAAACGACTCTCAAAGCATCGATTCATAAAGTCATGATATATTGTTGCAATGCTATGAGTAAATTAATAGATTCACCATAATGATATGTCGTATTTAAAAGAAGAGTACTTTTATTACAGTATAAAGTGAAATTTTCGCCAATCACATACTCTTATGGAAGTGGAATGGACCTGAAGTGACCGTATCTCACCAATTTGTTACACATATCATTAAAATGATGGAATTTCCGGAATACTGTGATCTTGCTTCTTCATCAAGGACCAATCCATCCTGAAATATCGTTAGCATAAAGCCTCAGTGGTATTTCAATCATCGTAAGGAACAGAAATGCTGCATTTCACGTATTCGTGAAACAACATTGACGTCTGGATGTAATGGCAAATGAAGCTAATTTATGCAGAAAGGTGAATGATTTTCAAATGAACATATCCAGATTTCTTTTTTAAATCACAACGCCGTGAGAACATCTCTTGATCGGTCGCAAAAAAGAGGGAACTCTATTCATAGCTCACGATAGAATCTGCGGTGGCATGGATTCACTGGGTATAAATAAATAGCATGCCACTAACAACTCAGATAGTTTCAAATTCAGTAAAAAATCACTTACTTTTTCACAAGTTCGTCGTAAAGTTCATTAGGCATGATTGTGAGTGTTACTGTTTGTGGTGCTTCACTGAGGCAAGCTTTTACATCTTTGCTCTAAACATAAGCATTCGATCAATATTTTTAGAAGATATTGCAAAATACGAGAAAACATAGGCCACTAATTTACCCTGAAAAAGACGAAAAATTTCCTTCGTAACTTTGTTTGCTCATTCCACCCTCTCCCCTCCGTCCATCCTATCCTATCCAACACGCTTTTCTTGCAGAAAACGTCCAGCAGTGCTTGGAGGCTCTGTCGTTTAAAGCAACAGGTTCTCGTCAGCATCTACATTATTTACTCGATGACTACTAGGCGCTGATATGCTACGACGCACGTACCATGCTCTTCAACATAAAGTCCCTTATCGCGATAAGAGACACACCTCATCTATTAAATGCACAAAAAATATTGCAGTTTAGAGTTCACATGAATGTATTTCTTATTTCTCAGGTAAAAGGTTTTGGCCTAAAATTTTACGCGGAGTTTCTTGTGAAACCTAAAGCTGAACATCGGTACTCCCATGGAATAGTTATATTTGAATGAGCCACAAATCATGAGCTTTAGATAGACTGAGAAAAGCACAAGAAGTGCCGAAAATTTTTCATTTCAGAGCAATTTCCTCGAAATTCTAGAGCTTCTAATCTTTTTCGAGCGATTGCTTACCTTCTGATTCCGATTCGTTCTCTACAAAAATGCATCAGTATTCCCCTTCAAACGGATGGGACATTGCTCATTTTTGTTGTAAAGAAGTTTTTTCATCTGAACCTTATTAGCACTTCACTACACTTATGAACGAATTGTCGATTTGCAGTTTGAGCGATAATGAGACGTAAGACTAAATCAAGCAGAAGGGTTTCAGCTAGTCCATCATAAAGCAATTTTCAAGAGGCTCTTTTCCATTAGTGAATAGCTATGAAACCATCCATCATTCTGCTTTTGAATCGCTCTATCAGGTGACAGAAAAGGCCATTTGCTCTTGTTTCCCTTCCTTTCGATTTTATATGATAATATGATTTATGTGTGGCCACGACCTGTGCAAAATTATACACCAAACAATTTGGAGAATATCGTTTTCACACTTTTGCATTTCTTGCATCGACCATTTGGGCCAACTTTCAAAATCTAACAGCTATAATAAGAGGTAGTTGGCTTAGCAACATAGCCATATCACCAGAAATATGGAAGAGACCACTTTTATCTATTCAGGACCAGTTTTGAGAAATTAAATATCAACAACAAGGCACTGAACAAGATCATTGAAAATGAACACTGGTTTTCAGTGCTCGTTTCACGTCACTGCGTATAAAAATGTAAGCGACAAAAAATGGAAAGCGACAAAAAAATCGCTCGACTTACTTTATAAGCCATCACGTTACGGCCATCAACTTCGAGTATTCGATGATTAGTGAGAAGACCATTGCGGCTGGCGCTTGAATCTTTGACTATCGCAGTTATGAGGTTTTCCTTGTGAGTGAAACCGAGACTTCCATTGCTGTCCTTATGAAGCGTTATCGTCCGTTCGAAGGGCCTGTGTAAAAGAGCGCTTTTTGAAGCCGAATCCATCTATTTATAACTATATATATATATATATATATATATATATATATATATATATATATATATATAGTTATAAATAGATGGATGCGTAAAAAAGAAATGGCTCAAGATGCGTAAAAAATGGAAGGTTGGCAAAGTGGCTTGTGTGCAAATCGCAAGAGTCCTTGGCAAATGTAATTTCCGTGCAAACTGCACTTCACTTATATTTGAGTTGACGAATCGAAAAATAGGTTCGTGAAACAATATGAAGCATCCGAGGGTCGTGCACACTTGCAAGAACTATGACTAGGCGACTACCCGAGGGGAATATCTGAAAAAAACTAGAATGCTCTCATTCTATGACAGAGACCGAGTAGAGAACTGGTTGCATGTCTAGACTCAGGACATTCTTTACAACATTTATAACAATTATCTCATAATTAAATAACGCACATTCTCAACTCTCAGGAGCTTGCTTGGAATACAACATTAATGGCATTGCAAATAAAAATCTCACCTATCACGTAGTGTTACTAATAAATGATCTGGATTCTTAGCATTCGTCATGAGATCCATCGCCTGAAAGAACGTTCCAAAAAAAATTGGGAACTCATATTTGTGGTCGAAACAGTGAGGTAAAATTTTCCCTCAATGGGCTTGGCTATCTAACTTGATTCATCAAATATGGTCGTTTTTCTCGTTTCTTCTCTAGAAATTAACCATTTTTATAAACAATTTGATTGTTCAAGCATTTACCCAAAGGAATTATAGCTCTTGATTCAAAAATGATTCATTTTGAAGCGAGGAGTGATTTTTACTAAGAAGAAATAAACACACTAATGTTTATCTTATATGGCATCTCTAATGTCAGATTTTTCTACACGCAAAATCAAAGATGGCCTCAGGGATGAACGAAGCAATATTATGCAAACATATGATTGCCTGCCGTTCTCCAAATACCTTAACTAGGCGATTATTTATAATGCCAAACAAACCTTGTCTGCATTCATTCCCACCATCTCAGTGTCGTTTATTTTGAGGATTTGATCACCGAAACGTATACCGGCAGCGGCTGCAGGCGAGCCATCAGCGACGAACTGTACGAAGATCCCCTGAAACTCTGGCCGTTGCTAGTTATCGTCGAAGTAATTTTTAAACCCTCTTAATGTGATAATTTCATGAGAGCATAATTATGACATTATTCAGGATGATCACATTTGTTACAGATGTATTTTGCTAACGATAGAGCTGCCTACAACTCTGCAGAGGGCTCCTTAATATAGGAGTTGTTCGTTTTAGGGTTTTCAAACTCAGTCAGCATAAATACGTAACTTGTTCTGATCGTAGTTGGCATCTGAATAAAATGAAAACTCTATTTGGAGTGGAACGTTAAGTTGAACTAATATAGCATATTTAGCTATTTCTAACTTGCTGAAGGAAACATATGTTGAATAGCTTTAATAGAAAGATTTAATTTTTTGAAATATATATTGAAAATTATTTATTATTATTGTTTAGCGAACAAACGCTTACCTTGTTAATGGAACGAAATCGCATGCCATATTTGCCGTTATTATCCATTGCGAGTACGACCTGTCGTACACCATGCGTTACGTTTGCCCTCATTAATCCTGTACTTTGACTCGTGATAGGCGCTATCATCGCTGTTGTCCTCAGTACAATTTGTCCATCACGATTCGTTGAAGTTGCACCACTACCAGTTGAAGCTGTCTCCTAGAAGTAAAGCTTTGAGCAGAAACAATCCTTTTCAACTGCTTACCACAGCTCTAGTTATCAAAAACTACCCACCACAATTCGATATCACATTTTTCTTGCTTTCATTGCAAACATATGTTTTCTTCAACAACTAAAATTTCGGTGAATGCGAATGCTATTTTTCAATCTTGATGTGTTTTTGAAAAGATATTCATTCAGATGGAAAGTTAAAAATGAAAAGATTCTTAGTTACCGATTAGTAAGGATTCATACCTTTCTTCATAGCAGTATGTGTGTCGGCGATTTTAAAATAACTGTTAAATATTGAAATCATTCTTACAAAGTGCAAGTGAGTTATGACTTTAAAAAAACACTACAATTCATATCAGTGACAAAAAGAAGCGTTTCCTCAAAAACACAACTTTTCCAGCTAATATACTCAAGTTTAAGATGCTTTCTAATTATATCGACACCTTAATTACTTAAAGTTCAATTTTTGAACAGCGATCGTAAGTAAACGAAACAGGACCGGGAAATGTTGGTGAAGCGGACTGAGCTCAATGCTCACACTAAATCTTTCAATTCATTTATGTGCTGTTCACGTTCGTTTCATCATTAAAATCGTTTTTACACATCATTGATGACATGCAAACAAGCGAATTTGATTTATTATAACGCAAAACTCTGTTCGTGTGGAATGTTCTCTTATGATTGCCAACTTATGAACGTTGTGAATAAGTTGCTTAAATCGAACTATGCTATAGATGAGTAAACATTTGAATGTGTTCTCGGAAAATATAACGACCTCAATATTCGCGAAAATACTTGCGGTCAAGAATTGCAAGCATTCGATATACGCACAAACCCATACAACATACATAGAGATGCAAAAAACACACCGCACACGCATCAGCTACTATCATAGCGCCTTATTTTATTAGTCGTACACAAAAAACTAAAAATATTTGGCAAATAAAATGGAAGTCAAACCGCTTGTGTAGAGGTAATGGTTGCGTGAGCAGTGCTCTTGAAATATGGCGGTAGAGCTGGATATGTGCAAACTGCAAAACTGCGAAAATATTTGAGTAGTATTATGGTTACCTCTTTTATTACTGATGCAGTATTCATCGATCGCTAGCAATGTCAAAAACTTGGAACCGATGCAAGACTATTATTGCTGTCAATGCTCAGAACATATGAGTTTTTTTTTTTTTTTTTTTATAAATTATAAGTTGAATTGCTTTAGGAACTTAAAAATTCATAATCATCGCTGCAATTTTTAGAATTACTGAAACCCATTCGGAAAGCTGGGGAAGAGGGGGAGAGGGGACGAATAATTGCTTTTATTCCAAAAAATCACTCCACTAGTACCAATTTATTGAAAATATTTGTTTATCACATCACTCGCTAATGAAACAACATATAAGAGAAGGTCCTCCATTAAGGTCCTTCAGATTAATGGGCTTATAAGTAAAATTCTTTGTACCCTACGCAAGAAATTAGTCGCATTTTCTCTGAGATCCTCTCAACCATCATGGTTGCACCTTATTATTCCATTGATTCTACGACAGGAAAATAAGGGTAAAAGAACTTGTGTATAACTTGTATGTGAAGATACTTGGAATAAGATGCATTAATAGAAATGCAAAAAAATTACCTTCTTTTGCTGCACCGAACTCTCCAATTGATTCGTAAATGGGAGGAGCTGAAATGTTTAGCTACTGAAACCAATTCAACTGAATACTTTGCTATTTTGTATTCAGAATAGATGCAATTTAAGAGTATGTAAATTAGTTCATGAATGAACATAACTCGAAATAACGACTCCTATGGGCATCGCAATTCACTCTCACACAATCAGCATAATGTAGATTGCAAGCTCAATTACTGTTGAGCAATTATATCATATATTTGAATATTATATATATTTCAAATAATCCAAATATCCTCGAATAATCAGCATCGTTTTGGATGTCTCTAGATGGTATAAAATATTCCAAATATGAAACCTACGATTTGGCGAATATCGACTTTCATAAATTGGAGCCGATGGTTGTGGAAATGGTGACGTCATATAAGCCGCACTGTCGTTCTCACGTTGCATCTAAATGTGATCATCTATTTATACATCTTTTTATAAATATCAAATTTTAAAATAAAAGATTAGGAAAATATTAGTCCTGCACATATTTATAAATCTTAATTTGTAGCATTCACGTTGCAGTCGACATTTTTAGCATTAGTTATTATCTTCGAAAATCAACTCGATAATTTTACGCTCATTTGATGAACGGTTATGTTCCCACAATGAAGCATCTAGCATCAACTCAACAATAAATTATCGATCTTTATGGACCAAGTGGTAACAATTTATGTGAATTAGTTATGCATGATCGAAAATAGAAACTTAACAAAAATCTTTTTTTAATGTTTGAATCATGTTAGCTTCGCCAAACCAAATACCCCATCAAGCTTAGAGCGGTAACACTGCAAACAAAAAAATTTACATCTTCACGAAACGAACTTAAAACAAATGCTGAGTGCTCCTCAATGGCAATAAAATTCTATCCGAATTCCTTTAGCCTAATATAGTTTCGAAGGTTTCGATAACGTTTCGTATTTGCATGAAATAGTTCATCGCTCTGAGTGAGATAATAGAAGATAGCAAGAGTATAACCAAAACATGACAATGGAGATATTTTAAACGTTAATTTCTTTGATATATCATGTGATAAACGTTTCATTTCAACAATCGACGGCGAATCACTAACTGTGTATATGAAGCAAATGGAAGAACGTAATAAAAGAGCTGACGCGATACGTACATTTTCACTTCTACCTGAACGATCAACCGGTTTCACGAATTGCCAGCAAATACAAATATTCGCAACAAATCAGCCGTTGTTTTAACTTGCTGGGAAATTCTTTGCAAAAAGATCATTTTCTGCATATAACGCCGCTTATCAACTAGACCCCACAAATATTTCATATGAACGCTTATATACTATGAGCAGCATCTTCGTTATCATTGGCATTTAATAGCTTCATATGATCTGATGGGTCGAAGTTGAATGTTTAAATGACTCATCAATAGTAGTGTAAATTATTAAACGCGATTTGATTTCTACTTTCAGTGTTTCTCAAGTTAAAGCTGCTAGTGGATAGACACGATGCATAAGCTAACATGCCCGGGAATGCAAAGTCACCATAATAAGCTTTAAAAAATTGAAATCTATATAGATTTATAAATAACTTGCTAGCATTGAAAAAATGCCACATGGCTTCAACAAAAACAAAATTCCTTCAATTTTGCGCTCCTATGTGATCGTAAAAAAATGAAAATTTTATTCTAAATCTCCGGCCAAAGCTTTTAGAAGTGCCCACTTTTATCAATTTTCTCGAGAAACATACCGTCTGATATTGATCGACGACCATATCTTCAAGTGTCGGATAAAGTGCCATCCTGAAATAACGATTAAATAATATTTGTTGTTGAGATTATTTGAAGATAAAACTAGCAATACGGTTCATTATTCGAACCAAATGGGAGGAAATATAGTGGCACTTAGAAATTGATGTTGAAAATAAATGATTTAAATAATTCAGGAAAGCGAATTTAGAACGATTGTTCATCGTATGCAATAACTGTTCTCAAAAAATGGCAATCGCGCTGTTCTAATCGAGCAATAGATGGAAAATATGATGTGATAAACAAGATGACGTGGCGAAGCATGAGTGTCTGAACGATTCTGATAGGCTCATTGATAAAGGAGCGAACAGTTTTATCAATTGCTTTCGATAGGTGATGACGTCATATCATGAGCGTAGAATAGCTAATTTCAGTGAGTCACCATATAAAATTATGTGGTCATTTCAGAAAGAATCCTCAATTCTCAGCATTATTCTCTAGTTGAAAGAGAACATTCTCGAAGAATTCTAATATTTCTGCGTCGGAAATTATAATTTGCGTCTTGTAGAGGAAATTACAGGGAAAAGATTACAGGAAACGCCTCGAGAGACAACATTTCAGGCATATAATATTAATTAAGATGGAAATGATGCATTTTCAACGCGCCTTCATTTCTTAGCAATGAGTTTTTTATTTCGCCAACTACATCCGAGGCCAAATAGAGTATTTTCCGGTGCTAATGCTTAGCAGCAAAGATAATTTGAAAAGCATATTATCACCGTTAAATGTTATTACAATTACTTGACTTTAATTCAGTTAGATGATATCAGAAGAAATTTATTTGTTACGCACTGAATCAGAGACCAAAAGAATTTTTTTGCCGGGTACTTAAAAAATTTTCCAGGCTATTTGAAAATTTTCTAGGCTACTTGAAAAATGGCCTATGCCGTTAAATAAAAAAAGGCCGATGCCGTTTCTATACTTCTTATCCTATATCGTCTATTTCCTTACAGGTTTCTGTTAAAATTTGCTGAACTCGATCGTTTAATTAGTTTCGATAACGTTAACTGAAATAACACTTTTTAAAATTTTCAAATTTGATTTCCGTTTTCCGAAAAAAAAGCATTCGGGGATTTGACCCTTACTTTTAATCAGTCATTTTTATTTATGAGGGTGGGTTTAGAATATTGTTAAACTTCTTCAAGATCTCATCATTTTCATCAAAAACCGGAAACAACGATCAATTAAAGTTGCGGTTAGAAAAGGATGTAGCACAATATTGCAGTACATTCCAATATATTACTTTATTATCTATCCTCCTTCATACATTTATAATAAAATAATATAATAAAATACCGACGCTCACAATAAAACGCTAATCTGAAATGATAGAAAGAGGCGAGCGCAAAAGCAAAATGTGAAAAACACAAAGAATATGAATATATAAAACGAGAACAGAACGGCGAAGATGAAGATAAGGAAAATGGAAAAAAAATGTCTTAGAAAAATTTAGAAAACATTCAGCCATAAAGAATCGATATTTATAAGATTTGTGCAAATATTTTCATTTTCATTTCATTAAGAATTTCAAATATATGATGTTAATTTCCAACTGTGCGGTACTTTGTTATGTTTATATCAAATCTATGAAAATACAGTTATATTCCTTTCCTTGTTAGAGCACTTATTAAAAATCGATTGAGTTTTTTTGATAAAATACCATCATGTATAATTTCCGTAGATGTTTTTTTATTCCATAATATATTTAAATTGCCTACAGCTAAGAAATATCACATCACTGAGGTGGCCAGCTAGAGTTATACACCATTGAACAAAATTTTATATGGAGTTTTAAAATGCAGGTCAATTGCAAGAAAATGAAGTCTGCAATCTTGAAGAGAGTTTCTTCTTGTGGAATAAACAGAATAACTTTGTCAATCTATACATCACATTTAAACATCAATGAAAACGATTTTCTCACTTCATAAAATTTCTTTGCTAAGATCTGAGTTACGGGTGCAAACGATTGAATAATAGCATCATGGAATGGATAACTCAATATCGTAAATCATTCTATTCCGAGTATTATTAGACACTACTTCGAGACAAGTATAAAGAAGAGAAACGAGCGAGCGGTAGAACGGCGAACATATGTGAGAGATGGGCGTAATGTACAAATGCTATCTAGCCGTGGTCAGCAGTAGATAGCCCGTTGATGCTGTTGTTTGCATTGTCCGTTCGATTCAACAAAACGCAAAATTGCTGACGGACGCTCTCTGCTCTTTCAACAAAACTGTATTGGTCCAATTTGGCAAGTTCGTAATTGTAGATGGTATATATGTTTAATTAAATATATAAATTTGTAATTTTCTTTAATAAATGAGTAAATATCTAACTTTCACATGAGCGCTTCAGAAGCTTTCATAATAAACCCCAGTGGATATTACCATAAATTTTAATAACCTTATCTAGTTGTTAGCAATATGTATAAACAATATGGCTAGTAAATGCTTGGTTGAAATTTAGGAAGCTGTCGAAAATGAATTTCTCTCAGCAATACCTCCTCTCAAGATAGAATTCCTCATCGTATATCGTTCACTATTTTTTTTCGACAAAAAAATCTTACAAACTTTTATGAGCGCAAACTAAATCGAAAACTTTGCAGAAATTTGAAGTGAAATTTACATCGGTGATTGATTCCGCATCATTCTACGACATTTATTTACTCCTTGAAAATGCAAATTTTCTATCTTCTCATTCATGATGACTTTTGATTAATTGGGCTATTAAATGAAAAGAGTTTTGACAAAACTCAGTTCGAAAATCGTTCATATTTCTCTAATTTTTTTCGATCGAAAATGCATTACTTCCGGTGCGAATTGCTCTCCTATTCCGTTCAGTAGCTAGCTCATCGCTGTTTTCTCACTACAATTTACATCTATCATTTCCAATAAGCCTTATATGAATTATGTAAGAGGCTTTTAGCATATGTGACATTCGTTGCAAAGTATTGAAAATTATTTGCGTATATTCACTTCTCTATAGCTCGATGCGAACCAATACCGGTATTCATTCTAGCATTACAATTTCTAAGGTTAATCGCAATGCATACGTCAATTAAATACGCAGTATACGAATGTATATGTGTCTATTCCCTGGAAAAAGATTTCTGCTTTCCATATTCATATCGCAAAATATTTGATAAAGGAAAGGCACAGAATGAAAATATTCTCTAACGTTAAAAATAACTGTTTTTGCTCAAAGAAAGTGAAAAATTGAAATGAGAGATTTAAGTGGAACTTGCGATGTCGATGTGTCATCAATAAAAATCCTGTTTTGTCATTCCTTTGCATTTCGGGTGTCATAACACCTCTAACAAATGAACGATTAATTTAGTCAACCGATTTAATTTGATGAAAAGTTATTTAGTGTAACGTTAGCGAATTATTTCCATTTGGTTTAGTGTTACACTTCAAATTATTTTACAACTTTCACTGAAACACAAAGAACAAACGCATCAACTGTGTAATTCTTGCCGTAGGCAATCTATGTGTTCGCCTCGTTTTTAATTAACCAATCTTTTGCATACTTTTTTTTAATGAAGAACAAATATTTTTTTTTTCTGTTTTTATTGTTATCTATTGCACAAAACATCATTTAGTGCATTTTGCATATAATTCATTCGCTTATGACGAATAAAATTCGAAAAACTTTTGCAAGAAGACTCAATTATTTCCAAAGAAAATTGAAATAACCCACAATGCATTAGAATAAAATGGGTTTGCTTAATCTATGTATGTTTTCTTGTTTTTGTTTTTTTTTTTTCAAATTACTAAGATATTCCTTAACATTGACCCATATTTCGGCCTTCTTGGATAATACTTCAAACTTCAAACGTATCGGACATACAAGTAAACTTAAATAAATATAGACGCACTTTAAATCTAGTCAAATATTTAAAAGCACAATCAATCAAAGAGTCTATAGAACATAAAAATAATTGTATTCAGTAACGATATTTATAAAAAAAACAAAATATATTCGGCTATTATGTTATTTATAAGGCAGACAAGTTTAAGCAAATAGCGTTATCACAAACTACGCTTAATAATTATGAGTCTTTGACGACAAAAATCTTCAAATAGAAACGAAATTAAGAAAGGCGCCTTTCAAATATGAGAAGAGAAAGTATTAGTGAATAAGATAGGAGTGTTTTAAGGACACAACATACAATGATTATTCTTGTGCTAAACAACCGAAATAATGAATCAACAGGTGTGTGAAGTGTGTTAAGAATTCTCGTTTTTCTTGCAATCGATTCCGTTGTCATTGAGATGTCTTCGATTAAAAGAAAGACGAATCGTATTCAATCAATACACCACTTGAAAATATTTTATAATCATAGATCTAATGAATTCGGGAAAGATTTTATACACCTTCTCCCAAAGCATTGCTTTTGGTCACTTTATTATAGTTTTATTTAAAAAAGTTCATTATGGACTAATCGACCAATATGAGATGATAAAGTAAAACAAATTCGTTACATCGAAGCAGTATGCAAATATTTTCTTCCCAGATGGAACCGAGAAATAAGGTCATCATTAACCTTCACTTTTATCATTTATTTTTAATACTTGATGAAAAATGATACTTAATGAATAGTACCGAATCGTTTATTTCACAAAGAATTATTAATTATCTGTTAATTACTTCCATTCATATTAAAAAACGATTCTTCTTTCTTTGCCAAGTAAACGAAATTTACGTCAGAAAATTATATGGAAATTTATTCTTTTCCATCAGCAGTTCAATTTTAATTTGTGAAGTTCTCGAATAGAATAATTATTGCCGAAAGGAGTAATATAGATTTGAAAAATATTCGATATAACACTAGAATTAAGCATATAGTATCGATGAAATTTTTTCTTTCAAAAACTCTAAAATAGTGCCATAGACATATTCCACTATCTAAACAAACCTACGATAGTGTTCGATTTGCAGAATGTTTGATTGGTGAGAAAAAAAAAACTTGAACTTTCTCCGATCTACTTACTAGATATGACCTTGAATACAACAATTTCTGATACAATTTTTTTCGAAGGGTTTTTTTTTTAAAGAGAAATTTTCCTCTCATCACAGCACTCTTATATATTCCATCCACATGTTCGTCCATTCTCCTATTTAAAAGCACACATCGATCATTCTTCAGCAAAAGAAAATTTTGTTCTCAATTAAAATACCACTTCGATATATCAGCTAAAAATGCATTTGACAACAACAAGAAAGGAAAATACTGGGTAGAAGGGAAGCAAATCATAATTCATTCAAAGCATGAAAATTCTTCAAATTCAAAAAAATGAGAAAAGTTAAGATAACAAGAACTAGTGCAGCCATTGTTACACCTTGATTACATGCAATAGAGAGTTGAGCTAAAAAGGAGGCTTTAAATGCTCAGATATTATCGCTTCCTCAATATGGTTAAGTTGAATTCAATTCGATTGCGACATGCAAGTTTGCACTCCACCCATTTCTGCTTCTATTTGCCTGTCAAATTCAGGCACTTCCCGAATGTATCGCCCAATCATGGACATCAAAAACATCTTGCACTTTTTGACACGATTCCTTTTTGCGAAGTTACTTGGTACAATCCCCTTAAAATTCTCTACTTCTCTAAAAAAAAAAAAATTAATCCCCCCTTTGGATAGCTAACATGATGCACTCCCCGCATATTAAACATTTCACTTTAATCGAAGTAACCGCAGAATAAATGGTCTATACCATATTTAATATAATCATATAGCTATAAACGTACGCAAATTCCAAGACTTATATGGCTTTAGTAATCAGCTTTGCTGTACAGCAGTATAATGACTATGCGCTTTCAATAGTTGCACTTGAGATAATCGTGCTGTCTCTCAAATTCTCTCAAATTGTTGTTATGTGAATGACAACACACATACAAATGCACACTTCAAATGTGTAATTATCCTGTAGCACCGAATCGATAGCAATTGAATATCGTAGAATTTTGAGCGCTATGATCGATCAAAATGAATGTTTTTTATGTCATTTATTTAATAAATGAATAGTTTCTGAAATTTGGGATGAATAATAAAAATGAAGAAGAATGGAATTAAAAAAAAAAACATTAAATTATATAAGTCATATCATATTATATAAATTACAGTCAGTCGATCGGCTACAGTTATATATTGCAACGCATAATAAAACAGAAATGCAATATGGCAATCGATGAAAACAATTAAGGAGTAAGTGCATAGAGCAGCGAGATTATAAGAACTCTATGAGAATGACTGAAGAGTGGTTATTTTAGTTAGAGTTACTTGCTGCGCCGTTGGAATCATCATCCACTTCGGCAGTTTGTCACTGCGTTGAGATCAAACGGCGATTTTTGTTTGAGCGAAAAGTGCAAAAATTTAGAATAGAAACAGCTGAACAAACTTTACATCGTAAATCGAATATAATATGTTGACATGAATATTAGAAGATTAAATTTATGTCAATATCAGAGCTGAAAATTATTTCTGAAATTTGATAGATGAAATGTAAAATCAAAAATGAAAAACAAAAAACCAAATAATGATCACAAGTCGCATGCCAACAACTTTGTAAATAATGCTAAATTTCTATCACAAATTACAACCGAAATGACAAATTTATTTCAGCAAATTTATACAGAAAATGATTCAAAAGTTTCACATCAATTTCAATGAGAAAACAAATAGAGTATGCGCTTTTTGCATTTCCGCTTCATTAGACCAACAGAACGCATTATTTACCAACAATTGTTCATCAGCAATCGTGCATTTATATTTTTGATGCTCTCACCATCCTTCTAAACCTATTAAACATTCGCTTATCTTCATGCTTCACAGCCCGATCTGTGCATAATGCGGCCTGATTGCTCCCAGAGTATACGCAGATCATTCGGCTTTTTTAAGTACCAATGTCAAATTTCTGAGTTGATGAATCAACCGGAAACATAGGGGGTCTTATAGAAAAACAATTTTTCACTTCAGTTCCCCGTTGCTCACCAAATGAAAGTGTCGTCAAGATAGACAGACACATATCTACATACATGCATTCATATATACATCGCCTAATTTACTATAGTGCATTTTGCAAGTATATAAAATAATGTCTAGATGTCATTTATGAAATGAAATATTAACTCCGATTAGTTGGAGCAAAAGTAGAGCAGTGTTACTGTTTCATCACTATTCGCTCACATCCATACTGCTATGTCCTTTCTTTCTTACTTCCCACCCAAGGGAACCGACTGCTATAATCTAATAAGTCTTTCTATATCTTAATTTCTAACTGTTTTTGCTTCGAATTAAGATCTTTATTCATGGAAAGTATAAAGAAGATTGCAATATGGCTGTCCGAAAATTGTCGGAAACGAAAATGAGCCTATATATGCATATATATTAGCAATCGAAGCAGATAGAATGATAAATCAAATTCATAGAAAGTAATCATCAAAAACGATCAAAATACACATTGTTCAATAAAATAAGCCCCAAATGGGATATAAGTCAAATGAAGCAAAAAAGCTTCATGAAAGCAGACATTCATCAATTTGAACCACTCTTTAAGATGGATCATTCTAAAATTCGATAGCTCTGAGCTTTAAACTGCTGAAAATCCTGTTTAGAGTGCAGATTTACCTACCACCTTCAAGTCACGCGTCCAATGCTGCATTCGTAAACACTGCTTCAGTAGAAATTTTGAAGGGGTATTTTAAAGTCTCATAAAAGTGCGCAAAATCGAACACCTAAACACGAGAATATTTCAATGATTGTCAAGCAGGTTATATAATCATAAAATCTTGAAATTAATCTTCAACGTCGATCCGCCAATAAAATTCATCCGCTAGGATGTTTAACTCTCCCAATCCTCTCCTCTTTCCGAGTACCTAAGAAATGTCAGCAATTTTTACTTTATATGTAAGCATTAAAAACGCGAAAATATAGCAATTTCTAAGCGCGATCATTCTATAGCAGGTAAAAGCGCGTTAAAGGGAATATTGCACTGGTGCTCCCATTCATCCCTGGAAGGTCACTATAAAGAGCGTATCGGCCATCGCAGCGCAAGATCGGCTGCAAACTAATTCAATAAAACTGCAACCGTTGATGGCTGCCATTGGGCGCTCGTATGTCATTTAGACTAAATACCTATTTGTCCTGAAAATATCGATTAGCGCCAAGGGGCTTAATGCATGTATATATGTTCATTAAAAATGCCACTCGATGTTACTAGGCAACGAAGTTTCAAAGCAAATTTTTCGACTGTTATATGAACTCAATTCTCATATTTGCTCAAATATAACACTGAAACAAGTGCAAGACTAAAATTAGAAAGAATGCAAGACTTTATAAGAGCAGAGGACAAACCAGACAAAAATAGGCGTCAACTAAAATCTCTAACTGAACAGCTACTGAAGTCTTTGGCGGTGAACCTCGTGGTCAGATTACTACAGAACAGTGGCGGTTGCCCCAGACTTATAGTATATACCCCACAACTATGATTTCGTTGTTTAAGTCTTTGCAGGATGTTCCGCTAGAGATTTAAACGCAGGAAAAGGAACTAGAATTGAGGAAAGAAATGGAAGGAATAGGCAAAGATATTGAATAAATCTAAACGACTGAAGACATCAAATGCAAATTTCTTCTATTCAAAAATATAAAAATATTGTTTCCATTCGATGACAAGAAGATAAATGAAAAAAACATTAAAAGACAAAACTATAACTTGTGGTTTCCCACATCCGACAGCATTGTTTAGTTAAACAAATTTGAATTCTAAGCAAAGTCGTAGATATTCAAAAACCCTCATGCTGATGCTGAGGGCTCGGGTGGAGCAGTAGCATTGACTGATTCTATGAAATACGCAATAGAGGGCTTGAGGAAGGCCACTAAGAATATTGTGTCTTGTGACGCTGAATGACCCAACATAGCTCATGCGGTTCTCCATGCAAAATGTGGTGAAGGGGGAAATCTATTTGGACGTTTCCATATCATATATGGCAGACTGCTGCACGTATGCATTGCCGGTGATGCGTATCCAACGCCGTTCCGTTCTGCATACGGCGACGAGCAACTCAGATTCAGTTCATCGACATTCGAATGCGTCGCTGAGTTAAACGCTCTACCGCACTAAAGGTACCCTCCTGACCATACTTTCATTGAATGCTCGACGAATTAAATGTTCGACACATTATCAAGCGACAGACAAGTATCTCATGGGCACGTTCATAGCATACAAATGATGCCCTATTAAAGTTTGGGCTCCCATGAGATTAAATTTGAAACAAAGTCAGGCTATATGAAGTCAGGCTATATGTGTTAAAGCCAACTATACTATGGCTAAGATTGAAACACTGGTGAGTGTTTTTGATAACCAATGAAAACCCAGTTGATTTATCTTCCTCGACGGAGAAGTTTTCATTGGTCATTAGACGCACTTATCTGATCATGTCTTTTGTAGATGGCCAATATTGAAAAATTAGTCTCATTACCAATCGATTGATTTACTTCTCCCTCAGCTGTAGCTTTTCAGAATAAATTTTTCGATTAAATGCATTGCTTCGCTTTTCTGGTCCCGGGTAATTATGGTCAAAATATCACTGATTGATAGGCGTGCTGACCCGTTGATTCCCCAGAATTCGCGGTACGATGTTTATCGTTTGCAATAGGTTTTTCCATGGCACGAATATGCGATACTTTGCTAAATTTTATGCATGATTTCAAATTCGTGAGGCGATCGAATTCTTCACTTAGCACTCTCTGACTCTGATGCTATTATTTCTAATTCTGAATTTTTCCCCACCTAATTATTGACCATCATTCTATTGCAGTTTTCATCATCGACAGTTTACGTGATGAGCTGCTTGTTTCCGGCTTTGACTTATGCCAACGAACTCTGGATTAACATATGCGATTTTATTAGAGCCAGACTCTGGTAATTTCTCCTCTAGTGGTTTTTTTTTTCTGCTATTAAATTATCGATGTTTTCTTCAAATACATCAGTTTTGCGAAATTTTTATTTCCCAATTAAAATACAGAACATTTATATCATAAAACTAAACAAAAAAGAAATAATGCATGCGATCATAGCGATCGAGAAGCTGGCATTAGCTGAAAACTATTGAAAGCTATGAGCTGTTGAAAGCTATGAACTCATAGGTTTTCTCAAGGTCGAAATGGTTCGGGCAGCTTACGAACCTGTTGCACTCGGTGCAATGAGCAGTCCATTTGCAAGTCGACTGAAAAACACGGCGAAGACGGTGACGCATGATGTTTATTCAAAAATCGAGAAGCGAACGGAAATGGATTCTCTGAGATCGTCAGGCGCGATATGACGGCAACAGCTATTCAGATCAAAGCGAAACGCTAATGGATTTGAGCTTCACTTACGAAGACGCAAGCGATCAAAATAATGATAACCTCGCTATATATCGAAACGTAAGGACGAACAGATTCATTGGCCACGTTCACGTCTCGCACCGTCCACCGATACAACCATCAACTCGTCGTCTTGATAGACCACCTTCGCGCCTCTGTGAGCTGCTCAGTGTTCACATCTCGCGGCTATACTTTAACCTTCGACCTGTAGGCAGTTTGAGTGTATTAATGGCAACTGCTCTCGGGGCATTTTTTCCACTCTGTTGTTTATTCTTTTAGCTTTGTTAGAGATTTGGTCCATTTATTCATTATATTGCTGATTTTCCACTTCTTTCGTTCGGTCATCGCTACGTTCATTCTACTGTTTATTTATTCGACTGTTCTACTATTTATTCTGTCTATCGCTATTAGGTTGATGTGTGGCCGTCGATGCTTTCTTGTTGCGATTGATTTCACAAACAGTAAGGAGACAATCCTCCTCGTTATTATAAGTAACCAAAAAAAAAGGTTCTGTAGTTAGTCAACGATGAGAAAACATGCTTTTTCCTGCTCAGGTTCACTCCATCACTTGCATTTTTCAGCATTGTTAATTATTTTTCAGCATTTCCCAAATATTTTCAATTCTATTTAGTCTGTTTTCACAGGCTTCTCCTCTATTTTAAAATCGCTTTTGTTCTTGCTTATTTTTCCGAACCTTTCCAATTTTGTCCCGGTGTTTCTCGTCATTTCTCTCACCTTCTTTCGCTTTTTTATATTTTTTGCTCTCCTTCCAACGACGCGTTCTTGGACAGGACAGATATTCAGTTAGCTATTTTTTTCAATCATTATATATATATATATATATATATATATATATATATATAGAATGGAATAATAAAGAGAGGTATATCGCGTTATTAATTTGGAATTCCTCCGACCAAGGTAAAATCAGCATCAGCTCAGATCTCTTACTATAAGGCCGGTTGAATCGAAATAGCAACTATTCGGTGTTCTAGTGGAATATACCGCCGAAGAAATGCCTCCGAAACCGTCAGCGAAGCGAGCCAAGAAGGCTGCAAAATCGACCAAGACGCGTGGCGACAAGACGAAATGTGTCCATAGGATGAAGTCGTCTATGTTTACGGTTTGCTCAAGCAATTGCATTCGGGTAGCGGCATGTCCTCGAAAGCTGGCCATATCTTGGCTAGGGCATGTTTTATTCCAATGCGGCATTTCATTCGAATACGGCTTATTCAAAACTCTGAGATCTCATTTCTCCACACAAATAGTGAGCTTCAGTGCTATGGATTCATCGCTGAATAAATAACCAAGTTCATGTCATTGGACGATGGAACAGAAGAGTTTTTATAATGATGGAATAATTAATTGCCAGACATTGACAATACTTCTAATTTAATCTGAAATTGGCTGGAATAAATGAATGCACATTTAAGAACTCGTAAAATGTTTCACTTGTTTAATTATGTCCAAGCATTTTATATATTCTTGCTCAGTGTACAATGAACGCTCCTCGCCTGTGCCACCTCACAATATCCGGCCACAGTTTCTGCACGATGCTTTCTATTCAATGTTGATCATTTCATCTGTTCTACTTCTATGGCATGTATTCAACTTTGTGCGGGAGTGCAAGATTGAGGAATCGAAAACGATTCGGTCAGAGGTATTGTGCAGATTTTGGAAACTTTATACTGCAAAGAGTTTTATATGTGCACTACTTTAAAGCTAATCGGCTTTAAATTCAATAGGACATGAACTTCAGGTTCAGAAGGCCTCGTGCCAATGGACATGAACTTCAGGTTCAGAAGGCCTCATGCCAATTCAATTGAGCTGAAATAGAGAAACAAGCCCATCAATTGCAATATTTCCTTTTGTTTACAAATGCGACAATATGAACGACTTTTTTATGAAGTCTTTAATTTAACGAAAAGTGCAGTCATATGAATTGCATAAGCAAATGCCGCGGATGAGAAGTCACAAAGAAGGAATCACATTATCATGATAGTGGCTTTTCCTACAGTCGCATGTTTTTTTTAGCTCAAAATTCAAAGTTTTTATTGCGAAGATGATTATTTTTTCGTCGAAAGGAAGAATAAATTTAAGTAAAGAAAAGAATTTAGTGCAAGAGAAATGTGTTTCAAAATGTTCTCCCTTGATTGTTCTTTCGGCTCGATTGATCATCTCAATTTGTGCTCATTTGTCAGGATTTGTGCTGGCAGACAACAAGACACTCTTGACATTCAAGCTACCATAGAGTTTTTTTTTTCAACCCTTAAAGAAAGATTTATGTTTGCGTCCCATTTGCTTATTCACACACCCACAAAGCAAGCAATAGTAGAGACTGCGTTGAGTCGCATTAGCTGAGCTAAGCACTCTTGAAATGACAGCAATAAAAATTCAAGCACCATATATCTTTGAAAGAAATTCCCGAAGTAACGAATTTTTGCTGTCTTCTTCGGTATTCTGAGCAGAGCAAAGGGGAGGGGGAGGAAATGTGATCCATCCACTAAAAAAATTTGTTGTAGTTTTGCATCGATATTAATGACTTCTCGCATATATGAAACCCACTCATTTTCATATTAATCGCAAATTTCATTTATAAAGAGGAAATGCTAAATTCTCTTCTTTATTCCTCAATTTTATGTGCTTATAGAGATGGAGAAGGATACATCGGGCCACATGTAATATATCTTTTTTGATGATTCGTATTCCTCGCTTTGAAATGATTTATTATATATTAAATTTTTATTGCTTTATATTCATAAAATCTTATTGTATACGAAACCATTTCTGAATATCTAATCAATTTAAGATTGTTTGTCGAAAATATTTTGTTGCATTTTACTGGATTTTCACAAATGATGTCATCTAAAGCATTTGTATTCGCAACGTAACGCTTTATTGCATCCATATAAACACGTCATTTGACGTGGATCTCGCAGTTCGCTAATCATTGTGGCTAATTGTTTTGACCTCAGTGTTCATAAACATCATTGATGTAGCCACCCACTCTTGGGTGAATGTTTGAGTGCACCCACCCACTAAATGAAATTTTTGCATCCTTTGATACGGTTCACCAGAGTATGAAATTCGATTGCAATTAACCTGGAATAGTTGCGTCGAGACAAGAAGCAATGAAATATTTCACAATGGGAATTCCTTACTTTACTATTTATTCCACGCTTGGGTTATTAATCAGGAAAAATACGATCCGTGCACCTCGAATAAGAAATTCATTCGTTCTAATAAGATGGTATTTCATTCGAAATCAGTGCATTATCGCTACTAATGTGTATTGAGTTCAGCGGAGGTTGACGCTTATCAATCCATTGAGGTCACGGAAATGTCTACTAAGCCTTTTCGATATTCATACCTGAAATGATCTAACGATCGAAATGTTTAGAAAATGAATTTTTAAGATAATCCATGAGAAAATGCAAATTTCTTCACTGGGCCTTATTTAGAAAACCTAAGTTGTTTTTTTCTCGGCGGAGTTGAAGATCAAAATCACCAGTTCGTAAGACTCAAATGGATTTTAAACAATTCAAAACTATTCATCAAGAAAAGTCATGATATTTTTATGCACTACTAGAATCATTTGAAAATTGATTTTATTAAATATGCTTCTATGAGCATCTTTATGAGATGATCATATCTTCACAGAAAAAAACTTTCTTCCCTAAAATTTTCTCATAAATGACGATAATTTGCGCTCTTATATAGCAATAAGAAGTATGAATTAAAATCGGACCATAGTTCATGTGCACTCTTGCCAGATCAGATTTCCAAAATTTCCACACAAATCTTGAATTTCGAATTGACTCTA
Organism: Baylisascaris procyonis; assembly: GCA_037389465.1. Taxonomy (NCBI): domain Eukaryota; kingdom Metazoa; phylum Nematoda; class Chromadorea; order Rhabditida; family Ascarididae; genus Baylisascaris; species Baylisascaris procyonis. The sequence continues at coordinate 7,232,555 of JAZARR010000153.1, read as the reverse complement.
ACCACAATAAGAATTTCATTTAAAAAACCTCATCGATACCATAGACAAAGAAAATTACTAAGTTTTTTTTCGCAATGACTGGCTTCAATGAATATAAAGCATTTTAGTCTCACAGAAAAGTGGACTAAATGATTTCCGAATAGAGAATATTTATTTTTGCATTAATGAATATTATGCAAGATGTTGACGTATTACCTTTCATTCAAACTAGTGAAATCAGTGAAAAGATTTTTGCAATTTAAAACATCTTTCTGGAGACAACGTTTCAATGTTCATCTTTTGAGAGAACCCGCTATGCTTCTAATTTGTAAGAAAAAACAAACAATTATTGTTAGAGAAGTTAGCAGTTATTATTGGTGTACACATTTGAGGACTTTTTAAAACTTTTACCAAAATTTTTGAGAATAACCGTAAAACTCAAAGAGGAATCAATAGCATTTTCAAATGAAACATTCACAATTTCTATAAACTACACTGCAATCGATGTAGGATGAAAATTGGCTACAAATGAATTCGTGCAGAATGACAACTATCATATATTGCTTTAAGCAGAAAAAAACTTCTTTGACGCAACCAAAGTTTTTTTCGAATATAATTGAACTTTTTCGCAGTAAGATGGTAGCCTTCATCGATGATCAAATCCGTAGAATGCAAACGAATAGAGTACTAATTGTTGTGTAGACTCGAAGAAGAAACAATAAAAAATCTATATCTAATCATTTCCACTTTTTAAGCGTTGATTGTAAAAGACATAAAGGGTCTTCCATACGTTTTATTTTATTAAGATATATTAGACTTTCTAGGTTCTTTATTTTATTCACGAAAGATATGCGGCATGTTGGAAGAAGTTAATCGCTGAGTTTGCATTTAATTGCACTTTCTTCTTGCTCACTATTATTCTTACTTCTGTTCAACATAATGAAGTATGCACGATGTGATGAAAAATGCAAGTAAAGGTAATCCTCACTGTTGATAGTTGCCCGCAAAACGGTAAAAATTCCCGTACTACTTGCGTGTTTCGACAGTAATTTTGTCCTTATGCACTTTCACTTTACCCATATTAAGTAATTTAAATTATTGTAATTGCTCACCTTAAGTGCCACTGAGGTTGAAGAAGCTGATATAGTTTCAGCGTTTACAGTAAAAATTATACTTAAGGATGCGATTGTCTCAAGAAACCTTTAACGGTCAAAGAATTCAAGCAGTTATTTTCCGATGCTAAGACCTTTGTAGTATTAATGCGGGACTTTACTCAGAGGCGCTCAAATATGACCAACCAATAAACTTCAGATAAAAACTTCGCATTTTCATGAAACGGAACTTGAACTCGAACTTCCCACTCGCACATTCCTCTAGAACTGTTCTTTCCTATACACAAAACGGATCAACATGAAAAAGCTTTTATTAGATAAGAGTTAACAAGATTGATAAAAATTGTGTATACATTGACCCGTTTATAAAATGCTAGGCGTTTCAACTCGTAGTTTATTTCTTCAGAGGTGATTCAAAGTCACTGATTTAACGCAGCATTCAGTTGCCTCAGGAAGTCGATATTCGACATTTTACGATCGGTTCGAGGCAAAGAGAGTAGAAGACTATCCGAATCAAGTGGACCCACATAAACTTCGTGCTCGATGTCACGCTTGTCCATTGGGAACGGCGGCAATAGCTCGTCATTTTCCTTTAATATAAGTCTCATTTTATTGCACCATCAATACAATTACTTTTAGTGCATCAAAGTGCATACATTATCCACTTGCAAGTACAGCCTTATCAACTGCAGAATTGGATCTCTCCTTCACCTTTTTTTTTTTAAATTTCATTTCTAATTTAACAGTAGTTCCACTTTATGTACGATATAGATTGCAAATATCAATCTATCTGATGTAATTACCTTAGCAGACATCGAAGTACCACTCATCCTATCAACCGGAAATTAACTTCTATTCACCTTTTATTAAACCTCTTGTAAAAAGCTGCTCAACGCAACGTATTTATTGAACTTATCATTTAGTAACTGAGTAAATAAACATGCAAAAAGTTTACCATCTGATCGAAAAATGGATAGCATAATGCAGCACAAAATATCGACAAGAATATTGTAGGGATGAACATCACTGAAAAACATTATGAAATTAAGTGCAACGTTATTTCGACAGTTTATTTATTTTAATAAGCGAACGACATAGCTCTTATTAACGTCGAACACCAAATCAAGGATAACGTTTAAATTCATTTAATAAGATAAGCGTTTAAAGAAACACAAAAGTGAGAGGAAGTGATAACAGCCAATGATTAATATTCAAAATATGAGCATTTCACAAAACTTTATATTCCTTTTATTCACTCTCCATATTCTTTTTTTTTCTTCTCTTCTGCATTTCAGAGTATATTTTCAGTAGATTTATTTCTAATTAGAACGTCTTCTATTAAGCATAGTAACGTAGTGCCAATAATATGCTAGCAAATATAAACAGATTGTGTTCGCATAGGTAATGCGCTGTTTTTGAAGAGATTCTTGTCAAAGAAAACTTAATGCGGAAATAGGAGAACAGTAAATCAAAAGATATGGAGTATATCTGCTATAACTATTACTAAATGATCTTTGAGTATGTTCAATAAATTGCACAATCATAGTCAATTTAATTGAAAAGAATTGAAAACTTTGTAAAAGAAAGAAAAAAATAAATAAATCGAGCAGATAAATAATATTTGTTTTTCAAAAGAGGTAAACAAGTATTGTAACTAATATTATATGCTGCAAGAGGATTATTAGAAATCACCTTTGTTTTATCATTAACAAATCATTAATAGCAAATAAATCATTGGCTGCAAATAAAAAGTAAGAGAAAAATGAGAGGAAAGCATATTAAAATTGTAAAATGTTGCAAAATAAACTTCGTCGCAACGTCATTTCGTCCCCACATATAAATATGCAACTGCCCTTTATTTTCAACCCACGAATCGTAAAAACCCATTGCGATAACTTTTGATCAATGTAATGATCTGTGCATACCAAACAATGATCTCAATTCGTTATTTCCATTAAAATTCTTTTCATTTTTTACCGATTGTTCGCATATAACCTCAATATATATTGGTTCTAGGTGAAACCGAATAATTTTCCTACTTTATTATTGCATTAAGATTTTCATTATTTGGTTGATAGTCTTGCGATCGGTTGGTTGAGTCCAAAAATACATATCGTTCATGTCTCATTAGCACGCTTCCCATTTGTTGATATTTTGGCATATTGTTGCGATACTCAAAGAAAATCTTTTTTGTATCAAAAAGAAAAATCTTTTTTTGCACATTTCTCGATGATTTCAGAAATTCATTTCGCATCAGTTTTTGCAAAAAATAAAGCAATTTCAAGCTCTCCGTTATATTTGTGATCTGCACTTTCTATCCCGTTGAAACAGTGGCATATTTATTGTGCATATATCAACATGCTGCCTATAACATTGACAGCACAGTTATAGGGTTATATGCTTGCTCACGTATATGTGTCCAATTTATAGATATGTGTGTATATGTATGTACGTATGCATATATGCATAAATGTATGTACGTATGTATGCATATATGGATTCATATATGTATGTATTATGTATGAATGTAGGCTTGTATGTATCTTTATAAGAAGCTTGATGCTGGGGAAGGGGATCCTTTTGCTTCTCGTTACCAGTAAAGCGTCTTCCAAGCAGATAAGTTGTTGATATCATACTCATCGACTGCAAAACCCAGCGGCGGCTCACTCATTGACCGTTTCTATACCTTTTTTTGCATAATTTCCATCTATTATCCCTCTAAAAAACGAATATAACGTTGTTTTTTGCATTGATTTGAGTCGGAAGTGATATTGCAACGTATAAATGGTAATTATTGGCAATTTCGATAACGGATAACGTTGCAATAGAAAAATATAGGAAATGTTATGAAACGATGAGAGTAATTGCATGTCAGCAACGACGTTACAAAAAAAAAAATTCAAATAACCATCGTTATTCATGATCAATTTGCGAATAAAGAAATCCGATTTTCATTGCGCTCTTGAAATGCGTCACATTATTTCAGAAATAGCGCATTGTGGTGTTATTGGTGAACAATGCGATGTGATCACTAATAATGAGTATACAAATTTTTCGCTCATCCATACGGCGTCTTTTAAAGTTACTGTATAGTAATAAGTAATGCAGTAATAAGAGTACGCTATTACGTCTTTAAAATTGATGCATTGATATGACGGTTGGTAAAGGCAATAATTTCATACTCAATAAACTCTAGAAATCTCATTTCAGTGACTGTCAAGTTAGATTGTCCCTAAAGGTGTGCACAAATGTATGCGTAAAAATGATGAGCATTCGATAAGATAGAACAAAAAAGAACGTTGAAACTTCAAGTATAACGCTTGAAACGCAATGGCCGTTATGACAAATATTTCGGTTGAAATATTAAAATTCGCGTATTGCTTTTTAGTTGACATGAAATGTTGAATTGCTTAGCGCTTTCATCGCAAATTATTTCACAATTTATTACGATTTGCATAAAACATGCAAAGTTGTCAATTTAGTGGACTTCAGAAGTAATTTCTGCTAAAACTTTAGACTTTCACATTTCACTCAACGCTTAAATCTTTTTGTGTCAACACATCGGGTTTCCATGTTTCTACCATTAATGAAAAAAAGACCGCAAAGTGATGAGGAAGGAACGAATTAGGGAGGATGAAAAGGGAGAGAATTTATGAGTTTTATAAAAATAATGCATATCATAGTAAAATAACGCGATTATATGCGTTCACTTAAGGGTGCAACGTGCTAATTCTGCTAAGTTTGAAAACGTTAAGCATTTTGATAGCGAATAAAATCGCACAAATAAAATCTTGCAAAAATTTTCTTCGTAAATCTTATTTCAGTGATGATCTTATTTAATGCGATGAATTCGAATTAAATTGCAATGAATTGATGATTTCTGCAGAATTTGATATGCTGAATGATTGATTCCTGTTAAGCTCATTGAGAATTTCAAGCTTGTCACGCATTCAAAAACCAACTTAATAAAGGGATGCGCAATTGCTAAAACATTATCATTCAATTAGTATTCTAAGCGCGCTATTGAATCGGACACAAAGCGATTAAAAGCAGCAATTCACTCGTTATTGGATATTATAGGATGATCGGGCATGTTTCTGTTGCAATTTTCATGAAAATTTTCGCTCAAACGTTACGAAAGATTTGAAATAAAAAGTAGTCATGCGGATACACCAAGTTGAACTGCGGCATCAAAAAGGAAAAAATAAAACATTAAGGCAGCATGACCAAGACGATGTGCTTTTTACATTTCAATTCGTTAAGCAAACAGGTCGATCAAAAATGATGAAAGTATGCGTAAGAATGCGCTTTCCTAGCTCAACTAACAATCCATTTTTTGGCCACATACAATCGATTGTATAGAAAGTCTTATCAACGGAAAACAGATCTGGAAGGTTATCCTTACATACGATTCAATTTTATAGCTGCAAGTTCCCTGTTCGCGAAGTTGGTAGCACTCGGCAGATAGTGATGGAGACGAACATACATATAACTCACAACCTTCAGTTGCGCACAAACATGGTGCTGTCATAATTTGCCGCCGTACTTTTACCGAAAAAGTGAGAAAAAACGTCGAATAAAAACACAGTCATACGTTAGTGAGTATAGTAATATGAAATAGGATCGAATCACTTGGCTTATGTGAACGGGCTTCATCCAAATGGCTTTCACAAAAAGAAACAAATGGGCCAACAAAAACAATGAATAAAAAAAATTTCTCCCCAATTATTCGTTTCAGTTTTCAAAGATCTTAAAGAAAAACGAGGCAAGCATTAGGCTGATGTAAATCTTGAAGATGATCAACGAAGACATAATATTCCTTAGACATAGATCATCTTGAGAGATATCAAAGGAAAACGAATTTGGTTTTCTTTTGCAGGCAATCAACTGCTATGAGATGCATCAGCACAACTTACGAATATTTATAGAGACATCAATGTGGAAACAATGAGAATGTTAGACAGCGCGGAACGCCCACCGCGATCCTAAATGGAAACTCACTGATATATAAAATACGACCGCTTAGCTGGTTACTGGCTTTGATGCCACTGGGCACGCCCTTCAATGGAGTGTGATTGCGTTAACATTCAACAAATAGCGCATGAAGGATCCCTTTGGGAAACACCGTAAAGGTGATGTCACCCACAACATACGATGACGACTGCAAATAATAAATTGAATAATTGAAGTCTTAAAGAAGCAGCCAAAAATGACGGGCAAATAAATGGGTAATCATTTCATTCGTATCACATAAAAATATGCAAAATTCTCTTTCCCTGATCATTGTGTTAATAAATGCTTGGTGAAGTATTATTGAATATACAGATTCAATTCCAAAAGAATTAAGAACAATTCCACCTATTGAATTCTGCTTCCGTGAGGAACACAAGCACACTTGGATGCAAGCACAGGAGCGAAAACGAGTGCTGACATTTATTATACCTCTGACAAAGACCTGTGGCAAACGACAAAAGAATGCTCCCTGTGTAGGACAAGCGGAATTGCACAAGAAAAGAAAAGGACTTTTGTAGATTTGTAAAAAAACTTCTAATATGAAAATTAGTGATTTTATTCCTCAGAATAAAATATGCAAAATTCTTCATTTCTGTAAAATTATTTTGCGCTGTCTCAGCACTATTTTGTACTGTTGTTGTTTTGATGTTAAATACTGCTTGCCGTCGTTTATGATAGCAACGATTTAAGACAGTGGCAAGCTAAAACCTAAAGAAAATTTTCAAGTTTAATATGAAGATTTTCTTTCTTTTTCGTTGAAATTTCCCTATTTTCTAGATATAACATATTTCTGTGTGAAGAGAGATATAAGACATTAATAACACACATTGAAGATATCACATCTCAAGGCATAACATGTAGATATAACAGATATAACACATTTCTGCGTATAACACACATTTGTAGAGATATAGAGATATCTTCACATTATTGTGAAGATATAACACAAATTTCTGTGTGTAACACACAACACGTAGGCACATTTTTTGCATTGGAAGTTGCAAAGAGCCTTTAGACACATTAGAATTTTCATTCAGCACCAATAAAGCATTCAATAAGGGGAAGCATCTCGTAATAGACGAACAGCAACAATTAACTAACAAAAATAATAGCATAATTATGAGGCCGGTTGTGAATGTGAATGACCGAAATTTAGTACAAAATACTGGACGCTCTATAAGGCTCACTTAAAAAATTGCTTCCCAATATCTTACTACCAGTTTTGTGTAGAACATCAGCCGAGTTATATTTAGACGCATCTTTCCATCTTGTATAAATATGTAAATTCTAGAAGACAATACTATCCTCATTGTCATGAAGCCTTTATCGTCCTCACGATAATAGAAATAATTGACATTCAACTATCCAAATAATACAAATCAAATATGATAAGGAATTGTTGCAATAAAATAAAGGCGAAGAATAGATGCACAAAGCATGCAGACATATCAATTAAGGAATAAATGCAAAAAAAAAACGCATAAAACATGATTATTAGTAGAAGAGATTCATAGTTTTATGAAGATGCATCAAACGCAGACGATTAATGAAAAAGAGCACATTTTCATGCCTCTCAACAATAAATGGCTTAATTTATTCAGGACGCAAACAAGCATTTAGTGCGATAGAATTGAATTCACTGTTTCATTTTTCAGATTTTACATGAGAAATTAAATCGGCGTACCTTTCTTCGATAGCTTAATGCAAATATTAATATAAACCATCAAAGTTAACATTTGAAAACATTAAAAATTTTGTGCTACACTATTAGGTCGAGCAACATTCACCAGAAATTTATTGGTTGCAAATAAAAAATGCTAAAAAGAGATTTGCAACCAACTATTTCCACGTCACTTGCGATTTTTGCGATGAAATACAAATAAAACACTTTTGAATATTTCCAGTGAATTCCATGTTTGAGAGCAAATGTGGCGACGACTCAGAACTATAGTATATTATGGTACTATAGTATATTTATAATATTATTCGCAGCATTTGTACTGAAGTGATGCATTTATAAGGCTTGCAAGTGCGAAGGCTTTCTTCGAAAATTCTACTTAATAATGGATTCACTTGAGATTCAGACACACAGTTGCTTTCATATTGTGATCACAAATAAATGGTCCAAATGAGCAGCAATATGCATCGAGCAACTGAGTTATGTCTTCTGATATGTTTAACCACTAATTTCACAATCACACATTTAAGCTATCAAGAACTTCCTATTGTATATTAAAATCAATAAAAGAATAAATAACTAAGATGTGGATTTTGAAATCATCAGCGAATAGTTTATAAGTACTATATAACTCGTCAAAATAATGTTAAGATATGTGAAAAGTGAAAGAGGACACAAAATGAGATACCGCTGATCAAATCGTAGACCACTAACCAAAATGTAGACCACTAACTAAATCGTAGATCAAAATGTGATTCTCCGGCTTCGAATCGAAAGATCCCCTCAAGTAAGAAACCTTTCATTGCATTTCAGCGGAGCATCTAATTTTTGCAACAGTTCTTATGACAAATGATATTAGATACTTTTGTATAATCGATACAAAGAATTTCTGGTTGAGTTCTATTCTTCATAGCTATTAATGAAGAAATTAGTTATGGCACAGTGAATTGTCGAAGAAAAAACAAACTGATAAGAATCGATTGGATTTTCATTAATCAAATATTCAAGAAGAGACTTTTAGACTATAATTATGCAAGCGCATTTACTCGTATTGTCATGAAGAAGCCATCGGCGAAATTTACAGATGGAATCGGTTCGACGAGTACGTTCCTAGCCATTTGCCGGCCATTATCCAGCAGGCTTGTGAATTGTTGAACTACCATTGAATATTGGCTGTCCAACATTGACCAAACAAAATAACCGAGGTAGAGATGATGGAATTACAGGACGGCCAAACAATCAAATCTCATGCGTGGCTCAATGTAATGCTACGTCGATAAAAAAGAAGTATAATATTAGATTGCCAATTTCGCTTAATAATATTCCATCTGAAGCTATGAAAATATGAACTAATTATCACCTTTTTCTCAACTATTGACTAGCAAGCAGTTTCTCAGGATGTGTTTCCGTTCGCGGAAACATCTCTCTCAGAAAACTAGTCACTTCATATCGCAGTGAATTTTTTGCAGATCAGAGTTGTTCATGTTTCGAATAGTTTGTCTCCTCGTAAGTTCAATTAACAATAATGTTGTGTTCATTAATCGTCAGCGATCATTTCGCTTTCATGCTTTAACAAATAACAAACTTGCAATCATGCATAGACTTCATCATACTCTTATCATTACCTTCCATTGTATTACTTTTGAACTGTCCAAGGTTTTAATCGTTATTAGGCGTTCTTTATTTCCAGGTGAATAAAGTTGTTGCAAATTTTATGAAGAAATCACGTCAAGTTGGATTATCGCGATAATTGCTTCTGCTATTCGACTTCTTCCGTTCACATTGATGATTGTGTGCCAACAAATGCATCGTAATAGGCATTCACCGATTTAAAAATGAACAATTGACGCAAATGTTAGAAGAACAAAAAACGAAAATATTGTAAGTTGAAAAAAAACGCTCGAAAAAGCCAAAATTAGAGTGCGTCAGTTGCAAATTGTGAAGGAAATGATTCAAAAGCATCTTACCTAGAATTCTAATGAAAAATTTCGAAAATTTCTGGAGGAAAATACCAATGCTAAGTAATCAAAGGCAAAAGCGAAAATTATGCCTAGCTAAATAGTCAATGGGTGCCGATATTGATATCAATTCGCAAATATTTTTACCATTTTCCATCACTTAATTCAACTTGCTTGTTCTAAAGATAAAATAATGCTAAAATAACTAAAGCTTTAAAAAATGATAAATTCAAAAAGCTCTATGCAAATATAAAAATACTCTATGCAAATATAAAAATAAAATACTTTTGATCTTTTCAACATATCACTTCCACTTATTTTTTATCGCACATAATAATTTTTTTCACATGACACTAGTTTATGAATGCGAATGGAATGAACTATTTGAAAGGCAGCTATGAGTTGAGGTTTGTGTATCTTACCGCCGGTTAAGGTCGCAACAAGGGTGAAACGGAAGAAGGAAAACAAGAGAGAAATAAGAGAAATAATTCATTTCACATGAGGAAGTTTCCTTTCACAGTTAAATATTGCTACTAGAAGCCTATTAAGATGTACAATCCGAATGAATGTGCCGTTCTTCTATCACTAGCAAACGAAGATAAATTAATGCAAGATGCCCGATTTCAAGGTTTCAGCCAAAGTAAATATGTTCGGTTTTAACTGTTGGAACAAGCTAAGCATTCTTCCACTAGTAAATTTCGAATGGAGCAATTGAGTTTAATTTTCACATTTCAAACAAAGCAAGCAATTCGAGTTTTATAGGTGGAGGTCTAGATCTACGCTCCCATCGCTTCATAAATAAATAGGCGGAATAATTGAATGCGACACTTAGTCACAAGATTTTCAGAAAATCACATCTGCCAACTTCAAACTGAAGATTTTTTGCTCATTCTATGCATTTCCCAACTGATTTCATTGATATGCATTTCAATAAAGTAATAAAGTTAATTCTTCAAGTCAATTCAATGTTTCGAGAATTTGTGCGACGATGCATAGAGCAACAGCACCGAAAACTGACCCGCTGAAACAATGCCATGAGGTCACTTTGCGGCTCTCTCAAACATGATATGATGAGCGAATTCAGCAAACAAACATCGATGCACATCAACTTTTAAATTGATAATTGATGGAAAGGGTTTAATCTGTTCCCTGTGGCAGGACTACTACCTGAGGGAAATTCTACATATATATTGCTCCTTTCACTGCTGATCAATCCCCCCCTGTCACAAAAACAGAAAGAGTTGTTCATCTCTATTTATCTTGAAGGTCTCATTGCTTTCGTTGCACATAATTGAGGTTTTGAGAAAGGTCAATGATTTCGGCTCAATAAATTCTTGCGGCTTAATAAATTCTTACAAGAATATGTGCGCGTTTATAACCCCTAGAGGCGTTATTTGCGGACATTACTGTATGTTTATGAATAGCTGAAGGTGCATCAATATACTTCGTCAGCATTTTCAAGCTTTACTTTCGCAAACGCATTGATAATCCTATTGCAAGCACTCACCATCGATGATAATGAAAATATTTTATTATAATAAAGCATCAACAAAGCGGATGAATCATTTAACCAAACGCAATGAGACTCATATAGCCAAGCGTAGGCGGTCACAAGCCTCAATGCGCCACAACACTTCGATGATTTCGATTTGCGAAACTTCCCTTAGAGCCTTTAGGCAATAAAACTATATGCCACTCTTGATGACGTCATGCTGACGTCAACCAACTGAAATGGGGCACTTTTTTTGCATTTCTTTTCTTTAGAAGAGCATTGCAAAAGAATTTTGCCAATACGTTTCAACATCGAAGAATATAAATTGGAAATTTTGAATAATTTGATGAATCCTCAAAACGCCGAAACATTTCAAAGATTTCATAAATCGCGAAGAAGAAATACTTCGTCTTATTTTTTTTTTTTTTTTATTATTGCGCAATCAGTTTTGTCAGTCTCAAAAGGAAGTTAAGGAAGTGAGATTAAGATATTAAGGAAATGAAGCTGGGAAGAGGATAGAAGGTGGAGGAAGGGAGAAGAGGGCAGATGGAGGGGAAAGACCGAAAATGCAAAGATATTTTGTTTATTCGAACGCCGTATTTTGTAAACTTGTATATGTTTTCGTGTTGTATAGTTTCAATTTTTTGGCCACAAAATCAATAATTATACAATTTGACCGATTCAAAAAACGACAACTTCTTTAATTCGTTTTTAAATTCGACTAATCACAACAATATGAGTTACAAATCGTTAAAGAACTGCTGAAATTTGCATAAGCAAATTTATCTCACAATTGATCTGTTGCCCGTCTTAAAATTTGGGCTGGTACAAAGGAGTATTTTCGCAAGAAATCACGTCAGATGATCTAATAAAACGAATCCAAGAATTTAAAAAGTGCATATTTCGCTAGTTTTCCTTCCACTTATTTTTTTTTTTATTTTCTTGAGAATTTATATTCAACTATCCATGCGACAATCTTTTCCGGTATCAATAGATGAATAGAATTCGAAAGAAAGCTCCTTACCATGCGTTTAGATTCATATTGCTATCAATGTGAGTATTTGCAAGAAAAGTAGACAGGAAGAGAATTTCCCAGTATCACACAAACCTTCTTGATGAACTCTCAAAAGATCTCTTCAAAGGTGGCTTGCCTTAACCGATTGGCTCAGTAAAGGTTTCCAAACTGCACTTCCTCAACCTCGCACGTTATGTTATTGTACATTTCACAGTCATATCAGTCGAACCGATGATGTCACTCAATGAAATATTTATAGATGACATCATCCCAAAAAACCTCAGATGAAAGTATTCAGTGTCGTATTCGTCCTTGAGCGGTAATCCATATATCGTTCGAGAGGGCTCGCTGAGTAGACCACAAAAAAGAAAACCATCTGAGCTCATATGAAATACCGGCCGAGAACCAGAACCCCCAAAATTGCAAAAATCGAGATTTCAGAAATCCTGGCTGGTCGAATCGGTTTTCAACTTATCTTTCCAAATGAAGTAAGTTATATATCGTTTGATAGAGCTTTTAAAGTTGTCTTGAAAGAAGCAAACCGGAACTCGTTCAGACGAGCTACTGCCGAGAAAAAAAATTCCGAAATCTCCAATACAGTACATTTCTATAGTATGTGCAACATTCGTGCTCCTATAGTTTCTTTATTTTAACGGAAAGCCGCACGCAACGCATATATTTGTAATGATCTCGTTGAGATCTATCGTTTGATACCAAAATCATCGAAATCGGAGACCAAAATTTTTTTTCAAATTTTCCCTGTACTACCCCCCAACGACTGAAAAATTGCGATTTTTGGGAACTTTTTTCTCGACTCCTATTTGTCCTCGGGCGGTAGCTCATATACCGTTCGAGAAGTCTCGCTGAGTAGACCAGAAATCGGAAAACCGTTTGAGCTCATATGAAATACCGGCCGAGAACCAGAACCCCCAAAATTGGAAAAATCGAGATTTCAGAAATCCTGGCTGGTCGAATCGGTTTTCAACTTATCTTTCCAAATGAAATAAGTTATATATCTTTTGATAGAGCTTTTAAAGTTGTCTTGAAAGAAGCAAACCGGAACTCGTTCAGACGAGCTACTGCCGAGAAAAAAAATTCCGAAATCTCCAATACAGTACATTTCTATAGTATGTGCAACATTCGTGCTCCTATAGTTTCTTTATTTTAACGGAAAGCCGCAGGCAACGCATATATTTGTAATGATCTCGTTGAGTTCTATCGTTTGATACCAAAATCATCGAAATCGGAGACCAAAATTTTTTTTCAAATTTTCCCTGTACTACCCCCCAACGACTGAAAAATTGCGATTTTTGGGAACTTTTTTCTCGACTCCTATTTGTCCTCGGGCGGTAGCTCATATACCGTTCGAGAAGTCTCGCTGAGTAGACCAGAAATCGGAAAACCGTTTGAGCTCATATGAAATACCGGCCGAGAACCAGAACCCCCAAAATTGCAAAAATCGAGATTTCAGAAATCCTGGCTGGTCGAATCGGTTTTCAACTTATCTTTCCAAATGAAATAAGTTATATATCGTTTGATAGAGCTTTTAAAGTTGTCTTGAAAGAAGCAAACCGGAACTCGTTCAGACGAGCTACTGCCGAGAAAAAAAATTCCGAAATCTCCAATACAGTACATTTCTATAGTATGTGCAACATTCGTGCTCCTATAGTTTCTTTATTTTAACGGAAAGCCGCAGGCAACGCATATATTTGTAATGATCTCGTTGAGATCTATCGTTTGATACCAAAATCATCGAAATCGGAGACCAAAATTTTTTTTCAAATTTTCCCTGTACTACCCCCCAACGACTGAAAAATTGCGATTTTTGGGAACTTTTTTCTCGACTCCTATTTGTCCTCGGGCGGTAGCTCATATACCGTTCGAGAAGTCTCGCTGAGTAGACCAGAAATCGGAAAACCGTTTGAGCTCATATGAAATACCGGCCGAGAACCAGAACCCCCAAAATTGCAAAAATCGAGATTTCAGAAATCCTGGCTGGTCGAATCGGTTTTCAACTTATCTTTCCAAATGAAATAAGTTATATATCTTTTGATAGAGCTTTTAAAGTTGTCTTGAAAGAAGCAAACCGGAACTCGTTCAGACGAGCTACTGCCGAGAAAAAATTCCGAAATCTCCAATACAGTACATTTCTATAGTATGTGCAACATTCGTGCTCCTATAGTTTCTTTATTTTAACGGAAAGCCGCAGGCAACGCATATATTTGTAATGATCTCGTTGAGATCTATCGTTTGATACCAAAATCATCGAAATCGGAGACCAAAATTTTTTTTCAAATTTTCCCTGTACTACCCCCCAACGACTGAAAAATTGCGATTTTTGGGAACTTTTTTCTCGACTCCTATTTGTCCTCGGGCGGTAGCTCATATACCGTTCGAGAAGTCTCGCTGAGTAGACCAGAAATCGGAAAACCGTTTGAGCTCATATGAAATACCGGCCGAGAACCAGAACCCCCAAAATTGCAAAAATCGAGATTTCAGAAATCCTGGCTGGTCGAATCGGTTTTCAACTTATCTTTCCAAATGAAATAAGTTATATATCGTTTGATAGAGCTTTTAAAGTTGTCTTGAAAGAAGCAAACCGGAACTCGTTCAGACGAGCTACTGCCGAGAAAAAAAATTCCGAAATCTCCAATACAGTACATTTCTATAGTATGTGCAACATTCGTGCTCCTATAGTTTCTTTATTTTAACGGAAAGCCGCACGCAACGCATATATTTGTAATGATCTCGTTGAGATCTATCGTTTGATACCAAAATCATCGAAATCGGAGACCAAAATTTTTTTTCAAATTTTCCTTGTACTACCCCCCAACGACTGAAAAATTGCGATTTTTGGGAACTTTTTTCTCGACTCCTATTTGTCCTCGGGCGGTAGCTCATATACCGTTCGAGAAGTCTCGCTGAGTAGACCAGAAATCGGAAAACCGTTTGAGCTCATATGAAATACCGGCCGAGAACCAGAACCCCCAAAATTGGAAAAATCGAGATTTCAGAAATCCTGGCTGGTCGAATCGGTTTTCAACTTATCTTTCCAAATGAAATAAGTTATATATCTTTTGATAGAGCTTTTAAAGTTGTCTTGAAAGAAGCAAACCGGAACTCGTTGAGACGAGCTACTGCCGAGAAAAAAAATTCCGAAATCTCCAATACAGTACATTTCTATAGTATGTGCAACATTCGTGCTCCTATAGTTTCTTTATTTTAACGGAAAGCCGCAGGCAACGCATATATTTGTAATGATCTCGTTGAGTTCTATCGTTTGATACCAAAATCATCGAAATCGGAGACCAAAATTTTTTTTCAAATTTTCCCTGTACTACCCCCCAACGACTGAAAAATTGCGATTTTTGGGAACTTTTTTCTCGACTCCTATTTGTCCTCGGGCGGTAGCTCATATACCGTTCGAGAAGTCTCGCTGAGTAGACCAGAAATCGGAAAACCGTTTGAGCTCATATGAAATACCGGCCGAGAACCAGAACCCCCAAAATTGCAAAAATCGAGATTTCAGAAATCCTGGCTGGTCGAATCGGTTTTCAACTTATCTTTCCAAATGAAATAAGTTATATATCGTTTGATAGAGCTTTTAAAGTTGTCTTGAAAGAAGCAAACCGGAACTCGTTCAGACGAGCTACTGCCGAGAAAAAAAATTCCGAAATCTCCAATACAGTACATTTCTATAGTATGTGCAACATTCGTGCTCCTATAGTTTCTTTATTTTAACGGAAAGCCGCAGGCAACCCATATATTTGTAATGATCTCGTTGAGATCTATCGTTTGATACCAAAATCATCGAAATCGGAGACCAAAATTTTTTTTCAAATTTTCCCTGTACTACCCCCCCCAACGACTGAAAAATTGCGATTTTTGGGAACTTTTTTCTCGACTCCTATTTGTCCTCGGGCGGTAGCTCATATACCGTTCGAGAAGTCTCGCTGAGTAGACCAGAAATCGGAAAACCGTTTGAGCTCATATGAAATACCGGCCGAGAACCAGAACCCCCAAAATTGCAAAAATCGAGATTTCAGAAATCCTGGCTGGTCGAATCGGTTTTCAACTTATCTTTCCAAATGAAATAAGTTATATATCGTTTGATAGAGCTTTTAAAGTTGTCTTGAAAGAAGCAAACCGGAACTCGTTCAGACGAGCTACTGCCGAGAAAAAAAATTCCGAAATCTCCAATACAGTACATTTCTATAGTATGTGCAACATTCGTGCTCCTATAGTTTCTTTATTTTAACGGAAAGCCGCAGGCAACGCATATATTTGTAATGATCTCGTTGAGATCTATCGTTTGATACCAAAATCATCGAAATCGGAGACCAAAATTTTTTTTCAAATTTTCCCTGTACTACCCCCCAACAACTGAAAAATTGCGATTTTTGGGAACTTTTTTCTCGACTCCTATTTGTCCTCGGGCGGTAGCTCATATACCGTTCGAGAAGTCTCGCTGAGTAGACCAGAAATCGGAAAACCGTTTGAGCTCATATGAAATACCGGCCGAGAACCAGAACCCCCAAAATTGCAAAAATCGAGATTTCAGAAATCCTGGCTGGTCGAATCGGTTTTCAACTTATCTTTCCAAATGAAATAAGTTATATATCGTTTGATAGAGCTTTTAAAGTTGTCTTGAAAGAAGCAAACCGGAACTCGTTCAGACGAGCTACTGCCGAGAAAAAAAATTCCGAAATCTCCAATACAGTACATTTCTATAGTATGTGCAACATTCGTGCTCCTATAGTTTCTTTATTTTAACGGAAAGCCGCACGCAACGCATATATTTGTAATGATCTCGTTGAGATCTATCGTTTGATACCAAAATCATCGAAATCGGAGACCAAAATTTTTTTTCAAATTTTCCTTGTACTACCCCCCAACGACTGAAAAATTGCGATTTTTGGGAACTTTTTTCTCGACTCCTATTTGTCCTCGGGCGGTAGCTCATATACCGTTCGAGAAGTCTCGCTGAGTAGACCAGAAATCGGAAAACCGTTTGAGCTCATATGAAATACCGGCCGAGAACCAGAACCCCCAAAATTGCAAAAATCGAGATTTCAGAAATCCTGGCTGGTCGAATCGGTTTTCAACTTATCTTTCCAAATGAAATAAGTTATATATCGTTTGATAGAGCTTTTAAAGTTGTCTTGAAAGAAGCAAACCGGAACTCGTTCAGCCGAGCTACTGCCGAGAAAAAAGATTCCGAAATCTCCAATGCAGTACACTTCTACAGAAAATTCACATAATCTAATTTTTAAAGTGAACAAACCGTAAAAAATGTATATAGGTATCGTTGAAGAATAATTTATGAAAGAATGAAAATAAAAGAATCGAGGAAGAAGATACAAACCGAAGCTATGATCATCGCGGGTAAAAGTGAGGATACGAACTTATTAACCATACATTTTTTTTTATTTCACTACTAAAATTGAGGTCAGGGGGAACTCGGTCCTCCTTGTACCCCGCAAGAGAGACTGCCGTCCCGCTTGACTCCCTGCTTTCATCTGGGTGCAGTTATTGTTATTCAACAAAAATAACCTTCGATTGAGTTATAGGGACAATTTTTTTTATTTTTTTCTCATCAAAACCTCAGAGCTCCTTCAACAATGGTATATGTCGTTGGAAAGAGAATTAAATACTGATTCCAACAAAAGAAAGCACATCGAAATTCATCCAGAATTCGCGGAGTTATGAACGCGCGTAATGTCATTTCTCTAACTCTTTCACTTTTGTGTACTCTCTCACCCCCGAATGCGTTTTCCAATATTTTGAGTAGAGATAGCCTAGGCTTATTGCAGACTGTTTGAAAGCAAATCGCCTGGGGCGTCGAATAGCGCTAGTGCGCGTATCTCTGGTTATCCGTAAAAAAGCTATGGCCAAAAATAAAAATATTCCGGAGCGTCCAGAAAAACCCAGGTGGGAGTGGAACCCGTTATATATTTCTAATAGGGTCGGAAAAAGATGAAAACTTGTAAAGTTGATGAAAAACAGTACGCTGGATAGAAAAAAGTTATAAAAAAAAGTTGGCAATCTGCCAAATTTTTTCATCACGTCCGAGAACTTTTTGGAGATTATGATAGGTAATCTCAAACCATGGATAATAAAAAATTCCAGCCCGATTAGTTCGCTTGGAAGCGAGGTATGGCCAAAAATCGATTTTCCACTCACTTCCCGAACAGATCTCTTCCAGATCATCAAATTTCCGCTCACTTCCTTCACCGACACGTCCAGACCAAAATTCTCAAGAGATCATGTAAAAATCCACCAAAAATATCCAAAAGTTACAAAGTAATTAAGGTTTCCGAATTGCTTTCTATACATTTTGAAGCGATTCCGGAAAAATTTCCATATTCAGGATTTTTTAAAACAAATAATCTCCCAATCCGTAAGATGTTCCTTAAAAGCTCAAACCTAGCGAAAAAAAAAAAAGAGAAATCGAAAATACAACAAACAAACAAGAAGTTATAAATAAAAATGCTTAATTATGAAAAAATTTTCCAACCAGATTATCTCCACCTTTCACCGGACAACTTATTCTCAAAAACTAATCAGCTCGTTTCCACCCCATCCAGAAGGCACATGCAAAAAATCACCTCGAAAAACACAAAGCATAAAGAGTTATCGGGGAGGAAAGCAAAAAAACAGTTAGCGATCTCCTTTGATTTCTGCCTCATTTGCGTAACACATACATAGAGCATTTGCATTTCGCTTAAACATCACAACATTGTTGCGCCACATCTTCATTGTGTTCGATAGACACTCGGTTTTTTTTTTTGCGCTAAATGATACACAAGTAAATGTCATGCTATATAACTCTGATCTGCATTAATTGTAGCTGCTACACTCACCGTCATATAGTATATTGAAATGTGATTGCAAATAGAGATCGATAACAAAATTTACCATCAATAAATATGAACGATAAAAATCGATTGAAAATGAAGCAAATAAGTCACGTTTTTTTTTCAGGTGTAAATCATATGGGAAAGGTAATATATGCAGAAAAAAAGAAAAAAACAACTGAATAAAATGCTAAAATGAGCAGATGACAAGAAATGCTATCCATTAATCAGGTTACGTTAAAATAATAGCGTTTGGTATAGTTTTAATGTTAGAAAATCACTTATTAAATCATAAAAAGCGATTTCATTTACTTAAGAATAAACTTTCATTGTTCTTCCATAGATTCAATTTCCCTCTTCCATAATCCCTTCCCCACTGTAAAGTACTATTTAAATCGCCTAAATTTTGCAGATTTGAAAATGCGTTTCTATCAACAAATGCTTTCAACACTGCGCAACAAATAAAAATTCCCCAAACTAATCTTCCTCTTCAACTAAACGATACAATGGTGGACAATTTCAAGCATTCCCATCGAATGTATATTACGACCTCAATCAATTAAATGAATCAATAAGCGAATATGGATAACATATGATCCTAACAGCTTTCTGGATTGAACGCAATCTTGAATAATATATACCACTAACACTTGCGATAGTAGGTATTACCACAATCATCTTCGAACATATATAAATAAACAACTGTTATGAAATCATGTCCCTTTCCTCTCAAACAATCGAAATTTAAACGCTTATTTTTGATGAGTAAATATACTCTTGCCATCTCTTGAGCTGAAAATTAAAAAAAAAAAACAGCAAAAGAATATATGCTCTTCTGAGACATTACAATAAAAGCAGCATGCAAACAATACGGAACGCCAATATTCCACCAATATTTTCCATTCATCGATTATTGCTTTCGCTGATCAAAATCATCATGCGCCCACTATAAATGCTCCCATGCGACCCTATTTTCTATGATTTTCTTTTCAGTTATTTAGTCTATCTCATTTGAATATCCACATTTTAAGAAATATTTCTCAATGAAAGGAAATAATTTAGTGAATATTGATTAAAAGTTTCAATTCAAAAAAAAAAAGACGTGAACAATCGTATTCGTTTCATTAAGGAAAACCGCCACAGGAACTTCGATATGGGCAGAATTGGCGCACCAAATTCACTCAAATATACTCAGACATATATGTTGAGCTGAATTAGGCTAATAGATCTGACAGCAAACAAAACATTTTTTTTTTTTTTAAAGAAAAGCCGAATAAAAAAATGGAAAACGACGATTACTATGGAGTAGCTCAAAGCAAATGAAACTGCTGATGATGTCAATCATGGTAAACAAAGAATACACAGAACAATGCTATATGGAAATCATATGCATAAGTTTAGAGATAAAATGAAGAATGCCACCATCACTAATTAGTAATGATGGAAAATGAATCACATCAATAGAATATTTTAATGTAACTGAAAAAAAAAACATGCGAAATGACTTGACATACAATAGTCAATCCACAAATGGGATCAACATTCACGACGGGAAAATGAAGGAGAGGTGGGAAGATGTCATGACCAAAACTTCAGGTGATCTTTTCTATCGACTTATTCAATCTGCGCGACGTTCAAATAGCCACATCAGCATCCACCCAGATCGCAACTAGTACTAGCAAGTGTTGAATACTAGAAACGAAAACTTCAAGTACAGGTAGCTGCCCAGCTGTCAACTAAACGCGTTGGGTGTTAGCCCCTACTTCGTGTCTTGTAATTATTGGCATACTATCATTCAATCTTTTTTTAAAGTGAACTACACTGTTTAAACACAAGTGAACACGAAAATTTAAAAACGCTTAACGTGCTTTAATTAGGCCTATAAAACAATATATTAGACTCTCCTTTCCCTCCCCTTCACATAAAAGGAAACAATCCTGGACTGAAATTGCTAATGAATAAAAAAAGCACATATAACAATAGTGATATAAGAGAAGCAAAAAAAAAACGAGTGTAGAGAGATCATAGTTGAATAGTTTTTTAAATTTTTTTTTCATTATTTTTTAAAAAATTTTGTTTGGGGACTCCGAAGCGTTGAAACAACACTTCAGTGAGAAGCTACAGACTGAATACAATGTCGATATTGCTTAATATACTTCACTATTACGAGAGGTAAATATTATCTCTCAGAAACGACTACTCTTACTTTTCCTTTCTGGATTTACTTCCGTGGCAAATAAATGAAATAAGCCTTGCTTAGTGAATGCTTCTACGATCAATGGCACTGGAAGGTGATTGACTACATTAACTGCTAAGCTTTACCGAACCAAATCATCCCGCTCAAGTGGCTATATATATATATATATATATATATATATATATATATATATATATATATATATATATATATAGCCATTTTATATCAACGTTGCATTCTCATCTCACTTATAAATTTAAGAAAAAATATATTTAAAAAGAAAAAACAATCAAATGGTGCTGTGAATAGCGGCCACTTAGACACAACACCACATGCACTTATCATATAGTCCAAAAATGCCATTGAATACAGCACATACAATTCAATTTTTTTTCTTGAAAATACAATCATTATGAGAGAGAGGGGGGGGGAGGGTGAAAAGAATAAATACTAAATACAACAAAAGATATTTTTGAGGATTTCAACTAGGCGTAAGCATTCTCATAATAACCCATAACAGGCGTTTTCTTTCTACACGTGAATGGTTCATACGCAAACGCCGGTTTGACTCTTAAATGCCTATTTTGAGAACGATCGTAAACATTACTAAATGACATAACTAAGAAGTAGTGAGTACCCTTCTAACGATCAAGTAACACTCCTCATCTCTCGCTTATATCTAGTAATTCCATTTAATAATTCACTTAATGCAACCCCCCCCCCCATCGTTTCCCTCTTCCCTCTCTATGTGGCAGGGTCTCACTAAATCAACAACATCAAAACACAAAACAAGAGATACTACTGCTTGCACATCCAAAAACAAAAAGCATCACCGAAATTAATCTGTGTGATCATTGCCCAATGCGAGCGGAGTCTAGGAAAGCGAAGAAATATCGATGTCCCCCCTTTTGTGGTTACATAGCGGTTGCAGCATACTCTCTTGCGAAACGAACTATCGACTCTCAATAAATCATTTCTCCATTGATTAGGCCACTGTTTCGTTGAATGCCTGAAAATGTCCACCATGCTGGGAGCATGCCAAGAGGCGTGAATAACAACAGATTTTAACTGCATACAATAATACACGTAAATATCGCAGAATATTGACAAGAATGAAATGAAATTTAGCTGATCAAATCTAATTGCATAATCCCTATTGACTGTTAGATCATCACAGCTAACGACCATCCTATAACTTTATTTGCATTCATATGACTCGTTACGACAACAGTTGTTATTGCACTAACACATTCTAAAAACATACATCATGAAATCACGACAATTAAAGCAACCAACTAAGCTAGTTTACAAAACTGCTTGGAGGGAGAGGGGAGAGGGGGATGGTGGGGGAGAGGGGTTCATATACTCAGGAATGAAATATTCTCCAGTTTTCTTCCATACGACAGATTTACTAAATATAAGAAAGCTGCCGCATACATAAGTAGAAGTGAACGATTTCAAGAAAAAAGTGTCGATGCAGTTAGCAATTCGAGTTCACAAAACACCACCATGTTATGATTTGAGGGATAGGCGAAGTGGAAAGAACAGACTTTCAAAAGAATTTTCTAAACTATGAAATACAACGCTAATAGATCACTTGAAACAACACTGCTATAATTTGTTACTAATGAAAAACACAAACGTTTATGCAGACGTACAAGCAGGTACACCATTCCTCTCTCTCTGGATTTGCCCCCCCCCCCAACAATCCCATCTAATGCATCATAAGAAGGAGATAATTAATTTAGAATTCCAAAATATACAATTAGTTCATAATAATCAAAAAATGCTAACATCCCGATGTTCGACGAATGTTGCTCCGCTGGAACTTAGCAGTGATTCAGTTTCTGATCTTCTTGCACGCATCGGCGGTTCTTCCACCTCTGTCATCTCGGACTCGTCGTGGATTCTTTTCCGTGTTTCCTATATTCTTGCGCTAATCAACTATATGCTAATCTCATTTCAATATAATGAACTATCTATTCACAAAGGCCATCAAATGATAGGCCAAGGTGAAATTCTATATATGAAAAATGAAGGAAACAGACTTCAATAAAAACTTTCATGATCATAGTCTCTTTCAATTCACACATTAAGGGTCTGAAAATATCCTGTATTTGCGATTTTTTCAACGGGTTTGTCTTTGGTGTTTATGCACCCGTCATTCCCGAAAAGCGACCGGAAACGGCCGTCGATCCCCCTTCACATCCCACAGCTATAATCCTGACTGAGGACCTGAAGCAAGTTAACAGTACCGTTGAGTCATCGGTATGTGGCACATTCCCATTCGATACATGACTTGCGTTGAGCTTGCTAACATTCGACACTGGTAACTGCAACGCTGGCTGCTGATCGCATGTCGCCGATGCTTAAATAGACCCCATCTTTCGTACCCCAAGATTAAACGAATGAATTAGCATAAGGTACGGCAGGTATGCAGTTACATAAGTCGTAGCACAACCCTGCGTTATAATGATGTCACAAAATGCGCTTTTAATGTAAAAGTTTGCTAGATATGAAATCTATGAAGCACCATTGATAAAAGCATCAAGAAATAGCTGATAAATAACTGTTTTCGGCCACAGCGTCCTCTAATCATTTTCTTTGAACTAGAGCGTAAGGCATTTTCACTGATAAACAGATAGGAGAAAGCTCGCCCATTCGCAACCATCTGACATCGAACAAATATCAAAAATATAGGGGTATATCAAATACTTAAAAATGGCCCATTTTCCGTTTGGCTTGAAATGTATGATTTACTAGTTATAACTACATAAGTGGGACAGTGTACTTTTATTGGGCATCGAAGCATGGACGCTCATGCCGGATAGATCAGCGATACTTCCAACGTAGCAACAAATTCCAGCCGATGAATTATGAGTTAGCGCGAAAACGTTGCGAATCATAAATCGCTCGTTGCCCAAACCACTCACACAAGGTAACGATCGATACCCCTCACTTCGTCGACAAAACGTCTAGTTTTAACTAATATATTAGCCTACATTAGAGACTTGATAGCGAAAAGTTTGCACTATGCATATATTAGAAGCAAATATTCTTCAAACATACCATCCAAATTGGGAGTGGACCGGCTGTGCAGCAATGATGAACTCTGCAATAAAATGTTAATAAAAGATATTGCCTCCTTCATCTTTCGAGATTTTACAGCAAATGGCAATAAAACGCTATCAAACCAAATAGGAAGCAATTAAGATATATATATATATATATATATATATATATATATATATATATATATATATATATATATATATATATATATATATATATATATATATATATAGTACAACGGGTTACGACAAAATTCCCTTAATAAGCCGGAAAACAACTTCCCAAGTTTCGGTATATGTGTAATAACGAAATGACTGGCAATCAGGCGGATGAGGCCAACGAATACAACCAATATTCTATGTTCTCCATAAATTCGCAAAGATTCTGTTGTTCAGTCAGAAAACCCTAGATACCGACGAATCTCCATATGTCCTTTTAACGCTGTCAACATTTTCATAGTTTTATTTTCACTTCTGTTGACCCCTCGTAAGCTTCAGTGATCGACCTTAACTGTACAGCCATCGAGAGAAACTCAGTGAACGTATAGCAGAACTTACAGTGGAGGCCTTTCTGTTGTCGGGACTCCCTCCACTCAGCGGAATGTCGGTCACAGTCCTTACCGTGGCTGCAGGTATCGCAGCTGAGAAAGACGATTCGACGGTCGTTGAAGAAACACGCTCGTTATTTGCGTCTGAAGGAACACTCACCCTAGGTTTTTCCTTCTTGTCATTCACTAGGTAAGAATTAACCTAGTGCAATGCAGTAAAATAAAATAGATAAAATAAAGTAAATAAAGTAAAATAAATAAGACAAAATAAGCAAAACAAAATAAATAGAATACAATAAATAAAGTAAAATAAATAAAATAAAGCAAATAAAAGAGAATAAATAAAATACTCTTCCTCCCGAGAATCACATCCTTCTCTATTGAGGTTGTGAACTAAAACAACTAGTAGGAATTTCGCCTCAATCAATTTCTTAGTCCAACGCTATGTTAAGATGAAGATCGATAGTGGCAAATGACATGCACGCTTGAGAGTTCGTAAAAGGGAGTGCTGCGTGTTAGACCGCAGCGCCACCTGCTTCGCCTTCTTGCCAGCTAATCCTACCTTCCTTAATCGCAGTTCTTAAGTCTCAGCACAAATTATAACAGCCAGCCAGTATTTCACCACAATGCATGAATCACCTAAGCGTGAAATGATGTTATATAAAAAACTGGACAAGAAGGCTCCCAGAATAAATGTCACAGAGCTAACTTTAGCTATAACTATCGTTTAAAACACGCCTCCATCGATCTTGAAGAGAGCTAACTTTGGTGAAAGGAAATAGTCGAAAGGGAAAGATTTCATTCAGTATTCAACATCGATCTTTCAACACCAAAATGCGGCAACATATGCAGCATGCAATCTGCTTCACTTAGAGATTACATTCTTAGAAAATCTATTCTGAGTTCATATTCAAGCCAAATTTTTATACCTTTCCATTCAATCGTCAAAAATTCACTTGTTTAAAAAAAAAAAACGTCGAAAATGATGCAACCATATCAACAATTGCTTCAATAACAGCAGTTAATGATTGCAGCTTGAAAGCAAAAAAGATTAAAATGTATTATAGAAAAATGAATGAGCACTGAAATTGAACCTTGTGTATTGCTTGGTTTAGTCGATGATATTTCATTCATTTGTGGTGCAGATGTGACCGTCATGAGAGTTGCTTGCGATTCAACATTTGCCATTTGAGTGCTGCTTGAAACACTGGGATCAGAGAGTGACGACGATACTGCATCCTGAAATGCAATCACACGTTGGAATAATAAATCTGCAAGAAAATATCATTTATATAACCAACAGGATATATATATATATATATATATATATATATATATATATATAAATTTTCGACTACTTAGCTCAAACAAAATCGTCACATTTCAAGCTGGAAGCTATCTCGGCTAGCCATTCAGCTTCCTATAGCATCCCTCATCTTAGTACAGCTAAAAACCAATACAATGAAACTGCTGCATAATGGCTTCCTGAATAGCACAATATTTTCGAATGAAAACGAACGAAAATTTATGCAAACCATATCGCCTATAAACGATAGATCTTAAGAAAAAGAAAAACGAAGGCGAAATAATATCACAAATAATCAATTCGCATATTTCCTCATGACTTGCAAATATTCCATCTCCCACCCCACAGCTCCCCGAATCTCCCTCTTTATTTAAGGAAAAAATGACATCTGTTTCACTCCCGAGAATATAATCATAAACAATCATTTGTTCCGAAAACGTACACATGAAAACTATGTAAATCATTTAAAGATGTATAATAAACAACTACCATTCGTCAACTACGAAAACTTTTATGTAATAATGAACACAATGTTTGAAAAACTTTTCTTAATAAGTCGCCAATAAACCTTTTTAATAACAATGTTGACTTTCAACAAATTTCGTTTCTACGAAAGTTACGTTGAAAAATTATTCTCACTTACCAACCGCACACATTATTTCATATAAAAGTCGACTGTAAAAGTCAATAGGTCAATAGTTCACGTATTAAATAACTGCTCCATCATGCATTTCAATTGCTATTTTGCGCATTTAAAATAACCACACATCACAATCGACTCAGAAATTTCCGTAGATGCACATAATATACCACTGGGAAATTATGAAATGCTTTTAGAATTCATCAATCGTTTCAATAAATTGTGGCAACGCTCTCTTTCGCACCCCAATGGAAAATGTAAAACGTAGAAGCGGCCATAAAGAAAGTAGACAGAGTCAACGCTCTGTATGCGAAATGAGCATTGAATGTGCGAGAACATATATCAGCCGAGCTCTTAATCTATTTATTAATGACGAGCAAAACATCAACAACTTCGTTTCACTATTATCATCAATAAGAGCATGCACATTTTCCACCCTATATATCACAAATTCCCAACGGCAGTATATCAAGTATTAGAGATAGAATTTCACTTAAACTATAGCTTGAGGAAAGACCCACATTGCTAACAATGATCAAAATGAGAAAATATTTGTTGAGATCATTATAGATTGGAATCACTTCAAATAAAAGCATAACATCACGCTGCAATTTACCTAGACGTTCAAATTCAAATTCAAGCTTAAGCAGACAGCACAAAAGAGTTTAGCAGCGAACGAGAAGCATGATGAAGCAAGTACCATGGAGCAAGATGCGGAAGTGCGTCTGTCCCTCGATGAGATATTCGAATTTTGCGATGGATTTTGGGACGAGGGGGGAGTGTGTAATGGGGACGAAGCATTCAACGCCGTAAGCAATCTATTCTTCCTGGTTGCAGCTCGTCCTCGTGATAGCTCACTCCGCGATAACCAAAGATGCAATTCCGCACGACGCACATACGATGGCAATACCTAAAATTTTTGTTATCGAAGTTTATGTACAATGAAACAACAGTTTTTGCAGATGTTTTCTTCATTGATTCGATGCAATCCACACGTTGCCCTCACATCAATTTCAACAATCCAACCACTTCAAAAGAAACTGAGAAAGACGTTAATCTGAGAGAACAAAAAAAACTTACGGCCATCCCAGGGCAATAAACATTCTGAAAATCAGCAGCTCGCATAACAGCGTCATTGAATTGTTGAATCTCCTCTGTCAAATCAATGTTCTTTTTCAGCTGTTTATTTAATTCCATACCGATGAACCACATCTGACAGCACGGATTTCTGAAATCACATCTTCATAACGATCACACTCATTTAGGGTCATCAAACTCAAATACTTCATGAACGCTTAACGAGGGTGGAAGAGCAGTAACGAATCCGAGTATGTCAAAACCGAGAAAGTAGAGCGATCGCAAAGTTGGTATCATCCTAAAGACTAAGGACACAAAATCAGCAAGTCTACGGTTCTATATTTTTCCTGTCATTTCATAGAGACCTGCCGGAAAATAGCAAAAGAACCCTGTTGCTGGTGGTGTGACCTCACTTCAAAGTTATCCTTCCATCTAAAAAGCGTTCTTCTCTCCTCAGACTTAAGAGACAGTATAGCCCCATTAACAATACAGCAGAAAAATGAAAGGAAATATATATGACGGAAAACTTTGTAAAATCGGCCTCATCTCGTAGCAACGATTTCATGAAGCCAGGAAAGAGCATAAAGTGACACATTACATGTAATAGAACATATGTTGATGTAATGCAGAAAGTAATAAAAAAAGATCCTTTATCACAACAATTTCGTGCATCGAGGCAACATCCTTTTTATGGGCAAGCACAGTGCACATCTGACCATTTAGTTGGCCCATATTTCAGCTTGGGAACATTAAATCTATAGTTACGAAATCTGATGGGTATAATATACACTATAGTGTAGTCCGACTTATAAAATATCATATACTAATCCATCAATTTCCATAAGTGCTACAGATATTTAAATATGCCGAAAGAACTACAGTCATCTTACACTGATAGCATCGCTGAAGAATGAACGTCTTGTGAAAAATTTCACCGTGTGATGAAACTCATTCAAAAGTAAGTATACATTATTGCGCATACCACTTTTTGAAGGTAAACAATGAAATTAGCTTCTCAGGTGAATGAGGTGCAAATGTGCATATTATGCAAGCTCTATAGTGAGTTCCTTATTGCATATGAAACCGATCAAAACAGTTGATTTCAATTCTCCCCAAAAGATTACCTCGCTTGCACATAAACATTTACAAGAAAAGTGCAGAACGTCGGTTTATTCAGTGCTTTCCTTCTCTCGTTTTCTCAAATCTAAAAACAAAAACTTACTCGATGGATACTTCGATCGGTAATGGAGTAATCGGCGTGAAATGTTGAGGATTTATATGACATAAACCGACGCATGGATTACGTTCCAAACTGCCAATGAGGTGACGAATCTTCGACTCAACCAATCCACTCCATATCAATTGGTCGTTCTGCAAAGTATAACACTCGAATCACATTTATTTCTCAGCCCCCACGGGTAACAAAGATGTTGATGTCATGTGTAACATTTAATTTTTATCATCTATAAACGACACATTCTTCAAACTGCGCCATTTTAATGTCCCCACTTGCAGATATTACTTGTTTTGAAACTTTATGTCATCATTAATTCTCAAGGCAAAATTTTTATGAGAAAGAACAAGAAAACTGATTCATTCAACAACAATAAAGCGTGCGAAAACTTCAACCACAAATGATTCTAATATGAAATACAACGAAAACCGCTATGGAATAGATGTGCATTGGATGTAGTAGAAGTTTTTGCAAATGTCAGCCCTTCGTTTCGATCCAGTCTAAAAATTCTCGGAGGAAGGCAATTCGAAAGACAAATCGATAGAAAATCCTCAAATACCCTCAAGCTTATGGATACCCCAGGGCTGAAGTGAATCACTCAATAAACGATACTAAACCGCTACAGCGTAAAGTAAATGAAAGAAGGTCGTGCAAAAGATATCAAACAGTATTCTATTGCAAGATTAAAACAAATAAATCAATACATAAACGTTTTAAATACCTCGTTCGCAGCGACGCAAAGAAGCACAATAAAGTGCTTATAGCGCGAGAAGAAGTTCACCTCATCGAACAGTTTCGACCATTCTGCTTTACCAGACATTATTTCGATCGTTATTGCTAGACCTGAAAAGAAAACAATAACAGCCGATGAATTATTCCCTTTTTCAAAAATATGAGAGAACAGAAAGAAAAGAATATAAAATGAGCAATATATTGTTAGCATTTATTCCAGTTATGTCCAATTCAAGCAAAATTGAAATTCACTGTAGAAAAGATTCCTAGATGATGCCAATCACTGTATTCCTTTTTTCTCACATAGCTTATTTACTTAAACAATTTGATGGAGTTGATCCACACACTTATTAAATCATTAATTAATAAAACAAGAAGTAATTAAGGGAACAGAGGACCTGAATCAGCATCGTTCAAATAAGCTTCAACTAAACCAATAATGCATGATAGCGATCAATGAGTGAGCAACTTTTGAGGGTAAGGGCGTTCCAAACATCGCTAAATTCATCAATTTAAACTTAAAAGAATCAAATCAAACTTTAGAAAAACCAATATAAAACAAGTGAAATAATAAATAACAAAGCAAACGAAATAAAAACTTCATAAGAGAAGAGAAAAAAAAAGGAGCAAACCTTCTTCGAGTTCATTCATAATCACTTGTCGTGTTGATTTCGTTACATTAAATGTGGAATTTTGCTCAGGAAATGCTGGTGTTATTATTGGCATCAAATGATATCTAAAATAAACGGAAAAAAATAAATTACATTCAAGGGAAAAATTTTTTTCAATCTCTTTATGCAATACTTTATATTATTTCATTTCATATTTTATGACACTCAAAGGGCTGATTTCTAAAATAACTCAAAAGGAAAAACAAATAATTTTGAAAATGATTGCCACAATGAAAACAGATTTGATGATGATAATTCAAAATGCGACATTAATTCGAATGAGCCGATTCATGCCTGTAAACAAGAATTCCTGATAGGGCTTAACAGGAAAAGTACTAAAAATATTTAACTGTTGCTAATTCCAGGATATCCAGATCGGCTTCAATGTATGAGACGAGTATCCGATTAAATTATATGCCTAGACACTTTTACGATCTTCCTAATAAATACCAACCGATCACAAGAACGTGTTCTCGGATCCCACACTAACTCCTGGAACGAGTGCATGTCAGGCGGTCGAGGTGTCTGATCGCAATCCTTCAGTAAAACAGGATGTGGCCACTCCCTGAAACAAAAAAAAAAGCAATGATGCGTCAATGTCATCCAAAATAATGGCATTGCTTGCGTAATTTAGAAGCAATATATAAAACCAGAGGCATTTATATTAAGAGAACCCACTACTAGCAAACAGACAACGGCTTTAAAGGAGCAAGCAACCACGACGCGCAAGACAATTTATAATACAGCACTGAATTCATATTTAACATCACAAACAAAAGTTTTAAATCCCTTAAAACAAATTCTAAACAACTCATGAGAACGCTGTAAAAACGTTAATTTTTTTAACAAAATTGTATACTCCTCAATTTGCAAAAAGATGCGCAAATTTCCATCCAGTATTAGAAAGTTTCCAAATAAAATGACTACTTCTACAGAATAAATTCTCAACGATGCAAACTGCATTAAAAATCATTTACTATTATATACAACCTTTTTCAGAAATTCACAAAAAACATCTTTAAATATATTATAACTCATGCATATTGCTGTGCATAAAGCGAACAAGCCGCCAACAATATGCGCTTTAAATGAGCATCAGAGTTCATATCCTTGAATTGATACGACAAACATGGTGATATCCGGCACTGTAAATAATTGAACCTATCATTTATAGTTACTAATAAGCAATATAGATTGCTAGTTGATATGCTCAACAGTAATAAACAAAGAAAACAGCTTCAAATGGAATACCATCTTGTAAAGACGAGAAAAAATTTCTGAATGAGTTTAGCTGGTGCCGCATTTGGATAGAGCTGACATGTCCGTGCGACCAAGATTGCCCATGATACACCACCAAGAAAACCGAGCACATTCGAATAGATACCATGGTCTAAAATGTGAAACATTCTCAAGCGGAAGTCGCTAAAACCTATAATCGGAATAGCCAATTTTTTTTTTTTTTGAACGATGAACTGAATGCACTAGATGCAGCACAACCGTATTCAATAACATAATTCTGTCTCCTTGCTAAAGCACAGGCAACGTATGCCGCAGAAGCATCTCGCATCACCTTTTTTTACGAATAAAAAAGTAAAAAAAGTGAAAAAAAAAACTGGAATATTAGAATGTTGATGTAAAAGAGAAGCAGAAAAACGTAAAGATAGGTTAGAATGCCATAGATAGATAAGTCAAAATACTTTTGCGATATTCACTCGTCTTGCCAAAGCCAAGTGATTAAAGACAGCCTGAAGAAAAAAAAACAAAAAAAAAAACAACAAACTTTTTGCCCAGAGTTTGACAGCTCGGAGCGTATAGGTGAACGTATCAATATTGGGAACTAATCGAAGAATTTCATCGGCAACACGACAACCTGAAATAAGAAAACAACAATTGCTGCACTAACTTCGTTCAGTAAATCTAGTCTAGAAGCGATCAAAGATAAATAACCTATTGTCTTTTAACATAAAACACCTTCGAGAATGGGGAAAACGAAAAGTGGAACAAGTGAGGAAGGGAGGGATTGCGATCGCCAATCGCGAAATCATATTCTAATGGGAGGAATGCTTCGAATTATATGATAAAGAAGAGGGTAAACTTCCTCGAATCGAAGTTTTCTCGTCACCTTTTGTTCAGGATTTTTTAATGAAGGACCAGAGCTTCATTGAAAAAAATGAAGTAATTTTGAATAATTTCCCTGTAGGTGCCAAAAAAAGGAAGATATATTCCAACTGCATAGATCCATTTCTTTCTTGCGCTAACGTCGACTTGTAATATCAACGTAAAAGTGAATAACATTAGATAAATAATTGTAAAATCAAACAAAAAAAAATGCAAAAATACCATTGAGAGAGCGGACACTTTTCTCATCAAGATTCTTGAGTATACTATCGTCGTTCAACTGCTGATCATCGGGCACCTTTGTTAGTGCGAGTCGAGCAAATAGAATATCAAGCTCTATGCCACGATATTTCAACTTAATAACAGGTACAAATGCGTCTTGCACTTGACGCAAATCCGTTGTATTTGGATCCTAAAACAGTGGCAGTGATTCTAACTATCGAATATCAAGTTTTTTTCATTACATCATTCAACAACAAAAAATCACCAAAACGATAAACGTCTCGTTTGGGAATCCTTCCATAAAGCTAAAACATTACGCTTAAGATATCTTTTTTTCCAACGCACTATCCCCCTACTTCCCGGCCTTCAGATGGAGCCATCCTCTGCTTGTTTGATTTTCCACATGCGAAAAATCTGAGGATAGGACTTAAAGAGACCATGAAAATGGACTTAACGCATTTGAAGTAACCTCGCCTTTCCTACAACAAATTTGTTTTACTACAGAAGTTTAATATATCATATCGAGGTCCGAGTTGCTGATGCCTTTGAAATGTATGCTAAAATCAAGATCGAGCCAAAAACATCTCGCTAACATTCACAATAAAGCGACTTATTAAAATATATCTCGCAGAGCTGATTTAATAACCTACGGTATTCCATTCACTCGTTACGGCATCATTTTTTGTTTGTTAATTAGCCATCCAAATATCTTCAACGATTGCAAAAAAAGAAGACCCTGAGTATAATCTGTTTACTCCTTTCAGAATCTATGGCATACTCGTGCCCACATCGCATAAGACAACTCGGCATAAACTCATAAATTCCGTCAATATAACGACACTGTGCCAACCAATTAATAAAAAGTTAATCTCATAAGTTACGAGTCAAGTATTACCTAATTCATTATAAGTTTATTTTGAAATAACCCAATTCATAAAAATAACAGTCAAAAATAAACAAAGTGAAAAAGCTCTATTTCAATTTTTATTAGATCGCCTCCCGTTTGAGCCCCTCACGAAGAGAACTAGACGCTTACAAAGCAATAAACAGTGGTCACCGCCAGAAGATACAAAAAAACCAAAGAAGAGCAAAACCTGGCGCAGCAGTTCATAAAAAGATGAGAAAAAGTCCGATCGATCAACATGTCTTGGAGCAGCGCAAAGCGAGTCGATATCAGCACCTGAAAAGGAACCATGTGGAGTCAAATGGATAGAAAAAAAACCCTTCGAGCTAAAATGACTGTTATGTCATTTAACGATGTCCATATTTAAGGACATTTCCGCTCTCTAAAGGTTCCACTTACATATTCACATCGGCGAATCGCTTAGATGAAAGCTTGATCGGCAAAAATAAAAGTGTTTTTCGAAATGAGCGCTCAATAGTCATTAAAAAGCATCACTTCCTATATAATATTCAAAATATTATAAACAATAATTTAAAAAAAAAAAATAAATAATGCGAAATCCACCTCTTGTATGGACACCAAGTCGATAGGAGCCGAATGTGAACAATTTCCCACCAACAGTTTCCACTTCATTTGCTGGCATTTGCTGGAAAGAAATAAAAACTAAGCCATATATTTCATATGAAGAGAAAAACTATAGATGTTTGATGTTAAAAATTATAGAAAAAATATATATATATATATATATATATATATATATATATATATATATATATATATATAAACTTCATAATAACGCAAACGAATTACAAGATCACATACATAACCTAAGAACCGATCAAAAAATATCATTACTTATATGGAAAATGCAAACCTTTGATTCAGATACCATGCGTACCCATCGTTTCACAAGTGAATTGATACTACCTAATACTTCTAGTCGTAGCTGCATTTCCGCTTCTGTTTCAAAATATCCATACGATTCGAGGCATTCTTTCAACTGCAATTATCATATCATCTATTATTATTTAAAAAGAGTAAAATAAATAAATAAAATACTTTAAAAGCATATAAAATTGTGCAACCCTTCACCGTATAAAACATGCGCTTTGAATGAAATAACGGCACACTAATACGGTAAATTTCTCACTGTTATACGGTAAGCAATCTGCAGGAGTGTAGGATTTAGATATAACACTCAAACCGTACTAAGTAAACAACATAATAGTAATCCTTAGTGTGTTATAAATTCTAAAAATCATATTCGCATGACTATACGAATAAAACATAATGAATATAATTGATTACGAGAAGAACGTTCGAGTTTCGTTATCGCAAGATTCGAAGAGCTCAAATTAAAACAGTTAATCGACGATCTTCCACAATGAAAATGACCTCTTCATGTTTAGTAAGATATCGGCCGAGATTCTTATAAATTATATTTTCAATGCGCACAAAAATATTAACGATTTCAAATATTTGTTGTCTAATAAAGCAAAATTATTCTAAACGCAATAATTAACTAGTTAAATATAAACATCGTATTGCCTATGAAGCAAATCGAATGTGTTTACAATTTGCTCATATTTGCAATTGCATACTGATTTCATTGAGGAAAAAGCGATACGAATGACGATGAATGATGGGGCCATTTTAGCGATGAGGGTGGACGATTTAATATCGGGGATTGTTCCTCTCTATTAAAAAGTGAATAAATCAGCGAATCCAGACACCAATCATACGTAATCGACGAGCAACTTAATGCTCAATTCAACGTTCAAAAGCTTATTAAGGTTGATAATCGAAAACACCTCAGCGAGAATAATTCAACATGAAGTAACTTAGCAATGAGTCAATAAACAATGAAAATAATCGAAAGTTGACTCAAAATAAATATGAAAGAAACCTTTTTTGTGAGCGCAATATCTTCATCATCAGGTGGTAGAATTGAGATGGGTTGTGAAACGCCCAAATATGTTGTTTTATCTTGTGACATCGTTATCCTTATATCGCTTTAAAGCAGATGATCAAATAAATATGAAGAGAAATGATGTCGCTTGATTACAACGACAACACGAGAAGCTCGTCTCATCAACGTGCTTCTATATAAAATTTAATAATATTAAGTGATTTCAACTGTAAGCGTGTAAATGCGACGCCGATTCAACTGAACGAATTTCGTTGTGCAAAATGTATTAACAGATAATATTTACAATTTAACTAAAAGTAAGTGTAAGGAACCATGAAAGTCTTCTAATCAACATAACATCGAAGAAGTGAAGAGATTATAACCGAGAAAAGAAGGATTCGAGAAGGAGGCGATCCAACAAAACATAAAAAAGTGAAACTTCACCGCCAGAAAGAATCCAATGATTTTGGTTGAAATTGAAAACTTTTAAAATATTTTCAAAGAAAATCTTTTATATTCTCAAGTGAAAAATGAAATAAGCAATAGACTTATTTCACCTTAATTATTAAAACTACTGATGAAAATATCGCTTAGTTCATAGAGAAAACGTCAGCGCAATGAATTAGAAGGAAGATACGATGGAAATCTTTCCATTCATTTTCTGATACTTTTCAATTTCGCTTTTTAGGGGGATGACAATCCAAGGAAATTAGAATACTTCAGAAATTGTGAGTTTTATAATATGCTCGAACAAGAACACTTTTTATAATATGATCTTTGATTAGACTGCCACGCAATAAAACATGAAATCGCTTTTCCTCGAATGAACTTCGTTCTTCGTAGGAACGTCGAACCTATAAATCTTAGAGGCGCACACATAGTTAAGTGATACAAATAGGAATATGAGCGCCGACTAAGTCAGCATAAATATTTAAGGTAGACCACTCGGCTATTGATCAAGCGGGAATAGTGCGCCGTACAAAGTAAGCCAAAAAAGGTCGAGAACATAAAGGCAGATCACAGGGACGACTAGCGTGTGTTGTGAAATTAGTCTGAGGCACAATGAGGGGGACATAAACGGGTTAATGTGCTAATGTATTCGTTCCGCCTTCTAGACTGTTCTTAAGGCCAAGTGGATCTATATGTGGCCGTTGGAGTGCTTGAGGAGATCGGCGGCAGCGTGGGGTTAACAAGATGTGACTGCCGAATCGTGCCAACGATCGAAACCATCCTTGTGAACCAGTCTCTGCTTGGCCTGCATCGGTCTCATGATGCCTCACTAATAGCGCTACGTTAAGACACTCTACCTTCGGCTCTCCAACGTGCATCAAGAAACTATAACACTCGCAATGCAACTCGACGAACGGGAGGTTGGAATTGAAATATTGACTCCGAAGAAGCTCGAGCTTCTTATTGTCGTAGCAGTCGCGTATGAGCCACCAACGAAAACCCACAATCCCCGATCACGTCTACGATAGAAGAGAAAGCGTTGGTACTCGACCCACTCCTCGTCTTCCACCGCAACTATGACGCAGCTATAAATGTTCAACACCTAAGCTAGCTTTCGCTCTACCTATAGTATTTTACATAATTTCTACGCAATTTTATTTTATAAATACGCATATTTCTGAATATTTGACGGTTTTTTTACATCGTTGTTTTTGCATTTTTAAATTCAATTTTTTGGATTTAAGGGATAAGAAAATCCTCATCGGGATGTTCTTTTATTTGCACATCCTCATGCACGTAACGGCTTATTTAAAAATACATATCAGGGCAATTTAATTTTTTCAGATGACGGAAAAAGGTAACATACAGAGATTCGATGGGTGGTTAAGTATAGCTACAATACTGCGTCTTTTATACAATTTCACTACATATTTGAAAGTATATCTATTGATTAACGCTTAACTATCGCAAACATTCTATCAAAGTTGACGCATAATCCAAAGAACATTGTACGTAATGATGTCGTCAACTGTACCACACTCGTGTATTGTGTCAAAACATGTTCAAAAAAGCTTTCTTCACCGATCGACGTTAGAACATATGGAAGCAGAGAAGAATACAGTGAGACAAAGATGCATTTTATTTGGCTCAATTAAAACATAAGAATGTGAACTCATATAAAAGGCTATTTTGTGAATCAATTCAACATGGGATGATCATTTCGATGATTGTAAAGTAATTGGTTTTTCATAGATTTTTTTTTTAAAGAAAAAGCATATATGATCAGCTACTACGATAAGGGAATGATTGAAAAAGGATACGACTCAGGGGGAATGAAAGAAAGTATTTCAGAAGGAAGCAGATCGGTCGCCTAGGTATCGGGTTCATCGGCTTTCGCCAAAACAATTCGCACTAAGGAAGATAGCGTCTACCTCATCGATTGCTGATAATAATAAAATAAAATAATGTAAGAGATTTCAGTTGATTTTCTAATGTGCTGATCAATGATATTGGACGATATACTAGAATATCAAGCAATTCGATCATTTTTGGCACATTTCTAGAGCATATATCATCAATGTGAAAGGCAACAGATAGCATGAAAAGATAGGCAGAAACGTAGAGCGGGTGAATTATTCTCTCTAAGAGTTGATTCGCGTTGCGATTCCAACGCCGAGAGCGTTCAATCTTATTTCTGTTGGAATATTGCCAACATGGAATAATACTTGCAAAAATCAATATTATTTGCTTTAAATACGTAAAAAAAAAAAAGTTATGTGATAGCCATTTTCATTGAAGATTATTCCCGTTGCTAAACGAAAACATCTCCCCGAATGTGGCACAAAATTTGAATAATTTTCAGTTGTTGAATGGAAGCTTACTCTTGAATTTGAACGTCATCATCGTTCAATTCTAACCGCGTGATGTTTTTATCGACTTGTAAAACTTCCGTCTAAGACCGTATTGATTTTGCTGTTGTATAATCCACTGTCGCTAGATGATCCGTTAGTAATAATAGTAATCTTTATTCGTACGATAAAGAAAGCATGGAATTACATGTACAATATTATATAAGGGAAAATGACAACAACTATAACAAACACGCGGCATCAATAGAGATTGTAAAGTCGATCGGCGGCATTAATCAAGTAAGGAAATGCACCGTTTTTGGTCATTCGACGGAAGAGGAACTCAGAGATATAGGACGCGAAATTCGCTTCCGACGTCCCTAACATCGTCTTGAACTTCCTCTTGGCGTGGCTCCATAGCCCCTCGATGGTGTTCGTGTAGACGCGGAGGGGCGGCTCACCGTTGTGCATTACCGTGTGGACGAAACTTCAGATGTGGTTCACCTACAACAATGCATTTAGTGTATATTCTTGCAGATATTAAATGGATGATAGGCTTGGAAACATTCCGGCTTAATGGGCCCAGCTACACTTCAGACGAGAACATCTAACGGCTCACTCGACCTCTTCAGTGGTATCATAAAGGAGTTAATGTTGTGAAATGCTCAACGGTGAGCTTTAGCTTCATTATCCATGCTCTATAATGGATAATAGCAGCAGTGGTTTTACGATGTGAGGGATCGGCGATATTGCAGTGAACGTTCCTGCTGCACAACGTATGTGCGTGAGAAATAAGCTTCGCCTGTTCCTTGATACCTTTGCCAGTTTCCACATAGAAGCCGTTTTCGCTACTGCCGCCTAACACTAATTCTTCATATTAAGCACAGTCAACGACAGCGACGAAAGAACTTACCGTATAATGGGGATACCCAAGCGCTGATAATCCGTTATACGCGGCCCACATATCCGGTATTATAACGGTGTCTGGCCGGATCCATCGAGTGATCAACGCCTCGACGGTCGATCTCGCTTTGGCTGAGGCCGCATCGCCGCACAAGTGGGGCACATAGAGAAACCCTAATTGCGGTGGCTGGATGAAGATGTGGGAACGCAAATGCTCCGATTCCATCGAAGTGAGAGTTACAGTCCATTCTGTTGAAATTGTGATGATCGTCTGCGTTGGACGATGATATCGTGTGTTGCAATGGCGCTGCATGCTCAACAACCGCGCTTACCAACGACGGCGACGGAGGCCACGAAGAAAAGGAAAATTCAGTACGCGATCGTGTCTATTCGCCACGGAAGTGTTTTCGAGAGGTCACGCTTACGAATAGCGACAATACTATCGGTGGTGTTCATGTGGTCGCAAGGCGCGCCACAACACAACATCCACCACACCACTGACATCGCTGAGCACACCGCCGTGGACGGTGAGATGTTTATATGGTGAGATGTTTATATAATCTCTTGTACCGTAGTAATGGTAATGTTCTTCTATGGTATAATGTATATTTTGCTGCGTTGTAAAATCGGCTCGGACGGTAGCCATATTATAATGACGAATGAAATAATACAATCGAAAAGAGCCGAAAATGTTGGATGGAAACGATTGTATGTAATGGTTAGGAAGAGTCAATGGATTGGCATCGTCGGCATGAGAACGTTCAGAGAACGTTGAGAATTCAACACAACAATCATTATTATACACGTCGTGCAAAACGATCGAAATTTATTGCTTACGCATTCAGTATAAAATATTAGTCTGCAGAAATGTTGCAGGAATGAGATCCGTCTACGGGTTTCTAGTTGCGTAGAAAAACTTCAATGGCTATATGAAATATTCCCCACTATTGCTGTCATTGAGATGCATGTGATATTCTTCGACAGTACATCGTATTTGCTTCAAATATGTCACTTCACCTTAAATATATGACCTTTCGTAATCTATAATATTGGTTCCATTTAACGGGTTCTTTTACATTACCCGCCTCATTAATATATAGAATCGGTATATCAGATGAACATATAAATAGAGTCTCTCAAATGCGATAAAAAGTATTAACTCATTCGAATGCAATAAAAGAATCTTGAACGGTCAAGTTAAAGAAATGCAAAGAGCGGTGATTATTTAGCGAAATTTATTCGCAGTTTTGAAAAATTTTCGCTAGCCAAAATCTCTTTGCGTCTTATTCCCTTGCAGTTAATTTATAAAACGAATTTTCGATATTCACGGTAATATAGCCGGTGTTCTATTCTATTTATGAAATTTTGAACGTTTGGAATAAAACCGACATTACACAAACAGGGTGATAGCCTTTGTTGTTCGACCGATGTAGTATGTTCGACTTCCGACTCAGAATTTGACTCACTGTACAAAACGACCAATGTTTTTCAATTCTAATAAGTCTTCCTATAAAATTTGATCGGCATTTCCCAATGCTGCAAACCGCATCCAAAAATAGTGAAAATGTAAACCGTTTTGTTCGATTCCGATAGATCAAATGCCCGAATCGAATATTGGGCGAACAATGGAACCGATCGTTGTGGCATGTTGTTGTTTTATTTGCAAATTTCTACAACGAAATGTTTCGATGAGAAGAGGAGTGCAAACGCATTGATCAATATGCACTAGTCATCGACGGATGCTCTATGCTCGAAAGTCGGACGCACATTTTTTTTTTCCTCAACACTGCAAACGATGAGAGCAATGCTCGGCTAGTTGCTGCGTTTATTGCTACTTTAACCGGCGTTCAGTGTGGTGCGTTGACGTTGAATCTTGCGATGGACGAGTTACAAACTTTATTTTTGCTCATCTTATGTTTAGATTGTATTCGTTCTAAGCTGTCTTTTAATATTCACGAGGCATTCTATTTATCAGTATTTCATTATTGATAAGTACATGAAATATTCTATATTTGCGAAATTATCTCACTTATCATTATCAACCAATCTAGCATCACTGTAAAATTGAAGTAATATAGGCGTCTGAGAATAAGGTAACGTGCAAAAATTTCCACCCTGTTAATTTTCAAGTTTTATTGAAAACACCATCTTTTGCCAACTAGACTGAGTTAAATACCACATTCCGTTTAAGTACACCTTTCCCCAACCTAATTTCTTTTGCATCGCTTGCCGTCCAGATTGTGAGTTATAGTTATCAAAATTTCCATGGATTATTTTCAGACTCATCGATTATTCGTAGAACTCCATTATTTGCAAGAGCTTCGTCTGATATGATAAGCTAAAATTCTATGTGTTTGTAAAATGAGGATCGTCGATCATACTGAAACCGGCTTTCAGAAGCAATCGAAAATTCGATTGTTGACAAGAAAACAAATCACATCACTTTTGTAATAAAACCGACTATGTCTTTGAAAGGATTGCTTTAAGTTACCGTTTTTATCGGCTTTCATCTTTATTCAGTTCGTTTGATTGATGCTGCAAAATTATTATCGATGAATTCTCATTGTTGGCACTGATAACTGCTAATTATAGTGGAAAATTTGTTTCAGGGGATGATAAGACGATTAAATTCTCTATGAACCTTCTATTCAAGTTTTTTCTGGTTATATAGACCATAGACAAATGTTATCGCTCGTTGTGTTTGCAGTATGGTGCATTATCTGACATTCTTTCACGAGCGTCTAATGCAATCGGCCGTTTTTATTTCTTCCAATAGGCAGAATTGTTCATAAACATCCAGAATTGTTTTATGATACAATGCGCAATTAAACAATTTTCATACATTTGCAGTGCGTTCATTTATGGTTCCTATAGTTCAAATGAACCATAAAAAATCGGAAAGAACCCTCTCTAATTTCAGGGAAATGGTACAAGTCCCTAGCGTAAAGCTTGCCACTGGTGCTGATCTCCCTCTCTTCGGGCTTGGAACTTGGCTGGTCCGTTTACTTCTTCATGTGATCATTTTGTTTTGTCGTCTCTTTTCGTAAAACTTTCATAATTCTGGAAATGTTCAAGCTTTCGTGTAGCCATGATTTACTGCTGTAGACAAATACTTAATATACCTATAGAGATATGCCTGCTGCCAACAATTTACTCCTGAATTAGCCTCCTCCACATTCTTTTCATTTCTTCCCCAATTCTTCAAATGTTTTCTAATTCCAAGAAAAAAATTGCTTCTCTTATGCTTACGAGAATTTTGCAAAATATGACAACAAATTTTATTAGCCATCTACAAAAGCTCATATTTTCTAAGCTCGCCCTATCCCTCCTAAACGATGAAAATTACAGTCGAGTGATCCTAAAGCATTAACGGATGCGTTACATGCGGCACTTGATGCAGGCTATCGTCTTATCGATACAGCTTATGTATACGGCAATGAAGCTGTTATAGGCAAAGTACTACAAGAGTATTTCACTGCTGGAAAGCTAAAACGTTCGGATGTATTCATCACCAGTAAGGTTCGATTCTTTACATTCCTTCCTTCACTTAAGTGA
Source organism: Baylisascaris procyonis (assembly GCA_037389465.1). Taxonomy (NCBI): domain Eukaryota; kingdom Metazoa; phylum Nematoda; class Chromadorea; order Rhabditida; family Ascarididae; genus Baylisascaris; species Baylisascaris procyonis. The sequence goes on along the minus strand of JAZARR010000153.1, from coordinate 7,189,566 downwards.
TGATCATTCTTCATCACCGACACTTTTCTGCGCACTTAAAGAAAATCGCTCTTTTATGATATGACGAGTAACTGTGCCAGAGCATATACGGGTATCAACGTTTGCAGTTGAGGAGAAATATGTAAATTAGCGAAGAAGCACGCCACACATTCGCATTCGATGGTGATCCTTCAATATCTCACAAGTGCTTAAGCTTCGCCACAATCATCCTTATTTAGCAATTAAATGCATTTTAGAACATATACAGGTGAGTGAAACATTGGAAAATATGAATACATGGTTAGTGGACCTATAAGCAGCAGTGATGGTGGTTTTAACGAATGACTCATTTGCTAGCTAGCAACATTTGTATTCATTCGGTCGGTTACTACTGATCTAAGAGTGTATTCAGCAGTTACCGCAAATTTGAGAATTCGTTTGATAGTTAGAGATATTTGGGAATTCATACTGGTGATTATCGACATTTGAGAGCCCCATTGGCTGAATAAACTTGAAGACTCACTCCGTTGCTGTCCAATAGTCATCGATCAAGCCTACAAATATTTCTTGTACAATGGCTGTAGAATTGAAATTTAACAGCAGGAAAGGACAATCAAGAACGTGCCAAAGAAATTTGTAATTTTTTTTTACTTTTTAAAGCCAAATTACCATTACTTTAAGCGGGAATGCAGGTCAAGTTAGGGTGTTGTGAAGATACTAATTATATAATTTATAGCTGCCGTTTTTGGTGCATTCACCGGATGAAATCGAAGCGATGCTGTCAGGACAACTGAAAGATCTACAAACTGATTATCTCGATTTATATCTTATTCATGTACCGTGTCCTTGCAAGGTATCAACTTATTACAGTTCCTAAACGATGAGATCGCTAATCAAAGTTGGGCATACGGCTTGTCACATTTCTTAATCGTAACGCATTGGTTAATGAGGCCTCATACTTACGTGAAGTCGGATTTACTGTCTTATATAGTCAAACATAATCCAGTCAGCATAATCCGACGCCGAAAGTCCGCCAGATTCCCTACTTAGGGTGTTTTTAGCTCAATCGGTCTGTCAGTATATGCTACTAGTAGTTCAAATTGATATGTGCTGTTGATCTTGAAAACCTACCACTTTAGACGTTTATGCTCTTCTAGACTCTAAGCCCTTCTTCCTTCTTCCCATAGTAATGACCTATTTGGACAATACTTAGGAACGGCAATTGGTTGTTGCAGTCATTTGTTCTCACTGCGTATCGCTGAGCAGTTTCCAAGACAAAAATATGTATGTGCAATTTACCAGCCCAATTGGCTCTGCTTATCCAGTCTACAAATTTTTAAATAAAGTGTGCTACGATTACGCCGCATTTGCGCATGCGCATATGTGTCTGTCTATTTGCCCAAAGCTATCAACTATGAGATCAATGAAAATGGAACTTGATAGATATGAGCCCGAACGAAGAGCATCTAGTTTTTCATCTATTTAAAAAAAAAAATATTGAGCTCTGAAACCGATCAGCGAATATTGCTTCCAGCATCAACCAGGCAACAAACACGGTGACTATCACGCATTAATCGAGAATAACCAACTAGTGCCGGACCTAATCGATCATTTGGAGACGTGGAAAGTTCTCGAAAAACTTCATAAAGAAGGCAAAGTTAAGGTGCGTCGTTGGTTGGGTACATAATACGGTGGTGCGATTCTTTATGTACGAAGAAAAGCATTACGGTATAATTTCTTGTGGTATTATGTTACTGTGCTTCCATGATATGATATAATCAATCATGTTGCGTATCAAAATCGACCAACATTTTCGAGGATGGCTAAGGTGACAAAAAGAGTGCGCGGTAGCGACTCAAAGTGTGGATCAAGCGGAAAAAAGATGGCGCTGTTCATCAACTGGTTATTGGTGGTGGGATTGTTTCTTGCCACTGCAAGAATAGATTTTAGCTGTTTAAAAGTAATAAGCCATTATTTACTTGTACCGAATTAATCACTTTCTTGTTTACTCATTTGGTGGAAATCAGTTTTGTGAAAACATAAAGTGCGGCAAATGATCGTTTACCGGCTGCACCGCTAAAATCAACGGAAGTTTTATATAAATGTGGGCAGGAAAACGAATACTCGATAAATTTTTCCTTCCTTTCAGATTCGAATCTTTCTATCTCATCTTTGGTGGAATTGTTTTCCTTCTGCAATGAGTTTTGCTTTTTTTTTTGGGGGGGGGGGGGATCGATTCTTTGCGACTTCAAATGTCAACTTTTCTCGATTCATAATCCTTGCAAGATCGAAGTCAAACACACTTATGCTTCAGGCAATCGGTGTGTCCAATTTCAACGAGGAGCAAATTCAGCATCTTCTGGATAATGCAACTGTGAAACCACACAACCTACAGGTATGAAACCTTTTGTTTATATTTGAAGCAGAATTCACGCTTTTTGCCTCGATAAGTGAGAGAAAGGGTTCAGAAAATTTTTTTAATCGTCGATTCGTTCTCAGAAACAGTTCGCTATTTCGTGCTTTTAATGTTTTCATTATTCCATTGCATTAATTGTCTAAAGAACGCTTTATTTTCTAATTCAATCTCGTCGAGTACCAAAAAATACCAGTCAGTAGCAAAGATGATTGGACGTTTTGTAAAGTGAGCCAAAGGATTTTTCAGCGGATTATCGGAGTTCATCTGTCGTTTAACTGACTAGTTTATCACATCGACTAGAGTATAAATCAGATCCTCCAAAATAAAAGCTTCATTTATAAATCAGATCCTCCAAAATAAAAGCTTCATTCCGCTTATTTAGGGAGAATACAAAATCCAGTTCTTTAATTCCGGCTGGAACGATATTTCAGCGGTGACTGCCTATCACCTTGTCGATTAACGTCTTGTCGAGTCAAAAGTGTTCTTGCTCATAAAGTCTTTCGATTGCGGAGAAGTACTACTATGAGTGTTTATCTGAGCTAAACGACGTTTTGTGTTATTAAACCTTTACTGTTTGAATTATATCAACAGTGATTGCTGTTTGAGGTAGAAGCACACATTTATTGGCCGCAGAACGAACTCTACGAGTTTTGCAAAAAAAACAACATGACGATGACAGCTTATGGCCCTCTGGGATCACCAGGCAGGCACGCGTTCAGACCCGAAGGCACATGGCCTGAAGGAGAGCCTCTCAAGGATCCCGTCGTTTTGGAATTGGCTAAGAAACACAGCAAAACACCCGCCCAGGTTAGCTGTGCTTGTTCTAACACGGTTTTCGTGATGGATCAGCCGGAATGACGCAAATGATAGGATCGAAATTCCGATTTTTTGAAATTATGAGAACCGAATAAGGATGACCCCTTGAGACACGCCCACTCATCTCAGATTCCTCGTAGATGGTACGTAGGGAAGTTAAAACTAGTGTTTCGAGTTCACCGCCATCCCTCCCTCGCGGGGAGCCTCCACATTAAGATGAATTATAAGTTTTGGACCGCGAGGCCTCGGTGATCAAGAAACTCCCCGCCATCTCTGAGGGGCTTGCTGCAGCCAGTCCCCCCGCCGGTGCCCCAGCGGTTTTCTTCACCTTTGCAAGGGATGCTAGAAGCGCAGATTTTGCGGTCACAAGCTGAAAAAAAAAATTCTCCACTAGGTTACGAACACGAGGGAACTACGTGATGCAAAAATGTTGAAATGAGAAACGCTGAAAGCAACGTGACGCACATTTTTCATGAGAGAAACTGCTCCTCGTCTCATTTGCTATCACTTTTGCAACAGGAAAATCGCCTTCACTACACTTCCCTATTCCAGCACAACTGAAATTAGCACACTCCCTTCTCACTAGCCATGAAACGAATACCCTTTGTTTGCAAGCATTTCCTAGAACGCACGCAAATGCGTTTGACAAAAATAGGCATCTTAGGCTTCAGTCACTTTTTTTATATCAAATGAGTTGCCAAAGATGCGCCAAGACTGCAATTTTTTGAAAGTCATGCCTATTGCAGCTTCCCACGAAAAGAATACAGAATACGGCAAAATAGAATGAACGATGTGAAGTCTCGTAAAGGGACCGTTTTCCAGCCTTTCACCCCGCGATGCCCTTGCTTTCCGGAACCTCTTGCGAGAAACCCACCCCTCTTCCCGCGGAGGCCTTCGCGGGGCGAGAAGCTCCCCCGCTCCCGCGAGGGTATGATTCATCATTTCACATGGCGGGGGCGCCGGCGAGGACCCCATTCATGGAGGACCTTTTCTAAACACTGGAGTTCACACTCATAAACATATGCTACGCGCTTACAAACATAAACATATGTATGCTTGCTCACGTACACTGCTCTTGCAACCTTATCTATATTTGATAGCCTGTTTATCATGTAATTTATTCTCATCGAAGTAGTTCGTGCATGAACTGTTACCAATGGCCGATCTGTTACAGATTCTGTTGCGTCAAATGGTGCAACGTGGTATCTCGACGATTCCAAAGAGTACGAACGTGGATCGCGTGCGTGAAAATTTCAACATATTCGACTTCGAGCTCAACGACGATGAAATGAATAGTCTCAGCAATGTGAAAACGCGTACTCGACTCTTTGTTTTCGACATGTTCGTTTCACACTTCATTTTTCTTAAGATAGAATAGATTGAGTTGAAATAAGCAATTCGGCGAATGCCACAAACGTCTCACATTTAAGGAACCGCATCTTCGTATTGCCTAGTTTTTCGATATGAACAAGTTTATTACAGTGAAAGGGTACTGAGTGAGGCGGGAATGGGAGGGCTTTGTGTAGTTAAGAGCACCCATGCCTTCTTCGCGTTTCTTTCAATTTTTAAATGAAATAGCGCCTCAAGGACATACCTTATTTTCTGCATTGTTCTATTTAATGCAGACATACGTTCAATGTTCATTTATGTGCCTCACTTGCTTTTCTGCATCATTAATCATTCAGTCATTTCGAGCGTTCTTCTTTTTTTGCTCATTTAAACAAAGCGTTTTAGATGAGGACATCTTTGTCAATATTCCTGAAATATACTTAAATAGCGTTGAATGAAGTTTCAAACAATGCTAAGGTGTGAATATTGTTCTGGCATCCGTCATTAATGAAAGGACTTTTGTTGGAACAAACGAAGCGCTTTTTTAAGGTTTTTGCAGATATTTTTCTCTAACATTCAGCCTGTCTCGAATAAACTATTTCTTCTATCGATGAGCCTATTGATGTATTCTTTCAGGTTCGCGAAGCATCCGTTCTATCCATTCAAGGACGTTGACAAGTCAAAACTGAAGGAGGTTCATCTTACCGAGTTCTGAGAAATTTCCATTTTTAATGAAGCTATTTCCCATTGTTTTCGGTCTTTCCCTGATTATGTGAGCATTGTTGAATATGAGTAAATATTTTCGCTTGTATGCTTTTACGGTTATTCCACCACTTATATATCTGATCGCATTTTATGGCAGTAATTGGCTTGAAGTTTAATTAATAAGGTGTCCTTTACTGATAAAAGCGTTGTACTTCGTTGTTCTTTATTTGTGTTATACTTCGCAGTTCTTTGTTTTTTGTCTACTTCACGATTCTTAACGAGATCTTATTTTAGAACCTGTCAGAAATTTTGTTTCGTCAGGAAATGCTACTGGATTTATTCATTTTTACTGTATTTTGAGGTTTAACTGTTTTCCAATGGAATTCAGTCGAAGCACAATAGAAGAAAAAACTTAAGGACACAAATTCGGTGCAAAATCTGCAACAGAATCTAAACCATGAAACTTTGGATGATAAAACATGAGGCAGAAAATCGCTCGGAAGTCATGAATAGACGAAGATTATGCAATACTGCTTTTCGCTACTGAACGCTGCTGAAATGAGTCACCTGGCTATAGATTTATCGGATCAAAAAGGTGGATATATCTTTCGGGTGGACTATGTCCATTGCATGTAAGAAATGAATTTTTGTGTCGGTGTCTGGAGGTTCTAGGATGAGGAGGGAATAAGTTTACAGATGGCGATATTTCGCCATTGGAGAATCCACACTTAGTTGGATTGCTGCAGCCATCAAACATCAAGCATCATTCCGTACATAGATACTTAATTTCTGCTGCACAGAACTTCACATAATGTATCGGCGGGGATCAAACTAATCGTCCTTGTAGCTATCTATCTGTACATCCCCTGACCTGTTGCGTAATTTGCCCCAGAGCAAACGACAATCAAATCGCCCTTAATGCTTTCCTTCTGTTTTCGTCCGATTGTAGTTTTCATACGCTTCAGGGGCACTTTATGGAAACTCCAGCCTTATGTACGTTTTGTAACTTTACGCTGCATGAAGAATCTTGATTGATATTCGTATTAAGGGGGAATGACAGAGATTTGTAAATGACTTGTTGAAAATTTTTGCCCCCTCCAGCAAAGGATTTATGAGTTCGTCCGTCGGTACGAAACTTCGTAAGATGCCTTTTTCGCAGCACAAATTCATCAAAATATTTTAAAGTCACATTGGAATATTCAACTCGAATCTCCGTCAATAACCATCACTCAAACTGCTTTCGACCGCTATAACTTCTATGCGATATTTTAGCTCTCTTCTTAGATAACAAGTGGCTATCACTGTCGTATGAATTCATCACCTTCCAGAAATTTCTTTTGCTGTTATCAAGAGGTACTGTCATAGCGATGAACAATAATACGATGAATAGGATTATAGGAGAGTATAACTTTGACTTTATTAATGATATTAACTATTAACCCTGTGATAGAGGTATTAATTACTAGTTTTATTCTTCCACATTTTTATTATTTCACCGTTTTTCATGATTTTTAACTAACACAATTTCCGGTTCGAAATAAACCGACCATTGCGAAAGCGTTCAATAAAATGCATTCGCCTTAGAGATATGCGAGATAAATATTCACATTGACTTCACATTGCTTTGCGAGTAATCAACTGCGAAATTTTTAGATCACTTCAAATGATGATTGCATGCATGAATTTAACATAATTCAGCAATTGTCAACTGTTGGAATGGAATCTCATCTCACTATTGTTAGAGCGCTTTCATGCCTAAATAACCCGAATAATCGAATGTATCTTCACGACCAGCTCGAGTGCAACGCACCTGAAATTATATCACTATTTTTTTTTTTGTATCCTGAGCATCTGAAATTCACAAAACTGATTTCATAAACACTTTTGGATTCAGATCGTCCGGTTCTCTACAAGTTGTTGCTAATTTTTTAGTCGGCTAGTGCTTCATAAATGAGTGTTAACAATGAATGCTAGGTGTTACAAAAAGATTTTTTGTTATCGTATACGAATGCTAAGCTGAAGCCTAATGCTAAGCTGTGCTTCATGTAATGCTAAGCTGAAACCTAGATGGTAGTTAATGGTGAAAGGGGAATGATTGTGTGATAGTTTAAAGGATTCCTGCGATCGAGGCAGCATGTTACCACGAGTGGGTTCTATTTAAGAGAATGTTGCTATTAGTTTCGGCGCTCTAGAAAGCGTTTATTCAAGCAGAAAACTTTATTCAAACAATCACTCTACATGCGTTTGGGAAGGACAGCTATATTTCAGTGATATTTTATTCACTTACCCTGCTTGCGTTGTTCAAAATTTTTCTCTCTTCAGCTGTCAATTTGAGTCCCCTTGATGGTGGTACTGGTCTATTATAGACTGCTTCCAATTCTTCTTGTGTAAAGAAACGTGACATGAGCCGAGGTTGACCGCTTCCTTTTAGAGTTTCCATTAGACCTATACCTTCTATAGGAGGCTGAAATTACAAAGCCCATAAAGCGTTATCATTAATTATACTTTTTATGGTCACTTCTCATTTAGCGCATCTTACTTCAACTGGGCTGTGCTTGGGCTGAGACCCTAAGGCACTAGATCAGGACATGCGGCATCGGCAATAACACATACAAATGGCAGTGACAACACCTGACTCAATAGAACTGTGCAAGTTGGAAAACCTAAATATCCTCCCTTACTACCTTATGGCCAAGCTCTGCTTACTCGTTTGGCATTGTCATTTAAACAATTATGCCTCATTATGTCGTTAATTCGGCCTCAGCAAATAATATGCCTTCACGTAGACCCCTCCATTGAATAATATCTACCTACTTTATTTTCAATATGCAAATATTGCATGCTTTAAAGTGTAGTGTACTATTTGAATGTGGGATAATTGATAGTCAGATTTTTGCGATCTGAATGCATAAATGAAGAAAAAAAAAAATAGTTCGAATAATTGAAACAAATTTTCTTCGAAAATGTAATTTGAACAAGAAATTACACTGTCAAGATAGAACGCGCATAGGTAGCGGGTCACTTTGCTGCTGGTCATTACCCATTAATGCGCGCACGTATATGGGACCAATTGTCTGCCACATGCAATTGGGAGCCAAAAGTGCGAAATGAAGTGTTTGGTGAGCAGTATTCGGGTAAAACTGCAATTCCTTTCTAGTGCCTACACTAACGAATACAGGTCGGATAATTGGGTGAGCTCACCCAATTATCCGACCTTTGTTCATTCCAGGAAGAATGTCGTTTAGAGCATTTAAATAGTTGATGAAATAAAGCTGATGCGTTTTTTTTTTCTTCATAGAAATGAATTAATATTTAGCTTTATTTTATTTATATTCTATAAAATCTCAGAAAATAACTGACAAATCCATGAAGAAGAGGTCGTCCTGCAAGACGCGTAAAGAAATTCTTCCATCCCCATGGCGTAAAAAAGATTATAAAACCAAGAAGGAGTATTAAAGCGATTAATACACAAGCTGGAAGTAATATTAAAACCGAATACACTCCCTGAAATATTATTGATTGATTGGCAATCATAACGATCAGAAAATAATCGATTAGTGATGGTTGGTCAACTCAAAATTGTTGAAACAATCAACTATTGCATGAAAAATATAATCAGACTGCAATCATAAATCGTTATAATAGGATGTTTAACCTGAAATCATCGGAAGAGCAGAATTATTGTATAGGCAACTATCTATAGCTACTATCGGAAATGAATAAAAACGACTAGAACTTGTAATGATGCACAAAGCATGGTCACTACAGGTGGGAAGGCAGCATTCTTTTACTATCTTCTTTCTACTAAGTAATAAAAAATAGTAGACTTTTCAAATGATATATTGGTGAGGATTTTAAAAAAACATGAATTTTGCTTTTTTTTTTTCCATTTTAATAAGTGTAGGCGAAAAATTATTCGGAATCGTAACGATATCGGGCAGCATGTTTGCTTTAGCAATCTGCAATAGATAACTAGAAAGTAATGAATGAGTGCATTTGTGATTGAAATGATCTTATTGCGGATAGGAATAATTAAATTATTGAAAATTTAAATGTTGATTTTAAAATTTGCATAAAAAATTTGAGCATTGAAGCAAGCCGAAATTCAGGTTTATCGCATCATATTTGCTGTTTTTTTTTTTTGCAAAAGCAAATAAAATACTTCTCTATTGTCGAATTCGCTCTTTTATGGCATCTAAAATTTCGCCAGCTATTGAAATTTCCATATTTGCATTTTTAATGAGACGAAAACTTTTTTAAAACATACTTCGAAACAAAAGATCTGCCAGAGCTGGCTAGTGAAGAAGCGCGTGTTTCTCTTGGCTTTATGTTACAAAAAATCGACTGACTATCCCCTAATTCGTCGGCATTGCTATGGAAAGTACCCTCCTTTTGCACCAAAAGCACCAAATCCAATGGCCATCATCAGCCATTTCAAAAGTCATCATTTTATTCGAAAGAAGTAGTGGTTGGTAGTAAAAGACGGTTCAAGAAATAGATTTTTATACACGCATTCGTTCAATGAGCCAGACAGCGGTCCTATTCTCGGAACCTTACCACTAATAACAGAGATCCTTGATTTTTTATGCATTGAGCTAGCTAATAGTAATGACTCATTTCTGCGGCTTTAAATGAAATGAAGAGAGAAATAAAACGGCAGTTTCGATGCAGATGAAGCTGTTTTTGCAAGTTTTTCACAAACCATTGCGCTTTCTAGTTGCTATTTTATTTTCCCCTTTCCCTTCCCCATTCTTTTCCATCTCTTCGTGTCTGAAAGAAACAGAACATTTCTTTGATAATTTCATCGAGTAAACAAAGAATAATAGTGACTCTCACCCATAGTTCAACGTTTATACCGAATACTGTCTCGCTTAGAGCTAGTTCGGGTAACGCAGGCTGCTGTGGTGATAACATCGCCATTTTTCGGCAGAGACAGGCTTCTGAGTTCAGAACGACCTAGAAGATCTAAAATGTATATTTCCTAACAAAACTGACAGAAATTAACTGCGCTTTAACCGTTGTGTTATGATCGATTCATATTGCGATGCTAAGATACAATTGCTTTGCATAAGATCAGAAGGCCGGAAGGTTAACGAAAAAGAGAGTACCGCCGATCATAGTAAAGCATTCGCTGAGTGATAAGTCACAAAAGTTTACTCAGTGTTCAATGCAGTGGAACTCACATTAGTCTTTCAACATTTTGGAACAACTTTGCATATATTATTTGAATAAATTTTTTTAAAAATCAAGTATGATTTCCCCACCAACACTCAAAATCTCTCCGATCTCTTCAAGTGAATCATCCAAATTACCCTAATTCTGCAAATGTTCAACTTTCATAGAAATGTGTTCTAAGTATCCTAGCTAATTTCGTCTAATATTTTATCTTTCCTATAATTTTGAACTTTTGTTCGTCTTAAAGTGCAAAAAAATTTCATGAGCGCAACTAGGCATCAAGCATTGTTCAGATGCTTGACAAGGATATTCAAGCCGTTTCACGTTCTTCTTCTATAGTTCTCTAGATCAGATCAAACCCTCACTATGTTCTCCCACCAACTCTAATACAAACAAAGAACTGAGCGCCCATCTTAACAGATGTAAAAAAAAATAGAAGTAACAAAGCACCGCGAACGTCCTCGTAGTCGACCGCTTCACTCAAATACATTTATATGCAATGAAGTCTTGGAGATGTTCAGTGACGGTAATCTTTCATTGAAAATTTTCAGTGAAATTTTTTTCGCTTTTTCAATGAGATTTTCTTGTAAAGATGCTGTAAATGAACGGCTATCCGTCGGGCGCTTTATTCATTACGCAATAGACCGAATAATCGCATAAATTTATTCAATCGTTGTCAGATTTCGTTAGAGTGCATATCGGTGGTTTGTTGAATTAATGGATAAGCGTACTAGAAATGTTTTGCTCTTATCTAGTGAGGTTTTCATATCTCGATTGCTTAGAATATGTTATATTACATACATCGTTCTTCAAGTGACTCTGCTTGAGGTTGTACCTATACTGCGAATCTATCTGTCTGAAACTATATTTTATCGTGCTGTAGTTAATTTCTCTCATAACACGCTTATGTTATATCACGCTCCCACCCCCTGGAAGCATATTTTTTGTTGTAGCTCAAACTGTACTTCATGTATTCTTTAATTTCCTGTTGTCGTTCAGAATAATAGTGCTCGTAATAGCTAAGAGCATCATGAAGTAAGATGTGGCGTACATTAAATAAGTTGAGGAACGTAAGGAAACATGGGACAAGAGAGGTCCAGATGGATAACTAGCAAATGAGGAAAGTGACTTAGGCCACTACGACTTAGCCGCGTATGAGAAGGCGTGAGAAGCTCGAGGTCAGCGCGCAAAAGCATTTGTACTTATTACCTACGCGATCAAAAATCTTTTTTTTTTCATTCATAGTCATGAGTATAGATGGATTCATATCAAAAAGTTTGTAATTCAATCAGTGTTTGCTTATCAGAATCGATGAAATTGATAACCTTATGAGTTATCATCAATGGTTCATTTCATTACGTCATTTTGACATTAAATGATAACGACTGATTAGTTGGGTGAAGAATCGAGAATGTGGCTATAAATATTTTTTATTAGAGTATTGATTGATTAGTTTAATCATTAAAGTTGATATGAGCACAATTAACATATTGCCTCCAATATATGACACTCCTGAGTATATGACATTTCTAAGTTCAGAGCTTCGCACGGATCAAAGCACAAGTCTTACACTTGTGGCTAAAATTCTAAAAAGAAAAACAACTAGGAGATGCTCTTGGGGTGATCAAAGTAGCTAAGACTTTCCAGATAACCAGTGAAATTGGACTCTTTTCCCGTCTATTAGTTTTTAAAGAGTTCGTCTGAAGCGCAATTTCGATCAAAATTCATTCCCTCACATTTCTATTGTTCAGTTCGTTCGCTTAATTTTCCTTCAATCAATTTTTTTTTTTTTGCTTTAGAAATCAAAAATCTTTTTTTTCGCGACCGCAACGTCAAGTCATATTGCAGCGTTTGGGCGTCATTAATCAGTTGACAACTGGCAATATTGAATGTTTTCTCTAAGTTTGATTTATTACTTTATTTTGCGGTTTTCTTCAGCTCATGCCGTCATCTGCCGCCAGATTACCCTTCGGGAAATTTGTCCTTTTCTCCGATTAGTACAATTCGAAAGTTGAATAGTTTAGTAGTGATTCATCTAGATAGTCTCGTGCAATATATTTGATCAAATGATTTGGATCGGCTATGATCATCGTAATCTAACATCATGAAGTTCGAAGGAAATCTTTATGAACTGCAAACGTTTATCCCGATAAAACGATATTCATGTTGGTGTCCTCAAACTTGGGTAAACGAACTGTGGACGTTTAATGATTCTCAAAAAGTTTCAACACAATATAAGTGCAGCAACGATAAATTTCGATTACCTATGAGAGTTGAAATAATCATCTAATCTACGCAACTTTAGATCCATAATGTTATAAGATCAGCAATATCGCCATTACACCAAGAACCTTTAAAAAACGTTTTTATTCCTGGAAAGGGTGAATGAGAGTTGAAGACTCCTAAAAGCTCGAATGGTTCGTGCGATTCATTTTCTTTGCATTGAAAAAGTACATTTTCAGCACCCATTGTTCTTCATGACAGTTGACAGTTTAAGTTGTGTACTCTTAAGATACTCTTGAAGTAAGTTTAACTCATATACTCTTTAATTACTCTTGAGATACTTTTAGGTTAAGTCAACTTAGAAACACTTGGAAATGTGTCATCACTTAAGAAGTACTCTTGGACCATCGGGCGTTTGACATAATATATTATTGCATTCTAGATTAAGTAACATTATGAAAGTTAGACAATGATATGACATCATTTCAACGTTACATTCTACCATCTCTTATTCAGGCGAACCTTCGCATATCTCTTGTGACTATTTACATACTTATACCTACATAACGTGAACTTTACAATTTATATCTTTTTTTTTTACTTTATAAATTTCAATATATTTGTAAGAGTTAACATTCGCCTCATTATGTTACTTTTTTTTACATCGCACCACAAATTATGAGCGGCAGCAATAAATTTTCAACTTCAATTGCGTTTCATTGATGCGTAAGATGGGATCACAACGATGCTCAAACTTCATTGACGATAACGTTCGAGGATTCTTCCTGAATAGCTTAATTGGCTATCATTTTTTTGCGTTCTATTTAGCGTATCGATGCCAAGGTTTGCATATAAAATCCCCTATATACTCTTATATTCAAAGGCTATTCAATTGTACCTATTTCATTCCTTTTCCTATATATATCGAACAAAACGCCCTATTGAATCATATAAACTTCAAATAGTTCGATCGAGCAAAAAATTTTCAGTGAACTTTTTTTTTTTAAAATTCTATGTGAAAATCTTTTTGAGCTTATTTTAGGAATGCAATAATTTCTCCAATTATGCAATGAAGCATTTGATCTATTCACTGATCTCGTTTTGATTTGAAAAATTTCCGATCAATTTTTGAAAGTTTTATAAAGGAAATATGATCCATAGGTAAAAGTGTTATACTGAGATAATAAATACTGACGTAAAGTCCTTTATGTATACAACGTTAGTATAGACCCAGATGAATATGATGTTCTGAGAGAACGGCATTAAAAAAAAAGAAAGAAAAAAAATTTTTTCCCAAAGGCAGATATTAACGGGTATGAATAGAGACGCAATAGGTGTATGTTAGGGGATTAGATGTTTGTTAAGAATGCAAGAAGACGCGGATAGATCACTTATGAGAACAAAACGTGACGATCACGTTTCGGCCCTTATCCGTAGATGTGTGAACAGATAATAAACAATTCAAAAATCTCTACTCTTTTTTCCGTATTTTTATAATCTATTATTAGAATATTTTCGCGATTATTTCGCAATAGTCAGATTTTCCCTTGAAATTTTATATGTGAACGTTGTGAGAAATTCTAATAAACATAAATCTTGCGACTGATAAAATCGATAGTAAAACATATAGCGAAATGTGGAGGTTTTTTTGATAAATTTTTACGCGCTAAAAATTTTCCTTCAAACTAAATCAATTCGTGCAGCTATCAATCAATGCATCGTTTTTGGATCATTCTTCGAATCTCAATGATGAATGATCCCTTTATGTGATGTTAAAAAAAAAGTCCTCGCGCTTGATATAATCTTTCAAATTACGTGATGGAATCTTACACTGTGGGAAAATAAAACTTCATCCAGCAACTAAGAAAACGCGTTTAAAAGCTCTATGTGACATCAGACTTTCACCTGGATATTAGCACATCTATCAAATTTAACAGCTGCAGTTCTCATCGAAGCTATCATATTCGCGCTACATTTTTCTATCAATCTAAAATTCCCAAAATCCCTAACTTTGTCTCTCCTCCTCCGTTCCCTTCCCTCTCCATCTTTCTACTCGATTCTACTCGATGTTGCATTTGATTAAAATCCATTCATCGATGAACAAATTGACCGTATTTTGACACTAATATCTTCGTAATCATCAATGCAGAAAACGCATATCGCATCGTTTTTCTGATGCGCTTTTCAGAAATTTGTTCTTCGAAATCCCCATTCTTAAGAGCTGATCTCTGCACTAGGCTATGAAGATTTCATTACAAAGTCCATAGAGTTGGTATTACAGCAGATATTCCGTCACTTAGTGCGAACAGCAACTTCCTTAAAGTGCACGCTAGCACTTTAGAATTTCGAAAATCATTCGCCTTCTTCGATTGCCGACGATCTATGACGAATCTCTTCTCTTTCTTGCCGTTGTTCCTTCTCTCTCTTTCTTCTCTCTCCCTTTTTCCTTCCTTCCCTCCCTCTCCATACAAATGATAGATGGAAACCTCACCCCAGAAATGTTTTCATATTATTTTGTTGAATGTGAATGGCACATCTAGAATCCACCAAAGAGAAAATTTTCAACTCAGAATTTGTTGGACTTTAAAAATTATGCACGCAAAATTCATCTATTTCAGAAAGATTTTAGAACGACTTCTTATCTTATAAGGAAAATATATAGGCATATATACAATCTCATATGCGAATCGCTAGTATAGTTTTTTTTTTCGTAGTCCATGCATGAGAGTCCATTGGAGAAGAGACTATGAAGGCTGATAAAAGAATGTTAAACCGTCGTTTATTTGATTTCGAGCTACAAATATAGGAAATTTTCATGACGAAAGCATAACTTTGGTAACCAATATCTCAAAAAGTGCCCTCAGAGATTTGTTATGTATCTTCTTTGGGCCATTTTGAAGTTAACTTTGATCACATCTCTTACTGAAACTTGCAAAATCAGCTCCATCTTCTTCCATTCTATTTGAATAGACAGAAATTTGCTGGCTGGAAAAAACTGTTCAATGAGCACTTTATGAAAGAAAAATATGTTGCAAATATCGCTACTTCTTCGCCCTCTCTCTTTTGAATTACGACAGATAACCTTCACGGTATTAGGTGTCAAATTTCTGCGAAAACCCAAAATGAGTCACTCACTCACTATATAAAATTTTGTAGCTAATTCTCTTTTTGTCCCGTTTTTCCTCGAAATTTGTGTACTTAACAAAGCCGCTTTTTATATTATGCTAATAAGAATCCCCAGTGGGGAGCTAAGCATTTCTAAATTGCATAAATTTCACTAGACAATGAAAATTTCTTGGTTCGTCATTTTTGAAGCAATTTTATTCGTTCAAAAATTCTCCACTGAACATCTGTGCTTATTTGCTCATTAACTGAACAGATAATGAAACGGCAGCATGTTGAAATGACCATTATTTCAACATCTTCCAATAAATCAGCAATTTAGCGCAATATAATGAGGTGCGGCTAATTAAGATGTGAATCGATTTTGCTTGATGTACCTTATCAAAGTATATTTATAATACATTTGCCGTCACTAGTGAAATCAATTTGCATATGTTTGCCGCATGGAAATTGACAATGATTGGTGAACGCTTTTACCGGCGATGCACATCATAAAACGCATCGAATGCAGCCGCAAAACTCAAATAATGCGCTCGACCGCCATTGAACCTTATCCAAACCTCCTTTTTCGTTTCGCCTAAAGCAATCTAAAAATGATTTTAAAGAGCTTACGACGAATGTTCCAAATTTCACTTTGCATTAAAGATTTTTTAACGCTGATATATATATATATATATATATATATATATATATATATATATATATATATATATATATATATATATATATATATATATATATATATATAATAAATGATATCCACATGTATATACAACATGAACGAAGGGGATAAGGTAGCCGTCAGCTGTGCTTTCAAAATCTTTGAAGTTGGCTTGTTTTGTTGTTGACTGTGTTGGACGCATACGAGGAAATAGAAATTTCTGGACATTATTACACTTGTGGTCTCCTTCAAATGAGTGCAAACGTTTAAAAAGTTAAAGGTGAAGGATGAGGCTGCAGCAAATTTCGCGCAGATCAACGAATCATTTCTGAGTTCCGGCATTTGGTAAGGGAGAAACATTTCAGTTCTATGACATCATGTCAAAAAGTGACGCTTTGTTCTACTTACCTCTTTGTCCTACACCTCTACAAAATCCTCTTAGATAGCATTAATTTATATGAACTTACGAGGTATGAGATGATTCAGGTGGAAATATGGAAGTGATAAATGTGTTGTACGTGGATGAATGCCACTTGAAGAATGGATATTCATTAGAGTTTTGCTCGGATCTCGTTTCTGACTCTTTCCCGATGCTTTTTTCGAGTTCAAGCTAAGGTTCCAGTTCCTGAAAACCACCTCTAGTGCAGCGAACTACCTCACACATTATAAAAGTTATCACTGCGCTTACAGATGGTAGAAATAGAAATGAGAAATAAATGTTGTCAAAGTTCCTTTCTTTGGAGGGAATGAATTAAGAATTCGATTAGGAGTGTGCGCTGCATTTATGGGAATTATTTTTGCATAGCATCTTGCCGGTTAGAAGTGAAACAATTTTCGAGATGAAATTTGCATATATGGATGTTTACAACAAATATTTTTATGCAAGTATTTTTGCGTAGAAAAACAGCGTTGTTTAAAATATGCTTTCATTGGCAGCTGTTGTTTAATGGTATTTGCCGCCGCTCTCTCCCTCTTCTATAAAACGATGCAATCCGTAATGAATTCGTCGTTAAAAATGTCGGCAAACGATAGTTGCTGAGCATAAACAGCTATGTTGTCTATGGGATTGTTGAACAAAGAAGGGTGCTGCATATTTTAGGTGCGCGAAATGTGGACAACGTGAATGATGACTGTGTTGCTTTGATGTTAGGATAGCGTTTCGCGCATCACGTTCAACAACCAAATGTGAAGCGATCCAAAATGCAACGCTTCCAAAACAACCTAACTGCCTTTGTTGGGTGGAAGAGCGTATGTCGTATGGACGAGGCCATCGTTAACAATGTTTTGCATTGCTTCAACAACATTTCTTTTCCCCAACAAAGAAGCAACTCATTTCAGATCAACATAATACGGTGGCTGTAGGAAACGTGAAAACTGCCCCACTCACCTCCTCCATTCATCCACAAAAAATTGAACAACAACATGTTTTGGAAAGGTTTTCCTGCAAAAGTTTGAACTGTAAAAGGCAGTCTACTCAATTTATTCAAAAATATTTGAAAATATTTTCACTTTTCATATGACATTTTCCCATCCCTACTACCTGTCCCCATACTCCTTAAAGATCTACGAGTTCGCTTAGTGTTTTTCGCGATTGCTCCTTCCAGAGTTCCGTTTTCGCGTCTATGATCGTCGTTGCTTCTATCTTAACGAGCATCTAAATCGGCGATTGCTTGACAACACTCCAAAACACGCATGTTCCGTCCATTCACTTGCAGGTCGAACATGCAAAATAGCTAATGCTTAGAAAACTTGTTTTCATATGTGCGGGTACGCATGTTTCCATATATGTGCATACAAGTATCGACCACTAATACACTGTTACGCTCTATTCAAACCGGAAATTTGCTTTTTTTCATACATCCATAAGTGGATGACTGAATGACTGCTGTTGTATTGTCTGCGGATGTCTGTGCACGTCTGTTTGTGCGTCTACTTATGCTAATCGAAATTGAATCATGGAAATCACAATAGCCCTTCAAAAATTTTCACATTGATGCTTCATCACCTCGCTTATTTAAATGGCCCGAAAAATATATAGTCATTTATTACGAATACCATAGACATGATTGGAACAGTAGCCGTTGTGTTGATGAGGATGGCTGAATAAATTGCGCTTTAATTATTTACGCTTTTTTTCGGGTGATATTATGATGCGATGCCATAATGGTTCGGGGAGGAGGATGGTGTCTTTATAATTGACTTTCTCAATAATTGCATCTTCAGATTTTAGCAGAGCAATAAAAATTCTTGTTTTTTTTTTTCTTTCTTTTTGCTCGCATAACGTTAGCGCTATCTTATTTTCGCATCAAATCTACGATAAAAATACGCAAAAAAAATGTGTGGAATATTTTTTATTTGGTGTATTCATTGAATGCTATCATCATTTGTGACACTTTCATCGTCAACAATTCGCACGAAAATAAATGCATCAATGACAATGAGTTATAACAACTGGTTCCTCTATAAACTTTTTGTCAACAAAAATCAAAAATTTTGTCACAATTTGTAGAAAATTGTTGTTCTTTTCATCTGTTATTTTCGTACAATAAGGCATTCGTATGAAAAAGTTGAAATCGTTTATGTTTAATTGGAAATCGAGAAAGAAATTAAGATAGTTGGGTGATAGCTATTTGATTTATCCTCATATCGACGGATAAATATGGATGAGAACGATTGAAAATGAGATAGAGTAAATCATATTCGAATTACCTTGTCACTACAATAAACACAAATAAATCATTCTCGCAAAAAGATACTTATGTTATGATTACATGTAAGAACAAAAAATATACAGCTGCAATAGGATATGAAATTATCGTATATTTCAAAGCGAATACAACTACAAAATTGCCTGATTTTGCACTCATTTTTTAGGCCACTACAGTGTTGTTCACTAAGCAGAATTTTGCTAAGTACTATGCACTCATTTTTATTTAGAATTCCTTTCGGTGTATCACCTGAATTAACTCATCCATTGCATCAAATCATCCTAGCACTATTACAATACAATTGCAACGCTCAAAAATTAGAACTTTCGGCGAGAAATTCAGATTAAGTATGTCATCTTTCCAGTGAATTCAATAGTTTTTAGGCAAATAATTTTTTTGGAAATCGATCTCTGCAGATTCGCTGCAAAATTTATGGAAACAACAAGTTTTCGGCGTTTTTGATAATTTATTTTCAATTCAGATTTTGCTAAATATTGTTCGCGAAACGAAATGAACAACACAGCAACTTTCAGTTACGTTTATTTCCATTTCCAGTCTGTATTTCAGGTACTGGCTGAATGAATTATTTTTTTTTATTGAATGAAACTAAGGATATAATTAATGAACTCATCTCACTTCTGTGCGCTATGTTTGCTTTGAAAATTCCTCTTCTTTAATGAACAAACTTATATGGTCTAACTAAAGTTTAGAAATGAACGCAACCATGTAAGTGAAAAACTTGTTATTTAATTAATAGGTAAGTACATCGATCAACAATCTCAAATGAATCTATCAGATCAATTACGCCAATACATTTTTGCCATCAGATCGATATAAAACATTATAACAATTGCTAATTTTTTTGAATTAAGCCTTGCGAATTTAATGTGGATACAAGAAATTGAATTGCAATTATTTCGAACGGAAGTGTCACTCATATTTTCAATTCGAAATCATATTATCCCATTGAACAATAAAATTAAAATTACAACTATATATATATATATATATCTTAAATCAAATAATACCGATCAAGAATCATGTGAAAACCCCAACAACTGACCGAGTAAGATGGATGAACCATTGTCGCGATAATTTCCCGTTCAATATTTCATCATTTCCTTCGCTATAATATTATATCCTCGATGGATTGTTTATTGTTCATTTCCTTGACGTATTTTTGCGAAATTTCATTCCCTTGGCGTGATATTCTCATGTTCGTATAATTGAAGCATCAATATTTTTGTTGCCCATTAATATATGGGCATTAATATTAGGTGTTATGCATGAAAACACATTGATAAATATGTATGAGAAGGTGCAATTAATCTGGAGTAGCAATAAATTTATTGATATCGAAGCAATAGTCGTTTGCTTTTCTCTTCTTCAAATTATAAATTTCGTAATGATTATTCATGTTGCTTAGAGACGATTAGGACTTCGTTGAATCCTAACATCTGCTATCGTGCAGTTAATTACAGATGTAGAATTCGAATTGTTGTCTAATATAACAATTTTATGCTTTAACGAGGGTGTATTTTTATAGGCTTTTCAACAGTCCTAGTTGAGACAATATTCAGTGTTGATGGTTGTGGCAGTTCACTTCATATAGCTATTAACTATTCAACGGTTGCAACAACAATCGACCACTTGTTAAGTCAATGATTTCGACTAACTCTGAGGTGGGGATATTAAAATAAATATACATAATGAATAAAAGCACGGCATTCAAAAATTGGGTTAGATGCTGACGTGAAACTCACTATGAGAAATTTAACTATTTTGATGTAACATGAAGAAGATTTAAGTTGAAATTACGATTTATTGAGCTATATACTTTAGAATTCAGCAATGATATTATGCGTTCGATCTGCCAACGACGATAATAATCGAAGCTGCAATAATATATTTCGTAGTTGATGTTTAACATTCGCTGCGCAACCGGAATCACAAAAGGATTGCAATTATTTTAATGGGATAGGTGAGACCACAATGATTGGTGGACAACAATGCAATCCTTTGTTGACAAAATTGGCTCTGCTTCATCCCAATTTAGAAATGTTCTTTTGCTCAAGAAGTGAAATATGATCATTGATGTTTTGATAGATCTTTGATCTTGGAATATCAAAGTCAACAAATTATCAAATCTTGCAAATATGCAAGCAGAACGTATGTTGTCTTCTTTTATTTCCAAAAGGGATACTGTAGCACGTAAAAAACGCTGTCCACTCCTACTGAATTATTTTTTGAAGTCGCAAAAGTTGTGGTGATCAATGATTTTTTTAGCATTATATTCTAAATGCAATAATGTTCCTCTGACTTCCTTATCCTTCTAACTTTACAATTCTGTTTCATTTTTCCCTCATTTTATTTTAATTTCTTAGTTCCGTTGATTCCCCTCTTTCGTCCCCACTTCCCTCTCCTTGGCTTATGGGAATGCGTCATGTGCCTAGTCAAGGAAAAAAATAAACACTTCAAAGGTGTCTCTTAGTGGGCTCAGGAAAGCGATAGTTGGGAAAGCGATGTGCTGCTTCAAGAGAAACTGTTTATATAGGGATAGCCCAATTTTCATCAACATCGTACGATGCGGAAAACACATCGCTCTTGTTTTTGTTTTTCTAGAAACAACACTATGCAATTATGCAGCTTCAAATAATCTCATGATGAATAATTAAGTCAATAAACAATCATCCTGTAAAATACCATCTCATATTTTTAAAACCCCTGGGCTTATAGTTTGCAATTTTTCAACCTATCTAACTTGTATGTTGTATATTTATTTATTCTGACGTATTTATTTTTGACGTTTGCATTAACAGCTGTTTATTTGTGATTAAAAGTTTGATTTCAGTTAATAATTTATAAATTATAATTTATCTATTTCACATTGTATGATTAACGTTTGATGTTTATACTGCAACGTTTAGCTTAGCTAATCACATGCTTGTAACTTTGATAATTATTGCAGTTGTCGTTATATCTACAAATTACAGTATGCCACTCGTCGAGAGTTTTTTTTTGAATTAAATATTCGAGGTGATATTTCGGGATCAGTGAAGTTTTAAAGCTTATCGGAAGCATAGAGAACAGCAAAAGCGATATGTGCAAAAAAGATCTAAATATTCTGGTGAAAACAAAAATTTCATGCGGCATTGAAATTTCATGTCTTATATTTCAGGGCAGGAAGAACAAAAGTAATCTTTCCCTATGTTTTTAAATTAGCTTGAAGTTTTCGATGGGGTGAATAGTTGAATGTTTTCTTAGTTGATAGCGATCCGGCAACGAAACTATGAGCTAGACATGAAATTATTTAGTGAGTGGACGGTGAACGAAATGAAAATTTGAAGATAAGATAAGTGAATCGACGTTTTATTGAGAATAGCTCATCTTCAGATTGTTTGTCCACCAAATACTTGTTATTTTGCTTCATTGACATCAGCTTCTCCTGTTTAGTTAATCTCTGCCTATTTTATTGACTCGTATTCTCGTATTTACTTTCGCTATTTGTACATAGCGTAACGTTAGTAGTAAAGTTACCGTCGCTTTTTTTGCAACACGTTTTTTTTCTAGAATTTTGAATTTCTTCTAGTATATATTTGCATTAATACGTTCAATTTTCAAGTTTTTTTTTCTTGGTAAATATAATAGCGAACCAAATAAGACGTTTTCGATTGTGAATGCAGATAATTTCAAAGATAGGGAGGAAAAAGAAAGAAAGTGAAAGAAAAGGAAAGCGGAGAGAGATGGCGCCAACGAATTTCTTTTTCAATGATATGGTATTGCAGATTGATCTAGAAATTACTGAATGAAATAGAAAATATATCGAATCAAATACCGTGCAGCTGGCATTACCGATTTAATAGTCGATCAAGCGGAGACGACTATAGACTCAAAGAACGCTTCCCATCCGGAAAACTTTTTATAAACGAACGTTTAGAAGAAGAATGCATGACCACTGCAAGAACATTGATGCGTTCTTTGAAGCTAAATTATTGTCTATTTGCACTCTAGAACAGCATTCAATTGCCATATATTTCTTTCATCGATTTCAATCTTGTTTACGTGCAATACAACAACGCATCAATTAGCGACTAATCTGCGAACTCTCGAGACTAGTTTCGACTGCTCCGTGAAGAAATAATGAGCCGTTTGGTGATTTAACTCATTAAGAAATTTCTCTACTCGTTTTCCTTTCTCTTTTTGACTAATTTAGAAATCCATTAAATATTTTCGTCTTATGAATGCCTCCCTCCCATTTCCGTATGCACTATTTTTCGAATTTCTGAATTTCGAAATTCAGTATCACTGAATTCTTTGTGTTTTCCTCATTTTGAATTCATCTATTTTAAGATATACCTTCTTCGCAGAGAAACATCTAAGAAAAAACCTCAACCCATCAAAGGAAGTTGAGTTTTTCAATGCAAAAACCTCATCCCACCTATCTTCATTCCTTGAGAAGGAAAATAATTTTTTTTTTCTTTTCACCCTCAATAAAAACGCTAACAATCTGCTACAAAAGTGTTGCACAATAAAAGCAATAATTTAGCCATATCATCTACCATTGTAACTCATTACTTCTAACTATTGCTTGTCTGTGTGCACAGACTCTGTCTGCTTCTGCTCATTCATTAGTGCTTACTGTCCATATTCTCTCATCGGTTCTCTTTTGTAATTTCTGCATGACTAAGACTTATAACAATGATTTAGAACGTTCGTTCATCCATTCCATTAAAAAATAACCTCATATATATATATGCATACAATATAGAGAATCACTCAAATATTTTCCTTTATCACTACTTAGTAGTATATAGAAAAATCTTCATAATGTATTTAATATTTTAAAAAATAATAATAGTGCATATACATAATTCTTATAGGTGATTATATGGTGCGAAAAAAAAGCAAACAACTAGGCGCTTCTAAATATAAAAAAGATGGGCATATATAAACAAGACAAAACGAACGAACAAACAAATGAAAGCGCATATGCAATTCGAAAAATAAAAGAAAAAAACAAATAAACAAACAAATAATCTTTAAATTCACTGGTGTTTCAAAAAAAAAAAAAAAAATAGACAAATTTGAATACAATATAAAGCAAACGTTTTTTTTTTTTGAACGTATTAAAATATCGTACAATAATAATTCGAAAGTCATTCACTTAACGAATTGACGTGAATACAATTGGCGACTTTCAGCGTAACAGAATTTACGCTCAATAAATGAGCATTCCATGCTTCAAATTCAAATGATAAGTGGATATGCGGCGAATAGATGCTTATTTGTGAAAACTATTCTGCTGCCCACCTCAAAGCCTAACATTAATAAGCGTTAATGCTAAAGAGGTGTGGGTTCATTTCTGGAAAGCTTTGGACCAGATTATGAGAACGAGTGAAGATCACTGCGCAGGCAGGATTTGATTGGTAGATCAGTGCTTGGATACCACACAATGTTAGAGGATTATTAAAATCAGTAAACGAAACAATGGGGGCACTCATTAAGGATTTGCAGAGAGAATCCAGAAAAAAACTGTGCTTCCGAAATTCGTATTCAAGTACTGCATAGTGTTCTATTCAGAGAAGCAAGAAACAATTGGCAATATCAGTTTTTGATTTTAAAAGAAATAACCCAAGAGAACAATATCTAATCAATTATAGCCTTCCCCCATCCAACCCTCCTCCATCAACTCACCGCAAAAAAACGTATTCCAGTAAATATGCTTAGGTGAATGAACGATTGAATAAATTAATATGTACGTATACCTAAGCAAATGCTTATGTTGCAAGATCAACCAAAAAAAAAACCAAAAAAAAAAATGCAGCAACATAGCAACACTATCAACGATGAATTATTAATGAGAATAAGAGAAAATTGCGATAAATATTCGCGTTTCCATTAAATCCCACTATAAATGCAAACTGTACAACGTAAATGCACTCTACGGATGATGCATTCGGGAATATATATATGTATATAAATATATATAAATATATATTATTCTTGTTTGAATAATGAATGAAAAAATAATAGAATAATAAATGTGAAAAATAACAAATAAAGCAGGTCGCAAATTTTTACTGACTGAAAAAAATCGTTCTTCTTCAAAAAATTAGCGCAAATATTCGGCTGTTATTCGATCGCTTCTAAATTTTTTAATAGTGATCAAATCGAAATTTTTCATCATCTGATTAGGAAATTAATTGCGATATGAATGAAGACTATATTTTTAGTATTAGTAATGTTGATCACTAGCATACGTAATATAAATTGGAGATATTACTATAAATCATTAAAAACAAATAATTAAATCAAATCATTAGTAAGATTAAAATTGAAAAAAAACCTATAAAATTTTCTTATTTTTCAGTCTTTTTTTTCCTCAAATAATATAAGAAACAAAAGAAAAGAAATTCTCCAAGAGAACTATTGATCCGATGTACATTCTAATTGAATGAGAATATAAAAATGATGATTAGAAGAAAGAAGAAACACTGCCGTCATAATATTAGAGGTCTCATTGATGACAAGGAATAAGGCGCTAAAAATTTTTGCAAATGAAATCGATGTCGAAGAGCAGAAAAGGGATCAAATATAGAAACCACCTCATTTCTATACAAAAACAACGATCGATCCCAGAAATGAAACCGTTGCTCCTCGACCCTCCCTCTTCATCAGTGATTAAATCTGTGATAAGCAATAATCAAATCACTGCAGCCCTCTCATTTCTTTCCGATTTTCCATTCGGAGAGTGATAGAAGAATAAAGAAAAAAAAAACACAAAGGCAACAAATGTAGGATACAGAACATGTAAAAACGAAGTTTCTAAAACAGTGACTTATGAAGAATGATACTCTCAAGGTAGCTTCACCAAACTACAATCAATCAAAATCATGACATAGTTTTCTTCTTTGGTCCCTCCCATTCAAGAATTTCCGCAAAATCTGATCATTAATCGTGCAAGTCGATGTTGCATACATTTTTGATGATAGAAATGGCATTTATAGATCGTAGTGATAAAAATAATAGAGATGGAGAGATACATATTGTAAAGGCGATTTTCGTGTATAGGGGAAACCAAGGGGAGGGGATGATGAAGAGAACGAGAATAGATCAAAGAAAGAAAGATACTAGCGAAAGAATTTTAAATGACAAAGAGCCGATCCCTCAACTTGTATGATCTATTGGCGAAACTGCAAAAAAATATACGACAACTGAGTGAGTGAAAACATAATAAATTATGAAAGCACTTCGATTGCAAACACTCAACAGAAAGCAACTAAAACATCTCAGTTATCGTATAATTTCATCAAATGTTACGTTGAAACAAAGCAGCACCACTAGATATATACCTCAACGATAACGTTATATCCACTTCCATGACTGATAGCTCTTTCAATCGGAGTGTTACAGCAGCTTAGAGAAATAAATTTTTAGACTAAAAGCTAAAAAGAGCTTTCTAAATTTGAAAAAAAAAAAATCTTTTCTATCAACTGAGTGACCCCAGATGGAAAAGTGATTTGAATCTTGAGGTTTATTCAAGCGATCTAGGTAGTTCGACTTATTTGCATATAAAGTACGGTATCCTTGATACATATTCCATTCCATCGAAAGAAATCAGCTGAATTCAAATCGCGGCCATCCCTATTGAAATTCCCTTATGATAGCGGTTTTGATTAGAGGACCTTGGTCTTATAAAGGGTTGCTCTTTGAAAACACTGATATAGAATGATTTAAATCCATCGTTCGCAGTTCTAAAAAATTAGGAGGTTCAATTGCATAAACAGAGTTTACTCATATAAAGTATGAGGAATATGTATGGACCGACCTTTGGATCTCACATCAGCTAGCTAACCAAAAAAAAAACGGTTCTAAATTTTGTATTCGTCATGTCAAGATGTAAGCGCGAAGCAGGATTGTCGGCCTTTCTAGATTGTCACAAAAGGATTTTCAAAAAAAAAAAAATTTCGGGTCGTTTTGTTTAGCATGTCGGAAGCAGATGTTGAGAATCAAGAAATACTAGTGGAATGCTCTCAAATGCGAAAGCAATCAGTCATTCATCAACTCAAAGGCATAAAACAACAGAAAGTATACGTGCAAAAAACCAGATGTGAAGAAGACAAAAAAAATGAAAGATGGTAAAAACTTGGGAGAAAAACGATTAAACATTAATATTACACGAGTGAATATGCAATATACGAAAAAAAAAAAAAGAAATCTATAAAAATATTCAATAAAAAAAGGCACTCAAAAATGATGTGTGTATATATGGGGTGGGCTAAATGTACATTTCAGGTAGAGTTTCGAAAGAAATCGTGATAAAACGCACAACTACAGAAGAATAAGATATAACACTCGAGAAAATATTTAGAAAATTAAAAAAAAGTGTTGATTAATGCTTTTATAACAAGGCACACCCACCGGGCGCGTCATTATTTAGAACACAATGAAATAAAAATAATAATATAAAAAATTAGCACGCAAGTTACGCATCATTCGATAATAGGAGAATGGTGCTTATAGAAAAGTTTTCAAGTAAATTAGTAATCAGCAGAAGTTCATAAGGCTGGGCACCAGTTGCTGGAACTTTTTGTGAAATAGTGCACTACTCCCCCTCTATTTTTTCAGCTACACCTTCTGAGTCGCTAATTGAATGTGATCGGTTTATGCTGATTGCAACCGTGTTCACCTAGCTGGAACCTTAAAAAACCAACAGCTGACGTTTCATTTATCGCATTCCCGTGGGTAGACGAGTATAGGCAACTAGGGAAGATATAAAGGGAAGAGTGGAAGAATGAGAGGGCAATAGAATGAAAACACTACTCAGGTATTATATTCATGAGGATGCCGACGATGCATTACTGATCTGTGCAAATACCGGCAATCGTGTTCGAGGTACACTCTCGGTTGATGGTGGATTCGGATTTGCTGGTGGGATATCGTCTAGGTTCCATCCCAAAAAATCATTCAATAGGCCAATTGTGTCCAAATCGCTCGTATAGGCACCATTCCAAGATGAAGAGGAATTCAACGTTGTTCCACTCAACATATCTAAGCCATTCAACGTCACTGAAGGCCAATTGAAGTATGAACCCTGTAATACAAATAAATCCATTCTGAAACATTTAGAAATGAGCATATCAATATCAAATGACAATTCCAATTGAAATAAAACTCAAATCGATTTTTTAAAATACAATTTAGCTGTTACTCCTAATGTAGTATATAAATATGAATTGCAATGCAGTATAATAGATGCAAAATGTATACTGCTTCATCACTACGAGGAAAGTTGAGCCAGCTATTGCGAACATATTCTTCGTCGATGTAGAGACCTTCAATTGATGAATTAAACTGGGCTAAAGCGCAAAGCCGGTAGGTATATTGTGTTCCGTTTGACTTGGAAATCACTGAACAAGTATAGCTCAATGTGCCTTAAACATCTTTCAGATACAATGCCCATTCATGTCTAAAAGTGCACCAATCAAGGCAGAGTTATGGCCCATCTTTCAATTATGTTGTCATATGTTCAAATTTCTGACTTATGAGTTATTTCTATCCCATTTCCTAACATGGCATGCTATTTAGTATACATTGTGCCGGAAAGAAGGTTGTTCTGCTTTATATGGTAAAACGTTTTAACGAATATAACGAATACTTATATAAATGAGGGGCAAAAATTCCTAGCTGAGCAATTAATATATAGATAAAACTATGCAAGTAACCCACCAAAGCTAAAATATGTTATCTAAAACGACCGCTAATGAACAATACTTGTAAAAATTTTTTGCAGTTTATTGTGCAAAAATACGATAACATATGAAAATTCAGATAAATAGGAAAAAGCGTACAGGTGTATTTTGAGAGTTGCTAGCGAAAGTGCTCCAGCTAGCGGTTGAGAGGCTGCTAGCGTTGTCATCGAGATCTAGTGATGGGCTGGTAGATCCGAGAGGACTCTCGCTACCGGAACCCGCTGAACTGGGTACCGGAGATTCGCCTGTTGAGCCACCACATCCATGGATATGTCCACTTGCGGCGGTCGGCGCATTTACCGCCATCATAACATTCTTCGGTGTGCCCATTGGCGCAAATGTACCGCTCAAAATATGTGAAATATACAATACAGCATGAACACAATGGCAAGTGTGAACTCTCACTTGTGGTTAGAATCCGAACCTGATACCTTCAGCTCTAAGCTGCACTAAACTCAACTGGGCTAAAGCTAGCATTCATAACGATGTGGATTTTGGCTTGGTCTCATAGCTACTGATAGAAAATTTGTCATTATCTTTCACATTAAGCTCAGCTTGAATAATGGCCAATAATTCATTGCGGAACCATAAAAAAATGCAATAAAATTACGTCATATTAAGGCATCTGGGAAGATTGGTTAATTCAGCCGATATAATTATATTCATATATTTAGTAAGCCCAAAAGATACCTGAAATTGACGGTGGCATTTCTTGTGGCGTTGACTGTTGACGGTTCTTCGCCATGAATGAAATGACATCGTGGTCCATAAGGACAATAACCTGACTGGTGATATGACTGGCAATAAGCTGTCTTGTATTTGGGATGGCGCGGAATTGGTCTTTTTTCATGCTCACCATGCGCATATTGACATCTGAAATATACTTCTCGTCATCTTCTCTTATTTTAATAGCTTTAGATTATTGTGAGTAAACTAAACGCTCAATTCAATAAACCTGAAATGCCACCTATACTAAACTGGATTCCAATTTGGGTCAACTGTGGTTTAGCGAGCTTTTTCACTTTGGGCAATACGAAATGAAGATGTGAAAAAGTTTTTCACTAACCCTATTTGAATTGGAATAAACAAATAATACCTAATCTCTTTCATTGGAATCACAAAAGGTCATGAATAAATAAACTGCAATTTGATCTATTCACTAGCATAGATATTTAGAAGACAAGAACTGCTGAAAATTAGAAAAAAAAAAAACTATGCTACGCATAACATCCCTCCAAAGTAGACAAAGAGGTAGGCAATTTATTTGCGTTTTTTTTTTGTTCGATTATCATCGTATTTGCGCATATAATTGTTCGGTAATAATGGATGTTGACTTAGCGTTTGAATCGTTCATTCAACAATAGAGATATAATAGAAATAAACAGAAATAGAAATAGAAAAAATAGATAGAAATAAAAGCCATCTCCAAAAAAAAACTAAAATAAAGTAAATCAAGTAACATATGGAAGCTGTAGATAAAATAATACACAGCATATTTATTGCAGAACAGCAGAAACTACATAAAGTGGAAATAGTAAATAAACGAAACCGAAAAAAATCTAAATAAAAACTTTCACTGGCACTAAAGAAGCGAGCAGAATGATTGGAATGACTAAAGACAATTTTTTAATTAGTAGAAGAGTGGATTATACATCATGAGAGGGATAATTCGACCCGTTCTTCTCACGGAAAATCCGACGACAGAGGCAAGATAGAAGATCCCATCCTCAATTACAATTGTCATCGCAAGTTAATTTATACGCATGTAAGAGTGTTCTAATTACTTCGCATATATAAATGGTATTAGTGACCCAATATGACGCTCAATTAACTGCAAAAACAAATAGAAATAGTGTTGTCTATTTATTTATGCAAAACCAACATGAACTTTTAGGCAAAGTCATTTGCAAATCTGATAGAAATTTCCTTTATTAGTTGCTTAACGCCTTGTGGCTTTAATCGGTGGACAAAAAAGAAACCCATCCAAATATTTAATTTCTCTATCTATTCGCACCTCTATTTTTTGAGTATTCATGCTCGTCAATCCAAAAAAAAAGAAATGAAGAGACCATACAAGATCTAAGTTTACTGTCGACTGAGCGTACATACTTCAAACCAGCTGGTTCCATCTCGTGCTAGAAAAACGCCGATGAGAATGAAGAAAATTGAGTGCGTTGAAGACTCCTTCAAAAAAAAAAAAAAGAAAAAAGAAAAAAAAAGTGAAAGCAAACCTGTCACCATAGTTGCAACGCCCATGATCCATCCACGAGCGGCATAGCTCTGTTTTGTAGAGTTTCGGATTCTTTGGTTGCTGTGAAGAGATCGTTGATGATTGAACTCCATTTCCTAAACACAAATAGGTGCAAAACCATTCAGAAATAAATAAAAGGAAGTTATATTATTTGTCAACAATTGGAAAAAACTCAGCAAAATATATTGAAAATTTGAAGAAAAAATTATGTTGCATAAATAATAAAATATTTTCAAAAAATATATTAAAAGGTAAGAAAATACAAACATAAAACACTAAAGCTTACCATGACCAACAGGTGTCCCCGGAGCACCGACCGGTGAATTTAAGCCACCATTCAGATTTGACATAATACCATAAGTACGCCGACCTCCATGACCAAAACGGCCTACAGCCGTCATCTAAAATATAAAACTTTACTAACGACGAAAGGAAATAGATCGGAAATTCAACGAAGACTATTCAAATTTGCAGCGAATTTTTTCAAAGGATTCATGATACAGCATTCAGTTAGCATAAAATGGTCTATCAATGGAAGTAAAAAAAAGACGAATAAATGCATAAATAAATTGATTAATGAACAAACAAAAAAAAAAGAAAAAAAAATAATGATAGAAATAAAGATATATTAGTATGTTCAAACATAAGTTAAGACAAGTTTGAAGCACTCTCAAAGCGAACTATTGAACAACACCAACGCAGCCTTAGTTCTATACATATGGATTATAGCCTAATCCATAGGATTTTAAGAAGAGTGAATGAATCGTGACGACGATCAAATGTGATGGGAAATGTTTTGCAAGAATAGCAACAATTTTTGATAAAGTAATCAGTGATAAATGAACCTGTTTAAGAGGTACTCCAGTGAAACGATTAAGATCGAGGTGTTGCTCGGATTGAGCTGCCGAAAGATGAGGTAGATTGTTAGGAGCGCACGAGGTTCGCTTGAGTGGTGTATGAGTACCCCTCGGCGAACACGGCGTCTCCTGCTGTGGTTGCTGTATTCGCAACGTTTTCGTCTGCTTTTTGCTCTACAGACTGCCCTGCACAATACTGCAATAAGAACCCAAACGTAAAAACCACTTATTGCTTTGGATATGGTCTAAACCGAATTACGACCGAGATGAGAGTAGCATTTAATCTATGCTCTACCATTTATCATACATGTGGAAGCATCAGAAAATTCAACGTGTTAATAAAATGAGAGAAAGAGAGTGAAGAAACGGCAATAAAGAAACATTTCACTAAGTACAGCAAAAGAATTTCAAAAAAAGTGCGTGCAAATAACGAAAAGAATATTAGAAAAAATGGAAATAAAATATCTGAAAAGAAAGACAGCATTACATACATACAATATATACCTATACCTATACCTATATATATATATATATATATATATTTATATTTATATATATATAATGATGTTT
Organism: Baylisascaris procyonis; assembly: GCA_037389465.1. NCBI lineage: Eukaryota > Metazoa > Nematoda > Chromadorea > Rhabditida > Ascarididae > Baylisascaris > Baylisascaris procyonis. Next base: position 7,157,001 of record JAZARR010000153.1, on the reverse strand, counting down.
GCATGAAAACGGATGCAGCGAAATATGAGAAACAATCAAAACCATTAGTAAAATTACCGGCGGATTAGAGGAGATAATTATGAGAGAAGAGGACTCCCAATATAACAGTTCAAAAACTTCCATCAAAATGTGATGCTAAGGAAAAAAGGTGTTAATCCAAAGTAGGGTGATGAAGATGGTTATACATATCGATCAGTGCAAAAGAAGAACGCTTTCGATTTTAAACAGTATTTAACAGTTATTGCTAAAATGAATCAACGTTTAAACAAATAACAAAATGAACAGCTTGAAATACAAATTTTGGAAAATATGGAAAAGCCGGAATCCACAATAATATGATAGATTCTTAAAGGCGATAGGGAGGCAGCATAACATCGAAGTGTCGAGCTGATGGAAAGAGACGAGAATTGCGAAAAGTGGAGTTCCGTCCGGTTAGGAGACGATTAGCCGCTTGAAACTAGCCGACTCCCAAAAGAACCTGTTTTTTTGCTCTGGGAGGCACTTGTGTCTAAGCTACATGGTCCAACCCCTCCACTAGAACGTCACGCTTAGGTAGCACTAGACGATGAATGACTACCTAATATAAACACCTCACACAATACGCATCTTAGGTTATTCTCTTTTCCAGCCGTTTGCTTTCCACTACTTTCCGCGAGAGACTTCAATATTGAAGTGTAGTTCAAGTTCGATGCCGATTTTTACAATCGATAAGTGAAACAACATTACACTTTAGTATGTCATTTGAACTTACTGTGCTTCTCTACTTTGCCTACATTCCTCGAAGTCGACGATTAACCGTAATCCCTCTATAAGGGGTTGATACTCTCATATGGGATTATACGTGCAAATTGAGTTTAAGATATATTTGCTATGAATGATGAGCGTATTTTTGCATTAATTTAGCTTAAAGACGACTGCTTATTGGATCGCTTATGCAAATCTCTTTGATTTTCACATTAGCTAAATAACTTTCGTTAGCGAATTTCACTTCATTTCGTGAATCATGAAAGAAGGCGTTGAGAGAAAAGAAAGTGGGCTTTGTGAATTATTGCAAAGCGTAAATTATGCCCATTAAGTTTCGTTATAGTTTAGGGTTGGCAAGTTGAAACTGTCAGGCAGACAAATACAGACACAGACATAACATTTCCGCAATGCGCTTTCGCTTTTTTGCAGAAAAAGTTTACAAAAACGATCGCACTAAAGTTTTTTAGTCATTAGCAATGAAGACAATTCAAAGTGAAAATTTCGAGAAGTTATAATATCATATAGTAATGTATAGTTGAAATAAAAATTGTGCTAGCGGGGTAGCCGCAAGAGCAGCTTCTGCTGTGTCACCGATCAGATCAACTGGTATCATAAATTACCAATAAAAAACATCCCCATTTTAGGCAAGGCTACATATTTGCTAGAAATGATATTATTCTGGCCCAGTTGGCTAAAAAAATTTCAACCCGACCGGTACCCGATTGGCTGCAAAATGCAGGCAATTTACATTTAAGTGACAAGAACTCGTCCAGAATTTCGACAGTCGGCTTGAAAGTCTGTGCAAGAAGTTATTATTCCGGAGCATTGATTACGCAAATGGTACACTATTCACGCCTTTTTCTTTGAACTTGTCATCTTTGATGGACTTTCATTTCCTTGAAAAAATTCTCTTTTAAAGCATAGACAACTCAAAGGATGAAAAGCTCTTCTGGGATTCGAACCTACATACGCCAAATTACTCGTCTACCCATCTATTAGCTGAGCCAATGGAATCGATTCGGAGGATTGGTGTGTCTACTGCTATGACTGAAGAAAGCTAAGCGTCCTGAACAATATGAACAGAGCTGACTAAAAGGAGCAAGGGAATCGCTTATCAAATGCAAAAATCTTGAGGCTGAAATGTGAATGCAAGTTGTGATCAGCGATTGGCGCCATCTGATTGCGGCGCAGCGTTGATTTCGCTGTGGAAACTTTTATCGCACTAGGAAGCATTTAACAGTGAACAATCAATGAACAGTGAACAACTGGGAATGCTAGATTTCCAAACAAGAACTGGGGAGAGGCAAAAGAAGAGGGCAGGGTGGGGGTGGGAAGGAGGGAAACGGGTGGAAGAAAATGGTGTTATCACCCAACTGGATGGTCGTCGATTAGTGAAGGATGAACCAATTAGATAAACAAGTGAAGTGCTCATAAGAAATGAAAAAAATATACCAGTCCCATTTCTTTGATTATGAATAGAATGAAATAAAGTGCCAAATTCTTGTATTTGAAGTGAAGTTAGAGCCAACCGGCTGCGAGCTTTTGTACAGCCGTCAAGTGATCGATTATAATTGCCCCATATCTATACGGTTGATCTGCTAATCATTGGATAGCTAAAGTGACAGACGGCAGAGATAAATACGATACAACTGATGTTGGTTTTCAGCTGTTGTTTAGTGAACGTAAATGAGGCACATTATTGATGTGCGTTGTGTGGGTCCATCGGCAGCTGCCTTGTCGTTAAATCTCACTGATCATTCATTTTTTTTTTAAATAGGATTAACAACTAGTTCCCCATCGAAATTAATTTTGGGAAATGAAAAAGCCTTCTATATTATCTTTCCATTTTTGATGTTATATTCTCATTTATAGATGAACGAAATGAATTCTTTGAAGACATCCTATGCATTAATGATTTGGCCGCAGTTAACGCATAATAGTACTTTGTAAAAGGGCATTCTGGCGATTTCATGTCGGTGGGTATGTATGTTTGTGTCTGTCTGCTTCCCCGCCTGATAATGACATCTCAGAAACCCTCAAGCTACAATTATGAAGTTTGGTGGGTACAGATTAGCATCTGATGTGAAATTTTGCATTGAGTCATCAACTTTGAAGGGAGTTATAAGCATTTAAAAGAGCTAAAACAATTACCTGCAGTTCACAAGATCAGATCTTCATTCCATAATGAAGGCATTATTCGGTTTACTTTACTTATTTTTTTGTTAATTTATGAAATCAGCTAGTCTATTGCCAGTGAAGTGTACTGTAACTGAGATTATTGTATAGTAAATCAGCCAATAATATATAAAACAATTCCACATACCTATATCGATAAGGTGTTTAAAAATAATTCACACTTTGCAGTAATTTGCAAACCTATCATAAAATTTGTTTGATGTATGCTTTTCTTCGAATTTCATTCATTAGCACCTAAACATAGTAAATCAACAATCGCACTCTTCTCCTCAATAATCGATATTAATTGAAATATTCAAATTTAGAGCAAATTGAATCGAAAGTACACTCTTAGCATTTACCACTCGTCATTCAATTCGGCTAAGTGAGAAAGTAAACATACAAATTCCTACTCTATAGGCAACTTTATGTATTCACAAACAAATACGAATGGATATAGACGGACACAACGACGCAGACATAGACATCTTGACGTGTGAATAGATACATGCACATGCTAACACGTGTGACTAAGAAGAGGGAAGAACCCTCATATACAGATAGCAATTGTTATCAGTGAAGAACAATGATCTGAGTGAGAGTAGGTGGTGAAAAAAAAACGCAATTGGATAATTAATCTTGTGCAGTGTGATGAAACGCTTTAAGCACATCTGTTGTAAGAAATTTGGAAGCAATGCACGTGAACCAATCACGTCAACGTCATTTCAGATACCCACAATCGACGTGAGCTTATCGAAGAAGCATCTGATCGTCGGACAATAGAGATAGAAAGAAAGAAGAAACGATGTGTGAAAATATGAGGCTCTTAGAGAGTTTAATAAACAACTCAGAGATATACGTATGATGTTGAAAGAAGAGAGGGGAAAAGATTGCGGCATTGATGAGTGGGAAAAAAATTGAGTACATTTCAGGACGCTTTAAAGCGCCAAAACCAATCGTGAAAACAAATCAAAATTCTTTGTTTTTTTTTTTAATGCTCACAGCAAAGATCGATTGCTCTAAAAGTGCACGTAAACATGAGCAAAAATATTACGTCCTTTTTGCACTGTTTCAATTTCTCAAATAACTTCCATCGACTTTATGAATTATAGAAATTTTCTTTCAAAAAAAATAAAAAAAACTAAAAATAATTCATTGCATTTCTTGCAAGTGCAACATTTTTTTTTTTTAAATACAATTGCTCTATTGCGTATAGTAATTGCATTCTTAATGCAAAATGCAAAAACAACACATGAAACATAATGTAACTGCTACAATAAGAAAAAATGCAAACGAACGAATACTCTTCACAGCTATAGTGTAAATTCAATGAAATTTGTCATAGGAATGCCTTTTTATAGCCTCGATTCCATCACCTCAATATTCATATAGCGAAGAGACAAACAAAACTGTCATCGATCATTGCACTCGAATCGAGTAAGTAAAGAAGTATTTACTACATAATAGTACATAAGTTGTAACTAGCGTGACAATCTACCGCATTTCGCATCTATCATTTTCTTTTTCTAACAATTATATTTATGCTTTTAGAAATATTTGCATAAATATTTATGAATAAACATCGCACCGTGGATATACAGTGATTTGAGAACATAGAACAACGATTAGGCCATAAAGGTGAATGGCGAATGATAAATAATTCGAACCTACGCGTTCCTTATTTATGCTATTAGTGGGTTAATCGAGTGGGCAGTATAATGTCCCATTGAATGGGTTATATAGGAGTTTGAATATTAGTTGTATATATATATCTAAATTTATAAAGTAGATGTGATCGAAAACAACTATCTGAGTGCGATAGCAAGTAACCATTGTATTTGTAGAAGTGAAAATTTCTTTCCGTGTTTTCAATAAAGAAGTTTGCTTCAAGCTTACGGAAAAAAAACTGAAAAGCGATATTCGACTTTCGAATATGACTCCTCCAAGTTTTCTTAAGAATTTCATGAGTTTCGAAATTATGGTAGAGGTTTTTTCACTTTTAGCTAAGGCGCGTTTTGGAAACAGACAGGAATATGGACGAGGAATTTAAATTGACGTAGAAATTTCCGCAGCTTTGATTCAAACCTCTGGGAAGCTGTATTAATAATTAGAACTGAAATGAAATGCATGTTGTAAATTTCTTCTCAAATAGGAAAATGATTTTCTGATAGGCTGACAATTGTGTGAAACCGAACAAGCCATATCATACACCCACTCCATCTTCCCTCTATTCGATTCGAATCAATTCGAGTTCATGTAAATTCTGAAAGCAAAAAGAGATCAGTAATGCTTCAAAATTAGATATATTTTTCGTAGATTTGAAATTCCAATGATCTCCTTCGAACGAAATCGTATCAGTAAATTATAAAACGTACTAAATAAGCTACTAACAGCGCTAGCCGAACTTGAAGATTGATAATCATATATGAGTGGAGGCAAAAGCAAGTCGAGAAAGCAGCAGCGAGTGCATAGCGCGAACAGGAGGTGATGAAATGCCTCATTGCCTGATGCTCTTCGCCTTCACTTTACACTTATATCAACGAAAGCATTGCATAGATCTCAAATTTACCGTTCGAAACAATTTTCAATTTTCGTCGATCGTTTATTACGAAAATTTTTTAAATTTTCGTTTAATTTGATTGCTAGAAAAAATAATATATTCACTTAATATGAGAGACTGAAAAAATATCCATATGATTATTAAATGAGGAAAAGAAACCGAAAACATTTTGAAAAATTGTTCTCTTCGAGTGAGTTGAATTTGAAATTTTAATATCGACTTTGAAGTGATTATTGCAATGTTATTATTAGAAACATTAAAGGCAATTATAGGCAGTGGGATTAAAATTTCTAATATAATGGCATTTTTGTTGATTTAAAATTAGTGAAGCTATTGAGTGGTTCTTAACGTTCTTTTCGTGTTTACTTTTTATAGTTGAATTTTTAGCCAATTCCCTTGTTTTCACATTCCATCAATGCCGCGGTCCATGGAGCGATATATATATATATATTTATTTATTTATATATTTAAACATATATTTATATATCGCTCAATGGACTGTGACATTGATGGAATGTGAAAACAAGGAAATTGGCTGAAAATTCAACAAGAAAAGTAAACACGAAAAAAACGTTGAGAATGATTCAATAGCGAAACTACTTATGTAAACGAATGCAATAAGTCCGTGTCTAATAATTACAATCACGCAGCGAGTAAATAAAATTCCCCAAATAGAAAATATGAGTACTGAAATCACAAATGAAAAAAAAAAACTAAATACATTTTTGAGGCATTCAATGCGAAGCATATCAAATAAATCCGTTGATATTAAAAGATTTTATGGGGAATTTTTTTCCGCATATTTTCAATCGACTGTCGAGATTGAAATCCGCATACTGTCACAATTTCTCTCTTCTTCCACCAATATTAATTAACGAAATCGAACCTCAAATTAAAACATCAAATAAAGTAAAAATGTAATGGGAATCAAAGCTCTGTATCAACAATCGTTAGCTAACAATAAGAAATATGTCATCCTATATCACTATTAAATGCTATTCCATTATTTTCTTTATTCTGCTTAATGGATATCAAAAAAGTGTATTAGAACAAACTTGTATTCATTGTAATAGCTATGATATGCCGTTCAATTATAAGCGATTGAATATAGCCGGATTATGGCATCTTTTGTCTTGTTTTAAATAATTGTAATATTTCAATACCACATCAAGTGATTAATATACTTCTTTGTCTATCAACTAAAAAGAATTAAAAGTATTTTACAAATGTCTTTTAATAATAATGAAATATAATCAAACATGAACGTTTCCGCCACATTGCGAATGCCATTTGGATGAAAAATCTAAACAAGAGAAAGTTGATTCAATAAGTTGTCTTAAAACATCACTCAACGAAAAAGTATCAAAGAAAAAATGACAACTGGAAATAGGCACAAAGTAAATATTCGATACACTCTCTAACAGGAATGAGAGTGCATAAAACCTGTGTGAACACTTAAAAGAGACCCTCCGTAAAGAAATTACAATACGGCCAACAACTCTAACAAAGCCATCACGCTAATGGCGTATATGAGTTCAACACTTTCATGCTGCTATATTTTATTGCATGAATAATTCAAAAAAAAAAACAACAACTTTTTCTCCATAATAATTTCATTCAAAAAAAAACGTAGTTTTCATACATTCGAAATATAAGAGATGAGAAAGGAATATATATTGAGAGCGGTAAGGGCATGTGCACTTTTCACAACATTTGGCCGAACGACTGTATCATTACATGAAAAACATTGAAATGACACTAAATAATATGCTTCTCTATGTAAAAATTTTCAATAAAAAAAGTATTTTATTTTTATCAATATTTTATAAAAAATTTCGAACATTCTTATGATCGCATAACGCATATAAAAGAAAAAGTAGTGATCAATTGAAACGACACTGAGTGATGAGGTTATGATACTTATCTAGACGAAACCACTAAATTTTATTGCTTCAATGTTATGATCTTCAGTGTTATGGTTTACAGACGCGTGCCTACTAGCCTACAGACACAACGTCATCATAGTGCATTTCGCGCACTACTTATTTGAAAATTTGAGAAGAGTCGGATGTAATTAGCTCATATCCACGGACTGGACTATTCGTTTAATTACTACTTCAACCTAGATTTAGATATCTACTTATTTGTCCCCTATTAAAATTAAATATCCAATAGTATTCGACTGGGCATATTCGTTTAATTATTTTGCGATGAATGCTGCAGCATAAATACGCTGGAAGGTGGAAAAAGTATGGGGAAACAACATGCTTTGTGGATTTGACCGATATCTGCGCTAAAGACCACAAGATTCGTCAAATCTTAGTACATCAAAGAGTGCTGGAAAAGGAAATTTGATATCGCAATCATTAAATTGCAAATATAATAGCGAACGTTCGCCAAGCTAATATCGTCATAAAGCTACCTTCAAAATGGATGGATGATTCGTCATGACTGCCGATTTGATACTAAAATAGATTAGACCGAATCTATTGATTGTCGATGACATCATTTTCGTGATGCCTTCAATGACACTTGTACAAATGCAATGAGTAATCATTTCAGTTAGTGCGCATTAGTGATACAGTTAAATGCTCTACTATAAGATACAAAGAGCAACATTGCAAAATTCCTTCGCAATAGCGATTTCATGCCAATTTGAGAGTAAGAGGATTTTATTTCGATTGTTCGAGAAACGAGGGACGATAAAAAAGATAATCGATTTGCTGATAACACATCTGTTCAAGATAGAGAAGATCCGAGATAAAACTCAATCTCGCAAAGAGTAAATTGATGAATAAATATACTCGTAATGCCAGTAAATTGAGTGTACAATTATATCCGCTTCTCATTTCTTAATTTTTTTTACTCGAAAGTTATTCACTATTAGCTCAAATTACAGGTCAGTCTATGACCGTAACCAGAATCTACTGAAATCCTGACTACTGTTATTCTCAGTAATTGCAGTCTATGAGGAATGCCAGTTGTCAGTTACACATTATTCAGGATTGCTCTTAATTGCCTAGTACAATCATTTTCGAAGAAAAAGGTAATGTTTGATGAAGTGTAAATAAAACTAAAGAACATATAATCATCCAGCTATTTTCACATCCGTCTCATAATACAAACAATTAGAACCTTCGCAAACAATTACAATCTATGAGAAAGCGATTGTTTTTCGTTGTTTAAATCGTATTTCGATGTGAATAAGTAGCTTTAATGAAAAAAATGCAGCTGCTTACATTATCTATGCTCAATATGCGTTGAGAACAAGTTTATAATAACCTCTCATCTGTATCACCTTCATTATCAATTATACCATTTTCGCCTGAATCTGAAACGTTTATAAGAGAAAAAACGATAACTTTAGAATACAGAAATTAATACTTTGCAATGGATTTCTGCTTAGCCGAAGAGAAAACCGATGAAGAGGTAGTTTTATTAATTTTTTAAGTTTAAGTCTGATACTCCCATATAAGCGAAGCAACATGATGCTAACTCGAAAAAAGTCACCAACAAATAACGGAAAAATAAAGATCGTAAGCTTAAAAATTATCAACAATTAGTAGACATTCGATATAAAATAATCATCTTAAATCTTTTTTACAACAAGATTTTCGATGCGCGCATATAGCGATTAAGAAATCGCATTTTTACGATTCAATCAATATAAAATAAAAAAGCGATCGGCTTAAAACGCATCAAATTTTTCCGCATCTAATTTTTTGCCGCATTTGAATGTAACAAAAAAGCTCGTCTTGTCGTGTAATTAATAGCCATCAAAGCTCACCACTCGATTTAGTGGCTCCTGAACGCAAGCAATCGTACAGACAGAGAAACAGATGTATGCAAATCAAGCGATGTGGGCCCGGTGTTTTCATAATGCGCTTTTAGAAAGCAAATTTACAAATTATATAATTAAGGATGACAATAATGATGAGCATTATTGTGACGGAAACGCCTAAGGAAATGCAAAACATGATTTCACATCGTTCTAGCTGATTTAGTCAATCACTTCTCAACTGCCGCTATCTTCTTGCCAATTTAAACATTTCAAGCTTTAGTAAGAGCATGTCTGCGCGTATATATGTAAGTGTCTGTTTTGTCGAGATCCATCTCGAAAATCACTGCAATTGGCGAACATTAAGAAATTTGCTGGAACGATAAGGATGTGCTGTTGAGTGATTGTTTATACTCACAACGAAGCTAATCCACTATTTTCGAAAATAATTATACTGACTTGAAAATGCCAAGAAAATTTGCATACATTTTGTAATCTATTATCAGGCAAAAAAACGAATCTCTTTTAGTTGAGTTGCAATAGTGATTCGATTAGTTGAAGTATGAATACAATATTGCACAGCATTTATTCCTTGTTGACAAATAATGCAAATCGCTGGTTGGGTTAGCAGAACTAGAAAGCGCAAATCGTGCCATCTCTTTTTGCATTATTCGCCAATAGGCTGCTTGCATAGATAGACATTACACTTCTCCGCAAGGCTATGCCGTTAAGATTCGAATTGTTTGAAAAAAACCATAGAACTTCAAAAACCAACTTGAACTACATCAAAAAATAGGTTGATTTTTGTTCTTTGAATCAACATATGCGTGCTTTCATATCGTTTGCGAGAATATTTGAGTTATTTTGTATTCAGAAATAATAAATTCTATTGTCTTTCTAAAGCACATTATGGAATTCACTACTGATAAAGGGAAAGTGAACAACAGAAAAAGCGATAGCAATGCGCATATGATATAAACAGTATTAAGAAAACAAAAAAGATAGCGCATTTATTGGCATATATTGAAACGATGGACATCGACATGAAGAAATCGGAAAATGAGGAAAAACTGTTACTTTACTTTTGGTCAATTTGGATCACATACGATATCGGTGAGTGGGAGAAAATGGGAGGTGACATACCTCATGCACTCACCGAATCGAAGGCAAAAGCGAATCGGTTTCTGCTTCCTAAATGCTAAGGCAAAAGGGGCGGTAGGTTAAGTCACACCGAGTGAACGAACAGCTGGTTCTACGCACCCAAGAGGTTGCGCGTTACGCCACTTCAACATACAACCGTTCATTACGCTCTACTATTTCTTCATGAAAAACATGTCAATATTATATTTTTATATTAGATTTTTGAAATGAATTAACGATAAAGAAAAATAATGCAACAAATTGTTTCGCTTATAGAGAAATAAATATATAGAAAAAAGGATGTTGAAAGAGAAGTAACCCTTAGTAAAATAGCTATAGAACATAAAATAAAGGTAGAAAAAAAAATTCAATTTGAGCAAAAAGTGACAGTCGATTTTCTCTTAAATAAATGACAGCGGTAAGAGAGGTGAGGATAAAAACAGATTGCATTGGCGATAACTAAGATGAATCGTTTATTGCGGTAAATTTATTTGATTTAGAAAATGAATAGAGTAACTAAGATTAATACAAAATGGATTGAGTGAACAAAGAAATGTTTGAATATCATTGCCGGAAGGGCCGTTGCTATTCACTAAAGACAAAGTTGAGCATTGATCGTTGATATAGAAACACTTTTATAAGAGTACAAGTAAGTACACTATGGTAAACAAATTGATGCTTTTGCTTAGTGAACGAGTGTACGTCACTAGCAAGCAATGAACATTGTTTGGAACACTTTTAGAAGCGATGAGAAGCAAACACCCCCAACGGGCGTCAGCTATAGTTGCTCTTTGATCAACGACAATAGCTCTTTGCTTCATCTCTCTCTCTCTCTCCCTCTTTCTCTCTTTCTCTCCTGTTCACTAATGATATAAGGCAAAGAAAGCGGAAATTGAAGCAGAAACCTACCAACTATATTGTCAGGTTTCCTCTCAACTCATAAAAGAGTGACATACTTCAAACAAATGCCTCAAATAAATAATGATAGGAATTCCCGTTGAAATTTCCACTAGTGAATAACATTTAGCAGAAATTGACTTCAATTTATACCCTTTTATACTTTATACACACACTTGTTTAGGCTTTATTATTAATTTTTTCTTTGAAAAACGTTTAAAAACCGCTTTCCAAGAAATTACTTACTTTTGGGTTTAATTAGCTAGATTTATGACTTGAATGGATGGCAGTTATTAGAGCTATTTAAAAAAAAAAAAATCAGAATTGAAATTATTTTTTGGGCTAAGCGAATGAATTACAATTAACGTAGAAATTATAAAGGCCAATTTTTTTTCAAGGAATTAAGCAATGAAAATTTCAAAGATAATCGATTTGTTAAGCAATGAACAATTGTCTATTTGAATCGGCTATATCTATGCATTTCTAATGGCATTCAAGTGGGCAAATTCAGGCAGAAAATATTAAATTACAGCAACAATATTGTAAATAAATACTAGACGAGAATACTGAATGCAATATATAGAACTAGTTGACGGTTACTACTATCATTCAATTACAACTAATAGCCCTTAACGCATTAACCTTAACGATGAATATAACAAACAATGAGCTAACTCTAATGCTTCAAAGATGTGAAATTTTTGCCAATACTTAGTAGTGGATTCAATAAGAAATGAACGAGACAACGAGCAATCATTAATGATAATACGCTATATTTTAAAGCATCCAACAACATCCGAAACGTTTTAATCGTTCGCCAATATGAAATTGCATCTCTTCTAATAGACTGATGCAAAAATTTTCCCTATTGTGCCGGATTCTTCGATAAATTGAAAGGAAGGATATATACTTTTGTGCTATTGAAATGTTTTATTGCTTCTTAGTCGGCCTATACAGGGAGAATAAGAAAAAAAAAACACTCGCAAAGGACGCTGCAAGCGAACAAGATAAAATGCACTCAGTTCCCTTATCAATAACATTAACAAAACAAGTTTCTATTTCTTTTTGAAAACAAAAGTGTTATATGAGTGAGTGAGAGAGAGAGAGAGAGAGAGAGAGAAAGAAAGAAAGAAAGAAAGAAAATACAAAAACAATATCACTCATTGCTACCACCCGCTTGGAAATGCTCCAAATATGACCTTACCTCTAAATGTGCCCTCACCCCCCGTTGAAACCATATATTGAAGGCGTAAGCGCATAAGTGACTAGCCAACCGATCACGGTTCACATGAAGACGAATCTCTCATTGATATCATAGGACGAAACAACGACGCCTCAAATGAAAGATGTCGACGACAGCGGTGATAGAGTACCTCAACGCTTTCGAATCGTCGAGTTCCCCGCTGAGCGGCAATCCCGTATCACTTCGTCTTCCCCGTGCTGTCAGCTTCACATACCTCAACCAGTAAATGTGCCGAATTACGAACAGCTGCGTTAACGAGAACAATGTGTCAACGATACGTAAACTACTTTTGAACCAATCTATTACACTGAAGAGATAAAAGTTTGAAAAGCAACATCAGCTCAACTTAATAAATAATACAGATTTAAATTAATAAAAGTAGTTTGGCTTAATAAAATAGCTTAAAATTTTATCGAAAAAAATTTGAATCAACGAAAAATAAGAGATATAATCAATGAAAATAAATTATACCAATTCCAAAGAAATATTAGTATGAGTAAATAGTTGCATTCGATTTAGGAAATTACAGATAAATTGCATGAGAAATGGAAAACAAATTCAGCTTTTTTCATAAGATCAGAAAAGAAACGAATGAATCAAAATGAACTCAATAAACGGAATAGATCGAAATTGCTTTCCTCCAAAAAAAAAAAAAAAAAAAAAAAAAATGACTAAAGCAAAAACGCATATTGACGATTTTTGTTTAGAAGAACGAGAAAAAAGTTGTGTGGTGATAGCAAATAAAAAAATAGAAAGAGACACTCAGCATAAAGTGACGCTTGGAAATGCAAACAAGGCGAATTCCGTCTTCTAATATACGCTCATATTGACAAAAATTATTACAGCTATTCAGAAAAGTTGTTTTTTTTTTTCTACGTCGTAAATTTTAATGCATACGGTTTGTTGGTGCTATTCGATGCATATCGGGCATTCGAATGCCGCAAAAATGCAAAGAAAAGGTGGAAATGCAAGATTCTTCCATTCGCATGCTCAACCATTGAATTTATTGACTAGAAATAAACAAGATAGCATTGAATATTGACAACCGATTATCAATTATACTTATGAAACAACTAGGCAAATCATGAGCGATGAAAATAAAAACTGTTTTAAGCGAATATGTTCATCGATGAAACTTATTAGAAATAAATTTTTAAAGAATTATGAGTGCATTTTCTCGTTCTTTAGCAAAGCGAAACACCACTAACCATGCGAACGCTGTAAACCGAACAAAACTTGCAATTGTCGAAGAAACGGATCAAAGATTAGCTTCGTTAAGTTTCAATCAACAAAAGTATTACAATGCTACATGATGTTGCTGCTATCTTTCCTAGTGCAAATGATATTGCAATGGAAATTTTGCATAGCAGTGCAATATGGGAATTTGTTGCGATTTCTTTAGAAGCTATTTTAGCTATATTTCGCGTTTCGACAATCGAAACATATCGAAATTTTGTTTTTATATTCACTTTAAACGGGAAAATTTGTGACATTGAAATGTGTTGAATTTATTTATTGTCGTTTAACGCAAATTATCTGTCAAATGAATAAAGACAAATGGAAATTAGTGAAACGATTACAGAATTTGATTAGTTGCAACACAACGAATGAAAGATCGAATGCATGCGCTATAGTCAATTATGTGCATCGTTTGTATTGACATAATAAAGTGTGAACGCCGCAGGATGAAATGCACAAAGAGGAGGAAAAGGAGAAATCATTTAATAGCATCGGAAATTGGTTAGACGAATGGATTGAATAAAAAAAAAAATTCGAAGAAGAGAGAGGAAAGAACGAGCGGCATTACTTCCTCTTTGTAAGAAAATCAAGGCTTTACTTAAGCGATGTTCCAGCAGCCATCTTAAATGAGAAATTCCCACGAGAACGACTCGATCAAATCAAATAGCATAAGTCGACTGATATCTTATACAAATACTATAAACAGTGATAAGAAAGCAGCTGATAATAGAAAGACAACTTGTTGCATCAGTAATGCGCTGAACGATCATTGCAATACAGAGAATTTCTTCTCTTCAGGAGTTGTTTTTATTTCGAAAAAATTAAAGAATGAAAATGAACTCCAATATGTAAATATCTAGGAAAGAAATCATAATGCAACGTTTCAAGTAGAGATGAGATGAGGAGGAAAAAAGAATAAGCAACATTAAAATATCGTTTTTGCTCATATAGAAGTCGAGAGGCTTTAATTCCTGTGGCCTCCATATGCATCCTAATATTTTCAAAAAATAACGCTCTTATTCAAGAGAGAATTTATTTGAGAATGGTAACCGCTTTAGAAAATACTCGAGCAGTAAGATCTAAACGAAATTAACTATGCCCGCATTTCGATCGACTATTCGCATTTTTATCTTCCTCAATCCTTTTCATTCTTTTCATCTTTAAATGCCCCGAAAGTGACCAGAGTAAAAGACAAAATAAGATTGATAATAAATCATCGAATGTAACCTGTGGTTATAATCTGTAATTCAAAGTGCTCCGATTTCTTATATTCCACATACTAAATCGTTGGCCAATGTTATCAAAAATCAGTTGTGATAAGCCAAATTTCAGAGTTTATCAAATGTGATGAAAAGCACTGATAAATATCCACTGATAAATACGAAGGCAATGACAGAAATTGTGAGTGGACGAGGTGACACTATCAGCGCACAACAACATTTGATGTGCTTCCACCCACACCTTATAATACCACTCTGACAGCTGGCAGCAACACTCCCACATCCAACCACCTGTCTGCAGATACGCAACGATTTATAATGCTAATCCTGATTCAAGAATGATAGTATCGAAAGCATAAACAGAAATGCAATGGTCGTTGATGATTCCCCCTTCCCCCCCAAAAGAAAAAATTGATGAGAACCTCAGCAATTCTCCCTTTTCTTGCGACTTGCAAAATTTCTTAAATTCATATCTAACAAAACAATATTCAATGAAATGAGGTCAGCAGCAAAAGAATAGCCAAGCAAAATTAGAAAGCCGAAACAAAAACATACGAAACAATAAAGAAGCGATTTAAAAATATTAATAAGTTTACATATTTCGATCTTAAAACATATTCCAATCACAATCTTCATATGTATGTAAATTTGTCCATCAATTACGCACTACTTACAACCACTTTCAACCAATCATGAAATGTGAAACTGAATGAATGATAACATTTGCAAGACTTCTGCTTCTTTAGGTATCTTAGAAATTACCATAGAAAATAATATCGTTGATCCGAAAGAATTCATTTAGTTAAATTTGATCTCGCAAATCGATCAATCGATAATTATAGAATCTCTAATTCTGACGATAGAATTTAATCAGTTCAGTATGTATACCGAAATAATTTTCACCTCAACAATTAAAACTGGAAATGTTCCAATGCTATTTTTGATAAATAGCAATGTAAGTAAATTCAATACTGTAACTTTCAGTGGAACTCATTGGATATGCTGGTAGACAATTGTAGGCGCCTTTTCTGCCTGAAAGACTGATCGATTTTAGAGCTGAATTGTATTTTATCTGCAAAAAATCCCCAAGAATAGTCGATTCGTAAGCGATCAATGTATCAATATCGAAAACGCAAAAAAGCATACCGTATCACCCTTCTTGATGCTGTTCTCCATCATCTTTTTTCCGAGAAGAACAAAGAAAATTCTTTAGAGGAAGGACGAGGAATTAAAATGAACGAATTAGCACATATAGAGGTTGAAAAAAAACAGTGAAATTCAGCTCTGAATCTGAGCGCTTTTGCTTCCGACGATGCTATTTCCATGACCATAGTGTTTTTAAGCATGACAGCCTAATCCAAATTCACTTACCGTCAAGTAATCATACGAGTTCTTTTGAAATGAAAAGAGACTTTAGCAAAATTTTAGATTAAAGTAAGTATGAGGTGAATACCCGAATCGAGGTTAAAGCCAACATCAAGTCGCACTATAAACCGCTTGCTTCGTCAACTCTGGGAAAACGCATCATCGACTAGGTGGTGAAGCATTCGGTAGCGGATTGCTGGCAAGGGCAAACGTCACAAAGACGCATAAATATACGAGTAGCAGCCGCCTTATGTCATGTGCATAGCGAAACGTGCTTCACACAACAGCCGCCTTCTTCATCAAACAAAAAAAAAGCAGACTACGGCCGAAAATTAGACATTGAAATGTTCTCTGAAGCCATCACAATTTACACCCACCCTTTCATTGATCTTAGACGTCATATCGAAAGCTCGTCAATCGCTATTAAACTGCTAATTCACTACAATGAAAATAGTGACGCTAATCCGAAAGAATAAAGGAGACACAATACGAAAATCTTAAGAAAACAACACAATTTATGACACAAAAATTAATTGAACTTTAGCACTTGAATTTGCATAAAGCGCATTTCAACCCTCGAAAGTAAACAATTTGGGAAATATATGAGGGCGACACTTTGGTAGATGATTATATTTAGATGTCACATTCAATAAATAGTAATGGAAAACAAATCTATGTGAATATAATTCTTATATTGCAAATTTAAAGTGAAATAGGAGTTAAACGATGACGTATCTTATTTGATATAATTGAATGGAAAATGAAATTTAACAAGGAATTTAATGAAAGTTGAGTGGATGAACCATGAGCAAGAGTGAAAAACATCACACAAAATGCCTATAGCCGGATGCTTGCCTTGATTCGCCTTGCAAAACGACTACATAAGAATCGCTCGTTAAGCATTTCACATGGCGCTACTTCAGTGCTCTGTCTTTTGATGAAAAAGTGCGCATAAGCACATCAGAGACATATTGCCGCTGGCGTTTTGAATTTGAAGACGATATTCAGTATTCACTGGAACGTTATTTAGGAATAACTTAATGTCGAAAAACCGAACCCAAAAAATAGTGATGATCAAAAAAGAGGCGGGAGGAGAGAAGGAGGGAGGGAAAGACGTGCAAGATGATGTTGGCACGATTTGTGCAATTGCACTCTTCTCATCTGACGAAGCAATTTCCTAAATTACCTAAAAATAACGCAGTATGCAAAACAATATAATTCACTTCTCAGTCCATTTGAAGATTCGTAAAAATATTCCTCAAAAGATAGTTTTTCGAGAAATTATTGATGAAAAAAAATTCAGACTGGTGAAAAATATACGAATTTTTCGATGCGTTTAAACTGTTTGATGTCATTTTCACGCTTAGAGAAAGACTTTCTTTGAGTCAGTGAATTAAATTGAAAAAAAAATAATAAAAGAGGCGCACAAAACAAATCCTAACTTCAGTTATTGTTAGACTGAAACTATGAGATAAGCGAAAACAAATACACTCAAATATGCATAAAGTAACACATTGTCATAATGCGCTATACGATTGCACACTTGCGGAGGTGCCCATAACTAAATAAAATACACGCTAAATTGTTTGCTGAGATCTAATAGTCATTTAAATAGATGTAGATGAAAACATTTATCTTTGGATGAACACCGTGCAATATGTGGAGAACTAGCCGGGGGAGGGGGAGGGAGATGGAGAAACTTTATTAGTTGTGAGCAGATCGAGAGAGCTCGCTTGAAATGAAGCTCATATAAACTCCTAGCGCAAGAAATGAAAAGGGAAGGAGTTGAAACGATAAATGGCTCTTTCTAAAAGTTGAATCATAAAGAAGCTTGCATAGATCAGCAAGAAAAGGTTGAAAGTATTGCACAGAGAAATGAAACTTGCAAGAACGATTTATTATCAAATCATTATCGAAGAGATAAATACGGAGAAAGCACCGAATAAGGCGAACTTACAGCGACGCTAAGTTATTTATGAAAAAAAAAGCGGCAACGCTTGTGGGTGTGCTGCTTGCGGATTTGTGGACACTTCGATTGACACAATCAAAATATGATGGAATTGTCATCGGGATTTCTTTTGCTTGTATATGTGAAAACGGAAATTATCTTGTTGAGAAAACACAGACGAGCCATTCAAAAAGTGCAACCCAGCCACACGGACTATCAAGGCGATACAGGGGGAGGGTAAATGAAATAATCGCATATGATATGATCAAGTATATTTATGAAACATGAAAATTTATATGGTTATGAAGAAGACTATGAAAAGAGCAAGGACTATGAAAAAAATAATCAAGAGTACATTTATAGAGAAGCTAATAGGCAGCTTAAATTCTCGATGAATTCATCGTATTTTTGCTTAGAAATGAATGTTGACAATGGCAGTAGGCTACTTAACGGATATATATATATATATATATATATATATATATATATATATATATATATATATATATATATATATATATATATACCTATGATAAATGGTGGTGATTGATAAAGCTCATGATATAAAGTGCACACATAAAAATATGTGTGTCTCTTGCGTACCATCCGTGCTCAACATGCAACCATATGAGAACACGATGTGATAATTGATGCTGTCATAATTGCAGACTTCACTCCTCTTATTCATCCAATTGAATCACAAATTCAAGTGAAATGCGGTTTCGGCAGTTAGTTGATGGAAATGCAACACAAAGCAACCCGGACAAACAACATCACAGACGGCCAACAACTAACAACAACAGCACAAAAGCGCTTGTTCATCGTTCGCGTACATAATGAAGCGAAAATTGCAAATGGCATCGTGAAGCGGAGCGGAGCGCACCAGAGTGGAGGCCATCCCAGATTGGACATCACTCCACAAGCACATAAAGGCAATAATATAAAGGGGCGAGGAGTAACGTTCACGATACGCATATATGTATGTGCGGATGGATGGATGACTGTGCGTGTGTGTTTTGATGGGCGGTCGACGTATGCATGCGCGATAGCACACCGTTTCCTTGCTTTCTTCACTAGCTATAAATGAATAAGGTCAACAATATTTATTAGCTGCCGCTATCGCATACCCAACCAATTCCCCAGTAATAACACCGCGGGATTAATTGGATCGACGCGGAAACCCCACAGTTCAGACTGAAACCGATAGGAACACATCACTGAGTGATCATCCTAGACGAGAGTGGGAATTTCGCATACCTGAAGCTGTTGAGTAGTAGCATTCGGTTGGATTACATCCTTCCGAGAAAAAATTTCATATTCATGCTGCGTTTCAGTGAAGTGTTATTGAAAGCATCGAATGAAATAATATCGAAGAGTCTTACAATAAAATAATGGCAATATCTATTGCGCATTAACTAAATCACTATACAATACGTTATAGTGCTACTGCTCAATATAGATTAGAGTGTTGTATAATCTAACAATGCAACATTTATCGAAAACATGAACAAAACACAAGAGAATTTATTGCTAGAGCTTTAGCATAGTTTCTTTCTTTTTTCTTTAATTCTGCAAAATGCAGTTGAGAATTCGTTAGGTTAGCTCCGTTTGCAAATCTCTACTTTAAAGCAAATCCTCGTCAATAATTGAATGTAGCAATCAAATAGAAAGCGGCTTAGCCATGATGTTAGCGTCACCGCAACAATCTATATATGCATACATCATTGCAGGGAAATAAGAGCAATAAAGATTTCATCTGGAAATGTTAGAGATAGAAAAGAAATTCAAAACCTTATAATTTGAGCGCTATCTCCATTCTTGATACGCTTCCGGACATAAATCATTTTAGAGCACTAATAACTGAAGCGGATTACATTTGAGGAAATGCATTTGTAAAAGGTTTTATAGTTGATTTCGCGTTAAGAATAATATCCGATGTGATATTTCGATTTTAAAACAGGCAAATGGTTTATTGCATTTGTCTAAGATAAATAGATACGCCAATTTCAATCGATCTGATCACAACAATTTATGTGATCAAATATCTCATTAAGCAAAAGTGTGCACCAAGTAAATCATATAGCATCAGAGAACAGAGAATGATAGATATAGGTTGAGGTATGCCCTCAGGCTGTGTTTCTCGTAAGAGCGGTAGCTCATACGGTGGATCGCAATAAGTCCCCAAAGGAAGCGACCACCGGGATTGCTATCGGCCCAACGGGGCAATAACTCATCTGTAGCATTTCGGAGATATTGCCAAAGGGAGGGGGCGGTAAGGGAAGGGAGCGGAGGAGAAAAAGGAAGACGCCATATATCCTTAACTATATCCTCATCAAGTCTACCATCGAGTTTTTCCCGCAGAGCTGTCGCCCGGGCAAAATTGATCTAACTCTTACGACCTGCACGATCTAAAGGGATTGATGGAGCTCGAAAATGGACGACGGTAGCAGGATTCTCGCTGATATCTTGCGGTAGCCAAACGATGTGAGATAGCCCATAAATGTCGTATTTTAGATGACGTTTGCAAAGAAAGCAAAGTTTCCACCTCCTCACTTTACGTTCGTATAATATTCTTTGTAAAACTAAAAAAAAAAAATGATCTATCCAGTTTCTATGATGGCGAATTACATGAATGGGAAAGGTCAACTTTTTCGGTCAAAGTCAGCGAATAAGCCATAGGTTATTTGGCTGTTCTCTGAACCAAATCCCCTTTGTGAAATCATTTTCTTATCTTTCTTACAGCCTCTCAATTCGTATTTTATTCCGATAAATCCTTTTATATATTCAAAATCAATTTCTCTGTTTTGTTTTCAATTAAATCAAAGCCTTAAATAAATAGCACTAACAACTCGTACTTCTAAGAGTGTAGTATGAGCTCGTGATAGCATTTAACGCCCAAATGCCATCAACGAATGAACGCTAATTCAAGAAATACAATGCTATCCATCACTGAGCTCATTGATCCTTCGATAAAGAAAACAAGCTGAAGACGTCAACGTTATTTGAACGTTATGAGCAACTGCTCTTTGATCATTGCCGATTTGCCTAATGAATAAAATTATTCTATAGTAAATTTTTCAAATTTGGCTGATTAGTAAAATCTGAAATTTCATTTTTTTCTTTGTTATTCACCTTAAAAAGAACCAAAACTGCATCTTAGCCATCGGATGGGAATTATATCTGAAGTTTATGCAAAAATATTTTATCTGAAGATGATTCTGAGAGAGAAGTTCATTCGAAAATTTAGGACATAAATAGATGCAAAAAATTCGATTTTTATTCATAAAGTCGCATGAATAAAACTCTAATCATACAATTTCCGGGAATGGTTGTCTCATGACGTCAAAAGATTATCCTCAGATGCTCAAATTTCATATGAATGGATTTTCGAAATTTTGAACATTAATGCATCGAACAAAAATATTGCTGTCATATTGATTTAGATAAATAAAATAAATAAATATTTATGGGGAAATAATGCGATCAAAATAGAGATATAATTATGAGCATCGTAATTAATATGCATTTGAAAATACGTATAATGAATGCGGATGGCTTTGATGAGCTCAACAATAATATGGGAAAAACAAAGTGAAATAATCTTCAACGATTCCATTAAGCGATAATGCCGTTGAATATTTTAATTGCAATATAATGCAACAATATTCTCAAGAGACATGTATTCGAATAACAAAGATGACTACTAATTAAGTATTTCAAGTTATCCCTTCATATTGATTCCTACTAGACAACATTCAAACTCATTCATCTATGAGTACGGAAAATTCTTTGAAGTATAAAATTAAAGCAATTTATTTGCATTGAATTATTGAAAGCTTTATATATTCTACCAAAAAAAAAAAAAAACTCTGCATTAAGTGTTGCGTAGAGTGATGATTGACTCTCCGATATCATCAATAGCTGAGACAATACTATGGATTAGTTTTTCAATTTTTAGAAAAGTACCCATCTCCGACCGAATATCATAATTCCATATCATCTAAAACGATAGTGAATATTTTAAAAAAACAATATAAAGTTCAAAAATTTTCCGAATATTTTTTGTTGGGATCGATTTTTCGAGAGAATACTATGAAAAAAAATCCTTGAGAGCGGAAGAAAGTAATATATTACGAGATAATTGCTTACCTCGTTTGAATTACAATCATTTGAGTCTTTCTTATACAACATTCGATAGCTCATATTTCTCTTATTCATGTGATATTTCGTTATAATTAAAAGACGATATTCACTTGTCACATATTTCAGTACTGCAAAATCGATAACGAAAAAAATATAGAATGCAAGTTAATACCCATTAAACAAGCGATTTCGTTAAGAAACGCGATTTGCAAAGTTTGCGTTATATTTTGCTGGGCATTGATATAATATATGCCGATCGATGCATTCGCACCCATCTATGCAGAGCATGATCTTGCTTTTCAAATAAGCACATTTTTAGGGATGCACAATTATTACATCATAGATTTCTGTTTAGTTTCAAATTTCTTTAAGAATTCGTTGACGATGAATCTTCGTTCAAGGGTTTGAATTGTTTAACCTCGGCGGTTTACGCTAGCTCAAGGATTAAAACGCATTGCAAGACCTCTTCTTTGGCGGACGTTCCCTCCTTCGCAGGTTTCCCTTATATGCTAAAGTTTCGCTCAACATACTCTTGTTCCACGGAAATAGCAATTTGCCGCAAGATTTCTGACTGCCCGATTCATGTTGGGAAAGTAGAAATGTCCACCTATCAGCGGTCAGTGGTCGCACACTAAACATCGCCGATTTACTTGATTCAAGCAATAAATGAAAAATTATGTGAAAAACATTGACATCAAATGACATTACAACACGCAGTCCATAGTACACTACAATGCGTAAGCATTCTAGCAAACTTATATTTACTTCTTCTGTACCCTTGTATGTATTTTCAACTGCATCGAAGTAAAAAATCGCAAACAGATAGAAAAAATGACGAGGCAAACTTGTTTCATCGGTGATCGGCAGCTACTGATGTCAATGATGAGTGGAAAATGTGGCAACTGGTTGATTAAATAGATGAACCAAAACGCACAAAAATATTGCCAAAATTGATATCATTACGTGGTAATTTTTACACCGTACAAAGCATGCCTCTACGGAGGGATGAGCAGAAAAAACCAAGTGAACCGCGCTAAATATAGTCACACGCAAAATGATAAGGCAATGAATAGCTTTGCACTCTATAGGGAAAAGGAAACGAGAAACCACGTCCTTCCTTCTCCCCCACCCCCTTCCTTCTCCCTAGATGAGGTGATGAAAATAGTAATATTTTTCGGAATTTGTGCCTACTTCGTATGAATTGATTGCTTGGTGTGAACAGATAACAAATTTCCATTATTCGATATTTCAAAGAGCCAATATTAGAACTTTGCAAATCCGCTTTTATTTTCCTTTTACGATATTTCCTTCTCAACAGATGGCTATTTCAAAACTCGATTGCTCATTGCCCAATCCATTCCCGTTGAGTAATATTGTGTATGAGTTTGGTGATAAAATCGAAATGTGGAATAATTGACACGAAAAATATCTTTGAAAGCACAACGAGTGATGCAGAAATATTTGATCAGATTTGTTCCACATTTACCGCCATTTCGCAATAGGAAACATCCATATACAAATGCAACATTAGAGCGCCACACAGCACCAGTGGAGTTGCTTTTAGTTCGCCTCATACATTAATTATTCAAGATGACTAAGAATGTAATAACAATGTAAAATATTTTTGAAGAGAGATAAATGGATAAGAATGCAAAAATATGAGCCATGTGAATATATTCATCGTCATCGTTGATGCAAACTGAATAGCTTTATTGATGATGCTTGCAAATGACGACGATGGAATATGATGGGCGTGTTAGCGATGAGATCGAACAACGTTTCAGCATCATATCACAAAACATCAAACATCAATAATCAACCATCGGCTGTATTCCATTAGCCTTCGCTATATCTCTTTCTATTCTTGATACTCCCTGAATGGTTTCTACTTGTTGAAAGAAGTGAAAGGCCTATACGATCGCTATAATCCTTTGAGAACATCAATTATTTCGATTGAATTCTTTTAGAAAAGATAAACGAAAAGAAATTAATTCCAAGAAAGAGAAAAAAAATTAGTTAATCCAGCAATAAGAGCGTTTTACGTTATAATCCGCATAGATGCTGATCTCAATGCTTATAATGCAGCAGAAGATATTATATAATATCGATAACACATTTCTAGATTTCATTAACAAGGATTACTGACATTGAGCGATCTGCATAGAAGTCAACAGCATCATCAGATTTTGCACAGCGAAGGGAGAGATGAGGGGAATCAGGAAGGTAGTCGGATTAATGGCATGAATGCAAAGACGAATGCTATGCTGTTATATATTTATTTGCAATAAACGGGGGAATAGTGCACTTCGGGGTAAATCACATGGGTGTAAAACCCGTGGCACACACGTCTTTGTTCTTTCGATGCTTTAAAATAATGAGGCATAAAATAGTATGTGATTGATTACGTGTGGAATTGGTTCTAAAATGCTAAAACATATTGCGATGTTTCATCACTATATTTACGTAAATTTAGCGACCAAGTGATCGTTAAATTCGATCAAGTAACTAATCAATGTTGCTGCAGCGATCAAGAAACATAAAAAACGATTAAGAAAATGAATTATTGTTGTATGCGCTTTTTTTTAAATTTTCTATGCAGTATCTGACAGAAAGCTAACAAAAAATATAAATGCAAATAGAATGCAATAGTACATTTCTTTGTTAAATTCAGCGTTTAGTGTTAGACTTTAATTTTGCGTGAATGAAGCTGCTGCCGATATCCAACCTCAAGAATTGGAAGAAAAAATTGCACTTGGAAGATATACAAGTCCGTAATTTATATTCAATTAAAAACAATACCCTTGGGTGTTGGAAAGTAAAACAGATGGAAAAGCGTGCCGGAAAAGTTGGCGCGATGTGCGCTTCTCCAATTGCGCTCAGCAGACCGACCAGTCAGTCGCATCGCCACCAGCGCAAAGGATTTAAAATAAAGATCCGCCCAGTTGAAACCTCTGTAACTTCTCAGAAAGTTGATTTACCAATTTGAATATTAGCGTCGAGGGTCTTCCTATGGCAGCTAAATTTCTTTGCCCTTTTCTGGCGCCCTGTCGCTCCCTTCTCCCAGCCGCTCCTTCAATGCTCTTGGCGAGAGAAAGTACAATCTACAAGGTGATAAAATATTCTAAAGCCGTACTCTAAACTTAGAAGCATTCAAATTGACTGCAGTGTAAAGCAAGTGGAAAACATTCCAGAAGAGCTGACAGATATTCACGTTTCCATTTTGCTTACATCCAAAATTTCCCAAATAAGCATTTTATATTTCAATTGCTCCGAACATTTATATAAATAATCTTCAATAAAAAAAAAAGATTACTTTTTTTAATCATCGGGCATCATATGAGAGCGTTACAGGCGCAATTTTATTAATTTTGATAATAATGCTCCTTTTGAAGTTGATAAGTCAATATGAAAAGTGCACAAGATCATCATCCTATGCCTGTTGTTATATCAAATTTTATCTCTATTGGTTCTTTGTTGAAATTACAAACACATTGGTGGACAAACGCCTATATGTGCATACAACGTAGCTATAATATAATGTTGCAAAGGAGATTCAGATTAAAGCAAATATGCAAGTGAATGGAAAATTCATGAGCTTTTGTTTATGGCGCTAAATTCACATGCAATGATCGAGCTTTTTTAATGAATCCAGTGATTTATCTGTTTTCTCACGTTGGGACGTTGAAATAATCAAATGAATAAATGAATAAATAAATAAATAATGAAGATCGCCGAAATTTCGGCGCTGCTCACAGCATCCCGATATTTACTTTCTCACTTATGAAAAATTCACAAAATTACAGAGGTTCACATCTGGCGAAGAAAAATTTAATTCAGATGAGTGCAGTAGAAACAATGAATGCTTTCAATTATAGATTAACAACGTCTGGCAATTGATCTATAGTGTGAATACTATCAGTTGGAGGCAAGGTGCAGCGAGAATCACACTAAAACGACACTAGTGAACTATTTGAATAAGAGAGAAAACTTCCACTCGAACATTCTGCAGAGTTCTATCTCAAAGCTCTGATGCAACATTCTCAGACAATATTCGCGAATCGTGATTGAAGAGGAAGAGGAGGATTTCCCAAGGATAAATTTGAGCGATGAGTGAAAGGAAGTCTTTGATTGGGGAGAGGCAACTCATATCGGAATAGAAGTCGTGTCTCGAGCAATCCTCGAAAGCATGCCATTAGTGAGTGTATCGTGGATGCGCTAGTGGAACTAAGCCAATAATGCGATGCAAAGTTTGCTTCTATTTTGAACGCCGATGCGCTCGAATTCTGGACGCAAAGTGATTTACAATTGCGAAAAGAAGCAATGGCCGGTTAAGTCGACGACCAAAAGTCTACAATTTTACAACAACAGAATTTCTTCTCTCCTGTATGACTGGCGGAAGAAACGTGAGAAAAGTGAGGGTGGAAGCGGAATCACGCTTTTTTGGTTCCTGCAAAAGAATTCAACGACATCTCTTTTACACCATCTTCCCTCATTCAGGTTCACCTATGATGTGAGTGAAAATTATCGACTCGGAAAGGAATTTGATGGAATTTTTAAGCATTTCAAAAACCACTATAAAATATATTTACTTTACCAGAAAAACGTCCATCCATCTCTTACTAGCATAGAATGAAAAACTCATCTTAGAGTAATATATCAAAAGATGATAAAAATGTTTACTTGCGCCTGCTGTGAAATCAAAAATTTAACGACCAGTTGGAATATTGGCAAGCTATGTTGCGGATTAATTTTTCATCTAAAAGTATTCCACTGATTTTTTACTCGATTTTTTTCAAAGTTGCATTTTCTTTATTTTTATATGAAGATCTTTTAATTATTTTATATAAGTTTTCATAATTTTTCTCTATTTATCCATTCTCCGTTTCTATTTTCCTATATTTTTTGTAGTTTTTTTTTTCAAACTCGTCAAAACATCGATGCTTTCCAACAATATAGAATATGAAGCAATATGCAGCTATAGCTGCTTTCTATACGATATTGTCGTCTAGGCGGTGCCCTATGAATTCGCCAATAAACTATAGCAACGAATATATGAATCAGTCAATTGAATATATAATAAAGGTTGACTATAATGCACTTGACGTTAGCACTTTGCCTCGTTTCCTCTCTCTCGTTCATTCTCTCACATAAATTCGAATGATCATCAACCAAACGAAATAGCAGCAAATTGGCTCGTTAGGGTCGTTTGACATATGGCTATTGGACTGCCAATGTGAATAACACTGCGAAAATATCCAATCCTTATTCAATATCTCGTATATGTTATGAAAACGAACCCCTCTAACCACGTTCACTTCTCAAATTTTTTATTCTCTTTGCAGAACAACTAGCAAGTTTTCCGAAATTGCTTCTTTACCTTGGACAATCGTTTCACAAAAAACCCTACTGTATTATCAATGAAGGTTGCCTACGTTTATAGAATTCAAAATTTGCACTTGAAAAATTTCCATTTCCACGTAGTTTACATGCTTTTAATAAACGTAAATAACTCAAATCACAATATAAAAACTCTAAAGCTGCTTGCATAAAATTTAAGGAAGCTTCAAGTGTGAGAATAATGAAAAAAAAATTATTGCACGGGAAATATATGAAACCGACCCGCAAAACTCGACCTAATTTACAGAAAACACACAAATATACGTTGAAAATATTTATAAATAAAATACCAGTACTTAGAGCAGACGAGAAATAGAGATGTGGAGAAAAAAAAATTGACATAAAACTTTGTTCAAAATTCACATAATCCAATTTATAAAGCATATGAAAGTAGCATCTTCGATATATGCACTTATCGACTAATGTTGATGTTCATGTTTTAGTAAAGAGGATTGGCTCTTTTCCTTTTTCGACAATTGCACAATAGTTCATAATTGAACAATTGCACAATTGCGCACTCAAAGAATCATCACACAAAATGCGTTACGTGCAAATCCGATTAGAAAGTAATGGTACCGGTTCGATGTTCATCGCATTGCTTCCTTCTAGAAAAAAAAAAAAGAGAAAAAATTTTTGAAATATTAGTGAGATGAGAAATGATGATTCAACGGAAAAATGAAATTAAAAAATCTCAATTTGCTCCACAAAAAAGAGATCGCCTCAGATTCTCTACGATTGAAGACGTGTTAAATACTCGCTTTCTGAAGATGCGCCTTGCAAAAATTAGAGAGCGAAAAAAAATTTAATTGCCGTTATGAATGGCATTTTCATCAATGAAAAGATTAGATTATGAAAATTTCGATGTGAACATTAACATGACATGTAGTAGGCGTCGAATATGATTTTAAAAATGTTCGATTTTAATGTATTTCTTTATAGGTATTGTATATATATATATATATATATATATATATATATATATATATATATATATATATATATATATATATATATATATATATATATATATATATTTGCGATCGGCTCGAAAATTCTTGCAAATAAAGTTGGATTCGAAACGATCTACATGCGCTAAAACAATATTAGTTTACCCTGTTTATTTACTAGTTTCATTGCTTATTTTCATTGCAATTAAACAGAAACAATTACGAAGCAACGCTTCGTAGTTGGAGGAAGAGAATTTTTGCGTCGTGCTCGATGCCTAAATGTTGCATTGTGGAAAATGCAAGAATACAGTAGATTATGCGGAAAAATGCTGAGGAATTCTATAGCAATGACGAAATAATGACCAATTAGAAAATAAAATGATGAGCACAGCTTATTGACAACGTTTTAATTCGTTGTCAAGTTAGTATCAACATAACGTAATAAGGTGATATCAATATCAAGAGTGGTGAAATATTGAACAATAGGTTGAAATAAGCATCTTAGACTATGTATAAGACGCATATGAACTAATGTCCACTCTACCAAATATATAAGAAAGATGCAATAGCAAATGTGAGTTGAAAACGACGGCCATGATAAAGCAACAAATGAATTGAAACGTATTAACGTAGAGTTTGCAATTAAAGTATAGCTGATAGATGAGCCATAGAAAGCATTAGCGGGAATAGTTTATAATGAGCGATTAGCTGAAGAGCCTATTAACTACCCAAACTCATTTAATTCATTCGGCATATGATATCAATAACATGTCAAGATCTAAGCCACGTAATGCATTCAACCAACATATAAAATTTCCCTCATTTCTGATGCAATTATTTACTACTGCAGTATGAAAAATCTGTAATTATTTTGATGCAATTATTTAAGAATTATTATAATATTAAAGAAATTGATAAAATAATACAAAAATTAGCAGTCTTAATAACATGGCCTAATTCTAAAATTGGAAAGGTCTTTCTCAGAAGCGTTTCTCAAAAGCCTCAAAGATTACGCTTTTAATATATGACAGATGATTTACGCAATCCGAATTGAAAGACAAAGAAAAACGAGAGAGAAAAGTAGAAAAAAGTGGAAGAAAGTAGTTCAACCTAAAACGTAGAATTTTAAAGCAGCAATCCTTACCGTTGCTTACGTGATAAGACTTTAATTAGCAATAAAAGAGAACATATCGAAGCGGTGCTGATTTGTTTTTGCATTTATTCTCACTGCGACAGCAGGATCACACTCGTCAAATATCAGTAACTAAAAGTTCCACATATCAGTAACAATATAGTATGGACGACATAAAGGTAATCAGCATACCAATAAGATAACCAATAAAACAAACTAATAATATACAGAAGTCATTTAACAGCGTAATGCAGTAGGAAAGGTGGATCGTCGTTCTTCGACAACATCGAGAGTGGCCACCTATAACTGCTTGATTTGAACAGTTTTGAGCAATAAATACTACAGTTTTATCGGCCAATTCTCTCTCAGAATGCCCAGATTGCAAGTTAATAATCATTACCTTATTTTTACTTCCTTACCTGATTATTCAAGAATTTTATTAATAAAAATGATTTATAACGTTTCAATAAAAATATTAACTAGCCAATATTGTGAGGCATTCATTCGGTGATGTAAAATCAACAAATCACTAAATGAGAATGCAACAATGCGAGCGAAAAAAAAAAGAGAGGAATATCCCTTCAATACGAATGAAGAAAGTGAAAGCTGATAATCACGAACACGCAATACTATATGGGAAAATTAACACATCGTTGAAGATTATATCTGTCATCCAAATAGGTGAAGAGGCATATTTGGGGCATTGCTGATATGAATGATTTTGCCTAACACCCACCTAACTACAAAGTGCCAAAAGATTTTTTTTAAGTTTATTGCTAACAATAAAATAAAATGACACCTCTATATTCCCTATTAATCTAAGCGCTCGTACAATTCCTTCGCAAAAAAATATTTTTATGATCTTTCGCAAATTTTCATTGAAAACTCATTATTGATACACCATATATGGATGAAATTACGCGTTACACTCATCTGTCTAGTGTTCGTTTGATAGCTTCAACTAGGAAGCCACTACAGCTAAAGTTAAGCAATTTGACGGGTTTTATATATGTCGTAAAGGCAGAGAAGATACTAAATTTCACACTTGTCTATAAATTTTGATAGAATTATTGATATTTATAGATGTTTGATCGATATGAATAAGAGCATAAAGGGTCGTCCTACGCTACACATTAGAACTTTTTAACTGCAACATCAATGGCTATGAGTTCAATCTATCAATATGATTGCCCATTCTCCAACTCCCTCCCCTATTACTCCCCTCCCTCAATAATAAATCGACACAACGATCAACTTCAATAAACATATCGGTCTCAAAATCTCAACTTCAATTTCGTGGTTTTAGCCACAACTAAAAATTACTCTCTAAGGTATTAAACACATAAAAATCTTCTGGTGATTGCACTAAATGCAGCATGCAAAATAAGAGTGTAAGCGTAACATGCAAATGCGAAACGAATGATGCGAATAAATTCGAATATGCAATTGAGCGGAAAATATACTCGTTAAGAAAACAATAGAAATTTCCATCGATTATCAATAATAATATCAATTGAATATTTAAACAGATGCAATCCTCTTGACGATCTTTTCTCAATTTAGAATTTTTCAATGGCTATAATTACATATCACTCTTAAGTGATTGCATTTCGATCTCTGAAAATGAAAAAAAAAAAAATTCCTTTAGATAGGAGAAATACTACAGCAGATTCTTATTCTTATCAAGCATCAATAACTAGCACGATGACTTAAGCGGCTTTTCCTCAGTACCTTTGCCCTCAAAGTTTACCTCCATTTAGTTGTTCATTAGTGATAATCCACTTGGCTACTTTGTATATCTACAACAAACTCAAGATTTTCTCCACTATTTGTCTTGATAAGTTCTTTGATAAGCTCATTGATAAGTGAGTTATATTTAGGCAACGATATCATAAGCCTGATGGATTGAATATGGACAATATATTCACAGCTTTGAACATCGAATCATATCATATGTTATGGAGTTATGAATCGTTATGAATCATGAAAGAATAAAAACCTCAAAACGAGTGAATGCAAAAGAAAACAATTCGACGCTCAGAATTGTCATACATGGGAATAACGCTGAATAGTAAATGACATCATATTATATAATAAAAAAATATAAATGACGTCATATCATATAATGAAATATAAACTGAATTATTGACAAGCATTTTAAATTAAGACAATATTAGCGTCATACATACTTAAATTTACTGAATCAAACAATACCTATTAAGTAATTAAGTAAAAAACAATCAGTAAGCAACCATTAGCAAAGAATTAAATTATTTAAGAAATAATTAAGCCATAATCATTAAAAGTCGAATATTGTTCATAACGTTTTGCATCGATTAATCGGCAAAACGATAATTAAGATCATTGGTTAATCAATAAGCTTGAGCATTTAAGCGATAAAATACGATTGACATCTCACGATGCGGGAATTCCACCTAAGAAATCAATTGATATATTATCATATCTTTTAATGATTAACGGATACCTAATGATAAGCGTAGTGATAACTCCGATCGAAAATGAAATAAATTACGATGTCTATCATTGACGTCAACGTTTTATTTGCAATAATATGAACTGATTGGGCGTTCTTTATAATTGAAAATTTTATTCAAAGTCTACGGTTAAAATTGACGTTAGAATCGCAAGAATTTCATCGTAATTATTCAATGCTCGAAAGATAGAAATTATATAAAGGAAAAACGCAAAGATATATACCATATTTCTTGAAATAGACGCACTCAGTGACATAGTTGATTCTAAGCTACTCTGAATTTGGTCGAAAAGATTGAACCAAAATTTTTATTAAACAGTGCGGAAGGAGAAGTACAACGTCAAGGAAGTAAATTACTCAAGTATAAGCTTTCATAATAACATATAATAATCATAAGCTTTTATTGATGAAACTATAAAACTATACTGCTTAATGCGATAGTAATAATAAAAAGAAAGTTTTCGCGTTGTTCAATTTAAAGCAAGGAATTCATTGCTTTCTTCAATATTAGCTAAATAATCAACCAAAGAAAAATCGTAGATAAGATGAAATTGCTTATGTATTGGCAAATAAAAAGAAGAAAGACAAGTATGAAGAGTGTAAGGGGAAATGAAAATCATTGAAGACGAATCGTATCGATCAAATATTTGAGCACACTAACGATAAAAAAGTGTTTATATATAAGCCTACGTGACAATCGCTTTAGCATTCAAGTATATTGACTAGAAGAAGATGTGTACGAAGAAATAAGATCGCAAACAAAGGCAATTGCATTTTTTGCAACCATGAATTTTCTTTTTTTTTTTTGCACATTCAAATCGATCTCGATACTTCATTAAGAGTTAAATTCGCCTCAGATTTGTTGCATGAAAATGAAAAACATGAAGTACGTTGTTCGATGAATGTAACAAACCAGCAATGTGAACTCATATGGCGTACGACTGCTACTGGCACTGACCAATGTGGACGCACATTTATAGAGATAAGAACGAGTTTAAAAGAGCACTAAAAGTAGCGTTTTGATCGCAGAATAAATGATGGTAGATTATACAATATTGAAAAAAGATAAGAGAATGAAAGCTTACAAGTGCCTCATGAAGAAGGGAATATCCGATCTTTGAGAGCATTAATTGCTGGTATGTAACGATGCAGTGATATTTTGCTATTGAATTTAGCTGAAATTTTTGATCAAAGATGAAAATGTTTCTTCAGAATGAGTGAAGAACACAATAAATATGCATTTTGATAAGCCTTTCATGAAATGTTTCGATAGAAAAGTGAAAAGTTCGATCAGAGAAAAAGATCAAATAAATTTGCATATTGACGAATTGGTACGATTCGGCGGCAAAAATTGCAAGAATCGAAGCGAAAGTTGTTTTTTTTTTTCGCAACAAAAAAACAAAAAAATTGCAGCGATTGTTATCAATGCCATTTGGCGATCAATTTTTCACAATTCCCACTATGGCGGGAATTCATCCTCATACGAACAAAAATTGCTCGCTTATCAAAAAAAACAATCAATTATGAGCAATTTTGCCAGCTGCTTTCGAATATGAATTGGCAATTCAATTGCAATACTCGCAACCGCCTATCCTATCCTTGATTTGAATTTTATCGGGATTCACTATTGATACCGTAAGTAGACTATTCCTTGGCGAATTTGCATCTTGCTAGTAAGTGTTGGATGCGTCATTGTGCATCTATCAACATGCAAAGATGGTGATTTCGAAGGCTTAATGAACGATGAAGAAAACTTCAAACGCCTTGTAATTTAGGCAACGACTGAAATTGCTCGCATGCCCAAATAATCGACATCGATTGCCATCCTCCTCCCTCGTTCTTTAGCGCACCCTTTAAATGACACCTAAGCTATGCGCCATACTTGCTAAATCTTTGATACGCCAACTATACGGAGAGATTTAATCACAAGCACATATTTGATGCAGCTCTTTGAAATCCCTTCGAGATGGTAAGCTTTGATAGAAACAAAAAAAAAACAATTCATATTGTTTAAAGTTGAAAAAATCATTTCTCATTATTTGAATGATTATGCAAAAAAAAAAGAGTCAAAGAAAATTTCGATAACTAAATGAAAGAGCGCATAGAAATTGTGAAATATAATAAATAATATCCTATTCAAATAAATATAACACAATAATGTAAAGTGTTCATTAATAATATAGTATGTTTTCGATAAAGAAACGAAGAAAAACTCATTAATTTTTATGCGAAAATGATTTATGATATGTGTAAATTGAGATATAACGATTCGAATAAATTGATCTTTGATAAAAGAAATGTGTTAGTAAATTTTGAGGAAACTTTTGTGTTGTTGCAATCATTCGCTTAAAATTAAATTTCAGATTTCTAAAATTGTATACAATTATGGGAAAATTTTACGGAGATTTTTTTTGATTCGAGATGAATTCAATATAAATGAGTTGATTCTTGATCGGATACTTAGAAATGTGAGAAAAATATCACTAAATAAGAAATTTTATTTAGTTATTTTTTTTTAGAAAAAGGGGGATTTTTATCGATCGAATGATCAGAGCAAAAAATTTCCAGACTTTTTAAATAAAAACGAAATAAAAGCAAAACAAAAAACAATACCTCTGAAATAAATGCCACATTTCAAAGTATAGTGATATCAAAAAAGCTTTTATAAAGATACGTCGAATATGATTTTGCATTCAATAGCATTTCGCAGTAATAATATAACGCTTTCATTAATCGCATAGTGTATCTTCAATTCAATTTAAACGACTCCAAAAAGGCTCCGAGAACTAATCTCCAAGGTAAATGGTTGCCAAATGCGCATCATTTATTAACATATGAACATTTGAATATTAGCTAGAACGATGCTAAACTTTGCATGGATGATTTTTTACGTTTAATCAAATCCCTAGTACAGGTTCAATGAGTTTCCCAAATTCGACGAAAAAAAAAAAGAAATATTATAAAATCAGGATTTACGGAGATTGTCTGTATTTTTTCGATCTTTGATGTGCTTTCGCAATTTCTGCAAATCAAATTATCTTTGTACTCATAAAACTTTACATAACTGTACCAAACGATAAAGCGCAATGTTGTTTTATTGTTACCTTCATTCGACTTTTAAATCCTAAATTTCTTCAACGAGATCGCAACAATAATAAAGGAAAGAAGCCATGTTGCACGTTTAAATGCCAAATGGAATGGTCGTAACAACAAAAGATTCAGTGGTGTTCATTGAGAGAGGGAATGAATAGATTTGTGCATCCTTTGTCTTCCCTTCTGAAGCTAACCAACCCTTCCCACCTCTTCATTCACCTATATGCATTGTGAGAGGGTCGTCAAGTGGCTCGAAGAAATATGAGATAAAGAATTTTCAAAGGTACACATTGCTAACAAGATAAAATGCGTCAACAACAACCAGCTTTGTGGACGAGTGGTTGAGGATTTAGTGCTGAAAACTCGAATTCTCAAGTCTCTGAAGGAATTTTTTCCACAACGGTATAAGTTGATTCCCTTTACAAAGAGAGATTTTGATATATTCAGCCAACAAATGAGGATTTCAATGGGGATGTACTTATTTGAACTTACGTGTATGATGAAAGTGGATGATTGCATTAATGCTTAGAAATAAAAAAATAAAATAAATAGGAAAATACGTCATGAATGATGAAGATTAACAGATATGCGCCTTTATCGGAAGCTCCTCTTCGTCACTCGACTAATTGAAAAATAGCGATAAAAATGACATCATATTAAAGTTTTTGCAACAAGTAATGACGTCATGAAATGAAAAAAGTGGGCTTGAGAAGAGAAGTTATAGAATATATTAATTAAATTTCGCCGCCACAAATCCAAGCAAAACGATAGAGAGATATAGATGAATAAGCATGGATGTTATATCACCCAAAGATATCTTTACAATAGAATTGAAGAAAAAAGCGCATAGAAGGTGACAAAGAAGGCAAATCAATTCTTGCTGAAGTGCAAAAAATTCAAGCATTAATAAAGCAACCCAGAAATCAGTATAACATAATTATGCGAGTTTCTACAACTCGACCTATCATAAAACATAGATTATGGTGACATATTAGAGACGTTGAAGTAGTAAAGTAGACATATTAAAATAATAGACAACAGACATATTCGCAGGCGAGCAGATAGACACATACATGGATTTATGGTTAAAGAGTATTAAGCAAATAGACACGCCTGTACATGAACGGATGATAATCATCACTTTTCCTTTTGCAATGTCTGGGCAACGTATATGAAGAAATTCAAATGCTCTAGGACACGTTTCGTAAAAGTTACGAGCGTTCAAAAATAGGAGAACATTCGTTCATTCGAAATGAACTTTTGCTTCAGAAGATTTCAATCGTAAAAAGCTTTTAAGTGAAAGCAAAGGTCGTTTTCTGATCTTTCGAGTGCAATCTTTACATGAAATGCTAAAATAGGAAATGAGAAAAGAGTTCACACTTCATAAGCCAATCATCATCGAAATGTGGTTATTTAGTGGCTATAGCAACCTCAATAATGCCAACAACTCCACCAACTTAAGCATATGTAGATGGAAATTAAAGCGTTATACCGAATGAATAAAATCGTTCAGCGAGAGGCACATTCCGTTCTTGACAATGACCCTCACGGATGTGGATCAAGAAACGACGAAACAACACGTCGAGCAAGTCCACTGGTTTGCTACTGACCTACGCGCGTCCCCCTGCGGCATAACTGACCACTGATTGAACGATGTGGATTGGCCAGTCATCAAACAGCGGAGAAACCATACGTTGGCGGCATGATCAACGGGTATCAGAATCCGCAAATATTCCTAACACGAAAGAGTCTTAGGCGTCATTACTGGAAAAGCAATTACATGCGATCGTATTCTCAACACTGTCTTTCGTCCAATGTTCATTTAATATTAGAAAATCAATCACATGAATTAGGGAAGACTCTCAATGCGACATAAATGAATGCAAAAGTAACCGAGAGTGCTCGAGATGACAATTGATGAAAATCAATTTTATGGATATTTCCGAAGAAAGTATACGCATGAAGGTGCAAACAACCTGCTTAATTCTTCAATAAGGGTAATGAAATCATTGAGGAATACATGACATAAGCAGCAGTGACAAGTATTCTGCAAATAAGTAATAGTTGATACCTAAAATTACACAGCATTAAATAAAAATTCAAGCTTCATTTATACGCATAACGTATAGCGTGTAGCAAAAATATTCTATATTATTGTCAATGTTCATATTATCGCAATACTGTTCCAAAAGTGTATTATATATTAATGTTGATTATAGTTAGCAATTCGGCTATAGCGTAGATTGGTACATTTGTGATGCATAAATTTATGAACATGCAAAGATGCAATTATTACAATGTAGTGCAGCAAATGAGCACATAACGTCAACGCAATTCTTTTTAATCTTCAAGTCACGAACAACGAAACCAAAAAAAACAGGAGTGCTGATCATCGGCACGCGACAAAAGATATCGACGTGTTGTTTTACACGCGGAGGAGCTCATTCTAACACAAAATGCCGATAAAATCTGTGTGTTATAACAAGAGTGCAGCACAAATTTAGCGCTAAAATATAACACATGATGATTATCCACAGTGTGACGTCTCTCTAATATAGACGAGCCACATGCTGAGTGAATTGGGAAGGGTGAAGGTTACGGGATCGCATATCGATGTGCAGCTGTGCATCAATGCAAAACTCGAAAGCATATAAAACCCGTTCGCATGCCATCCACGTGAGACATCCCACCAGACATCATTTAGGATGTATGGTTCTTTTCCTTTCGCGCATAACATAGACATCTGCGACGCTAGATATGCTCGATGCACTCGAAAACACTCAGTAGCACGTTTTCGATGAGATGTATTTTTCACTGAAAACTTGTCCTTATCGTTTAGAAAAATGCACTTTGAAATCCCATTCCCCTTATTTCTTCATTAATTGCCAACGGTGAAATTATAAACGCTTTAAACTGGAATATGCAATTATATTTATAAATATTTGTTCCATTATTCAGTTAATGGAATCGGATATATTTGTATATAGGGTCATATCGAATTGATCATAAATGTGTAAAAAAAATTTTCAGCAATGATAATAACTTTTTTTTGCAAATTGATTGTGGTGAATAAGAAATGATCAATTGAGAAGCCTTATAGATATTGGAGGTTTTTATTTTTATTCATTTACGTTTCAGTAAGAAATTCTTTGATATTTTAAATATTTACGCTATATTACAGAATGAAATCGATGAGAAAAATAGAGAATTTCCACTAAAAAAAATTTTTTTTTAATGATAGATATCTAGATTAATTTTCAATTTATTCGCGTATTGGTTCATTTACATCATAAAATATCTTCAAGCTCATAAGCAGTCAAACCATCGATCATCGGACAACATTACTACTATACAAATGATGAGGAATAAGGATTTTTATATATGCAAATAATAGGCAAATGAAGTATAGAGTGTCCCTCTGTTTCATGATGAAATAAGGTTCCCATAAGATCTAGCCGAAGTTTTTTGCCGTTATACACCAAAATGACGGCTGTTATTTGATTCATTTGATTGAATAAAGCATTCATTCGATGCAAATTTGTGCAACGAATTTATAATAGTTTTATGCTTGAATGGGGCGCCCCATAGATCAAATATATTCAACATGTGGTGCGACGATGTCGATGAAAACACTAAACACCATATGCGCACAAATCCCATAGGAATTCCTATTGCTTTTGTTATATCGCGTAGGTATTATGCACCACCCTCAACGTTAAAATAAACGAAAACAAGAAAAAAAAAATATATTTAATATCATTGAATTTCCAGAAAAATATCGTAAATAAATTTATATTTAGATAAATTATTATTATAAAATGCCACAAATAATTTTGAAAAAGTAAGTGAAAATTCATTAAAATTACTGCAGTATGATGCGATATTAAGCATCTATCCAATAATCTCTTCAAAACATCTCATAAAACGTGTTCAAGTTCATAAAGCTTAGTATTTTTAATAAGATGGCGAGCGTCAGACTATTCAAAATAAAAGAACCATTCGGGCATGAACAAATTCACTTGCCTGCTCCAACTATTGGTGTTTTTTTTTTTTCGCATCGGCGAAGGAGACTTCCAAACTATAGGAAACAACAAGAAAACAATGTGCTAGTTGGCAAACGATTAACAAAACACAAACCCATAGTTCAGACACATTAGGCAACGTGGCGATGTTATTTTTTCGTAGTAAAAGCGTCAAGAAGAAATTATTCATAGTCTTTCACAAGCAAAATCCTTCTCATCAATATTTGTGAAAATCAACTCGCAATTATGCGTTCATATATGTTGCATATATTTGTTTCGGATAAGCATTTTTAATTAAACGTTGACATAATTCCGTAATGAATTTGTGCGCATAGAATAGATATTTCAATCAGATTGCAAGAAAAAAACTGTAAATATTTTTGATATAATATAAGTAACTAAAACAATTAATGGAATTTAATTCAATAATACGATCTAGTTTATAATTATTACAATCCAATACAATAAGTTTGCGTAACTAAGCAAATGGATAATGCAAAAATGAGTGCAAAAATTATCATTTTACAATTAAAAAATCCTATAATAACCGCTACTGATGTGAATCACCATAACGAGCTTTAAATAGCTAAAATATTGCTCTAGCTTCGATTATGGTGGAACTTCCTCAAAATTTAGTAAAAGAAAATTTACCAAAAATTAAATTTCCTAATGAGTTGGATTTATTTTTTTGCAAGAATGCAATAACGTATAGGTGCAAATTTATACAATCCAGCATTCATTGTTAGCACGTAACGCTCATCTTTTAGTGCAAACAAATTTGCATATTGCTCACTTTCACTGGCTATAGCACTCTACGTCGCTCACATTTAACGATGGTATTTTCGAAAGAACGATGAGTAGCGGAGAAAAGCTCAACGCTTGAATAAATTATAGTGATGATTTTATCAGCGCATGAATAAAACGCATTCTGCTGCGATCAATATTTGATCAAAAAGTTTCAACCCTCCGCAAACATTATTTGCATAAGGTGTAAGTGAGCTGCAGATGATACTCATTGATTAAACAACTTCATAAGCTAAGTAGATTGCTTAGAAAATGTCTGTATATGTCGTTCAGTTGTTGCGAAGAGGTTAGAGGACCAACAATATTTGAGGCTATTTAGCGATAAAACCATATATTTGTTTATAGACCCGAAATATCTGTAGGAATATCTCCTAATTCATAATCCCCGGTACTAATAAACCTACGAATTTTCGAAGCAACAACATATTCTAAAGAGGGGACTTAAGGAATAAAAGCGTTATGAATTGGGGACACTATATATCAAATTTTATGCATTTCCTATATTTTTCAATGGTTGTTGCTTCAATTAAGAATTCGTCTCAGAGCACAAATTAATGCACCAATTTTGATCAACATAGACCAAATGGAACAATAAATTTCAAAGCGTTCGTCGAGATGGTTTTTTAGCGTGTGTCGATTGTTGGCTTCGATAAGCAACGAAAGAAAAACAACGTCGTAAAGGCAATCATTACACTCTTTCAAAATGGCTCAGATAACAAAAAGTTAGGAATACACCAAACGAATGCTATAGATAGTGAACGAAAAGTATAAATTTTCAGAAATTTTATTCCTCTCTAAAACATATTAAATATCGTTTCTTTTTATTTTCTATTATAGAATTTCTGCTAAAGAAATTTCTATAAAATTCTCTGTGAAAACTTTTCCAGCGAAAAGTTTTTTCAATCGTTCTCGTTTTCAAGTTTTAGGGCATATTATCAGAAATATTCGAAATTTTTTTAAAACGCAATTATTTGTTCCACATTATTTCTATGTTTGATTTTCTTCACTATTACCACCTGTGTGGAATTTTGACGTAAGAATTCTTAGCTTTAAAAAAAAGAAAGAAATAGATTCGAAGTGAAGAGCAAAATTATAATCTAACATTAATAAGACAATATTCATGAGGATAGTAATATGAAAATTCATGCTCAACATCGTAATTTATTCGCTTTTCATTTCAGGCTTACCAGAAATCATCTCTACAAGCGTTTTTGCTATTGTTGTAATTGTTAGAAAATACCTATGCTCCAATGCCTTGCTGCTTATTTCAATATTATTTAATGGCGATTCATGCAGGCGGGCGCTCATTTATTTGTCAGCCATCGAAATTTGCATATTTCGCAGTCAGCGTGCTGCATAGATATATTAATATTTGTTGCTTGCTTTTATGATTAATCCCACAAGACCTTTTTTCTATAACCTGAACGAATTAATATTCAAATAATGAATTTATTTATCATTGATTAAAATGATAAATTTTAGCGTTTTTGCCAGCTAGCACTCCAATGATCCATGAAGCGTCCAAACAATTGAATGCTAAATGAAATTCTTCTAGTTTGAAAATATTTCTTTGAATGTTGAAAGGAAAAACAATAAGAAAAAAACCTGTAAAAAGGTGGTATAAAAAGAGCAAAATCGAAACACAGAAAACGATGGCGATTTGAACAAAGGAACGGCGGATGCAGTGCTTCGCTTGAAAGCGTATGGATGGCAACGTGAGAATGGCAACTACTCAAAACTTGTTTCAAATTGTTTCCGCACTGATGCTGATGCCATCGACGTTCAACACAGCGCACCCATTCAAGCAAACACCACAGTGCTATGCATTGCAAGCAAAACAAGGTCGCTTACATACAAAAAGACAGACACAGACAAACACGCCGATGCAAAATTTCTCTCTTATGGAGTCATAGTGAAATTTTTCTTTATGAATAAATGTGTTAATTGCTCAGAAATCGAAAATCGCGTCGGTCTCTTGCCCATTAATATAAAGTTGAAAAAAGCTTATTTCTTTGTCGAAAAATTTTGCAGTTGTCGAATTAGGAAATTCCCTTCGAATTGCTAAAAAAAATTGGTAAGAAATTTGAAAATAATTAGTATTCTATAGCAAAATAACGATGATATATTTAAATACCTTAAAAATTTCATATTTGTAGTCTTATTTGATCAGTATCAAGCGGGAATTTAATTTAAATTGACGCGCTTTTTAACGAGTCGATTGGTTTGAATCAACAACATCCTTCCTTTCGATGATAAAATTACGTGAACGACAACTGCGAATAAACAATTGCCGATGCTAGTGGAAGTTGTGGATAGAGATGGGGATCAATCCGATCAAGCTAGAAATGAAAGCGAATCGTTTGCAATCTGCTATACAACTCTAACTTAAAGTCAAGACGAACTTCAGTTCGTATGCAACTACTTATAGCCTTCTTTCTATCATTTCAAAGCCTTTAGTAAATGTTAGGCACAACAAAAAAGTATTTAATTGTGATATAATTCTTTGCAACACCTGGTATCTATCACTGAAATCAGATTCATCTCGTCGTTTAGCACAAATTTCATTAAACGATTTTTGATGAGGAAATATTTTTGATGCGTTATTACAAGAGTGATGAGAAGTGAGGTGACAGTTTCAAAGAAGCAATTAAAAAAATTCAACGAGAAGTCTATTTACTTTGATGTTTTCGACAAATGAAACGGAAATGGATCTTCTGAAAAAAAATTTCAGAGTGCAATCTTCATCGATGATCACAGAAGAAGTAAGAGTGCAATAGTGGGTTGAAAATCAGCCAACAAATCTATAAACATCGATCACTTATGATCACAAACTTTGACAATTGATCTATGATGGGCAGTGTTTATTTTCAGCGATTCGAAAAATTGCACCAAATCGTTCCTAACAGTCACTCTGGTACTAGACAAGAATATTTAGATAGGAGTTTCTTTCTTTAAGAAGATGAAATGATAAAATAACACAGGTGATCATCAGTTCAACTCAGCTAATAGAATATACAGAAAAAAAAAGATGTGGAGAAAAAATAATACTTGAGGTTGTTTTGGAGAAAAAAATTTCTTTGAATGAAAAAACCGCCGATGGAAAATTCTGATGAGATTATTTCCTAACTTTTCACGACATAAAAATCATGAGCAATATTTTTCAAGTGATAACCTTCAGAAAAAAAATTGCTTATCAATAACATTTTTTTTTTTTAAATTAGAGAGATTTCAGACGAAAGAAATGGAACGTTTTTTTTTTTTTTTTTTTAATTGCACATGAATATTTTACGTATTTTCTATCGAACTGTGATCAATTAAAGAGTCGGGAAAATTCTTTAAAAACTGCTCAATTCAGCTCTCATTATCGTATTCATAATTTTATCGTTTCTATGGCGTTATAGCGAAATATAGAATAAATATTTGTTATTTTTCGCCCATTTATGATAACTTTAATTCAGTAAGCATTCAAGTAAAAACTACCATATTTCATTAGTATAATATGTTTTGTGTGATCATATTTAGACTAAATTTCTTCTTTATCCATCAAATGTGAAAGAAACTATCGATATTTAAAAG
Source organism: Baylisascaris procyonis (assembly GCA_037389465.1). Classification (NCBI taxonomy): domain Eukaryota; kingdom Metazoa; phylum Nematoda; class Chromadorea; order Rhabditida; family Ascarididae; genus Baylisascaris; species Baylisascaris procyonis. The sequence goes on along the minus strand of JAZARR010000153.1, from coordinate 7,113,084 downwards.
GTTGAAAATATTGCGTGCACCTTATATTAGTACGTTTCACCTTAAATACCGACAAGAGTACCAAAAAAAATAAATAAATGGAGTAAAATAAACAAAACAAAAACGAATTATTTATGAAAAGGTAACTACGAACAAAACGATTAAATAAAATATAAATGCATTATTGCGTATATCTTATTATTTGTTGCAATTCATGAAACTCGTTCGTCTAGTGAGTAAATGAACTTGAAAAAATAACGCGCATGATGCCGGCTACTCTATCATACCTCATGGTTTTGTGATTCCCTCTAAGATATTTGCGCCGAATTGGAAATGCGTAAAAAATAATTGCACAAATTAAAACGGCTCTGTGATACAAATGTTCGCAAACTAAATAAAGAAATGTGCCAATGCGCAGGTGGCATCACTTCTCTTTTCAGCCCTTTTGGGAATTTTTACAAAAGTGCTCTGCGATGAAGGCACTTCTGTGCCTATCCATTTGTCTGTCTGTTCTGTCTGTCCCTGTCGGACGGTCCGCCAAGGACTTATATCGCATAATATGCAAGCAAACTTTATATGAAAGCAATTAGGTGCAACCTGAAGGCAAAAAAAAAAAGTTTCTAATGCTTAATACAACCGATTTGCATAGCAGGGAAGCATATTTGTTTATGAACACTCAGTAGAGAGAAATATTAAGCCCATTCGCACGTTTTCCCACTTGCTTCATTTCAATCTTTAATATAACCGCTTGCAAAAATGCTCATAAATAATGAAAAAAAAAGCCTAGAATAGTGTTGGTGGTTCAAGGATCTATCGATATATATATATATATATATATATATATATATATATATATATATATATATATATATATATATATATATATATAGAATATTGTTAATCCCTTTTTTTCCTTGCTCCAACGATAACTCTCTTTAAAATGGTTGAATTTTGAAGTTTTTTCCTATCCCTAGCTCTGCTTTAATTCAATACAACCCAGTTCAGTCCATTCGTTAAGTGCTTTAACCGACAAATCTCATAGCGTTACAACGGATTTTTGAAGGAACTAAACTCTCCATGACTAGAGGACTTACGATTATGATTGAGAATCAAGCGCGGAATGCGACAAATCTTACAAAACTCGCTGACGCAGGCGGAGGTCGAACCTGAGTACTATTTCGTAACTCTGCTTTACCCCAAGAATCTCATCGCAATTACAATCGATTTTCGAGAGAACTATACTCTCCATTACTAGACGTGTTTGGAGTTTGATTGATAAACGAGCGCGGAATTGGACAAATCTTACAAAGCTCCCTGACGCAGGTGGGGGTAGAACCTGGGTACTGTGTCATAAAGCTGTTTTAGCTGACTTGTATTATGGCAATTACAACCAACTTCTTAGCGAACTCAACTCCCCATGACTAGGGAGGGAGGGTTCCGAGTCTGATTGGAAATCGAGCTCGAAATGTCACAAATCTTACAAAACTCGCTGACGCAGGCGGAGGTCGAACCTGAGTACTATTTCGTAACTCTGCTTTAGCCCAAGAATCTCATCGCAATTACAATCGATTTTCGAGAGAACTATACTCTCCATTACTAGACGTGTTTGGAGTTTGATTGATAAACGAGCGCGGAATTGGACAAATCTTACAAAGCTCCCTGACGCAGGTGGGGGTAGAACCTGGGTACTGTGTCATAAAGCTGTTTTAGCTGGCTTGTATTATGGCAATTACAACCAACTTCTTAGCGAACTCAACTCCCCATGACTAGGGAGGGAGGGTTCCGAGTCTGATTGGAAATCGAGCTCGAAATGTCACAAATCTTACAAAACTCGCTCGCCCTGCTGGGGGTCGAACCCCTCACCTCCTGACCAGGAGTCCGACGCCTTACCCATCACGCTACACCGCGCACACCTGCCTGCTCCTTTTGCTCATCTGTACAGGTGCACTTTAAAGAATGTGTACTATGCGTTGGCTTATTGGAAACATGAAGCTGTTTTTCTTTGTTTATTATTCTTTTTTCACCAAAGACTTTGAAAACCATGCCACGGTCTTACTTCATTTTCCTTTGGTTACAGGTGTGATGATTGGTCGACACTATTCTTACATGTTGATTATGCTATGTATTAGGTGGTCGCTTGGCTTTAATGAAATGTAAGAACTGTTGTATGATATTAGTATGGATATTTCAATATTTCTATCTATGATGACGCTGTTATACTTCTCAACGATAATTGTATAACTCGGCTTTTGTCAGCCTCTTTTATTTCTTATCGGTAATACCTACTGTATTGTTAGCCTTCGGCTATCTTTCTTGCATCCCGCGGTGCTTGCCTTCGCGATCGGCAAATCGTACTTATAGCCTCTGGGAAAAATTCACTTTTGATGAGGCATTTGTGATCGTAATAGTCCCTCCCGCCTCCCCTATTTGCTAACTTTCGATGTTTCTATAGACGCTCCTCGTCGAATTTCATCGCTAAGTAGTGGCGCAGTGTTTCGAGGGTATCATTTTATGCCCTTTTTTAAAATCTCCGAAGCGCACTGCGATGTCTAATGCCCGACTTTTTAATTTGTTATATTTTGTTAAGAATCTGCACATTAAAAGAAGAAGACAGAGCGGAAAAAAATACTGAAGGCGATAGAAGCTGCAAAAATATGCCTTTAGAGTGAAATGTTATAAAGAATGTAATATCGATATGAGCCAACAATCATTGATATCATAAAGAATGCGCATGATGAACAAACGAAATGCAGTAGAATGGAGACCCTATCAACATTGTTGTCATACCTGATAATAACAATATTTCTGAAAATTACTTCCTTATGAATCAAGTTCTCAGAGCATAATAAAGCGATATGCAAAAACTGCGTTGATATGGAAAATGACTGAAAATATTGCAATTATTTGTCAGATTTTTCAAAGTTTATTCAAAGCTGATCACATATGAATGCATTTGCAACCTTCAAAATTTGCATAAAATTTCGATTGTTTTTATTATGTTAAATGCAACAGCTAGTCGATGTAAACGATTAATCGAAAAATTTGTTTTCAATCAAAAAAAAATTACGGTAGAGATCATATTTTTTGAATTTAATCAATTTTTCTAATCGCGCACATCTACAATTATCGATTCAAATTAATGCGATATACGCATAATCGATTCTTTCAGAAAAATCCAGAATTTTTTTTTTGGTTGCAAATTTTAATTGCGAATGTTATTTATGATCGATTATGCGTTCGAGGTAATTCTTGCCGTTTAAACGCTTTCATTCTTTTCGACTTATCTATTAAGATCGAATTATACTTGAAGACAATTGTACTTAAATCATCGCCAATTATATTCTTCAAAAAAAGATCAGAATCCCTTAAGAGATCATTCCAGAATTTCTAAAAAATACGAGCGATCGTAATGATCACACACACACACACACTTAGAAAAGGAGCATCAATTCACATAGGTAGAAATAATGACTTTTATACATAATTTATCTTATCATGAACAATTTATCTTATCTTATGAGCTTATCATATCATAGATGGATGATTTATCCTTTGTTTTGTGCGATATTTTGAAACAACTAAAATATCATTTGAATATCGCTCAAATAACGAGTATTATAAGAACATTTAACAAGCCAATATCTATGTGGTGAATTTATCCATGCATGAGTGTGCTGCACACCCATTTGCATTTGCCCTATATGCCTGCTGCTTTCAACTAGAAGGCTATAGAAATACAGCTGCCGCGAACATTTAGCGTATAGTCTAGAATGGTACAACTTTCTTCACGAAGTGTGTCAAAAAGCTCATTCCACACGCAGTAAAAAATAGCCGAGAAAGCCAGAGATTGATGATTCATCTATAGAGACTCTGAGGTGTACCTAATTATGCTTCAGCTGATCCTTTAAAATTGGCTATGCGATCCTTGTAGCATTTTATTCAGAATCTCATGTGCTATCATCCTGTATGATCAATTTTTAGCATCAATCCGTCTTTTAGCGTTATGCAATACTTTTCAGTATAGAAGGAGGAGGGAGGATGGATTAGGAAGGGTCGGACGACTTAGTATAAATCAACTAATAGGACTAATGATCGCTCGCATCCCTTCACCGTTTCTAATTAAACCCTAAATAGCACCTTTCAAAGATAAACGAACGGAAAGTGCAATTTTATAGAAAATCTATTAGAAAACCTATACGAGTGATCGATTCCGTTAAAATGTGAATGATAACGGTGTTTGTGATTTTTAGCAAGCAAGAAAATTCTATGATCTAATGAATACGATTATAAAAGCACATATCATTCTAGTTGCTCTAACATACATCATTCCACCTACTTCCGTCTTTCATTGCAGTAAAAAAAAAGCGGAAAAAAATTTCAACGGTGAATCATCTGTGGGCAGATCAACAATCTAGAATGCATAGATAACAATAAGTGGATGAATGATAGTTACATATGTAGAGATAGAAAAAGAGGAAGATGAGCTAGCATAATATTTGCATCGATATTATTTGAGCAGTTTATGGTAAGTGAAAACACATTGAAAAGGTGATTATTGCTTTTGAGAGCTTGATCTATGATCCATTCAAGGGAAGAGGAAATAGAAATGGTAGCGATACATTTTGATGAGAATAATTGTAAAATAAACTTTCGAAAGAGAATATATAACTATTGAGGTGGTAATTGAAAATAGAATAGCACTATATTATTAAACAAGTGAAAATTTCGATTTGAATAGGCGATGGTTGAAAATGTGAAAAGACGATTAGTGTTCCTCTTCAAGAAATATCATTCATACATAAGTACTCAATAATAACCCCTTAAAAGCTAAACATCCCACAAAAATGCATTCACTCGTCTATAAATAAATTGGGAGAACATGTTAAACAATTTGCTACTATATGTATGCTTTTGGGCATTTGCATTGATTAGACCAATCGGTTATGCAAGCGTTCAAGAATGAATGCTATTGTTTATTTATATTTTCAGTTATTTATTTGCGATATTAAGTTCGCATTTTTATGATTGATTCGATAAGTTGGATTGGAAATTTAGCAAATAGATTAGCAAATCAAAGTTGCAAATTTCAATATCTTCACGCCTATAAGACAATTAAAACAATGTTTGAAAATTGCAGCAGCCGCCTCTTCGAATTATGAATACACTGTTGTGTATATTTTTTTTTTTGTAATTTTGAACAAACTTTTAAATAATTTCCCTACGTTTCTCTTTGAATTCATTATTTTCCGGCTTTATTGCCCATGAAAAATAGTAAAATAACGGAGGGTAATGAATTTTTTCTTTGAAAGCGACCGCTTCACAAACCTTCAACTCAAAAAAAAAAAAAAAATCTTACAAAGGGATGTAGAAAAACAAGTGCGCAGCGTCAATTTGATTTCACTTTTTTAAACCATCCTGTTGCATCATATGAATTTATGTTGTTTATTTTTTCTTGCTGGGTAAGCAAGACCGCAAGTTTAGGAATTCCACTTCCAGTGAAGTGCCAATTTTTGGGAAATGGAATTTCGCTGCGAAATTGAACGGAGATAGAAAGAACAGAGAGTGACAAAGAAGGGAAATGGGCAGAGGAGAGAAGGGAGGTGTACAGTAATATTTGTCCCGTCATTCAAATGGTGCGCTAATTGAGCATTGTGTTTTTAAAATTTGGCTGTTGTTTCTTTCTCATCAAGTATCTTTTAGTACTCTCTTTCAACGTAATGGCTGAGTTCTTAATGAATCGTCACCAAATTTCATAATCAACTTCCGAATTTCCGACGAACAAGACCACACAACTAGAAAGAGAAGAGGGAAGGGGCAAGTGGGCGAATTATCATAATCCAATAAGCCGATCCGAGAGGAACTTCACTAAATCATGCAGTAAGTAATTTATCATTGCAATGAACACGAAATGAAATATGGTGAAATATTGTTATATGGTATTTTTTTCTCAAACGATTTATCGAATATTTCGAACGGTTAGCATATACTGAGACAAATCATCACCTCCATTAGTAATAGAAATCGATTTATCGGTGATGAAATCTAAGCGATTCGTAAATGTGTGAATAAAAGCTACGAAAAAAAGCCTCATTCATCTCTGTCGTTTTTTTAAGGTGTGGAATTTCATCAATAAAAAAAACAAATGACTAATTATAGATAGAATTTAATTGAATGCTAATTGATTTTATGAGCAAAAATCCCCCTTACTTCATCAATAATCCGCCAAGAAGAGATAAGAACGAAAAATGAATATTCTTTTTTTTTTCAAATTTTTGTAAAAAGATTTGTTTCAGTATGATTTCGTCTCCAACGAATCAGCCAGTTTCATAAAGCCCTAATAAATGATAGGACATGGCATTGATGAATTTATTCCAGTTTTCTAAAAAAAACACCTTTCATATTTCTAAAAAGATCATTGTGAAATATAAATGGATTAGATATAAAATCGAGTAAATTTTTAGACACATTTGTACGTCTTTAACTTTATTCGGCGTTGATGGATTCCCTTGAAAGTAATTGATATAGAAAGTTGCCTTTAGCGCGCTTATATCTAAAAATTTTTTCAACTCTAGCTTTGAAGATTATTCAGTTGAAGCTGTCAGGAAGCTGTCAGTACACAGATAAACTTATGCATCAATCACCTATTCACATATAGAGTTCTTGAAAGTTGTATGTAGAGGGGTTTAGATAGAGTATTGTAGAAGGACAACCCTCTTTTCATAGTCCAGTTCAATGTTTAGCGGCTCACATATACGAAGATTGGCCCCCAAAAAAAAGTGCTCATTGCGAAAAAAAAATTTTTGAATCACCTAACAAACATGCAACAAAGTAAACAACAAAGCACTGCGAATAGCTAATAAAAAAAAATCGCCAAATTGAAAGCAAAATTATTCATAAATTACCATATTCATATATCGCAATATAGGACTAATGATCGCTCATAACACATCAAAAAAAAAAGTTTCAATTTAATCAAAATGAACTAAAGTTTTATACAATGAAAAAGCTTATAATTATTAATATCGCATAACAATTAGACTGTTAAAAATACTGCAAAACGATTGATTTTCTAGTAAAATCGAAAAAAAAATGTCTTCTTTCTGAGATAATAAATCACTTAATATGAAAGTCCGGGTGGTCACCTTCAAATGAAAAAAAAAATTCTCGAGGTTTTTTGCGTCTATGACATAAGGGGAAAATGTATGAGTTGTACGAAATTTAAAAATTCTTTGGCTGCTTAACGCTTATGAGTTTTCATATCTAGTCATTTTCTATATGCCTCTGTTAATATACGATTTTAAAGAATGTTATTGCGACATTCGTTTATATGCTACATGTCAAGAGGCAGGAAACTTGGGAATATTCCTTCGTCTCTCGAAACGACTCGCGATGACGCAGGAAAGATAAACGCGAATATTTCTGGTATATGATCGGATTGCCAACACAAAATTAAAGAGCAGTAACGGCATTGCTAGTATGTGATGCAGAAATATGCAGATGAAGAGAAACTCAAATCATATCTTTGTTTCGACAATCAGGAAGGAAAGGAATTGAAACTTTCCAAGAAATTTTAGCATATTTTCTGATATTTGAAATGAAGAGAGCCTGTTTGCTCAGGTTTGCTCTTAGAAATTCCTCCACCTTCTCTTTTCGATGGTTAATATTTATGCAACACGGTTAAGTGGGGAACTATTCCCATCTCCGTAAACAAGTCCTGTCTAAGGGTTTGTGTGCGTTCACTTGTCCGTATGGCCATCTTAACTTAAGAGAAATTGGAATTAATATTGTAGAATTTAGTAAGTGGAATTTCTACTATAGGTCTAGCTTCCCAGAAAAAATTTCAAACCTCATTTCATGACCGATTTCAGAGCATCTTAGTATTTATCTACATAAAGCAAGTTGTTTAGTTCGTTTCAGCACTCATTGCTCCTCCTGCAGCGACAATTACAATATGCCGGACCTAACAGATAATGTTTGCCATACTATGCAAAAAAATGTCTCAGAGTAATATATTCACCTGTAAGGTCTAACACTTGAATAATAATTCTGCTTTGGCCTTAAAATTTTTCGATTTTTGTGCAAAAGGCAACAGTAACATAGTTGCATTATAGTGGAAATTAAATCACCAATAGTTTATTGTTTACACTGAGAATCCATTTCAATAGAGAAAATAACTCGAATTAAGTGAAATTGGCATTGAAAATAAACAAGCTGCAGCAGCAGCAGAAGCTATCTCAATTTTCTTAATAAAATCAATGACAATTTTTAGTCCCCAATTTATAGATTTTTTGGCAAAATATGTAGCTTTCAGAGATTCAGCCCTATTAAATGCAAAAATAATACTATACGAAAGAAATAAAAATCCTGAAGATACACTTTAACGTGTCCTCAAGAGATCTGATGACACGAAAAATGCATTTATGAGAGAAGCAGCAAACGTTGAAACGAACTGAACGCATTATCGACTCACTTATTAATGATTGTACGTAAACGTTGAAATGCAAATAAAACCGGTATTAGAATGAGGTAGACAAATGGCACTACTGCTGCAATTCCTCAATCATTAACTGGACTATAAGCTAGCAAAACTTCGGCAACCAGTCAGAGTTGAATCGATTTGTTTGCTTTATTCAATGAATATGCCACTTCACTAAGTCACCATCATCTGTCCACCTCATGCGATGCATGAATCTAAACACAAAAAAACAACACCACAAAAAATCAACAAACGAACCAACATTTGCAAAAAAATCCACGCCGCCGAGTGGAACGAATAGGTTAGTCGAAAAAAGGAGCAAACGAAACGGCAATACGCACATAGAGATATGCATAACACTGTATACGCTATCCCATGATGTTCAGATAGATACACTTCAACATGCTCACACAGATACACACAGACATGTTTATAAACGCGCGCAATAATTTTTGAAAGTTTTATTAAGAAAATATGATCCATAGATCAAAAACGGTTAAAGTGTTCTACTGAGATAATACTGATATATTTCTAGAATAGTATCAGTTTGAAGTTTGACGAATGAAAAATGAGTGAAAACGAATAAAATGTAAAAGAGGTTAGGAGAGAAAATTTCCAACCCCATAAACAAAAATTGCAACAAACATTTAAAAATTTATAGTTTGCAATGATTTCCTAAAGTTGCAATTATTTAAGCTGCAAATTGGAAAAAATTTGTTGTAAATTGCAATAAATTCACAACATTGAAAAGAAATGAATAATTTAGAAATGAAATCACTACGTCTTCTATAATCAACGATAATAAAACAATGAATATAATATAAATAAAATCATATATATAGTCAATACAAGCATAGCCGTGTAACTCGAAGCATTATTAGAAGACATGCTTTAAATTTGAATGTAGATCAATATAGTGAAAGAATTATTAAATAAAAGCAAAAATAAGATCGTTTAGTAAGAAAAGCCAACAACGGCATCTCATCACCGACATTAATCCCATTGCCGTGTTTTTTTTTTTTTTTGCTCTACCCACTACGCATCTAACTTGTCTCCTCTCCTATCGTAAAACATAAACGTCCCTTGAGGCATCACCAAGGATCACCAATAAGATGAAAGATTTTCCGAATCAAATTTCATCAATAGACCACATATCTTTCGTTTCGTTATTTTCGTTAAGAGATCAAAGATCAGTGTGTTTCAATCCATTAATCATGTTGAACATACGATCAAGCTAAAATTTTGCATGGAAGATAATAATGAGAAATTGAAATTAATAAGTTAGGAAATTCATTAAACATTTTTTTATTGGTTTAATGCGTTTTTTTTTTAAAATAATATAACAAATGGAAAAAATTGTCAACGGAAGAGAAATGATATGTGCTTTTACGTTCCGCTCATAATGGCAGCTAGTTTCAATAATTTGCGAATAAATAATTGAGAACACGCCGAAGAGCGTATTCACATTTCCGCTGAATTAACCGCCAATACAAATCTTTTGCAAAAAAAAAATTTTTTTTTGAGCAGCGATTGGCACAAAATGTGACCTGACTGGTTATAAAATATACAGCTATTTTTTGGCACTTAAGGTGTTGATAACTCGTTTCGAAATTAATGCATCAATAAGAAAATACTAGTGTAGCAGCAGATCGACGATAGGTCTCCATTTCATAAGAATTTCCTCTCTCATACTTCAATAATTGCTGAGTTGAAAGAAAATATCCAACAGACAGACAGACAGACAGACAGACACATACATATGCATATAGAAGCATAAATATAATACAATTAGCAAATGCAAATTTTCAAAAAAAAAAATATTTCGTTACTGCTCTTGCATATTTAATCAGATCACTGAGATATGCGCATTATGAGGTATGTGTATTATTTGTTGACGATATAAGAGGTGCAAATTGGTTCGAACGAATGAGATTGTAAAATGCTCATATCTTTGCCGCTTCTTTGACAACGCTATTTATTTCCACTAATACATCCGGAAGTATGTCTTTGTAGTGTGCATTATGCCGCAATTATATTTTCGTTGATATATATGTGTATATATATGTAATGCATTGTTCGCTTATTTGAGCATTGTTTGATCATTGAAACTTGAGAGAAAAAAATTCGATGTTTTTGCTGCTCACATCGCAATTGATAGCCGACATCAACTTGCAAATTCAATCATTGAGCTATGAACGTGCTGCCCTTAAGGTTTTTATAGATTTTCCATTGATCACGTGGAATTTTACAACGATCTGATAGCAATTTATAATCACTCAACTATGGAACAAATGGAAAAGCACATCAGTTTATATAGCGCATAATGCGGGTTTGATTTCTAACTCTTCAGACACATAAGTGCAAGCACACGCAGACTCAGACACGGACACACGCACATATACACACACGCGTGTGCACGCATATAAAGGTATAATTAATTAATCGTTTTTGAAAAGTTATGCCTATGCGATGTGATGCTTGTCAGACAAGGAAAGCGCCGCATTATATTTAGTAGCAGCCGGCTGTCATTTTTTCATGGGCAGTTGAAGAGGGCCACTGATGCTGCCAAATTGCTTGTTGCTTTCTCATAGCTCTAAAAGCCACTCTATATTCTCCACTAATGGATCTCGCCAGCTTATGGCAATATGCGTTGTGTTTTGCTCGACTCATATTTCAACGTGGGAAAACGACGAGTAAGCATCACATCGCTTGTCGGGAATGCTTGAAGCAACAATATTGAGAGCACCTGAGGGAAACACCCTGAGAGATATTAATAAACCGAATAAATCAGAAAAGAATAAATTATTTATAGGTTTCAACTGTGTTGATGTTATATATAGATGCATATTCTGATTCGTCATTAATCGTTTACCGAATATTACATTTTATAAAATTTAATTTTATAATTAAAAAAATTATCACAAATTTTCAAGCATTCATTCCGATTTTTTTTTTCTTGAATTTGCTTTCCCCTTCCTCTTCCATCTGCAATCGATTTAGTGAACATTCTCAGATAACAAGACTGTCAGTATTTTTTTTTCATTCTAAACTAGTTTGCATTCGAAGAGTTCTTTCCGGAAAAAACTATTCATAGCGCAGAATCTTTGAGTCTTTACCTCATCAGTGCACTGATTTACGCTCTATTATAACTAATGGCAAAGAGTACAGTTATTAAATATACTCTATGCCGCTTGTGATGCGTTCTACTTTCATTTACATATCTCGTTCACGTAGATATTTTTGCATATTTTCTTCACTTTTAAATAAAAACATATCATTGTTATTGCTAATATACTTATATAATCCATGCTTGATGAAAGAAACCTTTTGCAAAGAAATAAATAGATCAATATTCAAGAATTCGATCGATTGTAATCAGTGGAAATTATGGTATAAAGAAAACCGTAGAGAATGTTTGAAAGTTTGAGTGAGAATGAGATGGAATATTGTTAAGTATTCTATATAAATCGCCTCATGACAACCACTTAATAGCTTAGATAAGCTTTTCAAATAAGACAAAAACTTTCAAGCAAAAACCCACTTCAATTATTTAAGAAAAAGCATTAATTTAGTTCTTTTTTTTCAACTAGTCGATAAAAACTTACCAAAAAAATTTCTTTCCAGGCCAAAAATCGAATAGATCAATATTGACTCACTTCATCGATTAAACGCTATTATCTTTTGCCAAATATTAGCAATGTGAATAAAAAAAAATCAATTTTATATAATATGAATAATTTCTTGCAAACTTCTGATAGATATTATATACGAATATTGCAATCGGTGAAATGACAATAGATTATAGCATATCCGTATTCTAAACGTTATTACTTTATTCTATGCTTTAAAATATATATATATATATTTTTTTTTTAAATTATTAGAAAAGAATATTTATTAGAGAAAATATTATGATATAAAGAAATTGAAGCGAAAATATTAGAAAATTTTGAAGATTTTCTTTCAGATAAGATTTCTTTACGAGTAATTGTTAATAAATCAAAAAAAAACAAGCATTATATCAAAAATAAAGTTTTTTTTTTATCTATTATAATTTAACTCTAATTTATGCTCAATTTTGCATCGAAATGATTTGCTAATTGTTGCAATACAAATTTCAAATTGTTAGCACAATTAAGTAGACTCAATGAAGTTCGGCAAATGCTTGAACAATATTCATTACTGTGTCATATAAAACAACTGTCGTATATAGTGCGTATCTATCATCATCCATAAGAAGTGACATGATTCAAAGAAAAAAGCTGTGTTATTATAACACAACTCCTTGCTATTCGCAATATAGGACATGAAATGGAATAAAAACTTGTGTTACAATAATATATTTCTTTATTACGGCTAATAATGCTCTATGCATTTCCTCGTCATCATTTATAGCGTATTATTTTCAAATCCTTCAATGAATTATAGCACAACTCACTAATTTTATTGGTGATATCTCAATGTGAGCCATATGGATAGAAACACATAAAACATCCTCCGCCACCCACGAATAGTTATAAAGCAACGAAACACATGTTACGAGTTTGCTTCGAATTTTGATTGCTAGCAACTGGAGTCGATTCGATTGCTAAATTCTTTGAGGGACTACCAAATAAAATCAAATTTTTTTTTCAAAATCTACACTGATAATGCAAACGATCTACCTATCTTCCGATCTGCCTGCTTATTGTAGAGTGAAGAATGCAGGTAAGCATCGATAGGACCGAGATAGTTTATTAGAACTCCATCCTCTTAGTCCCCTATTCAGGTATCAAATCCAAAAACTTTGCAAATATTTTAATTTAACTTATTCAGTTGGTTTTTAAAGTTGTAGTTGCGAATTTGATTAACTAAGCCAAATAGCACACTCAGCACTAAATTTAAGGCAATTGAAGCAAAGTTTACATACTACGATGACATAACGTTGTCATTCTATTGCATTTTATATTTTCTGGGACGTAATCCTTTCAAATGCGAGCAACTGAAAAGTTTTTTCATGAAATACTGAGCAAAATTGAATGCTCTAGATTGAGTCTAAAGCATGAATTCAGCCCATTTAGGCGTTTGAATTAGGAATCTAAAAATTGCACACTGATGCGCTCTTATTCGTTTCACGAAAAATAAAATACTCTCTATGAAAATAAAATACAACTTATAAAATACTACCTATCAATTCATTACTCGTACAATATACCTTATATTGGCGCAATTGGTAGGCTTTTCGCTTCGTACTTCTAAATATGTGTGATGCTTTCCATATAGGAGTAGATCAAAAAATGTCAGTAGATTAATAGAACAAAAAGGTGACAAAATAAATCTAAATATCTGCATTGATAGCGTGAATATAAAAGATAAGAATTTCCACAGTACTGACGAGAAAGAGTTTAAATAGCGAAAAATGTTTGATGTTCTCTAAAATTTTGTACAACCTAATGCATAGACACCTGTTGAGCATCAATCATAGCAATAAGCGTTTTTTTTTTTTGATTCATTCAAAAATGCCACTCACCCCCATAAATATTTTTATCAATATTCCGCAGCTTTTGCAAAAAAAAATTTACAATTTTAAATTCAATTTTCTCTTTTCTATAATCCAACTTTTTATAATATACATTATTGAAAGTGGTAAAAGGCAATATATTATATTATCGTATCAGTTAATATAAACGCTCATTTTTCACTATAAATATTCATTAAATTCTCTTTTATATTTCAAAATCAAAAAATATAAACGCTATAAAAGCGATGAAATCTTATCAAAAATGATAATGAAATTTAATTGCATTAATTCATCATGAGCATTTTCAAAATTAATTATTTCTATAATGAACAATAAACATTTATATTAACTGATATGATAAAGAGAAATGTAGTGAGAAAATGTAGTGGTGGGCGATCGGTGGCCGGCCTGTCGATCCACCCCCGTCAATATCTATCACAATATCTATCACTTTCGAATGTTTCGTTAATGAGAACTCATCCCTCATTCGTTCATATGCATAGATCGACGAACTAACATTTCAAAATCCTTTAGAGAATTGTTGAATATGAAATCAATGTAAATTTCTTTAAAAAAAAATTTTTTTTTCTGCAAAAACTATGTAAATTATATTGCTATTTTCAAACCCGTCAGCCTAACTAAATTATTGATTACGATGAATCAGTAAGTTCTTTTTTTTTGCATTATGTTCTTGTAAAGAAATTGTTTCCGGTGAAGATAATTATTGATTTTACTTGAGAAATTTTGAAATTTCGTTTACCTTTTATTTGAAATCTTGAAATTTCACTTTTATTACTTTTTATCAAAGAATATGAAAAATACAAAAATATTATCTAAAAAAAAAAATTGAGAAAAATTTTATCCACTAAAGAAAATTCAATTTTAGCAGTTGTTTTCGCTAGCTTACATTAGATGCTAACCATTTTTGTCGGTATTAAAACGAACGTTCTAAACGTTGAGCGAATAATATGAATACTGCAGTGAGATCTTAAGAAAATTTTTGCTCAGAACCAATAAGAATAGTTTAAAGAATCTCGCAAATAAAATTTTTCTTCCAGAAATGTCAGAAAAAATGTCTTTAAAAATTGCCGCATTAGGAAAGTATGAGTTGATAAAAATAAATCCCTTTAAGGAACTTCTTTGCTTTCGGGAAGAAAATATCTCAGCTGGAAGCGAAAGACCGTCATAAACAACGTCTTGAAATTACAACGCTAAAATTTATCGAAAATTTTAGCATTCGTTTATAGTGAAATAGATAAGCTGTACAAAGAAAGCTGTTTTGCGCTTTTGCAAATTTCATTTATGAAGGCATATTGTTCCTGCATCGTCTCTGTGTGTATATGTATGTGTCCGTCTGCCATGTAGTCTTAATTGCAAGAACTACTGAAGCCGATCAATTTCTAAAAGTTTTGTTAAAGAAAACTCGATTAGAATATTATAAACAAACTTATGACTCAGATTTTATATGTTTGCTTTGTCGATTCATTGATAAAAGACTTGAGAGAAGTATTAAAATTCACTAAAATGAAGCAAGTGCTGACAATGCCTCTAGGTTTCATGATTTATGAACACTCGTCGAAGGAAGATTTTTTATAAGGCATCTTGTGGCATATAAGGCCTTTTATGTGACCAAATTTTGACCACTAAAGGCGGCCGATGAGAGGGCAAAGGTCCTAAACGCATACAATTGGCGGAAAATATCGAAATCGTTGTGACCATTGTATTCGTGATATGCATATTGTTTGCTCTCGAAAAACTTCAGCTCCATGACCCTCTGCTGAATACCGGAATGCCGTCCATATTCCATTTATGAATTTCCATTCCTCGAGGATGTTCGAACATCCAAATTTCGGAATTCTCCACTTTCACTGGGAAGTGAAGGGGGGGGGGATGCGAAAATTGTATTTCTATCATCGAAAACACTCGAATGCTAGCAATAAATATATGATAGCTCCGCCCAAATCGAGAAGAATTCTAAACGATCTCATGACATATAGTCACATTATTCACTCAACCACGAATGAGCATTATGTTAATAAGCACACAATTTATTACTGTAGTAAACATTTAACTCGTAAAGCAATATGCAAAAGGCTTTCATTGCGTAAATAATAGATCGGAAATGATGCTCGTCAGTCGGCAACTTGCAAACATCAATCCTCTCCTTTATGGGGTCATAAACGCATTGAGATGGAGTTGTTTTATTAGTGATAGAGGCACATTTTATTTGGGGAGATGAATAAAGTGACATAGTCCCCAGGATTTATTTTACAAATTATCTTCGTAAACGAAATGGTTTCTCTCAATTATAGGAAGTTTTAGTTACCTTTCTTCAGATACTATCCTCGCTAACTGATATGGGTAAAAGGATAGGAATTATTCTGCATGCAATGCTCAACCATAATATTCCAATCACATTCCAACTCACGTATGAATTTTTGCTCAATCGTCCTGTCAAAGTCGCACTCTCAGGTGCTCAGCCCCTAAACTTCAATATCACTCTTGAATATTAACGATGGAATAACAATGTTATCTGAAGTAAATATCTGAAGTAATTTTTTTGTCTGAACTATATTTATATAATCTTATTTATTAAGCTGCATAGTAACTTAACGGTATCCTAGAATGTTCATCGGTACAAGGGCAGTATAGCAAGTCGGAATTCGCCTCTTGAATGGAACGACGATGAATCCGATAGGCTGGAGACGAGCCTAAGCACTAACCTTTATGTGACTTTATAAATTTAGCTAAACGGAAGTGGTAGTTATATGACGAGAGATTTATTTGTAATGAATACTTTGTCAATTAAAGTAAAACAAATAAATTAAAGTCTTAGAACGTTCGATGAGATACTCCCACATAATGATCATCGAATCGATTCGAACGAGATCAATTAATCATCAGCATTTCTGAGAAAAAAAAACATCTTCGCTGATGCGTTTTTTTTAAAGAAATTTATTATGGTAAATTTGATTCGAGTTACCGTCAATACTTTATTTCCTCAGATCGTTTGTATGACTCTCAATTTTGATTACCTCAACTGCAAACCTCTACCACCTATTTCAACTGGTTTCATTTAATTCTTACCTCGTCCTATCTTATTCGTCGATTAGAGTTTTTCGAGTTTTTCGATGTCAAAATTTTTTTCATTTGTAAAATATAAAATTTTAATCAGTGTTGTTTCTCGCCACTCGAAGAGTCACTATTTTATAAATTTCATCAATGATATTTGGTTTTTTTTTTTCACGTTTCTAAAATTTAGCATTCATGATGTTTGAGAATCTGAGAATCTCTTATGAGATGATCTCATCAATTTCTTTAACAGCACAATGATCTCGATGTCTTTCATCAACGATGTTCACTTATGACGCTTTAAAACATCAATTACTCGTCGAGGAAGTGAGATGAATTGCGATGTTTACAAGAGATTTGAGGCTTATTTGTTCCCGTTTCTTCATGACGTCAGTATTTATGATTCACAGAGACCATTTCAACAATAATAAAATTATAAAATTTCACTTGTTTAGCTTTTTCCTTCTAAATTTCAAATATATATATATATATATATATATATATATATATATATATATATATATATATATATATATATATATATATATATATATATATATATATATATATATATATATATATATACAATTGGCTGGTCCATTGACCTGGAAATGCAAAAATTAAAGTCTTGCAAGTCTTTCTGTAACATCCCTCACCGTGATTCTCGCTCTAATGCGTTGCAGTGCAAAGCGCATTATTGGGTCTTCTTATCTCACTATAATATTTGTTTGTTGATCAGTCTGCTGTAAAGTTTTTTCCCAACAACTCGCAACGAAATATATAGTTGCTTGAAATTTTCTATACATTATTCTTCAAGTGAAGAGTTGTGGAAAATTCATGAGTTAAGTAGACTCTCAGTGTTGGAGCATTTTGAATTTTTTATTAAACTATTTCTCGAGTACTTTTTATATGGCTCTTAGAAGATCTTAGTTAGAATCTCAACGACATGAATGGGATTTTTGAATCGGTCCCTTATGGACAGTTAGAATACAGTGTTTTTGATAATATGCCGCATTTGAAAAACACCATTAAGGCAGTGTATATGAAGAATATGGTAGTGAGCTAATATCAGTCCTCCTGGTGCGTGTCTTCGCTTATCTAAAGCTGCACCAAAATTCTACAGAAGGAAATAATCCATTCTATCAAAACCCCTCTTGGTTAATTACCGTATGCACGAGTTTAATCCATTCTATCAAAACCCCTCTTGGTTAATTACCGTATGCACGAGTTATCCTATGGACTCTGGATTTGAGATTTACGAATAAGCAATTAGAATTATATCCGTTTATAAAAGTAATTTATTCTAATGCAGACAATCAATTCTGGCCCAGGCATTTTGGATGCTATTTCATTTGTTCATTAACAATTCATTGCTATGCTACCGTAAACAAAATGAACATAGCCCCCCTCATGCAGAGATGTTGTATGAATCACATGAATTGTTATTTGCATCATAGTGGACGGATTGAAAGCATTTGGCGTTAAAAGTGGGTTGTTTTCGAAAAGCGTAACCTTAGAGTCATAAATATACACCATAGTCATGCGCCAAAGTGACATAAGAAACCAAACAAACAAAGCCGTATGCGTTAATTGCTCTATGGTAGGGGACAGAGAGAAAGAGAGAGGGAAAGAGAGAGAGAGGGAGAGACAGGACAGGGAGGGAGAGAGAAGGAGAGAGGAAATAAGGAAGCCAGAGAGGAATGCAACAAAGGTAACCAATCTAGACAAAGAAATATGCATGTGAATGATGAGAGTCCCTTGATTGCTAATAGCATTCGTATGTTATAGGATCTGCTTGTTGATGCTTTCATGTTAGTAGTATTAACGACTCGAGTGCTAATATAAACAACATATATTCAATTGTATTGAAAAACACATACTCAATCCTTCCTTATCGTTAAGGATTGCTTCTCTCAAAAAATGAGTGAAAATATTTACATATGTCTAGTTGCGATTGTCGTTTTATAGATTCTTGCAAAGACGACGACAATATCAACATCAACCATGTGGTCGACTAACCAATCACAAAATAATATCTTTTATGTGATTGTTTACGCATCGTATTATCGTGGTGAGGGAAGGGAACTCGATAAACATATATACCGTTGCAATTGAGTTGTTCCATTTCGTTTCATTACTAATCGCCTTCAAGTTATAGCATCTAGTTAAGCATTATTTAATTACTTGAAATATTACTTAATTTCGAAAATATTGCAGCAATATCCCCTTCCTCCCCTCTTCTCCCTGAAGGGAACTTATCATGGCTTATCATATCTTCTTTATCATTCACTGACCAACAACCATCAACGATGATCATTTGCATCGATCAACCATTTATAAATTCCCATATTCAAAAGTAGACAAATAATACGTTTATTTGTATAGAAGCAACAAGAAAACAAGAAAAACAGATCTCGAGCATTCATTCTTCAAACACATAAAAGAAACGTTTTGTTTGGTGATGCGGGACATTCAGATATAAACAAACTTACCACATTTCCTGGGTAGGGAAGTTCCCCTTCAATGAAAGAATCCCTCTTGACACATGGGAAATGGAAAATTTCTTATTATTTGCGAAAACTTGCCTAAAATCATATTTTTTTAGCAGATGATTCCCTTGCAAAACACAGATAAAAATAGGATGTAGGGACCTTCCACTCAAGAAAAGATGTAGGGACCTTCCGCTCAAGAATCATCGATGCTGCAAAATTATTGTACTGGACGATATTAGCAGATAATATTGGTAAAACGACTAACAAATATGTCCGGTTATTTTTAGTGGCGTCGATTCAAAAAGTGTTCTACCTCTATTCCCTTTCCAGGTAGGCATAGGTTCAGCGAGATTCCACTTACTATAATAATCTTAAATTATATCGTTTTCAGAGGACGATACGCTTAGCAAACCCTTCTCGCATTCGATGCATCCACTTCGATATTCAATGCGATCGATTGCAATCATGAAAAAAACAAAGATATGATAGTTCTTCAACTTAATTGATAAACATCAATAAATTTCGCAAACGGCTCGAATGATGAGGTATTAAATAAAACGTCAATAAATTCCCCTATACAACAAAATCCGATTTCAAAAAAAAAAAAAATCACAAAACATTGTACATTGTAGTAAAACAATTGAAAATCATTTCTTAGAGAATTAAATGTTAAGAATTCTTTCCGTCCGATAGCACATCTCATCCATTCATCAATAACAATTTTGCAGAATGATTATGCACTGCGTTCATCAGCATTTATCATTTTCCTTTCTCATCGAGAAAAAAATCTCAATTTTTTTTTTTTGGGGGGGGGGGGATTAAATTGCAAAAATCGCAAAATCATATATGAAAATTATAGAAAACCTAAATATGAAAGATCATAAAAACGTATATGAATCGGAATTTTCTGTTTTTTTTTTTGTAAAAAGTTTCCGACCAATCACTTCGATTAATGAATAAACTCAATTGAAATATTCAAATTGTCTATAATATTTGAATCGTTCTTATGCATAATTATAATTATATTATTTTCTTTCTTTCTCCTTTATTCTTGCGCTTACCATTCGATTAAACTCACACGATGATCGCATTGCCTGCTCCCACTCTGAACTCTTGCAAATGAACGAAGTGACCGCCTCAACTCTATTAGTCACTTGTACTCGAATCATCACTTTTTTCAGAATTTTTTTCTTCATCTTCAGCACTCCCATCTCCATCCGAATCGCTCTCTTTTGCCCTTTCTTCATTCTCACTGCTTCCTTCTTCCGATTTTTTCTCTGAAATTAGCAGTATGTAGCAGCAATCATATAATGAACAATTTAAAAATTTTCTAGTTTCTCCTCGTCTTTTTAAGTTCTCAACAAAATCGAATCAAGAGATTCTCGATCGACGACCAGATTCCGACTCTTCTTGAACACACCTTATTTTATATCATCTAAAATAATGCTGGCTAGTGACCAAAAAGTTCCCAATTTGAGGATACCATATTTCAGTAAGCATTGCTCTATCATAACCAATGAGCTGATCAGATAAAAACAACCATCATCATTCGTTTAATCGACGTCCATAAATCCACTTGGCAGAACACAATTTCTGAGGCCTTATTCAGAAGCTAACAGCTCAAAGTATTAAACCATTTTATCACATGCATCAATAATTAGGCTCCTCTCCGTTTCCTCCTTGTTCCTAAACGATCATCGTCGCAACGATTGCAGCACAAACAATATTCTGATTGCAATATATAACACAATTAACTGCAATTCATATGTAAGAGCCTTAATAATTGAATGCTGTTATTAAACCATGAATTATGAGAGCACAACAGAATGCTAACCAAAGCATATACTATCCCTAGTTTGCCGAATGAAACTATGAACACATACCATCGTTAGCACTATCATCTGAATCACTGCTTCGTGCTTCGGCCTTCTCGCCATCTTCCTTCTCATCGTCACCACTCGAATCCTTCTCGGAAGCTGTAATAATTCGTTACCACATTAAAGCATCATAAAGAGATCCTCTTTCTTTAAACATCAACTATTTACCATCAGCACTTTTTCAACAATGTGTCTACAACGCTTCTCTCATTTCAATTTTTAATCTATCCCAAATCTTTAGTCGTTTTGTAATCGTTATAAAGACGGAGACGGAGAATGTGATAACGACAGGGACAAGATGAGGGAAAAAGAGAGGGAGAGAGGAAGAAAGAGGTAAGACAATATAGTCAAACAAAGGTCCAAAATTATTGAGGAGAAATAAGGTTAAAATTTCTTTCTAAATGGAATAATAAGGAGGAATTTGGGGCCAAAATTAAGATAACAATAGATAAGCTCGTCAACTGTGCTTGGCCCCTCTTCTTTTTAAATCTCATCCACCTTATGCAAAATACCAAACGCTGATAAAGCATAAAAAGTGCTCCAAGTATCGACCAATAAGTAGCATCAATTATCACAATTTCCCATAAGTTCACCGAGCACATTTAATTTGTCAAGTGGCGCTTTTGTCAGTGATGCATAATAATTTCTATGGTTGCTAATAGGATTCTTCCCACCATTTCTAGGCTCCGAACATAAAATGCATATTTATGAATTCTTATACCAAACGTTCTCGAATATCCTCCAATTCCTCTTCGAGATGAAGACAACTCCTATTGCAGCAAAAATTTCATATTATAAGCCCGGGGGTTTTATTAGAGGTACGATATAGAAATCTTGAATCAGGGGAGGAAACGAATTTAGAGAAGATGAACCTTCATCATCCTCATCATCATCGTCATCTTTTTCGTCATATGGTCGTAGAAGATGATGCTCACGATCTTCCTGAAAGAGCATTTCTTACGGTAATCTACTCATACTGTATATATTGTTTCAATTCTAGCACTTTCAAAGCAAAGAAAAAAAAGAACTCGCAACGGTCACTATACTACATCAATGCACACAAAATAAATGGAATAAACAAAACACAAAACAAATATCCCTCATAATTCAGGGTCAGTTTCCTCTCCCCTTGCTTAACACTTTCCTTAATACCATCAACGCCAGCAATTACTATCAAGTTCCCAGGTAGTCGTTGTAAGCATGTGACAAGCAATCTGCAGAATTTCAAGCTCATGCTACAGCGAGATCGCTTTTTGCCAGCCGTTTCATTATCTGTGCGATGAGACAATTTCTTATAGGCAATAAAGCCCCATGAAGCTTCCATTTTAAGCTAAGATCAATTCACGAAACAATATTTGCACAACTTTACATTTAAGTTTTATTTTCATACATTGTTCAACCTTGACTAGAAGGTTCGAAAATAGTGAGATCACCGTTGCAGAGGTAAAGGAATTTAACCAGAGCTTCGGTTTTGAATTATTGTTCACTCCAAGAGTTCTATAGAAGTTATAAGTATCCCCAAAAGAATTCATTTATAATGAAGAAAAATGCGACAGAAATGAAATACTAAAGAGAGAAAAGAAACCAAGGGAAGGTTAGCGTTAGAGTTGAAAGCAGAAAACTTTTCAATTGATTCTCATATTAGAAAACAACGGATTTTAAGGACTTTTGAGCCATAATTATATCATTTGCGAGAAAGGAACAAGGATTTTGTTATAAAATCAACGGAAAAATCAAATTCAAACCTGAGTAGCGAGTTCATTCTCATCGTAATCTCGATTACGAACCATTAATTTTGTTTGTTGCTGAAAAAGAAAAGAAAAGAAAAGAAAACACATTTCAGAAAAAATCAAAACATTCATTCAAAAAAAATTGCTCACTTATATACCCACCCGTTACCTAAATCCTGATCCTACAAATATACAAATTTCTGAGTTAGACTACATCCGTTTCAAAGATCTTGGGCTGAGCTCTAAATATCGCTATACGATCTTATACGGTTATTAATGACCGTCGAAGAAACTTATTCGCGTAGAAAAGAGATGATGTGAAAAAGAGGCTCAGCAACTCTTTGAATCGATAGAAGGATTAGCTTACCCATATTAATAAGATATGATAATTCCATCCCACAGCTACATTAAATACTCGTTAGTTTATTTGATGCTATAAGTACCATAGGCATAAATAAAGACGACGTGAATAATTCAGTCAATGATTTTCAATAAAAATTCTGAATCGGAGTAAATAAACCAAAAAAATTTTATGCACTAATTCTATCATCTCCATCTCCCTATTTCTTTCCCCTCCCCTCACTCCTCTCCCCTTCCCATTAAAAAGATAAAATTTCAAAAAATAAAAATAAAATTTGTAATACACAACTGATTATAACTGCTAAAGAACGGAACCTGATTAGTCCAAACTATACTGACTATAAAATCTGTAAAACATACTCTTGAACGTTTTGCTTTTCGCCTAGTTAGTGAAACACGAGTCTCCAATTCGTTATAATAAACTCCGGAGTCGCGAAACGAGAAGAGAAAATTATCCTGCTCGTAACCTTTTGTTGATTTGTTTCGAACGAACCAATTATAATCCCTTACCGAGTAATACTCATATCTGCAGATGAAAATACACTATAATGATGAATAAATACTTTCTTCCAAAAAGATGATACAGGGATCTATCTGAGAAGAAATCTTTAATATTGTGATTAACAATGCGGCGGCTATCATTCACATAATTAAGATTCAAACACAAGTTGCAAAATGACACCCAACTGTCATGAAAATATACCACCCAGCCCGCCGCTATTCAAACTTTCATCGAGTAACCAAAAGAGATAAATCAGAGTGAATATGGAAGAAAACAGTTTCAATGTTTAGTGTTAGCCTCGAAAAAACCCTTGATGATAAAGAAAAATATCCCCCCGTACAGTGAGATTTTCCCATGCTCACGTCGCCGGTTGAGGTCACAAATAAGTCCGCATACTGCAAACAGCAAGTTCCAGCACATCATAGTCAGGCTCCAGAACACCGCAGTCAAGTTCCACATTTGAATGCGACCTCAGTTGTCGAGTACGGGGGATGGGATAAATGGCTACTTCGAAGGGGAAAATTGATCAATTCGCGATCCACATATTATACAGCGGCAACAAACCCACTTCCCCGATCCTTATCTAAGCCTAGCCAACATATACTACCCTAACTAATGGAGTAGCCTGGTCGGATGGAAGGATAGTGGAAAGTGGTAAGCCCATCTGTGCTAAGACAATCAACAACTTGACCGAAGGCATAGCAAAAGCACATGCGAAAATAACCACATTGAGCATGCAATGAATCTCGAATATTATCTAAATAAAACAATGACAATAAAATATGCATACGTATAATCGGGATCGAATTGTTTTCCCTGTTCCGTATCAGTCATTCTCTTATCGAGTGTTTCTTTTGTGGGCAAAAAGTATGTTACAAATTGTTCACCTTCTTCATCCATCATACCCCTAAAAAAAAAGATATGAGTCAAGATGAAGCTAAAAAAAAAGCGCATGAGACACTAATGTGGGTCTCTTCTTATTACAATACAACATGAATAGTAATTTATCGTACTGTTTTTGTTCCATTACAACATATCTTTGGAATAAGGTGCTGCTATAGCACCAGCTGACCACTGGGAATAAAAATAGCTCCACAGAGCTCATACCACCCCATCTATTCTATAAAATTTTCAATATTAGTAACTCTTTCAGAACACGAATAAAATTTCGATATCTGCGGTATGATCGCATTGCATTTCCTTATTTACAGCATCATTCAATTCATGCATCGACTCGCTTTAACTGCCGTTTTTGCTGTTCGCTTCTCTCATTTAAAATACAAATCGAAAACAGAAAAGAGAATAAAAACCGAAAATTCTCCCTGCAAAACTGTTAAAATCCAATCATTAAACTAACTGCTCCTATAACTGAAAAGCATTCACCGTATGAGGGCTTGTGACATCAATGTGCCAGGATTGGCCTTCTCGCTTTGCGGTACCGGGTCGCTATCGAAAACCACCAATGCAAACGGATGCTTCCAATTCTATAAATCCACGTCGACTATAATGGAAGTGTACCCATTGACAATTCTAGAGAAAAAATTGAAATATTTTGGAAATATGGAAAAAGGAACAATACTTTCAAAAACTTTCTGAAAAGTCTGGATATGATTTCGATAAAAATCTTTTCTCAATTAAATACAACCTCTTCACTTAAATAACATCTTTCAAGATCCTCTAATATACCCTTTAATTGAGGGAAAGGATTTTTTCTATACTGAAGCACCTGAAAAGGATTCAATAAATCTTGTATTACTAAAAAGGTCACCTTCGGTAGACTCTACGATTTCATTTTCTTATTATTACTTTTCAGAAGTATACCTTACAGCAAGTAATATACTCTTGACGGATATTCGTGCCAACGGCTTTCAATACGAATGGGGATAAACATAAAGCCTTTTAACTAAGATGTATCATTAACGAGAGACGAGTAGAATAAAAGAAGAATAAAGAAGTGCTTAGAAAATAAAATAAAAGCAAATCAACTTCAAAATCAGGAAGGAGATAGAGCTCTTCAACAGCCGTGACGCCTTTTTTCATCGGGTGACGAGTAATTGGTTTCGCTGCCTAAAATATTCATCGAATAATGAGTCGAAATTGCTAATGAACTAAATAAATAGATATATTAGAGAGATAAATTAAATCACTAAATCCCCATTGATCCTCTGAGTTCAAAAATTGGTTCAATCATATAGTTCCGATGAATTTCTAATGCATAATCGTATATATAGATGCCCATGAATTTCAACGAAACAAAATCTGTTAGGCCTTTATTCTATTTTCGATTTTAAAAAATATAATAAAATGGACTCATAAATTAAAACACAAAGAAATATAAATATGTACAATATGAGACAACCGAGAACTCACAACTCCGATTATGAAGGGAAAACTTTTTATCACAAACATACAAAAAAATGTACTGCATTTATCCTTTTCCCTTATTTACAACAACTGAGATAATTGCTGCAGTTTTCCCAACTAATGAATATCGCCTTTCTAATATTTCTAATTGTTAAGTTCTACTCTTAGATGAGCCTGAAAGGTTTACATATTATACGAAAATATCCGCAGGTGACATCTTTCATCTAACTTTAATCAATGCTAACGACCAATAATAGGATTGGACGAGGATATAACGGAATAAAAGCGAAAATAAGATACACCTCATCGAATGTTTTATTGATGGCAGCAATTTGTGAAGCACGATCCCTATATAATACTTCATTCTGGAATTTCTTCTTTGTGCTATAGCCAACCTGAAATCATCTTTCATTCCAACTTCCAAAAATTTTTGAAAATAAAATCAATTCTTTAGAAAATATCGATGACTTTAAAGATACAATTAGCAACGATAACATTTCATGAACGGATTTACAAGGATAGTAAACAAAAACCTCAGAAACTATGACTTCAAACCACAGTGCTACATGATCGAACGTCTCAGCGCATACTTATCTGCTCAAGTACATAACGATAGCTGTATCTGCTTACATCCTCTCATGCGAGACCTCATCTTATAATGAAGGGCTTATATGCCTCCTTGAATTCAGTTCTACACTTCAACATTACTAAATAGTAATAAGTAATCTTTGAATATACTCTACTCTAACTCCTTATAGTTTGCCACAAGACACACATCGCCGATTCGTTGCATTTTATGTCGCTTCTAATAGAACAACTAATATCAAATATTTATTGAAGAAAAATAGCCTCCATCTTTAATCACTCTTTCCTCTTCACGTGTGAAAAAACGTAAGCAAAGAATTTACATAGTCCTTAAAAATATCTCTTTAGAAAAATGCAAATTGAGGCCACAACGATGATGCAGCATCTATACGCATCAGAAAATGGGCGACACATCAAGATAGCCAAAAAAAATATTTCCAGATCGCTCCATTCACGAAGCGAAAAAATGTGCAAATAAATCATTAAAGAATTTTAAACAAATAAATATGTATTTGTTTCGAAAACGTTTAATAAAGACTAAAAATTTATTAGCACTTCACCTTTGTCTCTTGACGTTCATTCGAAACACCAAATCTTGTGAACTCCGAACTGATATATTCGGTTTTTCTCATCCATGGTACCATTTTACTATGTTGCAAAGATCTTAAATAATTCCTTGTTACATTAGCGCTTGGAATAGAAAAAAGAGTGTAAAAGCTGATTGCAATTTACTTAGCCACATCCTGAATGGCATATTGCGCTTTAATAAAAATAAATGATCTATGAAATGAAAACGGATTAGGATATGGGTGAAATCGTATGTTCCAATGATCTATAAAAGCGGATGAATGAAAGAAATACGGAACATGACCGGAACATTATCGAAAACAAGAACTTTTTCAGACGGCTGAAGACGCAATAACTACGGAAATCAACAGTCATAACCGGCGACGAACCTTCGTGAGTTTTGTGGATTGGCCTGCTCGTCTTCGAGAAGTTCTGTGTCTATTGCATTGAGCTGCAGAAAGAAAAAAAAACATTGCTTCATATTATTGGAAGTTACCTCCTTTCTCAGAAATCCTTTCGAGCAAAGAATTAAGACATGAGAAAAGGTGTAAAAAGACGTGGTGGTGGTGGGGGAAAGGTACGCGGAGGAAGGGGTGGGTGGGGGGAGAAAAGCTATGAACAAAGAAACCCTTATTTTAGAAATAAAGAAAAGATCAGAAATGAGACATTATTTATAGCACTGTCATAAGTGGGTATCTTAAGGAAATCCCACTAAGCGACATCGAACTGAACAGAAACATAAGAACAAACAACTGTCGACCTTTTTTACAACACCTCTTTAATAAATATAATCACTCCTGCACTACTAATTCAAGAATTCTATCAATAACTAAAATATACTAGTGAAGAACCTGTTTTTTTGGAGTATCCGGATCCACAAAATATGTCTCGGGATTGATGAGATCGATCTTAACACCTAAGTCCGACTCAGCTAACAACTCGAATTTGAAGTTCTTCTCCAATGATGTCTGCTTATAATCGATGAATCTGAAATATTTCAGAAATCATCTCAAATCGAATGCCATCAATAATATTCTTTGAAACGGTGTTTGAACAAAAAAACGAATAAGAATATTTCTCTAAAAAAATTGCAACCACTAATGAATCCTGATACCCTTTACTGACTTCATTACGATTCTAATAAAACGTAATTGGATGCTACCTCAACATACAACTTTTAACCAATTGCATTCAAAAAAATATTTGAAGGTCGGTGTCTCAAGTAATGCATGAATTCAGAGTAGCACTTGCATTTGGAACTAGTGTCACTTGAACTACCTGCATTTGAAAGAATATTTACCTGCTTAACGAGGTGAATGGACAAGCAAGGAACTTCGCTTCAAATGGTATATCCGGAAGAGTGTTACTGTATTTGACTCGACATAGGAAGTCACTTTTCCTGTAAGTAAATAAGCAATTATGACATCGATGAATGACTAGAATATATCACCTCAATGCTTCAAGAAGGACCGTAAATGACCGATTCTCCCTTTCCCCCCACTCCTCGGCCATCATCAATAACTAATCGAATAGACAGACATGTCTTGTCAATTCGAACCATATTGTCACTGCAGTCACCACTAATTTAACGTCGGCCGAATGAACCAACCAATTGTGATGCACACCTTAAAAGTATTGAAAAAATGAACTATGCAAAGAGTTTACAAGCAAAAGAAAGTACGAAGGATGATGGAAAATTGAAAGGGAGCAAAGAGAAACAAGCTGATAGAGAACGGCAAAATCTAGTAATCCCTCTCAGTTAGTAATAATTAAGTAAGGAAATGAGCACCAAAAGTAACTCCTAAACTTCGATTGTACAACTTTGAAGAACATAATTAGATTTCTATAGTTTAGAGCAATATAATCACTCAGCCCCCCCCCCCCGCGCGCTTTTCGTAGAGCTAGGCTGGACTTAAAAAGAAATTTCAGGCCAGAAATGCCCATTAAGGTTGTTTTTTGGCCCGAAACTTTGAGCATAATTCAAATGATATTTTCAACGGGGATGAAAACCGGAAAGTATAAAAAGGTCTCTCAATATTCGTGGAAAATTCATGAAAACTGTAGGAAAATATATGTGGAAAGATAATATTCATATTTATTCATGACGAAAAAATTTCGAGAGAGTAGCAAAATTCGGTTTTTTTTTGGCTTTCATGGTAGCCTATGCGGTCTTCGACATATAAAGTCCCGGTTCCAGTAGTGACCAAGAATGGCACCAGATCAAATTCACGACCACATAGAAACGGCACTCCCTGTTCCGGTCCAGCGATGATAAACGATGGTTGCCAGAAAGGAGGAACCTTAACCTATTTTCCCACGGTTACGGGTTAAACCTGACCCTAGTCATGACTGGGACAGGATCGGGTTTAAACCAAACTCTAAGCTAGGCATTTTAACGCTTTCCTGCCTAAGTAGATAGCATCATTACTGAATTCGAAGAAACATAAAAGAGAAAATGACTTACACGTTAGGTGTATGTTCACCACGATCCTGCGCAGACGGATGTTTGCGTGGTACACTATTCGTCGATGATGTTGGAACGTCGTTCACACTCGCCGGCATACTTTATTTAATGCACACAATTGACTATTTATCGACAATTGAACTGCAAATAATAATTAAGTTGTATGGTCATTATCGAATATGTGTGACAAGCTATATGAACATAGAAAAATAACGAGTAGATGAGAAAGCTTGAGTGGATGACATGATATGAGCTTTTATAGACCAACCGGTTACAATAATTATCAACAAATAATAAAACATACACAAACTTGTATCAAAAGAAAAAAACCCTCTTGGTTGTTATATGCTAATCTATAGATATCTCTAAGTTCCCAATCACTTCTATTCGAAGTTGATGAGTGGAATTTGAGTTCTAAATTTTCTAGATTAATCTACAGTGGGTTTTCAGCTGAAAATATTGAACGAACAGGTAGATAAACGCATACGCATATGTTCGAAGATACCATAACCCGTTTTACAAATACAAATAGAGCATAAAGTTTCACAAAGAATTCTTGATGGTAAAGTTTTAGAAAGACGGGGCGAGGGAGGTCAGGAAGGTCGGTAAGTAAGATGCTCGTACAGTCGTAATAGAAACTTCCTGCCTTAAATTTCAAGTTATTTCAGGACAAATGCGCCCCGTCAGCTATGTCGATCGGACCAGCCGGATCGAACCAACATTGCACGTTGCAAGTTCGATAGTTTCAACTAGACAACTACAGGAAGCAAACATTCAAAACTTTATAAGTGTTGGGAAGGATGTACCTTTGTTGATCCGTATCCATAACAATCTCCTCGATCTATCTATATATTACAACTAATCTTCAAGTTAATTTATCAAAACTTTTTTGAAAATTTCGTAAACATATAGAAAGATTTTAATGTTTCTTTTGAGCTATTTAGAAAGTATTTTACACATCGATTATATTAATAAGTTATGATGGAATTTGAAACTTCAAAAAAATATATATAAACCGGTTATTGCTGAAAAATATAGTGAGAAAAAACCGATAATATTAAACTAATATTTGATTAATAAGCATAAACTTGTAAAGGCGAATTCTTACTGCATTTTAATTGAAATAAAAAGAAAAAAAAAACATCTATACATCTCATAAATTGCGGAAATACAACAACAAAGAAGAATCAAATTATTCAGTCATTGTTCACCTTTTATAAGTATACAATCTATATTATGAAACGACCAATTCGATCAATGTTTAAGCAAACCTATAAATAATTAGCGCAAAATATATGCATAACACTTCATAATATAAAGTCAAAGTCATTGTTTTACGAAATAAAAAAAAAACAAAACAAAAAACAAAACAAAACAAACATCCCCGTCATTTCCCAGTCTAGCTTCTACCACGCAGAAATCGAAGCTAGCAATTTTTGCGACAACCGACTGCCCCTAATGGAAAACGTAAACGATGTGAAAACTCAATAACGGAATAAAGGTCGCAGCTCCTTGTAGCGCTATATTATCACAAAATATTTGCAGCTGATCTTTATACCAGCCTATCTCTTTTCATCTCATAGTGCTTCCCAACGATATCTTCCCATCAGAAATCTACTTTTTTTCCGTTTTTTTTCGTAACTTCGACGGTCATTTATTTCTTGACTCTCAACTCAGACTACCATATAGCTTTTTCCCCTTAAAAAATTTCACTATGACCGTTCTCTTCAGATAGCTTACGGGCTACGATCGTAATATAGCGGGATATATTTTACGGGATATATGGGATATATACGGCTATCTTACGGGATATATAGCCCATACCTTACGGGCTATATACGGCTACGATCGGAAATGCGGATCATTGATACATGAAAGCGATCACTTGAAACCGTATTGCTTCCGGCTGTGAGAAAAGCTTGCAGATTTAAATCGCATCTCTTTAAATGCTTTTTTTAATGCTTCCTCAATAAGCGAATATCTGTCGCTTATCGCACTTGTTTTTTTTTTTTGTTTTCCCATTATTATGTATCCTTTCAAAAAAAAAAAAAAACGGGAAGTTCGGCAATAGACATTCAGCTGAAAAACTCTCTGCAACGAATTACCTTTCCCAATTTTCTTACTTTTCCCATTCGTAAGGGAATAGTATCGATTGCTCAAAAAGATAGTATATTTTTAAGCAATCTCTGATTACTCAAATTATTAAACTCAAAGAAATTAATTTATGTGGTTAATGGAATATCTTCGAAATGCTTTATACGAATACGACAAAATAAAACGATAAAGGCACAACATGAAGGCACTCGATGAAGGAATACAATAGAAACAACTACAATACAGCATATATTCACAATATAACTATTCATATTTCAATATATTTCAAAATTAAAATTTTCTACTTCACAATGGTATATGTGAGCGTTCACGTACGTTTCGAGTGTTGAAACGATCAGATGGGAACATAAGTAGAGAAGAAGAAGTGATAATATAAATATAGAATTTTTTATACAAATAAGTCGTATCTCATTGCATAAAACTCTCACATGGTATATTCGTCTTCGGCAAGATTCCTTTACCCTATAATACGCCATTTTCGTGCAAACACTTCATAACACTGGGAAATCTGCAAGTTACAAACTCATGCCTCAGGATTTATGGGTATCGCATCGGGGATCTACTCATATGATTTCAGTTCTATCTCGCTCCTTCTAGGAATATTTTCCCTTTTTCCTTTTCCATCCACGAACGAATTTCCCCTTTCTTCATTCCCACCATTTGCAATAGCCCACCTATATCACATCAACCAGCATATGTAATTGCCCCATCTCTTATTGCGGTCTTTATTCCCGCATCGATTAGCGAAGACGCTTTAATATCTGAAAGAGGAAACAAATATTGCACATCGAAACATTTCGTTGCCGTCTAACGAAAGAACAGAGAAAGTCGAAAAATACTTAAATATTAACACATAAAAAATAATAATACAAAAAAATGAGCGCACATATATTGACTTCTATCAAATTTTTCAATGTGAACATTTAAAAAACCCTAAAAAGGGAGCAATAAATACAAAAAAATGAAGCTGTTTGATTGCGATGAAAGATTGATGGAGAACAATCGCATGGGATATGAAACATATTAAAGCCATAATACATATTGATGAGATCATTTAATATAAACGAGAACACACTTTCCTCATATATAATGAAAGATAGCGGTGGTGGATATAGCTTGATTTCTTGGGAAATCCACTTATGAGCGCTTTATGCCATCTTCCTTTATCTTATCTCATTAGATATTTTCTTTTCTTTTTTTTTGAAAATATAGTCGATTATATTCCATCGTTTTCAAATTTTCCAGTTTGGTGATCAACAATATCGTTGTCAATGCATCAGACGATCAACTGCGTTAAACATCTTTTAGAGAAGTAAACAACGAGAGAACGAACGATAATAAACATAAAAGAAGTAAAAATGTTGTTTATTTTTATTTGTTTTTTTTTTTGGAATATTCATTTATTCAGGCAATAGATCTTCATCATCGGTAAGGAATCGTGCACATCTGCAATATTTCTCGTATCAATAATTTTAATTTTTACTTCAAATAAAATCAGTTCTTATACTACAAATAAATAAAAATTAGATTTTAATTTTAATTTTTTTTTTTTAAATAAACAAATAAATAAATTATTTTTCTATATTTTAGAAAGCGAAATGAATTGATTAAGCAATAATTAGAAAAAAAGAACAAAAGCTTTCCTCTATTTTCTTCAATAATAATATAACATTCACGTTTAAAAGCCTATACAATACTCGCAAACAAGCAATTTGCACGTTTCCGGTGATATAAAATTCAAAAATCTAGCTACATAACTTCGTAGCATCTTTTTGAGTATTCAACAATTGTTTCATAATGAATGAGAAGATGAAAAAGCACAAAATGTGCTTTTTTTCCATTCAGTCAAAGATTACAATAATATTACTAATAAATCGAAAAGAATTATATGTAAATTCCTAAGGATATGTAAATTCTTATGTCGACATTAAAATCCGACGGATATCAACCAAGTTAAATTAATATGCAAATTACATTTGATATGCTTCTCGAAAATGTTGAATTCTTACTCGAACGCAACATCATGCGTATTATCATTGTAGTTCTCATCGAAATCATCATCATCACTATTTTCGGCTGTAAGCGTTTGATGTTCCCTCTGGCAGAAGAGATTCCAATCGTTTAGTTCATTTTTATTTCCCTATAAATTATATTTCGATTAAAAAAATTTATGAAAATTTTTTTTTGAATTCAGACTGACATTACAACGTAAATAAATAAATAAATAAATAAATAAATAAATAAATAAACAAAATTCAACAGTAAAGTCGATTGCAAAGGAAGTAATATTTTGTAGTGGAAGGATGAGGAGCAAGGAAGATATGCATCAAGAGGAGATTCGTGAGGGAACGATTTCACCGATGGAAGGATGAAATCCGAAGAAAAGATCTAGTTGAAAAACGATTAGAAAATTGCTTTCTATCTTGATCCCCTACGGGCATTCAACGAAGTCCCTATGGCATAGCCCGGTCTCGCGGAGCTTAAAAAGAGAAAATACTTAATAAAAGATGTGCGTCGTGCGTTATTAGTACAACGTTTTCATCCCGCAAGGATCATATACTCTCAAAACCGCTCTAGGCGAAATTCCTTTTACTTTCGACCTTCATCTTTGCCCTTCTCAACAATGATGTTAGACTTTATTTTCTTTCTGTCACAAAAATTACTCAAAGTAAAACGAGTTTTCCCACCCATTTTAATCGTATTTCCTATTTGATTTCCAATAATATTTCCGTTAAAAGAATTTTTTTTTTGTTTTTTTCCGGAAAGATTAAAATTTTTAGTTTCTGGAAAAATATTTTTTTCTGAAAAGACTGGAAAGATTCCTGGAGAGAACATTTTTCAAAAGAATTCAGCTATCTGGAAAGATGAAGTAAATTTTTCGAACTTTTCAAATAAAACAAATATGAATATTTTGTCCTATAAAGTCACGTAGTGAATAAATAAACAATGATAGAACACTTCAGCTGTTTCGAATATTCGCTTTTCAAAAGACAACGAACATCGTTATTAAATCATCGCACATCCACTTTATTAAGCTTCAATCCCAATTTCTTATCGAAAATTTCCATCGATACCCATCGATCGATCGTTAACTATCGAATAATCGATAGTGATTTCAATTTATCGATTATTATCGATCGTTAGAACGATCATATTCAATGAATCCACTATTAACGATCAAACAATTTCCTTTGATAGCGATTGACTGAATTTTATTTCGATGATCAATATTTTTCTTCATAAACTTCATAATATCTACTTTCCCCTCCTTGCTTGATCATATTCGAATCAATGCTCAATAACATGATTTCAGGGAATTTCAACAAATAATACACAAAAATATATCTAAATTACTCGACAACTACATATTCTTGAGAAAGAACAGCCATTCAAAAAAAAAA
Source organism: Baylisascaris procyonis (assembly GCA_037389465.1). NCBI lineage: Eukaryota > Metazoa > Nematoda > Chromadorea > Rhabditida > Ascarididae > Baylisascaris > Baylisascaris procyonis. The sequence goes on along the minus strand of JAZARR010000153.1, from coordinate 7,077,600 downwards.
AAAAAAGAAACAAACGAAAGTCAAACCACTCTATCATTTCCTTCTGAAGTTTCTTGGAGGAAATATTTAACCCAATTGATAAAATTATTGAAGAAATAAGTCGACATTTGAGAACGTTTAATATCAGATAGCGTTATAAATGTCGATGATCGAGGTCGTATCGCATCGAATAACTGAAAATTCATTGAAATTATTCACATTAAAATATCGCAATAATGACTCGAGATGTCTCATTTATTTGCATCGATGTTATAACAGGCAAATATCGGAAAGTAATCGCAATGAATAGACCTAATTATACACTAACATAACGATATTTTTTCATCGACAAATCGTCATTGATTATGCAGTTGTGAATAACAATTTGCGATCGTAATAAATCTGCACATGCAGAAATGAACAGCATTTTGTTGACGGTATTCGGGACATCCATGATCAGAGAACGATTGATGAACTTCAGGGAGGATTAAAACATTTCTATGGGATAAATACAGCAACCTATGGGATAAATATAGCAGGATTAAAACATATGGGATACAGCAAATACACTGGACTTAGTGATTTTATTGGATGCATCATACATATTCTTCACATAGATTAACGATCGCATCATTGCTTTTGGAGAATAATGTTTCATCTATTACGTTCAAAGCATAATTACTAGAACAACTACGAAAAATTAAATCTGTGATAATGGCGATACCAATAAACAAAGGATATCCCCCAAGAAATGGTCACAATTCTGAGATGATATTCGACGATGAATGTGCCGGCGAATCCGCACTATTTCCACGGATAATTTTTTTTTTCCCACACTATTAATACCTCAGCGATCCATTCCTTTCATAGAACAACTTTTTACCCAATTACAATCGTTTCTACGATCAAGTCAAATTAACACTCATTTGCTGCTTGCATCGTATGCAAATTATAAGCTATCGATATTGCACGCTATGATATTTAATCGTTGACATATATATGGTCACAATTTGCATAATTAAGCTGTATGGCCATAAAAAGCATATTGCAATGAAGAAGTCATATAAACGACTCTTGTTGATGAGGGACAAAGAAGGAACAAAAGGTGAAACACTGGTCCTCTCTCTATGAAAATCAAATCATTTCAGAGCGAAACAAACAAAAATCTCTTTGAAACAAAAATTTTAGAAAGTGATCCGCCTCTTTTAATCGATGAAAGTAAAAGCGTTTAGCAACTCACAAGGCAAATAACATCGTTGAAACACATCGCCTCGACATTCGCTGCTGTCATCTTGTCTACAACACTATCGAAGAATTGTTTCATTTCATGTAAAGAGAGGCAACCATCTTCATCGAGATCCATTATACGAAACCAGTACTTCATACTGAATGAGCAACTTATTTCATTTGTGAATACATGGTTGGCAACTTAAGGATTAGAGATGAGGAAAGATATACGATAAAATGGGATTGGAAAGATGGCCGGATTGAGAGGATCAGAGATCTTGCTAATCTCGGTGCAATGAACTATGCAGTTAACTCTTTTGTTTATCGTGTTGCTCCCATCTGGAATTGTTTACCGATGATATGGGTAATGGCTGGTAATTTGTCATGCTTTAAGAGACGATTGGAGCAGTGTGATCTATCGGCGATATGCACCTCATATCAGTTATGGGTAATCATCATATATATTTTCTTTTTTCAACATTCCATCACGTCTTTATTCCTTATGTTCTCTAATATATGCTTCATCAACATCCTTTTTGGGTTTTTTAAACGCATGATTGCGACGTTGATCTTATGAATGCCTTTTTCCCCATATATATATATATATATATATATATATATATATATATATATATATATATAATTAAAATACTTTAAAGTTTCGTCTTAAGGCTCACTCAAATTATAAGATAATCTTTTTAAAGCGTTAAAACCTGCTTGGATGCGACTTGTCGACCTCGGCAAGAAGAAAATAAACAAAATCGGCATACGTGATAATCGCTCGTTGTGTAATACTCTCCTTGTTGTGTGGTCCACGTGAGACTGCTTCCGTGAAGATACGTGATACAACCAAATCCGATAATGCTAAACACATATATTTATTATATCACTTCATTGACTCATCTCCTATAATAATACTTAAGCATCGATATAAAATCGAAGAACGTTGTTGAGATATTTCTATTTTTGAAAAATTTCTGATATAAAAGTCGAAAAAAAACCCAGCAAAAATCGAACAAACGTTTCGGAATATATGCAAATTAACGGGAAATAAAAAACGAGAACATAAAAGAAAGAGCGGAAAATGGTTAGATAAAGAAATTGGCAACTCTTTATTGCATTGAAATACAAAACATTCATTTAGTGATCACATATATATTATCAGTGAAATGAGGGACCATTGAATATCTAAAAAATCACTCCAAAGGAATGAATGCAATTAAATAATGGATGAAAATTTGAAATCAACGATAAAAATACCATTACGTTTGGGGATATTAAGCATGGCTTAATCTTCGAAATATGGTACGATAGAATGTTGCAACGAGAATCATTCACTCGTCAATTCACGATGATTGGAAAACTTTTATTGCATCGATAGCGAAATGGATAGGCAAATGGGAAACGATGGGTCACTATTTGACTATGATCAAGAATAGGTCAATTAAACTCTCTAGTGAAACCTAGAACATTTAAATTGCAGCTGCAATTGGAATGTTTTCGATATAACAAACAAATATCTTCAAAGTGAATCACTCACCTCCGTCCGCATATTGAGCCAAATCATCCGATATTAGGCAATCGTGACCTGAACAGAGTTCTTGGAATTTACAATAAATAACATAGAAATGCTCATAGCTGAAATAGTCGAGTTCGTCGTTCACATCTTGTATAGTCTCCAATTTATTTAGCATCTGAAACGATGAAATCAATTATGAACAGATCCGTATGCAATCGAAGAGCGAATAATATAAGGAATTGCCCTCTCATTTGGAGAGAATTTTATGGGTAAAATATGCAAAAAAATGATAAGATTTCAACTACCTGATCCAAATTAGCATATCTGCTTCACCTGCCTCGTCTTAATTCTTTTCAACTTCCTCCCCACCTACCTTCCCCCATTCCCTTCCCTCGTTCGAATCAAATCTCACACCCAAATGTTGCTCGTTAAACTATTGTGCTTAAGAACATCGAATACCCGAATTCTGATAGACCGATAGTTCTTTTTTGTATACTAGCTATGATATGATACACTGCCTTGCAACAGCTGCGCAATACCTCGAATCACTTAATAATTGGCTTGCCTCGTTGGTTCTTCGATATGTTATGTTTGTTGAACTGTAACAGTGACCCAAAGAAAGATAACCACTTTCTAAGTGTAAATTCAAATACGTTATGGATGCAATTTGGTGCCACATATGAAGCACCGACCCGTTTGATGTGACCACCCCCCCCCCCCCCCCCCCATCTCATGCTTCTCGAAATTGAGAATAATTGAGAGAGAAAAAGGAACAAAGATTGGGGGAAGAAATAGGCAGACATCCAACATAATTGTCGAAATCTCGAAACTAGAAGCAATGATGTCATCATCAACCTCAAGGAAATTCGAACGACGTAATTCGGCTGACGTTATGCGGCCACTCCACGAACAATTCACCGCCCAAAAGATGCGACACGACACCTATAAACATACATCATTGCAATCGTCTTTCAGTATCGCTCGCAACGAACGAAGAATTACTTTAGAAAAAAACAATTCACCAACACTTCCAACGAAATGCTCTCTTCTCGGCTGAAGTCCGACAAAGTTTTTTGATGGAATACCTCCCCTCCCACATACCAGAACCTCTGCTCTCCTCTCCCCTCCCCCACGCCCCCCCCCCCCAAAAAAAAAATTACTCTGGCATCTACAACTCTTGCAGTTCATTTAAAGCATCACAATCATCACTTTCTCGAGTAAAGCAGAAAACATGCCTATCGTAAATTAGTGATCGCTTCAACAGGCTACGGCTGGATAATATCACAGCGTCCTTTAAAAGTCCAGATATATTTCGTTCAATTGTTTAGTGATAACACTCGAAAAGTATGGAAGCCAAACAAACAGTTAATTCAGTGGCTAATGAGCATTTGGTGGGTTGTCACCGTTACAGAAAGACTTCAACGATTACTATCGACAATAAATGCAACATTTTAATCTTGAAAAAAAAACATTCGAATTTAGCAGCGAAAATTGTGAAATTGGCATCAAACGAACATGATAAAGACAGCTCTAGCAGCTATAAGTCTCGTGCAGTTACTAACGCGAATGCAAATATAGTATTGGCATTTAAATCGTTAAACTTTGAGAATTCGAAAGGAAATCTTTGCATTGCCAATACTACCGTAGATATTTACGATCTCGAATTTCTTGAACTACGTAAAGAAACTTTTTGGGAGAGTAACACACTACACAGACGCCAATATCAAAAATTGGCCTAACAATCAGAGCTTGATAAATCAGCATAAAGCGCATCAGTTTCCGCGATATTCCTCGAAAAATAACTGTTTTGTTATGCTTTTAGGTATCGCTTTCCCCATTCCCCTACGCGCCTTCTCCCTTAACCACCTAGCACCCTTCTCCATCCCATGTCATAGCAGTTTCTTCCGAAGACGATTTTGCTGACATCGAATAATTCAATAAATTCAGAGAATGAATCTAATTTCTAGAAATATGCCGGTGTATATTTCAACTTAGCAATCGATGAATTCACCTCCTGAAAGAGTGTACATTAGAAAATCTTTTACCGATAGAACAATGCAAAATCCTTTCCAGATAATGCAAAACACAAATGTTATTTACTATGGAATAGTAAAACATATCCCCTCATCCACCTTCCATTTGATAAACGAACTCAATGGCATCTATCAGATGCACAATCGTCACAACAATCATGTTACCGTTTCAATATACGCCTTGTGGAAACGAGGATCAGCTTTGAGGAAGTCAAGCGACGGATGTGTCACCACAATATCCTTGACAAGAGGCGCAAAATCTGCGAACTCAACATAACTTCGTGATCCGTTCGTTAGTGAGAAGATAAAACGTGTTGCCTCATCATGAGCGACTGCCGTCATCCTAAAATTTACGCACAATTTCATCAGCAATAAAGTTTCTTTAGATTAGTGGAGAATCTAACTTAAACTAAAGTTGTAAATACATATAATGTCGACTCTGGACATTCACAACAATGAACAATCCCTGCATCACCATTATACTATTTTTGATCATGAGAAGACAGAGTAAATCTGAGTGGGCGATCATCCCTCTGGCCGTGCCACTCACCAGTGGATCAGCAAAATCCGAAAGCTGCAAACCCATGGTGTCTAGTTAGCACCCAAGGACAACCATCAACAAATAAACGTGGATGACATCCTCAATTTCAGGAAAACTTCGCAATGAATAGAAACATTATGCAAATTCATATCAAAAATAGCCAACATTGCTGCGGTATATATCAAATGGGTCGGCAGGTCCGGAACTCGGATTCATATGCTTTATATGAGTAAATATGAACGATGTGAGCTATACCCAAACTCAGTGTTTCTTGAACAATCAAATGAGTATACAACTTGCCGTGGCTGACGATCAGCGGATCTCTGAAATGAGTGCCGATACTAAAGCAAGAGTTTAGCACTCTTTTTTTTGCGAAAATAGACTTTATAAGAGCGATAACACCAACTTTGCTACCCTACCTCTGCCAAAAAATCTCGAGATTATCGAACGTCAGTGATTCGTCATGACGGCTGCAAACGCAGTTATTAAATATTGGTCGTTTCCAATAGACCGGAATGCTCAATGCATGACATACATCTGCCATTTGTTCAATTGTTACCTGCAATAGAAAGAATGCTATGCACAGCACCTGAAGAATCTTTTTCCATACAATTGTGCACAAATACTGCTTTTGGTTGAAGTAAACACCAAGAAGGCTATTCCACGGCTTTTAATTAATTGCTAGATAATACAAGATTCGATTGTTTTAATGGATATATTTGCTTTTGAGTTGAATATATTTCACTTCTTCATTTAAGTTTCGATGTGAATTTTTGAAAGATTTCAATTTGATGGTTTTTTGATTCAAAAATAATTTCAAATTCTTCACTCTCAAAAAGCTTTTCATCCAAGGATGTCGTCCATCCAGCGCATGAGCGAGAGAAATCAGAGATTAATTCAAAGGCAATCTTTTATGAGTAATCATTTTTGATCGTTTCCAATTCGATGGTTATTCATCAAAGCGAATATCTTCTAAAGAATTTCCTTTGCAAAAATCTTCGATACTTTCATGAAAGACATAAAATAACCTATTTGATCGAAAATATTCATTAGTTCTATCGGAAAGTTGGGAAAATATTTTATAAAATTAATGCAAAATAAATGTAGACGAGTGCGAATGCGAAAATACGTGGCACAATTTGCGCTTTTTACATTCCGTTTACTTCAGCAATTCATCTACAAACAATTCGGGTAACAATGTTCCTTTTTTCATGCGATCAAAAGACAGAAAAAGCCCTTCACAAAGGATTAATGTTCCTTTGACCTCACAGAGTGACAATGAGAATCCGAATCGCATATAATCCAAGCAAGTTGTTGTTAGCACCAACTGACCGAAGAACGCAAAGTAGGATATAGGATATGGTCATATTATACCCACCTTATTTCCGTTTCGCTCGAAAATCTCGCCAGCCTTTCTCAACGCTTCATTGTTTTCTTCCGATGATATCGGCTTCCCGGCCGGATAATAGAACCTGTAAAACATTTTTTAGTGGTAAAAAAGAAACGCAAATTTTTATCGATGATGACTTCTAATCTTCCTCAGTTTAAATAACTCTTCGATAGCTTTAAAATTCTAGCGTACTAGAAGAGATCTTTCAGTGTGCTACATATAAAAATTCCAGCACCTAGCTCTTTTTCTAACTCCGCGTCCAAATTCTTTCGGAGTTGCAAGGAGTCCAACGGATTTTTCTCGGGTCTTTTTATCAAAGTTTCACCCCTCAAGAAATCAGATCCGCTTCCTTGCAACATTGAAGAATCCTCATCCCCGTCATTGAGAAAAAAATGTTTTGTTAGCGAATAGCAAAAATTCGCAAAATCTCACATCGCACATTGTAAAATCGTAATTGTGCTCTCTGTAGTCGCAAAAGTTTTGAGTGAATTAGTGACAAAGGTGAATTGGTAAACGCTAACTCACAACTGAGATATCCGTTCAACGAATTTTTTAAAATTCCCCCTCAAATTCCAAATTCTATTTCTTTATTCATTAATTCAATGAAATAAAAAGACTCAACATACAGCTCAATTGTGGTGCTTGTTTCCTTGTTCTTAATTGGTGTTCTTTCTCCCGGTTGCCCATTTTCGATTATTGATGTTCCATTTGATGCAATTTGCAACTTCTCAAGCATACTGAAAATCAAAAAAAAAAAAAACTTCTTAAACAACTTGACTCAAACATATGCCAAAAAAAAATAATTCATATTTGTGGAATTCTTATCGTTTTTCACTAATTCAAAGGTCAGCATCCCAAACACCGATATTAATCCGTTCCCCTTCTCCTCTTTATGATGACCGTTTCATCGGCGGCTATAAATCTCAAAGAAAAGCCTTTCAAAAGAAAACTCTATAGTTAGAATTAGTTTTTATAAGCAGTCGAAAAAATTTTTTTTGAAACGGATTCTAGTAACATAATGCCCTAGTGTTCCCGCTTATCTGTCTGTTTGTCTGTCTATTTGTCTGTTTTCTGTCTGTCTATTCGGGAGTTCCAACTAATAAACTACAAAAATTACAATGACGAGATAAGATAACCGCTATTCACACTCTAAGTAATCGCTCAAATTTTGACTAATCCTATTTCATGGCCGCTAATCCAACTTATTGTCAGACCAAAGCTATTTGCAATAAGCAAGTTATATCCCATGATCGCCTAAATAAACGAAATTTTCTGCGAAGAACAACCCATAGATGCGATCAGTGATTTATATAAGTCGATTGTCTTTCTATAGTTGCGTATTCGATCGTCTAATGTCAAGTGACAAATCGCATCATTTTCACTAGTATTCTTTTGCAGTTACTCAAATATATAGGTACCCTTGCTTCTTTCTTCCACTCCAAATATCTTTCGAAAAATAGCTTTGATATATATGAATTAATAATTATTTGCCATTTATCAATACCCTCATATGATATCATTCATATTCATATATCGCTTTATGTTCACGAGCGAGGAAATTCAATTAAAAATTATAGGCACACAAATATTTCCTAGTGTCCAAAAAAAGGAATTTCTTAGCCAATATAAATAGCATTCAAATGGAATCTAAACTATGAAATTCAAGTAAAGAAGCATCAAAGCAACACATATAAATAAAAAATAAGGGAGATAAAGTGATGCACGTTAACTAACCCACAAATTTGCCCGACACTTGTCGTCACATCGGCTGTTATATTATCCACCTGCAATATATCGTCGACGGGTAACTGCAAAGAGGATTTTAGAAAGAAGAAAAAAAAAAACTTGATTCAAAGATCTTTTATCTCCATATCTCTATTATCCACCTGCAATATAGCCTATAACATCTGATTCAAAGATCTCGTTTCGCAGTAATCGCATATCACATTTTTTATCTCCATTTTTCTTCGCCTCGCAACTAAAATAAGAGATTTTGATGAAAAAGTTTGCGAAGGTAACGATCAACGATCAAAGCATCTTTACTTGAAGTTAAAAGTGAACTGCCATAGTTATGTGGAATTGGAAAAAAAATTTGCATTTTATGAGTGAAAAATTTAAGTGGAACAGATATTACCGAATTAAAGAAATTGGAATCATTGATTCAATAAAATAAAAATGTTCCACAAATATATCCTCGATAACATTTTAAGGGATATTGATCCTTAATTATTAACGCATATGTACGAAAATTTTCACGATTTATAAAATTAAAATATTCTCAATTATAAGCAAAAAATATGAATATGTTTCCAATATCAGTGATTAATGTGCACGAAGAAATGATTTTAGCTGGAGGGGGTAATCTGACTCGAAGGAGATTATACTGATAGAAAAGACGGGTAATCAGCGGAGGAATGGATAGTGGGATGAAATTAGCCAACGATCTCATTGAGGAAGTGCTTTCACGGCCATATCGCTTTATGGCGAGGAACGATAAAATTCGATTGTAATATAAAAATGAGTATTTTTATGAAGCGAAAAGACAGTTTTTTCCTTCATAGACCTTCGTTGGGCGGCAATTCCCCTGAAGTGATGAGAAAGAAACGCAATTTTTAAGCAAAATGGAGAAACTGCGCAAATTGCGCTTCTACTTCCCTCACCTCAACCCTCTTCGTTTCCCAAGTAGAGAGTTAGGCGGTGTGAGAGTTATGGAAAAATGTGGATAGCCCACTTCATGTGAAGAGCAATGCTAAAATCTATGCTAAAACACTCACGATATTCCATATATGTGTGTGCAAATATACGCTACAAAGTGAAGTATATTAAAAATAACTCACATTCTCATCACAAAAAAATGTATCACCAAGCAACATCGTCGGGAAACTTTCGTCGGCATTGAATGATAGTCGAAGAGGTTCTATCATCGTCTCGTTTTGAGGATGAAGTCTGAACGATAACATGCTGAAATACGGTTTTTACTGCCAATATAGGTCATATTGCATGAAGGTGGCAAAATGTGGGATAGGGAGGAGAAGGGAAATCCAACCAAGTGGTGCTTATCTCATTGCTAACATATCGCATCGCATGGTGTAAATAGTCGCGAATTTTTGTGCTCTTCAAAAAAAATTTTTTGAGACCATAGGGGTGAGTCGAATATCTTCACGGCGATATAAAAAAGAAGACAAACTTCCATCTGTGAGTCTACCTAGCATCTGATCAACGGATGAAACTCTAAGCTTCACTCATTTCCCCTCCATTTCGTTCCCTCGCCGTCCTTCCTAAACGGAAGTAGCTCTGTGTGAATCTGCAGTGTTCCATAGTTCTTTGTTCGGCACATGGTGCGTCTGGATCACTGCAAGCTTAGGCCACTCCAGTGATGAAACTTTACTTCCCGGAACATTGCTATAAACATCTCAACTGTAAAAATGTTGTTTTCATATTTGAAGTGATCCAGTCGTTTCTATGAAACAATAAATGATCAATTCTTGTGCAATTCTCTTGCCTTCGCGATCTGATTTACCACAAAAAAGACCAAAGTTTCTGGACGCCTCGTCAGCCTGAAACTCACTTCGGTCTTTCTTGATCGATCGGCTTAAATGTTACTATAAAATTCTATTATATGAATAAATTCTTCTGCCAATGTTCTTAGCTCTCTCTCTCATCAACAAACTTGAACTTAAATTTACTGGACAGACAGACACAGACATAGACATGCAGACACAAACACGTATGCAGAGAACTGGCTTTGCGACAATACTCTGCGAATGTAAATTTATGAAAGTATGGAAAAATTCAGGGAAAATTTTAAAACAACCTTTTCTCAGGTGTTCCACTGTGGTGAGGTGAAATCGATCCACAGCATGCAATTGAAAGAGGTGATCTTGGCGAAGAAGATAACTGAAAATAACGATTTTCATAAATTCTTATACAAAACCTCACTTTATTTTAATGATCGTTCCAATTCGTTGCTTAGTGAAACGAATTTATCATCATCTCCTTTACTTTTTGTTCGAGAATTGTGAAATGTTGATCAAATTATTCAAATGTCATAGTAAAAAAAATTTACACTATGCAAGAGTAAATCAATAAAGTAATAGAGAAAAAAAACAATTTTATCTATGACCGAATTTTTTAAATTATCGATATTGTTCACTTAAGGTAAATTATATATGCGTATAAACGAACGAACAAATAAAACAGAAAAAGAAAGAGATGGGAATGAATATGTTTCCTGAATGCTTTTATCCATCTGTTTTATGTCTCTTATTCAATCCCACTCTCTGGTTGTGCTCTCATTAATGTTTCAATTACTTCGCATTTACAGTGTTCTCGAATTTTATTATTGGCCAATATCTGTTCAATCAGCCTATTTTTTGGCCTAGCCAGAAAATATTTAGCTCTTGATAAATGGAGAAGGTATTTGTGCATTGAATACTTTCTACACTCGCCTCAAACTATTCACTTAGCCGAATATATCGTTCCCTCAACAAACGATTATTCGTTATTATACGATTTCTTTTAGGCGCTTAAATGTCTAAAAGACAGCAAATTCGGCAACTTTCATATCTTGCCGGTCAAAACAATTGAACTATGGAGAATTGTGGAGAGGAAAATAAAAAATCCGCACCATGCGTGATATTTGAGCATGTTGACGACCTGGTGTTCGTGGTGAAATTGGTGGCAAAGATGGTTGCGCTGAAATATTTGAAGTGAATATATACTTCTAGAGTGCATAAATTAGTTTCAATTCATTTCGAATAAATTCTTACTTCATATTGATAGAAAATAAAATGGATTTTTTAAGGTCGTAAAAATGTTTTCGAGTATCATTCGACGCTTTTGTGTCAGAAAAAGAGGACGATAGAGTAATCAGTGAACTATGTCTTGCGGCTATGATCGAAAAATATATGGGAGACCTATATGCAATACGAAAGAACAATCAATACAGAATAAAGGGTCAAATGTGACGTCGGATGCAAAACGTGACTGTTGGGAAATATTCCCGATGAATTCGTCAAATACTTTTAACAGATTACTAGTCTTTTCTGATAGTCGTAACACAAGCGATACGAATCGATAAGCGTACCTGCAACGTGTTCAATTTCGATAGGATTAAGATGCGCACCTTTGGGTGTATCGCCGAGATGCTGAAGCTCTGTTCTGGTTCCGATACCTTCCATGTCACCTTCATGAACACCACTTAAATCAAGTGGATGCACAACTCGTATTGGAGTGGTTGAATCGTCTGATTGAACCTAAAAAGATGAATCCAAGTTCAGTGCTCTCAATAAGGCTTTTTTCAAAAACCTTTGTCACTTACAATGCGAGTCAACGTTAAGACCTTAAGCCCACTGACAAGCAAGGAAGATGACCAGTCGGGCAAAGAGTTGAAGTGTGAGTCAGATGCACCATAATTGGGCATAGTGGACGTATGGACCGAAAGTAACAGTTCGTTCGGTCACTTGTCGAGTGAGTGACCACGCCAACTCGATAGTGACCAATTAATGACTACATCTGCAGTTAATGCTTGTTAGTATGACGATCAATGATAAACTTAATGCACTCATAATGCAACACTCAATAACGCTACTGTTTTGCTGATCACACTCAATCTTGCAAATATTTCATATCCGCTTTCACCCTAATCGATCCAGTATTGAGGTTTCTGCTTATTATTTTGTTTTAATGAATCACTCTTAAAATATTATTTTTTTAAAATAAGATGTAAAAAATGGCAATATTTCAATATCAAAAGTTTTTTGTCGACTACTATTCGCATTAAATTCTCTACGGAGGAATAAGCTTGTTGTTTGTGGTAGATTATTGATGTGAGGTAAAAAATTTACCACGTTGAAGTGTAGCAATAATGAACCTCTTTGGTATACTTTACCAATGGTTTTTTTTGGGAGGTTTCCTCTTATATGGAAATGAGATAATTCTTTAGGAAAGTAGTAAAAATTCGATAGAATTTAATTTCCGTTCATTGAAAAATAAAATTGAATAAATAATATGAATATAATTCGTTAAATATATCATTTATCATCTATACTTTCCCATATTAAAATTTAAGTGGAAAATTGCACCATCGCTAATTGAATGAGATAAAATCATTGCAGTAAGCATTCCCTCATCCATTCTAAAATTTAATCATGTAATTAATATAATGGACGAACTTTATATGGTGAAGTATAACCAAGACGTCGTCGGAAATCTGCCAATGATTCCTGCGTGATCTGAAATGAAATAAATTCGAAGTGATTAGAGAGGATATATTCGTAATTTGTATGCAAAAATCAAAAAGTGATAAATGATTAGATATTGCGAAGATTATAAGCTTAGAAATTATTCAACAATCAATGAGATATCATTTAAACGGATAAGAATGCTAAAGAATTACTCAATTATCGAAACGATGAATTACCAGAAGGGCGGCAAGACGTCGTTGTTGATAGTCGTTCATCGTATTTGATAGCAGCATTTAGATGATAGAGTTCTAGAAATATGACTAAATTAAGAATCCTTGAAAATGAGATCGTAAACAACCCGTTTCTCATGTCACCATTTTCCGATGCAGAACGATTAAATCCATTATATCATATCCTCATAAACTATAAAGAGCGATTTATAGACTGAACAATAATGTGACGAATGCCAACGTAATAAAAATAAATTGATACAATTATAATTTGAAAAAAATTTGAAAGAAAAACGTAATAAAAACAAACAAGCCGAAAAGTTGAAAAAAAAAGATAAATCAAAAAAGTGGAATAATTTAAGTAAAATAGATCAACTGAAAAGCAATAGAGGGCTGTAAATCGGCAACTAATTAACCATCAAAAAAGAATTAATTGAGAATAAAATAAAGAATATGCGATGGCATGTGAAAGTTCAATAATTCAATAATAACATGATTTGCAAGAGAATAACAAAAGCAATAGTAATATATAGCAGTGATGGATGTGGAGATTTCGAAACTATGAGATCCATTAAAACACGACGATCGAACGTCAATGATCGTCGACTCATGCACATCTTATTATATTAGGTGGCATTTTGTCCTACCTAAGACCGACTTTTAAACTGAAACGACTATGACATCCATCCGGCTGGTAAGGATGGAACAATCGCCTGCGCTGAATGATGAAAAACCAGCTCATGAAATGCTATGCCTATAGCCATATCGTGGATGTGGAAATCGCTTGGCAGAGAAAAGCGTATAAAAGCTTAATTGTTTAAACGCCAACCTCCTCTACCCAACATAATCCTACATACGCATTAAATTTTGTTAGCTAAGCTCAATCCATCCTTCCCTTGCCAAATGAGCTCATACGAGCGCTATGGAACGAGACATTCGAAAGGAACAGTCGTGATCGATGATCGCAACTCCGTTGAAATGATTTGATGGTCCATGAAGAGCTACAGAAATTGCGCAACTCTTCGATCAAAAGTGGCTTGCTTATATCATTCGAAATGTTTCAGGAATTTCGTGCCTGGATTCGGGGGAATCCTTCGTCTTTCTTGTCGAGTTTCGGGAAAATCCAATCATATCCAATCATCTTCAATCTTAGCACCTGGATCTAAACCATCCCATCTCACTCCTCCTATTTGCTCTCTAAATGCAACCTCGTGGAAATAATCCGTTCGAAACCGCTGCCTTAAACTTTTCGGACCCCTTTGAGCCAACGTCGCCGCATGAAGCCAATTCTTATTCCATTCGTGATTATATAAGGATTTGCATATGGAAAAATATAGAATCGAATCGTCATGACTGTCTGTCTGTGTATGTATGTATGTCTGCGTGGTCATATCAGGACAAATCATGCTTCATTACGATTACCTATGAAATCGGTAATCTAAGCAAGCTGAATGCTGCATTATTATTATTATTTTTTTGTTTCTAGATGCGGTCGATCAGCAAGCGTCGAAATAGCATAGAATTAACTTATTATTATAGAAGAGATCGACTACAAACAATAATTCTTAGAGCTTATTTCTTCCATATTCTGCAATTGCTCCGGCTGATCGGAGTCGAACATGTTACAAAAATAGAAAATAGCCTATTCTTCGAGGGATGATGAGAGGAATTGCAGAATAGATGTTAAATAAAAGGAGTTGAGATTACATTATACCAGCAAAAATATTCTGAAATGACTATTCTAGCGGAAGAACGAAAGTTACGAACAAAAAAAAAACAACAAAAATTTAATAATTCTCGCGATCTGACATATACGATTCCGACTACCATGGGAAATGTGGCTCCACTTTGCCTAGTTCTGAACGAAATAAGGGTTCAGACTGTTTGCGAATCGATCAGGTCGAGGCTTGATTTGCTCAGACCCATAAACAAATAAGCAGAAGACGGAGCTGTTCCTGCGTTTATCTGCTAGCGTAAGTAATGAATGAAATGCAGATTTGAATTCTGTGGGAAGTGTTGTATTGATTCCGAAGATGAGTTTGCTGCTCATTTGCAAAAAAAATTCACTCAACGTATTCAAAAAGAATGCAATCTAATCATTGTCGATGCAATAGAAAAACATTGAAAAGTAGAAAGTTGATGTGCAAATAAAACAACTCAGATGATCCACACGACATACATAAACCAACACATCTCGATAAGCCGAAATGAAATGAAAATTTGACACATAGAGAGTATCTTTTATACCAATGGAATATCACAATAAGGTTGCCTTAAGCGATTTAGAATTGTGACAAGCAATAGTTGTATCGCTGAATCGTATCAAAGTGGCAATTTTCTATTCATTCGGTGATGATCGAATCAATAAACAAACGATCGATAAACCGCCGATCAAATGGTATATTGAAATGATATATGATTGCAAAGACCCATTAATTAAGACTCGGTAAACAATGCTTCTATGGAGTTTTGCCTCATTTAAATTGCTTCTCGTCAGCGTAAAGATTAGAGAAGAACGCTTCAAGTTTTGATAGCGTTTTAATACAGAAGCAATATTCATTAAATCCCACGCAGAAATTTCTTACGACCAAAATTTTTCCAAGTATTCTCATTCCAAGGTACCGAAATTGAAGGATTTCATGCATTGAACATCGATAAATTCACAGATTTTTTTCTGTAAATTCTAATGGGTCTATGAATGTTCTTTTGAATGCAGGAAACGGGATGCACGAACCGAAAAAACTTTTCCTTGCGAAGGAAATTTGAATCACTGATCTCTTCTTGACGTATTACCGCATAAACTCGATCGTCTTTGCATTTGTAAAAGTAAAATAGTGGTAGATCAACGGAGTTCAACAGAGTTTAAGAGTTCAATTCTAGACGAATAATTTAAATATCTCTGCTAGAAATGACTTTATAATTTTATTGAAAAGCATAAAATTAGAAGTTACAAACTTAGAAACCTATTACAGTCTTATGAGGCAAAAAATATACCCTTAGGCATAATATTTGAACGTCACAATGCATTGTATCGTCCTTTTGGAAAACCTTCATTAACATTCGTTTAACGGGAAAGAAGCCTTCGTTGCCTCTCAAAAAATCACCCAATTTAAGTTCTTTCATTTGCACGTAAATTGATATTGCATTGAAAATGTCCATTTTTGATAATTCCTTATCAGCTGATCTTATCAATCCACTTCAATATCACTCCCTAACTATTCGCTTAACGATTTTTTAATTACTACCATTGCTCAATGAGAGACCAAAGCACCAAACAATTGCAATCAAAGAAGATGTGATTTTCATCGACTACTCAAAGACTTTTGCGATGAACTGTCAAATTGTCATCGAAGATGGAAGACTATAGTATAGATGGCGCCTTTCCCAAATAGATATAGCCATTCTTATTAGAAAGGAATTTTAATGTTAAGATTGATAAATAATTATCGGCAAAACGATTATATTTCGAGTGGCGCTCCTCGGAGCAATATTCTTAGATCATAGCTCTTCGCCGTATGCTTGAATAACGTGTTCGACAATCTATCAGGTGTTGGTAAGGTGTTTATAGACTATCACAAAATCGATGGATCAAATTTTTGATCCGCTTATTGATTTCGACGTGATCAAAAATGATCTCAATGTGCTTTCTTCATACTCAGATAAATCTCACCTAGATGTTTCCCGTGAGTAATACTATTTTTACATGCAAATTTTCAACATTAATCTATTCTTTCGATATATAGAATGTATCTGTCATGTGATATGAGTCTATTGATAATCTCAGATCTCCGTTGTATTGAAAAATATTTGAGACAATTTAAAATTATGAGTTATATTTTACTATCATTGCAATGTAAATATATCGATAAAGCCTTCTTAACACGTATTTCCGCCTATCCGTTGAATATTGCTCATCAGTTTAGTGATTTTATTTAATTTCAAACAATAAAAAAAAACAAACAATGAAAACATAAAAAAGTTGGCGAATTGCTTCTAATTCCCCATAGTGCTCACCTCAAGATCGAAACCTTTGTGAATAACAACATCAATTAAGTATCATAGAATTTTAATAAATCATACATCAAATACTTTCACTAATTAAATTAAATGCTCCATTTGAGAATTTTCAACGTAACTAGCGTTAATAAAAACGATTGAAAAAGTTTTTACAAAAAAAAAAAAAATTGTTGCAACCTAAAAATGTTGAAAAATACTCAAGTTGTAATATTTGTAACTATAAATGGGCTGCTTAAATATGTACGCGAAAGATGTGCAATAAAATATTTAAAAAGAAGAGAAAAAAAAAAGCGCATTGCAATCAGCACCAATAGAAAAGCCGAAGAGGGTCGTCGAATGGATTGGTTATATGTCTC
Source organism: Baylisascaris procyonis (assembly GCA_037389465.1). NCBI lineage: Eukaryota > Metazoa > Nematoda > Chromadorea > Rhabditida > Ascarididae > Baylisascaris > Baylisascaris procyonis. The sequence continues at coordinate 7,060,123 of JAZARR010000153.1, read as the reverse complement.
GCATATAAAAGCATTTGTTTCCATGGTGATGCTCGCATCCGTTTGACCACTATTATATGCATGTGGCATACGTACTTACCAGATAGCTTCCGAAATTTCGCACCTTGCCCCTACACCACAACAATCATGCAGATACCTTGCCCAACATCGATTGAAAATAAAAAAAAAGCAAAATATGTGATAATCTCGAAGCAATGAAATTAATTTCTTCAAGTAAAAAAAAAATAAATAAATAAATAAATAAATCTTATTTAGAGCGTTGCTCTCATAGTATTGTATAATTCCGTTTTTTTCATAATCACTATAATTTCACCATTTATGCAATTGGAATCTCTATATTCCGTTGACGTTCAAAAAAATCATAAGATGTAAAAAATATATTTGTATAACTTCCGCCTTTAACGAAATTTTTATTTTTTATTTTTTATTTTTTATTTTTTTGCATCATCAATAAATTTCGGCAATGTGATCGCATTGTTGGTGAAATTGCTTTTTTTTTTTTTTTAATTCGAAGACATTCATTGAAGAGTCTCATTCGTTTATTATTTCTTCAAAATTAGAAATCACTGGTTCGAATCGGAAACGTGTCAAACGTTTTGCACTTGACTTCAAGAAAAGATTTCGGAGTCGAAGTTATATAGAAACATCACATGGAATATGGATATTATTTATCACGTCGAATTAAGGATATCATAGGGATTAGAGAGAATACAGGAGCAGAATGTGATGGCGCTGTCAATCGTTAAATATAGGGTTCATCTATTTTGCATACAAATTGCAACAAGTTCCACATTAGAGGTCCCTTCCTATAATTGCAAAGATTTTAACATAGCTAATAAATGCTGATGGAAAATATTGTAAACTTATTTTATGCATTATTAATTCCTTTTATAGTGGGGGATAAATCGGTGAAAATTCAAAGAATCTAAGAACACTATAAAATAATAATCAACTGTTTATTTCCTAAAAAACGAAAGCTTCATTTGACTGAAGTTTTGTTGTCATTCACAAATATAAATCGTTAGGTGATTTCGTTGCGAGATCATAAATTCAAGTGATGAAAAGGGATTACGGCACCATACGGTAGGGATTATGGCACCATACGGTATCTTATGTGTTATACGGTAACCGTATGACTTGCATCTAAATTTTCGAAATTTTGCATTTTTTTTTATAAAACTGCATCGATGGATCGGCGACTCTATCGTTCGGCAAACGAATAAATTCGTTTATTTAGCGAAATAGTGGGTCGAAGTCTCGTGGAACTTGCTTGTTGATTGACCACTAAATAAAATCGCCATTGCATAGTTTCCGCCATTTGCATATACCTCGTTGCATTAACCAATTTGACACCCACCTAATCGGAATCAATTCAGTCATCGTCGGGTTAGTCGTTTATCTTGTTGCGAACGTATTTTATCATTTAAAATAGACTTATTTATGCAGCTTAAGTTTCATTTATGCCGATCACTGTTGGCGTTTTCTTATTGCTTTTATAGCCAATGCATATCGATGGACCAGCCATTGCTCGTCTGTCTGTCTGTCTGTCTGTTTGTCTGTTTGTCTGTTTGCCTGCGAAGGTGAATATAGTTTCTCACATCCCCGTTGAGTTGCGATTTCCTGAAATTGAAATGCGATAATCGCCGCGATACGATCCTATTAGCTCAAAATATAACGATAAAGAGCATCAATAATGCAAGCACTTCATGCGATACAAATGTTTTGATCTACCACAAACATTGTGACTGATCAGCAACAACTAATTCGTCATTCTAACTTTCGGCTTATTATATTTCTGATCTATTTTCGAACTGGCGCCAGAAATTGATTCGACAATAATGAATAGTCGTATAGATCGGATTACTTTGGAATCTACGTTGTTATAGATGAAAATTTATAAGACGCTAATCTGTTTCATTGATCATTTATATGGGAATAATATAATTTAGCTTTTCTTTACATTTAGTGCCATCATTGATTTAGATAAAGAATTCTTCAATTATTATATGAACTTATAAATGACTACATGATCTATAAAATCGTCCGATATGTAATCTAAATGTTCACATCAAAACCATTTCAATGATGCTACCATTCTCTTGATGTGGCGTGTATTGTTGGTTGGTTGGTTGTGCACTGTTGAGGTGGGTATGTTTCTATGCGATGTGAGTTGATAGGCGTTGCTTTGTATAGGAGGGGAACGGAAGGAGGAGGGGTGGGGGTATTTTGGTGGTGGTACCGAATATTTAAAATCCCCTACGATGTGAATTCTAGGCTAGGTAATGCATTATGAATTTTCATGAATAATTTTTTTCAAGTTCGTTTTGTTGTTGTTAGTAAAGTTTAATTGACGACTTATTCTTGCGGTGCTTCAGAGTGAAACGGTTTGATTGTATCGTTCAAGAATTTCTCGAGATTGGAGTCTTTATTTCTGAAAACTTTTGCTGTGAAGTTGAAGCTGGAAGCTGGTACGCTGACGTCGTCCAGATTGGAGGGGAAGTGGAGGGAGGGGGGGGGAAGGGGAGAGGGATCTGCCGACTTCATCAGATCGGCGGTAATCTCTGCTGTAGGTTACGAGGAATGGAAGTGGGTGTGGAAGATTGAATAGGGAATGATTTACAATGCTCATTCGAGAGAGCACATTGGGCATCTCTTTGCAAAAAAAAGTACTTTCTGATGTGTGAAAGCAGAGAGAACAAAAATAAGGTTAAAGCTGAATTGTGTGGAGGTTGTCTATGATGCCGAAAAACTTTCAGCGAATAGATATGCAATGGTGCGTAAAGGGAGAGGCGTAGGAGCCGAAGGAGGAGGAACATAGGAGTCGGAGCCGTAGCGGGAGGAGAGGGGAGAAAAATGGGCTTGCAGCAAGTTTCCACAAATGTTGAGAAATACAGGATTGAGTGTGGAATACAGATGGAATATCGTTTTCATTGTTTTTAATTTCTAAACCAAGTGCGCACGCGCTGCTTATTATGTTTGCGATTAGTTATGTGATGTATCCTTACTTTGACTTCTCCTTCCTTTGCCCTTCCTCCACCCCTCCTTCCTTTTCCCTTCCCCAACCCCCCTTTTTTGCCCCTACCCCACCCCCTTCCTTTGCTCTTCCCCACCCCTCCTTCCTTTGCCCTTCCCCCACTCCTCCTTCGTTTGCCCTTCCCCCACCCCCCTTCCTTTGCCCCTACTCCACCCCCTTCCTTTGCTCTTCTCCACCCCTCCTTCCTTTGCCTTTCCCCCACCCCTCCTTCCTTTGCCCTTCCCCCACCCCCCTTCCTTTGCCCCTATCCCACCCCCTTCCTTTGCTCTTCCCCACCCCTCCTTCCTTTGCCCTTCCCCCACCCCTCCTTCCTTTGCCCTTCCCCCACCCCCTCCCTTCGCTCTTCCCCACCCCCTTCCTTTGCCCTTCCTCCACCCACCCCTCCCCCACCTCCTATCTCCTTACACCATTTACCTTTTGATTATTGAAAGAATATCGTACATTATGACCGATGCTAACTTTCTTAAAACATTCTGTATGTTAATGGTTACAGTATGACCGTTACAGTACAATGTGATCTTATCATAGTGCTTTATCGGATTTATTGTTTCGGCTTAGTGTCGAATCGCTATCATATCCCATTTTCTGTGGCCAACATTGCCGCTTTACTTCCTTTGATGCGCTATAATACACTGGTGATTGCTTATAGTGGGCATAACAAGTGTAATGGATTAGTTTAATGCGATGATTGCTTATACAAAGATTCTGAATGTGGAATTCAAATTTCGTATCAGCATTAGCAATAAAATAAAGCAAAGAGCTCAATTCGCTTATATTCGGCGTTACTTCTCATACGCTTTAGTATGCCACCATCGTATCAAAGCTAAGTCTTATCGTTATATTTGGTCTTATGTGTTAGTATTATCATCCCCAATAGCACCACTCTAATAAACATCAATTCTAAAATGTTCTTTATAAAAATTATACTACATAAATTTCATTTATAATTGTAATATGAATTTTAATGTTAATACTATTTCAACGTTTATGATTCATATGGCGATCCACAATTCAATGATATTCTTTCACATAGTTTATGCGGAAATAATTCTAGATCAACGATCGTTAGCGACGATGTTTCTCGGTATCCCTCAATTGAATAAATTTTTCTCAAGTTTATCGGTGACTAAGTTGGACGATTTCACCGGTAATTAAATTAATTTCTTTGATATATTCATAATTTGAGCATTAATCATTCGAATGATTATTTGAAATATTATATTTTATTGAATGAGCCTCGATTGCTTGCAGTCAGCTGTGATCATCGTTCAGCTGCAGCATATAATGTTCAGGGAATCGGCCTAACATATTCGCGTAGAGATGAGATGAGATGAGAAAATTCGAGCTCTAAACTCGGAGCTCTCGGAGTTCGGAATATTCGGGTAAATGGGGAGGTCTCGTATTAGGCAATTGGGTGTGAAGGGTGAGGGTAGGGTTCTAGGCTGAGTATATATTACATTGGGGCTAAGGAATGGGAACTACAGAGTTGAAAATGCGCTAAACGTTTCTTATACGGGGATCGATGAATACTTTTCTCAGCATAGAGAGTGGTTACCTTTCCAATGTAGTTGTAGTTATAGTGTTCATCTTTGTAAGCTCCTCATTACTGTTCTCCACTCTTACAAAAAATGTTTGAGGCGCAAATGTCCGTGCTGTTTTCAGTCATTTTTTGGTTAATTCATAACGATGCAATGATATAGGGTGCTTTTAGATCGTTGCAACTATTATTACACGGTATTGGCTTTGATATTCTTTTCACTTTTAATCGGCTCAAAACAAATGTTCGGCGAACCAATTCGTTGTCTCATCGATCAGCAATACGCTGGTGAATCTTTTTTTTTTTTTTTTTTAAGTTGTCAAGTAAAATAAATTCTCTGCATATTATTATTCAGATTGCTGCGGTTTCTATTGCAGATGCAAAGTTTCAATAGTCTTGTCATTTACTGCAGTTAATATTTCAGTTGTTTCAATGAGAGCTATTTTTCAGCCCTCCAATGGAATGGAATTTTTCTTTTTTTAAATATTTATGCGGTTTGCATGATTTTAATTGAAAGGCAGGATGGAGAGAGGGGGAAAGAGGCGAGGAAGGAGGGGGGGGGGGGGAACGTGCATCCGTCGTTTGCAAGATGTTTGGAAAGTTACGGATTCATTATTCTCATATATCGGCAAGAGAGATAGTGCATCTTCGAGGACATGGGATGAGGCCATTGGCACTTGAATTTTGATGAAATTCCGAGTTGTTGCACCTTTGAAAGCGTGTATAGCATATCAGTCTTTCGAGTCCTTGAGTGAGATCTGTTAAGATGAATATTTGGGAAATCATTGCAATGAATGTCAACAAAGGTGTTCGGGGGTATCAAGATTCTTCGCATACGAGATTCATCCAGTAATAATACATACATAGTTCTGCGGAATCGGATGGTTCGGCATCTGCCCTTTCCTGATGATGTCGACGGAAGGCATCTGTTCTTTCCGGATGACATATTCCCATTTAGTGGGCATTTCGTTACAATATTTTCTTGTCACATTTAAAAGCATAATAGGGAGATATATTTTGAGATATAATGTGATAGGCTCAACGGATACGGCATTTAGATTGAGCCTTGTGTTTAACGGATATATGTAAACATTTGTTCCATAAATGTCACCGAGTTTATCTCAGTTGAATATTGGAAGTGAAACTGTTTTTTGAGAGTTAATTCTAAATTATAAGAGAATTAACTGATTGCAATATTACAAAATTTTTTCTGTAGAATATTTTTGCATTAAGTTCAATAATTGTTGAATATTTTTCGTTGAATATTAAGTAATAATGGGATATGATTTAAGGTTCATGGGTTGGCTATGTTCACGATTATTGCTTCATTTCGGAGCGTTACTCTCTCACAATGCCATCCTATGAGGATGAAACATTGGCTAAATTCGATAGCACCGAAACACGCACCTATGAAAATTACTACCAAGTGAGTGATAAATCGTTAGTAAAAGTTCCTTATTGAAGTAGGTTTTAAAGGCAAAGATATGTAGAGTCATTGCAGCAAGGTATAAAGTTATACCATTGAATATTGTTTGCTGGGTTAGGGAAACAGTATGAACTATCCTTCGATTGTTATGGACAGCATTTTTTTTTAGGATAGATTTTTAAGAAAGCCCTTCAGCGAAACGATGACACGATAGGAGTCCCTTCCAAATTGCACACATCGTTAGGCCCTCGCTTCATCGGCGTCTTGGAATTCCTTATTGTGAAGCATTTATTGAACGCTGTATTAGACGATAAGCACTTGCTGTGGATATTAGAGAGCAGTTAAATGGTGGTAACATTTGCTTACCATTGCTTTGTTCCACTGGGCGGCATCCATTTCAAGGTTGAAACGGTGGAGGATGGAACTCCGGCCTGTCTGAAAAGATCAATTCAGGTAGGTCCTGGGTGTGAGGGTTTCCCAAACTCCGATTTATGAGTGTTGTGAGCTGGCGGTGTTTGTGAGCTCAATTGTGAGATGTGGAGCACGGTGGCTTGTTTACTTTACATTATTATTTTGAGCGAGTAATTAAAAAAACAGGAAAGGGTAAAATAAATTCTTGTTTCCATCTGTTTTTTTTTCATCATGGAAGCAATGAATACTTTCAGTGGGTTCCGTTTCTTTTGGCTGTCCAAGCTGTTTTCTTCTACATGCCACATTTTCTGTGGAGAACGCTTCAAAAGATGAGTAGTAAGTTTCGTTTTTTTTTTGTTTTGAATTTAAAAAGATTCAACTTATTGGTGTTTATTCTCTTCTATCGTATACGCTCAACTATAATACCCCTAGTGGTTGTAGAATTTCCAACTCTATAAGACTCTGTAATCGTGCTAGCACCTTTAAATGCTCTTCCTTAACGAATGAGCATGAGCTCAACTTAAGGGTTTATTGGTTTGCATTTCTCATATTTAACGAATTACTGAGCGCCATAAAATATGAATGCAATGTTGTGATTATTTATTTTCATTGGTAACTTCGATGGTCTTTATCGACGTGATGAGGGCCTTACGTTATCAACGATAGAGATGATCGCCATTAGGTCTACGTTTTGCTTGTGTTGTCTTCTCTTCCCTCTTCTTTCTCCTTCTCTTCCCCCTCCTCCCCATCATTTCGTTCACAAACATCTTCACCTTTTCGAACTATTTCAGTATGTTTTGATCGAGATATCGATTGCGCAACTTGGAAAGGATGAAATGTGCGCATTTCATTGACTTTATTTATTTGTTGATATTGATTTATAGGTTTTTATTGCTGTTTAACAGTTTTCAATGTACACTTGAATTATGTTTTATATTGCTCTAACTTCAATGATTCATGTTGCTTGAGGCCTTGATCTGGAGATGGTTGTGGAGGAAGGCACACGCATTCGATCGCTCGTTGGTGACGATAGACGTAGTGCGGTCGCGAAACTTACCAGCTACATCGAACAGGTTCGTTTTTTTTTCAGGATTGCTTGCATATTTTGCAAAAAAAGAAGTTCTGTGGCTTCAGTCACTCTGTGCTATTTCTCCTTATTGTTGTTTTTCGTTGTAAATATGCAAATCTTTGTGTTATCGAACGCTTTTGTTTCATAATCAATGCGTTATGAACGATCAGTATTTGTGTGATCCTTTCAAGGTATGAATCAGGGGAGCAGCAAGGTGGAAGGACGTTGTCAGTGGGATCCATGATCCATACCAGGTCTTTATGCCAGAGTTTTTTCGGAGATGCTTCAAAGTAGCTAGAGTTATTGTGAGATTATGTGTCCAGCATTAATTAGCAGTTGTTATATAATTTAAATATTTGTACAATTTTTTCTGCGTTTGGAATGAAAATGTTTGGTAGGGGCACATCATGCGGATCATCTAATACGCTTTTCCACTTGTTCCTCTATAATTTCTCTTGGTTCTCGTTATTCTCTGTCTGAGGATTCAAAAACGATGGCAGAGAAATGCTTTGGCGAGATTGCGTTTACTTTTTGAAGGAATAATTATACAAGATTTTTTCAGTGATTCTGTGAATAAAATTCTGCTTGCTGCTAAAATGAATATTTGTGTTTATAGTATCTGAATTTCTCGCCAACCGGGGCATGTGGGATCGACGTCGGTTGCGTGGGTCGTTTTGGTTCATTCTCGTGCCTTCTTTATATTCTCCTCAAGGTGGTCAATACGTTTAACGTAATCGCTCAACTACATATCATCAATACATTCGTTGGCGATGGTTCACTCATGTGGGGAGTTGAGGTGATTAGATTCTTTTTTGATGTCTTTCCGAGCACAGAGATCAACCAGTTAGCCAAATCTCAGTTGGTTATTTAGAAGTTGTAGGTTCGCAAATTGTTGAAGATTTCTGGTTGAGGTATGAATAGGAAGGTGCCAATGCGTTGGCAATTTCGGATGTTGTTGTGCAATGCTTCAACACTGCTAGCAACAGGTTGATCGTATAATGACGACACAGCTGTGATATTTGAACGCCACATAACAACGGGGATGTCAACGTGGCTTCAATTGTTACCTCTATGACTGTGTAAATTCTAAACAGATGGTTTTTGTAAATTCTGAGTTACCGAGGGGAGAACATATTGGATTGTCAGTCTTAACTTTCGTGATTAGTTGGTTTTGGTGGACGATTGAAGCGTTTCAGCCAAAATGAATGAGCCCAAGTAAAAAAAAAATCGGACTCACAAAGCTATTCTTCAGCATAATGGAAGATGTGACGTTGTATTTTTTCTAGTGGGATATTGAATATGCAGATGGAAACTTTCTTGGGTAGAGACGACTGAGAAATAAATTCAGGCGAGATTTATTGAAGGGATTTGTTCTATCTTCGCCTTCAGCGCGGAATGCTGAGGGAATTGGAATTCCATAATGTGATTGAATTTCGGATTGAATTTTTATTTCTTGTAGATTCTCATTATTTGTATCCCCCTAGCGTTTATTTTTTATTTATTTCAGTGTTTATTTTCTGCAAATTTGTAATAAAAATTAGCCAGATCATTAGAACGATTTTCGATGCAGTAAGAGTAGTGAGCTGGCAATGCCTTCCTCAGCCACTTTCATAGAAATAAGGACCATAACCTGTGGACTCTTGCATAGGTGGTTCCATTATATTTTGCAGTTGGCAAGAAATCTGTTGGCGGGTCGTGATTGGACCTATACGGGTCATTTCCCACGTGTAGTGTTCTGCGATTACGACAAGGTCGAGCTGGGCAGTGTGCAACATAAGACAGTTCAATGTGCACTTGCTATTAATATTCTCAACGAAAAGGTTCATTATTACTTTCATTGACAGTTATTATGTTGATGTATTACTGCTGTAGTTTTTCGGTGTTATCAGTTGCAACCGTAGCTTGATTGTGTTCCTTCAGTAAATCCAAAATTTTAGGTTGTGGTTCACTATGCGTTCCTCTGTGCATTTAGTTAGGCTGTGCAGATAAAGCTTGAGGCAAGTAAGCAATTTCTTTTTGAGCACTGATTTAGGTGGGAGTGAAGGGAAAAGGCAGTGAGAAAGAAGTGCAGTCGATGTTCGATGTTATGCAGTACATATATAGGCACATGTTGAATTTTATCTCATGGAAATAAGCGCTGCTTAGCCTCGCAATCCCCCCTTCCCCCCCCGTCTCCTTCAGATCGCTTTCCGCTTTCTCACTCTGCTCTCCTTTTCCATATATTCTTCAAAAACGAGCAAGGGTGCATGCGAAAGGGCGTGAACGTTGGTATTTCGTGGGATATAATGCTTGCAGATATACACCATTGCTAAACTCCATTAAGTTCTTTTTTGCTTATATCGAAACCGAAATGAGGATTACGCAGGTCGCTTTATGTCCATATCCGTTATTACACCTAGCCCAAAATAGCTGTATGTGGGACACCCCATTCTTATTGCTGTTAGACGAAAGGACTATGGCAAAGAAAGAGATGACAGATTAATCTCGCAGGATTTGGAATTAAGGGTTTTTTGTGGTGATTTCAGATTGTGTCTGCATTGATATGATCATAACTTGAGGCGGAATTTTTATGATCTCATTCACACTTCCAGTTCTGTTGAGCTCATCGATTGGGCTTATAGATGAAAATCTTTGATCGTAACGGTAAGAGAAGCGAAAGTGGCAACAATTCAACGGCTAATATCATCCCTTGATGATACGCATATTTGAGCGGGTATTTGATGAGTTGAAAATGAATGAATGTTGCAGGTGTTTGTGCTACTCACGTTGTGGTTTATGATACTTTCTGTGCTGACTGCATTGAATGCGTTCTTTACCTTCGCCACGCTGTTCATTCCTATGTTCCGCGAAAACGAAATGTTATCGTTTCTCGAGGTACGAATGTTTCGTTTTTGCTTGCATTTGATGGCAGTCTTTGACTGGCGTTTGCACATAGATTAGAACGTAATATATTATATATTATGTAATGTTATTTACAGGGTGGACTCTTTCCATCTGCCCGATATAGGCTGTTCTCTTGTGCAAATCATTGATCTCTAAGAAATTTTCCATCACTTTAGGAGTGAGGAAAGAGCCTGTTTGCGCATCTCGAATGTTTCTGACATAGGAATTAATGTTCGATTTTCTTTACTTGTAAATATCCACATCGTCGAGAACAAATCATTAAAAATCAACTTTCAGCCAGCGTTGTATATTGACGATCGATCAAGCTGCGATAGTGGATATAGTCGAGGAGATGCAACACAGAAACCAGGTTTATTTTATTGGCATTTCGACGGGAAAGTATTGGTAATATTTGTTTTGTTTAGCAATCTGAATAGGAGCTAATTAAACATATCGGTAAATTAGGCTTGTTTATTATGAAGCCAACGAGTATATGGCCTCGTATTGAAAAAATTATTTAGAACATCAGGAATCCGTCACTGGAATATTGTATTGATCATTAGAACGTTCATGTGGAATTATTCGTTTTGAAATCACATAGTATCTTTTCATTTATTCGATTATGTGGTAATTTTTCGTTCTATTAATATGCGTTTTACGAAATTATTGGCAGCTATTGAAATTGTGTTTGAATGTTAAAATAATTGTGGAAATATTTTGCAGCATTCGAAGGAATCCGTAATTCGGAGGGATGTGATAGTGGCATTAATACGGACACCTCATTCAATGGTGCATTGAGGTGAGATTGAGATAAATATTCACTAAAGAGAACAGAAATCACAGTTGAAGTCACTATTCTTTTATACTATCTTGCGGAACAAAGATTATTCCTCGGTTATCACTCCCTCCCTGCCCCTCGTTTCCTTGTCTAGCAGTTGCTTTGCAAATGTAGCAGTAAGGTTAGAACATTGACAAAAAGAAGAGATATGTCGCTCTCCACTCTCTCTTGTCGTTGCTATTAGTGAGGGAGCGCTATATAGGTTGCTTTTAGTCGCTTCATTGCCCCACAGGAGGTGGTTTCTAAATTTCTGTTTTATGCGGCTGGTTGAGTCCTGTCTTGTTTGCGTAACATCGATATATCACTTCATTTTTGAATCGTGAGAGTGGTATGGACATTCAAGCCAATCGCAAAAAAAGAGAGGAGTCCCTTTGAATATGGAAGGATGGAAGGAGAAGAAAATGTTTTCAGCTATGAAAGTTTTCTAAGAGTTCACTGAATGCGCTGTTTATATCACTTGCTGAAAAGCTTTTGTTGCTGATTAGACGCGTTTAGACGCAGACTGAGCAGTAATACGAGCGCGAATCGCATCCACGAGGGAGATGCAATAGATGGCAACCCTTTCTTCCCGACACCAACTGGTCTGTTTGAATTTCTATTGCCTGTTGTGATTTACTTCTTTCTTTTTCTTGCTTTTGCAGTGTTTTTTTTTAGAAAGGTTGAATTATGTCAAGCATATTATGTCACCAATATTGTTCGATTACTGGTGGTCCCAGTTTGATGCTTCCATCTTAAGACTCATAGGGTGTCATTTTAAACTGTGTATTTATTTTCCCGCCAATGTTTTTTCTAACTTCGCACTTCCTGTTCAAGTTAAAAGCAAATGCAGTTGTTCGTAGATTCTTTCAAATGTTTGCCATTGTGCTGTTTAAATTATTGACTGTGGTCATTGAGGACATTTTCCTGCTCATTAATGGGTTTGTGTTTACGGTTGGAAAAAGCTTCCATCGATCTTTGAAAAAAAAATCTTTTACTTCGGTTTTTCGGAAATCTGTTCCTATATTTCTGATCTCATCATATTTTTCGCCATACCACTTTGAATTTGCTAAAGGTTTTCGCGTTTTTTTCTTGTGGAAACTGCCGTTTTGCCTACATTTGTTTGCTATATTTCCTGATAGCGCGAAAGGTTTTGCATTTTAAAAGATTTTGTTCGAATTTTACCCCAGAATTAGATCAAAAAATTGCTTTGTTTCGGTTGTTCCGGGACCATCACATTTCAAAAGTCGTCCTCGAAAGGTTCACTCCAACCTTCCACTTCTTAATCGGGTTGTGGGAGAGAAGTCCGATGATGCGATTTAAATTATTTACTCCCTAAAATGCCATTCGCACTGGGTAATTCTGCGATCGTTATGGGAACAACTCCAACTTATCGCCCGTTGCAGCGGAGGAGCGTAAAATGCTGCGTGAGTTCGTTGGTCGCGCGTTATGTCTCGACGGTGTGCAAATGCTACGATTCTTGAATACACACGCTGGTGCGATGACGGCACGTGATATTGCGGTGAAATTATTCGAGGATTTCATCTTCGCCCGCACAGCTAAATCTCGTATTATGGAGAGTGGATTCTATGGTGCTATCAATACGTTCAGCACTCCCAAAAGTAGATAACATTCTTGTTATTCGTTCTTCTGAGATACATCCACATTCCCATAAAAGAAGCTCTCAGTGGGGTTTATTGTGGGCTTCTCTCCGATATGTCAAATTTTGAGAAGGGATGAGGGGAGATGCAGGACTGACTAGCAGAAAGAGTTGAAAATTGTTATATCTTTCGTATGCGTCGGATGGAATTACGATCAGATATTATCGACTTTCCCTAATTTAGGTTCGTGTTGCGTTCTTTTCGAGTTATTGCTAGTTTTATCTAGTGCGTTGTGCTGTTCTTCTGCTTACTACGGCATTTCCCTCACGTGTAGCTTCGTTATTCTTGCAGTGATCTATAATTATTTGATTCTTTTCAGTGTTTTTTTCGACTATTGAAATCATGAGATGTGGTGCATTTGTTGGGTATCGTGGTTTATTTTCTTTCAGGAGGAGATGGTCGTGATTCGGAACCATTGCTAGCTGGATATCGCAAGCAATTGATGGTAATTATGTTGCTCTGTTTGTTAGCATTGTTTCATTCATTGGCTCAAATGATCTCGTATTGCTTGTCCAGCACTTATCACTCACTGGCTGGAATTATCTGCTAGAGCTGGATTGATTTTATTATCAGTTTATCACAATGCCAAAGAGCCATTGCTGTTCCACTAAATAATATGCACTCCTAAGTATCGTTTAAATATTTTATTTATTTTTTCATTTTTTCATTGCATGATGCGGATGAAATTGGTGCATATAAGAATGCGTTCGAGTAATCTTTTGTTGCAGATGGGAGGCATGCCGCGTGTTCCTCATCCCGGTGCTAATGCGCCCATCAGCACGATTTTCAACAATGGGTTCGTCAAATTTTCTATTAACTTGACTTCTGTATATATATATATAAACACCCGTTTTAGTAAAGGATGCTATCCGAAATACTCGCAATGAAATCGTGAACTCGCGTTCAAGTTCACAGTGTGACCATCATGTTGAGAGAATTAAGGGGATCGCTGATTTTAGATTTCCTGAAGCGAATATGAAGAGTGGAGGATCACTGCCGATGAGAGAGTTATCGCGTTGAGATCAATACTTGTGTTGAATGGGATCTGGACATTCGCTGCGAGAGAGCCATTTGATCTTGCCTTCTTACTTTTGTTTCCTTTCTTTTTTGCATCCTCTTCTCTTCTCTATCGTTCCTTTACTCGTTCTGTTTTGCTTTTTTTTCCCCCTTAATGGTTGTCAATTGTCAATACCATATTTTTTTTATTCCACTTCATAGCTGTTTTCTGATTTGTTTCAATGGGCACTTTTCCATCATAACCTTTTGTATCGTCTTTGATTTCTCTCTTTTTTTCATCTCACATATTTCTGCATCCACACTGTTTTTGTAGATCTAAATTGCATCGATCTGTAGGTTATTTCTTTTTTTTTGGTTTTGATTGTCTTTTTTTTTTCGTTTTCTGTTTTATAAATGGAAATCGCCTACGTTGATTGGAATACAATGCTCACGATTGTTCGACCATGCTATCTTAAGGAGCTTTTCTTAAAAAATTTTATTGTTTTACAAACTGAAATATAGGCGATATTGCAAGGCGAATAGATGATTCGATTAAAGTGGCGATGTCATAAATGATGGATATTGAGGTTTCATTTTTATTCATCTTGGATAAACGGAAATATTTGTGGGATTGATGCAAAGATCCATTTGTTGATATTATTTAGGTGAATTTCAAAAGTGGCATTTATCACAAAGAAATGAAATTCATTGTTTTTGGGTATATAGGGAATATCTAACATTGTTTAAATAATAGCCTGTGTTTGAGATGAGGGAAGTATATGGGTATTCGTTTAATTATTTTGTTGAAATTTTATCGTCAACGATGCGGTGACTTTTCTTTTGGTGGTCATTTTTATTTCTTCCACTCATTGGCTTATTTTATTTTATCCTATTTGATGTAAAAGGAGCGATTTTAGGTTTTCAAGTGGTCTTAAGTGTTTTCATATAGGCTATCGTAATCTTTGCAGACTGACCCATCGCGATAAAGCTTATAGAGTGACCCATGTAGACTTAATGTCGCTTCATGATGTAGTTTGATGGTCAGCGTTTTTTTTTCACTAGACGACAAAAAGTCGCATTTCTAGGTATGAGCATTGGATAAGATAGAGTTTGATCCATATTTTGGGATATGTGGATTGCTTTTTTGGGTCTCCTTTCAAGGTGCAGTTCAATCGAGGTTAGTTTACGTGATGGTGTTGGGGCACATCTTTATTGTTTTTGTGTCTTTAGACAGTCGAAGCGTGCCCGTGATTGTAACGCATTCAAGATGGTTTCCATTGAGATGTTGTTTTGTTTGCGTTTATGGATTATGAGATGAGGCTATATTGTTCGAGATCCCATTTTCACATGTTATTAATAATGATATTTATGTTTAAAGTTTATTTTCATGAAAAGGTTTTTCACTATTTGAGTATATGGATGGAGGCTATATTGGCCAAGACGTTCGTGTTTGTAGCTCATTTCAATGCTTTCAATACTTTGAAATCGCCAACATTAGTATGTTGGATGCTGTTTAGGTCATTTTCTATTCCGGTATCGTTCATACAACTAAGCTTAGCGTCATTCAACTTTATGATTGCTGATTTACGTTGTGAAAATATAATAGGCAAATGGTGGTATATGAAAACTTTTGAAAATTGGGATTTCTCTCTAAGTTTGTAGTGAATTATGTTGGCGCCCTCTTCGATCCCTCGCATCCTTTCTGCAGATCTTTCATCCAACAGGGATCTCGTTGTTTAAATGCGAATCAATGAAAAATCGATTTAGATATTTGTCAACGCCGGTAAATTGTTACCAAATTTTGAGTCGTAGGGTATTCTGGTTCAGTTTGCATTTTTTTCTCAAATGTAGAGGAGGGAGGATGGATACAGAGTCGCATCGACGGAGGGCGATCGCTCCATTTGGCCAAGCCTCGCAATATACTATGAAAACAGCGAGTGTCTCGATGTTTTTCGAAGGGTACTGTCTCTGCGGTCTGCGGGGCTTGGACCACACATGTGAATGAAAGTGCGGTCAGTGCTGGTCAGTCTCTTTCTCCCTCCGTTGATCTACCTGGTAATTTAACTGTAATTAAGTGCCGGGTATCAATGAAAGTGTCTCCGTTTTCAAGTCATTTTAGGGTTATATATTACAAAAAATTTCGTAAATTGGTGTAGGGATGTTCGAAATTGCAAGCAATTCTGCATCGAATTTGCATGGTTCCTTTAAGTTTACATGGACGCCTGTTATTAGTGATGCGTTGCTGCAAACAAAATCCACCAATGTTTGCATATTGATGCATTTTCTTTGCAACAACGCATTCTAATGGCGCCATATTTGTGCGGTTCTATATTTGCCTATGTATTGTCCGCCTGTCCGTCCGATACTATTGCCAGCAAAGGATTGCTCAAAACGTTGAATTTTAGTCTATATAGTATGCCACCTTCGATAATTCCTCCAGTTCAGTTCGTTTTTCGTTGTTTATTTCTATCGTGAGTTGAAATATATAGTACCAAAATTCTTAAGATTTACATACACAAATTTTAAGAGTGCTTGCATGATGAGGCATTTCTCATGCCTATTTCGCGCAAACAACACTGTTTCCACAAGAAAACCTTATTTAGCGCATTAGATCTTCGCCCTTAATACATCTGATCGTTGTGGTTGTAACGATCATAAAAAACGCATATCGTGCTATCCTTTCTATCGTGTTAGCGCACTTGTTTTATTTCTTTAAACGTTAATGCGTTCATCAACATAAGTGAAACGCATTACGATATGATAGAATGGTTGATTGAGTTGCCGGCCGTCGAAGCGAATAATTTCACTAATAGTGATCTTCGAGCGATCAGTGATATTAGAGCGTCGATTCATTTAAGGGAATCTCAATACCGCATCAATCATACGTTATTGAAGACTGTTTCGATCAATATTCTCATTCCATCTTTGGCTGTATTCATTCACATTAAAGGTAGATCAAAAAAACTTCCCTAGAAAAACATCGATTACGATCATTGAATCGTCGAATTTTTTTATTGCCAACATAATCCAACAGCTGGTGTATTATGTATTATTTATGTATACGCTGATGAATTCTTTTTGCTTCAAGCGATAGCCTCAGAATCGCCATCGTTCCCTCTTCCCCTCTGAAAGGCTTGAATCTCTAATATTCATATTACGATGTTTATTATTTACTTTGTTGGATTTTCTTGTAAGTCTAACACTTTCTTCTTTAATTTTGAGAACCCTAAATGCCCATTCCTTCTCCATTTCCCGCATAGTCGGGACCATATAAACTTATATCCTGTTTTTACTTACCCGCCTCTTTCTTTTCCCATCCAATAATAAGAATTCTTCGTTATTCAAGCATTAAACAAATACAATACAAGCCCTTCATTTGGGTATTCTCGTTGAGGTTTCTTTTTACGTCATTTCTTGCATTATTTAAAAAAAAAAAATTATTTATAAAATTTATCAATTTCTATATTCTCAACTGGTAAAATATTTGTTAAATATTGCGAGAAATTGAAATTTTTTTTTTTTCAACATCGAAGACATCGTTATTATAAACGATCAAATAGAAATTTAAATATTATTAATACGTTGAATAGTTTTGAAAAAAAAAATTTCATTATTATATTTGATGAAAAAATAAATGAAAAAAAAAAACGAACGATCGAATTGATACAAAACAAATAGACAAAATATTCGCCATCTGAAATTGGTAATATTTCGCCCATTTAATTTATAGATGAGACATTTCGAGTGCCGCCGAGGTTGAATTATATTCGTCAACGATTGCATATTGCTTAGAGCTTTCAACAGAATTGATGCTTAATAGAGGACAAATTGATTGTTGCTTATCTTTTTCGATGTTTCATTCGATTATAATCGCATTTTATTCTAAATTATTTGAATTTCGCGTATATTTTGCGCATTTTTGCATATTTATACGAGGAAAGTGTTTTATGCAAAGGTTATGTCCCTATACATATGAATGTATTATATCTGTCTGTCGAAAATCGAATTTGCAAAACCATTTAAAAGTGAATTTTTTTTTTTGGAGAAAATTTGCATAAATATTCGTTTTGATTAGAATATTAAAGAATTATTGTCTACGTTTTATTATTTGTTGATAATCACTAATCCTTTGATTAATCGAACGTATGCGATTGGAAAAACGCATATCGCACAATTTCTTCTCATACAATTTCTTTTCCAAATTTCTTAAAAATTGTACGCGAATAATTGATAAGTGGGAAAGCGCATCGTCTCTATATTTTGTATAGTTTTCAATTACACATAATTTACTATTTCTGGAGTCTGTATAATTTCCTATGAGCCTTAGTTATATAATACACATAATTTACTATTTCTGTATAATAAAAAAGCTTGGGAGGATTTTTGCTTGAAGTGGGTCAACATGAAAAAATAGAACATTTGAATGACAAATTCAGATGAAACAAATATGAAACACCTCAGGGTTTATTAGGTTTTTTTTTTTTACTAACTAGGTATGTTTTCCTCAAAAATTTCCCCGATCAAAATGTTCCATTTTTCTCATTCATTAAAATAAATAAATTATTCGAAAAAAAGTCGATAATTTGGTACAATATTCGTTGAATGCATTTTTCCATCAAATAAAACACAAATTCAAATCCATTTGGGTGCGAATCGATATTTGATCATCTGTATTGACGTAGACATCAAGTGTATCATCAACCAGATACGTTATTTGCATATCTATAGAAGCAGAGTACAAATGGTCTTAATCTTTCATAGCAATGAGTTTAGTGTTGAGATTGGGCGATAATGCGAGTAGTTAGTGCATGTGTTGATGTCAGCTGAATGACATTTTTGGTCAATATTGTCAATATTAACCAAAAATGCCATTCGCTTTTTTTCCTTTTTTTTTTAATCTTTTACTTTTTTTATTTTACCACTTTTTCTTTTATTTTTATTTTGCTTTAAATTTTACTGAATTAGCCTTATTACACCCTTCTCTCTGCCATTTTCCCCTTACCTTCTTCCCTTCGACTTTCTTTGACACTTTTTCGCGTCTCTCCGTCTATCGTTTTTGCGTGGCCAGGAAAAACTCAAAGATAGAGCACAAAGTACAGAATGCAGCAATGACTCAAATCAAAGTCTTCTCTTGTTTCATGAAAGGAATCTGTTCATAACGTCGTTCCTTTTATGTTCATCCGACTTTTATATTGTGAGCCATAGCCATTGCTTTATATTACAGTCTTGCATTGATGCATTGCAAAGATTAAAGTAATCCCTGAACGACTAAATTTTAGTGATTTGAAATAGATTGTATACAGAGATCCGTGTTGATTAATGCTGTCCTTCACAGGAATCACCGCGATATGTAACAGAGAAGAGATCATTTGTTTATCTTAGAAGGGAGCTTTCGTGATATTTTTCAGCCATAGAGCTCCACGATGATGGGAAAACTTCGTTTACCCACAGGGGAACAAACCCGATATAAACGAAATGATACGAGGACTTTGTCCTTTTGATCTGACGGATGGATACCTTCGTGGGGGGAAGGGGAGGGGATATCCTCGGAAATCTGCCTTACTGAAAGGGTCAAAGAAGTTCACGAAGCGGAAAATTGTGATTGACAATCTCGATTGCTACTTTCCAAATTGTGGTAGTGATAAAAATGATTGAATAGTATTTTCCAGTTTGCCGATTTCAAATTCAACTTCCCAAGTCAAAATTTGGGCTATTCGTAATTAATCCCGGGAAATGGATATGGGAAAGTCGATGAGGGAAGTGGAGAAGAAAATTTGCATATTCATTATTGTTTAGTGTTTTTTTTTTACTTTATTTTTGCAAAATTTACATATTCAAATATTGAGCGGATCACTCAACGACCGATATTTAGTGATTAAGTTTTGATTGCGATTCTTGCAGCGAATAGTTGATAACGATGATTTATGAATGCGAATTGTTGCATAAAGAATTTCATTGCAGTTTATCTGTTTCAAACACAGGATGAAGTTGTATAAGGGTGTGGGTGTTTGCTTTGTTTCATTGAATATAAAACGTTGTGCAAATGCTGTCACCCTCTCTATTTCCCGACCCTATCCCAGGGAACCTGGATTTGACTCGACGTTTACCTGTATCTTCTCCGTCGGAGTTGATGGTTAAATATGCTGAACACTAATTTTATCACGTACTGATATCGTTATGCAAATTTAGTCGATGCGGAAGTAGAGTATGCTTATGGTGTGCGTAATTTGTGATTGCTAAGCTTTATAGTTTATCACGCTTACTTGCAAAGAGGTTTATTTGATCTTTTTTTTTAAACGTGCGCCCGTATAATGTTAGATTATTATAAATGCGCAAAATATTTGAGAATCCGTCTCTACCGCTGGGTGATAATTGTGCTGAAGTCATATAAAATCCATCGCCCATGTCTAGCATCTAGAAGATATTCTGCTTATCGTTCGTATCTCTAGACTTCGCTATGTTCTGCTCCAAAATTAGATAGAACATTAATTTCAAGTTAGTGGAACGAACTCGAAAGTTCTCAACTTTGATCTCGAACTTCACAAAGTTTCTCTCGAACAGAGTTTTTCGGGAATCTAGTCAATCGTATACAAAGCCGCCTTCCCACGATATGCTTGTATTCCTTCACAGAATTAATAAACTCGGGAAGCCGGCGTTTTCTCTGAGTACTTCTGGAACTAGAGGGCTGATCTCGCTTTTTACTTGCACTCAGTTGTGGTGAGAAGCAAAAGGAAATTATTGGACTCATTGATTAAGAATATTTTTTCTACCGCTTCAGATTGTTTTTTTTATCCAACCCATTATTTGGAATACCATAGTTTCAAATAGCACTCACATATATTTTAAGGGTCAGCCACCTTTGGCTCATCTAGTTGCCCGGGTCTCCTCGAGGATCTGCACCCTCTATCGAGGTGTGGTCGAGTAAATTGCAAGACATCACAGGGTACAAGGGGCGAAAGTTTATCATACTCATACAATAAGGTGACAAAGAAGAAGGGACACTAGGATGCTCGGATCGACGGCACGATTCGGCGGTCACGCTCCCTGCTGCCGCCGACCACCTCGCGCACTTCAACGACGACCCGTAGTCCCACTCGGCCTTAACACCAATCTAGAAGTTGGAATGAATACATGAGCACATCAACCCCCTTTTATATCGTCCCAGTTCTGCCCTATACTGGGTAGTCGTTTGATCTGCCTGTATGTTCTCGATCCTCTTTGACTTGCGTTGCAAGGCGCACTAAGACCACCTGATCTATAGCCGACTGCTGTACCTTACAATATAAGGCATCGTAGGTTTGATGATCAGATTTTGATCAAAGCAGTGTTTTATCCTAGGAGATTTGGAGTTTTGGATGTGTTTATAATAAAAAGTAATTTCGAACTTCATTGCGCAAATGATTCTTACAACTCTCTTAAAGAATTTTTAATTCAAGTGATAGCTGCAATAAGCTATGCCTTAGGTCGAAATTAATCTCGTATACTTAAAGAAGCTCTCTTCCGCTTGGTGACAACCTTCAATTTAAAGTAGTTATTATAAGAGAATTTCAAAAAAAAAAAAAAAATTTCAACCACTATTAGAAAGCATGCCCATCGATTGTAATGCTTGCACAAGAAAATAGTGACAATGTACACGTCTCGATGTCAATGCGACAAGGACATTTCACTATAATTGGGACACACACACATATATAGATGCACTTACAATGCATACTTTGATGAGCGACATACACATCGTCGTAGCACATCTATCGTCTCTATTTATTTCTATCAGTTTTCTACAGCTTTTATTTAATTTCTATTTCTTTTTTTTTTCGATTTTATTTATGATTTCTTTTATTGAAATATTCTTGTTGATATATAAACAAATACCTCAGAATTCATATTATCCAGCATTGTTATATGAAATTTCTCTAATCGATTTTCTTTTATCAGAGTTTTTCGGGAATTAAGAAAGAAAACCATATTGATTGATATTAGAAAATGAACATGGTTTCAACGCCGAAAATTATACAATGTTTCCAATTTTTTTCGCTTCAAAATTCTATAGAACTTTCCTAGAAATATATCGTTAAAATTTAGTAATATAAATGCGACCATTACTGTTTACTAAAAATTCGATATCATATAACTGTGTTGTTTACACATGCAAGTATGAAAATGCAGTATATTTTTTGTTTGCGCATCTGCGCCATACTTCAGTAACGTTCGACGATGACTAAAATAACAAAGATATATTTTTTTGAAGCTTATATAACTAAAAATCAAAGTAGTACAGAATTTTTCCATTATTTATGTTTGCGGCTTTTTTTAGAATAAAAGGGGGGGGGGTCGAATGAGGGGAGAGAGAAAACGTTCATAGAGGCGTAGAGTGGAAGGAAGAAAGAGGCTTGGAGTAACACACGAATGAAAACAAACTGGAAAAGGTGTTTATTGTTTGTAGTTTATGCTAATATTTCATGATCTAACTAGGAATTTTTCGTTTCAGATATATTTCTATTCGTTGACATGTTATCGGCAAAAATATATTGTAATGTGATGCAGTTCCCCACATAAAATTTCCCGAAAAGAGGGGAATGAATTTTTTAAATTGGTATTAATTTGGGAACTAGATGTCATAGAGAGAGAATTAAGACATTCTTAGTCGCTTTAGAGCAAGCCTAATCAAATGAGCCTACCCTTATTAAAAAATCCAGTAAGATTGATATTCTTTCGATGAATCTGCTCCCTATCTTCTTCCCACCTTCGTCCCCTACCAATGATCGGTAAAACACCCTAACCTATTGCCTATGAGAGGTGTAAGAAAATCAATGATCAACCTTATTCGCTGTGCAAATGACCACATAGGAATTCGAAAAAATTTTGGTGACTAATATAAAAAATTGTTGAAAATAATGCGAGTGGGAATAAAAATAATAGAGAGTTTAACAGAAAGATACAAAAATTTTAGAAAATATGATGTCGGTTAAGGGATAATGTTAAGTGATAGTTAAGATTGTTTTTGGAATAACATAAAGTTGGCTAGTGGTGATCGAGATTTGTTGAGTTATTTTATGATAGACACCATTCCATCTATCCCAAATTTGGCTTTTATTATGCACCAGCGTTACTATTACTATTCTTATATCTTGTACAGACATTTGAAGAGGAGGGTTCCCTCATCTTCCTCACCCATATTCCCTCTTTGCTTTGTGGGCCTGAATTAAGGGTATAACGGTATTGATAAATCAGCTCACGATTTTTCAGTTATCTCCCTTCCGCAAATATGAAAACGCAAGCAAACATTATTTAAATATGAGCAAATAGATGCGATATTACCATATTGTGCTTTGTAGAGGTAATTTTTTAATAGTATGTTGTGACAGCATTTCACCTGTTTGCCTGGTACTTTCAGTTGCATAATCACTGAATTTAGAGTTAAGGAATTACTGAAGTTAGTGGTAAAGAACTACTTAGTTAGAGCTGAAGAATCAATAAAGTTAGAGCTGAAGAATTTAGTAAGTAGAATACAGACTATAAAGCAATCTCCTATGCTAGCTGTTGACTTAACAACTTTATGAAAGGTATTACAACAGTTTTTTTCTGAACATTGCAACGAGTAGTTGAATCAATATGAATTTAAATCCACGCAGATTTTATTTGTATGTTGGCAATTTATTGAATCGGTCGGTCTTGATTCATTTAGCAGATTTGCAAAAAAACACATATCGTGCCAATTTATATCACATATTTCTGTTATTGTTTTGAAATTGTGCTATCCTCGACAACATTTCAATCCCATTTTAATGTTTCCGGTCGATTTCTGTGCTTCATCTCGAAATCTCCGAAGTAGATTTATTCTATGCAATCGTACTATAGCGTCGTTCTATGTGTTATCGATCGTCATATTACAAAAAATAGAAATAAATAGTGATAAGGACGTGTTGATTTTAAGATCGATTTGACGAATCGTTGTGTTATCATCGCTCAATAGTTTCCACCTGAAAGAAACTAAGCGTTATATTGGAGATCAATTGACGTACAACGAGAAGATTACAACAAGTTCGGAGTTTTCATCCTAGATTCGTCTCCAAGCAAGAGTTGTTGATCAAAGGTCGGACTCTTTAGCCTGGAAAGATGCCTGGACCACCAAATTCCAACTATGCGCAATCGAATTCCACATCAAGCAATGGAATGTCGGATGGTATGATGCGTTCGACGACAAATGCGGCCGATTTAATGGATTTTGATGAAACGGGTGCGATCGCCGAATCGGGCAATCATGAAAAACTTGTACACACTGATTTCTATAATGATTTTGATGATGTTTTTGATAATATACAATTTTAAATATCAAATTATTCGAAATGTTTCGTATTATAATAAAATTAAGGTTAGCAATATTTAGTGTCGTCGAATTTTTTTTTGACCATTTCAAATCGTTATTTGAAGTTTCGTTAATTATTAGAAATGCGATCCTGAATATCGGAAATTCGATGTGATGGCTTTATTATTTCTATGTGATTTGATCATTTGCTACCGTTGTTAATTGTTTAGTATTGAGAAAACATATTTTTTTTTTTTGCACTGCGATAAATAAAGGGTGAGAGGGTGAGGGAATAGTGAGGAGGCCTAGATATTGGAATTGACATTATTTGGAGATAGTAATATCAGGTAGGATTTAATTAAGCTTTGCTTGCCTGATAAAACGAGGATCTACATTATGAAAATTGGTTTTGTTCAAAGATTTGTGAGAGAAATAGAAAAGGTATGGATGAGAGAAAGATTCTGTGCGATGTTGGTAACCAATTATTAATGAGCATGAAAGAAATTTTGCGAAG
Organism: Baylisascaris procyonis; assembly: GCA_037389465.1. Lineage (NCBI taxonomy): Eukaryota > Metazoa > Nematoda > Chromadorea > Rhabditida > Ascarididae > Baylisascaris > Baylisascaris procyonis. The sequence goes on along the minus strand of JAZARR010000153.1, from coordinate 7,035,472 downwards.
ATATTTAAACAAAATTTTCAAAATTTTTTTAATGCTGCTAATTTTTTGAGCACCAAAAATGAGCGAATTGGTTGCTGAACTCTATCCGAGAGTGATTTTACAGTGATTCAACGAGAATATATTTATTCATTTTGCGATATTGATTTAGTTATAGTCGTTATTGTTTAAATCCCCTTGAACGAAATATTCGCTATTATTCATCGTCGTCATTTTATTCGACATTTTCTCGAAATTTTGCACTTTTTATTAGTCGATTATTTTCGTATTTCTTCACAATTATGATGATTTCTTAGAGGTTATTCTTTGCATTTCTGTATGATTTTCAATAAGTGTTGTTGTTTTTTTTTTCTTGTATTCGTTATTTAAATATTTCTTTAATTTTTTTTTTCGATTTTAAAGAAATCTTTTTCTCATATATTCGTTCTCTTCGAATTACGCTCAAATTTGTTCATTATTTATAGAATATTTGAAATAAAATCACTCAAAAAAAAAAAAATTTAGGTTTCCTATATTGGAAACAAAACAAGATTTGGGTTGCCATATTGTCGATGCATTCAATAGAGGACGGGAATTATTCGTGAATAAGTGCTCTCTATGTTCACTTCGCGACGTTATTCAGATCAAAAAAGAAGTACCACCGAATTCACTATGTCGTTGAGGAGACGATGGTTCGAAATGAAACGATTCTTCAGGCATAGGTTCATATTTTAGATTATTTATTTCTTAGTGATATTTAATTGTGGAAGTAATATCTCGAAGCTTCATCTATTGATCGTTTTTAAATTCTCTTGATTACATTCACAGTGGAATAAGCATGATCGGGGAAGTAATGTAGATTGCTAATTGGATGCTGCAAATGTTGTCAGACTATAGCATTGAACTTAAGCTGAGGGCAAGTTGAAGCGAATAGGTGGATAGTGAAGGTTGTTTTGCAACGTGATGTTTGACTCCGATGATGGATGCGATATTTATCGGTTTAGCGTTTCGGTGATCGATATTTGCACGTAAGGGATACCTTGTGATTCCGTTTAGAGCCTGTTTATTGTACTTACATGTTTTAAATAATATTTTCAAAAGCCGCATCTAATATGAGAAGCAATAGGTGGAGCTTCTCTTGCAGATGCCACTCGTGCAAAGTCAAGCCAACTGTTACAACGATGAGGTTAAGCTCTCTATAGTTTGGGAGAGGTTCTACACTTTGCTTGAGCTACAATGATTGTAAGTAACAGTGGAAAATAGTTGTTTTTTTTTTCGTTGTTTGATTACTTCGCTCATCGGGGTCTCTTTCTAGTCCCTCTCCCCCCCTTTTTTTCTCACTTTTTGAATTTTGTTTTTTTCCAAAGCGCATACTTCTCAAAAATAATAGATTTGTATCGATGATAATTATTATTTAAGTATTTCTTTTCAAAATCCATAATTTCAGATCTTTTATGTTTATTCTATTCGCATTATGTTTGTTCCTTTTTATATTCGGTATTGCATATATGTACGATTCACCGGGGGTGAGTGCTTTCAGTTATATTTATTTATGATTATACTATTTGTATTCATTTGTATATTTCTGGGAGAGGGATGGTGTTGATTGCGGAGTTGGCCAATTCGAAGAGTATTGAACTGGAAATGGTGATGAATAAATTTTGCGCTATCATTAGCAAAAATCGTAGATTTACTGCTCATGAGCCCTACTTAACGATGCGTATGTGCATATGGCTCTAATTTACCTTTAAAACGTACTAGCACAGTAATGACATCATGAGACATATAATGACGTCATCAGACATACGAATCGTGTTGGATGTTTATTGTTCCACCTGTATCTTTGTTTAGGTTGATGTATTTAGTGATCCACATGGTGTGAATTTTGATATGTGAAGTAGGGAGCTATCAGGAAGCATTCGCATGGGTGACTATATGAGCTTGATTAGTCGTTTGTTCGATCTGGGACCGTGATCGTGTTTTATGGAAACTGGGCCACTGTGATGCAATGAAAAAAGGGAAAATAAGTGGGGAAGAGAGCTGTTTATGTTGCTATGATAGGATTTTTTTGAAAGGTTTGTTCTCCGATAGTTGTATATATATATATATATATATATATATATATATATATATATATATATATATATATATATATATATTCATAACATCTATAGATGTTTATTATAGTGATGTTTATAAATAAATCGATTTTATGACACTGTTCAGCGACTGCGACCTAAAAGGAACACTCTCGAGTAAAAGATTGTATTCGCTAAATATTTGCGTTTTCAGGAACGGGCTAGTGAACATGTAGAACACGCTCGCGATATGCACAAAAATTTTGGTAGAGGGTATGTTTTATTGCAGAGTTTGTTTTTTGATTCCCTCATCACAGAAACACTCCGCAAACTTGGGTATTCGAACCATTTGGTAATTCATTGTGCTTGAGAGTATATCGTATTAACTGTATATAGCCAAATCTTGTAGCACCAAATGTTCAACCACTGTTCGATACTAAGAAATGGAGGAAGCATATTTCGTTCACCTTATTCCAGATGTTCATTTTGAAGCAATGTGCATTAGAAGCATAGAGGATGGCAATTGTTTCTGCTGTGTCTCCAATATTACAACCATCATAGCCGACATGTTATAAATTTGCTATTGCCACTTCAGCTTACCACATATGGTTAAGGACCCGCAGTTGAACGAACGAATGAACTTATTAACATAGAGCTTATATACTTTTAATAGATAATTTATTTTTTTTTTTGTTTGGAAGAATTCATAAATCTGAGAAATAAATACTTCTAACTCAAAACGATTTTTGAAGAAGAGAAAATTTTTTGTATCTTATTAGTGATTGCTTTGCGAATCATTAGGCCGATAACGGCTTCTTCGGTATATCTGGCAATCGCGCAATCGTTTCTTCTCGACACCATATCCGAATTTATCCTTCTGCGGAGGCTAAGTTTTATATTGTTTTACTTCAGTTAGTGAATTTTAGGGAACGGGTTGAAATGGAAAAGGAAATGCAATTGGCTAAAAATTATGGCGATGAACAAGGCGCCGACGAGGAACTACCTGGCGAATCGGATCCTGATACGGTGTTCAAGAAAGGTGAACTCGGCAATTTCGAACCGAAAGAGAAACAGTCACGTCCCGGTAAACATGGTTGGTTTTGTCTTGCTGTTTTCCATTCAAGGATAATAAAACATTTAACCGTTGAATATTTATTGCTGTGTGTATTATTTCTATAAATTGATTCCACTAAACATTAGCTTTGTCCGCCCTGTATTGCTTCTCTCTGTCTTCATCACAGTCGCCTCTTATGTCAAGAAGAGGATAGAGGTGATGTTCATTTAAAGGCTCTATTGTTATCGATGTGCATGAAGTAGACGCCGGTGATTGATCTAGGTACTGATGTTTGATCTATCGGGTTGAAGCATTCTTTAATTAATCCTAATCCGTTTTTATCTGGTTCAAAAAATGATAATTTAATATCTCTTTCGAATTATGCAAACGTGAACAAGCTAATAGACATATCTAATAATGGTGAGTTTGTCACAATGGGATATTTCATGAATGTTTTGTTTATTCGTATATTTATTGAGTAAATACATTCTAATCTTTGAATATTTGAAAGCAGCATGCATCGATCGTTCCTTCTTCATAGTGAACAGATAGTGCCGCATTTAAATGAACGCACAATGCCCCATTATAAAGGAATATTATTTAACACTTATGTCATTTTAATGAGAGCATAGTGCCCCGTTGTAAGGAAATATTATTTAGCAATTATCTTATTTTAGTATGTCTTATAGACTGTTAAAAACTTGCTAACTGGAGGACCCGACTGCAAGCTGCAATTGCATTGTATTTACTGCAAAATTTGCACCTTTTTGAATTGAATGTGCAAACTGTACGTTGCAATTTGCATATTGCATCCTTATTTTAGTTGAATTAAAATAACGATGCAACATGTTTGCATATTGTACGTTGCAGTTTGCATATTGCATCCTTATTTTAATTCAATCATCAGCAACCAGATATAATTTCTTCTCGCGTTTTATTGGTACATAAAAGTGTGATGAAAATTCCTTAGTCAAATTTATGCTGTTGTACGCCAAATTTCATATAAAATAGGATTTCATTTGTGGGTTTAATGAATCGGTTATCGTTTAATGTTTAGATTTTTTTTTTTTTTTTTAAATTATGAATTCAAAGATCTGATTGGCATGGTCAGCTGAAAGGAAGAAGCGTAGATCGTCTCAGATTCTCTAAGAAGCTTCTCTACTTGTTTTAATTCTCCGCAGAGAGACATGCAAAAAGCGTTGCTTTTGCGCTTCATTCTGCATGAACGGTGTAAGATTTGGCTGAGATCAGGTTATGGTTCAGTTTTATTGCTTAACTGAGGAGTGGGACCCTGGTCATGTGCATCAAAATTGGTGATTCAGCCAGTGATGGAGGAAATGTTGATCAATGGATATATGGTCGATTTAAGGTGAGATGGGCGATCCAGTTAACGTTGATTTGAATCGACCGGAAGTGCAACGTGCGATGAATGAATTCGGGTTCAATACCTATGTATCTGATATGATATCACTCAATCGTAGTGTGCCCGATGTGAGGATGGATGAGTGAGCTACTTGCTTTTACTGTTTATATACAAACGGAATTGCTATGTGGCTATGCTGACGTAGATTTATTGATGGCTATATGACACGTCAGCGTGATTACAGTATAACGAATTTGAGAGTGCTGTAATATTTTTTACACATTTATATAATCTCGTTTCGATAATTTTTCAGTCATAAAATTTGCATAAATGAGTTTCATCGACTTCCGTCGATTCAAAGAATGTTGATTTTATAAGTTGATGGCTATGTTGCTTTGATAACATTGAGCGAAATATGAAAGCATTGATATTATATAATATTTAGATGTAAATATTGGCACTACCCAGAGGATTTGCCCACAGCGAGTATTGTGATCGTTTTCCATAACGAAGGATGGAGCCCTCTAATGCGAACTGTCCACTCTGTGATATTACGTTCACCACCGAATCTGTTGAAAGAGATAGTCCTCGTTGACGATTTCAGTGATAAAGGTTAGTAGGCTGATTGTTTTCAATGTGGAATCGTGAACACTGAGTGTTATTAATTTTTCGCCTTATAATCGTAGCGGTGGAAAAGGCGCTTTTGTCCAAGGATAAACGGAAGAAAATAGGTAATATATAGTCCTAAAAATAGGGGATAAGGAAGGGACGATGTTCAATTGAGACGTAGAAGTTTAAATCTTTAGATTTGTATGGGAACTTTGAATAGTTGACAAGGAGAAGAAAACTTTGATGAGTGCTAGATGATCGAAAAGAAGTTCGGGTATTTTCAATGTCGAGTTCAGTTCATTCTTCAATTGAATATTTGGGCTTTCATTTTACTGTATAATTTTCGGATTGTACTTTAATTTTTTTTTTTCGATCTTGTTGAATAAATTCATAGATCTCCAGGTCTTTTCCATCTCTCATCTGCCATCTTAACAAGGTGCTCCTCATACAGATACATAAATAAGAGAATGTGATGTATAAAAGAATGAATAGAGGGGTATTTGTTGATATAATTTTGAGCGATTTGAGAGGATATAATCTGATTTACAGTTTATTTTATTCTTTGTTTTCATTAGTATAGTCTATATTTCTTATTGTTTTGAGTTTATTTTGCAGAGCATTTGAAAGAACGTTTGGATAAATATATAGAACAATTCAATGGGAAAGTGAAATTGATACGAAACAATGAGAGGGAAGGCCTTATTCGAACTCGAAGTATTGGTGCACAGCATGCGATCGGTGATGTGGTTATATTCCTTGATGCACACTGCGAAGTGAACATCAATTGGTTACCACCATTACTTGCGCCGATTCGGCGTAATCGGTGAATTTTCTATCATTTGAAATTTTTGTTGCTAATATAAGCACTGGCATCTGATGGGAAGGTCGAGGTGAAGCGACGAGATGATCTGAAGCAACAGATCAGTGGTAAGAGGCCCTCTCAGGGTTTTTCTTGGGGGAGGGGGGAGAGGGGGAGAGAGAGAATGATGGCTGAATGAGGAGGATTGATAGAAGTAAACCTTTTAAAAAAAAGCACACGTCATATCCCTTAAATGATGTGAATTTCTATGGTAGTTTTTACATTTAGACACTTGATGCAGACCCTTTCTGTATCTCACTTCTAGTCTACTACCGTTTTTGTATATTTTACATTTTCGTAGCATTCTCTCTGGTTGATCTCTGCAAATTATCTGCCATTTATGGGGCGCTTGAAGATTTGCATAATAATAATTAAAAAAATAATTAAAAAGTGTTGAACGATATGATGCGTTACTTACAGGAAAGTGATGACTGTGCCCGTTATTGATGGGATCGATATGCATACATGGGCATATAGACGTGTTTATGGCAGTGCTGATCGACATTTTAGGTGGTTTTTTATGTTTGCTTTGTTTGTGATCTACTGATTCCATGGATACCTAATACATACTTCGAGGAGGATTTCTGAGTTGAGGATTGGCAAGTGCAAGAGAGGAAAGGGATATTGAGCGTGTTATTTTCTGGAATTCGTTTGATGTTATTTGGCCTTGATACATCCTGGCAACTTTCAGATTCATCGTTCTACTGAAAACATTTGATTGAATGGAGTGATTATTTCAGAGGTATCTTCGAATGGGGTCTCCTTTATAAGGAAACCGAAATAACCAAAGAGGAAGCTCAACGACGCAAACATAATAGTGAACCATTTAGGTGAATTTTTTATGCTTTTTAATCAACATTTCTCTTTTATTTTTGCAATTAATAAGTAGATAATGAATATGAAAGTTGTCATATTCTAAGTTTTTAGCGGTTTATTTCGAGATTGAATCATATTAGGTTACCTTTTGTTTAAACTTAAGTTATGCAAACCAGATGTATAGAACTATTTTATTGCTCGCTTGCTCATATTCAAATTTTTTTTGCATATGAAAATTATTGTTGATGGCTAATAGCTACGACATAGAGCGCATGTAATGACCCGATATCGTTATCTGGCCATCGATTCCTTGTTGAGCATTCCGACAAAACTAAACCTTTATTAGTGAAACATGGCCCCACTAGGCCCATGAGCAGCTCACCAACCGATGAAGAAATAAGAGCGAATACCTCCAGATGAATGAAGAAACACTCTGAATCGGAGAGGGCAATAAAGATCTTATATACCCTACTACTTATCAAGACGATATTTACAAGAGCAAAACATAGTGCACGATATTCGATGGTCACGGTCAAGCTGCTCTACCATCGTAATCGAGCTTCTCTACGATTAAAAATCGTTACAGCACATGCTGTGCATGTAGTATTAGAATATCGCTAATTTCACAGATACCTTTCGCCAAGGGGAGGGGATGAACTTGCTTTCATAGCTCTAATGTTTCTTTTAGAACTCCTATGATTGGGTAGTGCTGTCCTTTTACCTTTGCTCATACTCACAAAGTATCAGTCCAGTACTGTTTGTTGTCCCCCGAAAAGATCAGTTCTCTGATTGGACCGTAGATCTAAATCAATAAGATCAAAAGATCAAAAATAGATCAATAAATGTTGGAGTATAGGTATTAGGCAGACCGCAGATTGTTGGAGATATCTGCCCAAACTAGGTTTTTATCTCTGATATTCTACAGTTAAGTTGTAGGATTTTAGATGAAACTGAAGCACTAATTGTATGATTTTATGCTTGTAATATTACATTTATTCCTAAGTGCAATCTTACCATCAATAGAACGCAGCTTTCGAAGAGGAAGTTATCATATTGCAACACTTGAAAAAATTGAAGATTCGATTAAGATGAGTTCAGTATATACTTAAATAATTTTTTTTTTTTTTGCTACCGTTGTTTTTTGATCGTTTCAGGTCACCTACACATGCGGGTGGTCTTTTTGCAATAGACAAGAAGTGGTTTGAAGAGTTGGGATATTATGATCCAGGTTTGCAGATATGGGGTGGTGAACAGTACGAACTTTCTTTTAAGGTTGGTGATCTCTTTTAAAGATTAATTCATCGGCCATATTTCGATACTTTTTTTTTCTTTTTGGGAGCTTTTTAGGGTGAGTTGCAGATCGATCCATTATTTTCACTTCGTTACTCAAAACGCCGAAGTTGTGAACTTTGGCGTTTAAGTTTTATGGCCTCTTTCTTACAGCTTATTAGATTTTTTTTTATAGTTTTTGTTGGGATTGTTTACATCGTTGCTTAGTGGATCAGATAGTTGAAACGTTTTGCGCAGATAATTTATTCTAATTTTTATTTCGGTTGTGGTAAAGTATTGATTTGCTTATATGCTGATTAACGATATCAATGTTGAGTATAAAATTTTGTGGTTTATATTTTTGCGATTTAATTAAACGGTTTTCCCTCGCGTGGATTTTATCCTGCTGACATTGCATTGCTTTTAGGTTGGTTGAGTAAAACAGGGAAAGAATAGTTGGGATGAAAACCATTTGCTAAGATGGGATTGGTTTTTCTTTTAGAGCTTATAGTATACGTCGATTTGAGTTCCGTAGTTCTTGTTTTTGTTACGTTTTTTTGACGTGTACCTTATGTCATATGAGAATTATATCCGCATCACCCCCCCCCCCCTTTCCCCATAGAATGTACTGTTTTTTCTGAAAATACTTAGCGTGCTTGGACGAGCTTTATTCGTTGCCTCCCCTCGACTTCCCTCACCCCCACCTCCCCCTCCCCATCTCTTGATTTGTGCTACAGATTCTCACCTTCTCCCTATCTGCGGCGGTATATGATACGAGGAGTTGAAACCTATCTTCACATCTAAATATGCAATCGTATAGCACTATTGCAGCGCGGAATGTTTTTTAGCAGTGGATTGACTGTCAGAATCCAGAACTACTTTCATTGATTCTACTACTTTCGTTTTGGTCTTTATTGCTGTTCATACTCACATACTTTTATGTCTTCCCACTTTGTAATGTTTAAATAAATAAATAAATAAATATTTGCCTGCGTTATGCATATGCTAATTTATATGCAAATTTTTAGATTTGGCAATGTGGCGGTGGGATTCTATTTGTGCCTTGCTCGCATGTTGGTCATGTTTATCGATCACATATGCCCTATGGATTTGGTAAATTAAGTGGGAAACCGGTTATCTCTACGGTTTGTTGTTATAATTGTTGGAGTTTTTTTTCTTGGGATGCTGTTGTTAAATCACTTTTAATATGAATAAACATTTTACATTACTTCCTCTTTTAATTTAATTTATCTTAGAATATGGTTCGAGTTATTAAAACTTGGATGGACGAATATGAAAAGTACTATTATATACGTGAACCATCGGCAAAGCATCGTTCACCTGGTGATATAACTGCTCAACTTGAACTTCGAAAACGTCTTCATTGCAAGTCATTTAAATGGTTAGCGATGTTTCATTTTAGATGAATATTTTAGTTATATATCCATTACCCATTGAAGCATTTCATTCGGCGTCTTTGACGTATGTGCTGAAATGGGAATGCTGGGTGAGAAAGGGGAAAGGGAGGGTTCTTTACCATTTCGTTGATGGAATATAAGAGAAGATCGGAAATCAAGCTGTAGTGCTTCTATTTTTATCTTTCAGGTATATGGAAAAAGTGGCATACGATGTTGTCTATTCTTATCCACTTCTGCCAGAAAATCATGTATGGGGTGAGGCAAAAAATTTGCAAACAAGTAAGTCATATTTGTACAGTTCTTATGAAGCCGATGGCTCATTGTTCGGCTATATTTTTCTGGAAAATCGGCGTTGATTTGCCCCAGTAAAGTTGGTTTTTTACCCTTTTTCGGTCTGTCTGCTTTATATATTCCAATTCCGTTCATGTCCCAAAACTGGTCCCATTATTCAGTTCCAAAGGCAAGTTTTTTTCGGTCCTAATAAACCGAAGAAAAACCATCGTCTAAGTTGTTCACCTCTGAATTAGGAGAAGTGGAAACCATGGTGTAAGGCACAGCGATTCATTTCTGAGGGAATCAAATGAGGCAATCCTCAATGAATTTTATCTCTCATTGCAGATTTAAGTTTAAATATGCGAATGTTCTCGCTTTTACCCTTTGTTATTGACCATATTGAAGGCGATAACGGTTTTCGTTTCCCTTTCGTTCGATGATTCTATTTGTCATTTCTGTATAAAACGATGTGATCACTATGCAATATTACAGTGATGACTAATTGCTGATGATTTATTTGCCCATTGTAAAGGCTATAGCAATATGTGCGCCCAATGCTTACCATTTCGCCGATACGATTGCGGATGCGAAATTTAGTGACGATGGGAAAGTAGACTTTTTTGAGGAGTGGGAGAAGCAATAACATCCTTTAGAATTGTAGTATTTAAGGGATCTAAATATCAAGGGTGGAGATGACGTCATTAGAAAATAAACTTCGGGAAAATAACTTTCAAAAAAGTAGAACTAAATTCCCGGAGGAGGACGTCTTTTGAATGTGATGTGATATTGTCGGCTTTATGATAATCCACGTGATTCCTCATAGTCCTTCTATTGTTTTTTTATTTAACGAAAATTTGTGAAGATTCATGAAAAAATTGCAGTAAATTGTTTCCTCTTTAAGGTGTATCACTACTCAAGTTTTTTATTTATTGACGTGGACTCAGTTTTGTTGAGGTATATCTTTGCAATCTTCTTTGAGGTTTTTGGGGGGATTTACGATAAAAAAAAGGCTTGTCAGGTTTTTTAAGTGTCTTTAAACTTTTAAAGTTCATGCTGAGAGATAGGTCAGACTTGATAATGTTGATCGGGAGTGATGATCACTTTATTGAGGTAAATGTATCGATACGATGGGACGAGCAATACCAGGCGTTGTTGGAGCGACACCTTGTCATGGCTATGGCGGAAATCAGGTATGGGTGTGGCCATTCTTCTATCAGCAATTGGAGGGATAGTATGGAAAGCAAGTGTGGGAGGATAGGGCAGGAAAGAAAATATGAGCTAGTGAAAGGTATATGCATAATAAAAATACTAATTATTATTCATCCACTTTATCGCAGATGTATTAAACTAAGTCCTCCGATTCCGAGGTTTTGTTCATTTAAACTTTAGTTTCCACCCGGAAGTGTTTTGTGTTTCTCTCTATAATGTCTTTGCGAATCAGCAAACAACCTGATGGTATCGATGCATGGTGATAAATGATTTTTAAATTGCTGATGTGAATGTGTATGTTTTTCAGTTGATACGATTGAATAAGAAAGGACAATTAACGCAAGGAGAGTGGTGCATGACACCGTTGGGAAATCATTTGCAAACGGGACATTGCGCTAAAGGAACAGTCGACGGACCTTTCCAATATGATGAGGTAGGATAGTTATTTATCAAGAAAGTATGTTCGATGAGAGATGCTGCTGCATCTTTTTTTGAGAGATGCCTTCAAGTGGTTAATGCTTGCACGCAATCTATGTGTGAATAATTGTAGTTGTTTGTTTGTCTGTGTCTGTCTGCTGTTCGTTTATTTTCATTTGTATTCGACGTTCATCTTATCGGTTGTTCCATCTGTCGGTCTGTATACGCATTTATGGTGGATGGATCGACATTTGATTTTTCGGCCTGGCAACGATGCGAAAACGATATGCGTTTAGTGAGAATAGTGGTTCGAATTTTAATTTTTGATCTTCTTTGAGGTTGGCGACATGCGGACAATTATAATTAATCATGTGAGATATTGATCGCTTATTCGTTCTTGATCCGTAGAATTGTTCATTCTTGGCACCGCATTAGGAATGTCGAATGATAGATGAGTAATGAGTTTATTTTAAGGCAACGGAACAAATCAAAATGGTGTTGTCAGATACGTGCCTTACGGCAGATAGTCCGATGTCGAGTAGCACTCTTTCGTTGAAGAAATGCGATCCATCGAGTCCTCTACAAAAATGGAAATGGAGAGAGATATTCACTGATTGAGAAGTGTGAGTTATTTATTATTATAACTTACTTATAATGATTATTAAGTGAAGTATAATTAATTAATATGTAATCTTTTTTTTCATTTTTTAAAATACTTTTTGAAATGGATCTTCTGTTGTTGAGTGTATTGACGCGAATCAATGGATCGTTTGGTGTTTCTCTTTGAATTTATTTATTCTACAACCTTAACTGTTCTGTTACTATAAAAATACTTCCCATTCCCTCCTCCCCTATCATCTTCTTTCCTGCTCCCTAGTAGAGAGGCTTTGCATTCCGAATGCTTTTGCCCGAACAGAGAATTTGTTGGATGCTGCAATAAAAGGGATTTTTGTTCAGCACGTTACTATATCTATTTAAGATGGTGTTGAATGAAAAATAGGAAAGAGGATGTCAATGAATTGATGACCAGTTTATTTGCCTCATATCGCAATCGATTACGCCAAAATATGGTTTAACCGGATGTTCACTTCGTAATTTATTTCGATCTCCAATTTTTATCGTTGTGGGCTCTCCAGTTGATTTTTTTGTTTAGGTGACATTAACTGCTTATTACTCGTTGATGAATTAGATTAAGTGAAATTAAAATTGTAATAGACATTTATGTTATATTTTAAAACGAACTCATTTATGATCTTTGAGGTATTTAACTAATATTCCATCCATTTGAATAGCTTTCCTCCTTTCAACGTCTATAGTAGTAGCATGACCTCGTCTCTCACTTGAGATATGATTTTAATGAAATATGATTTTTTTCTTAGACCTTACTGCTTTCTTAGTATTGTAGAGGTGGACATTAAGTTGATGTATAGTAACGGGATATTACGTTCTGATCGAAGAGACTTTCACAATATTTGTTTTGCCCTGGGGAAGAACTTCAAACGAGCAATCAACCAATAACGTGCTGAAGTCTCCATAATCGACAAATGTGATCGGAAACAGATACTGAATTCAGCATCGACAACTCATTCAAATGAAGCTAAACAATGTTCGCAATGGCCATCGAATACGCACTAGATATGACCAACTTATCAAATAGTTCCTAACGATCCTATGGCTCGTGGGAATCAGTGAAACCATACGTGACCCCTTAGATATGTTAAAAAACTAAGGGCTGACCATTGACTAATCATAGCCAATGTGGGATAGTATGAAATAGTAATAACGAATGCGATGGGCAGTATGCAGCGGGTTGCTAAATAAATACTGAAATTCAACGCAGCACTGAAAGAAGTGTTGAATCATTTCAATTACCACTAAAATCTTTGGAGTTCCTCCTCTGGACTATCATGGAAGACCTTCAAGATGGATACCAACATATCATGAAATAACTCTTTGATACAAAAACGAAATCATATCTCATCTACAATGACGAGGGTTTGGAATTGTTTAAGGAGAGCCTCATTACTTGCATTTGTGCATCAAGCGATATGCTAACGCGATGTTTAAAAGGATGTGGCCCTTTTTTGTGTGTATTTTTTTTTTTTTTTTTGCTTTCCCTCAGCGCTGCAAATATCTGATTCATTTTTGCGTTGCCAAAGGATCCACGAGAGGGGGGGGGGGGAGGATAGGGAATCGCCATAAATCTCTTTCTTAATTCATAGTGCAAAAAAAAAACCGAAAAGAAAAGATAATGCATTGAATAAGAACACCTTTCGATCTAAAAGCACATTCATGAAACAAATTTTTTTTCTTCTGCTTAGTCGTCTTAGTCGTTTCAATGATTTTTTATTCGCTATGACATTCTTTTATTATTAGCAAACTCATTCGTTGATATTTTTATTCACATCGAACGTTATTTCACCTCATCTATAATGCTTTTCATTTTTAGTGTTTTGATGGAAAAGGATCGGCGTGAATATTCTCTCTTATACCTCGTTTCTGCAGCTTCTAATGAGATCAAGACGTCTATGATAATTAAAATCTACATGAATGCAGCTCGTTGAATGTTCCCGGTATTTTATATACTAATAGATATTATTATGCAAGTCTGAGAGTGCCTTAAGAATCTAGTGAGGATATTTGTGGACTAATATAGCACCAATATCGAATAATCCTGAGTTTTGATCGAAAATAGATCTTTATATGAATTGTAATCATAGAATTAAGGCACTTTCATTTCTTGCAGAGCAGTAAATTATATGACGATTGCTTTTGATATTGTATATTTGCAATAGAATCCTCATATGAACATATATTTTCTTCGTTTTGAAATCCTTTTGTTACTTTTAGAAAAAGGGGGGAAAGTTGTGGGAATGATAGAAAGAGGGTGGATTGATATGATAGAAAATGATGGTAACGAAAGGATTAATCAATGAAAGCGGTTTAAAAGGGTTCTTTTTCATTTGAATGAGGATATCATCGAGACGGCAAGATGAGGATTATTGCAGTTTATTAATGTTGGATGTTTGTTATCTTAGGATTGTCTTTATTAATTTATATGCATATATTGTTTTGATGGAAATCAGTGAGTTTTCTTCATCTTTTTTCTTTATTTTATAACTGCAAAAAGTTTACTTCTCATTGATTTAGCTCTTTTCTAAAGTATATATGCAACGCGATTATGGAGATATCATATCTAAGTACTGAAGTTACTTGAATAAGAGCTGTGAAATTGCACAACTATTACGTACATTGTAGGATAGCATCTTTTATCAACATCAAGCTAATTCATCAAATTATATATATATATATATATATATATATATATATATATATATATTAGTAGTTAAAACTGGCTTGCTTCTTCCCTTCAAAAAATATTTCATGTAATTTTCTTCCAGAGACCATTTTAATGGTTGATATATGTTCGGATTTGTTCTCTTATTTGTTTATTATTTGAATATTTTGAACGATTGATCGTTTGTCTAGCATATAATAAGTGCTATGATTGAGTAATATTTATTGACCAGTTGAACAATATTGATTGTTCGGACATTCAAATGGAAACGAATCGATATATTCGATCACTATATTTCAAAAGCGCTTTTTAAAGATTTTAATAGGGGTGTCACATTTTCAAAAAAGTATTTTCTCTTCAATTACAATTGAAAGCTTATCATCAAGTTGTTCAAGTTGGAATGTAAAAAATTCAACCATATTTGATGGAATTCGTTCAAATTGATTATCGAAATCTGAGTGATAAATATTGTTGGCCATTGATTGTTTGAAGTCGTATAATTTGCACATTTTTAAGCGCCATTTTTGTTAATTAATTTATTTCATCATGTTGTTTTTTTTGCTTTATTTTATTTATTTGCATATTAATTAATTTAGCTCTCGAAAACTTTTTAATGAATTTTAATAGCCATCGCCTATCGACCTTCACCTGAAGATATCAGTTGCAAGAGAGAGGGATGGTTCTTGGGTAACAAATACGGGAGGGATTCTTTCGTACGAATCGTGAGGGGAATTCGTGGTATCACTTAGGGGAGTATTTTTTCTTCATTCCTCACTGCGTAACGAGAATATCTTATTAGATTGGTTGCATTATTGTTGATAATATGCAAATTGCATATGTAATCGTTTTATTTTCTTGTCTATTAATCCTATATAATTATCTCATTGACTTGCCTAATATGCGCAAATTGTTTTTATACTTCTTTGGGTTTAATTTAAATTCAGTGTGCTTTACTTATTGTCTAAAGATTTTTTTTTTATTTTTTTGTTTTTTAAATTTATTCGTTCACTACTTAGTATAATATTTCGTTTCGTTTATTATGCATCGTTGACATTTCTTTATGGTATCCACAGCCCAGCAGTGCCTTTCTTATTTCATATTTTCACTAATATTTCTCTTACTCGTAGCGGTTCATTTATCTGTCATTGACGAAACTATTCCAAATTTTTAATATCTCATTTGAGAAAATCGGAAATTCCCCGGAAAATTTAGAAAAAAATGCGAGTTTCAGTTAGGTTTGAATTCGAATAATTATCGTCCTTTCCTTTAAAATAGGCTTATAATTAATTGATCGTCTTTCATTTTTTTTGAAGTGGAAGGGATGGAGGGAGAGAGATCGATCGAATAGACTCTGGTATTGATCGATGGCGAATGAGCAAAAGGGAGGGTTTTTTTTTTAATTTTCCATGTTCTTTATTATATAAATGAATGATTCGAATTTTTTCGCACAGAATATGGTTGTCGCAACTGCAATATGCAAATTAATAAAGAGATATATAAAAATGGCCAAAAAAAAATTAAATTTCGCCCCGAGGCTATAATATTATTGATGCTTTTATAACGCTTATGTGGGATTTCCTTGATTCATTGAAATAAACGAAGAAATTTGATGCGCTGCATAGAGTGTCAATGAAATGGTTAATACTCGTAACGATTCGTGCAATAAACTTTTTTCTATTGTTTTTTATGCACTCTTCAATCGTATTGAAAACGTCTGCAGCGTAAATTAATATCTTTGAAACTACTTCAATGTACTTTTCATTGTGGTTTTTGTTAATGTATGCAAACATAGATGAGATGAGAGGAATAAAGAATAATCTAGAGAGGATGAATCATCTTTCGTTGTACCTTTTCCTGAGAGGACACCTATGTTCACTTCCCACCATTGTGTATCGTGTCGAAATAGACGTTTTTTTTTGAATATCACTGGTGTTAACTCCTTATCACTGTTCTATGGAGCCCATGGAGTTTTTAGCAAAAAGACCTGACGATGTTAGTGAGGTATTGAAGGGGAGAGGGAGGGGTGAGGAAAGGGACTATCTAATATAAGAAAGGAGTTGAGAGGAAGGCTGGGCTAATATTGGAATTTTGTGATTATTTGCAGGGAAGAGATAGGCTTGATGTAGGGTTAACGAAACAAGCATATTACGCTTGGAGTATCGTTTGAACAGCCGCTCAGATGCATGAAGCAGAGTAAGGAAACGAGAGAAAAGCAACACTAATCTGAATGTTTGATGGAAATTCATCGTTGAAACGTTCATTGTATCGCAGTGTTTTTTTGTTTTTTTTTTATTTACACCCGACTGCCTAGCTAGCATCTGCAGTGCGAGCGATTAGTGTGCGTGAGATTTGAAACTGCGTGGCAGCTTGTTGCTATTCGTCATCGATTCGAGCCAAATTGTCTTTATTTTTGATTGATTTTGAATTGATTGATTTGGCAATGATTGAGGAAGGAGGGAGGAGGAAGAGTCGATGAGGAGGAAGGCGAAGTAGAGAGGAATGAATCGATGGAGATGTCGGTGTTCTTTTCCATGTATTTCGGTTATTATGGGCAAAAAAATTGTAATTGATTTCTTAAAAGATCCTCTGAGGGCTTTTTGCATGATCGGTCGAGTTGAATTGTTCGAGAAGATTTTCAGAAATGAAAACTCATATTCCTATATTTGTTCATCGAAAAGTTTTCCCTCGAATACCGAACAATTTTGGGAATTTCTTTTAATTGTCTTTATTCTCTTTTTTTTTTGTCTTCTCCCTATATATGAAGGCCGTCTATTTGGGATGTAACATACGATCGTATAGCGTTTGATCCGTATCGATTATCTAATAGGCACTCTCGATCTTCAGCTCAATATCAGATTTTTGCAGAAGTGACGGCCAAAAAAAAAAAAAAACAGCAACGAATCTCCTCTGTTCTGTTCAATATACTTTTGTATGCTTGCACTTGCAAAGCGCATTATATTAGCGTCAAGCATGCATATTTATTTGTGTATGCATATGTCTGCCTATGCGATAGTTTTAAATTGAGTACCATATTAACTCGGAGAGGAGTTACAAGTATGCGAAGATGCCAAAAAATTTTTTCTTTACTTGCATTTTACATCACTCGAGTCGTAGAAAAACGACTGTTTTGTAGATGATTTTCAGAAATGATCGAAGAAAAAAATTCGGACCATTTGAATAAAAAAAGTTAAAATATTTCGTTGTTTATTTTCTAAGGTTTCATTAAGTTTTTTCGAGTTTTTTTTGCCTTTGCTTTTGCTCAGTCATGGGAATGATGTAGCGGAGATCACAGTCGGAGCTTGAGAGAATGATTTGACTCCGAAATAACCCACAAATTCACTTGGTTTACTGTGTGATATGCAACGCGTTTTTTGCATTCTCAAATAATCCGACATTAATAACCATAAATGAACGGCTGTCGGGAGTGAAATACGTCCAAGAAAGAACGCTTGTGGATATTGACTAATAGGCTGAATTTTTTTTATAATCCTGAATTTTTTACATCAGCCGAGTTGTCTTAGGCCGCAAAGATCATAAACACAAGTTATCAACGTCACAATTCTTTACTTATAAATTGATAAAGACAGAAGGGCGATATTTGTTGCATTGTCGGAGTGGTGAAAAAAAAATGTGTGGGAAAAAACGTACATTTGCGCCACATTTCATTGATATCGTATAATATTGATCTAACGTCATCGCTAGATGCTTTTGAATTATTGACAGATTACGAATTATTGACAGCCTTTCGGATGTAGAAAATAATGCGCACAACTTTGTTCACACTTCTACACGAGTTTGCATCCTGACACTCAACATTAGGTGCAGTTGCAGTTGCAATTGCTGCAATTCAAAAAAAAAAAAAAAAACGCTCGAAAAGTTCATAGTAAGAGTTGCTTCCGGAAATTGTAGATTGCCTACAAGAAGCTATCGGAGAAGTTAAAAAAAAAAAACGCTCCTCAATGAAGTTCTTGAACAATCTCACTTATTGCGCTCTATCAACCTTAGTTCTTTCTATCCATAATTCGACTTTAGTTGTTATCTGCAACTCCGGAGTTATCAATATCAACTCATCCATAACTTCAATTGACATTTATAGGTAATCATATCATATCTGCAATCTGCATCTTATCGCTATTGTTCTTCAAATATGCTCTCTTATTTTATCATTGCTCTATTAGTGATAGTAGTATTGATTAGAATTGTTGTTGAATTTTTTTATGTTTTGAAGTGATTATTGTGTTGTGTGATCGATTGATCCAATCCTGTGGATAATGAAGGATATTGCGCTGTTCAATGAAGGATTCACCTCACTCCCCCCCCCCCCCATCCCCCCACTCACTTCCCTTTCATAGACTCATTATCGCGTGTATGCTTGCTTTTTCGTTAGTCAATTAAACTATTTGAATGCTTGAGTGCTTCCGGTGCAGAGATGGCCGAGATGGTGGATCTGTTGGAGCTTTTTGTCGATTGGAAGTTCATTGCGATTATTGCTATTATAATAGCGTTCAGGTATCTTTAATTTTTTTTTTTTGAAAAATTCAACTCAATTTAAATTTCGTTTTCGTTATTTTACAGAGGCAATTTTTTCAATTTCATTCAAAACATCATTTCTAGTGGCATCGATTTGTATGTCTATATATCTGTCGATTTGTTCGATAGTTTCAAGCTGAACGTAACTCATGTTTGATATATGAAATTTAGAGGATTTATCCGATCATCCTTTATATCTACATATGGGAATTCTATTGACAGCTACTGCATTTCTATTTGATTAATAAAGTACGTTGTAGCAAATATAATTTCAGGTTTTATTTTAAAGGCGCACAATTCAAGGAGCATGTCTCTGCAAAAAATATGGTAGCTGTAGTAACCGGATGTGATTGTGGTATTGGCAAACAGATCGTACGTGAGCTATGTCTACGAGGTGCAAAAGTTTATATGATGTGTCGAAATGAAGGAAGAGCGTTGAACGCACAGCTCGAACTTGTTAAGGTATTCGATATTCGGATTATTGGCAGATATTTTCCCATTTGAAAAACAAGTCTGGATATATTTTAGTGATTATTTTGTTCTTTCATACAAATATAGCGATATACATTCTTAACGTTGAAGGATTTCTTCTTTTTTGTGAACTTTTATGATGAAAAATGAAATGAACGGATATTTTTTTAGTGAAATGAAATGAAATTTTTCGTGCTTAACGGATATTGATAATCGAGATATGGGTTATGTTAGTTTGAGCTTTCTAATCATGTACTGAGAATATAAGTGGGCAAAATTTGAATAATAAAATAAAACAACTATTCAATGAACAATGCAGGCGTTGTGCTATACGTTCATTCCTTTTAAAAGGGAATCAGCCACAATTTTTGTTGAAAGTTTATTTCCTCTCATATCTCGTCTATTGCTTTTTATTGCTATTCACTATCACTTTATCACTCCCATTCGTCTTTCTCTCATCTCACCGTTTTCGCTCATTTATCCACCACTTCCCATCTTTCGGAGATCTCCGATGAGTCAACTAGAAATCTGTGGGTGCCATGAATATTTATTTGTTCTTTTTTTTTTCGCCTTTCAGTTGGGCTGTTCTCCCGATCGGCTTATAGTGAAGTTGATGGATCTGACGAAGTTTTCGACTATTCGAGCGGCAGCAAAGGAAATAACAGCTGGTTCGTCTCAATTGATTTGAAGTGCTTAGATATTAATTAGTGCTGAAATATCGGCTTATAGAGTAATATTCGCGGCTATCCCACCGAGAGGAAGTTTATTTCACCGTTTACTGAAAATTTTCACATCCATTATTCTCTATCTGGCAGTCAGCTTAGATTGAAGTGCTGGCAAATTGTCTGGTATCTTCCTCATCTTCCCTTCTCCCTCCCTATTACTACGCTGCTCCAGAGGTCTACGTGCCAGCAGCCTTCCTGTTTTTCCCCTTCCTCCCCCCTCCCACCTTCCGCCTCCTCCCTCCCTTTCTCGCTTTCCTCCTCCCCCTCCCACCCTTCACATCGCGACCTCCACCGAATTTCGTTTGGTAATGCCGCAAAGTAGTGTTCGAAGTTCACTGCCACCCTCCCCCTAGGGGAACCCCCGCATTAAGATGAATCGTAAATTTTGGACCACGGTGGCTGCCGCGATCAAAAAATCCCCGGTCCCCACGGGTACCCACTGGCTTTCGTATCTTTGTGAGGGATTTTAGGAGCGCGAATTCTGTGGCCGCAACTTGAAAATATTCTCCTTCAAGCCGCAGAACAAATAGCCCGTCCAACTTCTAGACGGTCATAGTGAACGGCTTTCAAATGGCCTATCCTTTCTTGCCTTTGTTGTCTTCTACGACAGAAAACTCCCACGTCATGCTTCTCCCACTTTTCTCCTTCCTTATCGTTCAGATTCCTCCGAACCATTGAGCATGGGTGTCGCCCCTAACGACGTCGAGGGGGTACCGGGTGATCGGATCGGCAGTGTTGACTGTTCATTGCCGTTACTTAGGCATTCCATCTCTTTATAACGCGGCCTACGTAAACTGCAAATCCACATTCAACTGAATGGAAAGGCTTTATCCAACACAGAGGGTAAAATTTGATTGTCGATGAGGAGATATCACAGAAAGCACGGAGAGCACAAGGAATTGTTATGCAACATGTCAAGCTGCCATCTCCGAGAGGTCGGTATTGCGCCCACATACTCGGTTTCGTTACTATCCTCAACATTTCAGAATAGAAGTTAAAGAAAGTCATGTCCATGTAATGACGTCACGGTCATCGGCATCTACTCACACCATCAACCATCATTCGCGAATAAAAATTCCCAAATCGAATATGCAGTCATTAAAAAAGAATACTAAAATATGAACGAATAACCTACCGAAAACTACACCATACACAGTGCTCATCAACTCATTTCCTTTCACTTTTTCTATAAGAAAGTGGACTTCACTACATCTCCTTATCCCAACGCAACATAACGTTATCCTTGTCCCCTCTCACTAGCTACGAAGCCAACCAAGATCCTTCATTTCTAAGTAGTTCCTAAAATTCTACTATCACCTGCATTTAATAAAAGCATGCAACTACGTTTCGCAATCATATATATGCATCTTGTACTGCAGCCGCGATTTCTATATCAAACAAGTTGCCAAAGATACCCCAAGATGCAGCTTTCCGAAAATTATTACTATTGTAGCTGCTCATGAAAACGATACAGTACAAGAGCTCGATGGATATGTAAACTTTAGTAAGAGAACCTGGCGTTTTCCAGTCTTATATCCCGAAGGAGCCCCTGCCGGGGGGGGGGGGGACGAGGGCATGCTTCCTGGAGCTCCCCGCCTCCGTGGGGGTGCAATTCATCATCTCACATTGGGGGGTCCCCGTTCATGAGGGCTTCTTCCCAGAGATTACTGCAAAGGTGCGCTTTACGTCGTGTCTTTTAGAATAGACCCATAAAACCTTATCTTTATTACTTAAGTGATTGTCTTTGGATTGGGGGAGAACATTCTCTGATAGTTGTGATTTGCGCAAATAACTCTATGATTTTTACGATGTGTATGAGCATTATGTGTCATTAATCGTGCAATTCAAATTCAGCACTATAATTCCCATTTGTCAAGTAAGTTTGCTGCTACAAATATTCGTCGATTCCAAAATTTTCGTCGATAGTATGAACCCCAGTGTTTATAAACTGTCGTTTTAATATAATCTTATGGTATAAATCACTTTGCCTCACAACTTCTGAATGGTTTCTTGATTTTAAAACTCATATATCTTCATATATTTGAATATTTCGATATTTCTAATGCTTCAAACACTGGCCAAAAATATTTGCAACTTTATTCCATTGTTATCGGATGCCACGTTAGTGTGACTTCTTTTTATAAGAAAAAAATATACAGTTCGCGAAGTGTAGTTCGGGAACTTGTCGTTCTATGCAAAATTAAGTGCGATCGCTTTTATATGTCGAGTGTTAGATCAACACTAAGTGATTTCTCTAAGTTGTCTCGCAAAAATATTGCATAAATTCCCCATCTCAGGTGTATTTTTCAATTTGGAAGGGAGAGGAGTGAAATCCATATTGTCTTTTGTTTCGGGCGATGATTGTGCGAGTTAATAAGTGCGGACTGATCACTAAAATAGTATTGTTCTGCTTGAAAATTATCTTTAAATAATGTTCTTTTCCGTTGCAGAAGAGAAACAAATCGACATATTGGTTAATAATGCGGCCGTTATGATGTATCCCAAATTTAAGCTAACCGATGATGGACATGAACTTGTATGGCAAAGCAATTATTTAGGTTCGTCGAGCAATTTCATCGCAGTTGGCTGATTTCTGTTTCTTATAGAGCATTAATAAATTATTTTTTAGGATCTTTTTTTTTAAATATTTTTATATACATTTTTATTTTTTAGGATCTTTTTTTTTTAAAAATATTTTTATATACATTTTTATTTTTTAGGATCTTTTTTTTTTTTAAATATTTTTATATACATTTTTATTTTTTAGGATCTTTTTTTTTTAAATATTTTTATATACATTTTTATTTTTTAGGATCTTTTTTTTAAATATTTTTATATATATTTTATCATATACTTCATTAAAAAAAATATTTTATTGCTATGGTCATGTGATTAAATATGATAACGATTCAGACTATTATACTCACAGTTCTTTTACGTTCTTGATTATTTGTTAGCTATATAGGCGATTATTAATGTATGCAAGTGATGGATGTCAATTAGTGCATAGTTGGTGTAATTGAAGAATAGAATTTAGAGATTAGTGCTTTCATGTCATTTTCTCAGTTTACGGTTCCGCTAAAGTAATTCATTTGGGTTTATAAAGTGTTAGGAATTTGTTTCATTTATGAATTGAGTGATGATCGACGCACTTAAGCTTGATATCTTCGACTTGTAGAATTAATAGTTCATATTTGATCATTTATTTGATTTTTAACTCTCTACTTTATTTTACCACTTTGAAATAGCGTTACTGTGGCGAAAATACGATGAACGAATTGTATAATTCGATTCATCTTTCATTCTAAGGGCAAAGAAAAATTTAAATGGGAACATTAAGTGATGTCGAAGTTTTTATAACGATTTTATGGTTTTATTGAAATAAATAAAGCAATAGCGCTATTAATGTTATTTATTTTTTCATCTTATGAAGTATTTCTCACTTAAACGCCATCAAAAAGTATTGTTCTAGCGTTTTTTTTTTCGCTTATTAAAGATATATACATATGAAACAAAATGTTTTTACTTTAACTTTTTTTATTTCTTTTTTCTTGCTTACCCTTCGAAAGTATTGTATAAATATTTTGCAGGTTTTTGTGGGGGAGAGGGAAGAGATTTTCATGCTTTGGGAATTTGAAAATTTGGTGGACGCCTCAGGTAGATTATTTTTTATTATACGATTGAGATGGATGATGGATGAGTGGAATAAAATGATTTCGTGAAGTTTTATATTGCCGGATTATATCTTAAATATATACATAGCAATGTCCTGTAAAGGTGCTCATTAGGACGTTTTTGCAGGTCACTTTTTACTGACCGAACTCCTGAAACCTCTACTAGTAGCCGCAGCATCGGCACGAATCGTCAATGTATCAGCATTGGCGCATTACTATGCCGATCCAATCGATCTCGAAAACATTGACCGTCGATACGGATGGGATTCAAGGCAATCTTATTCGAAGTCAAAACTTGCAATGGTTTGTTGCATAATTTTTCTATCAAATTTAATAGAAGCTACGAAGAAGACTATATCCTATTTCCTTTACGTTTCCCATATAATCTCTAATTAAACTTCCTATAGATGAGATTGTGCTGTCTTATCGCATCGTATTAGCACAACCCGATTTCCGCTTGAGATCGCAACCAGGAAGGAAAATAGAGAGGCGATAAGCGAAAAAAAAAATACGAAAAAAAGAATTAAATGCGAAAACCTCGCCACTATTCGATCGTCAATTCATTTCAAATAAAAATTCGTTCATCAGTGTAAAAGAGATAAGCTCATCTGTTTAATTGTTGAAGCGATATTTGTGAGAAAGATGTACATTTGACTAGTATAACATGGCTCATTTGGAAGCAAAAGTTGAAAACCGATTCGACCGGCCGGGATTCCTAAAATCTCGATTTTTGCAATTTTGGGGGATTCTGGTTCTCGGCCGTTGCTTCTTGTTGTAATATGCGGTCTTTTGATTTGTCATCAGCCCACCGAGATCTTTTCAAAGGTACACACGCTATGAAACTAGGACAAATAGGAGCCGAGAAAAAAATTCCCAAAAATTGCATTTTTTCGATCGCAAGGGAGTAGCACAGGGAAATTTCAAAAAAAAAATTTTTTTCTCCAGTTCCGATGAGTTAGGCATGAAATGATAGAACTCGATGAGCTGATCACGGATATATATGCTGTTTGCTGTTCTACAGGAAAAGAAGGAAATTATAGGTGTGCGAATGTGGTATTTTCATACAAATGTACTGTAATTGATATTTCGGAATTTTTTTCTCGGCAATGGTTCGGCTCATCGAGTTCCGGTTTGCTTCCTTCAACACAACTTTAAAAGCTTTATCAAATGATATATAGTATGGTTCATTTGGAAACAAAAGCTGAAAACCGATTCGACCGGCCAGGATTTCTGAAATCTCGATTTTTGCAATTTTGGGGGTTCCCGTTATC
Organism: Baylisascaris procyonis; assembly: GCA_037389465.1. Lineage (NCBI taxonomy): Eukaryota > Metazoa > Nematoda > Chromadorea > Rhabditida > Ascarididae > Baylisascaris > Baylisascaris procyonis. The sequence continues at coordinate 7,010,162 of JAZARR010000153.1, read as the reverse complement.
GGCCGGTATTCCATATAGGGACAAACGGTCTCTTCATTTGTGGTGTGCTCGGCGAGACCTCTCAAACGATGTATGGATAACCGTCCGATATTGAATGCGAGCCAGGAAAAAAAAATCCCAAAATTCTGAATTTTTCGATCGTAAGGGGGTGTAATACAGGGAAAATTTGAGAAAATATTTTTGTTTCCGATTTCGATGATTTTGGTATCAAATGATAGAACTTGATGAGCTGATAACGAATATATGCATACTGCTCGTGTTTTTTTTTTGTGTTTTCCGAGAAATTTCGGATGCTAAATTTTGTGCATGAAGCGAGTTCATAACTGGGAGAGAGGCAGACACTGGCCTGAGCACGTTCCTCGCACTGAGCACTGTACGTGAGGGCGTGGAGGTAACGGAGTGGTTAGTGTTGTGACCTATGAATGAGGGCTATAGTGTTTCAATGACGGTCGTAGTCTCTCTACTGCAATTTCTCGGTTTAAGTTCATTTTTTCAGGATTTTTTGTCAGAAAGTGGTGAGCTGGGTCCATTTACGTACCCGACGGGACTCAGAGGGAGGGGTTTGTTCTAGAAATTTGCGGACAGTGGTTCACTACTCTCTTTGCCCATATTTTTTAAATAATTATTTGAAGTCATATTACGGCTCTAAGTGGTCCAATTTTGATATGGTTTTGAATACTCCGCTTGGCATAATACGAGCAGGGTGAAAATAATTGTACAGTGCCGCGCAGACTGAGTACGCGCTCACGGCATCACCGCAGGTGGTGCTACGCGCAGTATGAACTGTCTTGACGATATCTCGGCTCCGGATGGAGCAATTTTGATACGGTTTTGATTGACTAGCTTCGCGTTATCTAGGCGGAGGTGTCATGCGAGAGGTGCGCGCAGGCGTCGTCGCACGCGCTCGCTACATTCCGAAGCCACATCTCGCTTCAGGATGGACCAATTTCGATCCGGCTTTTTTTTAAATCGGTTATGTAGGATACGTAGAAAAGTGTGACACGCATAGTTTTGTCTAATTTGAGCTAGAACCTTATAAAACCTTATAAAATGTAACAAATTTGAAATGGTGTTTTGTTAATGTTGTATTTGATTATTCTCAATAAATACTGATGTGGAATAAGATCGAACTACAAGTCTTATCACCTAAGAACGAAACTTGAAGGTGATGCACAGTTATGAGTTGACGAAACGTCTTCGTGCCGAGGAAGCCTCGCATGTAACGATCAACTGTTGCCATCCAGGTCTTTGCTACACTCGTCTTGTGAGGTACACTCCACTTGCGAGGAAACCACTTAACTTCCTTCTTGCACCTTTTGCGTATGTTTTTTTTTATTCTTTATCGTTTCCTTAAAGAGCGGGGGGAAAATTATTTTTTTTTTAGATTGTTATTTTTTTTTTAAACATTAGATTAATATTTTTTAACACAGGTTATCCTATATTGTAAAAGATTCAATATGTAGATTATTTATTATCGTTTATCAGAAACAGTGGATAGAAAAATAGGAAGGGGAAGAGGAGGTGTAAATATCGGAATTTTATTGAGGAGGGATAACTGAATTCAGCTAGAGATTCCGAGAAGCGTTTTATTTTCATCTACGCCTGTTTTCCTGGGTGGAGGAGATTTGGTGACAGTTTTTGGGAATGAGATGATGATTGGAATGATTATCGAGCGAGAATGCGGTGTGAGAATATTTGATCAAAAATCTTTCTTGGTACTTTCATAGGTACTTAGAATGTTTAATAGTCCTGTATTGCGTCCACTTTGTTTAGTTCAAATCGTACAATGATTTTAATTCTCTTATTTTTAAAATTTCAGATGGTTTATTCTCAAAACACCGAAAGATGGAGCACAAACGCCACTCTACTTGGCACTTTCAAAACATGTTTCAGGAATATCGGGGCAATATTTCAGGTGAGGCGTTTCATTCTAAAGTCTTTCTTAAATTGTTGCAGATGTTTTAATAGATGTTCTAACGTTTAATTTTTCTTGGGAAGTTGCGTTCAATTATTCCCATTTATACGCTTTATCTAGAAGTAGAGTCTTTATTCCAGTCATCCTCCATCTTGGCATCGTTTATGGCGATTGGCTGTGGGAACCTATTGAAGCTGTCTTAACTTTATCCACTCATCTAAGAATGGGAAGGATGTTGACTATTCTTTTTTTGGTTTGTCCAATTTTTCAATCGTTTTTATATTGGTTGTTAATTTACCTCTGAAAAAATGCCCAAGTATTTCGAAACGCAAAAAGTTTTTTTTTTCTGATTGGGTCAGTGAGGAATTCCCAAATTACGCAATCCTTCGTTGGTTGTTTGGAATTGACGCTTGGAACATTCGGTTTGTTTAAATTCGAATTTATGTCGTTTATCAAATGAGCCAATGAATGATGCTCGTTCTATTTGAAACAATGCTTTTGCATAAAAAGGAAATTTCCCTCTCATTACTTATTTATTCTATGTGAATTTTTTCGATTTCAATCGGTTTAATTTTTTCCAACTTTATTCATTTTGCAGTGAATGTAGTCAGAAGAAAGCGTTGGAATTGGAAGATTGGGAGAAAAAATGTGAACAATTATATGAATACTCATTGAGTGCATGCGGTTTCAATGATGTTCTACTCAAAGAATAAATCGAAGGTTTCATCTGAATCCGACGACAACAATGGAACTTCCATCAGTACTGTACTATATAATTGAAGATTCTTTTCCAGGTTGTCGTCAAAATCGATTAAGAAATTGGTTAATTTTTGGATTGGTTAAGAATCTCGTGTAACGTTTATGAGCGATTTTTTAATGCTGCCTCGCATAGGTTGCAAGAATGTGCCAGAAAACGTTCAAATATTTACATACCCCAACAATGCTTTTCAATAAATATGCAAATTCGGCTATCTGCTCGTAATATCTACATGGTTTTTATGCGTTCAGGGTGATACAGACAAAGCATTTAAGATGTCACTAATTAAAGTTTTTCTTTGTTCAGATAATAGAGCACTTCATTGTACAATTTAACGCGCTCTGGTTACCCAAGTCTATTTTAGTCCTTATTTAAGCTCTTTTTCGAATAAATTTCTGAGGCAATTTTTCTACGTTTGTAGTGGAAGTTTTTTACTCGGAGATTGGTATCATGCTGCAAAAATGATGGCGCTCACTAAAAATGATACTGCAAGAAAAGGGATTCAGCAGGTGAAACGCAAGGAGCGAATAAAGTTGGTTTCAAACAAGCATTGAGTTGATTAAACCATGGCATCTTCTGCAGGCTATTTTAGAAATCAAAGAACCTCGTGAGTGAACACACGAACTTTGATAGTGTTTGATTTATTTTTAAGTAGCTATTGAGTTTTTCAGAAGTAAGATCATTTCAATTTTTCTGTTGTTTAGTAGGTCTTGAAAATAATTCCGCCTTCTGCATTGATTTATATCGTTAGTTTTTAAACAGGTAGAAAATCTGAATCAAATGGAGGAGCAATAGAATAGAATTGAAAAAAAAAAATAAATGAAATATCCGAATTCTATCGAGTGGAACAGATAAAAGGTCAAGATGGAAACTGCTGAAGAAAATTGTCTTCGAATCTTTCAGTGCTTTCGTCATGCAAAGTTAAAGTCTTAGTTATTAAATGTCGTTATTTTCAATTTTTTTTTAAGTTTTCAAATGGCAGTATATGTCATTCAGACTATATCGACGCATATACCAAATGGCAATGAATGCATTTGTGCCCACTTTGTTTAGTTGGGTCATTTCCTCGCATTTCCCTCATTTAGAGTATTTTAATTCACGCATAGGTAAATTTTCTTCTCTATCCCCACCCTCTTATCTCATCTTTTCCACCAGACTCCCCTCTACACCATACAGGTGAAAGATGTGCATGGAAATTGAGAAAAAAGAAGACTGGCAAGTAAAACGTGAGAAAAAAAATATTGAAAAAATACGGATGTTGCAAGACGTCATGTGAGTTTCACGAGACAACAAAAAAGGATATTGATGCGCTAATTGAAGCAGTGGCTTTTAATCGAGCCATTGCTTTCCAAAAGAAGGCTGCATTCCTTATCCGCCGGCAAAAAATATTCTCATTGGGAAAATTTGTGCCTTCAGACATCCATGCGAAGTTTTTGTGGTAAAATTCGTTTGATATTGGCAGATGTTGTTCCCAACCTTAAATCTAATTTATTTCTGGTTGTTTGTTTGTTGCTGTCTTCAAATTGTTTACGGTTGATTTATTTACGACGAATATGTCAACTGCTCGATAAAGCTTTGATGATTCTTGCTGCTTCAATTTTTGTTTAGAAGTGAAGAGCATCAAGTAGATTGGAGATGGGATATTGCAATCGCATATTCTAGGCTTAAAATACGGTAGTGGCGTACTGTAGATTGTTTTTGCTTCAAAACATTAGACAAATGAATATTGCTAATATCTTCGATGTTTTCGTTAGTCCAAATAAGCGCCTAAAGCCAATTTTACTATCTTCCAGTGGATTGAAGACATGAACGTTCGAATATTCGGAAAGAAGAATTGTTTGAAATTCGTAGATTGATAATCGTTAATAATTATTTTAAATGAAGAAATTTGTTCAATATCCATATCGAGCTGCCTGTTGTGTTGTGGAAGGTTTGATATTTAATGCAATTGAAAGTTCTATTTCATCATGCGTTTCTTTCATTTTAAAATTTTTTTGCGATTTTGAGATGCTGACTTGGTCGTGCATTTGGGATGATAACAGGGCTATGTTATGCCTCTCTTGTATGTTGATCATTGCAGTTTGATGTTAAATATTGCTTACCGGAAGTGTCACACATTGGATGATGCGATGTAATCGTTCGATAGTAAGTGCTATGAAAATGGTGTTTGCCGTTCCTGCTCGTCTGTGCCATGAATGTATGAAGTGCAATTGAACGGTAAATTCAGTGGGAAATTTTTACTCCTAAGAGTGGGATGTTTTCAACAAATTCGATTGCTTTAAGTAAGTAACGCTAAACTGTTTATTTTTGAACCATTTTCTTGTGCACATAACCTAGTTGACTGTTTTCTAAGCTGTTTATGTGAGATATCCCACGTGGAAAATTTCCAGCCACACTCCTGGCCCGGAGTCCAGTTTCATCGCGACATCTACTAGCCTTTTTGCTCCAAACGATGTAGAATAAATTCCCACATGTTTCATCAACCATGGTGTAATCGCCATCGATGTTACATTTAATTGTATTCAGCGTTTTATTTCGCAATAATTTTTTTTAAAATTTTTGTTGAATAGTTTGCGTGGTGATAGGCTCTTTAAATGCTGTTTCTTGCTTTGATTATGCACTTTCAACTTGAGTCGAATCAAACAAATTTTCTCATTTGATCAATCGATTAGCGTGTTGAATTACCATTTTTGAATTTGATCTATTGAATAAAACAGCAAAAATATTTGAAATTTATAGCCGAGTAGAGGTCTTAACAGGTTATTCTAAATTTACAGGTTGTGATAGGAAATATTGAAGAGTTGGGTTGATTTTGTTTAGGCCATTAAGTTCGAGTACAGAAGCCGAATATATTTGAATGACTGATTGCCTAAGCCACTAAGTTCGAATACAAAAGCCGAATATATTTGAATGAGTGATTGGTCGATCAGGACAAACAGCAATTAGATGACGAATAGTTCCTTGATGTATAAAAGATTGGGTAATAGGTTCGAACTTCTATATATCTACGAGTAATGTTGTACAGTGAAACATTGGAAAGAATAAACAGTAGTAGAAGAGCAAAAACTGCGAATAGTGGACAGTGAAAAGATAATCAAAAACGATGACGAATGATGCATTTTAGGATGAGCAGCGGGGAGGGGGGGGGGGGGAGAGAGAAAGGTGAGGGAGGCGAATAATGGAAATAGAGTCGTTTATTCAATTTTTTCATGAAGTTATACGGATGGTTTCTTCTCATTTCGAAAATTATTTTTAAGTGCAGTCAAAATTTTCCAGTGTTGAAATTTCCGTTCGATTGATCACCCTTCTATTCGGTAGAATTTCTTCTATTTTTCATCTATGAGACTTTTTTCCCTAAATTCTCTCAATTTGAAATTAAAATTGTTGTGATAGTATCGACGTTATTGCGAAGAAAATTCCGCAATGGACTAATTGTGATGACGAAATGAAATCTTCTTCACTAGTACGTTTATAATAATATAAATTCTGTGGAAGTATTGAATAACTAATTATCTCAAAGAGTTATTTCGCATCTTATTAATGCGCATTGAGATAGATGAATGTCAGGAAACTTTCCTTAGCTGACTCATTCATTGATGGTTTTTTAGGAATAATGTGATTATGGAAGGCTCTTTTTGGAGTTCCGCCTTCGTAAGTTGGGATAGATGGCATTGCGATACATCATTCAAGCGATCTGTGACAATATCGTCATCCCCACTAAATAGCAATTGTTGCGCGACGATAGCACTTCTATTGAGAGAAGAGAAGTAAAGAGATTCGGGAGCATTTGAACGATGGATATGGCTCGAATATGAGGTAACCACCTGTACATTGCCTCTAGCTATCAAAATTTTCTAAAGTTGCTGGTCAGTCAACTGATTTTTCTTGTTCGAATGCATCGTATTAAGACGAAATCCATCGATTTTGCAGTACCGGAGTCTTGGAATTCATGTTGTCTGGTTTCGATGTGTTTCGGAGTAGAATCGGAATGCTAATTCCACTTCTGGGGTTTCCGAATTTTTTCTGTGTTTCTGGAGTTCTTGCTTTATTTTTTATTTTTTGAAAACTTCCGATGAAGCGCCAGCTTGTCTTCGAAGTTCTGTCTAGAAGAATATGGACCTGCTACCATTCGTTTGTATCTCATTATTCGCTCATTTACGTGGTATTTGTTTCTTTGATTGTTTTATATGGATGTTGACGTATTTTTCTAATGATCTATGCTGATGCATAAATAAGATAGCGTTTTATTATTCATTCTGCAACAAAACGATCGGCTGGTTCTAAGTCATGCTCGTGATATGACCACTTATCGATGTTTTATTTACTAATTTTTCATTTACTCATTGAGATTGGTGATAACTGCAGTAAGAAATATGTAATCGTTCTTTGGGAGGGTGAAGTTTTAAGAATGAGAACGTTCAGCTATCACTTTTTGACGATATGTTGGGAATGGTCGTTGGTTCGCAGTTGAAAACGGGAGAATATCAGAATTGTTAAGGAGCAGCTCTAGTTAGACTACTGCACCTCACCATTTTACCAATAGAAAGTTAAGGTAAGTTTTTCGTTCAGAGATTTTGATCTGACATATTACAACTAGAGGTGGTAAGCTACCCACAATAAAGAACTGAGGAAGGGGAAAAGGATATAGGGCCAAGCCATTCTACGCTTACATAGATGTAAGCGCAAATTTGTTTCGGCTCTGCAACATTATTGACACTCTCTTTTGTCCCATCAGAAATCCTTGGATGAAAGAAATCCTCAACTCTACTAGAACAATACGAGCGATTTATGTGATATGGCATCCATAATGAGCCAAAAATTGAAGAAAAAATGTGAAACAAAAACTTTCAAGAAAAGATTTTATTAGCGATTCTTAAACGACAAGAAATGTTCATCTTCATTACATTGTACAACAATAGTCGAGGGTTACTAACCGATTTATTAAGAATACACGCAATGTGAATTAGACAATGATGTCTCATCTGCTGCATTTTTTTCTAACAACGGATTTATTGCTTGTAACATCTGGAAAAATGAATGAGTCGGAGCTAAATGGTGTTCACAACGACTCCGGAGTCGTTTTTTGCTTGTATAACATTAATGAACCACACAAAGGGTATTATGCGACAAAAAAACGCATTTGCTATTCGAAGATGGAGACTAGCGATTTAACGATCGACAACCAATTTGATCGTTTTGTTTAGCATCTAATTGCATTTGGACAATCTTATAACTCACAAAACTTCATACGACCATGCCGAACAATACAATACTAAAATAAGAGGACAGCAAAAGCGAACGCATCAAAAGCAAAAAGGGCAACAATTCTTTAAGGAAGCGGAAATAGCGATATTATTTATTTCTAGACTTAAATCATTGCGATAGACATTTTTCTTATATACAAACTTTCTCTTTGTTTTCCTACAAATCTACCATAAAACAAACATCCAATGAATGAATTAATTCACTGCGATGATTTCGTGCTCTCTGATTTTTGATCACATAAAAATGTGAACAATTCAAAATTGTTAATCAAATATGATAAATATCCTCATTGAAAGTTAAAAAATCGACGATATATTTAGATTAAAGTTTACAGTAATCTCATTATGTGGAAAATAGCTAATTAGTGCGTTGAACTTACGTAGTAAAATACACAATATACAATAGCAGATGAATAATAAACAACATGGCACCGAGAGTCACTTCTATGCTAGTGGCAATTCGAGTCAAATCTGATCGATGATTCTTTTGCGATAATACTATTAATCTCACAATGATCCCATGTTAATTTTGATCCTATTAAGCATAGGCAAGGGCAACTCATATCGTAGATGGGGAATATTGGCTCTTCAATAACTTTGTACGCCGAATCATTTTTCACGCTTCTAATTTCATTTCTCATTTTACTCGCTAAATTAGCGCTGTAATTTTTGTTTTTTCCTTTTAATTCCAGACTCAACAAAACATCTATTCAAAGCATTCCTTTCACTCTTTAGCAAACGAAAATACTCATTGAATGATCTCAATAATATTGAGCATAATAGATAAGAAAGTGGATTTTCGATCAAAGACAAAAATTGATCTCTAAAGTAAATCTATGGGCATTCACTTTGTTCTATTTTGCATAAATTGAACAATAATCTTATCGAATAATCACTCTCTCAAATGCCAATCGGCAGCAAATTAAAATGACGAAAGAAATGGCGTGGCGAATGCGAAAGATGTTTTACTCGTTAAAGCTGCGTACCGTTCATTTATGAAGTATTCATTCTTCATTCAAGCAATAACACCCTGAAATATTCACATCATTAAAATAAATATATTTTTATCATTCATTACTACCACTATGTCCGTTTTTCTAATGCCTCATCCGGGAAGCATTACCTCACTTCAAGTGTTTTTTTTTCAGTATTTTCTAAACTGAGTTCCACAGCTCATAATTTGGCAGAAGGCCTCTACTGAAGTGGGTTTGCCACCGGAAAAGAGCCTTTTTTTTTACCTTCGGCTTCAAGAGGAAATTTATGTAGTGTTTTCTTAAATATTCTTCTATCCAAACATAATGCAATATTCGTTGATCATAGAGAAATGCTGGAAACTTTGCAAAGGTATGACGTTTATATGCAATACGAAAAACGAATTGACAAAACTTCTGCAGTCTTTTCGAAAATAAAATAAACTCGAGGAAATCACCTGCATTTTGAAATAAGAAAATGGCTGTTTGTTGATGACATTAGATGAATGCACGCATGTTATCTTACCTATTATTGCCGCCGCTTTTCAACGTAACGGGTTTTGAATATTCTAATACAAAAAACCAGCTGTCAACAAGCGACGAAACTTATCTTCATTAGCCAGAACTGTACGCGTAAGAAATTACATAAGCACCTAGAGCAATGATGAGCATCAAAAGGAATGAGCTCTGAGTCAAAAGGAGCTACCCCTGAAGTTTCGTTTAAATTTCAAATCGATCATTTCTATTAATGCATTCGCGTATATCGACAAGTAAATATGGTAATATCATATCCGCCTTATGTGCTCAAAATTCAAATTTCAATACGTTTTATTGAAATGAAATCTGCAAAAGAGTTTAGCGGTTAATTTGCATCGAATTGAAATTCTTACGAACGATAATTTAGTCTATAATAGAAAAAAACGTTTGAGCAAAAATATTTCACAGTCAATTTGTTCGATTGATGGAAATTATTTTTTATATTGGAAAGAGAAATTCCCTAATGCGATACTTGCGTGAAATTTCGAATTTTTATTGGCTGAATTTATTCAATGAAATTGAATCTTATTAGATGAAAGAATTTCCAATTTTTTCATTCAATAAAAAAATAGAATTTTATTAATTAAAAAAATGTAGACCATTCAAATTTTCATTTAGAGGCTCATTCTATTTTGTTAAAAGAATTTTTGGCCGATTCGGCATCACTAACTGACCGTCTTTATTTATAGTTAACATTTATGTCATAGCATGTAGGTCGCCAAAACTGAAGCGGGCATCTCGAAACAAGAATCACAATGGGAAAGATGCAACTTTAGCAATATATGATAGAGTGAAACATTTTAGCCATTTGCCTACAAACGCTACTTGCTCCCTAAACCCCTCCCCATTCTCCTCTCCCTCCAACCTGCCCCCCCCCCCCACTCTTGTTATTATTTGATCATTAACGTCTGCTCATACTACGACATTTATATTCGCACGTTAAACTTCCTTACAGTTCTTTATCGCCTGAAAACATTTCTCATATTTGTAGTTATCTATAGATCATATCAGCTACGTCACATTAGAAATGTGGTGAGGGAAAATTGTTTACAACAAAATAAATACCCTTTGTGAGGCATTTTTCTTGATGATTATCAATCAAAGAATAGATATTTATTCTAACATTCAAAAATTCCAATTCCGTTGCATCTTTTTTTTTCTCTTCAAAGAACGTTAAAATATTTCGAATAAATTAGTTTTAGATGGAAAAAATGTTTAAATGTATTTAAATATATTCGTACTGAAGCCTGCTGAAATTGTTGCAGATGAATGAATTTCAGAAAAATATACGAAATTATTTCTCATTAGAAATCAATTATTCGTAAAAATTGTGTACTTTTGAATAATTGAAAATAAAAATATTCTTAAAGAAAATTGCTTTTGCAACGGTAAATTTTATTTTTAAAAAAATTGGTAAGTAATCTAAATCTTCCCAATGGCCCATAGCAAACATTAGACTTAACAAAGGAATCTTATAACAGAACGCATTTGTTATCTATTAGGGGTTTCATAAGAGATAATAGAACGTGAAATTAAATGACATGTTTCTTTGTTAAGCTTAGCACATACTGAGAGCTTGCGTATTTCACTGCAGGACTTTAAATTTAGTTTATAGTTTAGCCACTGAGAGAACAAATTTGAAATTGAAACATTTAAGGTGTTTTTAATGACTGATTTTGTCTATGCTAGCAACTTTGATAGCTTCTAAATTTAATAGTTTCAATAATAAATAAATTTTATATACGCACATAGATAGGCCTGAGCAGCTCAATGATTCCTCTCTCCAAAAGCAATCTTTATTGACAGTCTTAATCCAGCTGATGGCGACGTCTGCCTCTAATCCAAGATTTAAAAAAAATATATAACATGGTGGGAGAAAAGACGTAATTTGATATGCTCTCTTCGCAGAGGCAAATATTTATTTTTCTCATCAATCATTTCCGCTGTTTCTACTTGAGTTTATTGATAATATATTATAAGAAAGGAGTCATCAAAAAATCCTCGAAGCAAATTCGAATAGATTTAAAATAAAACATTAGTAAATTTTGAATAAAATTTGTAGTTAAGCATAAGATTGATTTAATTGATTAAAAAAAAAAGCAAAGAATTCTGATATGAAGACCAAAGATTATTGCGGTATTATTCTTGAAGATTACTTATCATCAAGAATGATTACCAAAGGCGTTATTGAAAATTTACAATATTAGAGGATTGTGGAACTCGAAATTTGCAAGCTTATTGAAATTTCATCTTCATTATTTGAATGCTGATTTGGGATCTCTTAATAGCGTTTCCAAAAGTCTCGAGTCTATATTAGCATATAACGGCCATAACGCTGAACAAGATATGTTGCTTATTAGCATATTAGCAGAAATGACCAATTATGTGACATGATGCAGTGGGTAGTAAATTGCTCCCACGGGTAGTGGTCATTTATCACTCTGCAAATCATTCTTCTAAACGGCACTTCCACTTGATTTATCCATAATGACGCCCATTTGCTTTGTATTAAACTCAAATAGATTAGCATATTTTCAATTGTAATTCTAACGTACGTCGATTCAATCACCCCCCACCCTGCCGGCTCTATTAAAATAAGCTTAACAACTAAACCCGATGACTATACGGCTCAGTGGATAAATTGAGTAGCAAACCGTGTACGCTTAAACAAAGAATTAAAAGAATTATTAAAAAAGAACTCACGTTAAACTTCATTATTCATAATCAAATCGCCATGCACTCTGTGCCAATCGCTGAAGCCAACTGCACCTGGATAATAATAAACCTCCATTATCTGAAATTAAAAACCATCAACTTATTTCAGAGAGAGAGAGAGAAGAAAACAAGAAAAAGTGAGACAATAAGAGAAAAAGAGAGAAAAAGAGAAAGAAAAAAGACAGAGAATTTTATTTCCTCAAAATATTTAATATAATTCATGAAGTGCAATATAGGTAGGATAATACTTGTAGAAAAACTACAAAGAAAAAATATAGAAAATATAAATATAAAAAAAAAAATTATAATAGCAAGTTCGCATATTAACAAGAGTATACTTAACTCATAAATAGCTTGCCACAGAGGTTGCAAATTGGACTAAATCAGATTGGCTTAGATAGATTTCAAGTGATTGTTAAAGATGATTATGAACGATGGAGCACTATGAAAATTTTTGAATTAGAGTCGATTGCCCGACTCTACAGTACAATAGTATTTGTAGATCGCGATGAATTGCTAATACTATACAATAAAATTTTTTTTTTCACTTTATATTCTTTTGGGAATGAAGTATCGTGGATTTTGGATCATTCATGTGGGCAAAATAATTCAAATAAGAACTCAAAATAAATCTTAAAAAATCACCATTTGAATCCTCATAAATTATGCTTGCTACGAAGAGAGAAGAGGGGGGGCGGGGTGATGATGGAACTACCTTAGATGGATTCAAGAAGTCACAGCGTTTTTATTGCCGATTTTGGAAGCATAGAGGAGGAACAAAGCTATAGACGTTTTCATGAGGAACGCAAACGTTGAATTCGAAATACCAAATAAGAACAATATTATTACTTTTGATTAGAATTCTATATAACGTGAACTGAAACGTCAGGTAGCATCAGCATTAATTGAAGATCTTTTCTTGTAATTCTTATAACTGAAAGATTCTCAGTAACGAAGCTGAATGAATCAGAAATTGAGTAATTTTTCCATAATATTTACTCAAAGAATGATTCTTTTCATTGTTTGTACGGCTAAAACGAAAAACATTTCGTGAGATGATTTGTATAGTTTAATTTATAAGATATGAGGTTTCGTTACATAATGTACTATCCTTTCAAAAGTTCAAAATCGTTGGTCTTTTTTAGAAAGATAAATATTCCCTTGGAATGCTATTCTCCCTGTATACGTCTAGTCTCATCTTTTGTTTTATTCAAATATTTGTCTTCGTTTCATTTAAAATAATATTTGACTGCTTAATTATGGAATTGAAAAATTGACATGTAATAAGTGCTCATTGCACCTACTAGAGATTAATTAAATATGACACATTTTACGGCTCACGATAGACCTGTAATAACGCTCTAAACTTTTTATTAGACATTAGTTCTGAATCCTGAAGTAATGAAGACTTTGTAATAGTCAAGTAGAAAGCGAAATGAATTCACATACATAGCCATGTTCTTTGAAATGTGTATTTATCGCAATAGACGTAAACAAAAAGAATTCGCCCTAAGGGCATCTGAAAACGTCTGCCGCACTAAATGTACACTACAATTAATGACTAATTGATTTCGATCGCATTGCTTTAATCGGTCAATTTCCAAGCTTTAAACATTTGTATAGATTTCTTTTTTGAAATCTATTTGTAATAAATAATATGATCTGCCGAAACGTGACTCTACATAATGAATATATCGAATATACGATTTCTTAGATTTGCAAATTTAATTGATTCTGCAATGAAAAAGTTGAGCAATATTTTGCAGATGTTATATTTGTTGTTGAGAAGATCAATTTTCGAAAACACATCTGAAATGTCACATCCGATGTTGGTAACCGTGTTGACGAACGATACGAACCATCACAACAAACATTTTAAATCGAATCATCGAATAGGAAAGTGCAAAACTATCATGAATTGTACACAACGCAACAACCACTCTAAACGCTACATTGAAAACATTCTAGCAATTTGCATGACCATTGTCCAGCCATCTAATATAAAATGACCAATCGATTGCTGAATGGACAGTTGTTCTTTGATGCCTCAATGTCCATCTGTGGATAAAATTATTTAAAGAGCGGAAGGCGGTTAAACAAAGGCATTTATTTAGCATGTATATATGATTCTAGCTGCAACTTCGACCTAAGCGTAAAATGCCCCATTTCATTTAATGGATCCTTGTATCACAACGAGTGCCGCATCAAACAAAGGCAATTAACAAAGATAAACGATAAAGAATTTCTTTGTTTTCTGCAATACTCGTTATAGGTTATATAACATAGAAGCAATGTTGGATGACGTCATTTGTTCAATGTTACTTTCTTCAAAATGAACTCCGTAATGATTGGCGCAATATGTTCCTTTCAAGGCTATCCGAATAGCAAAAAGAGACTAGCTGAGGCAGAGCTCAAGCACTTCAAGTGGACAACTACACAAATTATGATTACCTGTTCCCTCATTTGAAAACAAAATCTAATGCAAATTTGCTGAACGAATATTGCTTTGAGAGCTTTCTGGATTAGCTGCACACCTTCAGCGGGCAATATGAATATGATCGCCTAGCCCCGAAGAAGGCTTCGTATAGGCAATTTCAGGAAGAACCTAGAATTTTTGCGACCTATGAGAATTCGTTGCATATATAACGTTGCTTGTGAAGTCATCGAACTCAAGAGCTAATGAGATGCAAGCACGACCATCTAGAGGCTGAGTTAGATGCAAAAATCGGTTAAATCCGATGTCTTGAATACAGAGTCTCTACAAATGCAGCACTGCATGCATGATTTTACTTGGTGCGGAACTGTTATTTCATTAATGTTATGCCATCGAAAAGAAGAAAGAGTTCGGCTTCATTTTGAGCTCTTTGAAGTAAAAGATTATTTCTAGTAAATCTGGCTTGAGTGTTATTGAAGTTGAAACTACCAGAGAGATAAGTGGACGCACTCGTAAACGTTAGACACGGCATAATCATAATAAAACTTGATCATATAAATTCAGAAAATATATTGAAAGGGCAGCCGATTAAATATCAAACTTAATGCCGAAGCTACGCATAAAACTATCTTCGCCGTAATCGCCAAAAAATGCATGGAATGAAGTTATGATTCAGAGATAAATGGTGACGAACAACGTTGCAGCAACAAAGTCCAAGAGGAATCTGTTGTCGATGGCTAAATACCATCTAAACAATCGAAGCTGTTTCCCGCCTAAACAGTGGCACTACACGCGCTTTTTAGTTCACAAGATGCCTCTGAGATGACCTTGAGGCTTGTATGCAAACAATGCCTTTACTATGGCTTCGACAATGCCAAACGAACACTGTCAAGGCGCGCCCCTATTTAAGTGCTGATTGCTTTCATCAACAAAAGTGAAACAGGGCCTTTTTCTCTATGCTCAGAGCAAATATCCAAGCCACTGATCATGCAAAGATACTATAAATTCTGAAAAAAACGCCGGGCTTACGCAAGTGATGGGCGTTGTCATTGCTGGAATTCCACTGTTACAGTTTATGTTGGTTTTGGAATGCGCTAAATGGCGCTTGACCTGACTGAATAAATGCAGAGATCGGTAAACTAAATTATGTGGATAATGTCGTTCTTCACATGGTGCATCTATCAAAGTTTTTTCTATGCCCGTATTTGAAGAGTTTTTTATCTTTATCCACTTTTGATGAGCACAGAGTGCATTTTCTATTCTTCGAGGTGACATACAGAAGAACGCAGAAGTGACCTAAAAATTTTGGTTTAACAGAAGCCGTGAAGAGCTGAAGAACAATCATCTAAAATACATATATTTCGGCACCTCTTCCCAATCAGATAAGGTGGATAGAACAAAAAAAGAGAGCTGACAAACTACCCAAATTACCAAAAGCTGTTTTTGACAGCTTGTCAATTTTGAATTTAAAAAATTTCACCACAAATTTTTGGTGAGAAAATATCTACAGCTGAGAGACATCCAAAAGATGCCATTCTCACTAAAAAAAAACGCTCATCACTGGTACTTCAACATCAAGCATTCTGTTATGCACTATGCGGCGATTCCCTTCCATTACAGCCATATGCACCCTCGCAGATGGTCTAAATTGATCAAGAAATCTACGTAACCAAGAAGAAATACTCAGCGATCAATTGCATGGCACAATGAGTTCGACAGCCAATACATTCAGATGATTCATGATTGAAGTGTTGAATTGCATATTTTAATGCAACTCTCGGTCGCAAAATTTTGAAATTCTACTATCGTAACACTTTTTCTGCCTGCTGGAATAGTCGCTCCATCCCCACTCCTCCCCCCTTCACCGTTCGTCTGCCCCGTTTCTTCGCTACTTGCGAACAACTTATATATATGCAAAGGATGAATGCAATATTGCATTTGCAAAACGCTTGTTTTTGTTTCGTATAGCGATGATGTTGTGATGCGACTAGAAATTGTTCCCTGAAGAATTTCCATCTCATCATAGATTGGTCCCATTGCGTTCGATGCAGTTATTTATTTATATGATGGCATTCTTGAAGCACATTTGCGGCTCTAACGTAATGAAAAAATTTTTCTTCTTGTCTTCATAACAATATGAGTTATTTTATTGCACAAATATATTCCTATATACTATTGTTTTGCTTAAAAATTGAACTCATTCCCTCGTCAATTTCTAGTTCTATTTTTATGCGATTTCGTAGAGTAAAAAGTTTGAGAATCTTTGCTTTTCCCCTCCCCCCCCAAAATAAAAAACTTCCAATTTGCGGAATTCCCGTGATTGATAGCAAAGATTTCCGGAAAGAAATGAAATTCGCTACGTTAAAAACATTAACACATACAAAATAAACTATTAACTATGAGCAATCTGAACGTGAAAGAAGTTACTCACTAAAGATATAATAAAGAATCTGATTTTATGGTTAACCATATAGTGAAGAAGAGATATACAAAAGAGTTCCAAATAGGGCATAAAAATTACTAAAACAAAGATGAAATAATGCGAAAAATATAGAGAAAAGAGTGTAACCGCAAGATCTTACCCAATGGCTATAAGAATCTCGAGAAATAATCTTCCGTGGAGATTTTGAATAACGATCTCCTGGGAATTCGACGAATAATGTCCAATAACCTTTTCGACGCACCTATAAAGAAATCACCTGAATCATCGGGAATTTTTATCGGTGTATATATATATTTTTGAAACTATAATCAATTTTCCATATACTTCGACAGCTTCTTATATGTCGCTACATTAGTTAAAATGAATGAATATGTAAAAATCGAATAAATGATATTTACACGGAATTTTACGGTTTATTCTGTATAATCAAATGAAAAAAAATTTTTTTAATGATAATAAATCAAATATAAATTTGCAAAATTTTTATTAAAAAAAGTATTGCATAATATCATCGATGTAGGCAATAAAGATAAAACGTTAAAAAATTTTCTATCGTTAAGGATGAACGAGTGCACATTGTCAACGTATTTTATGCCATGAAAGAAAACTTTACATTGTTAGAATCCTATTGATTAGAATCCTCGAAACATTTTTTAAAATATTTTTTTTGCTCTTTTTTTTGAAACTGCTATTAACTTGAAATATTTTTTTATAGTTTCTGAGTGTTTAGTGAATTTCCTGAAGAAATGCAAATATTGCAATAGAAGAATTACCTCATAAGTTTTTGTAAAGACATCACCAGGTGCAACATAGAAATCAGCTGTATGACCAACTCCATTTAGACGAAAGAATTTCGCTTCGGTAACGTTATGATTCCTCACTGATAACGTTAAATCGTATCGTCGTGGAAAATATCGATGATACTTTCGATTAGCAAATGCATTTGCAATTAATAAAAACGCGATTGGCAATAGCAGCCTTAATGGACGAATTAGCAATGACTGCATAGATTGTAGATGGCTCTTTCACACAAGCGATAACCCCGTTGATTTCTACCACAATTTTCTGAAATTAGAGACCTTAAATTTAGCACATCTTTTGCTACGATTGATAACTTATGCATCCATCTATCTATATGCGAAATTAAAAAATTAAATAGAATAAAGCTCAGGAATAAAAGGATTCAATTCTGGGTAAGTTGTCTTGAATATTAGGCGGGAAATGCTCTATTGAAAGAAAAAAGATTAATGAGTTACGAGGAACTGAATTTGTTTATATGATCGTCCTTCTTTTAAGAGGGCACCATATTGCTTGAAAAAACATTCAAGGGCACTTAGCGCTCCCATTCTCATCCTTGAAAAGAATATTAAAGTGTTCTCGGTTCTTCTTTGTTCTCTTATCGATTAAACACTTTTGAGTTCACGTTCATCGATGTTCTATTTAATTGCCGATAAAAAAGAAATATGCAAATATGTTCGCCCTTCATTTAGCAAGCAATCACTAGTCATTTTCACATATGAATATATAAATACACACAAACTGACTTCAGTAAATATCTGCCCAATAATTCGAAATACATAGATGTTCACAGATGAATAACATCGAATTGTGATTAATATTAGAGTATTCTCATTTTGGAAAGTTTTTGCAAGATGATAGTGGCATTTAAAAGGTCGCCGGCTAAACCTCCTCCTCTCTATTCCTCTTCGCTTTACACCACCCCACTCCTCCCCCTCACTGACCCACTCCAAGGGCTACACAAGAAGTGATTGGAAGAAATGCAGGTTGCTCGTTAATGCTAACTTTCTTCGGCGCATTCGGCTCATTTCGCTAACCTCAGCTCAAAAAAATTTTTTTGCTGTTCATTTTGCTCGCTTCAGCTTGCGAATCCTCAGATCGATTCGGTTGCATAAGTCATAAATTTGCAATTTCTTTAAGCACATTTGAATGTTCTGAAAGATTCGGCCGCCATCATACGCTAAAAACTTGTGTTAGAAACGGCTTTGAAAACCTCTCCATTCCTTTCACCCTCCCTCCGTTGAAAGCATGCAGCACATGAAAGATGGTTTGATTTCGTAGTGTAACAGATTCATAAACTTGCTGCAATCAGCACAGAATATAACCAGCAAGCAAATGCTCATCAAAAGAACTCAGTTGTACACTAACTGGAAATGCAGAAGACACCTCTCCTTCACTACCTTTATGAATACCAATTCAAAAATTTGCATAAATTATGAAGGAGCATGTTTCTATCTATAGATGAGCCAGAATGACAACCAGCATTATTTGGGCAGCGCCTTACCTAAAGTTTTTGATAGTTTACACTCTTTTGCTTGTTTATTAGCTTTGGAATTTGACGGTTCAAACTTTTGCGAGCACATTTAATAAATGCCGCTTTTAAAGCATAAGTCAAATCCAAAATCACCTAACTGTCTCCAATTTCGGGGACAGGAAATATTTTTAACCTTTCCTTGTTCAACAATGGACGATAAACGAGAACTGCGTGTGCTCTTTTGTCGGTTTGCCTGCCCATTTGTGTGAATCAGGCCAATTATTTCCATATTGAATTAGCATTCAAACGATCAGGTTGTCCCTGACCGGTTTGTCAACCACATCTGGTTATTTATTAGGGCACCATTCGATCAATTCGACATATTTATTATGACGTCAACTAAATTCATTTAAATACACGTCATTCTTGGCACGTTTCCAGTGATATTCAATAAAAAATTAGCAACTAACGCCCACTCACCTGTAATTTGTTATGCAGCTAGCAGCAAACGGGCACGTGTGAAATATAAATGGTGCAATTGATGACGTAATGCGTCAATCTAGGTCATACCACACCAACACGCTTATTGTCACGCTTCTTCACTTTTGAAGAAAAAAATGCCTCGCTTCCGGCTTTTTTAGTGGCTACCGGCAATTTCGTTGGTATCGTTCACTAAGTTGCCTCCACAAATGCCACACTATTTCGTTGTTTTGTTCACTTCTGCCGTTTTCGTTGAATGCCGAACACAATTTCGTTCGTCGTTGTTATGACGTTGTATCGTTTAATTCGAATAGAGGAAGTGGGCAACTCTGAAATATAATAAACTCTTTGAAGCAAAAAAAAACACCGATTCAGAGGCGGAGGAAGTGAACGACAAGTATTGCATGAAAGTTCACTGAGTAAGATATTCGAAAACAAATTGAAAATATGCAAAAAAAACGGAACATAAATGGTGAATAGTGAAAAAATTTGTCGATAAATGAAAAAAAGGTAGATGGTGACATCATCAAAGAGTGATCAATTTCTTATATCAAAGAACAAATAAAACAGTAGAAAAATTGTAAACCATAAATAACAATCTATGATGTATTTTCTTGTAAAGCGATGAAAGAAATGAATTCGTCTATGCGAAGATATTGACATTCAAGTAGAAAACAATATGAAATGAATAGATATGACACTTCTGTTCCATTCCGAAAGTGGACATATGACAGTGTAAGATTTGCTCCTATAAGTTGTCGGGGAAGGGGAACGGAACGTGAAGCATGAGATTCGATTGAGTAAGCGTCTGATACAAGGATCGAGCACGAATCCTCGAAAGCACATATAATCGGAATGGGCAATATTTCTTTCAGTATATTAAGCGATCAATAACTACATGATAAAGCGATAGTCGGAGTTTTTAGTAGATCTACTCTTAGCAAGTATCAAAATAACTAAGCAGCACATCGAATCGCGAAAGAAGGCAATTGGATCAAAAATACGGCGAAATGCCCGAGAATAAGGAAAACATATATATGACGTTGATTTTTAAAATATGCAGTTTTCTTTGATAAGCTCGTTTCGTTTAGCAGCACAATCGACTAGATTATAGTCGTTAGAGATGAGCACTTCAATTTTGATTAAATTTTCGCTGCTGGTCTACAATTAATGTGTAATAATTTATATCACAATAAGGACTTTAAAGAAAGCTCGCTCTAAAAGTACGAAATTTATTAGATTTTAGAAATAAATAAAAAGCACAAAATAAAGAGATCTCTTCCCGCCGAAGGTTTATTAGATTTAAGCATCATCAGAGTATGAAGTTTATTTATTACATCCAAACATCAGGGCATCATTCAGGATATTAATCTACATCCACGGGTCTTTTGGTGTTGTTTGATATGCTCCATCACGTGTAAAAAGATCTGAATGAGAAAAGAATGCATCATGAATTGATTTGAAAAGCATAGAAATATGGTGTGACCTAGTTCGATTCATTGAGATTCAAGAGTGATGATAACAGTGAAGATTGATGAACCTGACATTGACTGCAGTAAATCACCATGTTTTTTTACTGGAAACATACAAAAGGGTGGTTTTTTTAAGCATTCAGCATTGCAGGTTCGGAGGAAATGAAGTGTTATACCATACGGACGCCATTGATTGTCATTTTACGGAAAGCTGAGTCGAAGTCGGAGAAATACCATGATTAGTTAATTCGCTTAATAATACCGACGCTATTTTTTGTCGAACAAGTGCTCAGCTGGCCGAACGAAATTTAGTTTCAAGACGAACCAAATTTATATGGCTAATAAGATTTCATCCATGAATAGTGGAGACGAAGAGGAAAGACAAACGATTTTTTGCGAATTTATTTGAGTAGTTTATTGGAGTCCACATTGTCGGTCCCTCGACTTGATGCATGCTGTATCGATTGGCGTCAAAAAATTTGAACATTCAGCTTGATTCCTTGTTAGCAAGTGTCACTAGTTAATAGCTATCGCCTAAGGGACCACATTGGTGTGCGCGAATGACAGTTATTTATAGGAACACATAATATGCACAAATATATATATATATATATATATATATATATATATATATATATATATATATATATATATATATATATATATATATATATATATATATATATATATATATATATGACATTATGTATTATATGTATATGTATGTATTTATACCCATATTTATATTTATATTTACATATTTACATATTTACACATTTATATATTTAAATTTATATAATGCATTCAAAGTGATCCAACGCAGTGATTAGTATGCAAAGCAAAAAACCGTATCACAATGAATTTAGAGTCCATTGAATTGAAAAATTCAACTGAATGCAATATCGCTAAGAATGAAAACCATAAGCAATAAGAACGAAGATGTGAAACAGCTGGTGAAGATAAAAATCAGCAGAATAAGCGAAAAGCATGCAAACATAAGATGGCGCAAGTTTTGTGCCCTATACCTCCTCCGTTATGACCAGAAAGCAACGTTGGCATTGAAACAAGAATTTTTTCATAAATGATGCAGTACAAAGGCAATATAGCCTACTTGATTGGAAAATTGAAGATCAATAGGTATAAGTGATACAAAAAGAAACAACAATCTATCACAATCGTTTCTATTCTTTTCCATCTCATTTCATTCATATATGCTAAGCGAAGTAAACACAGACATTAAACTAAGAATAACAACATTAAAGTATTTCAGCTAAAGGCTATGTACAATCGATATTTGCGGATAATAGCCTTTTATTGCGCAAATATAAACTGAATTTTTTGTCTAAAACAAGGCAAGGAAAAAAAAGTCGCACACATCATCACATTTATACAATGAAGAAAGCCACATGTTTCCTTAAAAACTAAGTTCAAAATATAATTAATAAGATGAAGGAGCACAACAACAAGAAATGTTTTGATCGAAAACGATATCTCATACAATACAATCAAACTGCAAAGGTTTCAACCTATATCGATAAGTAAGTTGTAGCATAGAACTTATCCCATTCTCATACCCACCATTGTTCTTTTTGATAATACCTACCACAAGTGAACAGCAGAAGGATTCTCTGAGATTACATTGAAATTTTTTTTTAATTGTTCGCTTTCAGTGACAACTAATCAATAACAAAAAGGAGGTGAACTACGTCATTCTTAAGAAAAAGACTTTTTCGGAATGCTTCATATGACATCGATAAGTAAAAAAATCAGAATCTAGAAAAGTATGATCCCGTTATTCATCGCTATAAACTTCTGAACAAAATGAGTCATACTAAAGGCTATGTCAACGAAGCTATTTAAACAATACAAAGAAAATGAACAAAAATGCCTTATTGCATTCTTAAATGAGCTTCCTGATTCCGTTCGTTGGAATGCATGCAACTTAGTGCTGCTAATTTTCAACGAGAAAATGACTATTCTTAGCTAAATTTTTTATATATCTAGTAAAAAAAAACTCCTTCCAGTATCGTTTCAGCTTTGCTCAATAGTGATATTAGCATATTGTGCAAATGAATCCGAGAAGAGAGTTGATTTGCACTGAGGTTATTGCATTATTCCTTCAAAAATGCATATTAAATTTCCAATTTTAGGCTTGAAATGCATTTATGGTAGAGAGTGTCCATCACCACTTGATTCCTTCTAAAAGGAGTAAAAGCCCACTCTCTAGTGAATAGTGATGTTTAGGAATTGAAAAAACTCGAAATGAAGAGACCTCTGTTCACGCTTTCTGCATAGCACTTCCGTCCAAGAGGGAATCACAGTCCTCGTTCTCTAATGAATAACGTGTAGCAGATCAGAGACACTACCACCTACAGAACTAACTAGGTGAGAATCAGTCTTTTTCCTTACTCTTAGATGTTAAAATTCGGTCCTTGCGATGAGACTTCTGCCAATAGCTTTCTGCACTTTCCTATCGCACATCTCGCTGATAATTCGCAATAGAAAATTGATATCGAGGCATATCAGTTACAACACAACGTGGTGGTCATTTAACAATTATGAGTAATACTAGCACAATCACACTACAGCTCCTTCATCATCAGAATTGTGAGATACACCTTACATCCAAAGACTCTTCTCAAATTTAGAATTACATAATTGCTTATCATCTAGAAAACACCCGAGAAACTTTTTGAGTACTATGCATAGCGCACTTTTTTTTCTTTAAAATAATAAACTTTTTATACGCATTGGCAAACTTCCTGTGCAATTTGCAAAGTTTATTTTCGTGTAAACTTCCTCTGCAAAAGTGCATTGTGGCGACGTCATGTTTGTGTCTACACACGTAAATGTGTGTTCCTAAATGTCTACACATTGCTTTCACTTGGAAACGGATGAAGCTAGAGTTAAGAAACTCGATCGACACGATGTACACAATCGGTTAACTCATGTATCACATTCCACTTTGATCCATTAAAACTGAAGGAAGGTGTAGACTTTCAATGATGAAAAAAAGTTTACATACGATTTTACACCATTTAAGTTTTCATCTTGCTCTAGAAGAAAAGGATCTTTTATCACAGATTTGTAAAGCACTAGGATTATTTAGAATATCACCTGAACTTATGAAAGTGGTTCCTCACATGAGATGAATTTAACGGTTCATACCTAAGTAGTTCTATGGACATGTTTCTGGATCTGTACCGGAAAATTATGACTGTAGAGCTCGTAGTGATTGTCATGAGGAAGGAAATGATTTCTGAAGTGACAGAAAACAGAATCCACTAATGCCGAATCTATCAAACTGTGAGAGTCAATGAAATATGAGGTATTGAAATAATTAGCGCAAAGTCAACCTTGTGCTATGCGATATAATTGATTAGTATGTATGAATGAATCACAGTCATATATAACTATACTCCGAGAAGAAGTAATTCATCGCAATATTTGACGTCACCACGAAAGCCTATTTCGACAATCAAAAAAAAAAAAAAAAAAAAAAAGAAAACACCGATTTATGATGGCTTATTCATCACTCTCAATTAAATCTTTGAATGTAAAAATTTTGCGCAATGTGTTTTATCCGAAATTTTTTACTATGTGATAATGCAACTCAAATTGCAACAACTAATCGAGCACTAATTTCAGATCGGATTGTATCGATTTACTGAAAGGAAAAGAAACTAAAAAAAAAACACATTCGATTGCGCATATAGCTAAATGAAACTTAACTGAATTTTTTGCGTTGACTATTACTTTAATTAAATATTGACAACGACTTCGTGAGAGAACCACGCAGAACTTGGGCAGGTTTTTTTTTTTTTTTTGTTATCGCGCAAATAAATGGATGCATCCTCATCGATGATAATAGCAAGACTGGTAGAAATAATTTGCCGACAGATGTTCTGCTTTTATTTTTTCATAATTTTTCATTCAATCAGACCTCTTTGGGAATTTTTCTTTAAATCAATATCTCAACGAGATTATTTATTATTATCGCTGTTGAGAATTACTGAACGAATAAAAATCCTTGCAGAATTGAGATAATATCGCATATGACTGAAATGTTCGCAAAACGTCAGATTTTTTTAAGACATTTTAGTGCTTTCTGCTAGTTTTAAATAAGAAAAACCCTATTTGTAATTCAGAAGATGAAATGTGATCGATACTTACTTTTTATGCAAGTCTGGCATATAAGCCTCTAAAACATGACCAGAACTATTGAACAAGCCAAAAAATTAATATAAATGCAACGACAAACGGCAATTCTGTCACCTTTAGGTCCAAACTTTGTCAACGGTTCCAGAAAAAAGTTAACACTCCTTTACAACGTTTAACATAGACAGATTGAATCTCGTAAACCAAGTGAAACAGTTGGTGCGGACCCTAGTTCGTGATCTGTGAATACTATTCACTAGGCTCATAGTCTGGAATTACATCAGAAGGAAGCAACACCAGCACTTCAAAGGAAGAAAAATTTGAAAATGGGGAAACGGTAAGGAGTTTCCGGAGGTTTTTTAAGGCTTCTTTTTGGAAAGGAAGAGAAGGAGGGAGATCCAGGAGAGGAGGCCATCGGGAATTTGCATAGCGTCATGCAAGGAAAATGGACTTCTCATGAATTGGCATAACGGATCATAACGTCGTACCGCGACCACCTCCCTTGCTTCTGAAATGCCGACAGCTTCACTTATAATCGATAAAATATGACCTCAATAGCTGAATTATAAAAAAAAAATACTGCCATCCATAAGCGTCGTGTGAGCAATACACATCTATTGCCCATAAATGATAATTCATTTATTTCTGCAATAGCGTTTTGAATGCATTAGATATTGAGTGCATCAAGACTAGCGCCGGCTGCATTAAACATTGACAATTCCCGAGCAACCTGTCAGCTGATCAAGTACAATAGTGCAAAGCTGCAAATCATTGAGATGAATGTCTTGATCAAAAATTTGACAAAGCGATGAATAAATAAGACATATTCATTGGCAATAGGAACACATAAAGACTTTATGCCTCAGGTTAAAGCCGTACTTCGATTCCACTCCCCTCTCTCCTCATGTCACGTTCGAAATATGTAGATGGTCAATTAGGGCGTATATGAGGACCTCGAGGGTTGAAAAGATAACATGAAGCGTGAGAGTGGTGAAGGCTAGAAGAACACTTCAAGTAGACATTATTTCAAGTGATCTGTGAGGAACATTTTAGTTGCGGCAAATTTTTCTTGAACATTCATATCGCTTAGAAATATTAAAATAATTTCATTTGGTTATATTAAATTAAGTAAAAAATAAAAAGAAAAAAATCAATACGATAGCAAAACTCGTATCAATCATTTTTTTTTTTTTTCAGAGATAGGAAACTTTAAAAAGCAATTGAAGCGGAAAAGTTGTTTCAAAACAAGTTCGACGAGTAATAGAATTACTGTTGCTGCCAAGTACTTGTAATGCTAAGACTGGTCAAAGATTGACGGTGTTGAAAACATTGCACTTCGATATGAGTACTTAACGATTCTAAAGTCACAAAACTTGTTGCGGCTTTTTTTTTTAGACATTTTGGCAAATTTACAACACTCTTATTTGAGGTAATTTTAGGCGGCAAAGTGTATAAAGATTTTAGAGCAACTAATTCATAAAATTTGAAAGCCTACTTCACTAATAAATATTATTTGTACATCGAAAGGAAGATATTTCACCATAGTCGGCCCTACAACCATTTGGGGTGCAATGTTGTCTTCCCATTGAGATGTTACAACATTACTGATCTTCAAAACGCAATAAGACATTCTAACAATTGAAAATGACCGAAGTCTTATAGATTTGAATAAATTTTTCTTCAAATTTGCAATTTCCCACTCATAAATTAAAACATTTGATATTATCACAAAATGTAGTCATTAATTCTTCAAATACTCATAATATAATAATGAATCCAGGTGAATAATCTAAACTGATCGTGACAGTAATTTTTCCTTGACTGTCAGTAGAAGAATATTTGCCAAAAGCAGATTCTTCGAGTCATACGGTAAATATTTCATGCGAAAACGATATCGTGAGCATGAATTCTAATAGGAATTTTTATTTACACATAAAATTATATAATTTAATTGATGAATAATTTTCTCTACAACACTCTTGAAGGAATATGTCACTCTGTCATCGTTGTTGTTCGTTTCATCTTTGACAGATCAAATCGTAATAGATTATGACTGTTGGTTAATTATTATTAACAATAAAGCGAGTTATTAATGATCAACAAAAACCGGACGGTTGCAATGAAAGAAACGGATATTCAAAAATGATATCTAATTTTTATATGAGAAAAAACTTTTTTTTGAGAAAACTAATTGACTATAACAAAAATATTATGTTTGTACAATAGAAGCCATGGGTTTCAATTTTTTCCTGTCTTCGAATACTGGCGGTATTAAGTTCAAGAAGTAGTCTATATTCAATGAAGAATGAAATTAAGGTGAAGTGAAGGAAGCTGCATATAGGCATCTATTGGTTGTAAGTGTGGAATATGTTGCATAACAAGTGGAAATGAGGCATTTCAACCTTTTAACCTTAAATTAATTACATTACTTCATAACAAACAAAAGACATATGACGTATCGGTGAAATTGAAACGTGAGCAAACATCAACCCTCATCCAGCTGGATGTACCAAAAGCCGTGCGAGCGAAATCCGGTTGCCAATGAAAACGGTGCGATAAACAATGTACACTATGGTCTCAGCACGAATTCACTCCTGTGATTTAGCAATCGCAAATATTTGCATTCCTCTCTAACAGCACCTTCCCGTGTTAGAAACGCCCACAATACAAATTCCATGTAAAATCCTTCACTAGCAACGATGAATTACTTAAATCACTCAACTACAGCCTAGTGCCTAGGAATGTTTGGAAGGTTAGAGACCAATGTGTACAGTAAAGTAACCTGTATAAGTATATCTGCGCATGCATGAAGCGTGATTCAGAAGTGGAGCTTTATGAAAACTATTGTAGCCGGCATCCCATTCATCTAGCGGTGTCAAATTCTTTTATTTTAGAATTTCAAGGAACAAATTTGACAACAGCAAAGGATACTAGCTGTCGAGAACAAAATGAACGACTAATTGACAGCTGGTTGTGGAATATGTTTGCAACCGTAAAGCATACAGTTAGAGACAGTGTAGACGGCATTCAATAAAAACTGTGAACATCAATAATAAGAGGATCGCACCTTCATTCGGCGATCAGCGTTAACGATTGATTGTGACATATTTAGCCTAAAGTATTCAATCTTGAAGGTTAAAAACACTGAAACTGAAAAAAAAAAGAGAGCAAGCAGACAGCAATCGAATAATTAATGCGTCTGTCGATTGAAATTGAGCGTGAAATATGTGAAAGACATGAATGGAAATAGACAAAATTCTGCAGATAGCAGCGGTTTACTTTGTTTTGTGCCGATATAATTACCACACAGCAATTATATGAATGTCAACAATAATAAAAAGACGAACACTAATAGAATTTATTGCAACTCAACTCAGAAAATCTACAAAATCGGCCATCTAAATAAATCCTTAATAAATATTAAGTAGTGATAAATGCAAATAGCATTTACGCAATAGGTGACACTCAATCTTAGGGAATAGAAAATTCGAAGAAACGCTCATTGTTCAGCGCAATGCAAACGATTGGTCGATCGATCAAGTGTGATATTTCACAAAAATTCATTTCATTGATTTATAGCGAATACGAAATTATCGTTGCATATTTTGTAATTTATAGTCCATCATATTCAAGGATATTTTAGTGAAAAAAAAATCTTTTTGACTAACGCATTTCAACTAAGAAGTGATGAACTTCGAAGAATTTCATTCAACTTCTTTTCATCGTTATAACTGAAATATAGAAAATGCGATTGATTGTATACGCATTAGCAATCAAATTACATATTTTGCAGTCAATCCACGATGAAAGATATAAATTGGTACGGTGAAACAGAACATCTATGGAGAATTTTTTAGATGCATGGAAATTTCGATTTTCAATAAAGCAGCAAAAAAGGATAACATTATGATTATAATAAAATACAATCATGGACATTATTTCTGAATGGTCGAAACTTTTATTTCCTATATTTCATTTGTGTCTTAAAAAACGGAAGTATTTCATAAAGTGATGCTAGATGGAGGGATCAAGCTATGAGCTCTAAAGAAACACTTCAACGCCATATTAATCCATATGCCGTTATCAGAGGAATGGTCGTTGAACGATCATGAGCGTTGATCGTCACTCAAATGTTGATCAAAAGCATCGATGAAACCGCAATATTGGCACCACCGAACCAAATAAGCGATGAGAAATAGAGAGATATGGCACTCTAAGAAAGGCGAGAAAGCTCGGCGAATAAATAAGGCAATTGAGAGAGGAAGGAAAAAATGCAACGGAAAACACGCGTCGACAATCGTTTGGAAAAACAAAATGCGCACAACAAACGCAAAAGGAAGTGAGCTCGGCAACGCCCTCGGGAGGCGTGTTTCGATGTTGGTCGTCTCGCCTCGCCCCCCTTGAAAGCTATTCGTCAATACGCACAAACATTTTTTGCAACTGCGAGAATTTGAACACTATAGAAGACGTAAATAACACAATTGCAATGAAATATTATAAAATATTAAATAAATATGAAGAAATACAAAATAAATAAATAAATAAACAGCTACAAAAAATCTACTTCATTGGCGATTCAATAGGGGAGAAAAGTGAGGCGGTAGATGCAACTCCTTTTTAATATCCACATATTTCGAAATACACAATATTTAGAGGATGCAAATTTTTGCTGCCCGGTTGTCCTGGTACAAGTTCTAATTTCAGCAACGGTAATCTGCCATGATCTGCAGAAAAGACCGCACATGGAATAGCAATTTTATATAAGCGTCTCTGCGACCTGTAATGTTTTCTTTCAAGCGGTGAAGAACTGCATTTTTTAAGCTGTTCGAAATTATAAAAATTAGCCGAGAAAATTCTCTGAGAGGCAATTGGCACTCATCTTTTCGTCTTCCTCTTTCCAAACGCCACTGATGACAGAATATGCAAGAAATAAAATAGATGTGGGCATATCTTTAAAGATTCGATCGTTAGAAATAAAAGGAGAGGCGACGAATGTGGCTACCACTATGCGTGTGTCCCGGATTCTAACTTGGTCATGCATGGAAAAGAGAGGCCGAGCACGCTCGACGATATGCTAGCATTGAGCATGGATGAGGTAAATTGACCACAAAAGAATCACCTGATCGGACGAATCCACATGCCTCGTCGGTTCAAGACCTCCATCATCACATGGCCCTTTCAAAGACTTGATCGTCCATCGAAACTGGCCCCGTTATGATTCCGCCTGAGCCATCAAAACCACCCGCCCCCTTTCACAGCAACCAATACCTCACCCTTTCCCTGCATGGTCCATCCATATTCTTTCAAACATAACGAATTTGGAACTGACGTAGCTCCGGAGCTCGCGCATGGTCGATCTCGCTACTTTCTTGTTTTAGCCATCCCCTTTCATAACAAAAATGGTTAAATTTCATGGTGGCATTTAAAAATATTTCCTGCAGTGTCGCGCCCGTTCGTCTGTATGCGTCTGTCTGTCTACCTATCTCTCCAGGAGTTTCATCTAGGCAATCAACGATGCTAGACTTTCGTATCTTGGGAGAAATAGTGCTCACTAAAGAATAATGATCGATATACTATATTTTATGTGGCCCCTTTAAAATCGTAGCAAGGTGGCAAAGGAAGATCCAAGGTGACCATACCGAAAAAAACTAATCTTTATGAAGAGACTAATCTTGTGCGAGTGGCGGAATCAATTAAAATGCGAAGTATTATTTCGCATATTCTATTATTTGTTGGTAACTTCAATACCTAGTTGAACAGGTAAGTGGAGTATGAAAGCAAATTCAATTTCAGGTTTTTTGGATTATCGAAGCGCATCATTGCAGCTTTTGTGTGTTTTCCACTCGCTAAGTTCAACACGAAACATTTATATAATCCGCTGACTCATTGTTGAAAATATTGTTTGAAAAGTTTGCGCACGATTTTTCGATCAACTAAAATTTTCTCGCCTATACCGAGATTAAATGAATAGCAAAATAAATGTTTAATGATCTGAAAACAAATGAAGAAAATAACCTTTGTTGAGATGAAACAAGATGGCTTCTGCAGATTTATCGAACATTGATCAATCAATTTAAATAACAAAATTATTTAAATGAAATGACCAACAACTTATGCAAACTCAAAGCAATGATTTTTTTCACTAAAGTAGAAAGTGATAAAGAGCAAAATGTATGCAAATTTTCAGCCGCCTCTGAGTAATTATGAGCCCTTTCGAAATGAGTGTCAAATAGCGTACACATAACTTATCAAATCTTATAGCCCTACTTCAGCAATTCCAAGGTGAAAACTATTGGAAATGCAGCACGTACACACGCACAAACATAACGTCTTTATTGGCGCTTCAAAAATGTAAATTTTCAAAAGCGCATGAGAAATGACGCCGTACGCAGGAGTAAAATGTTTTGTGGATAAACGGAGTCATAAGCAATTTCATACCAAGCTGGGATTATGGTATATCACGAAGACCTCTGCACGCTTTTCTCTATAGCGATGAGACGGCAGTACGAATCGCAAAGACATCGCATTTTTTTTTGAAATATTTCGATGACTTTACACTCATTTTCGTGTCCTTCACAAATAAATTTCACAACGATGCAGCAATCTATCAACTAAAGTTTTGCACTGCTTTTGAGCATACCGTTTGTAATGAAAGTAACTGATTGCGTCTTTTGCATTCGCAAATGCCTAAAATTTGCACTCACAAAATCAACGAAGAAATATTTTGATGAAATAATTGACAAACGAATAAAATGTTAGATGTAAACTATGCAATTTTTATAAATTTAGCATTGCCAATAATAGAGATGATCATTCGAAACATAAACTTTTTACCTAAAAGTTTGGATATCATAGAAAATTAAAGCACGTTGGGCACCTCTACAAATGCATACGATAGCTTATGACTTAGTAATATTACAATACGATCGACTTCATTGACACTTCGGGTACATTACGTATGCATCAAACAATGTCAATCGGATTGATGTGATGTCAATGATGTCATAACGACATTTTTAAATACATCTTACTTAGATGTTTATTGACAAATTATTATTGTTGTATGATAGATGATCACTCGATCGTTGAAGATTTTGAGCTATGAAATGCTACAATGCAAGCAATGTGTTATTAGCCAAAGGCTGATTAATTGCAACCGAAAATAAGAACTATGTCCTTAAAAAATTTGCATAAATAACTGTGAATTCACGTATTAAGGGCATTACTTCACTTGTCAGCATTCAAATATCGAATTTAAGATGCGTGTCCAGAGGTCTCATTGCAAAAAGGCTGATCATAATCATCTCAAAGTTATTTCGCTATTACAGAATATAATGCAACAAATCTCATAACTCTTCCTTTTGCATTAGATATATTCAACAAACGTTTATAGTGTTATATACACTAAATGTTACCTCACCGTAGTGGTGTTTTTTGCTTGCAAAATGCTCTTTAGAAAACGACAAACTCCAAACATTTCCAAAATTGGATTTGTAATGGTAATACTTTTTTTTACACGCTTCTGCAAAATTAGTCCGGCAAAAATATGCGCTTTTGCATCTTGTTCACCTAGCCAACAAGTTTCAAAGGTTATCAACGAATGATAAACATACAAAGAAGTGGCTATCGCATTCAATAAAGCCAATGTAAAATGTATGCAAATTTTTTAAGGATTTAAGTGCCCGGAAGCTTTTTTTAAAAGTTGATTGATCAATAGGAGATATGATGCAGGTAGTCAACCTGCGCTGCAGATTTTAGCGCCAATTTCGTCAGCTCCAACTTTAGTCATTTCCAAGTTGAAATAATCTAGCAAATAGGCAAAGACACGCGCATATCTACATAAACATATCATAAGCAAAGATATGATTACGGTATAGTGTGTTTCTACGAAACAAGCTATCTGTTGAGTGGAATATTTGTTACGAGGGAAGACCTTTCGTTGAAAATTTATATGAACGGTCGAATCAGTTAAAATATTTCGCCTATTCATATTCTTTGGTAATTTATGAAGGAAATGTAAGATAAAAGCTCGTTAAGTATTGCGTTATAATTGACTTAGTTTTAGCAAGAAAACAGAATGCTAAAAAATCGGATGACCTAATAGTGTGATTATCAACGATAGCTGTCAATAGCAATGATCAATGAAAAAATACTTCAGAGAAAGGATTGCAAAAATTAAAAGCTAGGAGGGAAAACCCCGTTGCGTTAATTCTCTTGCTTAAATTACTGCTCTTTTTCGTTCTTAGATATCAATCTATACATAATTCATCTAGATAAATAGCATTTGAAATGATGAGTTGTTTACTAAATGCATCATATGCATTACGGAGGCTATAAGTTATAATGACGCCGAAAGGAATGTAGAAATAAAAAAATTGCTCGTTTAAGCGGTACTGAATGACGAGTCGACTGCAGTCGTGCAATTCGATAAGACAAAAAAATTGACTTTTTCAAATCCACTTAGCTGATCGACTAAGAGAACATTCCGACAGTGTGGCAAGTTTTGGAATGCAATTAGGCTTTTTTTTTTTTGTAGTTCGGCTAAGACGAATGCAACAATGGGATTGCACCACGTTAAATGCGCTATATGAGTTTGCAGCTAACAAAAGCGAGCAGCTACGCTACCACTTAGATAAAATAGCCTCACTTTTGAGACTTATAGCTTGGAAATCATTGGACCTTGGAAACTATGGAAATAGGGGCTTAAAAGGGCACGATGTGAATCAAACTCTCAAGAGCACCTGAGTCATAAGGCCCTCGCATCTCCAGCATCCTGAGCAAGACGATGTTTCTTGATTTCTCGAAGACCTAAAGACTTGGGATGGAGACCGTTATACCTGTTGTTCTGAAGCAGCACATTTTTATCGGACTTCCAGGCAAAACTCAGGGATTTGTGACAATGGCAATAGAAGGTATCTGAAACCTCCGAGCACAAGATGAAAGATTTCGTCGCAAAAGATCAACAGCACTCGTATCGTACAACGAATCCTGCATACTTCAAATGGCGGGGGAAGTGCTTTCATTTGAGCGAGGACATCGGATTAGCACTATAATGGAGTCCACATAAAACTTTGTCGATCCATACGAGTGAGTGCATTAGAGAACAATGATTCAGCTACTATTTAACCTGATGAATGCAGTAGAATGGTGTGGAGAATATCGAATATTTTTGAAGATTATCTTCATGCAAAACTGCATTAAGAATTACATTTATGTGATTTAATTTAGAGAATATTTCTTTGCATAACATTTGAGTAGCGAACAGTGTAAAGAATGGAATTAATTTTATTAATTGTTAAAAGTATAAATGATCTTATCTATGGCAATCCATAATTTTAATGATAGGTTCTTTATAGCCCCATTTGGATGTAATATGTTGACGTTTTTCGGCACACTTATGCAAGTAATTTTTAGTCACAAATTTCTAAACGTTTTAGCTCATCAATTTTCTCGATGCTAAGAAAAAGAATATTCGAATCAATAAGTAAACAACGAAAGCTTACAGTATCAGCTTAAATAATATTTCAACTAACAAGCACAAAAAAAAAAGAAAAAAAGAAATGTAATTGCAAAAATCAAAACGGCCATTGTAATTGGAGATGCACTTAACGAAAAAAAAAAAAGAGACCACTAAGAGTGCATCGTTTGCAACGAAATTTGAAATTCAAGCAAGCAAAATTATTTGCCAAATTTTATTGCGAATCAATGCCTTTGCAAATATGCAATCCAAGCATTGACTTCTTAGCGCGTCTATGTACATAAATGAAAAATAATGGATTCATATTGCAGGTTGCAAAAAAAAAAAAAAAAATGCACTCTCTATCTGTTAAATGCAACGACTAACACGTAATCATAGAGCAATATCGTCATCAACTATGTGATCGCATGGAAATGAGGAAGCATTTGTATAAATATAGATAGTAATGCTATGCAGCACGCGAAAAATGCTAAATGTCATGTTATTTGCATTTATTAGAATTTGATAACACTACGAAAAAATTACAGAACTTATTTTTATTTATTTATTCATTTATGAATCAATTATTTGAGTATTTAGTTAATTCACTTGTTGCATTTTAAGTGGCATAGTGGGAAACTCACAAAAATTGGGTGGACATGAAGCAGAAGAAAAATAGCGGAGCCGATAAACGGAAGAGAACAACAAATGGGGAAAAAACCAAAACCCTGCGAAGCAATGGTCCAAGTGAGCATTCAATATATAAAAGCAGCATTAATGTGAAGATGGAAACGAATCGACCACACTTTGAAATATGAAAGAGTGGGCGAATTAACAAAATCGGCAGGAAACAAGATCACACACACACAAGATGAAAATGGCCACTGTGTAGAACCCTTTTTATGCTTCAGCAATTTTTAAGAGCTGAAACTAATGGCCAGGCCGACTGCGAGAAAGGCATGGGGGTAAACTAAAAGATTTATGGGAACGGAACGTCAAAAAAGTTGTGCTCGGTTCGATCACAAACGATCAAAGCAAATTCGAGTCGGCAATACTGCAATGATCTGAGGTTAAACAGTCTGTTAGAGTAATCGAACAATGTTGTGCTCGGTTCGATCACAAACGATCAAAGCAAATTCAAGTCGGCCATATTGCAATGATCTGAGGTCAAAGAGTTTTAACCTGTTAGAGCAATTTTGCTGATGTAAGTTACGGTAGACGTTGCAAAAAGCGATATGGGTGGAACAAATCTTCTGGACGACTTTTTAATGACAAGTTCAAATATTTCAACGAAGTTTAAGATCGACTATAACATCGAGAACACGAACATCATCTGGGAACGCAGAAACCTCTCCTAACCTGAGAGGACAAACAATAAGATCGGAATCGAATGAACTATTGATTGGTAACTACTGCGACAAATTGGGCCAATGTCATTTGGTAATAGCTGCAATAAAGTATCCACATTTTTATACATTTGCGCTATGCGATCCAAATTAGGCTCTTGAAACTCTGCAAAAATTAATATTGATTTATTTTCTTATTGGTAGAAATAAGAAAACATCATGAAAGCAAATTTTGCAGAGTTTATTGCTTCCTCTTCATTTTCGAACCAAGCAAACAGTGGAAAATAAAAAACGAATATGTCACTCCGAAAAGTATATTGACTTCAGAAGGAAATGAAATAAAAAGGAATTGATTTCGCATTTGCTTTTATAATGAAATTTTCCAGATTCAACTTAAACACCGATTACATATAACTTTTACAACTCCTTGCCAGAGTGAATTCTGATGACATAATCGCATGTGTATGTTTGCATTTTTTGTTTTTTATTTATCTCCAAATCTACTTGGTAGTTTCGTCTCGTGAGCCATCGATTCTCATGGCTAAGAATTTAAATGAGAGTAACCTATGATACTGGATGTCCATTCTTTTGCTTTCCGAATATCCCATAACTTTTTGCACAAATTATTTCACACAAAAGCATCATGAAATTTACAAGTTAAATTTTTGTCGATACTGGATTTTAATTTCAGGTTTCAGGTTTGTGGGAATGGTAGATATCATAAGATTGGTAATTAATTTTCCCATTGTTTTTGATTATTTAGGCAGCCGAGGGGTCTGATGGGCTGAAATGCAAAGAAGCCACATCTCGGTAGTCTTATTACTATTCTTTCCTACTCGAATAAACTGCTTCGTGTTTTTAAATTAATTAAGTTAGAAGGGAAATCAGATATAACAATTCTAGATATGTGAGGACTATAGTGAATGGCATAGTAAATGGGAAATCGTTCATTAGAATCTACTATGAGATAATTTTTATGGTATCGCTCATCATTGCAATCTCTTCTCATAATTAGTCAACACATAATATAAGATGTGAAATAATGCACTCAACGTTCAACCGATTGATCGCTCCTATAAATTAACTAAAAAGTTTCATTTATCATGCTTAAGATTTTTTTATACCATAGAAAAGTTACGTTAATCGTAACAGACCTCACTGGAGTGCAATGCGTCCAAAATTTGTTACTTTTTTAAGCATTTTTAACAATTTCAGAAATTATCGGATCACTTTATAGTGTTGAGAGAGTGACCTTATCATCTTATCGCCTTAGCCTCACGCTTCAGTCCACTGATGCCCGACTTAGCTCCATAGCTTTCAACGTCATCGATGATTGCGTCATCTATTAATGGTCAACGTCATGCGCTGTTCGCTTCCCATTCACATCCATCTTTAACTGTTCATTTTAAGACCGGTGGCCAGCCAGCGGTTCAGATTATATTCACTAAACAGCTCTAGCTTTAGATTATATTCACTAAACAGCTCTAGCTTTAGTGATTTCCGAACACGAAGTGACAGAGAAACAGAATACATATATACCCATAAATGAGCATTGTTACATAGGCGCACTCGCATGCGCATATGCGAGACGTTGATATAATGCGCTTTCCACGTGAAAATGTGCAAGAGCACCAAAAAAGTACGAAATAAAAACAACGTTGTGAGCATATCTGTGTGAGGAAGAGAAAGCAACTGCAAGGATGCTCCTCCGTTGCTAGGCGACAATATTTCAATTACTTCATGCATTTAATACGAAGCAAATGAACGACTGAGCCTTTTGAACACTTCTGTTACAGACATATCGTGACACGGTGCATTAGATGAAAATTTGTAATACGATTGCAAAAAAAAAATAAAAAAATAAAAATAAAATTCAGTACTGTGGTTGCAATTGCGGCTTCACAGCAGAGCAATTTTAGGTTGTTCAAATATCGACATCCTTCCCCATCACTCCCCCTCCGTTCCTCCCCCCATCAGATAGAGAACTATCAATTTCTAGTGCGTGATGCTCATTTTTGTTGCATTTTCCATACGATCAAGAAATTTTAACCGATATTTCCAACGGTTTTCACAAATTTTCGGCTAAATTCTAGTAGAAGATTGTCATGAACGTTAGCGTATGCAAATATTGGACAGAAAAGTTGACGGTAGACACCAAACATATTGAAAAATAACCTAAAAGAAGTGCAACATCAGAAAAGTGACAAAAAATAGCTATAGTACTTGGGCATATAATTGCTTCTTCTTTCTTTAACCCCTTCTCCCTTAATTCCACTCGGCAAGTATTGATATTCGTCGATCACAGGCTTGTGGGTTATCTATAGAAAAAATGATACCTCAGTCTAGCAATTTTAAGCAAAAACTTGGTGCAACAATATCGCTTTATATTCCTTAACTCTTTTATACCGCAATAGAAATTTCTTTTTTATCTGTTGTTGCTTCTTTGTAAGGCAGCCGTTTGTGTCTCGTCACATTGGCTTGACTAATGAGGCATGAATGCACTTAGTGAAGCCGGCTGCATTGTGACCCATATGGGACATCACAGAAAAAATTACGCCGAAAAAAACGCGTAATTAAATAACGAAACGCAAAAATACCTCCAAAAAACCAAATAAATCGAAAAGAAACCATTTCCATATCTTCCATCTACTGTTGCCTTTTGAACGAATCATACAAAATTTTTGAACGATACGTACAGTTAGGCTTTCCCTTACCTCATTATCAGAAACCGGGAATAATTTCGAAGGTGCGGTCAAATAGGGCTTAATCATCGCGGATTTCGACATCATAGTTGTTAAGAAACATGCAAATTTTCACTGCTCTTTTCCGGCGAGCAAGAATCAAACTGCTGAGATCAAATACACGGCAAATTGAGTAATACTGAGTTCCTTTTAATCTTTGAAAGGAGCAGCTGCTATGGTTTTTTCGTACGCTTTCAATGCATGCTTAAAAATCTGCCATTTTGAATATCTTCGCGGAAACCTTCTCGAACAAAATTCTAATGAAACAATCAAGTCGCCAAAAATCCGTGCGTGACTTTATGATTTCTTTCATATATATATATATATATATATATATATATATATATATATATATATATATATATATATATATATATATATATATATATATATATATATATATATATATATATATATATATATATATATATATATAAACGATGAAAGCGCACAAGTAATTTAGCTGCATTGATGTTTGCATTGGCCCTAAGGGATTTTATAGCCGTTGAAGGCAACATTAGCTTTAAAAAATAGCGAAATAGCAGCAGCAAAAACATAATCATGAAAAAGTGACTGGTGGCTAGTAGAGCGGCTTTGCAAAATTTACCAAGTAACTGGCTGAGTGACATATGCCAACATAAGATAGACGCTTCTGGTTGATTTGCAAAGAGTCTTTAACAACTGATTCATAGCGCAATCAATCGGTGCATCGATTCGCAACCAAAACGCAATGTATCAAAAATTGGCAAAAAGAATTTCAGCGAAATAAGTCTGCTTTATTTTAACGAACTTCTTCAGCATATGAATTTCAAGCCCAGCAAAGGAAAAAAAAAAACAATAAATTTTTTACCTTACTGCTTTATAAAAAAGCCAGATTATAAGCTAAAGAAGGCTTCAAAGAGAATTTAATGATAGGACTTTTATTGAGAGAGAAGTGGTGGTCAATTTTTCACTCAAAGAGACAAAGAACAGTATAAATAGCAGAGATATGTTTCAGGACGCATCGAGAAGAACCATTTCTAAGCGCGATACTTCAAATACGTCATTTTTGAATGTTTGATGTGTACGATTTCATATTGCATAGTATGAAAAAGTAGGAATTTCTTCTGTAAAGAAGTGATATATTGCAAAACATTAAACAATACAAAAACCTCCAAAAATACCAATTAATTATCCATCTTCGAAAGATGTAAAGAAGTGGTGTCAGCAATCGGCTGAAAATCGCTTCGGAGGCGTTCCGCTATCGCTATTTATTTATATTCTAGTGGGCACCCTGCTGACCAGTCGAGTCAGGATTAACGAGA
The DNA here is from genome assembly GCA_037389465.1 of Baylisascaris procyonis. Classification (NCBI taxonomy): domain Eukaryota; kingdom Metazoa; phylum Nematoda; class Chromadorea; order Rhabditida; family Ascarididae; genus Baylisascaris; species Baylisascaris procyonis. The sequence goes on along the minus strand of JAZARR010000153.1, from coordinate 6,969,896 downwards.
AAAGCCCGATTTGATGCACTTTTACCACAACACATATGCTTCGATGTATCTTCAATCATTTATGATGTCACTGAATTGAGTTTAACTAGATATAACTTAGCAGTAAAGCAAAGCAAAGGAAGTGAGAAAACGCTCCAGGTCGTTGATACGCGCTTTGAAATAGTTCGTAGCGTAAAAAGTAGTGACCAAATATTGGCGCGACTTCTCTAGACAACAATGGAACATACTTTATGCAAAAATAATCGTCAAGAAGAGGATGGATTTTGTGAGAGAAATCCGCGAGATGTAATTGAGACAAATCTTATACCTTTCATGCTTCGTTTTATTTTTGTAATTGCCGCGAAAAAGCCCGCTGCTCTCAATTCATTGGCATGTCTCTGTACGTTTGTCCTCTAATCTCCTAAAATTGTATCGATTTAAGTGGTCTATTGAATCGTTTTTGACTATCAACCTTTGATCACCGACGAATCAACGTTCAATCGATATACCGATAATTTGCTTGACTATCGTCTATTCGATGTGGCTGGTGGACGAAAATCGACTGGCCGCATGATTTTTGCATTATTACTTTTTTTTTTGCTGATTTCTGAAAACAACTATTTGTTGTGCACGAAACTCTCATTAATTTGAAAGCATCTTCGCATATCTCAATAGGCATTCATTTTCGGGTGGAATGTCTTCATTGATTATATGTTTCGAGTTTATAGCATTGAATGCAGACGAACATACTTCCCCGTTGAATGATTATCACAGCAATAATATTTTCTACTAACCAATATAGAAAGTACGCTGAAATGAACTATGCTATAACGCGAACGGATGTGTAATTGAGGATTTAATAGTTTACACTCATTATCGGCGAAATGAATTCAAAAATTTATATCGGTAGCAGAGCAATAATGCGAATAATGTTCTAAAATTTAGAGAATGAACGAAAGTGGCCGTTAGGGGGGCGATCGACAATTGAGCGAAATAAGTCGCTTCATTCGTTTCTTTAATTTTTATCGAATGAACTTATTTATAGCATATCATCGAACATCATTACTTATATGGATTTTATGGATATTTTTATTGATCCGTCATATTAATCATCAGTGATCGTTTGAAGAGGATAAATAGAAAACATTTTCTCGTAAAATATTTGCAATTTCATCTTATAAATGAAAACATAATAAAGAAATCATTTGAGAAATATACGCTCCTACATCCTGCTCACCTTACCCGTCAAAATTACCAGCGAATAAATATGCCAAATAATATTTTCATATATATTTAACCCACAGCCCGCACAAATTTTCCATAAAAAATCACTTTTTCCACTTCTCGATAGGTAATAAGCTAATTTAAGCCAATTTAAATAAGCCAATTTCAAGGTAATTTTAAATGCATGCAAACTTTCGAGCATATTTAAGCTTCATAACCACCTTTGAAGTTATGAAGTTAATGTGAAATATGGCATAGGAGACCATGCTCTGGTATATATTACACCTACAAAAATCCCCAATTCTAGAATCAGTGAATACCGAGTTAAAAAACTCTCGGAGAGGTGCATAAATACATATGCACATAGGCACAGAAACAGCACCTCTATGATGCACTTTTGCGAGGGAAATTCGCGGAAGTGCATAAAAAGAACACAAATAATGTTTTGTTGATTATAAGTGTCATTTACGAAATTGACTCCTTTGTTGCTGTTTCCGATTATCTATTTTTTTTAGAATTTTTTTCTCTCATTTTTATTGCACACCGAAAGAATTTTCTACTTTATCGTTGAGAATTTTTGTAAAAAGAAGCAATTCCAGAATAATTTTATGCAAATAAGTGTAATGGTATTTTAAGCGCACCGTTGCTTTAAAAAAAAAAAAAAAATTGAAGAAGAGTAATCCGACTATAAGCCAATGTTATTGGTGTTGTTAAATGATAGAGCACGATTGAGAAGCGGCTCATCGAGCTCTCTACATATTTTAACATCTTTCATCATTTCAAAAGAAGATATTATCCTCCTCTAGAGAAGTATATTTTCATTATATTTGTGATTTCAAATCGAAAGCATTTTTCAATTTCCACTGATAGATAAAAACATATTCATTAAAAAACTGAGAAAAAAAAAGTAATAGGAAGTTAGTAACATAAAACTCCATATGCTATCGTTCTAAATGATCATATTGAGAAGAACAGCCCAAATGAAATTCGATAAAACAACCGAAACGACATCGTGCCCGCTATGAATTCGTTATGATTCGAACTTCTATAAATCAATCGAATTTAAAGCGCTTCCACGTCAAAACAACGATTACATTTCAAGGTCAATTCCAATCTTGCATTGAGAAACCGACACATGAGTAATTGAGTACATGATACATAAGTAATTGAGTAATCGATATACGGGTAATAATGTACTATCGAATTCCACCTGAATTAGTAATTTAGAGTGCATAAATGAATCGTATGATTCATCTTCTATCTATCATAGAATCGGTATCTCTATCTATGAAGTATACATCGAGAAAAATATGAAGGCGTTGTAATATTTCTGCTCGAAATGATTAAACAGCACATAACAACTTTGAGAAAAATTGTTTACTTCATTGTGACAGAAAAAAGTGCAGCTATGACCTACACTGGAATTCAAATCACACGTGTTTACCAAAAACAAAACGGCGGGTTATGATAATAACATTCGCCAAAGAATCAGACGATCAAATATGTGGCTAATGTTTGATCATTAAAATATCAACACTTCTTATTGGCGCTAATCTCGCTAAAAGAACCTAACATCAGCATAGAAAACGACGTATTGTCTGGCAATACCTGGTGAATTTTTCACATATTCCTGGCGGAACAAATGAACACTTTAGAAGAAGCTTCTAAGAATAAATCAACACCTTACTGATCTTCAAATATTTGCTGATGTTCTCCGATATGCAAGAAGCACGAAGACGAATTTATATAGCGCCTTATATTCATTTATGAGGAATAGGCAATGATTAAACGCTAGGAAATTTGTATATGAATATGCCCTGCATGCAAATACGGATTCGATCGAAATATATCGATAAGGTCGTGCCAGACAAGTAGATTTTCCCGAGTTGAATATTTATTTCAGCCAAAAGATCCCATTCATTATCGAACAATGAAAGCCGTTTATCAGCTAGGAACAATTGTAAACAGAGGTTAACGAATGTTTCACCGACAAGAACAATGGTTTGTAAAAAGGGCGGAAAGTAGTACGCTGACGGGTGCGATGAATGATGCGGAAATGTCAGCGTTGACGCTGGCACCTCGATAGCTTCGCTTTTCAACAACGAAGTGCACTTTAAGCATATTTCTCGAAACGAATTATGCCTTGAGCATTGAGTGATGACAAAAATTTGTATTGTTGTTGTATTTAGTGTTGTAGTAGAATGAGTCAGCTTATCGCTCAACGCCTCACGGCGCAACAATAATGCGATCAGTGAACACCATCCACTGTTGAAATATGAACAAAGTTTTGCGACTACATTGCTGCAAAAAAATGGAATTACAAGAATTCAGACCGAAGTCGCTTCAAATCTTCGGTATGTAGCAATTGTTATTGCTTTGAGGAAAACGTGCTAAGATAACATATTTTTTATATCAGCAAGGTTGACTCGTGTTGCACATAACAATGAAATGTGTTATATTAATTAACACATTCATTTGTTATAGATAGCACTTGCAACAGATAATTTTTCTGAAGCAAACAGATTATTTGATATATTTATGAAGTCATCAGATATCTTAATTGGAGAAGATTATGAGAGCATGCATCATCTTATCCGTTGAGACTATCCTTCATTTGTTAAAATATCATAACGCAGCAAAAAAACCGCTTCGGTATTCTGAAAAATGAATACGCTTTCACAATTTTTGCAACAGTGAACGTGAAGATGAAAAGAGAGTTTAGTCACACACGTTGGTCACTGCATACCGTGAAACGAACGCCTATAGGTCATTTGTTGGTCACTCATTCAAACAATTTTATTTTTTGTTTTTCAAAAGCATCTGCATCTTTGAACCCAATCAAAACTTTGTCTCAAGAAAGCGCCGCAATAAACTGAAACATAAAATTGCAACGATCAAAGCATAGGCATGTTATATCAGGTATGACTGAAAAGTGTAGAGATCGCAGTGGTACCAAATAAGATGGCTCATTGAGTAGATAATCGTTGAATAGGATTTTATTTTCTTTGTACTTCGCATCTATGTTTATGAATAATTCTTACTACGAGAAGGTCATAGTTTTTTAATGAAATAATAAGATAAATGTTTTTTCTCATGATGTGTTTTGGTTGATTGCTTTGATGGAAATATTGCATTTGTTGCAGAAGAATGACTGCATAAGAGAAACAAAGTGTGCACTAACTTCAGAGAAATATTACGATAATTATTGATCAAGAGATAAATAAATATCTACGCATATTCTATGCATATAAATTCATAATTCAAATAAGCATTGTCTAAGCAATGAAGATGCTAAACTATGATAAAATGATAATAGAATATCATTATTATAGGAATAAAAGGATCATATTTGATCAGTTGATCGAATATTGGAGGCAATATCATGTCATATTTCAAGTAGATCTTTTTTTCCATTTTACCATCAATTTGAATACCATAAAAGTCGATTCAATTTTTTTAGCCAAATATTTCTCTTGTTGATCTTTTCCCTATTCATCCCTAAAAATGTGACGTTTATTCGTCATCGGCATAAAAGGAGTACAATAAGATTGTTTTTGAAATTTTTATGGATGCAACGTTTTCACTTTTTGCATTGAGCACTCTCAAAGAACAATTGAAGGCCTAGTGAAGGGAATTTTGAGGAAGTCTCTTTCTATTCTTGTTTATAAAAAGTTTTTACCCTTGCAAAGGGCTTTATTAGAGAAAGAAAAAGATATTGCATTGAGATATTACCACGATTGCCTGTTCCAGCAACTTAGGCCTGGCAATTTGCGGTGAAAAGGGAATTTTTTTGCTGGAACTTCCAACATTTTTCAAGACTTTAGAACTGGCACACTCTCAGAAGTTAAAGAAAATCATATTACAGAGGTTGAAAAACTGTCCTGCAATAATGTATCGTCATCTCACAGCAAGATAAAAATTTCCTCCGAAATACTGGCTCACTGATAATGGATCAGTGAATTATCTATACGTTAGTGGTTGAGATCAGAATTTCTGCCGTAGCCACACACCCTCAAGGAGAATATTCAGAGCAGTTAAATGGTGCTATCGATTTTCAATGAGAAAATAATTGCTCGATTTTTTGCGGGAGCACGTGAGAGACAGCATAGCCTACAGTATTAGTGTTCTGAGTTCATCATCTTCCCACTGCGAAGGTCCCTCGTGGAGGCATCCCTCATAAAGATGATTCACAGATTTTAGATGAAGTGGACCATCGTCGCGTAGGCACGTGCCCCTCCAAAAATCATAAGAGATTTTAAGCCGTACGCATAAAAAAGGTAATTGCGTAACGGCAATTGCGAGAACGGAACCTGTCCAGATGACCTTGTAATCGCATTTCTCTATCAAACTATGAGATTGTTTCGTTTTCTTTAATAAATAACGATACAATTTATATGTCACAAGTGATGCTCATTGACCATTCCGTTTGCATCTTTTCTATTCAATCAAAAGTAACTCGTTAAGAAAAGTTCTTTTATGCAGAGACATTCTTGTTTTTCAACTAACTATTTTATCATGCGCTTTTGGTTGCTTTTACAAAAAGCGCATCGCAAAAATGGGATATTTATGCACATATGTGAGTGAATATATCGGAATATCGATCCGATGGACTCAATTCGCGAAAAATAAAAAAAGGCTATTTGAAATATTTTCAGATGTCAAGTCATAAATTCCATACGGAATTCTCTTCTAAGTGAATATCTGAAAGTGCTGATGAATATTAAAGTTAACTTCCCTAACAGACGTGACCAGAAGAACCTGTGTCCTGGAAAAATGAGTCACCACTTCTACAAAGACGATTTTGCATAGGGAGTCTGCATCAGGGCAAGGGATTTATGCTATAGACATATCTTAGCCAGTGGTCTCATTTGAAACGCAACCGAGGACCAGACCCACACTTCAGAATTACAAATAATAAATGAATGAAGTAATAAATTAGAATAGAACAAAGGATATAATATGAGGCTCTGCCCGAATTTTGTATGACAAGTGGGCACTGATTGCCTCGCAATCTCTACGCCGAGCGAACATGTTATCGTTGTTGTTGCTATTGTGGATTGTGGTGTGGACATGCGAATTGCAAATATATTAGAAACGGGTTTGCTTTAGCTGCCGTTAGTGAACAATTGTCAGCTGACCATAACGACGGAATACTACAAAGTGCTAGATCATTTTGCTGAATTCCTGTAATGAAGAGATCTAAGCGGACATTTAAAAAAAACGGCGTCTGGTTTCAAAGAGCCAAGAAATATCACTCACCCAGTTCTCTACCCGCTCGATTCGCGGCGAAATTTGAGAGTCATATTTTTTGATCAAAGTATTTTATATGGTCATTTTTATCGAACATTTGCAAAGCTAATGCAAATTTGAGAGTTGGCAGGCTAACAAAAAATTGCACGACGGTTGCTTTTCGAAAAATGTCCTGTTTTCTCAGCTGGTTTTGTTTTTAGCAAATCATTAATTTCAACCTTTCGTCATGATCGTGGAATGTGCTAGGAATGGAGCAAAATTTTGGTCAAAAAAATTCACTAAATTCGCTTCGAAAATCGAGTTTTTATGCTGTTTTCATTTTGCCCTCTCCTTGCCTTTACTAAATACACAGATTGCTCTATCTCGAAATTTGAGGGTAACCTTTTTTCTTCATAATGAAGAGAAATTGGAACACTGTTATTCATGTTTGATCTGAACGTGCAAAACTATTCTGCGATCGATAATTTCATAGCCCACAACAGTATATAACTGTCTATCTCTTCTTGAAGTGTGTGCTGTTGCACGACGAATATTGTGGGTAGCGCTTTCTATATTTGCAGGAATTCAATTTTACATCGCTAGGTAGGTGCTATAGTGTTGCATTCACCTTTCTGAAAGTCGACGATACAGCATTGTACTCACTACGATCACATTGGTATTTTATACGATTTCTAGGTATGTTAAGTAATGACTATGGGGAAGGAAATGACAACTCCAAAACGGATGTCTGACAGATGTTGGCTAAATGGTACCATTTTTATAATAGTCACTTAGCCGTTGTAGAGTAAGTTATAAGGCAATTTCGTAAGAAGAAATATAATTACAATAGAAGATATCTCAGCAGGCGCCTCTCTTTGTGTCGATGGAGGAAATATTCGAGCCTATTATTGTGATGTGTTGCATCATGACATATTACGTACGTTCATTTATCGCAATGAATTCGGAAAGCGGCGTTCGTTACACGGGGAGATGGCTAAGCGCTCGTTGCCGTTTTGCAGATATTTCCGGTTTTTCGAAACACAACAGCCCACCTCTGCAACATCCACTAAGACGAATGTCAGCCGACTGTTCTGTGCGAGTCGTGGAGTTTTATCGTCTCTTTTCTCACAGGTCTTTTTTGCGACGTTTTCATCTCATTTCTCCATGGTGTTCAAATCTGTTAGGAAGAAGTAACTTATGTGAATGGTGACTATGAATTGTATGGTAATGTTGGAAGACTATATAGTCATGTTGAAGTGCATGGCAAGTTGGAACGTTGCATGGTAATGTTGGATCGGTGTATGACAATGCTGGAACGCCGTGTGATAATGGTGGAGCGCCGTACGGTGTTGTAGACATAATATGGGTGTTAATGGCCGTAATGTTGGAGCGCTGTATGGTAGTAGTAGAACGTTGCATATTGTGTGCAGGAGTTTTTGCTTATGTTTCATAAACAAGGAAAGCGTGAATTATTTCCATGTGGCTAGTGAGCCAAAATTATGTTTGTTGTACGCAAATCGCAATCACCCTTCTAGTTCTGCTTCGATATAGAACACGCAAAATTCATCGTTCACAAAATAGGTGCTAGGCAATCATGTTTACCGAATTATTAATGTGCGGTGATATAATTATGAGGCGCTTTGGGTTTTCTTCTGTTTTACAGGGAAATTCTATGACGTCGTCATATATGGTCTCAGGAGTTGAATCGATAGAATTTATTAAACATATGCCAAAATCTTTTGCTATCCCCTTCTCGTTGAACTTAAAAATTTTTGAAAAGGAAAAAAGTGAGGCGTCTTTCCATATTGCAGGCCTTCCTTCCAAATATATCCTGAAGCTCTTGTAGCAATATTCGGATTTATAGGTCTCCCAAGTTTTCAGTCAAAAAGTAGAAAGAAATTTCAATTCAAGATCAACGATATCTACAAAAAAAAAGACGAGACACCACAGTAAACTATTAATGGGGCGCAATCGTTATCAGTCAGTTTGCTTTTTTTGCCGTAGTTTGTTTTCTATTAGATGAATAAAGTGAATATTTCTTTCAGATGTCGCCGCTTGATTTGTCCCATTCGGTGACCGTAGCATCAACAACTTCACTTGCTGACTGTGCCAACATAGACGGTGGATATTGTTCGGATGGGACATCAACCGCAGCTCATGCTCAACTTTCATCTGCAAGCAATGTTTCAAGCAACGATGAAACGACAAGCATCAGTCACAGATGCAGTTCTGATGAAAGCATGAACAGCGATCAGACATTCGGTTCACTAAGTCCAGCCATAGGCGATAAAGAGCGAAACAACGATGTGGTATTATTCGAGTTCACATTCAGGCAACTGATGTTGTTGACTATTGGGGCACCACTTTGTGCTCTTGTAGCATCGTTTGTCATTGGATTCTCAACCGATTACGATGTGCTCTTGAACTACGAATGGACATGTGGCGTGAGTATTTCTCATCAATTTTACTTCAACGCTAAGCATTATTTCGTTAGAATTGGAATATATGAACGATCGCAGAAAATAGCACAGCCGAACAAGTGTTTTTTTAGAGACAAAACTGCATCCAAAACTAAATGTTCGCTGAAATTGTTTTTAAAACTACCAAGAGCATGTTGGAAATAATCGATTTCCTCCGATCTACTCAAGTAAAGAAGCAATTATTGTACTCTTCATAGTTTCAAATCAAAACAATGCATCTAAAAACCTGATGCAATAGATAAGTGCGCCTTATAGCACATGAAGTTAAAGACAACATCAGTGCAGAGATCGGATGTTTTTTAGTGAGTAGAACATCTCAACCGTAATATTATCTTAAAATAAAGTAACCTAGTCTGTGATTAAGCTAACAATAAACCTCACATGATGCTTTAAGAGAGGAGATCGTTTATGCGCTCCCAAACGCCTTATATATGGGATATCCCAGCACATCATTGTTACTGTTCTTTCCTAATGAATATGTTCAACATCACCCTATACTTCGATCATATAAGTAAAATGGTATGAGCTGATAGAATTGCATTTTCATCTACGAAGCTATCCTGGGCTCATGAATTAAAAATTTCTGTAGGTATTTCCTCTAGCTTATATTTGATGACTTATCAACAGATACACCAAGTTGATAATGGCTGATAGGATTAAGGTGAAACATAGTGAATTGTTTTGAATTCAGAGAATATAAATAGCAAATATCACACGTTTTGAAAATGCAAAAACAGAAAAGTTTATTATACAAATATCTATTATTTTCAATCACAGCTGTGCTTTTTTTCTTCTTTCTTCTTTTTTTTGCACTGCGCTCATTTATAAATGTCATAGCTAAAGAACTTTTGTCCGTCAAAGCAATTTGTCACATTTTTAAACACACGCTGATGACCTCTGCAGTGATGGTCAAGAGATTTGGGAGTGCAGAGAGGAAGGATAACCAAATTTGACAGTTTTGGCTAAGAAGAAAAGGATGCAAATAGCTCAAGCAATTCAAATGAACATTCCACATATGGTGCTAAACTTCGAGCAATACATCAAAAATTAAAATCCCCTATGAATATTGCAGCAACTGAAAATTTCTTGTTACAGCTGGAGATTCCCAACTGTCAGAAAAAATAGCACAGTTGTGCACTTAACTGTTGCAGATTCTTAGCTGCAAAAATGTGAGCAGATAATAAGCGGAGAGTTTTCGCGTTGAGAAAAAAATCCAGAAAAAAAAGCAATTTTCTATGCGAATTCTCATTAGATAATGTAGTTGTCCGCTTGATTCTATTTGATAAAGGATCCGTGAGCCTAACGCCGGCTGGGTAAAAGCCGTTTTATGGGCCAAAGATTTAGGTAGAATAAAAAAGGGGGGGTTGCAAGAGCAGCTGGCATAATATGCGTTTTTGCAATCCACTGCAAGTAAGCAATCACTTTCATGAGTTGCCAACCAAGAATGAACATGCTAAATAGCTCCTTCGTGTATTGATTGATCGAATAGTTTGCTCAGATTTTCTACAGTAGAACAATTTGTGATGTAAACCAATCGATGTAAATAAGAAATTGACCGGCGTCTTGCATTTAAACTTTTTCCCTTCTTCAACTCCTTTTAATGGTGAAGGCCAGTATAAAAATAGTAGGGAATGCTGCGTTATAGAACACATTACATCCAGCACGTTTCACAACGGCTGATTGGCTGAGGTTGTTGGCAGGCAGATACAGACAGACGCACATACATATGCACAAACACGATGCCCTCATAATACGCATTTGCAAGTAAATTTACAAAAATGCACAACGAGGGAAAAGGCAAGACACTGCTATTTGAGCTTTGCTCTTGCTGTTTAATGAAAAAAAAAAAGTAACATTGTGTACCGATTCTCTGTATGGTGTTCACAAATAATAGGCTTGAACCATTTGATGATCACTAACTGAATCAAAAGCTCTCGAATTTGCGAACGCCCACTCAGTCATCAGGCAAAGAATTCTACTCGAAACCGATTGAGTTAATCTTGCTCTGACGTCATTAGTACAGTAGACAATAGCGTTTAGTTCACAGATCAGTTGGTTCATATTTAGTAGCCGAATGGTCTTGCAAGTGAAACTACTAAAACCATCTATCAACCGGCGATCGTTTGTATCACATAATTGTTTACATTCAGTCAATTTGCTGATAAATAAAACCGTCCATCGGTTGATAGCACAATTGTTTTGTCAATAAATTTTATCGACAATCCTGAAAATAATAGCTCTTATGGGAAGCAGTCTAAGTGAGATGCGCACTTGCTGCGGAATGATAAACATGAAACAAGTGAAGAAACATATCGGACAAGCTGATACGGCATGCGTTTTTGCATTTTACTCACCCGAACAATCAATTTCTTTAATTATTATCAAATAATAAATATGCAAAATAATGCTTGTATATATTAATTGACATGATCGATCGCGCAAATATTTCATAGAAGTACTCTACTTTACAGTAATTTGGCTGTCTCAAGTGAACATTAGAATGGTGCATAATGGCAGAAAATTTTTTTCCACCTTTAAATGCGCATAATTTTTGTCGATGTTGATGACTTATCGTGAAAGATGGCATATAAAATCACCCATACTGGAACCCAACAAACTTCACAATCAAATTCTCCAGTTAATAATAATTACATATGCATGGACAAGACGCCGTCATGATGCGCTTTGCAAATGCAAATTTACAAAAACCTATAGAAGCAAGTCGTTGGCAAAAATTCATAGTAACGGTCGATTCAACTCAAATAAAAATGCGATATTGTTTAGGTGTTATTGTTTGTTGAAAGCTTATGAAGGTGGTTGATTTGCTATTTGGAAGTGTAAAATCTCGTATTGTGCTCGTTCATCTAAGACGCTTCTTTATTTGCATTGAAATTGAAACAATTCAATGTTTGTTTTTTTTTAACAAAGCTTTTCGTTGAATAATCTCAAAATCGATTACAGCGTGTTCATTTGCCGTCATTTTCGCGAATCATAAACATGCCAAAGGAGAGAGTCGTATGGAATGTACTAGTCGTATTTCATACCGCATTTAGGCCTTGGCTCGTATTGATTAACTGTGAGTTGCATTTTAATCTCTAATCTTATCCACACTAAAATATAAAATGTATCATTTGTCGTTGTTGTGATCGATTTGTCTTACTGAACACTGACCACTTCTGACTAGTTCATAATATATTATTCCTTCTAGGTACCTGCCTCAGTCGTACCTATCTTAGTTTCCGGCACAATTTCCTGCTCACTATTCTTGGCAAGAATTTCGGTTAGCTATTTGGTAATCTGCCAAAGATCGCTCACATTCATTCCATTGATCAGCAAATGATATATGAGTATAGCAAGCAATCGTTTGAGCGAGAAAGGTCACGAAGGCACAAAAGATTTTATGTTCCCAGATGATTTTTTTTGGAAATTTCTGAAACATTTCATTCCTTCCAGTTATTGGCCTCAGACCACTACATAAAAACGAATTAACTAATGGACAAATTCCTTCCTTATATCCCTCCTGCTTTTCTCCTCTTCCACGCTGTGGGGATGAGGATATATAGAAGATTCGATCATGTGTATCTCCATCCTTTCCTTACAACGCGAAAGTCAAAATATTCCAGGTTATAGAACCCTCTCGAAGATGAGAATTATATAATATGTAGCTAGCATTAAGAAACTTAACGAACATTTCGAACCATCAGTTTCGTTTAAATCGCATAGTTTTTAATGAATTTGTCGGGAGACATTTTGTGGTGAAATTCTTTGATGAAAGAATTGAAATATTTCCAAGATGAAGAAAAGTAAAAATCAAATGTTTTCTTTTACGCCTTTGTTAAATTCATGCTTATGAAAATGATAGATTTTATTAATCATGAAAATTTTAAATGATGAAATGAGAAGCATTATGCTAACAAGCTACAGGGGAAAAAATATCACCGATTGAGGAGGATTGAGGTTATTCTGAAATAACATTAAAAAACTGAATGTAAACTGTGGTTGATAAAGACATGTAATTCTGAAAAATTCGAGCCACAATTACTGAGTGGAGTTTGCGGGGTGTTATGTGCGTCATAGGATAGTCTTTTATGGTTAGTTGTTCCAACTGATTTCGTCTAATCAGGAGAGTCTCATTTCAGGATTTCATGAAGTTCGCAAATCACCAATGTTTATTAAGCGCTTAGAAGATGTCTAAAAACAAAATTTTTTGCTGAGATGAAGTGGAATCATTTTGTTTCATAGGAAATATTCTTCGAAAATAAACGATACGATATATTCAAAGTATATTTTACAGCAGTGATTTCACTGTTCCTTCTAACTTAATTTACAATGAATTTTCTGCGATAGTCTTACTAATAATATGATAATATTGCATTCAGATCGTATATGTCGTTCACCTGCAACTCCGATGCGATTTCCACGTATCTATTCTGCACTTGCCAAATGTGTTTTAATATGTGGATCTACTGAAATTATTTTTCTCGTTTTGCTTACAGTCGTCGGTGAAAGAGAGCAATCAGGTTATTCAAAAATCTTTTTCTCTGAGATAACTCAGTCACTTTTGGCGAAGTTATCGTCGGAATTACTGAAATTATTTTTGCGTATTCCGTTAAGTAAAACATGATTCTCGACTTTTTCATTGGTAGTAATTCTTAAATCACACGATTGATTTATTTATCAATGACTAAAAGTTGATGAATTTTAAATCGATGAATGGTATAATAAATCATTTCAGACTTTCACGTTGGTTTCTTCGTGATCTTTTCACTCTCAAGTTTAATATATTTTTTGCTTACGTCGTTGATGTATCGAGTCAGTTATCATTATGTGCGATGTAAACAGGTGCTTTTCTTTATAACGTCTCTTTCTCTTCTTTTTTTTTTCACCAATTATTCCATATATATCATTTTTTTACATGTGAATAAATAAGTATAGTTTATAAGTATTAACAGATATAATGTACTTTCTAAGAAATATATTTTTATGAGCGAATAGTGTCTCCAAGTTAAAGAAAAAAATACTCAAAATAAGAAAGAACGATAAAATCCAAGCTCTATTCTCACATTTATGATAGACTCTTCTTGCTATTGTGCATATTCGTCCCCCATAGATGGTTGGTTTTTATGGAGTCGGTCCATGATATAAGTACATCAAATATTAAATCATTTCAACAACTGGCCCATTGGGCATTTCGCCGATTTCCATTTATTCACTTGTTTATGCCTGCGGAAGTATTTGTGGCCGTAATTCATAATAATGGTGCGAACATAAATGAACGTATAGCTGAAATTTTTAGAGTTTAAATGATACTAACGATTCATTGCGCATGAATTATTCGCATTATTTCGCATAAAAATTTTCTCCCTTATTTTCATTAAACAATGATTCGAAATGAAATCAATTTACGCAAATATTTTAAATTGGATGCATTAGAACGTTTGATAATATCGCATTTTTAGCCATTTGAAGTAACGATACCTTTAAAGAACTATAAATCAACGTTATAAACCATAAGTGAAAAATTATTTTTAAAAAAAAAATAATGCTAAATTCGACTTTTAACAGGGAAGTGGTGCTCACTTCCTGCTTTAAGGCGATATTTATGAATGGGATTTCTATTTTCTTTGCAACAATTGAATCTATCGTTTTCTCTAAGGGCAATCATTTTTAAACGAACTCAGCTTCCATAGTAACTGAGTTCATTGCAGTAATTTGTTGACTTAAAAAATAGCTTCAATTAGTAACGATGGTACTTATCATTCACAAAATTCGCACTGGAGGCCAACATTTGTATCTGTTAGCACTGTTCATTTCTTTCGTTCATTTAGAGTTTAATTTGCAGGCACCACTCAGCTGGGTTCTTAAAACGACTCTCGCGGTATCATATCTCATACTGCTACCGACTATTTTCATATTCTTCACTTTATATTGGCAGCTATGTTATAGTTTCAGTAAGAGTATCGAGTACACTTCTATAATATCTTTGAATCTATTAAAACATTTAACGGCTTTCAAAAGACGCTTTGGAACTAAGTCATCGAAGGCAAAAATTATAGTGAGACTTCAATAAACGAGAAGGGCAACTGCGATTATTCATTGAAATTTCTCAAAGAAAACTAACTTACTATAAGTTGTTTTTGCTTTAACTCAAAAGTTGGCTTGTCGCAAACGGAATCACGATTAATCAGCGCATTCTTTCGAGCAGTTTATGAATATTTTAACGATCTCTATCCTCCCTCGAGTGTCATTTCAGAAAATGAAAAGAAATTCCTGTCAAACACATTCAGTAAAATGATTTGAAGCCGAAGCCAATTTTCGAAATTTTTGTTTAATCTAGCGATATCGATCATGTGTGTTATTGAGAATCACTAACAAAAATTTCCGTGAACTTATTCAAGCAATAATTGAAACTTCGAACTTATTGTTTTTTTATGCAATGAAGTATTCCAAGAATATCTTTTCAGCGTATGATATCTTCGCAATTTTCGAATATATAACTATTTTGGTTAATTTTGGCTTCCATGCGACATCAATGCTCGATTCTAATGACTTATATCAAGTGAGAGTACAACAAACCAACTATACATAGATGAATCGCCTTCATCGATGCCTCAAACGTCGAAAAAAAATCTCAACTGCCTTCAGAAATTGTCCATTTATTTATTTTTATATTGCATCGTGTTGACGAAGATTCCAATTTTTCAATGAGTAAAATTGAACGACAATTCTACCTCATCATCTATGAAATTAAATGTGTCAGAAGTTGTGCGTTGTTTGATGTGAAAGTAAAAAATTGCTGTTTATAGTTATGGCGGATACTTTTTATTATATTTGAAATACTTCACGCATTTCCATCCTTGAAATTTTTGCAGTAAAAATGGGCTTCTCACATTGTTATTTGTTGCTGAAAGATAGTTTGCAAAGCGTCATTCAGTGTGCACTGAAATAAAAATCTTTTTTTATTCTAGAATGAACATCCCCGACAATTGCCCATCAACGTCACTCTTCGACAACTTGTGATCACGTTCAATCAATGAAATATTGATCCAACCACTAGTTGAATACGTCATTCTCTATTTAGTCGTCCGTGTTCTCTGAATATGGTTGTGTGTTCTTCATTCTCGATTAGAAAGATGTGAAAATTTTTTGAAAGAAAAGATGTTGTTGATATAAATTAGTTAGTATGATAAGATAATAGAGTAGTAGTAGTAGAGATGATAGTATTTTTATTTTTCTATTAAGATCTAGCTGCATATAGTGCGAGTACAATGTTCACCTTTCACCTCTCAGCATAAGCGAACCTTACGAAAATGCAGAGCACTGAATGAGCTTGCAAAAGAAAACTTCAGGATATAAGGGGTCTAATATGTGCGACTGCGTTCCATTTTATGTGTCACCTTAGAGTGTGTTCACCAGTGAGGACGTGCCTAAACCTAAGATGTAAGGGGCCAGGAACATTCGGCCACCTAAGTGAGGATCATTTAGCTGCCTGAGGACCGCTTATTAAGGTCGTATTTTTATTTCGAAAATAAGGAAAGATCGTTTCAAGATGAGGTACATCAGGGGACGAATGTATGAGTGGCCCCATCACGAATGCAACTTCTAGCACTCTCTTTTGTTATACTCCTATTCCTCGAACATCGATATCTACAGACGTTTCTCTGTTTTTGCGCGCATATGCGTATTTGGGCTGAGGCGTTCCTTGTAAAGGCCATGTTGAACGAGCGAGAAGTATGGAGATGCAAGGGTGTTGAGAGTGTCGCTTCTTATCCGTGACGCCCTAGTTTGCGGGCCTTAGTCGCTCGTTAGGAGAGTATTTATCGATCCACGATCATCAAAAATGCCGCTGCGTATGGCAATGTTTATTTATGCGAACAACATTAAGCATCGTAGAAATGGCTTCATGAGTGAACTCAACCAACCTACATTAGTGACTCCTCTCAAAAGTTTATTCGGCAACCGATGCATGCCTATTTATTTATAGATGCAGCAACTGGCACGATTTTTTGTGTGTTGTCTTCTTATCGTAGTGGTGGATGCATGCAAATGCCGCGTTCTTACAGCACAAGAGGCATTCAAAAATACTGAATGGGGTAAATTACGATAGCTTTATTTAGTTGTCGTTTTCATAGAAAATTCTCTATGCAAGTAAGAGGTTTTCGATGCACGAGTAAGATGAACATAAGATTTCTTCATCAAATGATTTCTCATTTCAGGACAAAGGAAAAGGCGTGAAGCCGCTTTTACGATTTAATCGCAAGACTTGTCGTATAAAACATGAAACAGCTCTCTTTTAATATCTTGAAAGCTCTTTTTAGAGCCTACTTTCTCGCTTTGGCTAACTCAAGCGCTCAAAAAGCTGTAAATAATTCGTTATCATTCAACATCTACCTTCAATAATGACCAACAAACCAGAGCTGTATATGCTATTCAGTGTTCAGAAAATTTTTTGTAAATTTATGGAAAGCTGAAATTATTTTCAGTATCGCGAGTGAAGATTCTTCAGAAGGAAAAGAAAACAGACAATGATATTGATAGCATCGAATATGAGGTGGAGCACGTCGATATTTTTAAGGTAATATTTTTTAAATTATCTCTTTTCCAATCATCTAGGTGGAGGATTATTCTACAAAATTTCAATGTTCACTACAGCAGTCGCGAATAGAAATGCAACCCGTTGAATTATTTAAAAAGGTACAAATGTCTCAAAAGCTTTCATGGTGTTATGGAAAATTTGTTGCGCAGCTGAGGAAGTATTACACCATATGATGTGAAAGCAGCCAATACAAAATGATTTCGCTGATAGAAAAACAATAGCATACGATCCATCGGACTATAAACAGCAGAAATAAAACAAGCAACGATAAAATATAGTGAATTCAACAATATTGGAGTCGAATGTCAAAAAAAAAAAATACAATAAGCAGGTCATACAAACTCATTGAAACAATGGCCCAACTACAAATAAATAACTACAAACATACCCATATGTGCCTAACTACAAAAACACAGTGCGCGCAATTTAAACGGCGGCGGATCGTTTAAAGTGCGCGCGACTGCGAATACTAAACAAATACAAATAAAAACACATAGAACTGTTCCGCTGATCTATCGACACTTCCACGCGTGGAAGAAGTACAACGTTCAGAGGAAAAGAATGCAATTCTGCAGGAGAGAATAATTTTAAAAACCCCCATCAGCACTGTAGACTTCAATAACTATTTTTTCAGAACGATGAACGCGAAAAACTACATATGCGGGATAAATTGGCCAACATATGAGGAGAAATAAGATGGTACAGAAATGTACATTGCAACGTATTATATTGTATGAGGTAGAAAATAATCCAAAATACATTTAGATACATACATTTAAAGCAAGCCTATAAAACCCAATCTGCAAAACACAGCACATGCAATTTAAACGGCGGCGGATCGTTTAAATTGCGCGTGACTGTGCTAGATGAAAGCAATTAAAACCCACATAATTGAAGAAAGTTTAAAAAGAATGTACACTAAGGGCTATCCAGGACTTAGAATATTACAAAAGTGCCACATATTTTTATCATTTAGCTCGACCTAAAGCCTGATCTAAATCAGCGGAACAGCGGTAAATAAAATAGGTATCAAACGTTACTTAAAACATCAAAATCGAGAACATAATATCAAAAGACATCAATACATCAAAATAATGCTGCTGAAGTCCTCCTTGCGAATAGTCGTCTTCTTCATGGGCATCCGCGAGGCAATCGTGCGTGGCGATTGCTCCTTCCCCCGGGGTCGTCAGTAGCCGCCCTCATTGTTCATTTGGCTGCAAAATCACGTCGGAAACTTGCAAACAAACTTCAAATACTTCTTTTAACAATGCATAAATTAGACTGCCTAGTGCACGAAAATATAACTAACAGAAGTGTATATGGCGGAAATAACCGAACTGTTTATCCATCGCTCTTCACCTTATTATGAGTTCTCAGGTTTCACCACGAGGTTGAGCATTAACCCTAGCAACTTGAATTCTCTAGAACATCGCTTTTAGCCATCGACGCCCGTCGCAGCACTGATGATTGTAACAACAAAAAATATAGTCAGATCCAATGATATAAGCCGCAATCCGGAAGCAAATCGAATATAGGAATCCGCGAATAAGTATTTGTTGGATCAATGAACGGCTTGAGCTGCAGAACAATTTCTGCGCTATAAGAATGAGTTAATCCGTATTAGAGAGAATTTTTGGAAGAAAGGCTATCAATACAGTACTGCACATCTGCAAACAGCCATTAGACTTTCATAGTGAATAAATAAGAACACGGTCGCTTACCAGTTATAGTCGTAGGCCACATCGCTTCTTCCACGGTCCTGCAGACATGTCGACTCCCGACCGCTTCTTTCGTAGCACTTCAGATGGGACGATCCAATGGCCGCATCACGTCCTTCCATGGTCGAACAAAGAAGTCGACTCGAACGCCGGCATCACATTCCTTCTTCCGCAATCCTATCAACACCCAACATTTTTTTGCAACCGTTATGCGTGCAAAATCACTTTGCAATCACTATTTTATTCCCTACACTCATACACCACTCATAAGCTCCACTTCATTCCATGCTGTCCTATTATACCGGCATATTACCACTTATCAGTTATCAACCGCATTTAACGAAAGAACCTAATATCATTAAAAAAACGACTAAACTCGACCAAGATTCTCCCCTTCGCTCCCCTCCCTTTATGAAAATGCCAAAAAAAAACAAGACAATGATATGCAAAGCTGGCCCCAACCATGCCAGATGCTGTTCCCGCCGCCGAACAGCACAGCTAAATGAATGCAAAAATTACTGGCATGATTGGGAAACAGCTTTACACACACTTCAAGATGGAAGGCGAGGGCGCGCCAAAGCTACATGCTAAGCCCATTCTACTGAAAAAGAGTGTGGTGGTAGAATTGCATAAAAATAGATAGGAGCACTGAGCCTAGAATTCATTCGATAAGATGGGAGAATCTTGATCGAGTTTAGTCGCCTTTTTAAAATGATATTAGGTTCTTCTGTTAGATGCAGCTGATGACCGATGAATGGTAATGTGCCACTATCTCCCCTCCTCCCCCTCCCCCTATTCTCAGTGACATGATCTCTCATCGTTTTGCTCTGCACTTCATGGCTTTCCCAGCTTGGAAAAGCTCGCTGAATAAACAATAAACACCCCGTGTGCTAACTCTCAGAAATTATAGACATTCGGACGCGTTCTTAAAGAGGTCGAAAGCCCATTATTGTCAACTTAATTTCTAGATAAGGCAGCTGAGCATGTTTCCAGTGCATCAGCTTTGAACAGATTCATGAAAATGCTATCAAACCTCTGCAAAGGTTGAATTCGCACAACACCAACGTCTGCCTCCACACTGATACCCAATACGGTACAGGAAGCACAAACCACGTGCCGCAGTCATTATGTGTTCAGTTTACTTTAACCTTTTATTCGAAACTCATCCATCCTCAAGAGAGAAGTCAGTGAACGATTCCCAGAATAAAAAGTAGTCCCACTCGTGTAGTGGCTGCCCCCGCCGCTGAGCAGCAAATTTAGAAGAATATGGAGAATGCTAGCACGAATGAGACGCACCTTTTATGTACACCCCGATAGCAAATCCAATCTTTTGCCCACGGACACCTCAAACAAGGCACTGCAAACATACTCAGCCGCTGAGGAACCAGACTTCATCCATTCAGGGAAAACGCACCTCCTCTTCCCCAACGATCAACATCTAGCTGAAATCCTAAGCTCCGAAGTTGTGGAAGGGCCTTAAGAACACGACCATGGAAATAAAGCACGACGTCGGAAAACTCATCTGAGTTCAGCAACGAAACTCTGCGACATGTGCAGGCTGAGGCGGTCTCAAGAGCCGACAGGCTCAACTATTCGTGCCTCAGTAGCAGCGTCCACTCGCATACTCTCCCTCCGTTTATCGTTTCTGTGCTGCATGATGGGAACAAATAGCAGCACAAACCAAGCCACCGAACGAAACAACTCGACGAATCACGAAGCACCAAACCACCGAACGAAGCAACCCGAACAATGAAGAACATGTTGTATGCTCGCCTTTATATACCCATCCCCTATGACCACTTTAGCGTTTACCGCTCAGATCATTTGAATGCTCGTGAATAAAGAAATGATACGAAGAAATGGAGAGAGAATTCGGCAAGTGAGTGATTAGACACAAAACAATGTGATAATATCAATAGTAGTAAGTCAGATCATAGTAGTAAGTCCGATCATGGTAGATCAGCCCGCCGGCGCGTTATTGATTGATTATTGATCATATCTCCTCGTTTGCAGTAGCATGAAAGGCGCGGATTTTACTGAGATCATTTAATGAGCATATAAGAATGGAGGTAAAAATAAGACATGCATATCAGAACGTGGTCGTTTGTCATGTTACGCGCCATCAATAACTGCACTTTGGAATGGCTGCTCAAGAAGAGAATTTTAGAGGCAATTCAAATCAGCGTAGTAGAGAAAACACTGAAAGAGTTTAATAACTTTGTGACAATAAGAAAGATTCGATTAAAAAATCACTCATAATGTATAAATAACAATGCAAAGAGCGCGTAATTTTATAATTCCCCACGAATAAATAAATGAAAAATTTCTGTCAATAACGCTTTCGTTGAAACGTTCAAATAATCATTTATATGATCTTTACATTTCTTCATCTATTGCAAATTATGCATAATGAGTAAATCTCTTCATTGTTATTCATAGTAAGCGAATGTTTTAAAGGATTGACTCTTATGCACTTATGTACATTGCTAGCATTAAAAGTTCAAACAGATACAATATCACATTGAAAACCAAAAAGAATTACCTTATTCGGATGTCACCATCATCTCTCGTCTAATTTCCAATCAGATAAAGTAATGCCAGAAAGAGCTATGTGATTTGGACGCCGTCCTCACATCCCATCTAACTACTCCTCAGATAAAATGATGTGTGTCACATAAGTTGCTCTTCCTATGTTACAGTATTTTCGCATTCGCTAAAAGTTTTTTGTTGCTTTATTTTTTTTATTTTTCCACTTAAACGTTTTTATTAACATATAGATAGAAGCGGTGCTTCTCAAATGCAGATACCAATTTTAAGTGAACATATTATTTTTTTTGCTCAAAAACCTAAAATTTCCACTCTGTAATGTACAATAAATGCTTTAAATTTACATATATGTTGCACTAAAGTAGATGTCTTGAGGCATCCTGCAATGAGGGACATCGTATCAAAAAAAATTTGATATGATGTCCAAGGTGCATCAGATGCAAGCCAAGCGTTTTCTTATAAATTTCGTATTCCACGGCGACAACTAGTCTTTAGCATCTTTATCTATACATAGGCATATTCTTGTGAAATTTAATGACGTTATCGCATAGCAGACAATGGCAGATCAAATGATGGTGGTAGTTGAGTCCATAGCAGATCAAACTTACTGCTGTTATTCGATCTAGCATGATCTGTTCTACTACTATTTTCCTCTTAACTCGAAGCTTTAAGAGAGTCAGAGTGCTTGCAAAGTTTCCTTAACTACGGCAATAAATTTTCCAATTTTCCGTTCCAACGGACTTAGCCTAGGCACTGGGCCATTCATCTAATGAAAAAAAGTTTCCCCAAAACTCGAGGTCTGAAGAAAGTTTCTACAAGCCAAAGTTTCCTTACGATCTTCTATGTTTACAGCATATATCGACATATAGAATAGTGCATATATACTAGTAACATCATTTATCAGAGTTCGAGGTATCTTGTGCTTTTCATAAAAATCTACAATTTAGCTGATCGCTGTGTTTAACTTGCATTTTTTCGCATACACATTTGGTCTGCATTCCCATTTTGAACGATACAAGTTTGTTTCAGAATTCGCGCAGTCCACATGAACTATCCAAACAGATCAACACGCCGGCCAGTTCAGCAGCTTGCGGATTGGTGTCATTGCAAATAGGAAAGGAATACCTATTATCTGGTGAGATGATTGATTTGACTTCCTATATATTTCGGTTCGATTCAGGGCTACTCTCAACTGTTAGCTCACACTTTATTAACTTCCTCCTCGAGAAGCATCGAATTTTTCATTTCGTAGCAGTCAATAATGCGCCTACACTTCGATTAGAAGCTTTCGTCAAAAAATATCGCACTCATCTTTTTAGAGATTGGGAGATCTATAAAAACTTTGTTTTGCAGTTTCTTTCCTTTTCAAGCTTTTCACAATTAGAATCGCATTTACATCATCATGAATACTGACATTAATAATAAATTAGTCAACGATCAAGTCGACGACTGATGAAATTCGCTAGAGGTAATCTTTCAAAGTTATCATCATTTCGAAGTGTGTTATGAGCATTTGAAATATGCCATCAAATTTGCATATGCGGATGTTTGTGCATTTGTTTGGCTTTGAATCAAAAAATGATTTTTTATCTTTAAGGTTTGTCCCATAATTGCATCGTTTTTCTTTTCGAAAAATTATGCTAAATTATTTATGTGGTTTGAGTTGCAACTTGTTAAATCGCCCATATTGTCGAAATGCGAGTCCACGAGTAAACAACAACAAAAATTATAGTGCAGTTGAAAGATATCACTGCTCTCGCCGTTCGCTAACAGTGTTATGACTTATGATGTCATTAGTGATCAGCGCAGTTGCTTTTTCTTGCAATTATGTGAGTTTCAAATTAGTTGGACTTATAGGTGTCGATCAAGTGACAAATATGAAATTTTCCCAGAAATATTCCTTTCTCTCTAGGTGCTTATCGAACCAACAAATGAACATGCGTGCACATATCTGAAAGATGTGACCTACGCCCAACTGCATTTTTATAATGAAAATGGTTAATGTGAAACAATTCAAGCGAAAAACAATCGCACTCGATTCATTTTCAGGCGGATTCACCGATCGCGATTATCTACGTATAAATACCTGTGGACAAATTACAGCTAAGGACACGCTTGGCTTAGTTCTAGAGTGGAATGAAGTGACAAATGATCTCAAAAGGAAGCTTAGTAATGGCAACATGTGATATGTTGATCTAAATGAATCTTTCATAGATATTTTGTTTTATAGTAGAGATTTCCTATTTATATTTCGATGTGTTAAGTGCTCACAAATACCTTATCATTTGCATTTATACGATATAAAAGATTCGAATTGAAAAATTTTCTTAGTTGTCAGCGTGCAATAATCGACAAAAATAGCTCTGTAACCTATACACACGTAAAGCATCTTCCTTATGGAAACCTGTCTTCTATAGATCTTATCTAGATAATGCTTCGATAATGCAAAAACGTCGACTTTCACCTGATGGGAAACAGTTTGGGATTCCTTTTGGATTAGTCAGAAAGTGCTGTCAAAAAAGCAAAGAACAGAAAATAAGAGTATCTTTATTTCACAGGAAATACGCGTCGTCAAGAAAGTAAATATGTGAAGAAACAGCAAGAACATCCATAATCATAAACGCAGCACGCATATGCCCTAACCAGTGGGAAAGACGTGCTTTTAGATAGCTCAAGTAGTCGAAGAAACACTTTGTGGGTGCAATACTCTCTAGACTGCAGCTATTTTCTCACATTTAAAGCTTAAAGCTTCTGCAAATTGTCAATTTTCAGATTTGATACATGGCTAAGTTTTGATAGTCTGATCAAACTTCCTTTAAAAATTCCAACCACAATCCCGTGAATAATCGCTTAAAAGCTCGAAAGCCACTATAAGGCTAAGAACCATTCATCACTGCGAGTTGCACGGTGTTTCATGTCATCGCGTAGCTCGCCCACAATGGTAATAATGAGATCGAAAGTATTCTATGTTGCCTCAGACGTTTCATATGAAAACATGTACAACGTAATGCATACAAATTGAAATGACAGCATGCATTCTGCCGTTGAGTAGTCTGCATCTATAAAAGATATTATTCATTGTCATGTTTGCACGTACGTACCAATGACGTCAATCCTATTCACAGATTTGACCAATCGAGTCCAAGCATATAATTTACTTATCTCACCTCCAAAGCATGTATTACAACATCTCCAAACCAAATGTGAAGCTAGAAGCATGATGCGCGATATGGCGTGGAAATAACCGAGTTGACGTATTTCAGCCATATTCACCTTCAACCAATGAGGATTTGCAGAGGCAAAATGTGCATTTGTCGCCTAGAAATTTTCGCAGCACTTCACTCAGGGATCAATGATCAAAAGATGTCCAGTGACAACATATGTACGATGATCTTCGACATTGTTGCCCAGCAGTAGCAAAGATAAAGGTTTTTTTTTTTAATAGAACAATTCGATCAGTTAGCGCGAATGGTTCGTAAAATCTTGGCTCGACATTAATTGAGCATCTCATTTTCCATTCACTTGTTTAGTTAGCGTCTGTGCCGTGTGGCCGTGCTTTCTGTGAGCTCAACAACGAGTAAATCAGAGTGTGGGTTTGCATTGCTTCTATTAGCTAAATTGTTATAATGTTATGAGGAAGGTTTTGGATGAAACGTACTGAAGAACGCAGTAACAACACACAAATTGTTGTTACCGTGGCGATTGAAGTAATTGTCATAATAAAAGACATTCTGGTAGCATAAGGTGTTATTGGTGGACTAGGAATGTTAGTTTTAAATTTCAGCTTATGTTGTGAAATTGACGATTTTATTAGAAGCTGCCCCGCGAAAGCGCCACTCAAATGATGAACATTACAGCAGTTGAACCACGTTGTGCGGTTTTCCTTTACGCAAATAATATTATACATTAAGCGCTACCACTTAGCGACTATCGGTGAGTAAAAATATATTCAATGTGAGTGGAATTAATGTTAAATTTTAGATGAAACATTACCTGACGCAATTTCTGGTCTTCTGTCTCCTCATTGTAACATTGGATGCATGCAAATGCGGCAATCTTTCACCTAAAGAAGCCTATAAAAATGCGCAATGGGGTGAGTATAATATTGCTGCTTTGCACTAATAATATCTACAAAGAAATGGTTGTACAAGTGAGATATCTAGAGCTAAGAGGCACACTTAGATTCGGTATCCATAAAGTGCATTGATATGGCGAAAAGAACGAAGAGCTTTTCTTTACGAATTATCCGCACATTTTAATATATTGAGTCTACAATTGTCATTTTCTGAGTGTTTATATTCTTGAGTTTAATTTCATATATATGTAAATGTCGAATGTCACCCAAAAGTTGATACGTAAAAGTTCTTGAGTGTTTACATTGATGATCAAATAATGAAACTTTTTCAAGTCATTCATCGAACAAAAAATTTAGTAACTCAGTTCCTGAGTATTATTAAAGTTGTTTGTAGTAACACGAGCGAAGATTCTTCATAGGCAAGGCAAAAAGATCGATGGAATAGGTTATATCGAATATAAAGTGAATCACATCGACGTTTTAAAGGTTACCTGTTTAAATGCTTTTTGTTCATCATTCCTTTTATAATAGATTCATCTAACCAAGAACCCGAATTCAACTAACGTATTTATGCAAGGAAATGGAAATCTTTCGTGCTGCCATAAAGAGGTACAACGCCTTCATAATAAATCGCCACTAAGTTGTGATGTGGAGAATCTCAGGAAGCTTGGTGTTTTGAATAAAACTGTTAACTTTCTGCAGTAAAACTAAAAAGTATTACATTTTGCAGGAAAAGAAACCGTTTTAGTTTATTTACTGAAATATTTCTATTGTTTCTATGCCATTTGCGTGCACTATTATACAATATTCTTTTTGAAAATTTGAATGTTTTGGACTTCTTCCCTGATTTCTCAGAATTTCCCAGAATGGGCAGATTTTCTGGAAGTTTCTTACTTTTCTTTTGAATTCTTGTAAGAGGTAACATGTTCACGTTGCAGAATATACGCAAGCCGCGCAAGCTTTCCGATGAGATTACCACTCTAGCGACTTCAGCGGCTTGTGGACTCCCATCCTTAGAGATAGGGAAGGAATATTTATTATCAGGTAAGACGTTTCTTCTGATTGATTTACCTTTGAAGTCGTTGAAATTCATGCTTTGGCATAAAGCCTGTTTTTATTGCAGTCTCATTGGGATGCCATGATTTGGCATAAAAGCTGTTGACCTTGAATATACTCTTCCGATTGTGCACCACTTCCCTTTCGGTTAGGAGGCTCCTTCCATAAAATTGCCCATCTTCCTTTAAAGTGGGGCATTTATAAATCCCGACTCATTCAGTCCTGATGTTGGATTTAAGCGATTTTTTTTAATCACCTCCTCGTGAGACATTGTGGTGACAGCTCAGAGGCTCACAAGTACTTAATTATTATCACTAGACAGCCGTGGCGATTTGCGAGGATTGCAGCTGCTAACACATGCATCTAGTACATCACGTCGGTTAGTGTCTGTCTGTTGAGCTTTTCAACTTACGAACTGCAATGGAGGTGATAGTAAACTTTGATAGATTTGATCTCTCAAACATAGTTTTGTGCCTAGTAATCTTGTTGATGAGTCATTGAAAGTATTATGGCACGAGTTTCACACATGTTTGTTGCCGACCGTTTGTAAAACCACTCGGTCGCCTAGCGGAAGGCAAAGAATGCATTATGTATTTCTTCGTTGCCTTGAATGTATGTGGGAAGGGTGTATACCGTGGCGCCGCAGTGAAATGAGCGGACTATTCGAGCGAATTCTACTTAATTTGCAACGAGTAAATACTCTCTGGTTGGTTTGTTGGCAAGCAATTAGACAGACAGACATACACCCGTTAAGTAAACAGTTTGCGTTTCTGGTGTGTGAATCCGACTGTAAACAAACTTGAAGAAAGGCATTTGCCACTCAGACCTGTATTACTAATTCGTCTTTCAGTGCCTTATAGACTAATTTGAACATAGCATCGTCAGCTGATGTTTCCCCACCGCTGTGGGAATTTCAAGTTACATAGGTGGATGATGTCGGCAGAGTGGTTCATGTGGCATTCACCGGAAATCTTTTTAGCTGACGGTCATGTGTCACAAATAGAGCTGCATGGTGCCATCTCTTGCAATAATTTTACAAAGAGTGAACTTGACTCATTCAAGGCAATCGAAATAAAGGAGGGCTTTTCAAATGAAACTCGAAATTTTTCTTATTCTAGGTTCAATTTTTCATCGTGGGAATTCGTTGCCTCATTTGAACTTTTTTTCAGGAAGATTCGTCGAGCGTGATAATCTGCGCATGTATGCCTGTGAGCAAATTATAGTGAAGATTAAAGACGGCAAACCGCTTGGTGTAATTCTGGAGTGGAATGAAGTACCGAATGATCTCAGAAAGAAACTTAGCAGTGGCAATGTGTGATCTGATGATCTCTATGAATTTCTATTTATTTCTCGATCTATTTCTGAGATATCTGTGCATATAAATGATTTGACGCTTACATTTGTTCAACGAAAATTGTCTGCAACTTATGTTGAGCATCAACTAGCTAGTGATGGTTCTTGCATTAACTGAGAACAATCAATTAAGTCCTCTCATGTCGAAAATACCTTCAGCATGGAAGTTCTTTTCTACAATCTGTGTCCAAGACTTTGGCAACCTATAGTTGGTAAATCTCGCGTGCTAGTACGAAATGGGTGATCCTCTTGGGTTAGTCGACAAAGGTCAAAAGCATGAGTGACTGTAGCGCAACATACATTGGTCGATTTCTAACATCCGCTTGGCCGAACATTGTGAAGCAGTCAAATGATATTCTTCTTGAGCTCTGACTCAGGAAGTGGGACATACTCAACTTTTATCTATGAAGTTTAGTCTCTGTGACCCCTCCCTCGAAATTTATGGGCAGATGCCCAAAAGCCTCTGAACTTGGTGGTTGAGGCTAAAAAATATTCAATTTTCGGCAGCTATCGGTCAGCATGTGAGAAGTTGATAACGAAAGCAGAGATTTTGGATGACAGGTGGTCTTATATTAATGCCAACTTTTCAATCTAACTCAGACTCCGAAGAGAACCATCGTTTTTGGTGACAGACGAAAACAGTCTCCATAAAAGTGTGCGAACTTTTACCTTTTACCTTCCAGCCGAGTGCTCTATCAGGGAGCTACCGTGAACGCTTTTATCGTCCCTTTTTTCTTGGGTGGCGGAAAATTTTCACTGACCGTCAAAAACGATAGTTTTCAATCATTATCTGAGCGAAAGTAAAAAGTTTGGTGCTAAAAACGCTAACCATGCATTTATAAAAACATTTTGTCTTGCTAATTCCAGCTCTGCTTCAATTTTTGGCCATATACACTCATCATGCCCATTTCATTGCGTGCATATAGAGAGGATGTCAACGTAAATGATCTGAGCTCGATAAATGCATCCCAAATAGCTCAGTGAGTAGAGCATTCTCTCGGCAATTGAAACGTTACGTGTTCGCACTCATCTGTGAGCAATATTCACACAGTTAATTACGAACAGTCTTTACAATCATACTGTTTGAAAGGATCGACTAGATAGAGAATATCTTCCTTCAGCTTTGGATACAGGTGCAGCGTATGCACAGTTCTCATGAATGCGTGTGCTGTCGGGTTACTATCACCATTTTGTCCGTAAAAACGATTATTTGTGGCCAGATTTGCAGAAAAGTGCCAATGATATCAAACCTCCTAACAGGCTTGGCAAGTGGCATTCGATTCTTCACAACTTAAACTCTTCCCATCAACATGAACTGCATTTTGGCTAAACCTTTGTGGCGTGAGAGCTATTATTGCTTGCGAATGTGATTGTAATCTATCAACCAACAAATTTGGTCAAAATCGAAATTTCGATTTGCCTTTATAGATCGATTTTCGGTTTATCAAAATGCTCGATAGAAACCGAATGCCTTAGATGCGTTAATTTCGATGAAAAAGTTTTGATCGTCACTAGGGCAAAGTATAGTGTGAAAATAATCTTTTTGAAGTATTCGACATCCAAAAATATTCTTTGAAGATTCATTGACAGATCAAAGACCATAAATCTTTTGACGACCTCTTTGTGAAGAATGGTCGTCGCTCAATTTACCAACAAGGTCAAAAGTAGATAAAGTAGACTCTCGATAGTCAGTTTGATAGAACGCTGATTCGGTTAGCGAGGATAGCTCGCGAAATCTTGAGTCGGTGATACTTCAGCACTTCACGGTCCATTCAGTTGTTCAGTCGGCGTTTGTCGTGTGTGGCTGTGCTTTCTGTGAGCTCGACAAGGAATCAATCAGAAGGTATGTTTGCGCTGCTTTCGAGAAAGCCTTGGATGATTCAAGCTAAATTTGCAGAAACGTTGCAGATGTTGTTGTTACTATGGGGATTCGAGAACCAATTAGAGTGAGAGATGTGTGGTAGTGCCGTATGCTTGCGAAGTAGTATTATCCTTATCTTTCTGCAACGTGTTGATGCATGTGTTGAAAAATCTCCTTAAAAGCTGCTTCACGAAAGCGCCGTTCGACAAATGAACATTCCAAAAAATCAAATGCGTTGTGCAGTTTTCATCTGCTGCAATACGAATATCCTCAACTAAAGGTATGAAGATGGAACACAGTGGAATAGCCACTTCTCCCGGGTGAAATTACTTATGGACCTTGCGTGAGATAAAGGAAGAAGGGTTTTTCGGAAGCAAATTGCGTGCTGGAATACCTTTGGATTGTCCTCGCTAAGAATATCAATACCGCAAATCCATATGTCTATATTCAACCTCACAAAGAAAAGATGGGAGAAGAATTTAGGTGACTTGACGAATTTTGTCCTTCTAGCACTCGTCAGAATCTGTACACTAATCGATGGGGCAGATTTTCTATAGTTCCACAGTCGAATCGCAAAGAGATGGTGTCATGAGCAAGCCATTTCTTAAATCGTATCTCAGTGCGCCACTATTTTACAGTTTTGGTTAATTTGCATAAAAAGTATTGCATCCTATACCCTCCCCACTCCTTCTTGCAGCCTTACTGACCGAACAGTTTTGCAGTTAACCAGACCGTTTTCGCGCATCATCCCTGACCTTAGTCCTGTTCCATCTATTGAATTGATAGCTCTGTCGCAAGCATATGGAAACATATTTTTGTTCTATATAGTAACCATGTCTTTACTGCTTCGAGATTTTCATTCTGTCACCGTTCATTTTCTCAGATATCTTTTATATTGCTTTTCTATATCGCACAGGTGTCTTTTAGATGAAGCACCTGACGCAATTTCTGGCTTTCTGTCTTCTTATCGTGGCACTCAACGCATGCAGATGCCGCCCCTCATCACAGCGTGAAGCCTACAGAAATGCTGAATGGGGTGAGTTGTAGTATTGCTGCTTTCAGTGATAGTATCTACAAAGAGTTGTCCATAGAAATGAAATATTTGGCTAAAATGTAGACTTCATATCCACTTGGGTTCATAGGTGCGATGAAAATAATAAGTTCTTTTCTCGATCTGTCCACATACTATCACAAAATGAATGTGAAAACTCATCTTTCGATCGTCAAAGGATTTCATTCATACGCGATCATCGAATTTAAGCTAAAAGATCAAACGTCCTATATTCTTATATAATTGCAATGATGGTCAAATAATTAAACTTCTTCAAGTACATCCATTGCACAGAAAATTTAATAACTCAAATCTTGAGCATTACTAAAATTAATTTCAGTAACACGAGCGAAGATTCTCCGCAGGCAGCGTAAAACCATCGATGGAATAGCTTATATCGAATACATAGTGAACCACATCGAAATTTTTAAGGTAGCCTATTTTACCGTCTATTTTCTTGGGTTGCTACTCTTACTGCAAACGCACTACTACTCCCACTACGAGTTCAACCAGCATATTTGTGGATGGAATGGGAAATCGTTATTCCATGAAGTGATTTTTAACGTGTAGTTGCGATTGCGCTTTGAAAACATCACCTTATGGAATTGCACATTGCACTGCATGCATGGTGTGTGGCTTTCTACTGCATAGAGTGGGACCTTACATTTATCATGCAAATAGCCGACTTGCAGATATGTCGACCACCATATATTTTTCCATTTCATTTTTCATTTTCCATATTGATTCTTTTTCCGCCATGTCATTTGCTTATGAAACTTCACTTTGCAATTTTGGTTGACTCCAGTGCTAGAAGTGATGCTGTGGCTTATTTGTAGATTGCGCAAGTAGTGCAGCACCGAGAACATTGCTATGTTCCTGTCCCGATCTCTGGACTGATCTTCGCCTTTCTTCATGATAACTGAATTTTTTTAACCCAATATATGTTCATATTCTCAGTGAAAGAATATGCACGTATTATAGGACACGCGTAGACCCCGTGGGCTTTCCGGCGAGATCACCACATCGCGGAGTTCAGCAGCTTGTGGACTTACGTCCTTGGGGATAGGGAAGGAGTACTTGCTGTCAGGTGAGATGTCTCTTTTGACTGATTTTATCTTGGACCCGTTGAAATTAATGCCAAGGTGCCAATCCATTTTTATTTCATAGTCTCGTGAGGATGTCGAATTCTGACGCATGTGATATTCATCTAAAAGTGCTACCTTTCTCCCTATTTCCTCATCTAATATTAAATTGGCAGGTTTTCCAACTCTTGGTAGAACGTTGAGCACAGACCTGAAGAGTATGATCTACTCGCAACAATTTATTTCTTTTTCAAAGCAAATCTCGTGCGGGAAATTTTCGACAAGAAAGAACTGTTTGTATGTTACTCGAAACTGCCCTCATTTGATGTTCAATTTTTGATCAAGGCGTTCTCTTGCCTAGTTCGATCTGTTTTCAGGAACATTCGTTGGCCGCGGCGGTGATTTACGCATGAACACCTGTGGGCAGATTACGGCTATGGACAAGAATGGTCAACCGCTTGGCCTAGTTCTGGAGTGGAATGAAGTGCCAAATGATCTCAAAAGGAGATTGAGGAGCGGCAATGTGTGATGTGATGATCTAAATGAAATTTCACAAATATCAGTTTTTATTAGCAAAGATTTCGTGTTTATATTTCGATGTTTTATAATTTATTTATATTTCGATGTTTTATAATATATCTGTGCACATAAATACTGTTTATTTCAACAATTGCATCTGTTCGTTGTATGAAAGCATTGTGCTCATTTGTCACCATCCGCGACTATAATTAGTTTCTCGACACTCTATATCCAAACAATATAAGCATTCTAGATGAGATCGCTCTTGGGGAAGTCCCAGCAGGGCAGAACATCAGCATGACATCAGACATTTGCAGCAGGACCGTAACGATCATCAGACTGAGAAAGGAATAGTTTGACCCTATCGATCATTTCCGTCAGTAATTTTTCCCATTTTCCTAATGCAGTATATTTGCGTAATCTAGAAGTTAAAAAATTTCAGATACATCTGGTTAGTTTTGGATGTTGGAATTGCAACAATACTTTTCATTGATGTGCTTGCTGTTGCGAACGAGGAATTTATTCAATTCATATAAACCTGAAGTAAATCTGTAGTGTTTCTCTCAATATGTAGAAATCCTGGCCTTATTTCCTGAGAAGCAAAATTTCTCTGCCTCAGATGTCCCTTGTCTGCATTTTGGATTCTTATCGGAAACAACACGTTCACAACGTAGGAGTTGGTAGGAATATTTAGGTTCCTAAGGGGTATGGCTGCGCATTTCTTAGCTATCGGTAAGGCTTAGAAAAAGCGGCAACTCTAGAGGTATATTCTGAGCGAGTGAGTTGCTATATGGTACTTTAATTACGTCTTTCATGTGAATAGCAAAGGACATCGTGCTGATAAGTGCTTGCCATCGGCTAATCATTCTCTACAATTTGAAACCTCGAAGGTTGTTCCCACGTTCCGAGTCTCACTCTGCGTCCGCGAAAATCATTCTGGGGACCTTGGAGTTCGGAAGATTTTTGGATTTCTCGAGGAAACGAACGGCATTGTGCTCTCGGCCTTAATTCTATCATGCATGAAAGAATATAAAGCCTTGTCTAGGCAGCTCGATGAATACAATCAAATAGATGGGTGAGGCTGGCAAGTTCCCAAATCGAGGCAACCGTAACATCTGCGACCCCAGTCAACCACTTCTTCTCCTTGTTTTTTGAGCGACCGTGACAACCTTTTCATCTACATGGCCCAGATGTGGTAGATTGGCGCTTTCTGCATTCCTCTCAGCCTCTGGTTTTTTGGAAATTTTTTCAACTTTTATATGTCGCAAAAATTTGTGGCCAGCTAATTAGCAAACTAACAGAAGTAAATTTCATCACATGTACAAGACGGTCAAAATTGTTCAATTTTTTGACCATTGATACAATTAAGTATTACAGGCTGGCTAGGAAAAAAGTCATCGCGCTGTGTGCGCAAGTTCAAAAGTGACGAACATTTCTGGGCAGTTGAACAATAAAGATGGGCAAATTGACCATTTTGATGTAATCCAGATCATGGTGTAAAGGACCGGCAAGTGTATGTTGTTTCTTTTCAGAACGCCACATTCGGATTCAAAGATCATACAATAATGGTTACACAACAAAGTTGAAATTTGAATGCTGAAAACTGCTGAGTGGTTTTATCTTACTTTTCCCGCTTCATTACGTTATGTGCTAGTGAAACGCGAATTTCCCTTTCTTTATAGAAATGTTGCCTTAATTACGTTGAAATATTGCGAGTGTGTGTAATCCACACCGCCGAACGGACAACTATGGTTCCTCAAAGAAGGTTGAAAATTTTCATCGCTCATAGTCATCAAGTGGTTTTAATGCGATATGGCTATATCTCAAGCTTCCTGGATGGAAAATGTCATTTTTTTGAGTCTCTCTACTGAATGTGCGATAGCACAGTCGTCCGTCCATGTTGCAATGCTCAATGATTGTCTATAACATTAAACGATTTCCTTCCACTCGTCGTTTCGCTACGATCCTTTTTGTATGAGTTATTGACCTTGTGATGTATTATGAAACTTGCCAGCGAATCGGTTGGATTCACCCTGTAAACGAATGATTTTTGAATGAGAATTTATATATCTTGTCGGTTCTTTAATAAAAAAGTGTAACGAAGCCCTTGGTCATTGTTTTTTGTTGTTTGACGAGGAATTTCCCCACTGGGAATGCCCTTCTAGTGCCCAGAGTCGCTTTGCAATCAGTGCACAAGGATGTTACGAAGTGCAGCCGTAGTTTTTGCTATTATTTGCAGTGGGTGGGTGGGTGTGTTCTCGTGCTAACGCCTTCCGTTGTTTTCGTATTTTGATGTGTCGTGTATGTACTGCGCTGACTCATCAACTCGATAGCTGGCAATAGTGCAGCATTGCCTCCGTTCTCGTTGACGGTTGTTGGTGTTCCCAATTGCACAACGATCCGCGCATCCGTTCGATCCACAGCAACTGCTGTTCAATTTTCTTGCTTACAGCCGTTGTGTTTCATTTAGCTAAAACAACCCATCGTCGTTAACTACGTCCTCAAAATGCCTATCGTTACCCGCACGACAGTCACTACAACGCGTTCCACCGCTGGGTTTCGCTCATCGACTATCCCTGTTTGGGTGATCAAACTTCTCACCGTTGTAAGTTTCGAAATTTTTTCCCATTATTTAATCGCTGCAGTGTGCTGAGATTTCAGGTTTAATTAGATGATCGGATATAACTGGATTGGGCGAGGGTAGATAGAGGGTGTGCTTAATGTAATCCTATATGATTAAAAGGGAAGCGCATAGACGTGAGACCTTTTCCTTAACGTAGC
Source organism: Baylisascaris procyonis (assembly GCA_037389465.1). Taxonomy (NCBI): domain Eukaryota; kingdom Metazoa; phylum Nematoda; class Chromadorea; order Rhabditida; family Ascarididae; genus Baylisascaris; species Baylisascaris procyonis. The sequence goes on along the minus strand of JAZARR010000153.1, from coordinate 6,934,345 downwards.
CTCACCTGAGGCATATTTTCCATGGGCATTACGCCCCAGCCATGGTGCAAAAGATTTAACAAAAGATCTATCTTCCCTTCGTTGATCCTTTTTGGGTTTTTATTGTTTTTTTTTGTTCTCTACTCCCCATTATTTCCATCGATTTTTATTGAAATAATCAATAAATCAATAAATCAGTCGATTTATTCCCTATTCTCCATTAAAAAACAAATCGATCAATAAGGGTTACTCAGAAGTGATGCCTATTGATCATTGAAATTTTATGCTTATGAAAGAAAAACTTTCATTTGATTTTTTCTCGTCTATATATCTCTTTAAAAAAGTTTCGTATGTTTTGATACTTCTATGACCATTTAAAATACAAAACGAAAAGTTTCCTTTTTTTACTGCCTAACAGCTAATACTCATTTTCTGTTCTCTTATTATCTACTGTTTATTTTCTATTCTCTTATTTTTTGTTTCTTTCACTCTCTTGCTTTCTCTCTCTCTCTCTCTCTCTCTCTCTCTCTATCTCTGTCTCTATCTCTCTCTCTAATCGTTTCTCTATTTCATAGAAATTTCACAATGAGTATCTATCTGGGAAGTGAATTGCTCTCTTCGGAAGGGCGAGCCACCTTCCTTAACTTCAACAAAATTCGATGCCGCATTTGTGTGTTAACGCAATATGTCGTCGTTATTTTTAAACACGCAATGAGCGAAGTAAACAGATATATTTCCATCCTTCTCCAAAGCAAAAATCGATGACTCCCAATTGGCCGATTCTCATCGAAATTACCCTCGTAATATCCTTCGATGAACCACTTTATAAGGTTTTTCGCGAAGGAAATTATTCAATTACGAGAATTTTAGTAGAATATAGATTGCAACCTTTAATTGAGTTGAAACTTGCCAAAGTTCAAGTTCTCTTAAGGTAATATATCTCTCGTATAAGCGTCCAAAATGCTCATAACTTTGAAAAAATGTACATATATTCATAAAGGGCATATAGAAAATGGAATTACTGAAAGAGAAATAGGGCACTTTATTTTTATTATAGATGCTTGAATGTTCATTTGCATCGCATGTCAGGTGCTTTTCATTCGACTTTCTTTTTGATGAAGAATGGAGGAGAAGAGAAGAGTTGAAGAGATATAGCCATTGCACTGTGTTTATTGATGTGTTATAAAGACTTTTTTTTTATAAAAATATATCCAACATTCACCGCCTTTATCATTTCCCTGAAAATACTGGTGCTATTAAATATATTCGATATTCGAGAAACACTTAGAGAACAAGGAGGGGGGCTTATCGACGAAGAAATACGGTACTCATTTCTGTGAATTGAGTAAAAACCATACTGAATTTACAAAATAATATTTTCTGAAAAAAAAAAGAATTTGCATTAATTTTTCTTTCCTTCAAAGATAACGTTCTAAAAAAAGAAATGACGTCGGCCGTTTTTTTTTTTAATTTCCTTGACTAATTCCTCATAAAGGAGAAGCTAAATATTTTGCAAATGAAAAATCAATGAAAATAAAGGAAAATAAAAATGGGGAATAGGTAAAATATATGAGCTGTTAGAAAAAAAAAATCTAAAGCATGGCAAATGCTTAAAATTATAGATGCAAAGAAGAAACTCATATCTAATAAATATTTGAATAAAAATTAATATTTGTATTTTTTGATATTTAGTGATATATAAATGTTATTTGATGTGAAAAAGGTTCAATTAATCTTTGGTTGTATTTAACGAAAAATATTTAAATGATTGAACCGAGCGAGATTTAAAGCAAGTGCCAAAGATGTTAGTGATAGCTTGTATTGTTTTTTCGTTTCATTGCTGCATTATGCGTCTAGTAGTAACATACAATAAAGGTGTTATGCGCATACAGTAGTAATAAAAGTAATAGTAATAGTAATAACAAATAAGATGGGCATAATAATAACTGCTTTGATTTTCTAGGTAATGCAGTAATAGCGGGGAAATTCTCGACAAAAAGGCAATGAATTGGTTATTTGTGCATTATGCAACCTGTGTTTTGTTGCACTTCTTATTTACTGATCAAATACCAATGCTTAATTGATTTCATTCACTTTGAACACCTCGTTGGTGATCACAAACGCATTTGGTGGATTGCTTCTCATAGATCAATGAACCCTTTTAAGGTGTAATCAATGCCGATGAGTTCTTCAACGATTTTTGATGCTACCTAAACATTTTCGTCAGTATTTCCATTGTTCAATCATATTCAACAATCTTCTATATATCATGTCAACAGTGTTCTCCCATCGAAGTGAAATTTATACCATATATGCTTAAATAAAGTCCCTGAGGTTATAAGTTTTTCGAAATTTATAAGGCGACGGCGTTCCTTCGAGAATATACTATAAATAATTGATGTCGCACAAAAAAACTTACAAGTAAAGTTAATGGGATTTACAATGTTGGAATGTTGATTATCCACTGAGAATATGACGTTAACACAACAGAGAAACCGAATAAGATTTCAGCATAAATATATGGCTTGCAAATGTAGATACTTATTGAAAAAACCTTTTATTAGTTATTGCGTATCAGATCTATTTTTGTATACTTCAAGAAATGCTGACTCATATGTTACTTCCTTTTGTGTCAGTTATTACTAACTCGATTTAAATGCAATTTTTCTTTGCAGTAATCTCAAGTGGAAATTGTTTGTCACTTCATATTATATGCTGTGCACTTTTATTTGCTCTTTGATTAAATATATATTGATGAAAATAATAGAAAAAAAAATTGAAAGTAGCATTATTTTTGAATGGACATTCTAAAAATTCAATTCTCATACGGGGATGGCACACATGATAACCAGTATTACTAAATTATGAAAGGGTATGGCAGTAAAAGTTTTAATTTTCAACTTATTATACTCCAAGTCCAGAAATTACACTAATTTCATACGTTTTCTGCTCAATTTAATCTTTTCTCATATTTTATCATGTGTGTTTAGTCGTGTTTTCTCTGAACGACGACATATTTCATAAAAGTTAAGTTGCACTCATACAAATTTTTTTTTTTTATTTTAAAAATAATTCAAGAAAGTCAATAAATAAATAACAATTCAATCGTCAAACGTTCACTAATTACGTTTGTAACAATGTTCTTATATAACAATGGACTATTCTTTAGTTACGAGATAACTTTTTTAAGGTGAACGCAATATGTGATAGGTGTTGTATCTTATTCGATAATATAATGTTGTGAAATTTTTCTATCTTAAGCTAACTTCAAAATGTGATGCAATAGAAAGATTTTTTTTTTTTGCATTTACATATGCATAATTGAATTTATTGATTAATTGAGGTGATCGCATTGGTCGTATTATTGTTGGTGTATATGCAAGATAAAGCGATACGTGCAGGTTATTCGACGACGTTCATCGTAATTGCGCTGACATGCGGTATTCTTCTTGGTTGGAGTATCGGTTCGGTGCTGCAACAGGTGTTCTTCATTAGGACTGTGGTAAGGGGTTACCTTAATTCGTTTTATTTTAGATAGTGGTCATTTTAATTGCTCGATTTGTGATCAGTTTTTCTTTGACATGTACGTTTTCCGGAACTGTGATGTGAATTAGTTAGTGTGAACTTGGAAGCAGATGGGGAAATATCGAAAATGCGGCGAGATAGAAGAGAAGGAAGTTGGTGATGAAAGCGGAAGTAGTATAACAAGTAAACTAGCGAAGCACTTCATTGAAATGATTCATGTTTACCGATAAGGGTGTGCTCATTCTTTGAATACTGCAAACTGAAAATTGTTTTATGAGGGCTGTTGATGCAAAGTGCTTCGAAAAAATTTGAGCACCTTCATTGCGTACTAAATGCAATAAACGATACTTTCTTAAAAGTATTGAGGGCAAGTTGAGCACAATTTTGGACAGTTTTTGTTGTTTTCTAATTAAAAGTTAAAGCTGCCTTCAAAGCTCTCACATCTATAACTTAGCGTTTGCCTGTAAAACGACACATATCACTCCTAATGCATCATGACAACATGCTGTTCGACGAAGGTATATATTTGTGCTTAAGACAGCCTTAGTTTCCATACAAACATTTCACAGGGATACATTGCTGAGTGGGTTTCAGGTGATGGGAAATGGTACGTTTTTTAGCTAACAATAGCATTATGTGGTTTGCGTAATTGACAACATAGAAATCACTGAGCTGATTAAATGTTGAACACTATAAAGAGTGGTTTTTGTTATAAAACCGGATGAGTGGTTTATTTGGAATGTTTCAAATATTTTGATATCGTTTAGAATTTTTTAAATCAAAATCACCGAATTTTAGCATTCTTTTCTGTATAAGAACGTTTGCATATGTAGCAGAAAAACTACCTCTTTATAAATGGTAGGAACAATAATTTGGTAATCTACGACAGCCTCATTCTCTGACAGAGATGAATTTCCAGACGTTTTTATCGGATTTTATTCTCGCAGCCCAGCTAAATTGCTCTTTGACGCAATCATTTTCCACTGGAAATTCATTTCGTCGCTTTCTTGTCAGCTTTTCTTAGTCAAATCCTTTCCTAACGCATCCCACTCCGGTAAAACTGTTTTCCTTCTGCCGCGTTCTAACGGACCTTTCTGGATCCTACAATTTCCTAGCAGGGTGAGGTTAACGCCCAAGAAAGGACTTTCCATATTGTCGGAAATTTCAATCATCTACTAAATCGGTGACTGTTTGACCATCCAAAACCTAGTAATCTGAAAAACATTTCCTTCCGGCATAACATTGCAATGGTGCAATTGATTAATAAATCAGGAAATATTATAATAAGATTATAAAGTTATATATTAGCTGAACTATTGAATAGCTAGTAGTGAAATGCATTAATGTGCGATGTGTTATATATATGTTATTTTGAGGAAATCCTCGTGAACGTCATCCTCACCGTGTTGGCCATACTCTCTCTAATAGTCGCGGTTGCCTTCCTCCTCGAACGAAGTGATTGGAGTCGTTACGAAAGCTATCGTCTTATGGTTGGCATCGCGGTGAGTGACCATTAATGATCCTCATATTTTTCACATTTTTATTTCCATCTCACTATTTCCGGTCCATGGTGTCTAAAAAAAGTCCCTTCTCCCAATACTACCCATGGCTCCCTTCCCCCTGTCAGAAATTTCTTGCATCGTTATTCTTTGCACTTTTGCGAACTTGTGTTTGCTAAGCGCATTATGGCATCATCGATTTTGCATATATATATGTATGTGCAGCTGCTTGTTTGATGGTTTCATTCGGGATGCACCGAATTTGAGATTTTTTTTAGTATAATGTACGCATACAATAAGTTGTTCTCTTACAGCACATTCCACATTGATCCATCAACGTCGAGAGATTTTATAGGGTGCGGTATTAAAAATTGGCTTGCATTTTGTTAAATCGCAGGGAAACGACTTTTTTTTTGAAGGTTTGAAGCAAGTAATAAAACCAGTGTGAAGGCACTTCGCTATTTTGTCTAGTAATTTGTGAAAATCGATTCATTAGATGAGCGAAATGGTAAAATCGTATCACTGTTTTCTCTTCTTGTTCGTATAATTCTTCGGCGACGATCCCACTACTCTCTCTCTCTAATTCACAAATAGGTTTATAAAAAAGTTTTCTCATGTGAGGTTTATAGTTCATGTGCAATTAACTTGTGAAAATATTTGGTGAAACATTAGATGTATATATCAGTCGACTGAAATTGGAAGGAAAGTGCATATCCGCAGTTGAGAGATAGCATCCATCAAATTAAAGGGCGTTACGGAGGTCGAATTGAAAAAGCAATTAAAAACTGACAATGCGGCTTGGCCGGATATTAGGCAACCAAGTGCCATTATAAAATAAAATCCCTACCTTCACATTATTTACATTTTCTAACATTTGCTCAACATAGTTTTTTTTGTTCTATGTGTATAGCGGTGAGCGCTCGTTACTCTCTACGCCTTCAATTCCTATCCGCATTTCACTTATTAATAAAACAATGTACTGAAGAAACTGTACTCGTTTTGCAAACCTTAAAGGCATTCAAGAAATTGACCACTGCAAACAGATCGTCGTTTATAGAAAATGTCATTCAAATTGCATTGCAAAGTTACCTCTGAATTTTGTTTGTAAATTCTATGACTCATAGAGAACACTTTCACGAGTTTGCATAATCGGTGAAAAAACGAGCCATACTACAGCCAATTATATTGTTTAGAGATGTTTTCTTTTGTTATTATGGACGAGGGAACCATGCATGTTTCCGACCGTCATAGATTATTATACATCCATTAATCTTTGAAAAGTTTGGAAGAAATTGAATTTTTAAAAAACTGCACATCAGAAAACCCCTATAAACAATCTACCAACTTCTCCTATCCCTCCCCCCTCTCCTTCCAGCCTTCAAATTTAGAGAAGCGCCTTGATAGCAAGTGTCTTCTTTTTTTTCCATTTGCAGATCTGCTTCCTGCTTCAATCAATCGTATGCATTTTGATGCTTTCATGGGCTTTCTATGGAAATCTCATCATAGTCGAGAGTCGTTAAACGCCCATCTCAGTCTTCTTCAACTTTTGAGGAGTTCTTCGGTGACAGCGTGCTCGATACGTGTGTGGTATTTTTCGAATCTCTTCTATTGGCTATTTCTATTTACGAATTTTTTTTCTATTGTTTTCATCATGCATTCTTATTTTGACAACATTACTGGATTTTGTTAGTGTTACGCTTTTATGTCAAACATATATTAGTCCGATCATCTTGCCATATTTCAATAACCATGGTGTCTTATCGAATAAATTTCATGCCTTCCATGAAATATAACAGTGAATTTATTTAAGCAACAAAAGAAATAAGCCTTCAGAAATGTCATCTCTCAGTCAGATCGCGGTAGAACAAATCTGAAAATATTTTCATATTGCGAGCGAATTGTTGACATCAATTTATCTGGAATCTGAGATGAAGTCCTTCAAATGTCACAATGATGCCCTATCATATAAGAAGTTGCAAAAAATTGACCCAGCACTAGTTTCCACTTTGATATTTAAGTGCTAATTAACAATTTCGAACATTGCGCAAAATAGAAGTGTAAAGTTCGCATGCCAATTGGATTCGATTTAAATTTTCAAATATCCAAGAAAGTAGTGAGAAGACTAAATTTTCCATCCAAACTCGCATTTGCATTTTGAGCCTTGTCGGTGCATTAAAGAATACCAGTGCAATCAGTGGAATTGTTTAAAGTCAGAGAAAAATAATGTGCCTCTGACCATTATGAATCCGTTTCAAAGCGAACTGTTTTCTATTGCTTCCTAAGTTTTAGTAAAACACATAATAACTGATGATACACTATACGATTCTAATTTCTATGCTGCATGATCCAACAATGCGCTAAACATCCCGAAACATCCTGAAAGGAACATCCTTTATCGCAACAGTACACTCGAGAGCACTCATTGCATCAGTTCTTCCTTACAGCGCTAAATTTTTTTCCTCAAAAAATCATTTTAATCGATTTGAAGAGAAAAGGAAAACTAAACGCACTTTCTATTAGAATGCTCGTTAATTAACTAGAGACTGGGGACTTTTAACTATGAACTCAAACTTGTTTCCGATTGCTTTTCGAGGGTATTTCGAAAATTGAAATGTTTTGGTAACGAGAAAATGGACAAATTAAAAACTTGAATTAGACAGTAATCATCAACAGTGATGAATGACTGAGTTAACTCACGTAGAAAGAAGAGCAACTAGCGGATTGGGATACGTGACTTGAGGATAATCACCCATTGCTGAGCCGATATCGATATGTGAGAACCTGAAAAAAAAAGAAATATCGGTGGATAAAAACTTCGAATTCTTATGTCCATAGAATTCCATGGAATACGTCGATTTTCTTTTCGCCGTTTATAAAAAACATTAACCATTCGAGAAGCTATGTCGAATCATTAAGTGCATGCTTTGTGTGTTGTTTGATGAACTAATCAATGAAGTGGTCGAAGAAATGGCTCGATTGCTATTATTCATCTTCCTTCTCATTCAAGCTTGAAATCAAAAATTGGCATCTTTCTCAAAAGCGAAAGTTTCCATAAATTAGCCAAAAAAAAAAGGTCAATAAAAAGGAAGAACAATGCATCGAAACAAAAATCAACGAATGAAGCATAAATTTTGGCTAACTTTATAGGCAAAGTGGAATCTGTTCCATGTTCATCGAGTCTAGACGCACGAATGAGGAACGCTGCTGGTCCTTGATGTCCACGAATTGTATTTACCGACGGTTTTGTATTTCCTTGACGTAGATCGGCACATTCACATTCCGCTTCATGAAAGGCGAAATCCTTTAAAGAAACAATAAATAATCATTAACTCAAATTTTCGCCCATGAGAATTGATAGCTTGGATAATTACTTCACTTATATAGCCTAGCATATATGGCCAACAATGAAAAGAAAATGCGAATGTAGCAGATCATCGAATAAGCATAACGAATTTTAAATAAAAAAGCGAAAAAAAGCGGGATTTTGGCAAAAGTTCATGCGTGTGTCCTTAAGCAAAATATTAACACTCAAAATAGTCGACGTAAGAAATGCGATGCTCGGATTAAACAATATCGAAAAGAGATAGGCTCGGTTTCCTTATAAGTCGAACACTTCGCCAAAAATATCGGCTGCATCAAGGAAAATGATAATATGAATCTACGTCCGTTAGTTCCACTATCATGGTTCACCAATAAGCCATATTAATGGTCAACGTCCGACATCACGGTACATACTCGACGTATGTTAAAAATTTCAGTTTTAAACAAGACCCCCCCCCCACCCCCCCACTGTTCATTTAAAATTGGCGAAGCAGAGAATTTTCAAGAAATTTTCATTTCTGATCTAGAAGATTAGCGACTATCAAATGAAACGCCTTGATGGAATTAATACGATAAACATGGAACTCTCGTTGGGTGTAGTAAAATTTATTGACTATGAGCCAAATTCAACAATAGTTGTTTCATAGTTTTGTTGTTACTGAACGAAAAGATTAGTGATTAGGACTTTTGAAATGGGCATGTCTCACTTGTTTGTTTGATACAACAGTAATGAAAATCAAGGATAAAGATAACCTTCGCAAAGTTCCCACTATTTAATTTCCGATGGGCTGCAAGAAATTTAAACCCGAAATTCTTTGCCAAAAAACTAAGCAATAATAAGAGCCGTATATGTCAGCAAAGTGCTTTTTTTCCAGCCATTTCTCCCCTACTGGACATGCCAACTAATCGAAATGCCTTACCACCACTTTTTAAAATAAACATATGAATCTTTGAGATCTAGTACTATTGGAGAACGAACTTCAGGCTAAGTAATATTAAAGAAGGAATCTGTAAAATCATTGCTTCAAAATTTAATAATGAGGTAACCGAAGAGAGGAGTAATGATGAAAGCCATCAATTTCGAAATAAAGAGATATTTAGAGAAATACAAGAAAATCATCCATCCGAGTCATTTCGAGACAAAGAAGCATATGAGATTAAGCTTCTTTAGAACTCTAATTCAGCTATCTTTCTTGAAACCGTTCGCCAAAAAGATTTGCAATAAACGGCACCTCAGAATGAAGACGTGATATTTCGGTGGGTTGACCATACTCATCACCGTATTTTTGGATCCTTTCCGCAGTATGTGCCTCATGAGCTGGACCATTATCCATCACGCTTGCATAATAGCCTTTCGAAAGGAATGCATGTCCAGTCAATGTTGCTAACGTAAATAAATGAGGATTTTTTTCATTCACTGCCTGAAAAAAAAAACAAAATTATATATTAGCAGAAGCAATATCGAAAAGCAAATCTTCGAAATCGTAGGCATAAGGCATTTTGTTCTTCAACATGCACACCCCAATCCCCCTCGACTTTTACTGTACCGTCAGAACTAGCCACCTAAGTTGTATTTTGCCTGCTATTAAACAACAAACGCTACGATTACTGTTATGCTTATATTTAACAAAATGAATTGTAAAATACAAAAAATACCATCACAAGCTAATTTATCTTTATGAAGCTTTCTTTTTTTCAACCGTAATTGCGACGATGAGCAGCTTTCTTCTAATTAAGCTAATAAGTTTCAATGAGTAGGTCGCTTCGATAAATAAATAGACGAGGACGGGTGAATCCGATAGCTAAGGTACCTAATCACCTCAGGCATTTTTGAGGAGCCATGGTATTTCGGTCATCCATCTACATCACTTTCTAATCTCAGCATCTCGTTGATATCCATTCAGCAGGCATTTATGATAATTCAAGTTGGATTAATATTTTCTGATTCACTATTAACCGTTATTAAGTCAAAAAACAATTACGAAAATACAAACCATTTCGCACATTTTCGTCAAAGGATCTAACATAGTGATGCGTCCTTCAGCATCCGTGCAATAAATATGAATTCTTTTACCACTCCGTGCCTTGATAATCTCATCACAGGTATATGCGTCTGCACCAATACTATTTCGAACCATACACATATATCCTAGTGCCTAAATAGAAATTACTGATCACAAAATCGGCCTATCTCAGGTCGAGAGTTTGACTCGTCGTATACCTTAGTTGACGACCCACTTTGCGGGACCAATTTCCTGCTCGATCCCAGGTGAACAATAGCTTATCGAACCTATCGACATCACCAAACGCGCTCTCTAATCAATTCCCAATGTCTTTCACAGTCAACGACCATTACAATAATAATGAAAGTTCCTATAACTTATTCTGAAGTGAGACGTAAACTGTTAAATTAAAAAAATTGTTACATTTACGAAAAGTTTACTTAAGTTGTTGCTCAATGGTACGAAAAAAAGATTTCCATAGAAGTTAAGAAGAGTAGAAAATAAAAATATAAGACACATCTGTGTCTAAAATTTAATGCGCAATATACAATTCTATTGAAAGTGATGTCTTGAGGTAACGTTTGAATTACCGATTAATCGCTATTGCCAGCCTTCGATATGTACCCATTTTAAATCTACTCAATTTGTCAAAAATATGACTGTTTCTCTGTTTGAATTGGCCTCATTTTTTAATGTATTTGAAGAGATAAAAAATGCTGCCCTTCGAGCACTTAAACTCACCGAATATCTGAGAAATTAATCGATCCCTAAATAAAAACGCGAAAGACAACTGTTAATTTAAGACGAAAGTGTAATGTGACCTTAATGCCCTTTGGTCGCAATGCCTCGAGAGCTTTGAAAAATCCAGCGACGACTGCACTGCCGTATTTATCACGCGACATTCCGAACATTGCGCCACCTGTTTTCAAATCCGCTCCACCAGTATCGATCGTAACACCTAAAATAGAAACCCATCACTAACGTTGCATATCACCGGACGTACACCACTAAGCTTATGTTATAGGCCAAGCAGTGAAAATGCAGCAGATAAAGGCTAAGCGTTATTAAGAAATTTATACAGCTCAAGCAAGCAGCTGTTTTCTTCACAAATCATATGAGGCTAGTTCCACAAGTAAGGACAAAAAATTTTCCTTAGATCAGTCCATATCTTCCTTTTCTACCTTCCTGCTGAGACCCATGTCACCTGTCATATTTCAGCAATCGATTATCAGCACTGCTGTAGCTAACAATGATTGATGAATGTTTTGATAATGATGAGGATGGTGAGGAGAGGGGGAAAGAAGAAAGGAGGAAGCGGTAAGAGGGAGGAAAGGAGTTGCAAGGAAGAAATGCATTTGAGATAAAGTTATATCGATTAATCGTATTTCAAATATTACACAGGTCACTACCTTTGCCAACAAGCATTATAGTTTCCTCGATCGGACTATCTGGAACGTATTCGAGTGAGATCAAACGTGGCCCATGTGCTTCAATACGCATCGCAGCTCTATTCACTGCGGCCATTAGTGGATACTCACGGGCAATAACCTTTAATTTGCAAATTTATAGACATAATTCATTTCTAATTCATCGTCTATATCTATTGTCTGGCGTTCGCATTATTGAACGCTAAAATTAAAGTGGTGAATATGCGCGATTCCGAAGGGATTTCTAAATTTCCCAACAATTATCTAATGAATTCCCTCATGCAATAAAAATTTCTAGCTAACTGAGCCAATGAATAAAACTATTGATTTCAATTCATACCAGCTAATTCTACTCAAGTTTCAAAATATTTCGCAGTTAGGTTTTTAGTCTTAGCTAAGATTACTGGCAGATGGTTTTTATTGCAGCTAAATGAAAAAGAAACCGGCAATACCTCCGACATTCAAGAAAACGTGAATGGAGATTCAAAATGGCAGAAATAAATGTTACAATACTGCCGTCTAACATCGAACCATCCTAGAAGTGAGAATAAAATAAAATCTATGAAGGTGGCAACCATGTAGCGCTAAATCAATAAACCTCGACGAAACATATGTACCTCCGGGTCAGATGTAACATCAACTTTGATACAACTATCTTTAAAGGCATTTTCGACATATTCGGCAACTCTCGTAGGAGCCATTCGTTGAGGATCCGAATCGCCCACATCACGGCAAACAGTAAAAGCAGCTTCAATCGCTTCAATAACGCTCAAAAAATTCTGCAAATAATTTTCATTTCTCATGTGTTTTGTGTCTTCGTTCACGCAAATAAACTCATCTCCCTACTAAACACGTCCTCTCATCACGAAATGTATTGCTTCTTCGATCAATCTACTTTCGGTGATTTCTATCGATCATAGTGATTGCCCTGAAATTGTGCCTATTAGCCCATTATCGTACTTTTAAACAGTAGCTCATTATTCGGTACAGAACTAACTGAAAGCCTTCTTCCAATAAAAAAAAGGTTTGCCTCCTTGCTTTCTCTCCACTTTCCCTCTCAGATGTCTTTCAAAAACTTCAGAAACATACTTTAGGTTCATAAGAGATAGGAAGCAAGCCAAGTGTTGTTAATTTATTCTTTTTATCCGTCTCTTCGCGTATATTCAATGGTATATGCAGTTCATGAAGTGCACCAAGCGCAGCCACCAATTCCGCTTGAGGATATTTCTTGTGCGGTATTGTTGCAAGAATTGGCGATTTCAATCCTGCGCTTAAAGCCCTGCAAATATTTTAATTTTTTGCATCAAATATTTATGTGAAATGTCTTTTACTTGACTGATACGAAAGATGGGAAAAATATGCATGATAAGAAAGTGTCTTACTCAAAGAAGTGATAGTTTTGAAACGTCTGACGAATAAATGGACTCATCTTCAAGAGTCTGTTTATCAGTGACCTCTTTTCTCCTTTCCCCTCACCATTTTTTACTGTCTCGTTATCGCCGAATGCTTTCTAAGAGTACAATGTCAACAAACGTGTCCGTTATCAGCAACAGTATAGATATATGCGTTCATGTCATATCAGTGCATGTTGTCACTAAAAATACTAAAATAAACTTACAGTTTCATAGCATTGCGTGTGGCCATCGAAAAACGTCTTACGTCATCGTGATCGCGAGTCACCGGTCCGGTCCCTGAATAGATCAGGCGACCAGATGGCACGATCGACTTGTCTACTGATAGCAAAGAAGTAGAATCTTTCGCTCCATTATTCAGCTGTAAAACCATTACCCTTCAATCACGTTTTTAAATGGATCATAAACTTTAAAAGAGAGACCACAACTGTAAAAAAGTTGTCTAATTTCGGAGTTCCGATACAATTCTATAGCAGACATATTGGTATGCCTGAGTGGTGAAGTACTTCACTCCATTTTAGCTTAATAAAAAAAAAACATCGGATCTAATCATTTAGTGCTCACAGATTTATGATCCTTGCTTCCGCTGTGTTGCTATCGGTTCAAATTTCACTCGAATTTTGATAGTGCATAAAGACTAACGGAATTCTGCTGCGCACAAACTTATGAGCCTCTCGTAGCAAGTTGCAAATAATTTCAGATGAATGGAAGGGAACTGAAATTAGCAAAGAGTACAGAAAGAGATATCAGGTGGGGGGGGGGGAAGGTATGGGAATGGGATATTGAAGGCATAGCACTATATCAATTTATTCATAAAAAGCTCTCAACCTTCGAATACTGCGCAAAAAAAAACAAAGATAAAAAAAATTTGGTGTTCGGTAAAAACGACCAAGGTATTACATTCCCCTTGGGTGATCTGATGATGAGACACGCATTTCCCATCCATCCTCTATCCTCTCCCCTCTATATGCACCTCGTATTTTGAAAAATGTAAGACATAAGAGTAGAAAATAATCAATAACCTCTAAATAGGCAGATATGGGTGCCGAAAGTGGCTGTAAAAGAGCATGTTCGGCAAGTTGCTTTGCACAATATGACACAATAATGACTCCGTCAAAAGTCGGCTCCGATAATGATGTAGCCAAGCGTAATGGTGCCGAAAGGAAACTGCAAATGCTTTAACGTTTCTAAAGAATCGGAAAAAATTCGGACTTTTCGGACGTAAGTGCTCCATAAGTGTGGCCTTATTCATGATCACGATGCTATCACCACTCAACAACATAGACTGAACTGCGTAAAAAGTTAATATTCAAAAAAAAACATGAGGCACTGCCGTCAGCGCGTTAAGTTGTAAGTTTACTGCCATTTCTGTAAGAGAACTTCAAAGTGCGCAAAAAAAAGAATCTGCACGTACCTGGTCAATGATCACCTTGTATGATAAGGCTAATGACTCTCCTATTTCGTGAACTGTCTACAAAGCTATCCCACATGTAGGTCGTAGATTCTCTCATCTCATTTTAAAGATCTTATATGATCTAAGAGATAACTGCAATGATAACAAGTGCATATAATACATGGTATTACTTCGAATAAAACATCCGAGATTACAAATTTTTGAAGGATGGTGATTGAGGGAGAGGATCAATGAAGCGAAGGATGATATTTTAGGCTCAAATTTTGGAAAAATAAAAGAGTGACCAATAAAATACTGAAGTAATAAATGCACATCCAATGGTTTGCATCTAATTATCTACAATACTTTTAGAAGCTAGATAATTGCTGCAGTGCACATATACTGGATTAGTAAAATAAACTTCTATCGATCTTGGATTATAAGGAATTGCAAATATGGATGTAACATTATTTATATGAATTATCAATAATTTACGGGGGGTTTGAATTTTAATGCTCAACACTCACTTTACAATAATCGATACAATATGCGCTTAAGTATGGAAAAACTTTTAAGTGTTATTATGCATGTCATTATGCTTCTTATATTAGATTAAAGCATTGAATATCATCGAATAATATGGTAATAAAACAGCAAAACAGTAAAACAATAAAATAAAACAAGGAAAAATACACACACACAAAAAAAAAGAAACAAACCTTTGCAATGGTGGCATCCGTGAAAAAAAATGCAGCAATCACTTCGTTCACCTGCAAATTCACGCACACTCACGTAAACAACTATCACAAAAACTATGACAGCGAACATATGCCGCCGCAAAGTCTGCGCACACACGGACAGAAAAAAAAAAACTAAGCTTTCACTGATCAACACTGCACTAGTGAACGTTTCGGGATCTGCATAACCACGGATGCAGTCAATATTTTTAGAAGCTCTCCTCCTCGTCCATCCCATCGCCCCTCCCCCCTCGCCATCCCTCTCAAGCATATGAAAGGATCTAAAGGTTTGTAGAATCTGCACTCTCTCTCCGACTTTTTCGGTCGAAGTTAAGCAAATTTTTGACGGATGTAAACGTCCTAGACATATGCAATTAGTCAAACAATAGATATTTGCATAAAAAATCGCGCAAGCATTACAACTCGCATAAGTTCTTCTCACCAATTCTTTCACATGGTGATATATAATAATTTAACGGTTTTGAGCTGCAATTGTTTGTGGCTTTATATGCAAAGTTCTTAGCAATTTGTTATACAATACGACTGAAAAAGAACATAGGAAACTTTTCTTAATAAAATTGTCTCAGCGTGCATATGAGACTCTTGATCTAGAGCTTGAGGTCCTTCCTTTATGTGAAGGATATTCTCATACACGGTAAGCGTCCAAAGAAGTTGAATTTCTAGCTAAGAAAAGATTCATATTGGGAAAGTACTTTATGACGTTGTTTCATGGAAAACATCTAACTGCCATAACTTCGACCTGTATCAGGATCCCTTCTCAGAGAATCTGTAAATCACAGACATGACCATGTAATTGACAATTTTAAGGTGGACCTATTATTATTCAGATGAGGAATTGTGAGGATACGGCGAAAATATCCGGAAGAAACACTGTAGTTTAGAACGGGGTCTATAAAAATTGGACCAATAATTGCTCATGAATGAAACAACAATACTTATCTCGTTTCCTTCAATTCGCATTGCCTAAAATTCATAAACGAATTTCAACAAATAAATGTATAAACATAAGCACAATGTGCATATATTAACATAAACAATTGCACTCTATAAACAGATAGATCGTCACAAATAAAAACTATAGACACATTATAATGGAACACATTTGCAATGGAATGAAATGTTAGGGGACAGACTGATTGGGTGGTGCGCGGTGGAATGTGTCCTTAGACGAAGATACCAATTGCCGTTATCAGCAAGTAAGCGGAAACACCCTCGACAATGTTCGCTAATAATTCAGTATGCTCAATTTGACTGCTAAATACTTTTGAGTGAAGGCAGAAAAAGGAAAGTGAAGTGGGTGGGCGTTAAATTACTTCCGTGAGTGATGATTTCCACCATCGGTTTTGCGCCCGAATAACTTCCTCCATGAAGACTGGTTTGCGTCCATCGTCTTGAGTGTGGGAAGCGAGGGAGACGGTAACTCTCTACATCAAGAAAGGGAATGGAGTGTACTGGGGTAAGAGTTATTAGGGTACGGTATGTAGCAGGAACTATTAGTTTCAATTCCCCGAGGTGACCGATGAGAGGAAACGTGTTTTCTGAAATTGCCGATTGCTTCTGCAGTCATACAATCGGAAGACAATAGAGAGACAATCGGAAGAAATGAAAGTTAACTAATAAATGTAAAAAATTTGGTGCAAACAGGAATTTTTAGTCCTTTCACATGAAAAAAAAAATTTTTAAGGGGAAAGAAGCACATAGCACTTGTGACAATCGCCCTCCCTCCTCCCTTCCCAACAACCACAAACCTAAGGCGATTAAAGCCGGTTTGTCTTAACTATGGGGTTTTTTTTTTTCAAAGAATAAACCAAGCAATTTTAATAACTCAAAACTTTTTAATACGATTCTTGACAAGCCTCTCTTTCTCAGTTAATATCAAAAACTGAAACCATAATCATGCGATGAGTGAACATGACAAACCGCAGCAGTAACAACAGAAAACAAGGACGTATTGAGTGAAGCTTTGAGACAATAGCAATGAAAATGGACAGCGCGTCTCCAAAGAGGATATCCGAATAGACGGAAAGCAATTAACGAAAGCAATGATCGTCGAGTAGTCGTCTTCTTCTTGAAGAGTCTCTTCAAAAGATGTGTTGAGACCAAAAAATGTTTGATGCACACTTCAATAAATTAGCAAACACCCTACTTAGTGCCGCTCATCTAGCATAAATAACTTTTAATATCAAAGAGCTCATGTTTTCCACTTCCAGTTCAATGCCTCATAAGGCTAAAAGATCAAAACGAATGAACCCATGTGGACGAAACGAAATCAGTGGAGGTATACTAACGATTCAATCTCCACTATGCGGATCGAATCAAGTGGATAAACGCAACAAAAAAAAAAATTAGACGATACGAGAGTTTATACGGCTGATGTGCCTCGCTCCTTATTGTTTACTCTTCCAATTATACATCTCTGTTGTCAGCCGTCTCTAAAGTTCCCTGCAAGCAGATGCCTTCCTACTGTGCTATAGTTGCTAGCCATTTTGTAGATGATGCCCATGACTCTATAGTACGTGCTTACCGTACTACGTCAACCACTGCAGCCTACCTATCTGTCACAAACTATATCTACTTAGCGAATTCCTCTCCTGCATCACCGTTCGCTGTTCTCTATTTTGTGCTTTCTATCACCATCAACGGAAAACAGCACAGGGTATATTTCAGCGAATCTCTGACGCAGTTACCAGAGGCGTTAATGGGATCGTTAACATTCAAAATAAATGGTTTCTACGCAATTTCTATCGCCGAAAGACATTGACAGTTAGACCACGGTTACAACACGATAATCGCATCGCCTTAGCTAGTCCTCCTATATACCTCGACGACTAACACCTCTGGCTTCTTTGAAAAATCCCAAACTTTTGTTTTCTAAAAAATGGATGACTATTCCCCGCCGTGAGACAGCCAAATCACGACTTCTCCTCTCCATATTTTTTGTACCAATTTGTTCTATATCGAACAGTCATAGCGTTACTATGGTGCACTTGCCTTTATTTGTATGCACCACCTTGTTCGACCTTCTGACAGCGATCATACGAGTATTACCAGCGTAATGTACATATCAGCCAGACATTTGACACCGAAGAAAACTTTAAATGAATCTATAACAATTCTTTAAAACACAATTTATTAATGAAAAACAACCAACGAGCAGAGCAATTGAAATTTGAATCCGATATCGCGTCTGCAAAACAAATAAAACACCAAGATTAGTGGAATTCCACTAGTCTAGTCAACGTGACACCGATTGAAATATGTGGCGGACGAGAATGTGGGCTCAGAATCTTCGATAACTTTCAAAAGTTATACTTGATATAAGGTATTTCAACATCTTCATCATTGCTGTCTGTTGCCATCACTTCGAGAACTAAAGATCGAGCATATGCTGGCGTCCTCCGCCGTGAAACCTCTTCCACAACTGTCCTCACACTGCAAATAACTCATTGTTCAATTGAAAAAACATGAAGCTATTTCTTTGCGATATTTAAATTGAATATAACGTGCGCGTAATTCAGCAGCAAAAGCGAAAGAGGCCGGGGGGTTGCGGAGAGAAGAAATGTCGCAACCGAACTCAATGAAAGTTGTTTGAAGATTTGTGTAACTTTTCTTCGCAGAGTGGGAAGACTAAGAACCACGCGCGCTCCATAGCAGATAGAGGGGACGCGCGGTTCCCCATCTCTGCGGCTATAACCTTAAACGGTAAAAGCTCGTAAGTATAACATTAAACCATTTATTGAACTCTAATGAGCTTTTCAATTAATCTATAACTGTCACTCCTCTCATGTTCGACATTTTTACTATTATCGGTGCATAATGGATTCAGCGATCGGACTCAATGAGCTCGAGTTGCAGTTCGAAGTTGAAACACGGCCTTAAATGATGGTACTTTACCGCTTCAGTTACAACTGTGAGAATTCGCCATGAAGCAACCCAAAGAAGGAACTTCGTAATATTAAATTCATTACACTAAACCTCAAAAAATTCTAGCTGGAGTTTCCGAAGCACTTCTAGCAAACAGATTTCCATACGGCATAATCGACAGTTCGATGATCGGCTAGCTCGCCCTCATTCTTCTATACCTAACTTCTATGTTACAAGCCCAAAAGTGATGTCATCACAACTGACTCCTCCTTCACGATCAAAAGCACGCCTGTAAACGGAATTTCTTCGTCAAATGGGAGTCCCTTTCCAAATAACTATAGTTTGGAAAGAGAATTTTGTAGACCCAACAATAAAAATAGAGAAGACAATTTAAGCATTTCGATTTCAGTTTTATTAAGTGCTTCTAACGGTGTTGAAATGTAGAAAGAAATGAATTTACAGCCTATCCATAATATGATTATAACTGCAATATGTGGGAGACCCAAAACTTTAAGAACCACAAATATAACATTTTCTCAATCAGTTTAGTGCACGGATTTCCCGCTCTCCTTAATACAAGGACAACAAATCTGTTCATTCTCCTCTGATACCTTTTCCCGATTTTCCCTACGGGAAAGCTCAGATCATAAAAATATCATGACGATAACAGACTTACTCCTGATTCATTCGTTCCGCTCGCTTGGCGCTACTCATGAAAAAGCTGTAAATGAGAGAAACTCCCGATGAAAGCATTGATACTTCCAATTTAGATTGCTCCTGAAAAAGCAAACATTTCTTCACAATCGAAGACTTCGGCAACAACCAACTGTCGTATTCCCTCATAAGGGAGCCTGCATCTTTTCCTCCAAAACTTCGAGGTGAAATTGTTGTATTCAAAAGTTTATAATCAAAAAATGTGATGCCCAAATCCTATTTGTTGAATTACATGATAAGAGCTGCTTGGAAGAACAAAAATGATTGAAAAAACCTTTCTAAATTCTGTCGTAAATCAGAATTGCCAACAAAGATCAATGAAGGCGAAAGAAATATAAAGAATGTAAGAACAAAGGATACACAAACGTTTGGCATCAGACTTGCATGATCAACTGACCTGAATCCAATCGATAAGCTCCTTGAGAGATTTGGGTCCCTGGATCTCGAGTCGATCCCATAACGTGAACGTTTGATCGTGATACTACAAACAAATAACTTCAACATCTGAATGGCACGAGGCACAAGATAAGTGAAGATAAAAGGCTGAAGTATCTCAAAAAACTTATGCAAAATCTTACTTGTAATGAATATTATGATATGCTCGACATTAGAAAAACGAAAGAAGCATCCTCAAGAAAAATTGAAAATTAAAAAGAAATCGCTCAAATATATCGAAGAAAAAATGCCTCCATCAACGTTATTGCTCAATTACTTTATTCGTTATTCCTTGAAAGTATTTTCACACTTTCTGCGGTCAATCTCTATTTTCAAAAGACGTCATCAACACAAAACATCGACCTCAACACCAAGTTTAATAAGCAAAAGAGACACAAATCAATAGGAATGTTTGCATTCAATGGTGAAAAAAAAAAAAAGTGAATGCAACGGAAAAAGACGAAAAATTCACAGCGAATAAACAAGACAAGGCTCTTATACACTTAAGAAATGCCAATAAACAAAACTTCGCACCATCAAATTCCACTCTCACAATCTAAATTACTCACCTTTCCTCAATTCCAGAGTTCAATCCACATACTTCTACATGCGATCGCATATCACTATCGCACTATCATTAACGATTTCTTATTTATGCGGTGATACAAAGTGACAGTTTTCTATGCAAGTACTAATAATGGTGTGGTATGCAGAAAGGGGGGGGGGGGGGGGAGGTGGTGGGAGGAGGAAAGGAGAAGATAAGAGGCTATCCATAGCACCAGTATTCACAAAAGATGTGGAAATTATGCTTGTTTAGGTGACGGTATTATTATTGATAGTTAAGCTCGAAACGTGTCTTACGTCTTAACGCAATTTGCAAAACAATCGCTCAACGGTGCACTCCTCCTTCTCCCTCCTTTCTTTCCCAGTAATCCCAATAATTAATATTCCCTCTTTCTACATTCCACTTTCCAATCTCCAATGCCTAATTTCTATTGCGCAAATAGCTGCAGAGAATTTAAACGACAAAGCCGACGATGCAAAATTCAATCCTATTATTGACTTCACATTTCCAGCAAGTTGTCATTCACCTTCTTTTTAGCTGCAGCGATAGGATCGGAGAAAGCAAAGAAGGGAAGTGCCATATTCAGAAATCCATTCCTGAATCGATCGAGCGGTACTTTAAGCTGCTCACTTCCATCTCCGATTATCTTATGCAGCTCCACACATACAAGCCCGGCAACTGTAGCTGTCGTTGTTGCTATTGCCGGTATGATACGACCGGCGATTTGTTTTGTCTGCAAAAATGACCTATGCATTATTTTTGATGATAGCCTGCTGGCAAAAAAACAAACAGGACGAAGAATGGCGAACTAAAATAAAAGCACTTGCTTTCAAAGGTATTTCCGAATTTTTTGAAACTATTCTATTTTCGCCTTCTCATAACACAACTTTCAACACGAAGTTAAGCAAAGTGGCCTTGTGATCTTAATGCCAAACAAAGTGCCAGGTTCTTAGAAAAGTTAAATTAATGAGTATATAAGTGTGGCTGATGTCCCATAACAAAGCAAACTCTGATCTGACTTAAAGGACAACCCATGTTTGATAACGAGTGAAAACAACGTCAGTAGATGCGATCCGAACTCATGACCTTCCGCCGTCTAGTAAATGGAAGCTCGCGTGCTTGGACCCCATCCGAGATGACGTATTCGTTAATTGTCAAAACAATAAAAGCGACGAACACAATAGCTGCCGCACCGTACTTCAGAGAAAGTAACTGCGATTCAAGGGTACGTAGCATATTCAACATTACGCATAACTCAAACTTAATACGGACGATTGTTACCTTCATGCGGTCTGCAGGTTGGATGTCATAGTTTTCGGCACGAAGGTTGGATGCAGCAGTAATGAATTCCATATGATGATTACTATCGTCGTCTTTTTCAAAATCGATTGGCGTCAACCTCTGCAGTGCCTTCGTATTTAACTTCGCCAGTTTGATCTTCAATGCTGAGATCTGCGTATCCGCATCTTCTAAACAAATAATATCTGTTCATCGACAGAACAACACGCCCATTGTTTCGGTTCCAACAAGCATATTAAACCAAAAGAAGCGAACGGGATCCCATCGAGCTTTAAACCGATCGATCACCTTTAATCAAATACAATATCCAACGGCAAATTCATCAGCATTTTCATCCAGCAAACATCCCCCACCAAATCCAGCTTCGTTCTCGCACATTCTTTATTCAATGGGAAAATATCCTCCCCGCCTCACCTTTTGAGTTAACCCACATCTTCCCGCACTTTTTAGCCTCCCATGAGCGCGAGAAGTATGCTCAAACTCAAGCAAACGCATAGAAACACAACCCCACAACCCTCCATCAACATACCCCGTTAAAACTTCGAAAACCGTTGGTTATTAACCTCCGGTTTGAAAAATCTCCACAAATAAACACAACGAAAGAGTTAATCTAAACGTCAAAAAAAGTGTTATGCGTCTACCCTTTTCCAAACACACTGTCTGAGTGCAGTACGGTATAGAAAACTAGCCTTCGTTGAGTTCGTCTTGCTCTTTTGCCTCAGCTTCAGTGACGGCAATCTTTACACCACTTTTTGGCTGGAATGGCTCTGGCTTAACCTAAAAGTGCAACAATCATGTATCCACTTGATTAGCTGCCATTATAAAAGCATATAGAATTCCACTTCAAATTTATATCTCCATCGAAACGTCTATCAACCACTTCGAAAATCTTGTCCAAAACTCATCATCCAATACGAGTTGCTATATGCTCATAAAGGAGATCAAAAAGCTGGAATGTGACTGACTCCAAAGAAACTCACAAGTTGGCCACAGGAAGTGAAGGATTTCATAAAATAAAACACTACCTCAGCTTTTAACAAACAGTAAACCTCCTATGAAACAATAAATTCATCGCTAGTTGAAGAAATGATTGAAAGTTTAGGTTCATTCAACAAATGGATAAGCAAAACGATTCCCGTGAATATTACCGTAAAATATGAAAAAGTGGAGTACGACCAACATTAATAATTCCGTCATAGTCGTACCAAATCGAGGGCAACATTTTTTTGATACACAAGGAACTCTTACAAAAACTGTTTTGTAATGAGAAAAATGTCACCATTTGAATTTAAATAAATATTAACCTATAGCATGATAAAATGACCACAATAGAAATCAATCTATTATTTTGTTATTCATTATTATGTACCTTAACTAAGTGAATAAAGCTCATGACTCAAATAATTGAGGGCAACATAATAAAAAATAATAACTCACACTGCTAACCACATCGAGGATTTCCTTCTTACCAAGAATAGGCTCAATGTTGTACTGCTGTGCACGAAGAATCGAAGCGGCGTAGACAAAATTGAAATGCTCTTCCTG
The DNA here is from genome assembly GCA_037389465.1 of Baylisascaris procyonis. Classification (NCBI taxonomy): domain Eukaryota; kingdom Metazoa; phylum Nematoda; class Chromadorea; order Rhabditida; family Ascarididae; genus Baylisascaris; species Baylisascaris procyonis. The sequence continues at coordinate 6,910,606 of JAZARR010000153.1, read as the reverse complement.
AACAACGCAACATTTCAACAAAGGCTTATATTAAGAATACGTCTCAAAATTTAATCGGAGACGCCTTCCTATATAGACAGATGGCTTAACACATATTCTTACAAATATAAAATATTCCTTGGAATATAACAAATAAGAACTTGAATAAATATCACACAAGTAAAGTACGATCACATACCTATAACGGCATCGAACTTGGGGAATACAATTAGGTCAAAGTTCGGGTGCTAAAAGACATGAAAGGGTATGGGTTTAGAAGTACAATATGACTAGGCAATTAGCAATAAATACCATTCCATCCACGCTTAAAAATGCTGATAAGGCAAAAAATCCGCTAGAGGGTACGATGACAAGATGTTTGAAGAAAAGGTGCAAAAACCTATGAGCTGATATGCGCAGAAAGATAAGACAAATCTCGTAGAAAGCTCACTTTCTCGGAGTCGAATTGCAGTACGTGAGGACATCTCTTCGATCCAGACCAGAACTTCACTCCTTGACTGGTCATTTGATCCGGAGGGAACGTGTGTAGTAGCTGCGCTATCGCATTATGGAAGTTTTCCTACAAGATAAATTGTAATATCCAGCAGCGGAGCTAGAATTTCTACGGGAAGAAAACAACTGCATGAATCACCGAGCCACAGTGGGGCAAGGACTGAACGACAGGCCAATAAGTAACTCAGCTGAACGCAGTTCGCTAAGATGAATAGTTGAACAAGAGAAGACACCACAGCTACAGAATACCCGTGCCGCAATTTCGGTTTCGATCTCCATTTTGCGCCATTCCTGCCCTTTCGAAACGAATCGACTCCGTAAACGCAAAAACTCTACGAACAATAACCGATTTTGAAAAATCACTACGAAACGAAAACAAATTGCTTTCACGTCAAAAGAATTTACCTGGAAGAGAAGACGAGCCCATTTGATGCAGTCTTTAGCCGTCTCGGGCTTATCGTCGATCAGTGCGCGCTTCACCTGATCCAGTACCTGAATCTGAAAACAGCAAGCACTTTTTTGACTAGTCAACCTGAAGAATATCTAATATACAGGAAGTTATAAACATCGCGAAAAACCGACCAAAAAAAAATTTGAATTCAAGTGAAATGCACTAACATGGTAGCATAAGCTTAAAAAAAAATAAAACAAAAACAACTGCGAAGTGCCCCTCGACACATTCACGCATGTCAGCAATTCACGACCGTCATACCTAAAGATGCCACAGAAAAGCTATCGCAAAATCTCGAATGGTTCTTCATATGTTCACTTCGCATTCTACGGGTGGAATTTATCTGTTTGAAGAAATCCTTTCAGTGATGTTACCATTGTGATGTTTGATTATATCTTGCCCCAATTCCTCTTCTAATTCACTTTACTTCCACCAAGTCCATTGCAGCCGAAAAAAAAGCTGAAACGGAAAATAAGAAAAAAGGAGACTTACCCTCTGATGGACACTCATATGTTCGACACGCTCGAGGAATGCCCTCTCATCCGAAAGGAATTGATTCACCGTTTCGGCAGGATTCGTGAAAAGCCCTTCAAATAATTCACGAGCCCACTGGATCGTATGCTGAATTTCGTTGGGGAAATTCTTCAGTGTACAGATTGGAATATCCTTTTCTGGTGGATCGGCCGATGAACTGGAATAAACACTGTCGGAAATGGAAAAAACCTAATTATCCTCCTAATTTATTTAGAATCTCATAAAAGTGAAATATAGAAGATTCCACCGAAAAATTCTTAACTATTCAGCTTAGAGCAGAGAGCTTAATTATCGAGTTCTATGGCCAAAGACAGTTTATTCAGTAATAATTAAAAGAGAAAAAATAAACCGGCAAAGAAAATGACATGTAAATTACAATAGAAGCCGGTAAAGATCAGTTAATAATAATTCCTTCAAAAATATATTCGAAGTTTCAATGCTGTTCAAAAGACGCGTAACGCTGAGCAATATCGAATAAAAGTAGTTCAACGTTGAAGTTGCAATAAGACAACGACTATAGTGATGAACACATTGAACAAATATGAAACGATACCGTCAATTCATCGCTATATCTTGCGCATCAATCGCAAGATTTGGGAAAATTGGGAAATAAACAAAAAAAAAAATTGAAAAATAATGGTTTCCACTAAATATGCACTGCTGCCTTATTCCACTAAATATGACCTTATTTAAGATGACCTTGACTTAACCACTTAACCACTGGGCACTATGACCTCAACTGAAGACAACGACATATATTAAACCCCAATACAAATATGAAAATGCAACCGCTAGCTAAGTTCCGAATGCATTCAGATCACAATGGGTGAAAATACCATGAAGCTTACCCATAGGATTCAGTGAGATGAGGATACACAACTTGCACGTTGCCCTTGGTGCCCATTGTGCCTGATTCAAGCAGTGGAAGACGATAATAAACACAACGGCGATCCATGTAACGCCCTAAAATGAACGGATATCAATAATTAACAGCAAACTTTATTCCTTGCGACCGCAACAAAGTCTTGAGTTAAAAATAGTCAAGCCGAATGGCATATACAAGCATGCTGCCTTTACATCAATCTGCAGCAGTCAGAGGAGGAGAGAAATGGAAACGGATGAGGAGATTCTCCTCGGATATGAAGCATCACGGCAAAAGTTGAACAAAAGTGAGAACTGAACAGGAAGAAAATTTTAAGTGGGTTTAGAAAGAGTATAACAAAAACGTCGAAGCTCATAAAGCCGCATAAAACTCTGCCTGATTTTTGGAGAGATTCTTAAATGCTTTTTAAATCACCCTTTACGAAACTCGCATAAGGCAGCACATGAAAATCCCTATCTAAAAACAGCAACTAGTCTATTTATGGAAGTAAACAATGGAAAATTCCGGGAAAATCTGGCAAGCACTCTGAATTTTACTGCCCTCAGCATATGTTCCCAAAAAAATATGAGGTCTCCCGTTTCAATCACTTATTCGCAATTTTCAATAACACACTCCCAACTATCTCATATACGAAGGAAGCTCAAATGCTGGTGTCAATTTCGATCCTATGGCTGCGAAACATCGAGGTTCCTATGGCGGAAGGATGCATATTCTCATCCCTAGTATGAATGACCATTAATTTGAGATTTGCAGAAGTAAACTGGACGAGAAAATATATAAAAGCAGAGATAAGGTGTTGCTTCAGAAGGGAAATAAAGCGACATACTCGCATCGAGATTGTCGAGTGCATTAAGCACACAGTTGAGGCCATCGAAGAAGTCATCAGTGAAGATACTTTCCGTATCCGGACCAACACGTTCCGATAATGCCTCGATGTTGAGATCGGCATTGAATGCCAGCACTGCACGTGCTGCCACCTCCGATTTCTTGCTCTAAACATGCTAGAATTTTAGCAAACGAATACACCAATACTTAACAATCACATCAAATGAACTATTGTATTCTCGAGAATAATATAAAATACAATAAGGTAATAAAAATTAACAAGAAAACATAGTAAAGTTGTTAAAGTGAAGCCAACGATTGGGTCAAAATCTCCTAACCAATGATGATTCTCCCTTAGCTTATGAAATAACATAGACTCATCAGTGTGAAACACCGCGATGTATGTACGTGAATGTGCGATACACCCATTGATACGACTAACACATTCGCAATGCATGCTAACATCTTTGCTATTATCCATTCAAATGAAGTGCCATATTAAGCCAATCACTTTTCAGTCGAAGACCATTCAACCCCATCGGCTATCATCTATCACCTAATCACTCTTTTAGAACCAGTGATAATTCAATAAAAACTCGCAGTCGAACAAACTATAAAGACATATCCAAATATGACGATGTCATTAAACTACAAGCCGAATGATGGCAGCTCACCCCAACGTCGTTTCTTCTGAACAGGAATTGCCGATTCAGATTGCTAATCTCGATCTGATCCATATCTGTGATCTTCACTACACCTTCACCTGACTTATCACAAGCTGCACCCATCATCGCTAAGTTCTTCAGCAGCTCGCAACCAATCGCACCTCAAAATCATCTTATTCAGTATTACAAATCATTCCTCGACAATCACAAAATAATCAAATTTCAACTGATATTTATATTTGATTTGTTATTCGGTAATTCGACTGTTGCCCTGTCACCACTGTTTCCCTATAATTGATGGAGAAAACTGTCGACGAAAGCAGCGGAAATTTTGAAAGCATCATCACGACGACAATGGGAGAGTAGGGGCTAGAAAAAAAACGGCGACAAGGCCACACTTCTTTTTTTCATTGAATTTAAAGGCTGCAAAGTGTCGCACAAGACGGCTTGTCGACTCCTTATTTCTACTTACAGGACCAATGAAGAAGATTTCTTATAAGTTTGCCCAAAGAAAATGAACACTTGTAAAATTTAGAGATAGCCCAAGGAAGAAACTGACAAAATAAAATAAAAGAATTCGAATCATTAAAATGGAGATTACCAGCGCCTACAACAAAAAGTTTCTGCTTCATTAACGCCTTTTGATATGCCTCGCCGAACACAGCAATTTGACCATCATAGCGACAATTCCTCTGCAATCACAACAATCTTCGTAAAGAATCTCTCAAATGGTAGGAAATACGGGAACCAGAAAACTGAATATAAAAAATGATGGATCACTGAAAAAGTTGAAAAAAAATTTGCAGCGAAAAAGTATTGCTAAGGTATTATATCGGGGCATGGGATTTGTAAATTTTTTCATCAATTTAAACTGCCGAAACAAGCAGAAAGCCTGCCCCTACCCGACATCAAATTATGTCAAGAGACTTGCTCTTTAACATAGAGCTCACATAAATGAGTTTATGGGTGTCAAAACAGTGTAGTAAAAGAATATCTGCATAGCACGGTAGCTTGAACGCTTCACATAAACAAAAACTTAGTCTTTAAGATCAATATCTTATAAAGCATTATGTGGTACTATTAACAATATAAGACTACTCAGAGTTCATTGATATATAATGGTTACCTCACTTAATAAGAATGGAAAAAAAATCCACAAAGCTTTTCCCACTTTCCAACTGTCATTTTGACTGCTACGTCAGCAATCAAATGACTTCGGCATGCTGCAAAACATCACAACTCATGATCCCCACCTCAGTGATGCAGCGATATACTGAATAAACATAAGAAAAGAACCGAACAAAACTTGCAAACCAAGCTGAATGTCAACCCTTTTTCAAGGATACAAACCCAAAAAAAAGTCAGTACGATAATATACGAGAAAGCAGTGGAAGAACCCAGGCTCGCAAATAACTATAGAAAATGGTGATACCGGTCTGCAATCTTCCATCGTGAGCTTAGAAGCATCGAAAGGTGACCAAGAGCCATGAAGTGCCTCTAAACAGTCGATGTAAAGATATTGCTGCAGAGGTGTCATATGGTGTGTTACAGCTTTCATCGCTTCTTGTGCTGCTATACCTCCGATCACTGATGCTATCGCAACGAGATTGCCTGATGCCTGCAATTTAAAACACCGATCACTGAATGTCTTCTGCTTTAAAGGGGATTTCGAAAGGCCATGAATATGGGCAGTCATCGCTATCACTATCCCTGCTTAACAGGGCTAAAGGAATATAATATAATAACTCACCACCACTCATCATACCGACAAAATAAACACTGTTAAGAGAAAAAAAAGCTTAATAAAAAAATCTATTGCAACCTGATAGCTGAACATTTTGAGAAGCTCGCTGTCCACTTCGCTATCAGCTGGCAGCTCTTTTTTCAATAATTCGACATCAGCATCGCAACGAGGCGCAGGACGGCGACCATACTAAAATAAACTTATTCCATAACAGCCAAGTGAGTGACTTCGAAGTATTCCCTGAAGAAGTTCTGATAAAGTATCGAACAGGTGAAGCGGGACTCAATATTTCGACTTCCTTTCGCAATGGTTGCCGTTGCAAAGGCTAATAGTCAAATACGAGGGGACCTATTCAACTTTTCCCGCTTCTCCGCTCCCTTCCCTTCACTGATGTGCTCCCCCCTCCCCCCCCCCCCCCCCTCGCACCTTCAACGCTCCTTTGAAATTAAAGGAGGAAAAACAAGTTCCAACGCTCAAATGCCTATATTTAAATCCGTAAGTCCCTTTCTAAACCACTGCAGAAATGTTAGAAGTGCAAATTTCGTTCGTGGTAAACGCCTTTGCAGACAACAAAACATCCACAGAATTTAATCACTTTAGATGTACTCCCCTAAATTTCAAAGTATTCACATACTTCGGAAAAAAGAATGACGAAAATTTACAAATAAAAGCAGTACACCCTTATTTCTGAACAGAATACCTTCCATCGGTCGGTATTTCATTGAATGCGAAACAATGTCCCATAAGAGAATTTTTCTCATCAACACCTATCAGTTGTACCCCTCAGCAACAAAACTTATAAACAGCAGACCTTGTGGCACTTTTTTAAAATAAAACTACGAGAGAGTAACGTAGTTTAAAGTCGACATCTCGCGGAGGTCATATAACCAATTAGTAGCTTAAGCAACCTCAGCTTACGGTTCACGGTAATGAACCTCGGACTAAGACCTCCCATCCTGAATATCAAGAACTCGCCGCACCTCATCATGCGAGTACAACAGCCGTCTCCTCAATTGCAATTACATTTGCTACCTTTAGAAGCAGAATAAACAAAAATATCAACAATATCCGTGGAGATACGAACGAGAATCTTAATAAGTGAAATTTTTTTACCTACCTTCTCCCCGAATTTATACAACGCTTGCCAAAGAGCATGCAGCTGCGCGGGGTGATCCAATTTTGCAAACTCCCAGATCAAGAACTGCGGATTGCGCACTGATTCAGCAAGCGACTTGTGCGTCACATACTTCGGCCTTTTCACCTGTGTTGCTCGACCACCCTCCACGTATTCCGAGAATTTTGCTGCTATTGAGCCAATGTTGAATATGTGTGGGCCTAAAATATAATACCTTCTTTACACAGAAAGACAATACAGTTAAAGTTGTGTTAACAATATCCTTAGCAAAATCTGTTTTCATAAACGAAGCGAAAAGGACGAAGGAAGGAGGTGAGACGGTGGGGAAGAAGATAGAGTGGGAATGATTAGTTTTCCCCTATACACCAACAGAGTTCACCTCAAACACCTCAAAATAAGAGACAAAACAATTCGTTCGACTGAATAACCAAAGCACTCTCAATGTTCGACAATAATTGTCACTAACGGCACATGTCATCTAATCGCAAAACATCGCAGAATGGGGGGAAACTCATGTAGGCAATGATATGAAGTATAGAAATACTAGCAATGAATAACACCTTCAAAACTGAACGGTGAATATTCTCCCACTTCTAATAAACGATCCTAATGATCCCATTCTCTGCTGCTGCAGATGTGACATGGCTTCCGATCCGATGTACTGATAAAGCAGATGAATTTTGATAACATACATGATATTATCACGAAAACGAGAGGCACCAGAATTACAAGAGATAAAATCACTAACAACTAGAGCACACAGAATGAAACGGGAAATGCAAATTATACGGGAGATTGAAACGTTACTCGAACGTCGACTGCATAACAAAACGTGCCAAACAATGTGACATGAAATACTCCTGATCTATTGACAGTCATTTATTTCCGCAAACAATCGACATCGATATAAATTTAAAATATTACTATGAAAAAAAGGAAAATTAGTGGAATATTTTCAAGTTTTTAGATTCCAACATACTTTTGACGGTAATTTGCACTGCGTCGATGTGGTTCAATTCATTCATTCCCTTCACCTCAGCGAACGATATGAAGTCGCCATCTTCGAAACCATGCATTACACTCTCCAAAGTCATTACGTCACCTGTCTCGCGATCTACGTGCTCGATCAACACCTCAAATATGCTCAACTTATTGTCATCAAAGTAGGCGGAGTGCAAATGTGGAGTTATACATATCCACTTTCGAATAAGTTTGCAGCTTCCTTCCATGAGAACGGGGTGGTGTAAAAGAGCGGATAGAGATATGCTAATAAAGTAATAACAGTTGATGACCAAATTTCAAGAAATACCCTTAATGACCAAGAAAGAGGTGATTCAAAACCCGATGAGATACATTTCAAAACAGATGCATGAACAAACTAACAAAAGCATATATCAAATATGAATATTTTTCAACAAAGTGGGAATGTTACAATGTCCGGTACCGACCGCCTTAAACTTACTTTCTGCAAAAAAAAAGGCGATTAGAAAAGATAAGTCGTTTGTTTTCCAAGTTCAGAGCCTATATCGATAAACATCGCCGACAAATTGAAAACGAAATAGTTGAAAGTTTTTAGAGGTCAATTATATTGCTTTCTTTTCCCCTGTCCTTCCCCCGCCCTCCCGATTGTTTAAATAACAGATTCTTCAGCTGATTGAAACTGAGATCAATGAAAAATGAATACTAACCTCTTTGCATTGTTCACCATTGGGATCGTCGATCCGGAACTCGTTGCCGACATCCAAAAAAACGAACGCGAACAGACCACGAGCATCTGCCACCAACATACGACGATTATGGCCTCGTGTCCATCCATTCACCTTAAGCTGCAGCGACAGGGACGCGTCTGTCAATACCACCAACTAAAATCGTACCTCTACATGAACTGAATTGATTATAGATGAAATCAATATGAATCTTTCGAAGCCAATAGTTTTCATGCACCCTTCACATATCTTCAACGTTGCAAAGAAGGATGAAGAAACTTGAACAGCTTGACCAAGGATACTTATTTCCCTAAGGCCTCTAATACAATATCTCATATGGTAATCGCATAATAGAGCAGTACTGGCAATTTCCTTTTCGTTACCTTTCTCTCAGCAAAAGCAAGGGGGAAATGGATTCAAATTATTTCCCCTCCCTTATCACTCTTTTCACCCTCCATCGCTTTATTCCCTTACCTATCACTTCGATGCATGACTGATAGCAGAAGCAAACGGCTAAAATTGTCGAAACGTTGCTTGGGGCTAAAACGCGACCCTTACAATGAAATTTAAAATTCAGAAAGCGAAGTGGATGTTCCCGTTTCCCCTCGCACTGCACACCGCGGGGCTGGAACCTATCTTCCACCCCATTCACAGAGGGATTTATGGGAGGACAACCGTGCCTCTCTCCTGTTAACTTCCGCTCTCCCACCGGCTGTGCTAACTTGATTTAAAAGACAAATCCTAGTACTTCTTGTCGACAAGAAACTCACATCAAATTGCTTCACGAAATCCTCGGTGAGGGGCTCCGTGTTCAGCTTGCATACAACACTATCGTTGAGTTCGGCTAAACGTTCGAAACTCGCCTTGGCACGATTAAAGCCAAGGTCACCTTCTCGCAGATAATACTGCAATATTTCATCTTCTTATCTACAGTGTTTCAGGACATCAGCAGAACAGCATCGCTTTATATTCTATACAGTTGTCCTTATGAAGTCCACCATAATGGCAAATGGTTTATGATTTTGCATACCTATTACTCTCAACAACGCTTTTGCAAATAAGCATCAGGCGACGTGATCTGCCTATTTCTCTGTCTTTCAATGTATCGTAAATTCAAGCACAACTGAAGCAACAATCGCAAAGAGCAATTCGAAGATATTCACATAAGGAGCAAGAAATTCATGAACGCATACTGCCTCACTCCCATATTAGCCACATGGTCCATCGCGGATTTAGGATGGTATCAGGTAAGCAGCTCAAAATCTCTCGAACGAACGACATGACTGAAAATGTGCAAAAGCGATACACAAAATCCGCTTTTCGTAAGGCCTTTCCAAACTCTCTCATTCCCTTCTACCCTGAACGACTGCGGATTTTTTGGCCTTAAAAAGTTTAAAATACCACAGAATTGAATTTGACCATCACTTATGCTTTAAGATAGTGAAAGGGTGCTGGGATATTCCGTTCGAGAACGTGTTTGCACATACCCGCTTCAACACATGTTCCAGATTTCATCGTTTTCAATTACAACGCAAGTTTTCGGTCAAAACGGGTCTACTAAATTCGTTTTCCTTTCGAGTCATCCGACTATGGAATCAACTACCACCTGACATTATTGAAGCTAGAAATCTTGATGGTTTTAAATCAAAGTTATCCCGATTTGACCTATCGTCCTTGAAGGGCGTAGATGGCCAGCCCATATGTGACTAATGAATGCTTCGTCTTGCTTTGGCCATATTGCCAGTGTTACTTAATTGACGCTACTTGAATATGTGCATTTTTGACCTTCCCTCTCGTTTCAACTTTCTTTTGTGATCGGTGTTTTCATTTGCTCAGAACCCTTTGTCAGTATCGTCAATGCATCTCTTTATATACTATGTATGTTTCTTTATTTCTAAATAAAGCCATTCGTTCGAAACCTTAACATCTATCAGTTGCTTCGCAGAATTTAATTGGGAAAAGTATAACCACAAAATTCGCTGCACAATAAAAATAACTCATAATAATTAAGCAATGTTATTCAGCTGGTCGCTTATCACAACATTACAACGCTTATATTATTCACCTGTGCTGAAAGATCCAGCCATTGCGCTGGCTGCGTATCGTGAATGGTAACATGGCGCACACCTCCAAGGATGAGATTCTTAGCGATCTCGACACCTACCGCTCCAATACCACTGATCAGCACCGAAGCATGGCGCAGATGCATCATTGCCGATTCCCCCAGTGCATAACTTAATAAAGCAACAATATCACTTCAGCGATGAAAGTAACCCACTCATCTCTTCCTTCCTCATTGGCTCACAGGAAAGGTGGAAGGATGTTTAAGTGAACAAACAATACAAGTTTCATAAGCCCGTTTAGTGATCTAAAACTGATAAGTGATCCGAAAATTCACCACATTTTGCGCAGCATCCACTGCGTCATACTACGAAGATCATAGAATCTTCGTTAACAGAGGTGGGGGATTAAAAACGTAGCATAATTCAAACATTAAATGTAGCTTAATCAATCTAGTAGGGAAAACATAGTCTCGATCACAAATGGAGAAAAATGCGGGAGAACAAGAACCCTCACCTACTTGCCTAATAATTCCTTCCGTAGATGTGCTCTTCCCCTAGATGGATGAGACAATATCTTTCTTTAGCGCAAGCCTGTAAGTGACAGAATTCTCTCAATTCCACTCGGCATGCCATTACCTTGCCGAATAATCTACCTTTGATGAAAGTAGGTGCATCATACATGTGCCCACTAGTTGCTAGTACCGCCTCATAACATTCACGAAGCATTTGAAATATAATTATTTAAAAACAATAAAGCGTCGGCTATCAATACTTTTGCATGATGCTGAATTATTATGACACAGTATATGAAAGCGTTAGAATGAAGAAAGATATGGTGTTTCCTGTCCCGTTAAACCTCTCCCCTCCTCTAAACCCGTCGCTCAAATATTTTTATTCCAATCACAATCTTTTAAGTTTGCATATGACTGCTTCGCTAAAATCATCTCCCATCATAGGACAATAGTAAATTATGTGTACCAAATGCAATTACGTCCACAATTTTCACACGTGAGGTAAAGCCATCTCTTCTATTCGCATCAAAAGGTAATCAAGAACTCGAAGAACAATAAGTGAAGCCTACATCTGGCGAGAGTAAAGATTATGATCGAGAACATTTTCTCGAGCATTGGTCGCGCCTTCAGTCACAAATCGCGAGCTTGTTCCATTTTGGCTTTGATTCAACTCCATTTTTTCCACTCCACCGCGCATCGCTTGATTCGCTTCCTTCAACATATCACTTCAGTGTCTGCCCTGTGGGATCCACATTATGCAACTCACCTTTTACAAAACAGTTTTATGGTGTGACGTCATGTCTGCGCATAGCTTATAGGCATGACAATAAAAACTGGTAACCAAAGCCTATACTATACGACGGTCTTCTATGCCAAAATTTTATGCCGGTTCGCCAACTGCTACAAAGGATGTAAATGGCTGAACATGTCCAAAATCTGCATAGTCTATATGAGACATCCTCGCCGATCAGCAACGTGTTCTCGAAAAAACGTTTTTAAATGTTTATCTTTATTTGAACCTTCTCTATAAATATGTAAATTTAATGATGTGTCGAAGTAAGTCGCAAAGGGCATTTATGAAAGGGTACGATGCCGACTGACTGCAGCAAAGTTTAAGCAAGAGTGATCGATTAGGAACGAGTGTTGTATTAACATATATTATTCAGTACTAGAACAATAATTAGCTTCACTATGCTTAAATCTCGAATTTTATTAAAATAATACCATCTTCTTGTTTAATATTCTAGCGGCTATGCCATCTATTATAGTTTCTCTGTGAAATGTCACATCAACTTTAAATGTTTTTTCGTTTTTGCATTGCAGCTTATGCCGCCTGTATACCGAAAGAGTCATCTAGCTAAGCCCATGTATCGCCTCTCCTCTTCTGATGCTATCTTTCTTAGTGATAGTCCACCATGCTTACGTATGCTTCGCCATAATCAGCCATCATCCTATCCTAGGCCATCAAAGCCTTGAGAAGACACTGCTCCAATATGACGTGCGGTAATTTTAAAAATATCGCCGAATTATATGTGGAGTGTTCTTTTACTGTAGAAGTTGGCCCCTACTATAAGCATTTATTTCGATACATCAACAACAAATCGAAATTTGCAATCCTCAGCCATAATGAATCAATTTATCAGCTAGCCGATCGAATGAATGCATTGGCAACACGGCCAACTTATGAAAGAAGACAAGTAATGGCTATGATTTCTGACTTGAAAAGTGAATGATAGGCTTACTTGTGAGTCAGCTGCTACTTCTTGAACACGTGCTCTCTTTTTGGCTGGCTCAGCGACCGCGAAATCCACCGTCGTTTGGTTCGCAGCTATGGCCGAACTCATCAAGTTAAACCAGGTCTATACAAAAATCTTCATAAAGCTTATTTCAAAAAACGAAGTGCTGCCCAGTGAAGTACCATCTAAGTCGACGAAGCATTTCACCTAGCAGATGACTAAAAATATCACACTTATAGGTAGAGGAAAGCAAGGAAAATAGGAAGGGGGGGATTGCCGCTAGATGGCTGGATCGCTAGAATGATACCGGAAGTATCCACATCCAATTTTACGAGCGTATGGATAATGAAAACAATATTCCTGGAAATGCTTGTGGTTGGGCCTATTTAAGAGAGAAAAAGGAAGCGGAGGAGAGGGGCAAGAAAACAGCGACTTGCTTTGAACTTCCGAGATCCCACAGACACTGATATCCTCTTCGTAATTGATACCTTCAATGAAGAAGTTTCAAGCTACCTCAAACCTCCAGTAATTAGTACGTCACCTGTACCAGGAAGATGTGAGGAGAGGGGGGGGGGGTTCAAAAACTACCTCTGGCACCTCTATGTGCGATAACCACCGTCAATTAAATCTGGGAGAGATCTAAGCACCATTCAAATTCTTCCCTTTACATCAAACATCAAATAAGAAGCACCAACCAAATATGTAAGCGGTTTCGCAAGCGCGGCGCAATCAATTGTCCACCACGAAATACGATCTCACAACCGCTGCAAATTAAAAAAAAAAAATAAAATGTTGTCTTGATTCATGCCGCAGATTTATTTCGTTGGTCTCTCCCCCTTCAATTAATCTATGAGAATGAAAGCTTCCTGGATAACTGATCAACTTTTCAGCAGCAGGTTTCAAAAATGCTCGTAAAGGCAACAATATTAATAAAGGAAGAAGAATGGCAAACACGCATTGAGCATAGTTTGAAGAAAATCGACTGATGGAGTGATATATCCACATATGATTATTAATTAAATCCGACTGCTTCCGAGACCAGGTCGAACAATATTATATATATATATATATATATATATATATATATATATATATATATATATATATATATATATATATATATATATATATATATATATATATATATAATGTATATGCTTGCTTCACCCACTCTGTATTAAAATATGTTCCCAACTTCCACTACGAAACATTCGTCAGTTCACAATGGAGCAAATAGCACACCAATACTGTTTTCCGTCAGAATAGAAAATGCTAAATAACACAACCCAGATAAGACTTCATATCGTACTAAGGAATGCTAAGCCCCATGACACAAACAAGACGTCATATCGGACCGGCACTCCTAATGAATATAGCGCTAATTATAGTAAAGTTAAAGAATCATAAACAAAACCCAAATAATAGAAACGCTGGCAAATCGAACACGCGCACAGCCTCTCAGCTTGCCTACTGTAACAATGAATACTCTCGTGAACACTCATTTCAAAATATTTTTCGTATTTTGCCTCGCAAATTTTGCCTGAACATTCTGCCGCCTTTGTGGCCACGATCGTCAGTCAAAAGGGGTCGACGCCCTTAGCCAAAAAGAGACGGAGAGAGACTGCGCGCGTCTTCAGCGAGCGACGCGGTACCGGTCACTAGGAAATAAATCGTCGCAGTAAATTTTTTTCCCACATATCCCTATATGGGAAAGAAATGAAGCGAGGGAAATCCAGAACTGTCGAATTGAAGAATTCTTAACTGGTGCATGCAACAATCCCATGAAAGATCCATTCATGAGGAGCCACAACGAGTTTAATGTAATTTACAAATGATTTTGTCAATTCATTAAATCGTCAAGGTGTGTCATGAATTGAGTTCTTCATTAAGAACAATGTCATAAATGCACAACTATGACGCATGGGATAATGGATAAGGCGACACTGCAGTTTATATCAGTTGCACGTCATATAAAAAATCGATCTTATAGAAAAGTTCTTGTTTTGATCCGAGATTATTAATGTTTCTGATAGAGTTTTTAATGCTCTTTCAAATATGTTGAAATTCGTTGTTCCAACCTCGCTTCCATACTGCATATTGTCACATTTATTGCGATGATTTATTTCCGAGTGACCAGTGCCGCGTCGCTCGCTGAAGAAGTGCGTGGTCCCTCTCCTCTCTTTCTTGCGCCTGAGCTTTTGGCTAAAGCTATCCACACCAGTCAAAATGCAACATTGGTTACGGTCTGGGCAACTAGCCAAGATATTTCTTGACGTCGAGGAAGTGATGCGACGATTGTTAACAATGCCTCTTGAAAGTCAGGAAAAGATCTGCAAGAGCACATCAACGAAACCAAAGGCAGGTCAAATTAGCACTTTTTGTGCAAACAATAGGACAAAGTGGAGGATGATGCATTCACATACTTGATGGGAACGTTTATTGCAAGTTAAGAAAAGTAGGTCTCGTTGAATGAGCAAGTCTCAGATGAATGATGCGGCATCCAGTGGCATAGGTTTGCTTGCTTCGCACCAACATGTTCAACTTGATTGAGAACAGTAAACGAAGAGAAGTTTTCGCTGTTTTTATATTCACAAATGTCACTGCTGTCTTTACTAGTCTAAATTTGAAGGGTATAGGGTGGAATTTACCGACAACGCTAATGTTCTGCAAAAGCTTCCGTTAATTGCTCACATGAGTATTTACCTTTTAAGGAACTGAACCAGCATAACTGGTTACAAGTACACAAATAAACTGCTGGTTACAGCTGACCGTTTGATGCTTTTCCTAGCCAATGAAATATTATTATTTCCATGAGTAATCGCTTCCTACAACGCAAAAACTTTATTATTGATCTTTGTGCTACGCTCTGGGCAACATCCAAACAATGACCTCTCCTGCAGCGAGACAAAAAATACTTCTTACGATGTGATCAGTACAACTGGGGTATCACCATGCTTTTAAGAATTTCCACCCAGAATGTCAAAAACTTATCAAAAACGAAAAAATGGAGCATTTGCCGGATAACAAAGATTTTTAAGTGAAGCTTCAAGTTTGATAGTGTGCTGGTATTTTAAAGGTACCGAATAAGACGAAACGAATAAGAACTCGATTTAAAGCGCTCTGTTTACTACCACCTGCTCGCACTAATTTCAAGCGTACAACGAAGAAGGGTATTCCAGGTACAGACCAACAGCAACGAGGCGTCGGTAGATCAGTGGTAAAAGGTTCGCCTGGTGTAGAAAGGATAAAAAAGATTTAAAAAATCTACAACTGAACTATCGACGCTCAGTCCGGTCCGCATCAAGCCGGAACTGCATCTTTCTTTGCTGCCTTGCAGTAAAAACAATTCGTTGCTACCTCCTCCTGCTTGAGCGCTCCTTCTTCGAGAGTGAAAGACTTCTGAAAGACAGTAACCTATTTTGATGGCGGGCAGGAGTTCAAAAATCTCTCGTCGCCCAAGAATCAGACCCGCGCCGCCCGCCTGGCACACCAGCATTTTACCACTGAACCGCCGACGCTCGTTCCGGTTCGGTATGTTTGCGGGACACGATCTCACTTCGCCGCCTTCAAAGGAAAACCTGTTGCTGTCCAACTGCTCCTGGATATCTGCTACTCCTACGAGGGTGGACGATTTCTCGAAGACACTGAAACTTGCAGATGTGGTCAAACATATTGCGCCGGCCGGGAATCGGACCCGGGCCGCCCGCGTGGGAGGCGAGCATTCTACCACTGAACCACCGACGCTTTCTTGGTCTACGTGTGTTGTTAGAATTGTGCGCATCTCTGAGATCTATGCGTTGAAAACTGTTCACTTCAATCTGTTGCCGCGTCAATGCTTCTCCTTCATAAGTATAGATTTTCTTGATACTGGAGAATTTTTCAATGCGGAGAAGGAGTATAAACATGATGCGTCGGCCGGGAATCGGACCCGGGCCGCCCGCGTGGCAGGCGAGCATTCTACCACTGAACCACCGACGCGTGCTTGATCTACGTGTGTTGTTAGAATTGTGCGCATCTCTGAGATCTATGCGTTGAAAACTGTTCACTTCAATCTGTTGCCGCGTCAATGCTTCTTCTTCAATAGTATAGGGTTTCTTGATACTTGAGAATTTTTCAATGCGGAGAAGGAGTATAAACGTGATGCGTCCCGGGAATCGGACCCGGGACGCCCGCGTGGCAGGCGAGCATTCTGCCACCGAACCACCGACGCTTGTTCATGTTCTGTGTTCACGCGGAACCCGATCTCACTTCGCCGCCTCCAAATGAAAACGTGTTGCTGTTTAACTGCTCCTGGATATCTGCTACTCCTATGAGCGTGGACGATTTGTCGAAGACATTGAAACTTGCAGAAGAGGTGGTCAAAAATATTGCGTCGGCCGGGAATCGGACCCGGGCCGCCCGCGTGGCAGGCGAGCATTCTACCACTCAACCACCGACGCGTGCTTGATCTACGTGTGTTGTTAGAACTGTGCGCATCTCTGAGATCTATGCGTTGAAAACTGTTCACTTCAATCTGTTGCCGCGTCAATGCTTCTCCTTCCTAAGTATAGGGTTTCTTGACACTGGAGAATTTTTCAATGCGGAGCAGGAGTATAAACATGATGCGTCGGCCGGGAATCGGACCCGGGCCGCCCGCGTGGCAGGCGAGCATTCTACCACTGAACCACCGACGCATGCTTGATCTACGTGTGTTGTTAGAATTGTGCGCATCTCTGAGATCTATGCGTTGAAATCTGTTCACTTCAATCTGTTGCCGCGTCAATGCTTCTTCTTCATAAGTATAGTGTATCTTGACACTTGAGAATTTTTCAACGCGGAGCAGGAGTATAAACATGATGCGTCGACCGGGAATCGGACCCGGGCTGCCCGCGTGGCAGGCGAGCATTCTACCACTGAACCACCGACGCCGGTAAAGTATGCGTATGTCCTTCGATATCCACGATCGTTCTTTACTTCCGGGTGAAAGCCGCTGGACTTTTGTTTTTTGCCGCTTCGATCTTCCTACCGGAAAAAAGGGTGATCTCTCAACCATACTGAAATTGGTTTGGATACAGGTGAGGACGGAAAACATGATGCGTCGGCCGGGAATCGGACCCGGGCCGCCCGCGTGGCAGGCGAGCATTCTACCACTGAACCACCGACGCTTGTTCCTGTTCTGTGTTTTCGCGGAACTCGATCTCACTTCGCCGCCTTCAAATGAAAACGTGTTGCTGTTTAACTGCTCCTGGATATCTGCTACTCCTATGAGGGTGGACGATTTGTCGAAGACATTGAAACTTGCAGAAGAGGTGGTCAAAAATATTGCGTCGACCGGGAATCGGACCCGGGCCGCCCGCGTGGGAGGCGAGCATTCTAACACTGAACCACCGACGCGTGCTTGATCTACGTGTGTTGTTAGAATTGTGCGCATCTCTGAGATCTATGCGTTGAAAACTGTTCACTTCAATCTGTTGCCGCGTCAATGCTTCCCCTTCACAAGTATAGGGTTTCTTGATACTTCAGAATTTTTCAATGCGGAGAAGGAGTATAAACATGATGCGTCGGCCGGGAATCGGACCCGGGCTGCCCGCGTGGCAGGCGAGCATTCTACCACTGAACCACCGACGCCGGTAAAGTATGCGTATGTCCTCCGATATCCACGATCGTTCTTTAGTTCCGGGTGAAACCCGCCGGACTTTGTTTTTTGCCGCTTCGATCTTCCTACCGGAAAAAAGGGTGATCTCTCAACCATACTGAAATTGGTTTGGATACAGGTGAGGACGGAAAACATGATGCGTCGGCCGGGAATCGGACCCGGGCCGCCCGCGTGGCAGGCGAGCATTCTACCACTGAACCACCGACGCGTGCTTGATCTACGTGTGTTGTTAGAATTGTGCGCATCTCTGAGATCTATGCGTTGAAATCTGTTCACTTCAATCTGTTGCCGCGTCAATGCTTCTTCTTCATAAGTATAGTGTATCTTGACACTTGAGAATTTTTCAACGCGGAGCAGGAGTATAAACATGATGCGTCGACCGGGAATCGGACCCGGGCCGCATGCGTGGCAGGCGAGCATTCTACCACTGAACCACCGACGCTTGTTCCTGTTCTGTGTTTTCGCGGAACTCGATCTCACTTCGCCGCCTTCAAATGAAAACGTCTTGCTGTTTAACTGCTCCTGGATATCTGCTACTCCTATGAGGGTGGACGATTTGTCGAAGACATTGAAACTTGCAGAAGAGGTGGTCAAAAATATTGCGTCGGCCGGGAATCGGACCCGGGCCGCCCGCGTGGCAGGCGAGCATTCTACCACTGAACCACCGACGCTTGTTCCTGTTCTGTGTTTTCGCGGAACTCGATCTCACTTCGCCGCCTTCAAATGAAAACGTGGTGCTGTTTAACTGCTCCTGGATATCTGCTACTCCTACGAGGGTGAACGATTTCTCGAAGACATTGGAACTTGCGGAAGAGGTGGTCAAACATTTTGCGTCGGCGGGGAATCGAACCCGGGCCGCCCGCGTGGCAGGCGAGCATTCTACCACTGAACCACCGACGCTTGTTCCTGTTCTGTCTTTTCGCGGAACTCGATCTCACTTCGCCGCCTCCAAATGGAAACGTGTTGCTGTTTAACTGCTCCTCGATATCTGCTACTCCTACGAGGGTGAACGATTTCTCGAAGACATTGAAACTTGCGGAAGAGGTGGTCAAACATTTTGCGTCGGCCGGGAATCGAACCCGGGCCGCCCGCGTGGCAGGCGAGCATTCTACCACTGAACCACCGACGCTTGTTACTGTTCTGTGTTTTCGCGGAACTCGATCTCACTTCGCCGCCTCCAAATGGAAACGTGTTGCTGTTTAACTGCTCCTGGATATCTGCTACTCCTATGAGGGTGGACGATTTGTCGAAGACATTGAAACTTGCAGAAGAGGTGGTCAAAAATATTGCGTCGGCCGGGAATCGGACCCGGGCCGCCCGCGTGGCAGGCGAGCATTCTACCACTGAACCACCGACGCTTGCTTGGTCTACGTGTGTTGTTAGAATTGTGCGCATCTCTGAGATCTATGCGTTGAAAACTGTTCACTTCAATCTGTTGCCGCGTCAATGCTTCTCCTTCATAAGTATAGATTTTCTTGATACTGGAGAATTTTTCAATGCGGAGCAGGAGTATAAACATGATGCGTCGGCCGGGAATCGGACCCGGGCCGCCTGCGTGGCAGGCGAGCATTCTACCACTGAACCACCGACGCTTGCTTGGTCTACGTGTGTTGTTAGAATTGTGCGCATCTCTGATATCTATGCGTTGAAATCTGTTCACTTCAATCTGTAGCCGCGTCAATGGTTCTTCTTCATAAGCATAGGGTATCTTGATACTTGAGAATTTTTCAATGCGGAGCAGGAGTATAAACATGATGCGTCGGCCGGGAATCGGACCCTGGCCGCCCGCGTGGCAGGCGAGCATTCTACCACTGAACCACCGACGCTTGTTCCTGTTCTGTGTTTTCGCGGAACTCGATCTCACTTCGCCGCCTTCAAATGAAAACGTGGTGCTGTTTAACTGCTCCTGGATATCTGCTACTCCTACGAGGGTGAACGATTTCTCGAAGACATTGGAACTTGCGGAAGAGGTGGCCAAACATTTTGCGTCGGCCGGGAATCGAACCAGGGCCGCCCGCGTGGCAGGCGAGCATTCTACCACTGAACCACCGACGCTTGTTACTGTTCTGTGTTTTCGCGGAACTCGATCTCACTTCGCCGCCTCCAAATGGAAACGTGTTGCTGTTTAACTGCTCCTGGATATCTGCTACTCCTATGAGGGTGGACGATTTGTCGAAGACATTGAAACTTGCAGAAGAGGTGGTCAAAAATATTGCGTCGGCCGGGAATCGGACCCGGGCCGCCTGCGTGGCAGGCGAGCATTCTACCACTGAACCACCGACGCTTGCTTGGTCTACGTGTGTTGTTAGAATTGTGCGCATCTCTGATATCTATGCGTTGAAATCTGTTCACTTCAATCTGTAGCCGCGTCAATGGTTCTTCTTCATAAGCATAGGGTATCTTGATACTTGAGAATTTTTCAATGCGGAGCAGGAGTATAAACATGATGCGTCGGCCGGGAATCGGACCCTGGCCGCCCGCGTGGCAGGCGAGCATTCTACCACTGAACCACCGACGCTTGTTCCTGTTCTGTGTTTTCGCGGAACTCGATCTCACTTCGCCGCCTTCAAATGAAAACGTGGTGCTGTTTAACTGCTCCTGGATATCTGCTACTCCTACGAGGGTGAACGATTTCTCGAAGACATTGGAACTTGCGGAAGAGGTGACCAAACATTTTGCGTCGGCCGGGAATCGAACCAGGGCCGCCCGCGTGGCAGGCGAGCATTCTACCACTGAACCACCGACGCTTGCTTGGTCTACGTGTGTTGTTAGAATTGTGCGCATCTCTGAGATCTATGCGTTGAAATCTGTTCACTTCAATCTGTTGCCGCGTCAATGCTTCTCCTTCATAGGTATAGATTTTCTTGATACTGGAGAATTTTTCAATGCGGAGCAGGAGTATAAACATGATGCGTCGGCCGGGAATCGGACCCGGGCCGCCCGCGTGGCAGGCGAGCATTCTACCACTGAACCACCGACGCTTGCTTGGTCTACGTGTGTTGTTAGAATTGTGCGCATCTCTGAGATCTATGCGTTGAAAACTGTTCACTTCAATCTGTTGCCGCGTCAATGCTTCTCCTTCATAAGTATAGATTTTCTTGATACTGGAGAATTTTTCAATGCGGAGCAGGAGTATAAACATGATGCGTCGGCCGGGAATCGGACCCGGGCCGCCCGCGTGGCAGGCGAGCATTCTGCCACCGAACCACCGACGCTTGTTCCTGTTCTGTGTTTTCGCGGAACTTGATCTCACTTCGCCGCCTTCAAATGAAAACGTGGTGCTGGTTAACTGCTCCTGGATATCTGCTACTCCTACGAGGGTGAACGATTTCTCGAAGACATTGGAACTTGCGGAAGAGGTGGTCAAACATTTTGCGTCGGCGGGGAATCGAACCCGGGCCGCCCGCGTGGGAGGCGAGCATTCTACCACTGAACCACCGACGCTTGCTTCTTCCACGTGTGCTCTTAGAATTGTGCGCATCTCTGAGATGTATGCGTTGAAATCTGTTCACTTCAATCTGTTGCCGCGTCAATACTTCTTCTTCATAAGTATAGGGTATCTTGATACTTGAGAATTTTTCAATGCGGAGCAGGAGTATAAACATGATGCGTCGGCCGGGAATCGGACCCGGGCCGCCTGCGTGGCAGGCGAGCATTCTACCACTGAACCACCGACGCTTGCTTGGTCTACGTGTGTTGTTAGAATTGTGCGCATCTCTGATATCTATGCGTTGAAATCTGTTCACTTCAATCTGTAGCCGCGTCAATGGTTCTTCTTCATAAGCATAGGGTATCTTGATACTTGAGAATTTTTCAATGCGGAGCAGGAGTATAAACATGATGCGTCGGCCGGGAATCGGACCCGGGCCGCCCGCGTGGCAGGCGAGCATTCTGCCACCGAACCACCGACGCTTGTTCCTGTTCTGTGTTTTCGCGGAACTTGATCTCACTTCGCCGCCTTCAAATGAAAACGTGGTGCTGGTTAACTGCTCCTGGATATCTGCTACTCCTACGAGGGTGAACGATTTCTCGAAGACATTGGAACTTGCGGAAGAGGTGGTCAAACATTTTGCGTCGGCGGGGAATCGAACCCGGGCCGCCCGCGTGGGAGGCGAGCATTCTACCACTGAACCACCGACGCTTGCTTCTTCCACGTGTGCTCTTAGAATTGTGCGCATCTCTGAGATCTATGCGTTGAAATCTGTTCACTTCAATCTGCTGCCGCGTCAATACTTCTTCTTCATAAGTATAGGGTATCTTGATACTTGAGAATTTTTCAATGCGGAGCAGGAGTATAAACATGATGCGTCGGCCGGGAATCGGACCCGGGCCGCCTGCGTGGCAGGCGAGCATTCTACCACTGAACCACCGACGCTTGCTTGGTCTACGTGTGTTGTTAGAATTGTGCGCATCTCTGATATCTATGCGTTGAAATCTGTTCACTTCAATCTGTAGCCGCGTCAATGGTTCTTCTTCATAAGCATAGGGTATCTTGATACTTGAGAATTTTTCAATGCGGAGCAGGAGTATAAACATGATGCGTCGGCCGGGAATCGGACCCTGGCCGCCCGCGTGGCAGGCGAGCATTCTACCACTGAACCACCGACGCTTGTTGCTGTTCTGTGTTTTCGCGGAACTCGATCTCACTTCGCCGCCTTCAAATGAAAACGTGGTGCTGTTTAACTGCTCCTGGATATCTGCTACTCCTACGAGGGTGAACGATTTCTCGAAGACATTGGAACTTGCGGAAGAGGTGGCCAAACATTTTGCGTCGGCCGGGAATCGAACCAGGGCCGCCCGCGTGGCAGGCGAGCATTCTACCACTGAACCACCGACGCTTGCTTGGTCTACGTGTGTTGTTAGAATTGTGCGCATCTCTGATATCTATGCGTTGAAATCTGTTCACTTCAATCTGTAGCCGCGTCAATGGTTCTTCTTCATAAGCATAGGGTATCTTGATACTTGAGAATTTTTCAATGCGGAGCAGGAGTATAAACATGATGCGTCGGCCGGGAATCGGACCCTGGCCGCCCGCGTGGCAGGCGAGCATTCTACCACTGAACCACCGACGCTTGTTCCTGTTCTGTGTTTTCGCGGAACTCGATCTCACTTCGCCGCCTTCAAACGAAAACGTGGTGCTGTTTAACTGCTCCTGGATATCTGCTACTCCTACGAGGGTGAACGATTTCTCGAAGACATTGGAACTTGCGGAAGAGGTGGCCAAACATTTTGCGTCGGCCGGGAATCGAACCAGGGCCGCCCGCGTGGCAGGCGAGCATTCTACCACTGAACCACCGACGCTTGCTTGGTCTACGTGTGTTGTTAGAATTGTGCGCATCTCTGAGATCTATGCGTTGAAATCTGTTCACTTCAATCTGTTGCCGCGTCAATGCTTCTTCTTCATATGCATAGGGTATCTTGATACTTGAGAATTTTGCAATGCGGAGCAGGAGTATAAACATGATGCGTCGGCGGGGAATCGGACCCGGGCCGCCCGCGTGGCAGGCGAGCATTCTACCACTGAACCACCGACGCTTGTTCCTGTTCTGTGTTTTCGCGGAACTCGATCTCACTTCGCCGCCTTCAAATGAAAACGTGGTGCTGTTTAACTGCTCCTGGATATCTGCTACTCCTACGAGGGTGAACGATTTCTCGAAGACATTGGAACTTGCGGAAGAGGTGGCCAAACATTTTGCGTCGGCCGGGAATCGAACCCGGGCCGCCCGCGTGGCAGGCGAGCATTCTACCACTGAACCACCGACGCTTGTTACTGTTCTGTGTTTTCGCGGAACTCGATCTCACTTCGCCGCCTCCAAATGGAAACGTGTTGCTGTTTAACTGCTCCTGGATATCTGCTACTCCTACGAGGGTGAACGATTTCTCGAAGACATTGAAACTTGCAGAAGAGGTGGTCAAAAATATTGCGTCGGCCGGGAATCGGACCCGGGCCGCCCGCGTGGGAGGCGAGCATTCTACCACTGAACCACCGACGCTTGCTTCTTCTACGTGTGCTGTTAGAATTGTGCGCATCTCTGAGATCTATGCGTTGAAATCTGTTCACTTCAATCTGTTGCCGCGTCAATACTTCTTCTTCATAAGTATAGGGTATCTTGATACTTGAGAATTTTTCAATGCGGAGCAGGAGTATAAACATGATGCGTCGGCCGGGAATCGGACCCGGGCCGCCTGCGTGGCAGGCGAGGATTCTACCACTGAACCACAGACGCTTGCTTGGTCTACGTGTGTTGTTAGAATTGTGCGCATCTCTGAGATCTATGCGTTGAAATCTGTTCACTTCAATCTGTAGCCGCGTCAATGGTTCTTCTTCATAAGCATAGGGTATCTTGATACTTGAGAATTTTTCAATGCGGAGCAGGAGTATAAACATGATGCGTCGGCCGGGAATCGGACCCGGGCCGCCCGCGTGGCAGGCGAGCATTCTACCACTGAACCACCGACGCTTGTTCCTGTTCTGTGTTTTCGCGGAACTCGATCTCACTTCGCCGCCTTCAAATGAAAACGTGGTGCTGTTTAACTGCTCCTGGATATCTGCTACTCCTACGAGGGTGAACGATTTCTCGAAGACATTGGAACTTGCGGAAGAGGTGGCCAAACATTTTGCGTCGGCCGGGAATCGAACCCGGGCCGCCCGCGTGGCAGGCGAGCATTCTACCACTGAACCACCGACGCTTGCTTGGTCTACGTGTGTTGTTAGAATTGTGCGCATCTCTGAGATCTATGCGTTGAAATCTGTTCACTTCAATCTGTTGCCGCGTCAATGCTTCTTCTTCATAAGCATAGGGTATCTTGATACTTGAGAATTTTTCAATGCGGAGCAGGAGTATAAACATGATGCGTCGGCCGGGAATCGGACCCGGGCCGCCCGCGTGGCAGGCGAGCATTCTACCACTGAACCACCGACGCTTGTTCCTGTTCCGTGTTTTCGCGGAACTCGATCTCACTTCGCCGCCTTCAAATGAAAACGTGGTGCTGTTTAACTGCTCCTGGATATCTGCTACTCCTACGAGGGTGAACGACTTCTCGAAGACATTGGAATTTGCGGAAGAGGTGGCCAAACATTTTGCGTCGGCCGGGAATCGGACCCGGGCCGCCCGCGTGGCAGGCGAGCATTCTACCACTGAACCACCGACGCTTGTTACTGTTCTGTGTCTTCGCGGAACTCGATCTCACTTCGCCGCCTCCAAATGGAAACGTGTTGCTGTTTAACTGCTCCTGGATATCTGCTACTCCTACGAGGGTGAACGATTTATCGAAGACATTGAAACTTGCGGAAGAGGTGGTCAAACAGTTTGCGTCGGCGGGGAATCGGACCCGGGCCGCCCGCGTGGCAGGCGAGCATTCTACCACTGAACCACCGACGCCTGCTTGATCTACGTGTGTTGTTAGAATTGTGCGCATCTCTGAGATCTATGCGTTGAAAACTGTTCACTTCAATCTGTTGCCGCGTCAATGCTTCTCCTTCATAAGTATAGGGTTTGTTGATACTTCAGAATTTTGCAATGCGGAGCAGGAGTATAAACATGATGCGTCGGCCGGGAATCGGACCCGGGCCGCCCGCGTGGCAGGCGAGCATTCTACCACTGAACCACCGACGCTTGTTCCTGTTCTGCGTTTTCGCGGAACTCGATCTCACTTCGCCGCCTTCAAATGAAAACGTGGTGCTGTTTAACTGCTCCTGGATATCTGCTACTCCTACGAGGGTGAACGATTTCTCGAAGACATTGGAACTTGCGGAAGAGGTGGCCAAACATTTTGCGTCGGCCGGGAATCGAACCCGGGCCGCCCGCGTGGCAGGCGAGCATTCTACCACTGAACCACCGACGCTTGTTACTGTTCTGTGTTTTCGCGGAACTCGATCTCACTTCGCCGCCTCCAAATGGAAACGTGTTGCTGTTTAACTGCTCCTGGATATCTGCTACTCCTATGAGGGTGGACGATTTGTCGAAGACATTGAAACTTGCAGAAGAGGTGGTCAAAAATATTGCGTCGGCCGGGAATCGGACCCGTGCCGCCCGCGTGGCAGGCGAGCATTCTACCACTGAACCACCGACGCCTGCTTGATCTACGTGTGTTGTTAGAATTGTGCGCATCTCTGAGATCTATGCGTTGAAAACTGTTCACTTCAATCTGTTGCCGCGTCAATGCTTCTCCTTCATAAGTATAGGGTTTGTTGATACTTCAGAATTTTGCAATGCGGAGCAGGAGTATAAACATGATGCGTCGGCCGGGAATCGAACCCGGGCCGCCCGCGTGGCAGGCGAGCATTCTACCACTGAACCACCGACGCTTGTTACTGTTCTGTGTTTTCGCGGAACTCGATCTCACTTCGCCGCCTTCAAATGAAAACGTGGTGCTGTTTAACTGCTCCTGGATATCTGCTACTCCTACGAGGGTGAACGATTTCTCGAAGACATTGAAACTTGCAGAAGAGGTGGTCAAAAATATTGCGTCGGCCGGGAATCGGACCCGGGCCGCCCGCGTGGGAGGCGAGCATTCTACCACTGAACCACCGACGCTTGCTTCTTCTACGTGTGCTGTTAGAATTGTGCGCATCTCTGAGATCTATGCGTTGAAATCTGTTCACTTCAATCTGTTGCCGCGTCAATACTTCTTCTTCATAAGTATAGGGTATCTTGATACTTGAGAATTTTTCAATGCGGAGCAGGAGTATAAACATGATGCGTCGGCCGGGAATCGGACCCGGGCCGCCTGCGTGGCAGGCGAGGATTCTACCACTGAACCACCGACGCTTGCTTGGTCTACGTGTGTTGTTAGAATTGTGCGCATCTCTGAGATCTATGCGTTGAAAACTGTTCACTTCAATCTGTTGCCGCGTCAATGCTTCTCCTTCATAAGTATAGGGTTTGTTGATACTTCAGAATTTTTCAATGCGGAGCAGGAGTATAAACATGATGCGTCGGCCGGGAATCGGACCCGGGCCGCCCGCGTGGCAGGCGAGCATTCTACCACTGAACCACCGACGCTTGTTCCTGTTCTGTGTTTTCGCGGAACTCGATCTCACTTCGCTGCCTTCAAATGAAAACGTGTTGCTCTTTAACTGCTCCTGGATATCTGCTACTCCTACGAGGGTGGACGATTTCTCGAAGACATTGAAACTTGCAGAAGAGATGGTCAAACATATTGCGTCGGCCGGGAATCGGACCCGGGCCGCCCGCGTGGGAGGCGAGCATTCTACCACTGAACCACCGACGCTTGCTTCTTCTACGTGTGCTGTTAGAATTGTGCGCATCTCTGAGATCTATGCGTTGAAATCTGTTCACTTCAATCTGTTGCCGCGTCAATACTTCTTCTTCATAAGTATAGGGTATCTTGATACTTGAGAATTTTTCAATGCGGAGCAGGAGTATAAACATGATGCGTCGGCCGGGAATCGGACCCGGGCCGCCTGCGTGGCAGGCGAGGATTCTACCACTGAACCACCGACGCTTGCTTGGTCTACGTGTGTTGTTAGAATTGTGCGCATCTCTGAGATCTATGCGTTGAAATCTGTTCACTTCAATCTGTAGCCGCGTCAATGGTTCTTCTTCATAAGCATAGGGTATCTTGATACTTGAGAATTTTTCAATGCGGGGCAGGAGTATAAACATGATGCGTCGGCCGGGAATCGGACCCGGGCCGCCCGCGTGGCAGGCGAGCATTCTACCACTGAACCACCGACGCTTGTTCCTGTTCTGTTTTCGCGGAACTCGATCTCACTTCGCCGCCTTCAAATGAAAACGTGGTGCTGTTTAACTGCTCCTGGATATCTGCTACTCCTACGAGGGTGAACGATTTCTCGAAGACATTGGAACTTGCGGAAGAGGTGGCCAAACATTCTGCGTCGGCCGGGAATCGAACCCGGGCCGCCCGCGTGGCAGGCGAGCATTCTACCACTGAACCACCGACGCTTGCTTGGTCTACGTGTGTTGTTAGAATTGTGCGCATCTCTGAGATCTATGCGTTGAAATCTGTTCACTTCAATCTGTTGCCGCGTCAATGCTTCTTCTTCATAAGCATAGGGTATCTTGATACTTGAGAATTTTTCAATGCGGAGCAGGAGTATAAACATGATGCGTCGGCCGGGAATCGGACCCGGGCCGCCCGCGTGGCAGGCGAGCATTCTACCACTGAACCACCGACGCTTGTTCCTGTTCTGTGTTTTCGCGGAACTCGATCTCACTTCGCCGCCTTCAAATGAAAACGTGGTGCTGTTTAACTGCTCCTGGATATCTGCTACTCCTACGAGGGTGAACGATTTCTCGAAGACATTGGAACTTGCGGAAGAGGTGGCCAAACATTTTGCGTCGGCCGGGAATCGAACCCGGGCCGCCCGCGTGGCAGGCGAGCATTCTACCACTGAACCACCGACGCTTGTTACTGTTCTGTGTCTTCGCGGAACTCGATCTCACTTCGCCGCCTCCAAATGGAAACGTGTTGCTGTTTAACTGCTCCTGGATATCTGCTACTCCTACGAGGGTGAACGATTTCTCGAAGACATTGAAACTTGCGGAAGAGGTGGTCAAACATTTTGCGTCGGCCGGGAATCGAACCCGGGCCGCCCGCGTGGCAGGCGAGCATTCTACCACTGAACCACCGACGCCTGCTTGATCTACGTGTGTTGTTAGAATTGTGCGCATCTCTGAGATCTATGCGTTGAAAACTGTTCACTTCAATCTGTTGCCGCGTCAATGCTTCTCCTTCATAAGTATAGGGTTTGTTGATACTTCAGAATTTTTCAATGCGGAGCAGGAGTATAAACATGATGCGTCGGCCGGGAATCGGACCCGGGCCGCCCGCGTGGCAGGCGAGCATTCTACCACTGAACCACCGACGCTTGTTCCTGTTCTGTGTTTTCGCGGAACTCGATCTCACTTCGCTGCCTTCAAATGAAAACGTGTTGCTCTTTAACTGCTCCTGGATATCTGCTACTCCTACGAGGGTGGACGATTTCTCGAAGACATTGAAACTTGCAGAAGAGATGGTCAAACATATTGCGTCGGCCGGGAATCGGACCCGGGCCGCCCGCGTGGGAGGCGAGCATTCTACCACTGAACCACCGACGCTTGTTCCTGTTCTGTGTTTTCGCGGAACTCGATCTCACTTCGCCGCCTTCAAATGAAAACATGGTGCTGTTTAACTGCTCCTGGATATCTGCTACTCCTACAAGGGTGGACGATTTCTCGAAGACATTGAAACTTGCAGAAGAGGTGATCAAACATATTGCGTCGACCGGGGATCGGACCCGGGCCGCCCGCGCGGCAGGCGAGCATTCTAGCACTGAACCACCAATGCAAGTAGGGTTATCGTTTTCGATTAATCGTACTGATCTTTCTTACCTGTAAGTGAAATCCCGCTGAATTTTTGACTCTTCCTGCTTCACTGCTTCTTTTTTAAGGGAATTCGATTAGAATGGTTTGTTTTGGAAGCGCTGCAGGAAGAACGTCGCTGCTGGTGCGGGGACGCCGTAAGGCTAGACGTGATTATCTTTTTGTTTCTCCGTCAATCCGTGAAAGATCTTCTAACGGAAGTGTCTGTTGTTGTGCATTTCTTAAAGGTATTGGAACAGGAGTATCAACATGTCGCGTCTTCACGGAATTTGCATAAGCGCATAAAGCATTGAAGATGAGTATCATATCGTTATCATACCGTTGAAGATGAGACGATCTAGAATGGTATTTTCGTAGTTCCCAATCTTCGTATGTTATTGGAAGCGAATGGTAATCAATGTGTTGATGAACTTATTTTTGGATGGGAAACATGAAGGGACACGGAATAATTTGCGAACGTTCTTCCGGGTATCAGTACTCATGTGATTTGTAGAAGAGTAAGTGGTTGTGATGCGACATAGCTTCCCTGTCTTTCATATAGGAACAGCAATGCGTACAAAGTTCGCCATGATGGAAATTTGTTGTTCTAGTCCGGCTTAAGCCTGTGGATGTCTGGTAGAGATGTAGTCCTGATGACATCTTGAGCGAGGCTCAGTTTAACCCACGATCTTACAGAGGCGCGTGAAACTCGGTTCCTATTCCCGTCGGTCAACAGGCTTCAACATCATCTCGGATGTTACCAGACAGTGTTGCTAAACAAAACCTCACTTGAGTGCTTCGCAAATGATGGGCTTTGTCTCAGCTAGAAAAATAAGAGGCCTTAGCATAATTTACTTATTTCCTGAAAATTCCCCAGAATACAGTCAGTATTTCCGCGTTCTTTCAAATGAACAAGGTCAACGGGATTCACGTATAATTCCAATGCCCTCTGCTGTAAAATATATATCCCGTTTAGAAGACTTCAATCAGCACATATAATCTATGCGATATGCACCGCACGAAACATTGCAATTGGCACTACTAGGTAATCGCATATACTTTGTACATAACAGTAACCTGAGATGACTCCTAGAAATGTTTGCCGCCAACAAATTCAGAACACCACAAGATAGTGTTTTACGAGCAATGATGAAACCAATGAGTGCGTATATCCGTTTTTACAGCTCGACTCATTGCACACTAAACTATAAGAACATATGGGACCACACACACGCCACATATTCATAACATTTATATGAATCAAATCGAAATTATAGAAGAAACCGAAACATACCGATAATGAGTGAAATGCGGGAGATTTTCACGGAACTCCAACTGCGTCATTTCAAATTTTTCTATCAATTTGAAGTCAAGTAGCGTTGAAATTCTAGCGCTTCTAGCAGCTCTATATTAGATCTTTCCACATTCACATACAAACGATTATGTGATAGTTGATCGTTTTATATGAGGCAGAAAGACATTGACGAGATGTTAGCACTTATAGTCGGATGAAAAATTAAGGTGGTAACCGTTTCGTTGCAAGAAGAGACTGGGCGCGACGAAGCAGATTCCATTTTTGCTGAGCTTAGATTGAAGCCGACGATATGGATAATTTTTATGAACTGGGATGCAATGTTCTTTGATATTGGGTGGATTAGCCGAGCGTGCATTAACAAGAATATTTCAAGAAGAAGGTTTGATATACCCATATTAGCTAAATGGAGCAGAATTTACCCTTACGACAGGAAACACGAATTTTGGGGAGGGGCAGGCCTTCTGCAGATGGATTTTCGATTGTAAGAGAAATGACAGAGTCGGCATCATTAAGGGTGTCAAACAGATGTTGGAAGTGATCCAGAGAACTAGTGATGACGAACACATCATCTATATAACGAGCAGACAATGTTGGATTCATGTGTAATGAGGGTCGTTCAAGAGATGCCATGAACAAGGTGGCGTGTATGGGGGTTGATCTGTTTGCCATGGCCAGACCTCTCATTTATTCGTAGTTGCATCCAAACCAAATGAAAGAGAAGTAACTGATGTAAGCTTCAGCTAGCAGGAGAAGACAAGCCTTGTGAGGCTGTAGATGCAAGTGTTACCAACGTGTTCATAAAGCTAGAAAGATGAGTTAGAGCGCTATCGCGAAAGACTGTTGTATAGTTTAGTAACGCCAAAACTTACGAAGGAAGCAGTGTGTTGGTTACCTTGCTAAAGACACAGTTTTTAAACGTGATGGAACAAACTTAAGAAGCAGTGAAAAATTTTTAGAAAGAGTAGGACATACGATCAGTGGGACCATCGCAACTGGAAATGATAAGACTACGGAGAAATGACGATTAGGTGACTGGGGATTGAGGTTAGGCCAGTAAGTTTTAACCAATATGTGAAGAATTGGTATGACGGACTACTACGATACAGTTCACTGACAAGAGATCTGGGGATGTCGTGGTTGATAATGAATGTATGACGGGCCATTCGGACGGATTTCATGTTATATTTACAATTGAACGAGATACCATCTTATATAAGGTGTCTGCTAGATGATGTTGGACAAGTAGGACAAGTGCCTCTTCGAATAGTCCACGAGATATTTCTGTGAACTTTCACAGAAGGTGCTAATGCGAACAGAGTAGTGGCGGCGCCGTCCAGTACACAATCACCGATATAAGTAGCCCAAAGCGTATGGTCATTCGGTAACTGCTGGTCATCCGAGACTGCCACAAGACCTGCGAGTACTGCTGCTCTGTGGAACGAGACGGTTATATTTCCGAATGAGGAATTTTGCAGTCAAAGTTAAGAGATCTACATGGGACGGAACAGATATGGGATATCTGGCGAAGAATCAGTGGAGAAAGTTTATTGCGGGTGGAGCTGAAACATTGTTAGGCAGGAGGGGTGTAGGAGAAGAGAAGTCGCCGGCATCCACTATTTTCTAGAGGTAGACATCGGCGTTGAACCATTGCGATAAGGCGATAAAAAGTTGCGCTTTTGGAAAGGGGGTGACTCGTAGCATCCATGATGAATTGGGAGGCAATGTCATGTTTTGTGCAACTATAAACCATCATAAATGGTCACAACTTTAAACTATCATACGTTCGTATCCATCGATCATGCATCTGCGAAACAACAGCTTTATTATACATATTCGATTCTCATACACTTGAGTAACCTTCCCTTCAACGATAGAATAAAATTCTACCAAAGCAAATTCCACTCCGCACAGAATTTATGGAAACCAAATTCTATTAATACCAGCTCAGATCGTCAATAAACTTTGCAGAATACCTCCGTTATTAAATGCCGCTATTTTTGAACAAAGATACACACGAAAGTGAAATGATGGTGGCATGAAAGGCGCCGATCAATTTTTATTTACTGCGGAACAATCAGCGTCCTATATAAATGGATGCACCGTATGGCACATGATCTTCTATTCAAGCACAACAACAGCCACGGTGGCGTGTAACGGCAAACACACAAAGTGATCATCATACAGAAATTCTGGCCATCAACTGGCCAAAACTGGACAACCAACTAACTGATCAGTGGACAAAACTGGACACGCTCCACGTGCATACAATTGTGCAGAAAAAAAAAAAAATTAAAGCCGCTCAATCACGCAGCAAACAAGAAAAAAAATGTTTGGTACACCTCAGTTATGTCCATAAATCTTTGAATGCCCGCCTCAAAATTAACCATGTCTTCTAACACCTCTTCTTCCTATCACACCTCCTTTCAGCCGCTAAAACAAATGGAAAAGTTGGCTACTGGAAAAGATTAAGTGAGCATCCTACAACTTCAACAGCATGTAATTCAACGAGATGTACTTTATGCATCAAAAACACTCTCTTCTATTTCGATTACAGTAATCGATACACGTCACCTAGCAAAGCCCCACTTGACTGCCCATCAAAGCTTATGCGACCAATAAGTTTTCATCAAGATGGTCATTCGCAACGCTTGCACCTACCAAGACAAATTGCCACTGAGTTTTCCCTTCTCGTAGCTACCTAATCCTACTAAAGTCCAGGGAATCGGCGGTCGGATATATCAAGTAACAAAAGTAGGATGCTTCTATAAGTGAAAATGCGTGTCGATTAGTGTTCACTGGTCGCGTCCCTTACTGACTCGCTCAACCATTTTCACCACGTTCATCGCTTGAAGCAATAGTGGTCGGTCGATCATGTGTCCTTGGAATGTGAAGGCACCCGTGCCCGCCTTTTCATGCTCGACGAATTCCTTCATCAGCTCACGTGCCCACTCGACCTTCTCGGCTGACGGCAGGAATGCATTTTGCACGACTTCAATCTGAGACGGATGAATTACTTGTTTGCCGTCGAAACCCCACGTTCGACCTGCAACCCATCATCATTAAACATCTGCTGTCTTGGCAATACCGGCAAATTTTCATGAACCAAAAATGCATCGTCGGCGACGAAAGAGAAATCAGCGACCTCGGCATTTCACAAATTTCCATTGCAGGGGATCGTTTCGTTATACGAATGCCTTCATTAAAAGGTCTTAAAACTATCTCCCGAGCCCATATGAGCTGAGAAACTTCCATCAACGCAGCATTTGTGGAAGTTTCTGGAAGCGCTATTCATATTAAACACACATTTAGCAGTTCCATCCACTCTCCTCCCTCCTATCCATTCAAAGAAAACCAACTTTATCTCTGCGAATCGACAACTGCCATTGCTAGAGTATAATATCGGCGAAGTGCAAGCGGAAAACCATGTTAGACGTGGTGGCACGATAACCGATTTAGCTTCCCTTTTACCCCACCAACCAATTTCATAATTTGAGAAGAAATAACATAGGAGACAAACTTCACATTCTAGACAACCCTACCGCCCGTAAAATTCTTTTACAAAAGTTTTGTTCCTCTGCGATTCGACCTGTATAAAGTGAGAAATCGACTCACACACTCACGCAATACACCAGTTGATTCTTTCCACCTTTAACCGTCTTTGACTTTCTTCAAAGTTGTAAGGTCAACATGAGATGCAAAATAAAGTCAAATGAAGTATAACATGCGAGGTCATCCTGTGGTATATATTATACACAAAGAATCCTCTTAATTCTAGCTCCAACGGTTTTCAACCTGAAAACCACCGGACAGACGGGCAGACATACATAGTGCGTGGTGCGACGTTCCATGGCGTGCTTATAAAGCAGCGTTATAAAAGAGCGCAAAAAGCAGAATGCAATATGAGGTCAATGTTAATGGTTAAATAATAAGCTAATCGAATTCTTCATTTATTTCGCTCAATTTCTTACGACAAAAACGCAAAACTTTAAACTTCTTGCGACAAAAACGTCATTTTGAATCTCCTACAACAAAAGTGCCATTTTGAACTTCTCATGACAATAGCGTCATTGTATCAATCATGTCAACAACAAATGAAACGACTGAAATGAACACCTTGTTCACATTGAGTTTTGAGTCCCTCCTTATCTTTAATATCGATATAAACTGAGTCGATCGCTTGCAGTGAGAATGCTTTGCAACATGTCACAAATCTTTGTCTCGCATATATATTCTCTGATCCTTCCTTCGTTCGTGTCGCACCTATAGTATTTCTTAGAATAAAGCAATTTCTTGCTAAGAACAACGATACACGTCTGATAATCTATTCTCTGACAGGGAGTCTCAAAAAGCTGTAAATTTACGAACAGCTATCGAATGAGCCAAAATTTTGTATCAGAGAAATCTTTCATGAGTAATGATCCATCCAACCGGACATTTGCGCCAAATGACGCCGAAATACGACGTATCAAAAACGCTACGAAAATAATATGATCGTGGAATTTCGAGGGCATCCACTCTGACAACGAGTGAGCGCTCAATTGAAACCAACATCTTTTCAGTGGTTGTTTCATATGACAACATTACATGTTCATTCATATAGTAGATCAGACAGCAAGTCTAACAAATAACTAACCGATATCGGCGCAAAAATCATCGGATCCAAAAACGACGGCATCAACTTTGAAGAAGCCGGTCGACTTATTCAGATTGACGGCCGCATTCAATATACGCGGCATATTGAGCAACGCGCGTGCACTCTCTATCCATATCACCAATCGTGAATCCTGCAGATACATTCTAAATTCCCGAATGCAACAATGCAAATGGACTGATCCCCTCTTCCCCCTCATGACTTCATAATTTTTTTAAAGCTCCAATCAATTCGCATCCTTTCGTATTTCCTCTACATTTCTATGTTTGTTAGTAAAAGTGCATCCTTCACTTTTCATCCATCTATTCGCTGATATGAGATGTAAACCAATGTAAACCTGACGTAGAACAAATAAGCACAACAGTTGGCAATTACCTAGATGATCACAAAAGAGCCGAAAAACAACTTACCAACAAATAAAATGACTAAATCATTTGAAGTCCTTCAAAACCCTATCGGGCATATAAGATGACATTGCATTATTATGTTAATTACAAGAAGAAACGTTGCATGTACACCATAATATTCTATAGTACACACCATATAAGACTATAAAAAACGAGAGACTTGCGCTGTAAATTAAACTAAGTCGAGAATTTAGATGGATAGAATTAATTGACCTAATCATACACTAACTTCTAAATGAAAAAACATGGAGCATTCTGATCGATGACCACTATAAAAAAGAGTGAATAGCTCACAGCACTGGCAATACGCTTGTCGCCGTAGGTCGATCTGAAGACGTCAAAAATGGCCGCGAGATCTTCGATTGAATCTACCTTCGGCACCATGAACGCCTCAGGCATATTCGGTGATTTCGCAAGTTCCTTAAATTCAATGTATCACACAGTCTCACATATTATAGAACAGCATATATATATATATATATATATATATATATATATATATATATATATATATATATATATATATATATATATATATATATATATAAACCTGCTGCCCAGCATGAAGCTAGATGCGACGCAAAAAAAGCGGTGGGAAAAACTGGTAAGTTTTCGAGCAACGACATAATCCACCTGTAATAGTAAGCAGCTCTTCGAAGAGTGTTGGCATCAACAACCGCCAATGAAAATTTAAGAAGTGAAAGAAGCTGTATTGATGAGAAATTTCCATCGAGGTTGAGATTTAGAATGAAAATCTCCACAAATTAAAGGGACTTGAGTTCAGTTTTTATACCATACCGTACTCTCAGGCTAATAAACGCTTATTCTTCTTCACATAAGTGCAGAGTTCATCTGAATCGTTTCTCAAAACAGTTATGTACAACCTTTTAGAGCAGTTTAGTAGCTTAACACCTCCTCCTCCTCTATAATGACATATTTTTTGCAGTTTAGCAATTCAACATTAGAAATAAGAACTTTCTAAAACTGCAGTGACCTCAAAACCAGAAATATAAATTTAGTATCACTTTAGTACTAGAATGCTCTTCCAAGCATAGCATTATGCCCCTTCCCATATATGACACTAACCCAAACAATATAAAATAATTCAGGATAGAAAACAAACACTTGAGCAGCAAACCTTAACATCATCGTAGATGAGTTGACTGGCAACCGAATTAACGCGTACACCTAGTTCCAAACACTTATGGATGCCTTTCGAAGGTAACTCATCCAAATATTTGCGAATATTAACACGTGCCTCTGCTTTAGCACTCGCTGCCACACCATCTTCCATTTCGAGCACCAAACAGTCTACCTGAATGTCAATTTACCTTTTGCCAATACTTGCACTCTTAATATCCGATAAATGCAACACACATATCATCGAATAACAACGCCTTTGATATGAAATACTCAATTCAAAAAATCCTGCAAAATTTCCGCTACATCATAAAAAGTTTCTTAATAATCCAAATGC
Organism: Baylisascaris procyonis; assembly: GCA_037389465.1. Taxonomy (NCBI): domain Eukaryota; kingdom Metazoa; phylum Nematoda; class Chromadorea; order Rhabditida; family Ascarididae; genus Baylisascaris; species Baylisascaris procyonis. The sequence continues at coordinate 6,873,048 of JAZARR010000153.1, read as the reverse complement.
AACAAAAATATTGACAGCAATAATGCACCTAATAAGCGCATAGTACATATCTTCCATTAAATGATTACAAATCTTTTTCCCATTTCCATCTTCCCTTCTCGCATATATTCCCTATCTGAGCAAGAAGGTCACTCAAGTATTCCGGAAACGTCGCTCTTGAAAAATCAATGAATCAAAGGAAACATCAAATGGCCAGTTTTGAGGAAAATATGAAAAACTTCAACCTAGAACAAATTTCTGCATCTTCGTTGAGAAAGATGATCATAAAAAGACGCTTTACAATGGCGACTAGTTCCCTATTGCACTAGATCAAGCTTATGATTCTATGGTAAGAATTGCATTTGCCATTCAATAGTACAATCCAAGACAATTTCAATTAACAACGCGCGTATGTGTTCCGTCTTAGCTGATGCCAAATTAATTTCAAAAATTCCAATTTTTTTTTTATAATAAACATATTTGTAGATCAAAAAGGCATTCGAAGTAAAATGACGCATTTCATTGTAAGCTCATGGCTTCTTCCACCATATCTATCAAATCTCCATCACTCACCTAACTAAAGAAGTAATCATTGAATATTCAATTGAATGCGTAAAGAAGAACCTGTATTTGAGGAACTTTTTTCAGCATCTTTTCGCTACTTCCAGGCACATACAGCACTGCTCTTCTTGGCACATATCGAGTACGGGTTTTCGTATTGGTCCCACTATCCGTGCAAAGTGCAGCACGTCCCAATGACGAGCACCTATATAGGTAACCTCTCGGCAATATCCGTCCTAACATTGTGTTCCTGAAATATCTCACTGAAATGACTTTTCAAATTCAATACCCCAAAAGTAAATGATGAAAAATTGAAATTAAAAATTAAATGATCACTGAGTATAGATTTGGCCTAAATTCGAACACATCCAACCTATAGCTGCTGGGGACAATTTAACCCTGATCGCTTTCCTCACAGCAACCATGGCCAAACAACCCCTTTACAGCTTCAACCGGGGCCAAATCCATACGAACCGATCCTTTTTGCTCATTTAAGTAAGACCAAAACCCAACCATATTACAACCAAAGCGCAATATAAACAAAGTTTATTTGCCTAGAACTATTGTTTCCTATTCCACATAAATCAAAGAATTTCACTGACCAAAATTTAAAACTACTGAATCTCTTCTCTTCCTTAGATTATTTTTCTCCGCAAGCACATGCGGAAACTGACAACAACAACAAGAAAAGTGCAGCAAGCAGGGATTAAAATCCTAAAAAAAGAGGGTTTGCATTAGGTTTGATCTCCGAACTTGCTTGAGATCGGATATAATCCCGCACGTAAAAGACCGGCGATAATTATCTCGAAAAATCGCGTCCCTTTATCTCTTTCAATTCATCTTCAAGTACCAGATATTTCTCTCCCTCTCTGTTCCCCCACCGGACACCATTTCGTTGCCATATGCGTGAACCGCATATTGTCAAGCACGGATAGATCAAACAGCAATGTTCTTAGGCGCCCTAATACTTCAGCCACAGTTGTTCGACTAAGCGACCGCCATCCTCGAGCAAACGGACCTTAGGGAATAGTTAAACACCTAACATTTCTTAACCTCAATCGAAAAATTTGAATAATTTTTTTTTCTTTAAATAAACACTTGAATTGTCCGAAAATACTTTCAAAAATTACAATATTTTCATCAAGTTTAAGCGCTAGTATCAGACCATCATTCGGTCTAACATGTCGCGGTCACATGACGGTGACAACTTTACATTCATAAACTTAACCAGTTCCGCGATATTCATGCTCTCTAATGATGCCAAAAAAAAGAGGATCGCCATACCCCTAGAGCTTAGATGTTTCCAGAAATTGAGGCATTCAAAGACGTCACTGCTATATCCATCAAATCTCACATTCATCCTACCCGAATTGCAGTGAACACCACAACACACAGACAAGACACACGGACACGTACATACACACAAAGATCGAGCCTATAATGCACCTCTTTCACTCTACAGTAAAGTCACGCAAAAAACCGAAGAATTGATCCCACGAACGTGTCATTCTAAAATTCTTCACTGCAAATGAATACCGAACGACGATTTTATTGCTATGGAATTTCGGACTTATAAATTGGTCTAAATTAATGAATATATACCAAACTAAGATTCACTTCATCAAACACGTATCATTTCTTCAAATAATACAAAAAAAGAGATCTCATACCACAATAAACATCACTACATATTCATTCAACTTTTGAACAATCATATATATTCCCCCAGCCCGTCAGTAACCGTCCTCCTTGCCTCACCCTTCCCCTCCCCAGCAGCCGAGTAATCCACGAGTATTGCGGTTTATCTCTCGAGAATAAAACACATTGAATTAAATACTGTGCACTAAAATAGTAACATCGATCATTCGATAACATGAGGAAATTTTTGGATTAGAAGCCAATTCAGCTGGTAAAATCATCTACACATATTTGTATCAAATTTTTATTTCCTCTGAGCATTATGCGTCGTAAAATCGTAAATATTTACAAATCGGTGCAATTGTCGTTTATCAATTTGCACGGATATCAACGTAATATTGAAAAAAAAAAAAAACATCGTTATGCGTTCAAAAGGCTTAATTCCCAATCCCATATGTTGTACTTCCTCATATAGCACACTCCTAGCAGCTCATCACATTTTCCTAAATTTCGCAGACATGACATCCTATCTAAGAGCTATTTTTCAATTCTTCCGGATTTCAGAAGCGATGTTTAATTTTTTTCAGAATCCTGAAAAGGCGGCGATCATACGTTTATGACGCCCTCTTTGCACAAGCGCAAACGCATAACATTCCATAAAACAAAGCTCAATGTATCCCATTAATATTTACCCATAAAATGCGATTTGTTATCGATGCGCTGTTACATATTAGACATTTACACCTACGATATTCCAAGATTAACGACATTTCATAAAGATATATCCACAAACAAGAGCGACTTTTTCTTACATTCATTTGGTTGACAGAGTTTGAAATATTTCATTTAAAGCTGAAATATCATACTGCTTTCGTTTGCTATTCGCATAAATTACTTCTACAAGGATCAGAAATATCGCATTTTTTTTTTTTGTTTAAGGCACAAAAACGACAAATGCAATCAACATAACCTAGTCGGAATTAGATGACTCTAGACAATATTATAATTTTTATAATTTAAAGCAACAATTCATTAATAAACAAAATTAGAGTTAACTACGTTAAAAGCAAATTGAAACTTCCTCAGTCATATAATTAGAATTTTATCATCAAAACGCAACTCAGAAGAAATCGTTTCGAAATGGATCTATTCTTTACTGCATTTCTTTATCTCCTACTTATCAATCAATGCTGAGTTGCACAAGAATACAACCATTTCATGAGTGTCCTGCCTTTAAATCCACTGAAGACCCTTTATCCTAGGACTCTTGATCAGCTATCCTAGGACTCGTTCTTTCTTGTGTCATGCCAAAGTACATCTATCTACCTTGTACTCTCTATACTTCACCTCTATGGCATTAACTCTTTCATAGTCTCTCTAAATCTACGAATACAATCATTAGCCTAGTGTTACAAAAAATGATTCATTTTTGATGCAACAAATAACGGTAGATAGATATAAGGCTTGCGAACAAATACGCTGAATTATTGTTGAAAAATTACACAAAATTACAGCATTACAATGGTTTACAATTGGATAGAAACGAGCAAAATAATTGACCAAAACCCGCATTATTTTCTGGTTATAAAATAATTGAATGCAGATGCAAATGAATTTAATCAACACATCTATTGACACTCTCAGCAGCACTGTGCATCTATTACAGCCTCATAACATCTTATTAATAAATATCAACATATAAAAATGGAAATCGTTCTTATTTGAAAAATAAATTTTAATGGATTTGTTTCGATTGATGCATAAATAATTAGTAATAATTTCTGCAATATATTTCTATGACCTTTTCAAGGGAATATTCTTTTGCACAAAATACTTGATGAAGCCGTAAATGAAACATAATTCTTCAATCGAAGAAGAACGCACTCCCTACTTGTATCGACACAGAGAGGAATCATCTAAATGTCTATCCATCGATTAGTATGGTTAAAACTCACCATTGAATAGCAAGAAACATCAATCGCATTATCACAGCACCTTCCATCCAATTCCAATGCAATAATCTAACGATTTAAATCTATAAAAATGCATACAACAAATATAAACGATTTCAAAATACTTATCAAAAAAGATTACTTCAGAGGAACCGATTCAATTATTCGTAATATGAATAAAAAACTATATTCAATCGTAATTGAAAATTCCTATCCTTATACCAGCAGAAAAGACGCAACTATGCTAAAAAAAAAAACGATTCCCTCCTCATTTTCGTGATATAACAAATACGATATATTTCTTACAGTACTTTGCTTTGTTACAACTACAAATACAGTATTTGGTACCAGCAAGTAAAGCTAACATGAGAAACATCCATCACGGTCCGATATGCCAAACACATTGCCTTGTTACTGATCAAAATGCTTTAGTGAAGTTTGACTGTTAATGTAATGTCTAAGAAATCAAGAGGATATATGTTGCTTCACTGCCCAATGTACTACTACTATCCATAGTGAAAGCCTTATAAGAAATACAGCACCCGGGTCGATAAAGAATGCTGCTCTCATACTATTTTTAAAGACATGAGCTATCCAAAATTTTTTGAGATACCTCTAGAGAATCTGTTTTCAACCCGAAGTTGATAAAAATCAACACAGGTAATCAATTCAAACAACAACGGATCTATCATAGAATAAAGGTAGTTTCAGCTAGTGAGGCCAGAATGTTATCATTTTCTGCAAAGAAAATGGTGAAATAATTTACTCAAATAATGAAAATAAAAGGACCTAAGTAGTGAAGCTCGCAAAATGAAAACATCACCAGCGATAAAAAAAAGAGATTAAAAGAATTTCGGTTTGAGGCATCCATAAGATTCAGTGCATGACTCCCTATCTTCCGGATGGACAAGACTGGCCAAGAAACGATCGAAAGTCGATTGTTGCGATTCGAACCTTGCCAACTAAAAAATAAACCAATAATGACCATAGCTAAGCGCTCTTCTAGTTTATAAACAAACGAAAGTGAATATTTCAAAGCACCGTTTCATTTGCCTATGTGATTCTCAACATACGCATAAAAGAATGAGAAACTCTATTCACTAAGTCTATCAGGTCACTTGTTCATTATTCCTTTCCACATTTTTTGTTGTTAATATGTGCAAAATATTGCGCAAAGCTTATGTCCGTCGTTCCGAATAAACAATTCTAACTTCAAAAGTTTTATATAAATTTATATGAAATGTACATTTATTTAATATGCCCATCCCGCTCTACGTTTATTCCATGGTAGAGACGACAACATCACACCAGCAACACTCCTACCACCATTACGCCACAAGCAAATAATTTTAAGCCAAAAAAGTTATAAATGGACCTGATCGTGGATGAGTTCTGGATGATCGATCGAGAACGCTATGCTCATTTGCTGTGCCAATCGAAACAGATGAACGAAGTCACCAAGATCTGAGCCATCACCCTCGTGCGCACTACCAAATGGCACCTATAAACTTATCGAAACATTTTCTCGTATTGTTATTGTCTTTCCCGATCCCTTCTATTATTGCTCAAAAACATAGTTCAGATACAATGCTGGCATTCGTTTTTCCCTCAACATTATCCAGAAAAAGGAAAAAAAAACATCCACGATTCAAAGCTTCTGATTATAAATGAAAACATGGTAGGGATACAACTGATAGGCAATATGAAAAGTAGCAAGTCTTCTTGCGAATATACACAAAAATCATAGCGCTACGTTTGTAAGATTTGAGCTCGAGAAGTTAATGAAATAAGAATCAAATAAATTCGGATTGCAGCATCTTGGTTCCGTAATAAAACTCTTATGAAAATCACTTCGATTGAAGCTTCTTCACGTAATCCTCTATATCAGATATTTAAGATAAATTCGCTTCGAAAACTACATAGGTGCTATTTAAAAAGCTTATCGTGAGCAATTTATATACTTTCATAAGAATATCTGGCATTCTTTATAGGCAGCTTCAACCATAGACTATCATCTCTATCTTAATATGAATTCTCCGATTTTAGAGCATCAATAGTTCTAATCGAAGTTGGGGAACATAGAGCAGTTCGCCTGTTGCATTTACCGATGAGTCAACCATCGACACTTCAAGTTTTACTACAGCTATCGATATGAGGGATACAAACAAACTAATGAAAGGCTATTTGGCAGTAAACCCAAAAAAAGGGAATGTAGGAACAAATGCGAAATCGACTTTCTTCTTGAGTCCTCAACTACTTAAGGATAACGATAGGATTAATGAATATGCAGTTAAATCACTTTTACGAACGAATCGTCCGAAGATATATCAGCAGCAAAAGGCATTTGGGTATCATCTTCATCGCTGCTCACATAAGACTCCACTGATTGCCCTTTCCTCTTATTCCCACAAAAACGGGATGATCGCCCCATTGTTGACGCGACCACCGTGCTTACTGTACTCGCACGAATCGTCTCCTCTTCAGTGCGATCTACAATTTTCACATTGTTGCCTCATCATCCATAACGTTAACAATGGTCGCAAAAAAAAACACGACATGGGGACTTTTACATCAAAAAATTTCTAACTTTTAACTGTTTGGTGCTATTTTTTAGAGCCCGATGTCTTGTGTGTATATTCAAGTATCGGAAAGTATAATTCAAATATTTCTCTCCCTTCTAACCCACGAAGATATATCATAAAGGAAAATATAATTCAAACGCCATACACTTTTATGGAACTTGATTTCATGATCAAACGCCAAACTGATTTCATCAACTGCCAGTAAGAAAATGCAAAATCTTCCAGTTTACCTTCCGATTCAGTTGCTGGTGTGTCCAAATGCCGTTCGTCTTTTACAGTCTCGTTTGAAGGAGTTTCCTCGGAATGCAATGATGAGTCGCTACTGCTCGAGTGCTTTCTATCGACTGGTGAAGAGCGATGGCCAATGGGTTCATGTTCGGGTACTTTATATAGTGCTTTCGGTTGACTACGGAATATAACACTTGATGTCGACGCTGTTAGTAATGCAAAAAACGGTAACGATCCGGTTCTTGGCGGCTGACCCTCAAACAATAGAAATCATTATCGATTCTGCTTATCGGCAATCTCCGTTGCTCGATGGGCCAATACCGTACATATTAAACAATGCAAACTGATAGTCAAGGAAGAATTCAGCAACTAATTTCGCACAGATCAGAAGCAATGTTTATACAATATTAGCGAAGTCTTTAAGTGTGAGATGTAAAAGACCGGAAGTGCTGCAATGGCGTTCTGAGAAAATGTGCAAACTGCATATGAAATTTTGCAAACTGCCAGTTTCACTAGAGAGAGGGATCTCGGGGATCGTAATGCGGTATGGTCAAAGTATCATGCTGAATTTTAGAACCCCGGTCCGAGATCAGACCTAGACATCCCCCCTGGGATCTTGGTCAATGAATCGACCCATCGGACCTCGATGCGAAATATGCGAAAAGAAGGACTGTTATAGACTTCGAAATGTGATTTTTGTTGAGCAAAAACAAAAACAAAAAAAAAAAAAATTAAAGCTCGCTAACTCACTTCTCTGCAAAACGGCGAAATCCCTCGTGTGAAATATTCACCAACACGAGGACTCGAACTCACACCGAAAACATTTGACTCATCCGACGATGAGACGGAACGCTCAATACGGAAACTCAACCGACTTGACACTGAGGCTGTCCTTGAGAAACCCGCCTGCAATAATGCTCTGAGATCCAGAAAAAAATCCATTAAAAACTGCAAAAAAAAAGTTCTCGATATGAAACTAGGCGCACTGTTAAACAACGGTTAATGGAAAATGACATCCCTATCTTAGACAGATTCTTTCTGAAAAAAAAAAAAAAAACAACGAAAAAAGCAAAACAAAAAACACTCAAGGAAAAATTTATTCATCCTACTTCTTTTGGCAGAATATAATAAAAAGTTTTCCAAAGAACATAGAGATGAAAGGGTGAGAACGAATCCCAACCCCAACTACATAAACATAAAACATCAAATGTGAGCGACGCGTATAAAAGCGGTTTGATGTCTCAAATTTGTGCACAACAGCGCAAACAATATAAATAATGAACAAAACGACTGGATCTAGATTGCATTAAAAGATAGTCGAATCAACCGAAAATTACACCTTTCTGCAAAGCAAAATAAACTTAACGATGTGAGCAACTCATTACTGGGAACAACATCGCCACACAAAACATATCAAAGTTGTACTTGGCTAGCAGGACTGACACTGAAACTGCTGTACGCATCGCCCTGCGAGGTCGCCTCCTCAGCACTCTGATTCGACGATTCGTCTCTCACTGATGCGAATGGAATAGAAACCCGTTGACAATTTAAGCCCTCTAAAAATTCAAAAAAAAACTCCAAAAGTATTAAATATTAGCTTCAGCAAGTATAGATACATAAAGAGTAGATAGACAAAAGTCCTCAAATGATCGAATATTTTTTCCACCTCAGTGCAATTCTGCAAAGATTTCTCAGCAATATTACTAACTCATGTGGTGGTTTTAGAAAAAAATCCTGCAAGCATATCAAATACATCCTTGCAGAATTGAAACAGAAAATGTCGAAAAGTAGGGAAACAAACTACGTAAGCACTCTTATGATTATAAGCACACGTCAGTGCAGAATGAAAAACAAGCCATAACGCTTCCAGTATGCTTAAGTTTGTTTAAGTGAACTCATATCGCTCTAATCAGGTGCGCAAAGATACTTCTAAATACTCACTGAGAGCAATTAAGACCTCAGAGGAAATATAACAACTGTTCATTATGTTCCTCCTTTCTTCCTTACGCAATATTTAATTAGAATAATAAAAAATAATTGCGTAGAAGTCGATGGTTTTGCAAACAAACATTTAAAAAAATGTAAGAGGTTTACAAAGAATTCGACGCGAAACAGAGCAAACACGATCAAAAGAAAAGAAATTTTACTAAGCAACAATACCTTCAATGGTTTTCTCCTTTTCGCATGAATGAAGCTGCTTGGGAAATTCGTTCTCTTTGCCTTCTGGATGCTGTTTCAATGATCGCTCGATCTCCATTTTAGTTCGGTAGCGAAGTTCCAGCGATATCGTCCCATAAGGCGATTTCAAATTTCCGATACAGTAAGATTTCTGCCCCTCTCCAAGATCGAGATCAGGTCGTCCTTCATATACCTTCAACAAGAATACTGTAATGCAGTAACCTTTCTAAGCATACTGCATTCATACAGAAAGTAGGAAGGAGAAAGGAAGTTAGAGGAAGGAGGATAGAGGACCACATATACTAATATATTCCACTAAGATAGGGTGCTAAGCGCGTAACGCATGATTCGCACATTTCCTGCTAATATCCAGAAACAAGTATCAAATATTCTACATAACCGAAAGAAATAAAACATCGACGAAATTGATGAGGATTTCCCGGCAAAGTTCAGCGCTTCACCCTAAAATGTTTCAAACAAGATGAAAAGTATGGAAATCCAGAGCCCTATAATATCACACCATTGAAAAACAGCACATCCTATACGATGACGCATTCGCGTGGAGAAATGAAGAATGCAAAAAAAGCACTAAGCAAATATGCTGGTAAATACAACTCTTCCCGTGTTGATCTCTATTGCAAGTTTTGCACGTTAAGAAAGATCTGCCTCACTGCAAAATATTGATGAGAATAATGCCTCGGCAAATTTTAGTATTAAGCATTTTTCCTGGATGAAGAAAGATATAGGTGAGAATTCGGGCTGAGCAAAATTTTTCAACTCCATCAGATGAGATATCAATCATTTCAAGATGTCTCTTTATCACCAATAGTAATGACCTACGAAACGATCTCACTGCCAGATATTGAATTCTACATACCTTTAATTTAGCAGTAAATTAAAATCCCCTTCTTATTAATTCACAAACAAATCGAAAAGAGAACGTAACTAACTCGATAAAAAATGATGAAAGTATCGGCCGATTGATGCCTTACGTAGTATCGAAACATCGGAGTTACTCGAGCTGCAGCCATCGCCGATTTCAATAATACGCTCATCTGATGATATAATTGAGTGCGAACGTTGGTTAACTTCTCTTCACTTTCACCCTCGTCTTTCACAGAAAGATGCCTTAACAATTTGATGCTTTAATAACGTGATATTCAATATATCAAAGCATATACAAACTTTTTTGGTTAGAGTAGATTATCTCTAAGCTAAATGCAGTCAGTGGTGATCAAACACCGATACTATAACTATTTCTGCTCCGAACCAAAATATTCTGTGAAAATTTATCGCATCTCCAATCCCCTCCTCAAATCATAAGAAAGACATTTCACGCCTAAATGCCCTTCCCACAAAAAAAAAGCTCCAATCGGCTTTATTCGATAAGAGTTCGTTTATGATTACGTTCAAAATCACTTCATTACATTGAAGCGCTTCATCTCAAACATAGTATCGCATTATTTCCCTTATATACTTTGAATAGGATCCAAATAGAGTGTAGCGGATTAGCTCAACACAATGCCTACAGCAAAAAAAAAACGAAAATTTGATGCACTCACCAAGATTCAAGTGGTAAAAATTCTCCATCGGCCGTATATAACAGGAAATCAATTGAGAGATCGCTTGCTTGTGGTGGATAGCTGAAATTAATATCTTCAATAATCGACAATTATCTCATATGAAATGCAACAAGAATAAAAATCCAATAGCTTATCTAAGTACATCAGTTATAAATTTATTAAAAGAATGAAATTATTTAAAAAACAACTGACAACATACTTGATAACTTTATATACAACAATCATATCCTTCAGAGATATTCCCTTCAATTCGATAAATTTTTAATATAAAGCTGATAGATTCAGCTTCGCCAATAATTTTCCATATTAAAGCACTAAACAAATCGGTGTAAAAAATTCAACAAATAATTTCCGAACATATTACTTAAATACCACTAATATGAGTAATCCCACTGAAATATCAATGCGAAAAAAACAAATAAAAAAAATGAATCAAAAGAAATGAATCATTAAATGCGCTTTTAATGTTCAGTATTCCCTATAATTTAAATCGCTTATCACTTTACTGGATTGAATTTATCTTAAATCACTGAATTAGAGCTTAAATCCCTAACACCCTTCAATAAAATCATTGCATTAAAGGTGTTTATCTTAAATCTCAAGTGAAATTTTCTCCAGCTTCGATTGAATTATCTTGAAATAAATTTCTCTAATGTTTACTGTTTATAAAAACACCGAAGCAATACTCAAAGCACAGAAATACAAATATATATTAAATCATGCGTTAATTACCTAAATTCTATAAAATCTTTAATATAAAATAACGTACGTCGTGATTGTTTGCCGAAGTAATGCCGAAACTTCGCCAAGTTCATCAATGCGCAAGTTGAACCAATCACCTTGGTCGAAGCTTGTCGTACAACGTTGAGAGACATTCTCACCCGTTCTTGCTTGTACCAACACTTGAACGAGTCTAAAAGAATAAGTTAGCGTTTAAAACAATCGAACAATAAAAAGAATAAATATGTTAATCCTATTGTTTCAGTCATCTTTCATAGTGTTGTGAATGCCTTAAACCTACGTATAGAGCAATAAAACGTTACAAAATATTACGTTCGTCCATCAACCATATAGGTTGGAAACGAATTCCAGACTTGTGCAATGGGAAACCGGAAACTCCGCGGAACACAGTACGTGCGGTAAAACTCTTCGGATGTCGGAAAAACCGAACGCAATTTTAGAACAAAGAATTAAGACTACAGACTTTTAGCTTCCTTGCGTAATTTGGCTAGTGTGGAACACTCTATTCCACGTGAAAAGCGTATGAAAGAAGGGATTTTTAGACTTTCTCTAGCGGCCTGGTTCCAGAAATCAAATAAGCAGACTATACAGAAGTATAGTATTCCAAAGGTTTTTCGATAGTGCACAATACATCTATGCTGCAAAGTAAGAAGAATACAGTTTGCAATTTTTGATGCCTTGTCAGCAATACAGGATTACAGCAACTTACCGTGAAGGTCAGAGCTGACTGTAATATCAAAGTCATGAACACCATCTATAAGTAGACAGAATCTCACCTAGCTGAGAAAAAATTCATGCGGGAAGTTGATAGGAGCCACAGGATATTTTTCATGAGAGTTTCTCATGACAAACAGCATCAAAGTTTATGCATACAATGATAAATAAAATGAAAGATCGTGGATCGGGGATCCGGGATAAATTCGAACTGTGCAGGACTTTAAAGGTGATTTCGCATAAAATGATCTATTAACGCATGCATTATTTACTGGAAGCAGTCGATTAAGCAATGAATGGGATAGCGACGTCTCCAAAAATAATAGTAATATCTCGGTTTGTTGCAGTCAGTAATACCTTCGCTTTCAGAAGTCTGCTGACTAGATGCACTGGAATAAATGCAGAAAAGAACCCTACTAGTTTGCTCTCCATGCACCGCAAGGTTATTGGTTGGTACTTGTCGGAATAGTTCACTTTATTCCAGCAAAGAAGCGGCGTTTATTGTAGCGAACATTTTGTTTTGATGGGAAACACACTGGTGGTGCAGTTGGCTAGCCGAAACCGCAATAGCATAACGGCTCATGCTAGATTTGTGAACCCCTTCCTTCTTAGTAAAAATCCCACTTGCTTTCTCCTTAACCATCTTTACTTCCTTGTTGGCGCGGACCGATCTACAATATGCTATCTGTATATGATATTGTGAGCTTTTGGGTCAGATTTGCACCAATCGCTGTTGCATCCTGCTACTCCGCTTTCCCTCCAACTCAGCCACTAACTAAGTATGGCCTCCTGACTGGTCGGCAACTACTTCGGCCATTCTTTATATGGTTCTAGTGTCATATCGACTAATTATTACTGCACACCAGTAGCAGTTGTTTTTTGCACTGCAACTATCTGCTTCACGTATGATGTCACAATCGACTGAACTAACGGCTCGACCACCTTTTCGACGGGAACCAAGTTAATGAACGATGATTTTTCAAAGCATCATTCCCAACATATAAAAGACCAACTCTCGTAGTGGCATCTAATCGTCGAAGATTTTTGGCAGACAACAACGCACATTCCCAACAAAATATAAAATGATGAAGTATTCTTTCGTGGAGAAACGCATTTAGCGGTGGAAAATCGTATAAATAGTACAATTATAATATAGGTAGCAAAACAAATAAAACAAAGCATCAATGGTGAAGAAAAACATCTGTCTTTAATTTAAGATTTAAAAACATCTAAAGATTTAAGACAACTTTGCTACTAAGATTTCTTTCTACAAAGTATACAAAAAGGTGAAACCATCATAAATGCAAATATTGACTTCAAAGGTTATGTAACGGAGTGGGATGAGAGAGAAGCGACAAGCCAACAAGTGAGGTAAAGAGGGGGTACAATTATGAAAAAGATTGAAAATCAACTTCATTTTCTTTATTTTTCAACTGATCACGTTAAAATATTCCTGTTGAGCCTACCGGTTTAGACGACTAATAAGCATTTGACTATAACCTAAAACGTTCACTTCTTACAAATTTTTGAATAGCGCTTTATTTAATAAAAAAATGCATTATTTAAAACGGAAATATTATGTAAAATTCTAGACATAGTAGAACTCACCTTGATGAGAAGAATTTGCAAAATCGAACAAAACTATTATAGTTTTGTTGGGAGGGCGATGTGGATGTGCCCATCGATGACGTTATCATTCCCTCCGTTATGTTAATTATGCCGTTCTGCTCTCGATGTCTCTGCAGTTGAATTTAACGCTTCGATTGATATAAACTCAAAGAAACATCTGATCGTGAATTTAACTTCGAATATGCTCTCAAATAATTTATTTTTAATATAAGGAATGAAGTGCATTTTCTCTCTTGAAATATTATATGTTGTAAATGAAAAAGTTAAGAAACGTTTGAAAGTGTCGAGGATGAAATGCTCGATGAGGAAGGTGGAGAAATGGAGAAGAAAGGCAGAAAGGGGGGATTAAAGAAGGAGGAATAATGACTACCGTGTCGAGTGTTCAACAATCAAAAATTTACAATACGTGTGTAACGGTGAGGAAAACTTCAATCTCTTGCTCTTTCCAACATACAATCCTCTTCCGAAAAAAAACTTGAATAAATATAACCGCGAATAAAATCATAAGAGTACCATCTTTATAAATATGCATTCGAAAAGAACTATATAGAATTTCATTCTGATGGTGAAAGTCGGGTATTCAAAACAAAACTCGGGTATTTTTTTGGGTATTTTAATAAAAAAATAGGGTATTTTATGAAATTAGTGCGAAATTTAAAAAAAAATTTCTTTTTCTCTTAAAGGTGCCGGAAAAAAATTCACTTTACTTGATCATGTGCTCCACAACGGAAATGAGGAAAGACTTAAAGTAACCCACCGCCCTCTTCCTCTCCCTTCTCTAATCTCCTTCATTCCCTCATCTACCCCGTCGCCTTGATTTACGTTTTATATGCAAAGATATGCAAAGAGTAAAATAGTAATTAAAAGTGAAATGTGCAAAAGAATAGTAGACAATAAAAATGCAAGTTTTATAACATCATAATTAAGCTGTAAACATCAAGTGCACTTAAAACTTCAAACAGAAAAAAAAAATACAACAATGAAGAATGATGCAACGGTTGAAACTAAATGCTAAGCAATGATAACAACGTACTTTCTGCACTTTATTTTAATATATATTTTGATTTGCATAAATTTATGTGCAATTCGTTGCAAATTGCGCAAGTTTAATAATCTGATTTGCCGTTTCAAATAATCGACGTTTATTTGAATCTAAATTTAATCGAATATTACATTAATTTCAAACTATTCAAGACGGTTGAAATATGGGCATCTAACATCTTCTTGCATATCCTTTACATATTCCATCAAACGAGCCGTAACACTTCGATATTATATTTGAAAATAAATGAAAAAAAAAAATTTTTTTTCTATGAATAAAAAAGAAATGAGTTCTGTGGAAAAGTCTGACACAAGAAGTTCATCGGTCATCCTTCTCGTTGTAAAGTTCGATGAGTTAATAGTTCTCCTTTTGCAGCTTCATAACCATGAAAGAACGCAACATAAAACAATCATATATGCTTATTTCTATATTCCCGTTTATAGCGTTTATTATCTTTCAAATGGGTTCTTTTCTGGTAATAGTGAGATTTTAGACTATAGAATATGAACGCATTGATAGAAAAGAACTCAAGGCAAGGTGAGGGTGGACGAATGAATTAGTAAAAAGATTTGCAGATTCATGAATATTCTAACTTTATGGATATTTTCTCTCTCGAATTAATAAAGGTGAAACTGATAGGCGACGAAAGCAGAGCGTCCTTAGAGTTTTAGAAGTGAGAAGAAGGACTGCAGCCCAAAAATTGCTAATAATTGCAACCGTTCAATGAAGAGCGTAGGTAAATTAAATCTGAATTAAAACACACCTTATCTAAAGTACCGTTTATTATTTGAAAAAAAAAAAAACAGATTTGGAAAAGCCATCAGATTAAACACTGAGCCAAATAACCAAAAAAAAAGGAAGAAACGTTCTTTAGATAAAAACCATTAGATAAAGAACATTTGCGACTATTCTGGCGTCTAACAACGCAATGCACAATATAGGATGATAATATCATTGGCTTCTTATTGATGAAACAATAAGGACTGCAAAAAAAAAAAAAAAATCTGTGCAATTCTCATCTGTAATGAAAGTCACAATAATCTTGCATAGGTAAAAATTAAACTTCTATCGTTATTTAGCAACAAAGGTATACTCTTCGCACAAAAGGAATTATTTATGTATCCATAATTCAGAGAAAAAAGAAACGAGGATGATCGACGTTATTTTTGGTCTAATCGAGGCATAATTGCTTCTAGAGAGATTGGCAATGAAAAATTTAAAATATGATATCAATGAAAAAGATTTTTTAATTGAAACAACCTTGTAAATTCATTCTCTATAAATATTGGTAAAATTCTTTATCATCTATTCCGATGAAAAATGCTCTCACATTTTAATTTTTTTAATCATCGAAATGGAGGATAATCCGTTTTCAATATTTGACGATTGCAACAGAAATCGAATTTGAAAAAATTATGAACGAAACCCTTACTTATGCAATAGTTTATTTGCAAATTTTGTCAATTATGCTCGTTAATTTATGCAAATTTCGAAATGTTTGTCGGCTACATAAATTAGCATAAAAGTCATGCAATCTATGTGCTTATGGATATATATCATTTCCTTATCTATGAGAAGTTAACGACTGGCATTGTGGATGTCGACAGAGTGGCAATACGAGTGCATTGCACGCTTATTGCTTGCATTTTCGTCGTTCACATCGGTTAGAACTCTGAATCTCTGTCCAAATTGATGCATAGTGTAGAGAAATCACATAAGGCAAACTTTTACAATAAGGAAGAAAATTTTCTGTAGAAATAAAACTTGAATTTCGTTGATGTGTTTTTCAGAACGCATAACATTCCGAGTAGCGCTTTTTTCTATAGTTTTTTTTTTTTTTTCAATTCGTTTATATCTAAATTAGCAAAATTAGAAAGAAAATGATCTCAGTCTGCATAAGATGACCTCAGAATAGGTAAAAAAACTTCAGACTAGATAAATTCCTTTCATCTCATCAATAACACTCTTCCATTAAGCAGAAAATTGAAAAAAACCAATCGTTTTAGCAACTCTCAAGTGTTTTTGTTTTTTGGTTTTGTTTGTAAGTGAAACTTTAGCCAGTAAATACCACTCGCACTCCAACATTTCATTCGCTCATGAGGAAACACTTTTGCATTTCAGATTATTTACGGTGGTTGCTCGTTTTCCAAACGGAAGACATCGACCAATATTGGTGGAATACAGTTGCAATCACAAGTAAGAGCATTTATTTTTGCACGATTTTCGTATCTTTTGTTCATAAGACAGTATTATCGTTTTGGAATGGCTATGTCAATAGAATGAATGTGGTTCGAAATTACTGAAAGAAAAATAAGTTGTAAGCAATCCTATACATCAAATATCGGAGTAATTTCAAGCATATACTATCTTAATTCCTATATTCGTTAGGTAATTTATGTACTGCAAATCAGGAAAGATAATGCTTTATTTATGTCGATAATACTGCTGCAAATGGTTGGTATGTCCAGCTGAAAGGTGCAAAACGATAGATCATATTTGAGCGTATTTTTAATACAATGAATATGTGATTTCTTTTCTGGATTCTCTTATTCTGGATAGCGTAAGGGGGATGGAGAGGGTGCAAAAGATCTCGGTCATCCTTATCACTTACAAATACCGGAATAGATATAGGCTACATTCTCCCTCTGTCCATCTCATAGATCATAGTAAAAACTGGAATATTTGCCGTTTTCCCGTGCAGTCATATCTGACGTATGCCACCAAATGGATTCATACTCGAAAAGATCTTCACATCCTTTCGTCAATAGCCTCCTTGTGTTAATGTATTTCACCGATACCTACAGCACTTCACTTCTGGAGCCTTACATAATACCACACGGCAATATAAGTTCGATGCTATTTATTGCTTCATAAGCTGTTAAAAAAATTAATATTATAAAATGGCTCCTCATTTGTCTAATCATCAACTTATGCTTTAAATTGTAATTTTAATAATTTTCCGCTAGAAAAACCTGAAATAGTGATAAATACGAAATAGTCGTACATCATAAAACCGAATTATAATGCTACGAATCACCTATAGGATTACTTAAATGTAGATATTTCAAATGCTATGATGAGGTGGTATAGTTTTCAGAAAGTGACACAGTTAACCGCTGAAGAGATAGAAGAACAAAGACAACGTAAAGAAGCGCTTGAATATCATCAACGAGTTGGTACAAGATTCACACAAACACATAATTTCGATTAATATTCTATGAATATAACAATGATTTACTTTTTTTTTTTTTCAATTGTTTTTTGATGAGCTAATTTTCATGCATAAAAATTGTAATGAATTTAAGTGGAAAATTTCTTTCCGTATTTTATCGATTTTTATTGATAAAAAAAAATATTGGCATTTATAATTTATTCATTAATATATTCAATTTATTTTATTTCATTCAATATTAGCGCTTAGCAACGAATAATGATTGTTGAGTAAAGTAGCCGTATGCATTGTGTTTTGATCTGAAAACCTTGACGAGTTGCTTTTTCTATCTTTAATTCTAATTGTTTTGCATGATATTTTGTGTATCGCGTGAAATATTTCATGAAGAAATAAAAATTTAAATGAAAATAAAAAAAGAAAATATTTGCAATAATGCATGAAAAAAATAGTTGAAAATAATAGAAGCGTTCGTCGAGGTGAATGCGATCATTATTTGATAGTCAAGAAGTGTTGCATTGTGGTCGGTTTCTGATTTTAAGGTTCTATTTGAGATTCGTTTTATATTGGTTTCTTCTTGCTTTGCCCAATAATAATGGAAGAGATTGATGAAGTCATCGAATGCTGATCGTCATCAAGTCCTAGCCATCGGGTCATCACGCCTCTGGTCATTGACAGTGGTCCATTTATAAACAGTCTATCTGTAGAGCTGTTTATTCCAATGTAATGCGAAGTGCTGATATAGATCTACGTACCGAGCTTACCGATGCGGGCATTAATTTTGCTCTACATTTTTTTTTTCACAAATTTAGTGCACTCTAAACGAGGCAGTACCACAGTTTTTTCATCTCATTTTTATAAAGACATCACGATCTACACTAATGATCTCTCTAATGTGGTAATTGGATTGCGAATCACTTTATATGGTTGAATTGAATATATTCATTAAAGACAAATCAAGCAAACAAGCTATAAAATTCGAGTGGTCAGATTGTTTCGACCGCTTCGTGTTGGTCATTATGCTTTTGCCATCGATGAATTGAATCATAGGTTATGCGAGGAACTTGTTGAAGTGTGCGATCGCACACATGAATCAACTTATAGGAGCAGAATGGGCCGGTCGAATCACATCGATTGGCCGATTTCAGAAGGATTTTGTTTCCTCTCAACTGCTGATGAATCAAAGCCAATTTTCACTTGTCCAATGCTTTAAATCGTGGACTAAAGGAATTGAACATTGAGAGTATGACCGTTTCTGTTGTGTGAAGGGAATCTCGTTTATTAGGAACAACAACAACTACGAGACGATAGGAAGCATACACTGTTTAGCAAGGAAGATCGCAACATATTTATATCTTCGGCTACAGTCCCAAAGGTAAATTATAATGCACATGAAGAGAGATCAACATCCAGAACACACAAGTGTGAGCATGGGATGTGAAGTGGCTTTTCTCTCCTTCCTCCATCCCTTCCCTTGCTTCCCGTTACAGCATCTTCTTCGATCAGTCATTGCTTCATTTTCAACGGCAAATAGATCTGATAGGTTAGTGAACACTTCGAGTATATTTTATTGATAACAATGCTTATAGGCTATAAATTTCAGGTGAATTATGATGACCAAAACGAAAATTACAGAAACGAGGATGTAGGTTTTCGATATTTTTTATTGAATAGACAAGAGGACAACTAATCATTCAATAAAAATATTTCATCCATTATTTAATAGAAACAAAAAAATCATTTTTTAAGAACGAAAAAAATCCATCATTTAAGTGATCTCATAAATAATACTTCAATATCAAAATATTTATGCAGTTTTTCCATTTTTATTCTCCTCATATTTTATATTGTAATCAAATCTATAAGTTTTCTTTAAAATTGGCTATGGATTTTTACTCATTAAAATATTTTAGAGTGGATGAAGAAAGAACAGTCGAAGCGCAGACAACACAGGAAGGTTATAATGCATTTTTATACGAAACGATTTTTTTACATTTTATTTCGAAAAAAAAGAAAGAAATATACTAGTAAGAATGAAAAAAAAAAAGTTGACTTATTTTAAATCATTTATAACTCATTCTGAACTATCGAAAACTTCATTTGGAAGAAGTCTGAAGCTAGAAGTCGACAGGTTTTCCTTCAATCAGTGAGATACTTGATTAGTTGATTGACTGATTTGTTTATCTGTTTATTTATTTATTTATTTATTTCTTATATGTTCCATGCAGGATAAATATATACACACATGTATATATAAGAAGCACAAAACGAGTGCAGAAATACAAAAATGAGGAGAGTGCGACATTGGTGTCTAACGTACGAACCAGTGGTAAACGCATGAATGGATTATAAGAAATTCAAGGCATAAAGCATGAAAATAGAATGTGAAATGACCATGACAAATGATGACCACTATTGAAAATCTATGATGGGAATAATATTGAAAAGATGAAAGATGACCATTATATCACTTTTTTCTTGAATACTTAATATGACCAATTCAAATCTTTGAGAGCTTCAGTCGTTTGAGCTAATAGATCAGTCAGTGAGCACGACAAAGTTGATGACATTAGTAAAGATGATCTACGGCAATAAATAAAACGTACAGTATGTGCAAAAGCTTAATAAAAACATGTGGTGTCGTAGCAGTTTCATATAATAGGCTTTAAATCTGCTATAAGACTTACTCGAGTAAGTTGCATCACATTTTAGAATCTCATAAGAGAGCACGAAACTTGGAGCTTGGCTACGGAGTCGATTTTCCTAAATCTTTACTGAGGAAGATGGAGTTTGATATCAACTGTGAAGCTCGAAAACCTGTTCGTCTGAATTTACCTTTCTTTGTTCGCATATAGTAATTGTAGAATTACTTGTAGAATTTTTACGTTGTATGTATAGCCGTTGTACTAATCAAATCTCATAGATATGTTAGCTACTTTCGCTTTGAAATATGTTGGCTTGCTTCACGATTCCTTTGCTGGGCGATAGAAATGTTATATCTCATTCTTGGAGATCATTTCGTTTTGGTGGATGCTCTTGAAATGTGCACCCAATAAATGATTAACTAAATCAAAATCGAACGTATTTTGAATGCTTCAATAAAGGGGATTTTAAGCAAGAACTCATATGCTATTTCAGATGCGAAATAAAAATTGAGCTATCATTTTAAGATTAAAATTTGATAGAAGAAAATTCTTACGGATTGAAAGGTAAATTTTTTTTCTAAACATGACCAATAATTTTTCGTGATGCTTTTGAGAAAGGTGAAATAAGATTTTAAAATGCAATGAACGAATTAGTTAAAGCGATAGGCTGGAGAGAGCTTTTTTATTTTTTCATTCATAACTTACAATCAGTTTTATTTCAAGTTCTTTTCGATGCTCAAAATAAACGATCATT
This sequence comes from Baylisascaris procyonis, assembly GCA_037389465.1. Lineage (NCBI taxonomy): Eukaryota > Metazoa > Nematoda > Chromadorea > Rhabditida > Ascarididae > Baylisascaris > Baylisascaris procyonis. The sequence continues at coordinate 6,851,653 of JAZARR010000153.1, read as the reverse complement.
ATTTATGCGTGAATATTTGCAGCCACGCTTAAAAGTAACGAAGGGAATGTTGATATTGTGTGTATATGGTAATGAGGCTGGCAAATTGGATTTAGGTGATTGGATATTCGCTTTGAATAGCATAATTATAACGAATAAGCAACATTATTATAAGATCATTCGAGAACAATTACAACTTAATATCCCTTATACTGTAAGTTTTCTTCAATAATATTCTTTTCAAGTAAAAACTAAATGTGAGCAAACTATTGCTTCATTTGTTTGAGGGATTATTGTTCCATTAGAATCGGGAAATAAACCCGTTCCAGTAGAGTGGAGAAATAAATCTATTCGCGTTCAATAAAAGATAAGTAACTGTGTTGAATAAATTAAATGTCTGTCTGTCTGCGTCTGCCAACAACGCATATGCTCTTAACATTTCCATAATATTAGTGAAATTGTTTTAACTTACTAATCGAGTATCTCATCGTAACTGTTTGCAAAACAACCTTCGCATATCGCAAGTATCACTTTTGAATATGTATCTTTTTGGAGAATTCCTTCGCCGTTTTTTTCCATCTTTTACAATAATTTTACGCCCATTTTCTTATGAATATTTACAAAAAAAATTTTTTTCTTGCCACTTGGAATAATCAATGATAGCAATTATAACTTGCGAAAATGCGCTGTAGTATTATATACGTATAACAAAAATCCTGTTTATTTCAGATTTACATAACTTTCTATTATTCTAGAAAATCTTAGCTAAAGTGGGTCGAAATTAGTATTTTAAACAAATTTTTTTAAAAGTTGGCTGTAAGGCTAAAAATTAGGCTAAGTTTCATTTAACTAAGATGCATAACTAGTGGAGACATTTCAATGAAAGCAATCGGTCAGCTTGTCGAGTTTGCAGTTTTATATGTGACACTTTTTTTCAACAACTTTTAAATTTTTTTAAGCGCTTAATTGTTGGATTTATTATTTCAATTAGTGGACCGTTTTCTCTTTCTCATTAAATGAATTTTATATACATCCGTGCTGTAACTTATTTACCTTGATTTATTCAAGTACCTGAAATTAAATTTACAATCGAATTTTTTAGCTAAAACATAAAAATATTGCTCTGAGAGATAATAATACTTTCTCATCCAATATACTCTCAATAAGATCATTACATCGTACTTCCAATTTTTTTTAAATTTTCAAAGTTTTTCAATGTTCTAAGTTGTTCAATTATAGCTAAAGTACACTATATATCGAACGTTAAAAACAAAAGTAATCGAGAATGCAGCTTCTTCTCCACTTATTCCACAAGCGATGGAAGTGCAAAATGGCTTCGAATATCTCATCGGTTATATAACAATGTGTCCAGGCTCATCTTTAGGTGTTAATATTAAAGCTTACAATTATAAAGTAAATTTTATATTCATATTTATAGCTGATTGCTAATTTTTTTGGTTTATTCTAAGAAGAAATGATACTATTTATAAATCCCTCAATTTAGCTCTTATTGAGAACAAATATTGAAGTTAATTATTAAAAGAATGGTGAGATTTTTCTGTTAAGTCGACAGCGAACACTAGAAAATAGTATTCATTTCATGAGTACATACACAGCGCATGGGAACGCAAAGGTTTAAAATTTAAAGGTGAAGGGGCAGGCAGTTGCCTCTCTCGAATTTCGCATTTTTGAAAACTAATGTACCTCTCCCTATCCTACATCCTCAAATGACAGTATCTATATTTCTTCCCTCTGGGGAAGAATACGGTAGCGCTGCTGTCGTCATGTAATGATTTCAAACGGAATTGCACCCATGCATTATTACTGACTAAGTACCCCTCCCCCTCCCCCTCCCACTCTATCTATTCTCCCCACACCCTCCTCCAACTCTTTACCCCCTCCTCCCGTTTAGCGATGAAGTTACACATATCGCCTTATCCTGGAAAGAATCATGTAGATATGTTAAACACTTTTGAAATTCGCTGTAACTGATCTACTGTCGTTAACAATGATATAAGATTACGTTCATTTCGATAGCTCATCGGTAGCGTTGAAATGATCAAAACAAAAGTAGAATAAGAAATAGGAGTGAATGCATTTCGTGAGGTCTGCTCTGATGTACTCTATTCAACAGCATTTCATGAGGCATTTCCATTTCCCTTTTGTATTACATTATTTCCATTCCCTTTTGTATTACATTAGCTTCATATATGAGCATAAATTTCGATAGCTTCTTAAATATGGGAATATTTCTTCAAAAGCGATTAATAATGATGATATGTTTGCAGGTATTCGTTACAGGAACCGATAATGGTTTTCAATCGCTGGGAATGCGAACATTTCTCGTTGGTGATGCAATTTTAGCCGTTGACGGTGAACCGCAAACTACTATCGCCGGCACTTCCTCACAAATCATTCAGGCATTAACGAAACGCAAATATGTTAGTGTTGTAATTAATGTTTGGCATAATTCGAGTGAATGAAATCGATGCTGCAGACTCAAAATCCATGAATGTCTTAAGTGAGCAGTTTTACTTGAAAATTCCCCAATGCTTCGTTTCTCTCAAGACAGTTAATTGCTCTCTGTCGTCTTTCATTCTGGAAATTCTAGTGTGTATTTTCCTAATAGCCTCATCATTTTCAACGATTTCGTAGAAGTTTATTGATATTTCGAGAATAAGAATCCATAGTTTCGGAAGCTTATCGATACTTCTTTCAGAGCATGTATGATCCATCTGTACTTTTTACTGATGTCATATTTAAGATGTCTTGTAATCTGACTTCCTCCCAGATATCATTATCGAACATGGTTCCCACTAAGTCAATCACTGCTCTTCCTGAAAGGATTGCACAACATGTGAACTAATAACTCAGAGAAAGGGAACGGACAAATGTTTCTTCAATATTGTTAAGGAGGAATCAGCTGTAGCAAATAATTTGATTGTTTTGAGGTGAGTGTTGTTATCGAACGTGCACGAAGTCCAGCGGCAATCGGTCGTGTCCGGCAGGCACTTCTTGCTGAGAAGACACGAGATAAAGATCCAAGAATGCCGGATGATGCGATTCAGATTTGCCGTGATGAGGTGAAACGAATAAAGAGTACACCTGATCCGTTACTTACTAGTATCTATATCGATCATTCCAACAGATTCGGCCTTCTACTTAAGAAGTTCGTTCTTTTATATACCTCTAATTTGCTTTTATGCCTATATGCTCTCAACACACACCAATTGGCGAGTGTCATTTCATACTTTCGAATAGCAACAAAGTCTATCGATAATGATGCAATCATCGCAGTCTATTGTCTTGTACACCCTGGTGCAGGTATATATCTCAACATACTAAATAGGCTGCACTAGGCCATATAGAGGGCTAGTTTGAGCAAAACGAAATTGGGGCCAAGCGTTCTTGAAAAAAGCTGGGGCTAACCTTTGATCAACGCTAGGGCTCGAGGCCTCGTTTTAGTCACGATCCGTTTTGTTGCTAACGGACTTACAATACATTTTTTTCAGTCAGCCAACAAAGAGTAATTCCGTTACTGTCTTTACATTTGAAGGTAACATTCTAAAAAAGGCTGATGTTTCCGCCTGAATGCCTGTGTCTAAGTGCTCTATATTTAAAACACTTATGTTTAAATATTTAAATTCAAATATTCCATGTCCTCTATTCTGAAGTCCTTTCGTCTTCTTTCGTTGCAGGATGATAAGAGGCTCAAATACAGTGAAAGTTGCATTGAACTCCGTTGAGTCAACAATCGGTATGAATCCAATAAATCCCATTCTACTCCAACATGTGCCCCCACCATCAACCATCCAACAACAACAACAACAACGGCAACAACAAGAGCAACGACCGCCGCCATGTGGAGTACTATCGTTGAGACAATCGAGTTCATCTACTTCAAGTAACCAAAAAAGCGCTATGAAACGCTCTGATAGCAAACAACGATGATATAAATGATTCTCGTTTTTTTATGAATTGTAACTTTTTTTATGACTAATAGAATAAACACCTTTGATATATATAATAAATGCAGAATTCGTGCTTAAAAAGCAGAAACATATAGAATAAAATAGTGGAATATAATAAAATTAGTAAAATAAAATAACAATATGAAAATGCCTCCCACTATTTGTGTTTAGTGGGCATAAATTTTATTTTCTTTTCTCGTTTCTTCTTACTCTCTCTAATCAATTCGACTTTTATTTTTTCAATGTTCTAAGATAGATCATAAATTGCTGAGATGTTACCGCGACCATCTAAATAATCTTCACAAAACCTCTGGAATCAACTTCAGTAATTAATTTTGCGACAGTAATTTACCAAGCTATCACCATAGACGTATCATTCGATAAGAGAATAGGAGAACTAGTATGCATATTTTTTCAACTGATTTCTGAAAAGAAATCTGAGATGATTGTGCACGTAGCCATCTGATAACAATGCAACTGAGGATTCCCTAGATCGTTGGCGATGGCATTAAGCAATTAGATGTGAAAGCTATCTTTCGTATCCCTCCGCATTCCGACTCCAGCTTCCCTAGTGCTTTGCCTCTACCACAATTTGAATTGTGATAGCCCATGAAATTAATTCGAAATGAGCACTATCAATGGTTATGAATGCACAAATCGCTGAACAAAATTCATAAGGGGAAATTTTTTTAACTTAATATTTGTGCTGCTAATCGGTTTGATAAGAAATTCAGGCCAAGTATCCATAATCGTTGCGATTTCAGCGCTAATGACAAGCATTAGTCGTCCGTTTCTGCATAATAAAATTTCTCGCGAAGCTTAGAATTCTGCATTTCCGCCAACAATTAATTTCCGACGAAGAATTACTCTGAAAATAAAAAAGAAACGAAACATGAGAAGAATGTACAGCTTTAATCTCTTCTTTAATGAAAATGCTAATTGAACAAAATCGAAACAAGTTAATCGAATATAACGAATGCGAATACTCTCTCTCTCTCTCGAAAAAAAAAAGTGGAATAAATGAGAGAATTTTTATATCAGATTTTCAGTGTTTGAGAAATTGCAATAGTGAATCGATTAATGTGAAAAGTGGAAAAATGAAACAATTTGTATTCATAGGTTTTCAAAAACTTTAATATTCGTTCGAAGAAAGTTCCCGACATCTAACGCTATAATCGATTTTTTTAAACATTTCTTAAGAACAGCGAAAAATCATATAAAAATAAAGCAATATAACTTATAAAAAAAGAGTATATTTTCCATAAAACAGCGTCAGGTTTCCTTCTTATGATAGAAAAAACTCTTCTCTTTGGAAGATTGAAGAAATTTTCGATTTCTCTAGAGTTCTTATTTTACTAGAGTACACTCCGCAATAAAATAGCAAAGATATCTTTCACTGAAAAAAAGAGCAACCGCACACTTCTGTAAAAGTTTTGCTGGTAAAGGAGCTGGTAATATAATGTGAAAGATTAGGAATATTGTTTAGGTTAGCTGGAGATTGCATTACTTTATGTTTTGCTTAGAAGGAAAGTAGAAGAAGATGCGGATTTCTACAAAATTGGTTTAACTTAGATGGACATTTTTATGATGGACTCCTCAATGCTTGCGTGAATATTACAAGAGATATTGATTGCCTTATGTATTGTTGAAGTGCGCGGTTGATGCGTTATACTGAAACCACCCAATGAACCACTCGTGACGACATGCTTGCCAATCACAGACATTAACGCATGCCACAGCTCTCGATGTCGAATCTAAATGCTCATTTATTTGAATATCGAATTAAATTCACAGTGCGAGAACTATTCGTTGCTTGAAGGCAATGTTCTCGATCGAAATGCGCTTATCTTTTAAAGATCATAGATAACGTAGTAAAACGTTATGATTCAAGCCAATTAAAGAACAAACAATAGTGATATAGATATATAGAAATGACTCTGTGTTCCTTTTCGTCTAATAAATTCAAATAAAAATATGTCTTTCACTTCCTATAATGTAATTTCTATAAAATTTTATACTAAGAATTTCGAAAAAAAGTAATAAGAATAATATTTAAAAAAAACGCCCACGCATATAAGATATGTTAAAAGTGTGAGCTTTTATTTCTCAATCGCAAATAAGCATTAAAATGGAACGATGATAAGAGAAATCTAGAGAATAAATGATAAAAGTTATATGAACTGAATATTGTTAAAAACAGTTACCGTATAGATAAAAATATTGAATACGCCTCTATTTAGTAGTAGAATATAACAAATTGATGCTCTTCTATTAATACCACCAGGATTAATAAATATTATCACATCGGGTAGATTGAATAGAAAAAGAGTATTAATAGCGAAAAGACATGCGGAAATTGTAATACGATGCAATTTGTGTCGTTGCTTTGCGCTAAGGACCGTACAATCATGTAGATTGAGTACCTTAACTTAATTATACTGGTAAATTCTTGTTATTGTAGTAAGTACTTTTTATAAACTACTATAGAATTTGCGCAATAACTACTGTTCTATAGTTCCCTCCCTCAATTCAACTCACCTTAAACAAAATATTCGTTGATACCTTTGCTTAGCAAAAAGAAATTTTCAAAGATATCGAAAAGAAATTAAAGAAAAATATTGAAGCAAATATTTCATGATGGAAGGAAAACATTTGCCAGTGCTTCTTCCAGTTTACATTTAAAAAGAATTTGATTTATTTCAATAAATGCTGTCTACTTAGATAATTATTCAATTTTCTGATATCAACAATTGTAAATATAATTAAATTCATCGTTTTAAATGACTGAACATATGTCTTTTATAGTTTGTATAAGAAGAAAAATTAAAAAAAAAAAAACAAGTATTAATAAGAGAAAATCCAGTAATTCGATAAATTAATTTTCAAGCGTTGATTGAAAATCTCTCAAATATTTTATGCTATCTCATTACAAAAAGATAACCCCTATAACAATCCCAATGAATGCAAATTTATTCGATCATTTTTTCTTTTGCCTTTACCAAACTTATCACTACAGATATTGAAGAAGCATTCAACAAATTAAAATATAACCTGTCGCATTTTATACATAATAGGAATATAAAGGATTACACTTGTAAATGTCATTAAGATTCTTGTTGCAATTAATTTTCGATAGATAATCGCACCGAATGATTCTGTTGCAATACAGTAAGCAGATACCTGAAAAGAATCTTATGAGATAATATATCTATACAGTCTATTATTAAAAAACTTGGAGTTTTTATTTCTAGAAATGTGATAATTTGTCATGCATTTTGATAAATTATTAGATGATAATTGTGAGAAATTGACCAACTCATAAATTATATGCAAATCTCTTCAATATATGTGTTAATCATTCAAATTCAATATATGCAGCTAGCTAATAGCGAAATTCGATTCTCTTCAACTGATAGAGGAGTTTCACTGAATTTGAAAAAAGAAAAAAAAAATTATAGTCGATGATAAAATGTCGGAATTTTTAGTGCTGAAGTATGAAAAATTTTATTAATAAAAGAAAGTTGTGAATATTTTGCTTTTCTTCTCGAAGAGAAAAAATGCTGTTGAATTCAATAGAAATTGAAGCAATTTTCTACCATTTATTATACGAAAAGTTGTACTATGCAATGGACAATAAACAATATTGAATTAGAGTAAATTTAGTGCGAGTTACAATCCCCATAATGCTTTCTTATTGGAACTTATTCGAAAAGAATGACGTCATTGTTCTATGTTTTCAATAATAGTTGAAGAGCATAAAAAGTTGAAAGACACAAAGTTTGCAAGAGAAATAAACCTGAGGTTGAACTTTTTGCAAATAGACGTAATACAGCGAGAGAATCGACACAAGAATAGAGATGAATACTGAACCACCGATGAGAGCCCATGCGTAAAGTGTTGAAAAACTTGAGTAACGAAATGGAATAGACACCGAAAGTAATCTTTAAAGAGCACAGAATAATGCATAAGCTGAGATCTACTATGATGCACTATTAATTCTATTCGTATAAAATACTTTTTATCGGGAGTTAAAAACTTATTTTTTAGAGATATACGTTGATAATTATTTGATAATGCTCATAGAAGCTACAATTTTAGGAGTTTTTTCACTAAATTAGCCCTGAGTTCCAGGAAGTTTTTTTTTTTTTTTTTTGTAAAGCAGTTTTGAGGCAAAGGCAGAAGTGTAAGGTCGGGTCGATGAGTTCCACCTCATGTCTTTCTCATTCAAGGGAGTAAGGAAGGAGTGGAAGGGGACAAGGGTGAATATTGGTAATATAAAGCAATAAGAGACATGGTATAACAAAGTTGAGAAGAAACTTCATGAAATTTTACAATTCAATCGGACCACTGTAATATTTTCAAATCGAATCAATCTACTTCAACGATTCTGCCAATATACAGATAGGCTGAAAGTGACCGATTTTAATCGATGATTATTTCCTGCGAGAGGAATTCACCGAGTAGAAATCATCTAAGAGGATTGTATGATGGGATGTTCGTCGTCTAACGTTGTCCGAGCTAACCCCAAATAATGTGAAAATAGCTTTGAAGAAAAGAAGTCGTTGAAGCATGGTGAATGATATTGAATATGTCATCCGAGCCAAGAGGTGGAAGGATGGATTTATTGAGGGACAATTAACCAAACAAGATAAATGCATTTTTAAAAAATACACTTATTGACATTTTCTCGAAGAAAAATTCTCGAAGAAACAACGATTGAAAGAAAAGTTTTTCCATTTCAAACTATACAATATTTGAATAATTTCATCTATAACCACAGGGGTAGTACACCCTATTGATATGGTCATGTTGAGTGCGTCATTATTGGTATATTTGATTGTAATACCTATCAGGATATATTCAGTTGAACTCACCTATCGACAGAAATGATAAGAGCCATTAGGCCGATTTGTGATGATATGAAAATGGCGGCAATATTATGTGGTGTCGATGCACATTCCCATTGATCCCATGTTTCACCTTCTGCAACATTCACTTATCCAAAAAGAGTGGTAAACTTCATTCAATTTATTCGAAATCGAACGATCATCATAGACATCAATCATCAACTTATCATTTCACTATCATATCTTTTTTATCAATATCTTTCTTATCAATAACTTTTTTAATGATTTTTTAATAAATTGCAAATATTCTTTCAAATAAATATCACCATAGAGAAATATAATCTTAAGTCTAAATAACGATCGTGAATTGTATAATTAATTCCTTAATTAATTAGAGGAATGGCTTCCATTAAGAAATTAAATTCACTCAATTCAAATGAACGAACAAATCGCAAACAATACAATGAATGCATAAAAGTACATGATTATTGAAAGAAATCGAGTGCAGCTTTTAGGTTTAAATGCATAAATATGGACCAATGATGATCACTGAAATAATTAAATGCAAAAAAACCCATCGCTAAAGTTTCATTCAGGAAAAAGAAAACAATTTAGACAAATGAAAAAATTTTACGGCTGTGATTTTTCAGCTGACCTTTGACCTATTGGTTTTCCCAAGTGTTGAAATTTTGTGCACTTTTCATGATAACATATCTTCGCCAATGAATGCTCTTAGCTTCTATTTTCAGCTCTTTCGATAAGAAACAACGTATTGTAGAAGATAGTGAAGTTCAAGGAAGGTGGGATATATTTATGAAACTGTGATCAATAATTTAAATAAGATTAATACACGCAAATATATCAATACAATATAGAGGGGATGAGAAATAAAACTTACGTCGATGTAAACCTTTCATAATGCGGAACATACCAGCGAGAACAAATGCAATTCCAAGTACAAAATCAGTAGCTACCATTCCAGCGATAATGATATATTCCTTTTGTTTGCGTAACGCGGAAAGTAGAATAATAACCGCAACTGGTAAATTGAATGCACTAAGAATTGCACCTTCGGTTACATAGATATAAATGTTGCGTTTCTCTGAACTGCTCAACGATGTTAACGTTTCGTTTTCCAAAGTAGCTGAAAACGTTGCTGTGATTTCGTTGAAATATTTGCAAATAAATATATTTTTATAGAATAAAATAAAAATATTGCAACAAAATAAGTGACATCGTTTTCAACATCGTTTTCTTTGTTATACTATGTGACATCATCGTTTTCTTTGTTATACTATGTGACGTCATCGTTTTCTTTGTTATACTATGTGACGTCATCGTTTTCTATGACAGTCGCTTTCCTCATAAATGGAAAATTACCCTTCGAAACATCTAACACCATATAGTAAACTATGCGACTATTTGTAAGTAATTTAAAAAAACCCGGTGACCAAAATGCAAAACTATACATCATTTTCGAGCATCTAATAAGATTTTCCCATGCTTTAGTTAGCAATATATGAGCTGATATCTAAATAGAGATCATATAATATACATTCATATTTGAAATATTCCGTTCATATTCAAACTAATCCGATTGCTCAGAAAAATTTTCTACTGAAAAAAAATTTTCTTTTCACTTCGTCGCTATGAAATGCATTTCGGTTGGTTTTAAGATATGAGCAGTAACACTGTTGTTTCGCAGACGCATGATCGATAGATATATTGGTACAATAGTTTTTGGATATGACCATGTAATGCGTCCTTCTTAGTAAGCACCAACTCCTTCTTAAACTAAATGTCACCCCCCTCCCACACTCCGACAAATTCTAGTCCGCAACCGACTATATGATCGCCTATGCTACAACCCATCTAAATGTGTTATTTGTCCCACTAATAATCTAGGGGACTGTTGCATGAAAGATGTTGTCTACTCTATTCGTTGTTGTGCATGCGATTCTTTGTATATTGGTGAAACGGGCCGCTTCCTGCATGAGCGCATTAGAGAGCACGTGTGAAGCATGTCATCACCACTATCTCGATCATATGCTGCATGCCCGATGGCCAAGCATGTTGCCGAGGTCCACAACCTTGAGGCAACTAACATTGTGGTCGAAATACTTGCTCGTGGCAAAGGCACGCTAATCCGCAAGATAAGGGAAGCCCACCTCATAAACTCCCTAAAACCACAGATTAACGGCTGTGTCGAATTATCCAACCTCACTAATCTTCTCTCTCGGGAACTCTAAAACCTTTATTTTTCCTTTTTTTCTTTTCTTTTTTTTATTTCCTTTCCGTCGTATATATATATATATATATATATATATAAACTACCTCCTTCTGACTACCGTTCATATCACACCTGTTTGAAACCCCTCCAAGTCTATGAAACGTACAAAGTGTATTTTATGTGATGAATTTTCAGCTTGGTTGTTATGATTATGGCTCAAAGAGCCGAAACGTCAGCATAAATGATTATTCCATCTGTACTCGACGCATTACATGGTCATATCCAAAAACTATTGTACGGTTGTAAGATAGATGCAATTTTGAAGATAATTTGGAAATTTTTTTAAATAAAATCCGTGAAGTTTAATTCATGGGCAATTTTTTGGAATATTTGATTACCTATAGCTTCTTTCGAGGAAAATCATTCAACCTCGAGGCTAATAAAGAAGAACACATTTCATGCACTCTATACTCTGCAAATTTCTTCAATTTATCGTCCGTGGTTCTCAAGCTGGAATTATCAAACATTTAGGCAAAGAGATCCATACATATAGAGGGAAATAATGCTGCCTATTGCGTTTTTTAGGTGCGAATTACCAAAAAGCATATAAAATAGCCACGAGGTTAAACTAGACTATAGACAATAAAACATGACTGTAATTCAAGTTTCAAAGCTGAAATCGTATCATAAAAATGAAAATTTTTTGGATTTATTTCAGCGACGATATTTACAGATTAATTCTCTTAAAGGAATGCAAATAGTATTTGCATATCACTGTTGTATTTTAAAAAGTTATAACATACCGTTCTTTGCGAGAATCGCCGATAATAGATCACGCATAATTAATTCACAACACAGAAATATGCGATAAATGAGCGAAAAATGAATGCCTTCACAATGTTCATATCTTTTTATATAGCCGCTTTGAATTAATCCATTCGAAATGAGGTTCGTATCGTCTCGAAATTAATGCTGAGTGAAATGAAAGAAATAACGATTGTTAAGAAGAGCGCTATTGCAGATTGTCTTAGTGATTAGCTGAGTACTAATTTAGAATGTTGGATCTTTCATTTGGGAATTGAAAATGTGAACAATTCGAATAGATCTCATAGAATCTCACTAATTAACCAATACTCATTTTCCAGTGCAGCTTACACTACTGAAATTAATACTGCGAGATTTATGTGCTTTTAATTAGAGGCATTAGAATGACGTTTTTCGATTAGAATACAATTAATCCATATAAATGAAAAAAAGATGATGCAAGAAAAATAGAAGCATATTTTAATGATATTTTATATATAAATGAGATAAAGTGTTTTTGAGTTGTTTGAAAAGTATTAATTACGAAGAAAATTATACGGATTTATTATAAGGATTATTTGTGTATTCGTATCTATGCGATTTCCGAATAAAATTATTCCATACTTCAGTGTTAGCACCATCAAAATTTTCACAAATGATGATATCGCTAAAATTGTATTAAGGATTTCTAAATTCGTTTAATTTCTCGAAGATGAACTTCTTAATATTCCATTATTCAAAAAGGTGATGATCTCGATAAGGGTGCCAAGTTTCGATTTGATCATGATGGTCTCGATCACGAGCGAGATCGAGAAAGGCTCTGCGCTGCAGCCTTTTTTTTTAAATTAATAACAATTTTTAAGAGGTCGATATTGGCTGACGAAATATGAAGATAAAATTAATTTTGACTGGAACAGTAAAGGAGGATGGGTGATCCTTATACAAATCCAGCCACAAGTTTGCCTGGGTTCCATTCTACCACATCTTTGTAGATAACCTGTTTCGTTACAGGTGTGCCAATACCTCATTCCGCAACGGCTCTATGGGTTTCACTCTAGTTTGGTCGAATCCATGTTGTCTGAATTGATCGTACAATGGTCTTGCTAAGAAAATTATAAGAAAAAAGACTGTACTGATCGGATAAGATTTCACGCTGTGTTGGTGATCTCTTAACAGAATTTCAATAAAAATGCGAAAGCTTGGTTAGTTTCCATCCAACAAAAAATATTTGTTGATATTCGGATTGTAATCGAAATTCTTTTTCCATCAGATCATCTCAGGTGGTCATTAACTGAAACTGAACGTATTCGGTTGCAACCGAAATCCGGTTTTTATCGGACGCTCTTGCTTGGCAACCAACTGACATTCTCGAAATGCATTCTGTTTCAACCTGCTTTTGATGGCGAGCCGATACACCTTCGACTGGGTATCTGTCGAAAGAGTCTGTGTTCAGTACCATTATTATTACTTAGGCACTTGATTAGACTGTTTGCACTGCCATTAACCGCGATAAATGAAAAGATACAGAATGACGAGTATTGAGAGCTCTTCATCACATGAATCCATCGTTTCGTTTCTCAGGTTGAAGTGTCCGATGTCAAACAATGTTCAATATTTGTTCGTGTTCCCACTATTTTATATCATTTAAAAATGCACTTCTTGTCTCTTTATTCGTTGAACTTCATCCACCGTAACCAACCAGTTTAAATAACCCATAGGTTACAATTGATGGACGAACTCTTGAATTCCCAAATATCGTTTCTACTTTATAAAAGCATTTAATTCGTTCTATTTAAACAAGAAGAAAGAAAAGCTCAATCCCCATAAGTTACATTTTCTGCAGTGAGCAAACAAACAGGCGAAAATGTAAGCGATACGAGGCGCCGAACTGGTTTGCTCTGACGATTAATTTGTGCGATGCAGTGTCCATTTATTAAGAAAGCGTCATTCTCGATACAAGTTGCGCGCATGTACTGCTTTGATCTATTGACGTCATCACCCATTTATGTTCATTCTAATACCTTTCAATTGCACTTTCTAATAGCAAACATCCTTTTCTCAACAATACCATCAATTTATTGAATAAACTCCCAATTATATCACCAATGAACGACTAAGAAATCACATATTCTTATCAATCCATTTGTAAATTTAATGGGACATCATCTATCTTTATACTTTAAATTCATCTACCTTTAATAAGAATTCATTTAATTATTCAAAACATTCTAATATTTGGTAATTGATGATTGATCGATCGGCCAACTTATACCGATCGAGCTAGCAATTTGCTGACCAAATTTTTATATGTTTTACCCAATCTTCTTGCATATTTTTATCGGTATCTGCATACTTCACTTTTATGACGACAGCAAACATCAGTCTTTGAAGTCACTATCACCACAAATTGGAATCATCGCTAATACTGAGTATATATATATATATATATATATATATATATATATATATATATATATATATATATATATATATGTATATATATATATATACGTACAAAATCACAGAAGTAACGTATAGTATAACAGTGCAAATACCAACAAAATTTACAAATGAAAATAGTATCCAGTTCACGACCAGAACAGACATCAAAGAAACTACAACAGCTGCATGAAATGCCCAACAACAATGGAATCACTCTATTTCGACTATAAATTATCGCTTATGTATAATCTAAACATCGCACTATCTTCATTTCGATACCTAAATCAATCAATCAATCGACCAAGTTACATCGATCAGACCAATTCGGCTATTGTCGATTACAATTTTCAAGTGTATAAATGCTACCTTCATAAAATAATGAGAAATGATTTACTATTACTATGACTTTCAATATGAATATTGTGCTGTTATTAAACAATAAACAGATATCATCTTACAAAGTGCAAAAGTTGGAAGAAAATTTAGCTTTTGTTCAAAACGTTACGAGTATTATTTGTGGTTGAAAGAAAACTCAGAAGGCGAATTGCCGTTGCAAATAGAATATGAATTAGTCAATATTCAACATATCAATATTCCCTCATAATTAACATGAACCTCTCATTAACTCGTAAATTTTTTATGCCCTCTATGAGGTTTTCGTATGGCTTCACGTGTCTTCCTCCTTACTTCATAAACGTTTCAAAATCATCGATTCATCAGTGATTCGAGATTCGTTTCTTATGCAAATGAGAGATGAATACGACGGACAAAAAAACATAGTTTAGTTGCAAAAATTTTTGAAATTTATTTGAAGAAAGAAGGATATTTATTATTCATAAACACTAAGAAAAAAAAAAGTTGGCCAAAAGCTTGAAACATTTCGTGCAAAAATTTTGAAATACTTTGATTTGAAAACAATAAAACGCATATATTACAGCTGAAATAATCACATATATATTATCGCATCGGCAGAAATTCACCAACAATGAGAAATACGAGACCGAAATGAAAGAAAAAAAAACGAACAATCAAAAAGCAATTTATATGCGATCGAAAAAAAAACAACAACAATTATACCTGTGGGACCTATTCCCAATATCATATAGGTTGTTAATTTCTTATCACTATTCTAAGCAATTTGTGATTCTATCAGTAGATGAATATCCGGAAACGAGCAGTGGCGAAGATAACTACAATAAAGGTAAGAGCTATAACTATGATTTTTGGACTCAAAAAATTATTGAGCATCGAAGACTGCTAGAAGATCGCTCTAAACGTCACAATGCTTTTCATCTATAACAATTTCAAATATGTTGAATATACTAAAACATCTATGCCCCTTTATTTGATATCAAAGTGGCCGTCACATTAATAAATTGAAATAACTCGACGGTAAAATAATTTATATCGATATCTTCTTTGTGAATTCGTTGATATTCGCTAGTTGCTGAGATATAGCAGAAAGGAATCTGAAGTAAAAATATTCGCAATTAACTCTTAACTTTCGATAAAATTCAAGGCAAAAAAAAAAACCAAGACAGGAGAACTCAACAAAAAAAGTTTCTAGATACGGCTGAGATTAAATTCCACAATTTTTATCATTCCCTCGTTATGCCTCCCCATTTATCATAACTTTTTTTGCAAAAGAAGTTATCAAGAAAAAACATAGGTAGAGAAAGAAACAAAAAAAAAAAAATACGATGTTTAACGGCTAGATTAGTATAATACGACTAACAGCCGTAAGAAACAATTTGTAAGTGTCGATTTCTCAAAATTTCTTTCGTAGATGGATATATAACTGCGGCAACGGAGGCACCTTATAATTTTCTCTCCTTTTTGTTAAAGGAACGAACAAAATAAGGATCAAATCCGTCAAATGATCTTAGAACGTGAACGATGCACAAATGAAAGATCAATTATGCTATGCAGATAGTAGGTGGCAGATGATTGTCAATAACGAATGAGAATTGCTAAACTGAAGTGATCTTTCTTGATCGCAATAAAAAAGACTCTAATTATGAAGCAATATATAATCGAGGAGTCAATAAGGTGGAGATGACTAAAATCGGAGCTTTTCGCTAGTCTACATAAGACCGAAAAACGGGTCGCAGTACGCAATAACGATAGGCAAAAGCTGAAAATTCCAACTCAGCTGCCTACCATATTATAATTGCTGAACGGAATTGTCGAACTCTCAACTAGTATACATTTGAGCTCATTGCTCTAAAAATTCAACTGAATCATGCCGATGAAGGTCCACCAGATTTCGCATGCCCATCCAGTTGGTGATTATCGACTCCAGGGAAGGTGAAGGCCAATGCCGAATCAGCACTATTTGCCCGAGGCTTTTGTGTGATAAAGAATCGCCTTGGAGAATGCAATTCGAACGTTTGAAATGAATCGCGAAGTTCATCTAACTCGGGAGATGTCAACTGAAAAAGAAAAAAAAACTGATAACGGCAGATAAAAAGAAGTAATGAATTCAAAAAATGAAGAGCATGAATCGAAGAAGAAAGGAAAAGACGATAAAAAAAATATCGAGCAATAAGCCAATCAAATTGTCTGCCTTCAAATCAACGCGAACGACAGTAAATAAGTGTGTAAAAAAATTATTTTTTAAAGGCTGAAAAATAAACTACTACTGCCAACATCAGCTCTTATTTCTAATAGCAAGTACGTATCGCTGATAACATCGCTGATGAATAAGCCAGAGAATTATTGCCTATTTGACACAATCAATCATTTACGCAACAGCTAAATGCTACGCATTGGAAATTAGAACTCCCCCCTCCCCCCATCTCTCTTACCCTTCTTCACCAAGAAAAAATTTCAACATGAATACATATTCAGTCATCTTTCATTTTAGAAAAATTATATAAGAACAAACATCCGAGTCTCCATTATTGTCGTTTTTCGGTTTTGATGGTGTTTTACCGGAGAGGACATCCTCTAGTTGAGTGCATAACTGATTGAATAATGAATCGGGTAGTGTTGCCTCTTCGTCGATAATTCGCAATGCCACTTCCTCCGTTATTGTTTCAAAGAATCGATACGCTACAATATATAAAAAAAAAGAAGTTTCTACTCATAAGTTCATCGCTTTATTAGCATTATAAGCGGATGAAATTAATTACAGAAAATTTTAAAAGTTAACAATTCTGGGAAATCCGTTATCGACATTCAATATTTCAATATTAAAAAAAAAAAAGAAGTACTTATCTCTTTATTGATGAACCTCGAGCTTTAACAAACGTACCAATGATGGGAAACTTTATTCTTCTACAGTTCACATTATGTAATGTATATTTTTATGTTCCTCTGCAAAAAAAAGATCGTCTTCACTTTCAGATACACAATTATCTTACGCTCAATAGGGGGAAAAGTATCACCTCAAAGGAAGAAAAAATGGTCGACGCATAAAGGTATGGTGATGAATTACAGATCCAGCATAAACTTGCTAGCATAATGTAAGAAGAACATTAAATAATCTATCACATATATTTTATGCTCATATGTAACGGAAACTTTTAGTCTATCAATTGACAAGTCTTATTTAAAATATATTAGCTTATTAAAAGAAACTTACTATATGCCGGTAAACAACCGGCCAATTCTATTGCAGCAGGATTGAAGTTCAGTGCCGGTTTTGCACCTATAAAATTGATTAATTTCACGATAAAAAAGTGGAAGTGCTCTTACTTTCGAAGAAAATCATGGTGATAATTACAGGATGATGTTTTTGATAAGAACAATAAAATAACAGCCCTATGAAAAAATATTACAAATTTTCTTAAAAATTTCTCTTTCATCTATTAGGCATATAAAGATCACCCTCACAATAAAAAACTATCTGTATAAGGTGAGCAGCATTTTGAATATAAAATCAATAGAATTTATAAGATTCGAAAGACCTAATAATCTCAACAATGCATAACATTAGTATATATCTTTAAAATGAAGACCTTATGAAGGATAAATTTAAAAAAAATCACAGTTACGGAAGTGACAGCTTCCACTGGATGATCATGAATATTCAACAAAAAAAGTCACCCGTTATAGAGACACGAGGAAATATATAAGCGGTGACAAGAAGTGGTAACTCTTGTTTTCGATCTTCACTCCACTCTTCACCTGTTGTCCTTAACGGTTGTGCACGTGAAAAGAAAATATTATGTGCCACTTCTTTTGAACTTAAATATTCGGCACATTTCCATATATTCCTGAATGAAAAACTTTTAAATACTTTGAAAATTGTAAGTAATGAGTTATAATTTTCGATGAATGTATGGAAGCAGAAGCTATCTCTTAGTTAACTTATCGTCCATTGATAATTATTAATTATAGAAGCTAAGCAGATAACCACCCCTCAAAGAGACCCATCCTCCCCATCCCTCCCCTCCCTCAGTATTCAATCCTCCCCATCCCTCCCCTCCCTCAGTATTCAATCTCTTTGAAAGAAAAGTAGTAATTAATTCCTCCTCAACTTTTTTTTGAAAGAGATTTATCAGGGTGATACAAGACTCTGAGAAGAAAAGTTAGGAAGAAAGAAAAAGAGGGAGAGAAATGGAGCCATTATCCATGGAAAACAATTCTCTCTAATCATGGCTACAAGCTAAATGAGCACAAAAAATGAGGCAAAAAGTGATGCAAAATTCGTTGTATTGCCAAAAATCAAAAATATAAAATTAAGAAAAGCAACAAACCGCATAAACTTATCGAAGTGACTATGAGATGTCAATTGAAAGATGATCGCTGAAATAAACCAATTTGGCCTCCGTATTACATACATATCATCGATCACGTGTTCACATTTCTGCAATTCAATTCATATAGAGATTACTACTATTAAACACACAGATATTTACAAAAATTTCACCTATACACTGATTCATTCCTCAGCCATCCCGCTCCTTTCACCTTTATTTGGTTCTTCTATTGGTGGGATATATATGAACATAAGTGAGGAATTAAGGAAGGAAGGAAATCCCATCCACACTTTTCAACGTGTTTGATGTATAGTTGTTCAACTGTTTCTGACAATAGTTTAAAATTGAATTTTGTTCAATTTAAATAAATTTAAATCAGTACGATGGTCTTTGATGACTTAGATTTTGATGTATAATTTAAACAAGTAACCACTGTTCGGTCAAAATAATAAAACTGGATAAGAAGCAAACACAAAAGCAGATCGTGTGACCATCAATAGGCTCAGGGGATTGGCACATATGTTTAAGTTAAGTTATAGCCCCGATTCAAGGAAAACATGGGTCAGCTAAGATGATGAAGGGAGGAGCTCAGCAGGGAGATAAAAGGTCAGAAAATGAAAGAAAAAGTTACCCGATTAATAAGATCCGAATCATAAGGCCAGAAGAGAGCATGCAAATGCAAATGATTAACAGATGCTTGTCCTAGAAGACTATTGAAAAGAATATGAAATGATTCGTCGTCAATCAGAAGCATAATATCTGTTGCAATCCGAATGGCCATTTCCGTTAGAATCTGAAATAACTATAACTGCAGAATTAAATTTTAAATTTCAAAGGAATTTAACATATATAAGCGGTCAACCCAAAACGAGGCAGATGGCCAAATCAAATATAAGACTACACGCCTGAAAGCCAAAAAAAGGGTGAAAAATCCGTACTATGTTAAAAAATTCCAATTCTGTCAGATTTCAAGATTTTTTCGATCATATCCACTACGGAATAATTTTATGACAGGCAAATTCTGATGGGTAAGAAATTCATTTCAAGCAAAAATTTTCAGTACTTCTCCTACGCGAACAAACACATCGATGATAATAGCAGAAACAACAAGGAATGCCATCCAATTTTATCCCGGAGATCAAAAATATAGCGAAAGAATAAAAGAATTACTAAGATATGCAAAAACTGGTAATTACATAGATAAATAAGGTTGTAAGACTTTACAAACTTAAACTTGAAGCTTAAATATAAACTTTACAAATTTGAATAGAAACTTTAATCGATAAAGAACATCCTTTAAATTTTATAAAATCAATAGCTGCAGAGATAAAAGAAGTTAAAGAAACTATCAGCTAGCTGTGGCTCATCGTTCATTCGATGAAAACGATGCTTTACTGATTATAGAATGTCGATTGGTTCTCAGCAAAACTCAAATAATTCATAGTCGCAAAATTATGAGTGAAAAAAGACCTGTGGTAAGCATCGATTTATTGCGGGCATCACAAGGGAGTGACCTCTTTCCAAAGGTGACGAATTGACAGCGACAACATGTCGATCAAGTGGATCGCTGCTTATTGGCCGATCCTTACATCGTAAATACATCATCACCTTAAAAGATTATTCCTTATTTGCATGCATAAGCTCAACGAAATTCAACAGCCAAAAAATGAAACCGAAATAGCAAATCTGTTGAAAGTTTTTTAGAGTTATTTAGCCTTTCATCGTTATTGAATTATTGAAGGCTACTCGTTTGATTATAAATGGACAGTCATCCCTGTATGGGAGGGGGAAGGGAGGGAGAGGGGGTTCAAACAGGAAAGGGAGAGAGGGGTGGGTTTAGGAAGAAGATCCATAACGTGCAAAACATCCAATAATTTTTAGAATTTTGTAGAACTCGCATACAGATGCGCAAATTTTGGAAGGTTTATAGCGCCGATGTATGTTCACGATATGCTATTAACAGAAATTATATATGAGATTATACAACAATTGCACTAAGGGCTCATAAAAAATAATTTAAGGTTGATTACTTATAGCTTCAAGTATATCCAGAAAAGGGAATAAAATAAACCGGAAATAGTGAGTAAAAAACACTCAAAAAATCTACGATAGAGCTTAGATTCAATACACAGCATAACTGTTTGATTTCACTACTAGATAAAGCGAGGAATCTGAACTTTAAATCTGAATTGATAGCTATGAATTAGATTATAAATGAAGAAAGTTCGACGGGAGGATACATGCAAAATTGAAATTTAACATTATATATATATATATATATATATATATATATATATATATATATATAATTACTATTTGTATGTCATAGCGCGATGCTATCAAATTTATTCGAATGAGTTGAATTTATTCTTACTTCATTTTGATTCAATTTGCTAAAATTCCATCGTAAAGTGCTGAATGGTTCACGAACTGCATGAAAACGCATCGGTTTACGCCTTAATTGTCCTCTTTCAACATTTAGCTGTAATATTCGCATTATTACAATTACCAATAACAATATTTTTATCATTACTGCTCTTTCTTTAAATTAGAAATTCAATCAAACAAGTCATGATTAAATTATATAAAAGTTAATCAACATAAAATTATATTCACCTCTAATTGAATAAGGATGCAAAATTCTACCGAATAGTAACAGTCTAAGCCATCGTAACCTTTTTTCCACTAGTTATGCTAGAACACATCCTTCGATGTTGTACTGTTCATGAAAATTTCGTTGATACACCTCGTCTATTTTTTCTATTTGGCTAAGGAAAGCGAACAGAAAATTAGAGATTCATGAATTCATAGAAGTATTGCAACATCTATGAAAACAAAAACCTTTAAATTTATAAGTTCAAGCAAACATGCAAAAAAAAAAAACAACTATGAGTTTACACATCTATGCAAAATTATGTAAAAAAAACCTATAAGCTCACAAGCAACAGATGATAAATTAAGAGGGAAGCTTGAATATTTCAGCTTAATGCAACGGAATACTCTAGAAATATTACCAATTTGCATAATCATTCAATTTTTAATAACTTCAAATCAAACTTCAACACCAATTTCTCATAATAAAAAAAATTCTGCAAAAGATGGGAACTCAATTTTCTTTAATTTCCGCTTTCATCGTAACATTTGAATTGAAAACAAAATGGCTGAAAGAAAAAGATCATTTCTTACCTGTACAGAAAAGTTGAAATCACCGGGTAGTAGCTTATACATACAATTGAGGTCATAATTAAAAACTTTATCTTTCTTCGCTGCTTCCCACCTCGACATCAATAATTCTTTTAGCTGAAATAAACATTATAATTCGAATTATCTCTCTTATGATTAGAATTATTGAAGTAGATTTATATGGGAATCTCATTGAAGTTCGCCGACTGCATATTCGTCAATCCACAGAAGATGACGTGCCGATTAGCTAAGCATTTACATGATCCACCAAGAAATACAATGCAATAAAACATCTAATAAGCGAAATTCCTCTTAGAATTAACCGATTCAAGCAATTATCGTTAATTCATTAATGCGAACGAGTGATAAAGCGTCTTCAAACATTCATAAACTCTTAGAACTTTAGCATATTTTATGAGTTCGTGACATATTATTAAGATAAATTAAAAAAAAAAAAAACGCCTACGATGAATTCTTCATTTCTAATATATTATTAAGGAAGTAAAATATCTATCTATATCGAGAGTTCATTAATCAATGGACTCAATGAGCAAGTCATATTAGTCCTTCTTTCATGCTATCACCGAGAAATTGGCTAATCTTCAATTTAAAAAAAAAAAAATTAGATCAACAAAAATAGGTTTTGCCTATTCTCAATCATCTCCAGATGCCAAAAATGAAAACTATCAAAGCTAGCCGCATAAATATAGATTGTTATCAGTTGATTACATTTTATCTAGTCTACATTATTAGTCTTACAAGTGAATCTAAAAAAAAATTTTTTTTTTGTGGAATTACATGAATGTGTTTATCACTGTTTGTAATTGACTCAAATAACATTGGGCATACGTGAATGTAGACTTCATTTTCGCATATGATATATGACTGGTGGAGAGAAAAATGAGAATACTATGATGGAATTTAGGTGTATATGGGATTAGAGTCTGCGAAAGTTACATGCCAGCTGCTTCTCCCATCCCGCTCACTTCACCTCCTCTTTCCACCCAATTAATCCTATTCCTTCTCATTTGATGACGGTGAGCAACTAGAAATCCTTTGTCATCGCTTAAATCACAGATTCGATGGGTCAATCCCTAAAGAAGACAACTTCGCGCTATAGTGATCAGGAAATAGCGCCGATAGGATTGTTGCATTTCACAGATCGACGATTCATTCAGCTAATAAATCACATATGCATAGCAATAATTTAGATCGACGGTGTTGGTAGTTGATAGTCAACAACAATGAATATCAACGATGCCTAATATATCAAATTGTAGAGAGTTGCCTGAGTTAATTAAAAAACTTTCTTGAGTGGTTAAGAAAAAAATAGAACCTTTTGCCGAGAATCGCTTCCTTCCAAATCGGATCGTGGAGCACGAAGATCGTAGATAAAATCGGCCGTCGAATAGTAGAAAACCGGTGATGTGGATGTACATTCGAGACCAACCGGAAGCTAAAAATACAAACGAATTAATGAAACAAAGAGCGTAAACACTCAGATTTGATGAAGTAAAGAAATTGCACTTCCATATAAGCAATTATTATTGTTTTCAGCTAAATATTTTTATAAGAATAAAATGTAGATGTTGTTTTTTTTTTTTTTTGTAAATATAAGCAGATATAGATCTAGATATAAATAAAATGCAGATTTGTAAATATTTGTAGATATAAAATGTTGATATAAGAATAAAATGGAAATACTATATGAGAAATTATTATTTATTTTATTTAAAATGGAATGCTTATTGATATTAATAATCAAAATTTATGAAGTAATTAGTAAGTTAAAAAAAAATTTTTTTTTTTGATAAAAGAAACAAATATTGAAGTAATAGACATGGATCAAATAAAATAAAATTCGGCCGTTCAATTTTCATCGTCACGTCAATAAAAGCCTCAGATAAGTTAGTCTTCTCGTCAATCCGCTAGTGCAATTTTTATCATCTGTTATCCTTTCGAAGAGCTTATCATCGGACAGGACAAATGAAAAGTGGTTCAATTACAGCTATATGCTCGTAGATTGGATGCGATGGCTATATAAAGCAAATGAGAAATTTGTGAAAAAAATTTACCAACTTATACGGGAAATTTGGGGAAGAATGAATCTTTTTTTTTTCAATAACTTCACAATCAAACATTTAACGCAAAAATCGACGATGAAATCGAGTTAAATGTTCTCAATTCCAAAATATATTCGTTACCAATGATAAAAAAGTGAAAAATAAAATGAAAGGAATTGAAATACTTCCTTCCTATCCTGAAAAAAATGCAATTGAAAATGCGGATATAGGCAATCATTTAAGAATAGAAAAAAAGAGCAATGCATTGTGGATGGGTATATTACTATTATAGTGCATTGCTTCTATAAACTTTTTCTTTCACTTAAATTGTTGAAAATTTAATCGAAATTCACGAACTGGAAACTTAATTTAGTGATCTCTTAATAGAAATTTAAATAAACAATTCCTCTCGCTATTTATGATTCAACAATTGTAGCTAATTGAATCATAATCTCCAATATATTAATTGAGTAATTAATTTCGGTACGATTATTTTTATTATTAAATAATTTCAAATAATTTATTACTGTAAACAGTCGAAACACTGAGAGACGATTGTTGCTCATCGCGATGATTAGCGCAATAATTGAAATATTAAGCCAGCTTCATTTGCGTCATAAACCATTATTCAGACATTCTCATGAACGCTAATTAGTTTTACACAAATGTCTTCGATATATAAGCTTGCAAGTAAATGAAACAGATTTAGGATGTATGCCTTTCAAACCTACCCCTCCCCCTTTCCTGCCATTATTCCCCTCCACGTTACACTGCCCTCCACCTCATCTCCGTCTCTTCCTCCTCTTCGTCCCCTCATCCTTAATTTTCTTAAAGATAGTAAATTGTCTTCCTCTAGGGATTTTCTACCGATAAGAATTCATCGTGAAAATATTAAGAACAAACCTAGAAAAAGAGCAAAAATTGTAATTAAGCTGCAAACATGAGCTGCTCAATATTAAATGCGATGCTATGGCTTCTTGTGAGACTATAGAACGTTCTCTAAGAGAATCTGATACTTTTCTTAAACACTGTTAGTAAGGTGAAATTAATTTTAAAATTTTTAGAAACTTCCTAGAATTTTTGATTTTTGCAAATTTTGCATTAATATTTACAAATATTTCAATGATGAAAATCGTATATAAAATCAATCGATGTAATTGAGAAAGAAAATTAAAAGATATACCTCAGATCCATATTATATGTTATTTTACTGTCAGTAATGAGGTAATTAAAAAAGAGCATTTGAAGATGACAGATGGATGTAGTGGGGATGATATTCGAAATACAAGAAATTCAAATTTTCGAAACTGCTTCATTAACTCATTTCACAAGCTTAACAAACAGCAGACGTTTTTCTTGTTCACTGCGAACAAATCCACTAGACCGAGTGATTCCACGCTTACATAAACATTAAACATTAAATAAATAAACATATATATATATATATATATATATATATATATATATATATATATATATATATATATATATACCATGTTTATTTATTTATTTATGCATTTACTTATACACCCACCAAGTAACATACTTTGAGGCAGATATACTATTCTGTACTACATTACCGAGAATGGTCAACACAGGGCACAACACTTTATCCTCTCCGAAAAGGCATCATATTACGGGATATTGCACTATACTAGTTTACAGTAGTATTTAACAGTTTAGTATACCATATCACATATGAAATCATCTGTACACATCGAAAGCAATATATCGAACTGAGGGTGTTGAGATATTATCAGCATTGTGATTTATATAGGACGATGAGGAAGTTTATATAAATATTTTTAGAATGCCACTGTCTACATCGATCGATAATTCTTGTGTACATAATTTCATATTTGGATATGGATGAACGTTTCAAAGAATGCTTTCAGTGCCACCCGCTCTCTATGCTTCGTGGCAGTTACCATCTGTGCCAACCGCTCTCTTCGTGCCACCCGCTCCCTTTCGACTGCTACACAATGAAGCTCATGTTTGAAAAAAAAGCAGCCTATCGTCGTGTATGTTAAAGAAGCAGTAAATTATGCAAAACGTGAATTAAATAACTTAAATACCAAACAATCCTTCTACAAGGCAAACGAATAAATCCGAAACAGAAGCAGGATAAATCAATTCTAGGGTGGAGGCGCATAAATGTTGAATAATTGGTAATGCGGTTATTGAGGTAACTATGATACGGCCAATTACATCACAGATTTTGTCATTCAAATATATATATATATATATATATATATATATATATATATATATATATATATATTGAATGATAAAATCTGTATATAAAGGTATGAACGGTGGTGCGATCAGAACAAAAGGGGGTTAAGCTGTTCTGTAGTCAGTGAACCGAAAAGGGCCATCAAAAGCCCAAAATCGATAAGATGGGATGCATAAATCAAAACGAAAGTCAGATCGAAACAGAAGGAATCTGAAGCCATCCAATGACAACAGATGTCAGGAAAATATAAACTGAACTTAAATGTTGCAGTTACCTATAATGAACTAGAGATATGAAAAAAAAAAATAGAAGAAATGGTGACACAACATAGGGTTTTGCGTTGTGATGCTTAGAAAAGAAATCATAGCACTGCAATAAAATGCTTCATCCTTCACTTCACGAAACTGCTTAAGGGTTTACTTTTTAAGCAACACAATATAACGCCTATTGTAATAGTATATTTTCTTGTATTTTTAAAATCGCATGTGTATTTATCTTTCAATTTGTATAACTACCAAATTTTATTTATCCTCCTAGTTGGCACAGTGAAGCTTTCTATGCGTTTGCCTCGAAGAGTCACCTGCTCAAGTGATTCCATCTTAATACGTCTACGTTTAATAGCGTTTTCTCTGATGATGGGTGGGAGGAAGGAGCATAGAGGTGATGGATGAGTGGTTAGCGGAAAGGGAAAGGAATTTAAAACTTTACGTATCACACTTCTGTCATCAGACAAAACATTGTCTGATTGCAAGAATAGGAATTTACAATCACAAAATCAAAGATGCAGATAACACAACCCATTAGCTGATTACCTGAATAGATGAGAGAGAGCGTTGAGTGCGAGGAGTCGAGCCAAGCATCACGATTTTACGCATTATGAAAACGTCGATCACCACACTTTAGGATGCGCTAATCGGTAAGGGAACGCCCTTCCTATATAATTACAAACCAAACAACAATTATGAATCAATTAACGGTGAAATACATTCGAAAAAAAACCAATCAACGTTATAAAAATTTTTACGAATAATACGAATAACTAACGACGAAAAAAGTTGAGAATATTTGTGGAAAAAAAAAGATTTCTTTTCTCACAATTAAAAGTAGCTAAATTTTTGAAGCAATAAAATTGTCGATTAATTCGTTGTCCGAAATGTTAACGCATAGCATTTTATTTGTCTCTCAGGAAAATGTTCATTGTTGAATTTAAAGGAAATATCGATAGAATAGGCAATAATTTATTTAATGAAAAAAAAAAAGTAAGTACTTCTTTAGTGGCACACCTCTTATAACACAAAAATATTTCCACTGAAATGAACACAACACAAAATACGACATATTCATCACTTATCGATGACGTAAATTGTTCTTGTTTAATCAAATTTCGCTGCTAAATTTGTTCGTTTGTGAAGTGTTTTGTGACGATATGCCAGACGAATAAAAATCAAAATGCAAATCACAAACTATTACAACTACAAATGATATCATCATTAATTTTGTTTCATCGAATAACTTTATGCAAATTATTTATGAGCAATAATTATTCATTAAGATATAATTTGAATAGATGAATGCATTTCAAGCTAAGCTGACAATAAAAATAATCCATTCAAATGATAATTAACTAATAAATGAGCTTCTATTACAAACGTTAGATGCATCTATTGTCTCTATAGTTCAAACAGATAAATAGATATATCTATAGAAAAAAAAAACCATTTTTCACTAAATTACGCAAAAATTTTTGAGAAAATATAAGTGCCAAATAGAATGTCACTTCCTCTTTATTAAAATTACTTTTTAGCAGATTTTAAAATGGCTAAATTTACTGATAAAATCACTATTTATCATCTCATATAATGCGTACATGCATATGTACGTCCTTATAGCCATTAAAATTCATCATTTCTTAGTGGTTACTGTGCGAACGGCTTTAAGAAGCGTCCGAGCGTAGTTTTAGGATCTGTCGTCCTAACGAGCCACTCCGACCACCACCCTCATCGGGACGAGGATGGTAGGCCGATCCGGACTCTCATCCTAAGCAGAACAACGGTGAATCGGCTTGTCAGCATCGGATAGGTAGGAGACGTAACTAAGCCCTAATATTCACGTGACCTTACAACTTCATCTAAGTGAAAGCACAAGCATTATGAGATATTTATTCGTAATGAATGCCTTATTGATTTAAAATAAATAAATAAATATTGGCGATCATTATTGATTGTCTCATAGTATCAGGTAAGTACTTCCTCATGCTAATGTATTGCACTGAGATTCACGTTTAGCATTCTAATCAGTGTATTGATTTCAATTTTTTTTTTTGTCTTAGGGTATAGAGATACTTTTTTTTGTTGATTTGCTAATTACAGATATTATAGATTAATATTCTAAATAATGCGATATATATGAAGCAATAAAACATTTCTGATGAAGTTGCAATACTTTGTATTCAGCAGTTAAGCGATATAGCTTATCCTTGTTTTGTTGTTTGGTTGCATTGAGGGATTCTCCTTCTTCCGGTTCAGATTCGATATCTAAATTCCTTACGTTCAGGGCGCTTTTGGTCCTTTCAGTGCACACATCAGTGAAGTAAAATCGATGAAAGCCATGTGAAAGAAACTGAATTTTGTTCCCTCCGGCTACCGATTTTTCAACATGCGTATTTTGAACGTATATATATATATATATATATATATATATATATATATATATAATTAAACCCACGTTCTCTTGCACTAACATTTATATTACGTCTGTTTGAAATCCCATGCAATTCTCTGAAATGTAAAAATTGTATTTTATATGATGAATTTCAACTTGGTGTGATATGATTATGGATGGCTCAAAGAGCCGAAACGTCAGCATAAATTATTATTCCATTTGTACTCGACGCATTACATGGTCATAACCAAAAATTATTATACTAATGTATTTAATGAAGTTGAATTATGCTGATAGATTGATTGATTAGTTGATTTTTGGTTTCATTTTTTTTTTCTGCGATAATCTGAAAAGTTATTTAGCTTCTGCTCTCTTTTTGCTCATCACATGATAATTTTGAGAGATTGTTTACACACATAACACATATTACACTTCCATTGACCACTGGTCAGTGACCATTGGTCGTATGACGTATCATTCCACATCATAGAGATCATTTAAGGTGACCACTTAGCCATTTTTAGTAATACGGAAGAATTCGTTGAATATTTATGAGAAAATTTTTTAAAATATTTGCTGAAAATATTTTCTCAATATTTAATGTAATAATTTTTCAAATATTTATTCGAAGAAATTCGCCAAATATTTAGTAAAAAAAAAAAATTCTTCAAACATTCCTTGAAGAAATTTTTATTTCTCTTTTCTTCAAAAAAAATTGAAGAGGAAAGATTTTTTTATTGTGTTTCTATTTTTGATCTTTAATCAATAATTTATCTTTCAGTTGCAACAAATAAATACAACTTCAAGAATATCATTGGCTAGAAGCTACTTAGTCAAAAGTTAGATGAACGTCATATTGCTATGAATACTATCCGAAGTCATCGACGAAGAATTAATAGTTGATTTTTGAAAAAAAAAAGGCACTTAAATACTGCATAGATCGTACTTTTTTGACTTAAATATTGTAAAAAGTATCTAAATACTGCCCTGAATTGTGCTCAAATTTATCAGTTCAAATACATTCGCTATCAACGATTTCATTTCTTCACTTGCATCGCTTGAGGGAATCTCAATGTAGTGTTTTGCAAACTATAATACAGATGAATGTTTATGGATATAGTTATTTGTTCAGCAGTTGCCATTCGATTTCCTCAAATGAGATTTTGTTGCTTTTTAGATTTTTTCCAAAATTCATAAGCGCATTTTTTAAAATTATTTTTTTTACTTTTTCTTACTTTTTTTTATTACTTTTACTTTTGAAAATTATTACTTTTTTTATTTTGTTAGAAGTTATTTTTTACTTAATTTTTCTAATTTTTCTTATAAATTTTTAATGGTATAATTCCATCATAAGAAATTATAAGTGAATTTTCTGGAGTTGTTATTTAAAAAAAAAAAATTAAACAAGATTTATATCTTATACTCAACATTTTTTCTTCATTTTTCTTGAATATTCACATAAAATGTTCATTTTATACGTTTAATAACGCATATCATAGTATTTTCTTCGGCATATTTCTACATTAGTTTACATAAGTTCAACCCTACGAAATTATAAGGATTAAGTGTTCACTTATTACAAAGGATGTTCACTTATATCGAAGAATAGAATATATTAATAAACTCGGGTGATTAAGTTCTCAATAAAGCTTTCATTTCTAATTAACGTATCTATCGAATCTCAGTATATGAAAATTGTTGTTAAAGCTTGTCAGATGCATTCAACAGTTCGGAAATCAAGTATTAGTAATGGTGGCTTTTCACTGAACGAAACGCTTTAAAGAAAAAAAAAAGATTATTAAAATATTGAACAATGGGGAAGAAGGTTGAAGAGGACCGAGGGAACAACGGAGGGAAAGGGAAAGAAGGAGAAGGATATAAATGAATGCATAGGGAATCATAAATATCATTAGAGAATAAATAAGAGAAATGAGATTCTTCTTATTGCAACAAGAATCATTATGAGACAATAAGATTTGTATATTTATGGAGAAAATTTTTATTCGGAAAGCTTTATAAATATCGATACTCTCAGAAGTTATGAAAACATTTGAAGAAATAAATTTAAATTTAGCACTACAATTCATCAAACAAGAATTAATTCGACAATCACGTTTTCCACTAATGATTTTTTAATTTAAAAAAAAAAAATTAATAGAATTAAAGTCACATGGCGTAGCAATAAACCAAATTTTTGTTTTTTTTTTTCTGCTCTTCCATGAAGGGTAATCAATCGGACGTTACAACATATTTATGGTTGAAAGAATTCGATAGCGATCAACAAATATCAATATGTTAATAAAATAATTGCAAAAAATTAGCAAAAATTATTGCACATTTGCATAAAATATAAAATATTTGCAATGAATTGAAATGAATGAAGAAACTCTTTACAGGAATTACGTTTTTAGCGTATAATACAGTCTATCAACTCAATCGACCGATTTCATAAATTATCAAAAAAAATAAATAAGTAAAATAGAAGATACACAATTACATGTCCATATTTTTTTATTAATTCATATGCCCCTACAAATCTACAAAAGGCGCGCTTATTTTTTGTGATCTGTTCGGTGTAAAATAGAAAAATTTGATGTTTGCCAAGATGATTTATAATTTGAAAAGCTTGCGAGATGGCTCACAAATTTCTGGCCATGTTTATTTCAATGTTACTTCTTTTCAGGTTATTAGATCAAAGTGAACCTTAGTATGGATCAAACTGAAACTTAGTATATCTTAGTACAAATGGTTAGCCTTAATGATCTTAGTACAGATGATTAGCCTGAGGTGTATATCAAATCCAACAAATTTCATAAGTCCAACTTAGTGATTCTTGAGCTAAAATAATCTAAGAGATAAATATACGTATAAATTTAAATCTGCAAAGAAATAATGTTGATATGTTTATTGCAAGTACATTTATTGCAGATTTATGATATGTCGGTTGCAAACGTAAGCACAGAAACAATTGAAACAACGCTAATTGAATTTTTAATAAGAGCCTAAAAATGCTCTGAATTCTATATGGGAAATTGTTATATGGAACAATTCATAGAGATATGACAATAAATGAGAAAATACACTCTATATTAATAAATATCGGTCAGAAAATTACATTCAGAAAAGATGTTTCACAATTGTGAAATAGCCGATAAATCGGAAAAAGAAGCCGATAAATCTTCTAAATTTAAGGTGAAAATATATTAATAATGAATGTTATTAGCAATGAAAAATATAGAATTTTAAGGATTTTATTGTATAAAAATTTGAATTGTATAGAAAATGCGAAAGGATCGATTAACATATCGATAACTAAAGGAGAGGAAAAGAATAGAAGATAAAGAAACTGAAATAGAAAATAGCACTCAAGTGGTAAGAAAAATTGAAATATCATTAAGAGTGCATATCGTCATAAACGATAAAAAGTTTGTGAAAAAAAGAATAGAATTTAGGAAAAAAAAATAATTGAATTTTTGCAATGGATAAAAATTTTCTTTCAATAAAAATTTTTTTCATCCTTCTTATCTTTTTCTTTAGAGAGGAATGTATCATGAGGATTTATTGTTTTCATTATATTAGTTGTTCAGAAAAGCTCTCGATGCTAATCTTTTTTTTTTTCATTCCATTTGTTGTAGCTTGTTGAATATAAATGAAAAAGTAAAAAATTCAATGTGAACATATGTATCTTCGATTTGTTAAGCGGAAAATCTCAAGGGACTTTAATTCACTTGTTGTGTACTTTATCGTTCTGCTCATTCTTTCAAATATTTTCAACAAACGACGAAAACTTTTAAAAAAATGGGGAATGAAATTAAATAATTTTGCTTCTTTTTCATTGATTTAGCACTTTCGTAAAAACGAGCAAATTAAAGAATGAAAAATAATCGAAAAAACTCTTTAGAAATCGATCAAAATTCGTAAATTTGTCTGGATGAAAATTATAACGATGCAAGTGAATATAAC
The DNA here is from genome assembly GCA_037389465.1 of Baylisascaris procyonis. Taxonomy (NCBI): domain Eukaryota; kingdom Metazoa; phylum Nematoda; class Chromadorea; order Rhabditida; family Ascarididae; genus Baylisascaris; species Baylisascaris procyonis. The sequence continues at coordinate 6,818,568 of JAZARR010000153.1, read as the reverse complement.
CCAATTATTAATAGAATCGACTTCCCCTTAAACATGTAATTTCAGATGCACTCTTTTGAGTCTCAGCCTTTCAGCCTTGACCCTAAACAATCTTGAATGTTAATCTTAAAGGTGGTTCTGATAGCATTCGTTAAATCATGAATATATTTTACTGACTGAGCGATTCTCATTAATTACAGAAAGACTTCGAAAAATTAAAAATTTTGCAAATTTTAGAATTCGCTCAAATGTCATACAATAAACTTTTGAATAAAATTTCTGAAAACCATTTTCAATGATAAATGAAATGCTCGTTAAACTTAATATTTCTCAAAAATATTCATCTCGATAAATAAAACCATACGAATGAAATATGATTAAAATTCTATGAACGACATAGATGAAGATCGTTTCATATTATAAGGAGAAATTGAATAAAAACAAAAAAATGAGAAAATTGAAGTTAGTCGCTCTTTATTGAAGCCGAATGCAAATAATGTGCACAACGCAAGGATCGATTTCCTCATACGGCAACATCAATGACCAAATGGCCGAAAAATAAACAATCTAATGAAACTTCAAGCGAGCGGTTTCCGTTGCTATCGTTTTTTCGCTATTCATTTCGTCAAAATGACTTAAATTCATTTTTCGCTCTTTGTTTTGATAAAAATAACATATCTCTTTTTCGTTATACATTTGGATAAGAGTACTGTGTACAATATTCGGCTTCCTCAGTATATAAGTCTCCTTTTCTCTGTACAACAGTACAAAAATCCATATACCTTCTTGATTATTATCTATTATCAGCAGCTCAAAGAGTATGTAAATATAGGCACTGCATTCATTGTTAAAGCAATAGTTTCATTGGGAACAAATATGAATTATGTATGGCCTCAAAACTCTTCACTATTCTACATTATTGCATTATTCCACATAGTAAAACGATCTCACCTCATTATATTCTTTTGACATTCGTGCAGTTAGTCGTCTAGATTTGGTAAGAAATACAGTAATACCAGTATTACTGTATTACACCTACGCAAACGGTAATATAGATTTGCTGTGCTAATAATCGATATGGAGGAAATGAGTGCAAAAATCATTTGCGAAGCCATTCATGTTAGCGTGATTTCGAATTTCCTACGTTAGGCAATGGCTAATGCAGGTGAGTGGAAAAGCCTTTTCATAGTCGCTATTTCTTCTTCTCATTACCCAGTCGCTATTTCTTCTTCTCATTACCCCTCCCTCCCCCTCGATCCCCCCCCCCCACCTTATTTCTTTCTGCCTGTCGACACTTCCCTGCCTCTGTGGCTATATTACTGTTCTTAATGATCGCATGACAATTTGAAAAATAGATGCGTTCTATTTTACCAACGAACGAAACATGACGATATTGAGTTGTTTGAAAAATTTTTTTTCACTTGCAAAAATTAAATTTAGTCAACGAATCGCTATAAAATGCTGATGAGTTGAAAGTGTTTGCAAGATTATATGCAGCAAGAGGTCGAAGTTAAGTTAATTTATACGAAAAAAATGGCTTGAAGTGCAAGAGTAAAGATGGATCTGAAAGAAGAAATCAGCTATCATCGTAATCAAAGAAGATTTCTTCAATATAACTCAATTTCGAGATAGGATAGAAGCGAATATCGATGCTGCTTTCATTTTAGCCCATAACGAGATTTATTTGACCGAAGATTGATATTGCTCAATTTTTTATGAAAAGGTGGAATATGAATCAATAGCGGTGCTGTTGTTTAGCACAAAAAATGAAGAAATAGGAGAGATCACAATATTATTTCGTAGTTCATAACGTGTGATAGAATTTGAATGGATATTGGTGCTTTCCCATAATTTATGACGATATGAAAAAAAAGAAACAAGTATGGATGATGTTCAAAAATTCCAAGCCAATTTCGCCAATTAAGAAAACAGGCTGATGTATTTTTGAAAAGCGCATAGCCCTTGAATTCATTGTTGAGTTTCTTTTTTAAAGGCGAATTTCGTTAATCTCTTCAATAATTCTCCATCTACATGCTGTTTTTTCAGTGTATTTTTCGTCACGGACTATCTACCTATTTTTCATTTTTTGTTCTATAGAAAAAGGTGCGTTTTTTTTCGCAAATCTTCGATGTGTTAATATTCGCAGTTCGAAAAAGATGGATAGCAACCTTTCATAAGCATCACAATAATATCGATATATTTTATATTTTTTAACTCATTTTATTTTTAATTCAATAGATCCAGAAAAGAATCACAGCCGAATTGAATAGATTTAGCTAAGATTAAGTAAAGAAGAATGATAAAATCTTATTGATAACATACGTTAATTCGTTTGCATGAATGACTCCGTATAAATTCTTGTCTTAGAGCTTCAATACGTTGCATTTACATGCGTCTAATATTCGTTATTCACACTTCACAAATATGTGCCCCTCTATTCCCAATATCTGTTAGCGTTAGGGAATCGTTATAATCGTATCATCGGAATCGATATATCCATTGATCTGAAAAATATTCTAGTAAAATAATTGTTTCGCATTTTAATTTGTATATTTTCAATGTTTAAAATGATCAATCGATTATTGATTAAATTTTATTCATAATTTATTCGAAAAATTTTTACTCCGATGCATAAAATGAGCGGAAAAAAAAGTTTTTATTTTATAATATGAATTAATTTAAATGCGTAAATACGAAAAATCGATTATGAAACCAGCTTGAAATATTATCGATTTCGTTAAATGAAGCATAAAATATTCAATTGAAACGTTCAGGAATATATCCAAAATAGAATTTACATCGTATTATTGCCTTCTATATTTTTTCGCAATAGTATTTTCAATTTTGTATCGTTTTTTTTCTCTTCATTTAGCTTTTTTTAAATTCTATACATTCATTTCTCATCTCAATTCTTCATAGTATTAGCATTAAAAAACTGCCTACTAGATATTTGTGAACCGAAAAAATTGTAGCTAGCATCCAATCCATCTACAATAGAATTGCTCTACCAAATGCGCCTCAATTAACGAGTAATTTCAAATTCCTAGACATTATGCCAAAATATTTCGATGCTCATATTTACATCAAATTGCTTATACCACTTCTTGCAAGTTATGCATGCAATGACTATTGATGAATGAATATTTTCCCTTAAGTAAAATTTTTTCTCACACAATTAAACGCAAACTTATAACAATAACTGCTTTAGTCACATAAATCGGCGATATATCAACCATATTTAAAATTTTTTGCCTTTCATATTTGCCTCTAAACTTCAACTTTTCGCTTTAGACAATCAAAAAGCGCCTTTTTTTGAATTTTTAATATATTTTAGTAATTGTCTCAAAAGATTACGAAAAGTACCGTTGAAATGCTGAAATATGAGTGAATTAATGTTAAAATATTCGGAGACTCATTGAAGGTAACAAACAATAGAATAATCTGCATAAATATCAACATTATTTATGATCTATTTTGCCGATCATTGAGATATTGTTGATAAATTTGATCTATTTTGTCGATCATTGAGATATGGCTGATCAATTTATTGCATCATTTGTTAATCGAGAAAACGATTCATTTCTGTCAGCTTTTTCTACTCTCCCAATTTGTATTATTTTATTTTATTTTTCTACTTTCATAATGAATATATAATATTACTTCAATAATATGCAAGAAATATAGATGAAGATTGTTTTAAAAAAATTTTTAGCAGTTTATATCTCATAGAATTTGAATTTTTCTTCAACTATAAACAATAGAAAAAATTTGAAAAAAGAAATTGGATATCAAGCAAAGCGGAATGGAAAGATAAAAAAAAAACTAAACAAAAAAGAATTTATTTAAGCAAAGGATTAGTGCATTTGTAAACAAATGAAAATAAACGAAACCAAATTTTTATGAACTTTAAACTAATCACACGAAAGCATTGAAAGCGCTTAGAGTCGATATATGAAAATCATGAGAATTCTTATGCAAATTTTTGATAAAAATATTTTCAGATTATCCGCACCTGTTACCTGTTATCATTTCCGAAAAAAAAATGTTTAATCAACATTGAATAATTGTTACCTTTTTTTCTCATTGGACGCACTTGTTGTATCGGTGTACTTGTTTGTATACGTATGTATATCTTTAGGCTAAAAATTTCCATCTTTTTTTCAAAATTGGTATCTATCCAAGTGTTAGTTCACTTAATCGCTAACAACCAAATGCGATCAATGAGCTATGAGTTCATAAATGGTGATCAGTAAATAAAACCGATCGATATTCGGCACTCATTGTATGAATCAGAAACGAACTTCTAATCGACACGTCTATAATACAGATGAGAATTTTTCTAAGTAATACTCAATAATATTTACTTAATCATTAGAAAACCTTATTGTTTGCACAAAATCTGAAATGCAAGCAACAGTTGACCAAATTACAAGGAAATATTTCGATATTAGCAATACAAAGAATAAGCACCATAGTAACTTGACTAGAAGACAACATTTTAATTAAAAAAATTATAAAAGAAAAACAATATTATATTCAAAATATTGTGGCGATTCGTTTCAGCAATAAAAAATGGTCAATTCCATTAAATTTCATAAATTTGGCTTTTATTTCCTAAAAAAAATCAATCGTATTCTTTCGAGTAGGGTGCCCCAATCCTTTAATTTTCGTAGAAAGCTTTGAAACAGACTCAATATTTAATATGGTCATATATTCGGGAATGACGCATGCGTTCAATCTCATTTTCTTCTTTAAAGGCGATCGATCTCTCTATGCGAATAAAGCTAGTTTGTTTCCAAAATTTTAGTGATATGGATCGTATTAAAAAAAAAACCAGCTACAATTTCTGCAGCGGTCTCCTATTTCAGAAAATTTTATGGCATCGGTAAAATTCAAATTACATGACAATGGACGCCAATAAATTTATGCAGGTTTAGCGATAATGAAGAAGCATAGTGCATGAAGCAATAAGAAAAGCTTATATTCAATAAAACAATAGCTTACAAACAAACAGATGTCTATTCACGAGTTATTCAACATGTGACTTGCGGTGATGCACTTTTGTTTTTTTTTTTTTGGCTAGCAACCTTATTACACTCGTATTTTCATCTTAAAAAAAAAAAAACAAACGAAAACACTGATAATATTTCAAATCGGAAATGCTCGAACGTAACATATTCTACCTTATGAAAGATCATAAATGACAGCTGCATTTCTTGGCTATCATACTCCTAACTATTGCCACACTAGAGTTGCCATCACCTTAGAATTAGCTATTACTTCCTGACAGCTATTAATTAGTTGCCCACATTAGGCATCTAGATGATACGCCCCAGATATGTGTCGTTGACAGTATTAAGCTCTATCGCACATTGAGAACCAAAATATTAGAATATGTAAATAAAAGGAAGATCCCGAAAAAAATTTAGACAATTGTAGTAATTTCACTTTTAATTAGGCAATATGCAATTCTTTCAAAAATACACACTAAAGCAACAAAGACTAACTTTAGGAATACCATATCAAACAATAAAATCAATCAAAAACTGATCATTATACATAAAATTAACGCTTAGTGTTTGTAAAATATATAAATGAAAATAAATAAATAAATAAATAAATAAGTAAATAAATAAATAAATAAATAAATAAATAAATAAATGGACATGGATTTCGATCAATGCAGAATTGAGAAGCAATATTCAGATTCTCAAAGATAACAATAAATGAGAAGGTTTTGTAATTAGGTTGAAATAAGACGCTCAATAACAACATATTCGGGCGGCAACAATATCATTTAATAAAACAGCTGTTCATTTCGTTGCACAAAGTGTTTGTTTCGAAGCACTTTACCAACAGTGATTTATCGAGCAAAACAATACCTCTCTTCATCCTACGTGCTATTCATTGATATTCAATTATACGGCATATAAGATGTTTAAGGCATTCGGATTAAGGCATTTGGAATAATGGTTTTTTTTGTGATGAAGGAAGAATGTAGAGGGTGGCGAAAGGATAAGAAGAAGAATTGCGAACAACGAGGGAACTGAGTGAGGAAAAAACAAGATCTAAAATCATCAAAGTCGGTGTAAGAGGGATCGATAGGAGGGTTTTTATTGGCCATCTCTACTCTTGACAAGGGTATACTTAGTGCAGCAACTGTGTTACATAGAGAAGTAGCGAATGAAATTAAGAACGGAGCTTCAGTTTCGGAAACTTCAGAATGTATTTTTCTTTTTGGGATATATATATACATATATATATATATATATATATATATATATATATATATATATATACCAATCTTCAAATATATTATAGTGCCTTTAATGTCTTTTAACAATTCAGATGTCTTAACCGCACATTAAACGCTTCGTTCAATTAATGAAAAACTTTTGTGATAAATTCAAGAACTCATAGTCACATCGATTGAAAGTCTCACATTCACCAAATTTACTCTAGCTCAACCATAATAAATGTTTATTTCGTACCTAATCGTCAAAGATAAGGCGCTATTGAGTGAATTTAGGTGACAATTTTCTTCGACGTGCCAACCTTAATAACGCTGTATACTTGCGTAAAAAGCGTCGATACTGGAAGCATTAATGGCTTTATTATGACGGCATTTGGATCTATAGAGCGGTTAAGCATTACGCTGAGGAGGTACAAAGAAGAAATAGACTGCTTAAGGAAAGAAAAGAGTATCTAAAGCGCACATATGTGACATCGATGTGAAGATTCCTTAACGAACGCCCCTATTCCTGAGATAGATAGATGCAATTATTGCAGAACAGCTCAAATCTCGGATAGCCCCGAATCATGTAACATCCTAAATACTTAACAGCCACAAGATTAGAATAGCATCATATCTCGGTGAAAAGTTTCGAATCTCCACTATCCCAAATCTTCAACGCTCATATATATTTTTTACTGACATTAAACTTCCTAAAAGCATGTAGCGCTGGGATTTGTTTTATGTGACGATTAGAAGTTTCGCAATTCTCTCTGCTTCGCCGGTTCGATAGCGAAGCATTAGAAAAGACAATGCCCTATGACTACATATACCGCTCAACTAGCACAAAATTCCAATAAGAAATTGTGAGCTTCCATGAAGCAATACACTTCACGCTGAGTAACATTTAAACCCAAAGGAAATTATGCGTGAACGATCTATTTGCATTGTACTTACCCTCCTATCTCCCAGCCTGGACAAAATTAAGCCTGAATGGACGAATTACCCGCAACATTTTAACATGTTTGCCCACTGTTGTTTTCGGTCATAAAAAAAGTGATGTTAAAGGTGTTAGATGCATTCTTGAGAGACATCAAACGGCACATTTCGCCATCAACATAGTACACTGCTTATTGCGTTAGCTACTCCATACATACATTCTATCATAAATATATTGCTCGCATTTCCTGGGTAAACCACTTCCCGGGTAACTTCATTATTTCCTATTTTCATGGGGAAAATATGACATTTTACACGTATATAGCGATGTAATATATCATAGAAATGACTAGAATATAAAATATTGCACTAAAATACAATAACGCTATCTTTAAATGGCACAGAAAAAGAATGATATTTGAGAGTTACAATATCCAAGACGCGTAAATCAAATAAATGAGTTTATTATTCATAGTACAATTAATTAAATCCCATACATAAAAGTAAGAAATGTCATTTGGTATTTCGTGAAAACGCGAAAAGGTAACGTCAGCAGTAATTGTGCTGCTCTTATACAATTCATAGATTTCCATTGAAATAAATCCACTATTATGCAAATTGATAAGCATTTCATATTTAAACGATTTGAACGATTCAGCACAATGAATTTCATGAACAGCGAAATTCAGCTAAATTCAAGTCGATTAAAAAAGTTTTCGATTTAGAGTTAAATAATGCTTCATTTAATTCATATTATTTATAGGTGCATAGCATTTAGTGGCAAATATCATTTGACAATCAGTACTGAGGATTTATATGATATGATAAATGGATAAAAGAATATTTCGGTAAAATTCATTGTGGTGATTTCTAACGATTTGATTCTTTTTTGTTTGTTTTCATTTAAGGCAATAAATATAATATATGCAAATTGAATTGCATTACTCTTTCATATTTATTAACCATTTTTCTCTTTCAAATACCAAAAGCATTTGACACCAAGAATTAATCCAAATATGTTGAGTAGAACTGAAAAAATATATCCGCCAATGAAAGCAATCAACACATGCATATCTTTGTCGTGTCCTAAAAGTTAACATTTCATATCGATACCTTACATGAGAAAATTTCATCGAACGAAACATAAAAATGCTCCAATAAAATATGGTGTTAAAAAAGCTACTATTCCCTGAAACCAAAGCTATATAACTCTATTCTTATTGAATATATATGATGAATGGGCGAGCATTATGTGAACATCATTGAGTAATACACAAGAAATTCCACCCTTACTAAGCTATTAATTTATGCATAGTAATAGGCAACTATGCGTGAAAGCAACAGAAGACTCCCATCCTCCATATAATTTGCTTTATTTCATTTCAATAGCATGTGACTTTGCAAAGATAACTGAGCACAACAAATTTAATAAATACGAATAATTCGAGCATTTATATCTTAATAAGGCTATAGCTAATCATAACCTCAATTAAATTTAGTTTGACCTGAAGTGGAACCTGGAAAAAGAATTCAATGGCATACGGCAATTATCCCCTAGAAAGTAAAATGGGAATATAGTACAAAAAGGAGCGATAAATTTTGACCATCTTAATAGTTGAAAATGGTTAGCAATAGACGAGAGAATATATGTGATCTAAAAGAAATACGCATGATCAGTACCAAAAGGTGGACACCAAACACATTATCGCAATAATCCTTCCATCTCACCGATATTTGCATATTGTAAAGCTTCAGAAACGCTAATGCCTCGAATTCTAATTTCAGATTTCGACATTTCAATACTGTAAAGATTGACTGAAGTGCATAATGACTGAAGAAGAGTGTATTTGCGCGACAGATGGAGAAGCTCACGATTAGAGATTTGATAAAGCTTTAAACAGAATTGTGATGCGGAAAAGATAAAACTGAATGTTGCTATTGAAAGGCTAACCTCTTTTGCCTCGCGATCTTGTGCCCGCATTATCGAAACCACCTTCTTTAAATAATTGCTTAAGTACGAGTATAAGACCACTAACGGCGAAAAAAAGTAGCAAGATCTGAAAAAAAAAGTAAAACATCGCATGAATAAAAAACCGAACTTACTACGTTTCTATGCTCATTTTATCAAAATTTATTTCTTCCTTTTGAATTTACAACCTTATTTAGCAACTAAAATTCGAATTATTGAAGAAATTGTTGAAAAAATTCCAGGAAAAAATTTTTTTCGCTTAATTTTATGTTGGAAATTTATTATTTTATGCGACTAGAAGAGATTTGAAGTTGTGAAAAAATTATTTAGCAATGAAAATAATAAAAAGAAAGCTTCAAGTGTTTGTTTCTCACTCCTTACTCCTAATATAGCTTGTAGAAATCATTCCTAATTTAAAAGAAAAAAATATAGCTTGTAGAAAGAAATATTCGAGTGATTTTCATATAAAAACATTGTATATGTTTTATAGATGATGATTACTTTGGTGAAATGAAAGCAATGGCAATAAATATGCCATTAAGGATTCATAGAATTTTTTTCTACCTCTTTTGCAGTAACTTTCATAGTTAATTGGGCGAATTACCTTAGGAGTAACGCTTGTTTCAAGCATTTTTTGAATAAACTTAATGATGTTATTACACATTAAAAACATTGCTCTTGAAGGTTTCATCTTTGATAACTAATCAGGAGACACCTGAGGTATTTAGTAAACACACAAATAGGTGAGCCCACCAAGCAAATATTTGATTAGTAATGATTTCAAGGTACATCATAGATGATATTTTCCAAAAAGATTGAGTATTTTCGAGCATATTGTTCAATATTATCGCAGTTTCGACTACAAGAGTACTGAACGTTTAATTAATGTTTGAGAAGTGCACTAATATAAATATAAGGCAAAAAAGAAGAATATGTGGTGTACCTCAGCGACGAGGTATGGGAACAGTAGAATGCTCCTCTCTGTACTTACGGCAGCGATTGTGAAGATTGCTGTGACGAGATATGCAACACCAACGATGACATTGTTAATGCGAACGCTTGACGAAGGTGCATTAATTGCACTTGATATGCTACCAACTCCAGCCACAACAAACAATACGGCCGCAACGTACATCCACCACTGCAAACATTTACTGAAACGCCTATGAAGATCAATAATCTAAAGCAATTGAGGTCTGACCTTGAAATACTATGACCTCACTTATTGTGCTCCTATATTTCACTCATATACTGACACCTAAGGCAACGAGCGAGTGTAACCAAATATTAAGAATTCATTTACTGCACTCACACTATACATTCATATACTTCTTGCTGCCTAGCTTCTTAACTTTCTCACTACAAATCGCTAGTGGTTCTAGTGAAGCGATCTTACTTTGCACGATAAATAGTATTTCGTAAGTAAATAACTCTAATGATGTGTGTACTTTTTTAAAGCAAATAGCAAGTGAAGATGTGGCAGTAATAACATCCTGTAAAGTTCTTAATATAATCTCTCAGGCTAATGGACTTTCATTAATCGTTTATGAGTTGATTTTTGATCATTTCCTTAGATGACCCATCGAATTCAATAGTGTTCCGCTAAAAAATCCACATTCGAGCATATCTTATTCTATACCGCAGCATTGCATTTGATAGCCGTTTGCTTAGTACGTAAAAAATTTTCATCGAAGTAATAACTAAGCAAACGATAAATGCATTATTATACTCTGCAAATTTATCATCGTTTTGATACTTTATCACTGATGTTGATCCTTGATTAGTGTTATTAAGCCTTTATTATTAATACTTTTCAGACGATCACAGCATTGTGCTACTATAATAAATGATATAACATTTCATATGACTATTAGATCAGCGTTTATATATATATATATATATATATATATATATATATATATATATATATATATATATATATATATATAATGTTAAAATTATCATCAATGTTTCGAATTTTACAGCTTTTTGCGGCAGTGATAAGTTCATCGCAATTTTCCATTTTATATTATATATTAGGCATTGTGTTGCTTTTCTTTTTTTTTTTTCATGAACTATACTGAGAAAACAATCGCAATAAAAAATAAGTAAAGAATCCCCATATGTAAATAAGTATATCCCCATATGTAAATAAGTATATCCCCATATGTAAATAAGTATATCCCCATATGTAAATAAGTATATCCCCATATGTAAATAAGTATAATCTGTTTTCTGTGCTAGCTAAATGTGAGTTATTGATTAAGCTGTCGATTGTTTAATAAATGCTTATTATCGTACCTTGACTGGAAGATAGCAGAAAACTCCATTGGACGACTGAAAAACATTTCATAATAATTCATTTTTGTTTTTTATTGCGCTGCTATTTTGCAGAATCGGATAACAGCATCACTTGACCGTTACTTTTATAGTCTAATAGAATCACTTGACCAGTAGATGCACTTGCAGAGAAAAGCAGACATAGACAGACAAATGACCGCTTATATATTTTTGGTTATTGATGGTTTTCAGGAGAGTTTTAACGGAGAGCGAGTGGACGGCGACATTGCTAGTTTTTAGAGCTTTTTGATTATGTTTCAAGTAAGCCCGTAAAGAAGGGAAGGGAGAGAGCTCAAAGTTTATTTTTTTATAATCCTTTCGGCTTATTCGAATAACGATTTGATTGATAACATGAAGAAACTAGAAAAAATTAAAGTTTTTTTTTAGATTCGGAACATCTAAAACGAACCCTCTGAAAAGAAGTTACGGAGAAAACAAACGGCCATAACAAGTAAGCAATTACGCTGGAGTAAAACAAACAAGTTCGAACGAAGTAAATAGCGATATTGGAAGGCTAAAAAAAAGAAAAATAAGTTTTGCACATGCAGTAATATTTATTGTATATTGAATATCACTCGGCTAAAGTAGAAATATGCAAGTGAGAGATGCACATATAATCACAGTGTAATTGGTTAAGGCGAAAATCGTCAGAGTGCAAATAATCGGAAATATTTTTCTCGCATTCAACTAAACGCTTCTGCAAATTGTCTCCTAATCTAATATTTTTTGTAGACGTAGAAGGAATACATAAAAATCGAATGATTCGTACTGTGAAAGTATTAGCAAACAACGAATAGAGTTAGTTCAATCTTTTCTAATGGTTTCTCTTATCATCTCTATATGCTGTTGTTCCCTTTTAAGTGTTAATAGGGCTCATATACCTTATGGGTTAATAGGGTAGTCAACAATATTCCCCCCCAAAAAAAATTTATGATAGATCAACTATGCATCAATGAATAAATTATCAACTCGAATGGAATATACTTTGCATAAAGAGAAAATAGCTATCGGATAGGCAGATAGGCTATAAACCTAGACCGGTGCACTTTTTTTAGCCAAAAGTCTAAAAAAAATTTACTAACGAAAACATTAAAAACTTCCTAGAGATACTATAGCATGAGAAAAATGTACTAATCAAACACTCTTAAAGTTGTGCTACGTTCCATCGAATTACTCAAAACCATACCGCCATTCTGGCGATTCGAGTAACAAGTCAACCAAACACCTGAGGTCTCTCACAAAACAATGAATGATTGCAAAGTAATGCTTTACGAAGCCAAATATGTTTAAATATCATCGCTATAATTATGCAAAATGTTGCATACTCCTTTAAAACATCTCTATATTTCAATATACTATTTTCGTGTACATTTTTTTTCCAGCTGCAGATAATTCATTTTTCCCAAACGCATTTTCTGTTGCCCAAAAGAAAGCTATTATACTAATAGGCAATTTTTTATAAAATCTTTCCAATAGTCACCGAAGAAATATTAAAAACGATCTACAGCTGAAAATCGCATTCCGATATATCTTTGACCATAACCACTAGGCGACTACATTTCGATAGGCATGTATGGTTACAATTTTGATCCCATTCTTATATTTGATCTTCATCAAATTCTATATATTTTTCGCCTCACATCGAGCAATTTTCATTCGTTAAGATAAGTCGCCGTGTTGTTTGCACTATGCTATTAGGACTATTTATTATTTTTTTTACATTCGTTTACATTCGTTTACATTCGTTTTTACATTCGTTTATTATGGTTACAAAACATTCGTTTATTTATTATTTATTATTTTATATTATATTACTATATTTGCACTATTACAATTGAACGGCGCTTCTCATGTTATTAGCGTATTTTGTGCACTTTTTATTCTCAGATTAAGCGACTTAAGAAACGTTCAAGTTTATGCGCTATTCCATTTACTTTAATAACAACCTGACATCATCATAAGAAATATACCTAAAAGTGGTATTTATTATTACGGTACTTTTATTTGCTAAATGACATGGCGGATTATGGATTGCCATTGATTGCGAATACGAAAATAGATATACAGATTTATTTCATTCAAATAATATCAACATATTTCGATTTATGGTAAACGTTTCGAGAACTTGGCATAAAACTGTGCAAATTTTAAAAGTGCAGAGATTTATTATACTCACTTTTCGCTACCCTTAAATTACTCAGTTAATGAAATAGAGCCCGAACATCTGGGGTTATGCAGTTCGAATAGACAGTATCAATGCGTTTCGCGGTGTGATTACCGGATGCGTCCCATTGGATACAGGTTGTTCGCATCGATACTAACGCATGAAGAAATTAAGTCTTGGATTTGCTTCATTTTATATGATTTGCAAAAACATAATGATGGAATTCTGTCCTTAAATTAATTAGTATGATTTTTGCATTAGTGAGTCAATGTTATTGATGAAAGAAAGCTTCACTGAATGAATTTTTCTGTTTTTTTTTTTCATTCCAATGTGGAATTTCAATGACATATAAGCACTGCATTTAAGGCAAAATTCAACTAGTCAAATGCAATAGGTTTCTTCAAAAGTTGTTTTGCATATAATCGATCACCACCGACAGCACAAATATTTCTCTTTTAAAAATTCTGATTAATTTTGTTGCAAATTTATTTGATATAAAAATTAAGGCTAAATAAATGAAAATAGACACTTTTCGAGAATTTATAAAATAAATGTGTGGAAAATAAAATTTTTCTGAATTTTTTGCTGTCTATTTGATGTTGATTTTACATTGAGATTTCACTTATGCTGCATCGAATGCTTCACGATGCTCATTAGTTGAAATTGTGATGCGATTTAACTACACTTCTTTGTAATTGTCCTTTACTAAATCGTTTCAAATTTCTAATTTTTTTTCCCGGAAAATTGTTGAATAATTCATTTGTTGTTTCGCTTTTTGCTGAAAGATGGATGCTAATGAGAATTTAGGTCTGTTGTGCAATATTTAAATAAATGGAAATTAGTTAATCGACGATCGATTATTTTGTCGATTGTATATCTAAAATGCGGGAAATTAGAACAATGAAGCGGATGGGAAGATCAGAAAGAAACAAGAGTTAAAAACTTTATTAAATCACTGCTCTAAACAAAAAGCTAGTTTAAATTATTTGTGAATTGGTAATTAATAACTCGAATCATAATTGGTTTTGATATGTAAGAAGTAATGATACACAAAAGTCAAAAGAAAACGTGGCTAGTAAGTTATGTGTTTATTAATTTTTTTTAAAGTCGTGAGTTAGAAATTCAAAATCTAACAGCGTGAATTTGAAAAAAAAAAAAAAAATACAAACCCTTCAACGGTCCAGGGAGAATAGGCATTCAATATAGAAGAAAAGCAATAGTTTGTAAATGGAAATGATTCAATCGCAACTTGATAGCTAAAGGATTGAATGCATTAACGATTTCGGCGTGGAGCTGCTATAACGCAAAACTAGAAACTATAAGGAACATTGATCTTCGGACAAAACCTTTTAACATGTTGAAAGTGATGCTCATTGTGTTTATGAAAAGAGGCAAAACAAAATATTGAACTTGAACTTGAACTTGCGGTATTCATAATTCCAAATCAAATATTTTTAATTTGGCAATGGAATTTTACTGTTGTGAGCCATGGTAAATTCTACAAAAAGTAATGCGGATGAAGCATTTCTAGACATTCTCTACCAAATGATATCAGAAACCAAATAATGAGACCATATGGGGGATGCAGCATTTTAAATGGGTTGGAAGTGGCGATAAAGGCATTTCGATAGTGCTCAATACATCTATGCTGCTGATTGAGGAGAAAACGGTTTACGATTTCCGATGAGTTTTAGGCAACAATAGAAAGCCTTGAAGCCTCTAGTAAAGCGGCCAAACCAAGGTTACGAACACCATCTATGGAATGAACGACAACATCTCCTAGCCCGAGAAAACATTTACAGAGAAAATATGTGTGAACCAACGACGTTTTTCCTGGCAAACATTGAACTGCCATTATTTTGAAAATTTTGTTGAATGCATCATTCTATACCGTTCCCAATGTGCAAATTTTTTAGTCACTAATGAAGAGAAATTTACATGCAAATGTGATATGAAATATATGTGAAGTTTTTCACATCTGATGTGAAGATATGCATCTCTTTAGAAGAAGTATGAATGCTTAAATAGTCTAGAAAATTTACTAGTATTTCAAAAAATGATCAGTAGTGTATGTACTTTGAGATTTGGCATGATTTCTTCATAATTGTTTGTATATTTTCACAGAATTGAGACTTGTATGAGAATTGGCTATTGTCCACTATTCCTTATTCCCACTCTCTCATTTATTGCCGATTGTTTTCATTGGAATTCCATTCTTGTTGTCACGTTCTATCGATTGTTGCAGCCGGCTGGTTGTTATGAGCGAAATGCAGGAAATAATAGCAAAATAATTAAGCGTCCATATATCTTCTAGTGAGATATCTCTAACTGAGCTGTAAACAAATTTGCTACAAATGTTGATATTTTCTCTTCAATTGAAGCAGTTTATAAAACTGATATTTAAATTTAAAACCATCATTACTAAAGACAGCGTCGATGAATTATCACTTTTTTTTTTGATGAATGCCATTTTTACGTTTGAAGCGAAAAGATTTATAGCATTTTAAAATTGAACTGTCGAGAAAGCTATAGTCATGCTGAAATGTGGCGGCGCATTATTGTGGTTGACGTTCGATTTGCATTATATTTCGCTAGCTATTTAAATATCCCTGCAATAGTTAGCGAAATTTTTTCTCATTTTCCTTTCTCAAAGATTTCAAGCTTTTGCGATGAAGCTTGGAATTTTTCGACATTCTTGAATAATTTCTTAAAACTGTGTTTAATTTTTAAGAAATTATTTTTTTCAGTTATTTCTACAATTCTTTTCAACATGTTTGACATTTTCATTAATTTATGTTGCTGAAAATGTCCCTCTTTTTGAGACGAATGACGACAATTTAGTGATAGAAATGTGGTTATTTCTAGAAACAAGACATTAACAGAGTAAAGTGCATTCCCTCATTGCGTTGTTTAGAAAGTCGATGAACATTTTTCATATTATATCTTAAATTCCCTATATTTCCTCATTTATCAATATTTGCTAATCACAATTTTGATACAATCGAGTAGTAGAGGCTATCTCAGAAGTTCTTAAAAACTCATCACTGGGTGAGATAAGACTTGACTAATCAAAACGAAACAGAATCCCAAATTCCGTTCTTTGAATGCATCACTTTACTTTACTTTACTGTTATTTTATTTACTTCGGTTTACTTTACTTCACTTCACTATAGCCAATAAAGTATTCACTATGAATAAACAAATGTCTCTTCCTATCGTTTTCACTTCCGCTTATGAGGAAAAGTTGTAAGGTCGAGTAAAGGTTATTGCTTAGACTAGTCTCCTACCCACCCGGATACTGATGAGTCGATTCACCGTTGTTGCGCTTACGATGAAAATCGGGACCCACCCCACTGCTTTCGCCCCGGTGAGGATGCTAGACAGATCGGCTCGATAGGAGAACGAAACCAAAGAGTCTAGTCTAAGCTCATTTATAACCATCGATAACGCAGTAACCAACTTAAAACAAAGAATAAATTTTTAAAGCTCATCTTTGAAGCTGATTTTCAAGTTGAATTATTTAAATTCTTGTTCACGTGAAGTACTCAGAAATGGGAAATATTCCTCATTGTTTCATCGTTTAGTTGTTTCGTATTGTGCGATGATGTTTCAGGTCGTTAAAGAATTATTAAAGCTTTCAATTGGCTATAATTTATTATTTGTACAGTTTACTTTTTATGCATTTGCGTTGTTTGGTTGCTTTTTCCTGTTTAAATGACAACTTGAAAAGTTTACGACTACATTAAAATCATTGAAAGAATCTGAACGAATAGTCTTAAAACAATAGAGATATTTTAAGATGTTCTTTTAAAATCCATATCATGTGGTTTAACTTCTTCGAAAGCAAATGATTTATTGCTTATTGGCTTGGTTTATTAATAACAGTGAGTGTTTTATTCAACTCATTTGTAATTTTTTTTCATGGAATGATTTATATGACTTTATGGTATGTTCGTACGGAAAAGTTTTTTTTTATTTACAATCGGAACATTGACTTAACGGTCTTTTCTTAAAATATCACCACTCTATTCAAAATAATTTTTCTTAGTCATTGGTTGTTTTATCGGGATCACGGATGAGCCGTGATCGAAAATTCCACAAGTAGGCGGTTAATTATTCATCGGCTGTCGGCAAAAGAATAGGGATTTTAAAAAAATGGCAAGCTTGAACTGGTCAGAGTGGGCGAATCATATATACAGGATAAAGGTTAGCGTTTTGAATGTCTTCTGGGCTCATTTCGTGTGTGATATTTATGCTGTTTCCTTGATTTTCGTTGCTGTCTCTTTTATTGACTCTTTAAAGTTCGTTGCTCTCTTTCCTTTAAAGTTCTTTGCTAGTCAGTTTCAAAAATTCCTAAAGAAATCCGAATTCATATTTCTAGGATGAACCGATGAAAAAAAAAATGCAGGAAGCTATTTTACAGAGAGATGCATAGTCCAAGAAGATATTAAATAGCTATGAACGAATGAAAGAAAAAAAAATCTAAATATCATTTTATGCTCTATTACAGCATACTGTAATCTTCAAATACGGTAAATTATTTTCATAGGCAATTGAAAATTCTTCACAGTATATCTTATATTTCAATATTATGATTTAAAAAATATCGCATTAAATCTTCATTCGCGTAACACTTTTTTTGTGTTCCATTCAACTGGAGATGTTTAATGTTGTGAAGAATTCATTTATTAGTGATTTAATGATATTCTAAAGGAAATCTTATGCACTATTTTAGGCAGATATAAGCCGTTTCAGATTTGATGCGGATATTCTCTATTCTATTATTTGTTTGTCACTATTTATATTTTAGAGAGATAAATCATTTCGATGCGGCAAACAAATATTCAAAAAACTTTTAATCAAAACCATTAAAACTTTAATCCAACAATGCCGCATCATTATTTTGATTTGAAATCACATTCATTCCCTTCATTCTTTCCTCTCATCTCTTTCTTTTTCTTTTTCCATTCTGCAATTTCCCCATTCCATTCAATTCCACTTTTTCATCTTCCCTTCCTTTCTTTTCCACTTCTTTATTAATCGTTTTTTTCCTTTCATATTAGTATAGAGCATTTTTGGGCGCCTCACTAAAAATTAGGAAAATGCACCAAACAAACACTATTTGCAATTGAATCATTTACATTAGCGTGCTCTAAAAGCATTAGAAAAAAAAAATAAATCAATGCCTCAAAGTAGATCTACAAAGGTCATATAAAGTGCATCTACATATAAAGTGCATCTACGTCTAATTGTCACAGTTTCTATAATTCGAAAATTCAAGCTATAAGACTTGTAGACATGCGACTACACATGTAAGCCAAACGTCGCATTATCCTGGTGCGCTTTTAAGGAAAGTTTTCAGAAAAACACGTAACGGGCAAACCAATAATCAACTTTTGAGTCTGTAATTAGAGTGAAACTGAAGGCATCAGTCTATAGAACTTCATCTCATGCAGTAGCAATTTTCCATTTGTTTTCTCTTATAGAAGAAAAGCGAGTTATACCTTCATCTTCGAACTTATTTAAAGACTGAAACTTATGGGAAATGAATATTCCTCAAATTGAATCATATTTATGAATACATAATGAGGCTCTCTCATAAAAGTTAACTGTAAAATGTTAATAACATTATTTTATGCGTTTTCAAGTTTCGCACTTGCTTAAAAAGTTCCTAGTTCGTTTCTGATCAACGTTAAATTTTATCTGTTTGCATCAAATGAAGTCGAATTCCTGAAAAATACATCGGAAAACTTTTTTAATCCTTAGCATTGAAGAATCAAAAATTACCACCAATGTGGAATTCTAGAAATCGAATCTTGATGCTCTCATAGCACATATGTATCTAATCAGTATTAATGCTTCATCAATAATCAATCTCATATCTCTTATCAATTTCTTAGCAGAGATATATCTGATACTCAATTATTAATGGTAGTTGCTTTTTAGTAGAATAACATATTCGTCATTGATGTATTGGATCAAAGATCGAGCAAAAGGCGGTGCTTCAAGTTGATAGAGGCCGATTTCGATTTGCCTCAGTGAAAATTTGCCTACGGCGCTCTAGATGCACTTCTATCTAAGGCAACCGCTCGCTTCATTTAGTTAATATTATCGCAATTTTTGCGATTTTACTTACATCTTCATTTGGATAAAAATTATTTTGTGCTATTTTTTTTTTTACTATTCTCGTTTTCAATAAATTTGTTTACAATACTCAAATACTGCAAAAATTAGTGAGTTATGCAATAAATTGCAATAGCGAATATTGTAATAAAGTTTAATATGAATTATGCAATAAATTAGTCTTGAATAGATAATTTTTTTTCTCTCACAATTCGAAAACTAATATTAGTATTTGTAAAGTACTCAAGCAGATGTTCATCTTTTACAGATCACTTTTCAGAAAATCTTTTTAAAGAAAAGCGAACTGGCTAGAAGTACACTGACTGCTTAAATCGAATCAAATTTCTCATTTATATCTTGAAGAAATGCAGAAGATGCGGTGCATTATTAAAATTAACATCATGCATTGAAAAGGGTTATCTATTTAGCGATATACGGTTTGATCAATATTGATTTATTGATTTGTTATATGATTAAAGAAACTTTCAAAGATTTTTTATACGCATCAAGTGAAGAAATTTGTCACTCAGTCGATCTAAAAATAGATCAAAAATTTCCTCATAGATGAGTGATGCATATCGGGATAAACAACTTTTGTGCACTAAATCTTTCGACTCCTAAAGTAGCGTTCGGCTACTATTTATTGTTGTATTCTTATTGCCAGAAAATGATCTGTTTGTTCAGAAACGATGAAAATTTATGGATTTGCTAATTTGCTGATGAAATTTTATACGCTCATCGCAGTTATAATACTAACTATATTCTTCAATAATTTATTATAATGTAAAGTCCAGTAATGAGGTAAGCGTTATGGATAATATATCATTACATTTGTATACTGAATAGGCCATCTCATTGTAATACTTCGCAGAATAGGACGACGAAGAATCCACTGCAGGTCAAAAGTTGATGACTAGAAGCATCATCGATGCGGTATTGTTGGAAGTAGAGATGTAGCTATAACATTAATATTAATTTAAATTGTAATTGCATTCTATTCGTGACACATTATAAAAGAATTTTTGAATCATTTCCAATGGTCATCGTTCAACTCAATACAACCTATTGCATATCGATTTCCAAATGACTGCTCAAATTACTCTTCAGTGCCAATAGTCATATGTATTGGCGGAACAGCTTTCCACTCGTATTAAGTTGTGTTGAAATGCTTAAACGAAGCAACCTTATCGGTTCAACTTGTTTGGCTGAGCCAACTTGAAAGGCCAACTTGAACGGCAAGCTTATTCATTTGCATATCGCTCAATTTTATTGCAATTATTGAAATGAACATCTCATTGTTTAACCAACTCTGCTTTCTGAATGAATCTCTAAATTGAGCGTTTATTGATTTAAAAAAAAAAGACGGTGAGAAAATCGTGAATTCTAAGAAATTTTGCAGCAAACTGCATCGTTATAGCAAGAAAGTTTTAAATATTTGCATATTTATTGAAAATAAATATAAAAACGCCTAATGCTTGAACAAATCTTTAATGTATGATTGCGTAAATTCACTTCTTTTTTTAAAATTAATTTTATTGAAATTACGCTCAACAGATTGATGGATAAGCCAATGTTAAAGCTTAGGCTTCTCATGCCAAATAAAGGGTCAATGTGACGCATTTCAGTGCCAAATGAGAGGATTGTTTTGTTTATTACGCGTGTGCTAAGAAATTCATATAGATGCAGAAAATTTTCCTCGTGGTATGATTGAGGTAACTTTATGATGAAAATCGATGTTGATCTCGTTGTTCTATAGCACGATTCGAACTCATAAAATTGCATTCTTATATACGTAATGTTATCTTATGCGTTTGTTAGCATCAAAAATATTCTTGCCACTTTTGATTTACATATATTTACGCCACTTTTCACTATGCGTAATTATTTGCATTAATGAGAGTATTAGGTAACGAGCAACACTGTACTACTTTAAATTAGACGTTTATATTAACCGGCTACCATTTGTATCTTCGATCGTAGAATTTTTTACGAAAAAATTTTCCCTTAGTAAAAATAAATTTTTCAACGAAAAATTTATGCTCACTTGTTAGCGCAATTCTTTGCTTTCCTTTACTCATATAAAAATTTAACAAATCAAAGAGTATGATGAGTAAAAATCGATTTTCTCATCACTAACGATGTGAATCGGAATAACATTATATAGTTAGACCATTTTTTATTATATCAAGTTCTTTTAGAATGTGAAAATGATCGACGATTGGTATGAGTTTTCTCATCGAAGAAACACATGTTGTTAAGCTCCACCTCTCGTTCTTAAATAGAGTCAATCTGCGTTTTGCGGCTACTTGTTGAGGTTTTTGAATTTTTGAGAAGATACACTATCAGCGAAGGTCGTTAGGGAGACGTTTGAAAAAATCTTTCCACTAACGTTAGTTTCCCGTAAAAATTAGCCGTTTTTCTAAATCATGGATTCTAAATCGTAAGCATTCGTTGAAAACCACCATCATTAACGAAATCTTATAATGAAAATTTTTCCGTTTTTAGGCGGCAAGAAATTCAGAAAGAGATTATTCTCAAATATATAGAAGTATTTTGTTCGGTTTATAAAAATTTTTATCCACATCAAAATGCTGGAAAATCTTATATGCTAATGTCTAAATTTAGGCGGGAATCAACATTTATGGGAAATAGTAGCAAATGTTTGCATTTTTAAAAAGATTATGCAAAACGACCGCGTTTTCGGCTTTAAATTTAGAATTTTATGAAAAACTTTTTTTTTTAATTGCAATCATTCATATATTTCACCATATGTTTAGCAAAGGTGTGCTTACATTTAATACTTATTCAAATATATTTAATCCTTCTATAACAACGCATAGGCTATATTTACGAATATTATACAGCGATGAGGTAGTATATTTTTATGTATTGATGTAGTATATTTTTAGAGCACAATTATAATGCACATGTACTATATCATCGACGTAACATATGTGCCATTTCTAATTAGGAAATTATAACTAATGGCACATTAATGACGGAGGCAATCGACAGAAGTTTAATTTAAAACATTTCAGTTCCATTTATCTCGCTATATAAAGCATTTGGTAAAATTTTTTTTTTCCATCAATCCAAAAGTGTGGTTGTATAATTCCCTATTGTGCAGGAATGTATCGGAATGGATTGAATCGTCATTCACGATCACAATTTCATTCCGAAATACGTAGATTTCTTCATCATTTATGCATTACCACAAATCTCATAATATTTCGTTATGATTGCTTCTTATAACAAATTGAATATCAAGCTCGCCTTCATTGGCTGATTTACTTCGCTTGTCGAATGCTCAATTATTGATTCAATAATTGCTATGATTGTTCTCAAACACAATAGTCAGAGGTAAATTAGCTGCGACATATCAATGACAGCAGATATTAGAGGAGCAGAATCAAATAGATGCTATTATGTAAGGCCCTATGGTGGGATATATCAAACAGGAATATAATTATTATAAGTTAAGATTTTTTAAGATTTTTCATGACAAACGTAGGAATAACATGAAGAAGAAAAGCAGTAGACAGATCGTTATGGATGGGTATAGTGCGGAACGTTATCACTGGGCTGTCTGCTGCGACAGGGACAGCTCGTTGGTTAACCACTTTTAAGTATAAGTATTATAAGTAAGTACCACTAATTTCCTTATATTCTTAATAATAACTTATTTGAATAATTTTACTTAATAACTTATCCCTTAGCTGAATTAATTCTATTTATGCTATGTTTAACTATTGTTCATCAAAAATTATAGTGAAATGACCGTCTACATAGCGATGAACTTTGATCACTTAATCTATGATGCCTAAATTACATGCTATTTCTATAATCCCTAAGACTTGCGATGTTTCTCATCAATCAGCACAATATTATCTAGGAGGCAATCGTTTATATTTCGTCTATAAATAATACACTGGAGAGAAACAAAAACTAAGTATTAATGTGATTCCTCTTCCTTTACGATGGTCGATGAGGAGGACTGCCGAATTGCATTTGAGGAGTAATACTGATGCATTCATACCCGCCAGTGTCCTTCTTTGAGGGATGAACATAAAGCCTTTCTCCAGAAAGCTTTACTCTAACAACAATAAAATAAACTCTTTGTTCACTATTGCTCTAGTGAGCGAACAGTAGTTGCTTCATCACCTCCTTCTGCCATACTCTTTCAGCACCCACCACGCCGTTTGCATCCTCTCTGTCAAACCCTTTCCCATTCCCAATCTGCTCTTTTCCCACCCTCCTCATCTCCTTCCTTCCCATCTCCTTCTCCTTCCCCCTCCCTTCTTTATTCCTCTCCTTTTACTCTTCAGAAGGTTCATTATCTCTAATTCATAGGCATAGGGCGCACTTCTTCCTTTCGCTTTGGAGATGGGATTTACGCTATGTTGTCTTCTAAACGGCTAAATGAGCTTGGCTTATAGCCAAGCAAAAATCCATCATTTCATTTTCCCGTACTTCATTTAATAACATTGAGATCATCTACTCATGATTAATTTCCTATCACTTCAAATTCCTATTTTGAAAGTTTATTTCAAAAAAAAATGCAATAAATAGAATTTTTGATCATATGATTTACGAATTGTTGGCGCATGGATATGAAATTTCTTGTAAAATTTGACGAGGAAATCAAATCAATATTTAATCGCAAATCGAGTGATTTAGAGCTTAAAATGAGGCAAACAACATTTTCAATGAGAATATTATATTAAGTAATTCATAATTCCCGTTATTGACTACTACTTACTAAAAAAAATTCCATTAATTAATGACAATGTGATAATTCTATCATTGAGAAGAGTTCTTCAACAATATTTCAATCTTTGCATTTATTATTCCATTTCAGTAAATTTTTATGATATCAATGGCTATTTATAACTTTCGAATTTGAAGAACTTTTTAATTTTTTACGCATCGAACAATTTTGTTTTCGAATACATAGTGAGAAATAATTTTGCTAATTTCTTTTATTTATAAAAAAAGCATTATGAGGCGCGAAATTTTCTCTTAGTTCTATTCTTTGAATTAGAGTAGTTACGAGACTATAGAACGATTATGAAAGAATAGAACAGCTATTTAAAAAAAAATTACAATCAGCACATCTTATTGCGATTCACCGTTAACGTTCCATTGTTATCTGAAATGAATGTGGTGGACAAGCAATTTAGTCCATTAGCTCAAAGGTTTATTTTAGTATTATTGTGTTAAATTTACTTTACTTTACTTTACTTTACTTTACTTTACTTTACTTTACTTTACTTTAAGGTTTGATATATTGAATTAAATTTACTATACTATATAAATTAAAGTTTCTGTCATTCTTTAGAAATTGTGAGCCATTGTCGACTTATTTTACATATACTTTAAAATTTTTTTAATACTTAAAAAAATTTTTTTAAATTTTTTTATTGTTGTATATCTGCTAGCTGAAATTGACATCTGGCTATTGAACATCAACTTCAATATATCAAAAAAAAGATTTCTTCTAATGAAGTTGTAAACTGCAGAATTTTAGTTGCACTCTCTCATTCTAAACCAATGCTTAACTGTTCTAATTCTCAACGTATAGCACCTCCACAAAATTTATGTTGCTAAAAAGAGAATGAAATTATGCGATATTTGAATGAGCTTGTTGTAATTATTTGTTCAATAATATTTACATTTTTAATATAAGTTTCATTCATCAAAAACATAGTTTATATAATGAAACGGTTGTATGTAGAAAAAGCATCCTATATAAAACACCATTTAAGAACGTTTAAAATAAGTATATCTTTTGGAGAAAATTCTCAACTTGCGGAGCAAAAAGTACTGATAGTTTGCCAAAAATTAAATCACAATATCAGTAAAATGTTAACTTTAAGCTTAGACGATAGTTGATGGCCAAAAATGGAGTGTAATCATTGCGGTTGATTTTTTACAGAAAGCTCCATACATGCACTTATTCAGCTACACGATATTGCTCTCTCAAAGGTGTAATACACCTGGATAATGTTCTCTCGAAATTATTATTGTAGGTTTATAGTGACGTCTTATTGTAAATGAAGAAAACGAGGAAACGATCAAAAAGAGAACGAGAGCGATGAGGAAGAAAGTTTGCGATATTCAAACACATCATCTATTTGTTTGTTATTTGGATTCAATATTAGCAAATAAGCGCATCACATTTATTTGAGTGCAATTATGCGATTGTTGCTATGAGATTAAATTCTTCGAGATGATTCGATCGAATAATGAAAGTAGCGATCAACAACTCTCGCTTCGGTTAAAATCCTCATATGCAGCACATTAATCCGCTAAATAATGCAATTCTCTCTCAACGAAACGCTGTCTAGGAGTGATCAGGAAATTAAAATCATCCACTATTCGAAAACATCTTGAAAATTACTGTCACTATAAGCAGTCGATGTCCCTTTAAAACGCTGTCATGATAGGAGCTCAAAAAAAAATTTTTTTTAATGTGTAGATCATGGACTGAGCCGTTGAAGTCAACGGATCTCATAAGTGTAGATAAGTCTGGTTATTATCTACACACGGTTATTACAAATAATGAATAAGTTCGACAATTGCGAATAAGCTTATTTAATCGTTATTCCTGTCAGTAGATAATTTGGTTATTGCAAGTAATTCTCATTCATCGATAAGTTTAGTTATAACAAATGCATCTAGTTAATGAATAGTTCTGATTATTGCACCGAACATGTGGATAGTTTGGTTATTCGAAAGATTAATAGATAATCTGATCATAATCTGATCAAAGTGATGAATAATTGTAATGAATAAGTGTAGTTAACGAATGGATCTAATTGTTGCAAATGATCCCACTTAACAAAAAAAGTCTGCGTATTGTAAACAAACCAAATTGATGAATAAATCTAGGTGCTGTAAATGAAACTGATTGTTGAATAAGTCTAGTTATTGTAGAAATATTTGGCTTATGAATAAGTCTATTTATTGCAAGTGAACCTGATTAATGAATAAATCTTAACACTGAAAGCAAACTTCATTGAAAAGCCCATCTTAGAGTGAATTTCAATTCAGAGCAATTTCATTTGGTGGAAATTGGAATGAGCTGAAATAATGTCTATTGTGAAACAAGTTTGTGCATTCACAAATATTTTCTATCTTATCAAAAATGTGATACAATTTATTTATTTGATTTATATTCTATTAACAGCAATGAGAATAGCCGATTTCAATAAGCTTCTATAATATGACAATGAATTCAGCGCTTAGCTACATTATGCGCTAAAAGCGCTGATTGCGTTTTTTTTTTAAAGATGAAGAAATATCGAATGATAGCAATCATAAGAGCATCTCTATTAAGGCGTTTCTTTTCTTCGCGCAATCGATTTGGTGCATTTTCCTTGTTTCGAAAAGTTTTCATCGCACAATAGGTTGATCTGAAAAAGAAAGAACGAACGAGTACGCAGAAATGAACAAAAGTTATATAAAGAAATACCGTAATCAAACTTTTTCGTACTGTAGCTTTCAAAAAATTCTTCATCCTATAGACGATATAAAAAAAAAAATCTGAGTATGATTTTAGATTTTAGAAAAAGAGGTATATTTGGCAAAAGTTTACTTTGTGAGGAGAACTTATTTCACTGGCCAGCTTAACTCATGAAGTGGGGAGTGGCTTTTTCTTCTTTAATTGGGCGCCATTGAGTTTCGTTTTCGCTGAGACGAGTCTCTCTTGCTAGATTCGACATTTTCATAAACGCAAAGCTCGTTGTGGGAGCGCTTTTTTTGGACTTTTTTTAGTGTCATTGATGAAATAAAGAGAAGAGTTGGATAGCGCTAGGCTACATCAGATTGTGCCTCTAGCACACACATGGGAATTCCTTATCCTATTCAGAGGGAATTTTTTCTTTTTCTTGCAATATTTAGACTATACAAATGAATACATTTCTTAGAAAGTTCAAAATTTTCTCTTCGAATTTTCTTCAGAATCATCAAATTTTCTCAAACATATTTTTTTGTTAAGATTTAAAATTATTCTTTTAACGTTTTTCAAAAATTTGCTCCATCCATCTTATTTGTTCTCACCTTTTTCAAAATACGTTTTAGATAATTGAACTCCTTAGTAATCGGTTTTAAATATTGCCTTCCAATATTCATGCATTAATAAAGATAATAATAAATCATTAATAGTTATTGATAATTCACTGATAGCTGCAAATTGATCTCTTCAGCTATATAGCCTTTCTCTATGAGGGTCAAAAAAAGATGGTCAATGAATGCGATCCCAAAAATTGAATTCATGACAAGCGAAATTAGATTCGTAACTAAACCAAGGGATTCATACATGACACATCAAGCTTAATTAACGTTTTGCACGCGTGCGCTTTTATAGGAAATAAATTGAAATGAACGAAAATGATGCAAGTTGCAATCTATTCGATGAGTAAATTCGATTGCGCATTTCCAATATTTACACTCAACATAGACGAATATTATTTAATTCATTTATCAAGTAATTATTAAATATTAGGAACTGTTATTATTAAGTAATTAGCAATTATCAAATGTATCTCACCAGTAAAAGTTAATCGTCTAATTTTATTAGCCTCTTCTTTCTAAAATTATATCTTCTTCATTTCACACAAATAAATATGTTATAAAGATAGTCGATTTGTTGTCTGTTCAGTGCTTTATCTGTTTGAGAGCAACAGAACTCACATGATGCGGATTTTTAAGGCCTTTATTAAGGTGAATTTTCATTTTTAGACCGGAAATCATTTTTATCCTAGTCTTTTGTTATTTTATAGCCGCTATAGTTCATTTATAATTGGAGCCTATCCCAAAGAAAGGCAATTATTTTGCTCAAAATATTCGCTGTACCAAATTAAGTAATTCACTATTGAAGATATCTGGTCTTAGCTTTGGATTATGTGCGCGGTTTTGTTTTCTTTCTATTAAGCGGCCAATCCCATGAGTGTCTAGAATATGACAACGTGCAATTCAAATACGAGCTATTCGAACACTCTTCTTTTATCTGCGGCTATTCTCATTTAAGAAAATCGGAGAAATCTTTGTCTATTTTCTTTGGCCATTTCCTCATAAATGTCATATTAAATCGAAAAATCTTTTTAAATGATATAATTGGATGCAAATTCATAGTATGCTATGATGCAATTCATTTATATCAGCATTAAATTTGAGGTTGATTTCATATCGTATAGATGAACAATTAGTGTTTTTTCGTTTATCCACTATACAGCTATAAATAAGGCTTTGAGAGATTCGTTGAAAACATCGGTAATATATGCATAGCACATTTGCATATAGATTCATCAAAATTTTATTCCCCAATTCCCACCTGTTTTTTTTCCTATTTTCTTTCACGAATAATATTCACATCATTTGTGAATTCTACATTTTGAGTATTATGTATATTTTTAACTTTTTTTAGTCATTTTTTGATTTTTAAGTCGAATTCGATCATTTTTGAACTGCTAAGGTGCTCGATTGTATACAAAAAGTTACTCTCATTTCTCGACGTTCATAGAGTGGGATGGTCTGAAAAGTTGAGCTACAATAAGCAAACTAACACATAATGGAATTAGTATATTTTGCGATTATTAATACCTTCTCATAATTTAAATGATCATTCACTTCATTCTGCACAATTCATCAATCGCTCAATTTTTGTGTGCCAAGAATTCATTTGAATGCGACGTTTACCTATATACAGTATCAATGAACGATTTATTCAGATAAAACTGATTATAGATGTTCGCTAAATAATCAGTTTGCAATCAGTATATATACATCTAATTTCATCATTTCATCACCTTAATATCAGTTGTTCACAAGTTGAAAATGTATTATAAGCAGACATGATACAGACAGACGTGCATAAGCATAAACCTACACTGAAATTTTTTTATGCAAATAGAATCGGAGTTATGATATAATATACTTGACTTTGCAATTATAATGCAATTTATGCAAAAATTCGCAAATGCGATTACAGAAGTCGCATGCGATGAAACAGTCACAATTTCAATTGATCAAGATCGCATTGTTGTTCAACATTGACCTCATTTAATTTTAATCATCGATGCATTAGAACTTAAAAAGTTGAGCGAACAAGCGGTGCAAAGTACTCAACATAAATGATATTTCCGTTCTTTAATGGGTATAAACAATTATTGTGCAATGAACATAATGTTATTCGCTATGAAGCGAATTGTGCATCACTTCTTTTATTAGTGTTTCATTGAAAAACATTTATAAATGGGAACTGCATTTCGTTTTGTGCTGAGTAATTAAACCTGATTATTACAAATTATGTGCTAGCAATAATTTTCTTCTAGTTGCTTTCATATAAACAATAAAAATGTTCGATAGTTAAACGACTAGCCTCTATTAAAGTTTTCTAAACTTCATTTTCGTTACGCATCCAAAAAGCGATTTATGTTATCAGTTAACAAAAACAAATGTGTTATTCACAACGTCCATCCTTTTTGCGTGGAAGAGACTAATTTGCAAAAGGAATGTTTTTTCTAACTTCATTTTCGCAATCTACGGAACACTCTCATTTTGTGTCATTGAAGCTAGAGAATTTTTAATGAAATGGAAGCTTCATTTAATGAGGGGATTCGGAAAAGGAAACCGATCATAGGAAGAAGGAATAAGATTGGTTGAATAGAAGGATGAAAATGACGAGTGAAGGATTGCAATATGACATGTTTTTTAGATGATTGATTTATGTTATGCATCTCTAAGCTACTAAATGTTGCACTTTTATACATTAATTGATTATCGTTCTGATTTCTTCACGCTAAATTTTTCTCAAATGGAAAATTAAATTCAAAGCTTGCTTACTAGTGACGTATTTAATAATCTACGTTCGATCATCTGCTTTCACGCATCTCAAAGGGCACCTTCGAACTGATTGCCTCTTAATGGTGCATAGATATAGTGCCACTGTCCTCTACCTCCTCACAAGCCACCGTTCACCCTTCTTACAACGATTTAGTGCCTTGTAAATATTTAGTTTAGTCATTAACAAATAAATATTAGCATGAAATAATAAATATTTTGTTCGTCTATTTGTATATTATTGCTGAAGCATATTTTATCATCGAGTCACTTTCTTTTCATTAGCTGATGTTTATTCGAACATTTTAAGGCAATGGCACAATAGCCAAGTTTCTAAAAATAAGCTAAACTACGATTTAGAGGATGTTTGTGAAACTTTCAAAGCGCTAATTTGATCGTTCTTTGGGTCTTCAGTTTTCACTCGTATGAGAAAAAATTCTATTATATAAGCAGTTTAACAGTTATTTTCTGCAAGAGCAGCAAAATCTGAAATTATATCATTTCGAAGTTTATTTAATGTTAATAGATTTTCTTTAGATGACTACCATGGTTTAAGAAATAAAAATTCTCGTTTCTCCTTTCTCCTCATCCCCCGTCGCCCTTTGCCCCTCATCTATGTTCTCTTTATTTCTTCTTTTATGAAAGAAAACCTATCACCACCGCCAATAATAGTTGTAGTCATAGCAACTCTAAATATATTGCAAGATGAAAAACTATTTCTCCTTTAGTCGATCCTCTCCGAAATTATCGAATTATCGAACACTTCGAATACTGCAACAACAAAAAAAAAAAAATTTTTTTTCCTTCCTTTGCATATTTAGTGAAATGCAGCAATCGTATTGAATTTTATTCGTTCACATACATTGATTATTTGATTATACTGTGTTGGCAATGGATTTAGCGAATTGAAGCGGAAGTCTGTCTACGCTTTATGGCTCTTCCATTCGTTTTTTTTTATATGGACAATAAAATATCAAACGTTTCATATTTGCAGTATCAATATATCTATTTTTAATAAGCAATGACGAATTTTATTTCATTTTCTTCTAAATATTTTGTTCATTCCAGTGATTATTTTTTACTTCGAATTTGGTTTTTTCTTTTTCTAAATTTATTTGATTCAATAATTTCTTGGATGCAATATTTAGTATAAATCTCGAAATATGATTTATTAATACGAATTTTATACTATTTTTAGATCTTTATTTGTCATCATTGAAAAATTCATCTCAGTGTATCGATAGTTTATTGAAGAGGTTTTTTAGAGTTAAAACTCTCTAGTGAAAATAGTTCAACATTTTTGGAAATTTTTCACCCATTTTTACTGTTCATAAACTTTTATTTATAATAAAATTTGAAGTTTTCGAATGTTCGAGTTAGTTATACGATCAAAATGAGCTCATAGACGGTCCAGCAGGAAATTCGCGAACAAATAAGTGACTTGATTGGTCATGTAATGCCAAATATCTCTAGACTATTTTCAGCATTTTTGAGGAATAAATAATTTTAAACGTGCTGATTGTATTACTACCACTAGTAGAACGAAAAAAAAACCGTTATGATGGAGTGACTAACACTCTTTATCTCATTCACTCACGTGAGAAATATTGTCATCGAAAATGAGATAACAATTTGAAAAAGTTCTCCACAACAATGTAAGAAGTGATGTTGAAAAAAAAACTATCGAAAATAAAGTGAAAAATCATCTGTAAAGTATTTTTTTTTTTAGAAAATAGATGAAGAAAATTAAAAAAGAAAATTAAGGTCACTAAGGAAAATTAAGGTCACTCAATAGAGGTCACTTTTAGAGGCTTCAGACAGTAATATATCGAATTAGCTCTAACATATGATAAGAGTTGATTAGCTTCATTTGGCGTTGATCATATCAGCATTGATAAGGAAATGGGCTTTATATATTAGCTATTTTAAAATTACGGTAGCAAATAAGCGAGAAGTGAATTGTGTCGATGCGTTTCTTAGTGCAATAATTTTATACGCATTATTAAACTCTGTCTTCACTATATTTCAGGAATATTATCTGTGTTTATTTGGTGCCGCATAATGAGTGATGAAAATTTTAACGTTCTTGATGAAAACGATACTGTATGTCTTTATATGGTAAGTTGTTGATCAACTTTTTTTTTTCGATCGTGAACAACTTCTTGATCTAATTAAGGCATATTTCGACTTACTCTTCTTGAAAATTTCGATTCATTAATGGGCGCCTTAGGTTCATTATGCATATATAAATAGCATTTATATAAAATGTGGCATTGTTCTATATTAGGTTGTTGTCGATAAAAAATAGCAGTGATGAGAAAATCTTTTTTCTGAAAGTACTTCGCACAGACATCCATGCTAATTCGAGAAAAAATAGAAGGCAAATCTGTGTTCTTTGACTCGTTCTTTTTTGATTCATCAAGTAGCAAGAAGGATTTGGTGTTGACTCAAAAGTTTAACGAATTCATTGCTTGCTTCTCAAGGGATTCAATCCAAACATGAAGCAACTTTTCAAGATAAAAAAAAAATTGAATTTTCTTCGTAGAATTATCACAGAATCACAAAAAAGTAATTTTTTTAAACTTTCAATATCATTCACTTCAAAGATGATGTCATATTTTGATCAAGCGATAGTTGATTAATCGCTTTAGTGTGAAATTTTATCCAATGAGTTGATGCATTAAATTCAACTGATTCGATGAAAATATTTTAAAAAAATCTTTCTTCAACAATTTTTCTGTCATCTTCAATGCACAAATGGATATATTTCGGCAATATTCATTGTCCTTTTTCTAAAATCCTCAAAAAGCTTTTATTACACTACTAAATAATATATAAAATTGAAAGTTTTTTTCATTCATCAATGAAAATGCTTCAAGATTTATTTGCTAATATTGCAAAACATTATATATATACATATATATATATATATATATATATATATATATATATATATATATATATATATATATATATATATACATAACCTCATTTAAATGCGTTTGCTTTTCGCATTTTCTAACGTTTTCGATGAATTGGATTTGTTCGCTGCTTCTAGACGATGAAAAGCTTTTGATCCCTTTGAGCACAATGCCCTTTTGAGATTATGGAAATTCCTTAAGTATTCTCCATCCTTCAACGCAAATGGAAATGATTCGCAGATAACAAATATCCCATACCATAAATTTTCAACTAGTGAAGAGGATGGGAATGTGAATTTGCAACAACAAATGTGACAGTATGCATGCAAATTAACACCTCCGAAACGACATTAATCAACAAACGAGAGTCGAATTCGATGATTTTTTGAAAGAGACAAAAAGATGAAAAATTTAAACGAATTTATCTATGTGGGCAAAGGCACAAAAAGATGAAGCCAGGCGTAAAGCGCAAAATTAAGAAAACCGGAAAGCATGCTTCAATAGCAAAAATTTCTACTGCGAGAAGAAAGAGCTGATAGATTTGAAACGGAAGCTTTTCGATAAAAGGATGACGCCAATGCTCCTCTACGACTCAAAGACGTGGGTGACCATCAAGAAACGCTGTTAGCAGTAATGCAGACACGAATAGAAACAATTTTAAAGAAGAGAATACTGCTCTGCATGGTAGCTAACAAGTGGCTGCTAAAGTGAAGCATGTTTTTAGGAGGGTTCAGATGGATGGAAATACACCCCCAATGAAAAAAATATAAATGGATCGATGCCTGTTTGAATTTGAATCAAAATTTAAGTCGGCATTCAGGAGATTGGAATCACCAATTTCTTCTGCATAGCTAGTGAAGTAAGAGTAGCAAACGAAAGAATGGTAATAGAGTGACCATTCTTTTAGGTAAGTTAGGGGAATGCCTCACTCAGAAGATCACTGCAGTCAGAATTGCATACATAAAAGGATTCGTCACTCATTTGAATGATCACCGGAGTGGCCAGTTTGTTCAATTGTTTGTATTAGTTCAGTCATATTAGTTGAATTTTCAGCGATGTACATCAAATCAATTTTTGTTTCTTTCCTTTACTTTCTTCAAATCTTCACTAACGTTTGCTTAATTAAACGATCTTTCTCATAGAATCTTCTAAGCAGATCATTGGCATTTGCATATAATATGCATTTCCATTTATTTGTTGTTATAGATGGTCAAACGTTGCAATTCTTTATAGAAAACAAGACAAGAGAGACTTTTTTATCGCATTATTTCTATGATTGTTGTATATGATAAGCAACGAGTCATCAGTATGCATCGATATTTTTCAGGCTATGGCAACACATTTACCATCCTAGGATGCGTAAATACTCTAGTAAATAGAGGTTCTTGAAATTTGGGCTGACTTTCAATCGGAATTTTATTCGAACGTTCGAAGATACCGAAATTTCCAAACAAACGAAGACGTTTTGTTGATTGAATATTGATTTTTTTTTGTGTTAAGGGAACCGATTTTCTGAATATAAAAATATATTTGATTGGCGTATTCGCAGTATTAATCGCTGCACTTTCAATATTATTCAACTCATTCTTCACGGTCGTCTTTATTCGTAATCCAACATTGAGGCGGAGTTCGATTTTCTATTTTGGTATTCTCGCGATACTTGATATCTTTATGGCGTTCAATTATATCGCTCTCATGGCTGTTCCAGTAAGTACTATTGTTAAGTCAAAAAAAGTGTAATTTTTCTAATAACCATAGAGAAGGCATATGCGCCATTTGCTAAGCAACGAAACTTAGGTGTGAATGAGATATGAATACATTATTGCGTCAGTTGAATCTACCTTTCTTTATCTATTCTAATCAATTTTTCGTTTATGGACAAATTTCCCATGCCTTTTTTTTCATTGAATAAAAATCCGAAAATTTGGCAGTATTCCAACTAAATACTGTATGCATTAAAAATTTTAGGCATTTCGAAAGTTATTTCGTATTCAAATCATTGACAATTTTTTTAGTTTTCATCAATGTGAATAATATGTTTATTAGTAGTGGAAAGACGCCGTATATGTGCATTTGCAAAATTACTTTATAACGACTTGATGTTTACGCGTTTGTACTTGTGTATATGTCTGTCCATCCGATGATTTCATTTCAGAAATCGCTCAATTTCAAAAATTCAGAAATTATAATTCGCATCATATGGTGACATTCAATAGTATATTTCATGTTGACTCATTGTTTCTAAAAAAAGAGATAGGCGTTCAAAGATGAGAAAAAATTACATCTAATTAACATCGATTAGATTCTCATTTTACTTTTGAGAAGATAAACTTTTTTACAGACAAACTTTTATAGAAGTTTATCGAACCCCTACAAATAGGAGTCCATTACAAATGGATCCCTACAAAAATCTATAAAAATATGAAGGCTATATTCTTCGAATATTGCACTTTTTGCTTGACAAGTTTTATTAGCGATTGACTAGATAAGTGAGAATTAAACGCCAACATTAAATCGGAACCTTTTCATCAACGCTTATCAAAGCATAAAATATGTAATAGGATAAAGAAAAACGTAAGTGTAAATTTCTCTTAATAAATATATTAACAATAATAATGCATGAACTCATTTTTTTTTCGCAAATAAACAAGTATATAGATAAACGTGAAGCGACGCATTATCGCTAGTGCACCTCAATTTTGAGAAATTCTTATCGCTCTCTTTCAAAAACGTTATATAGAATTGACTCATAAGAAATCATATCATCGTATCTCCTTATTGTGCAATTTGCATTGATCTGTGAGTAACGTTTTATGTTTATATACCGTTTATATACAAGAACTTTACAATTTTTATTATATATTGCTCTAAATTCCTGCTATATATCCCTCTCAATCCATTCTTTATTTCCTTCGATGTTTTATAAAATCGTTTAGAAATATATCGAGCATTTAGCTTTCTTTTTCGTTTTCTTTTTTTTCCAAACGTTTCTGTGCAATCATTTGAACGTTTTTGCATGAATGCTAAAATACATAATTGAAGCAATTTGTTATATTAAAGTCGCCATAAAGCATTTGCATTGGAACAGATGATCGAAAGGGTAGATAGAGTGCGTCATTTCCGATAGATTCTTTCTTACGGCAATTGAGCAAACTTTTTTTTTTCCCGCTTAGCTACGAAAGAAAATTATCTTGGTGGAGAGAAAATTAAAGAAAGTGCAAAATAGACAGCTGAATTTTTTCGTTTCATTTTCAATACGCATTTTATAATAATGCTGAGCTCGTCTAAGGGGATATGAAAATTTTTTGAGCGAAAAAAGGCATCGTAAAATTTGACCGTTTGGTTCGATTTCGTCGCACAATTTTTTCTCTATGCAACTAATTCTACAGATAAACGGTAGATTCTTTACCAATTCTATTCAAGAATTCTTTCGGTTTCACCATTGGGTCGTCGACAGTCGAAAGATAATGGTTAAAAATAGAATGGTTGAATCAATTACACACGTCAAATTTTAAAAAGGGGAAAACTAAAAGTAAGTAAATTTGAACATCACCGAATCTATAGTGCGCCTCGTTTTGAAGTAACTACCCATGATGACAGATGCAAAGACTCCTTCCATACTGGCGAATGAGGGAGCGAGGACGGGGAGGGAGAAGGGAGTGAGCGATCGATACAAGTTAATTGTAACCTAGCAATGCGACGAGAAGGAATGATTGAAAAATGACAAGCGAATGCACGAGCTGCTACTTGATTGACTTCATATCAAATATGTAAATTTGTTTCCTGAACGGACGAATAAATCAGCGGTCGCTGCACCATGAGGACGAATAGGTAATACTTGCAAAAGCAAACGCCCAAGTGCATATAAATGTTCACAAACGAACACTAATTTGCATATATTAGTAACCGTATCGATAAAGGAGGGAAGACGCCATAAGAATAGACCAGAAAAAGATTAAACGACTCATAAAAATAAATGTATTCAAAGTTCCCAAATAGAAAGCGGGAATAGCAGAGAGAGAAGAGAAGAGATCATAGATGATTACTGATTAAAAAATGTGTTGTTAGATATTGACCAACATTATTTCATATGCAAATTTGATTGGCAAATTAGTTAGTTAGGTGCAATCCAACCGGTTTAATGACCAATTCAATATGCGAATAAATAAACCGACGATACATGTAAGCAAGAATCCACTTAGAAACTTATGTAGAAATGAACACGGATAATTACTATATAAGTGGTGCAAATTGCCTACTTACAACAAAACAGTATGAACATCGAATACAGCATTGTCGATGAATTTTAATCTTTTTAAAGATTCACTTGTCTGAGTTCATCTCAGGGAAGTGAATCCTTTAAAAATTATTGAAAGTGGCAAAAACTAATGAAATTATTCAATAAACAATCAGTGTGGTACATAGCGAACACCAATGAGTGAATTAAGATCAAATTATGTAGGAGCTGATATTATTTGAATAACTAGATCAAAATTTTGTCAAATATTTGCATCAATATTCAGCATTAAGTTTAATTTCCCCACAAAACTTTGCATACAAATTGTACTCATCTATCAAATCTATTAAAAATTAATTTATTTGTTTTTTTTTCAGGTTTATATGGATCAATTCGAGCTTCTTTGGCTTTATCACATATTTTTATCGTATTTGAGGCCAGTAATGGCTGAGAGTTGTTGTGCAATGTTCTCTTCAATGTTGTTGATTGTACTTGCTACAGCGGAACGCCTTCTGCGCACCATTCAAACTTCTTACTGCGTAACGCTGAGAAGGTTATGAAAAAAAAAACACGAATATACTTCATTTTCAAAGAATTTCACATCATAGAATTTTTTTCTCAAAAAAAAATTCAGAATGATTATAAATTGTGATTGAAATTTCAGTTTAATTTGCTGAAAACTTGATAGAAGTATAATATTCACTAGATCGTTGAGAAAATGCATTAAGAAAGATCACAAGGAATGATCTACGCATGTCATTTCATTCTGTTGAAAACACAATTTTGCTTCTTTTTTTTATTGGATGGAAAAAGAAAAAAAAACTAACATCTATTTCTTAGAAAATTGGCAAAAAGATTAAACAAAGTTTGAAAAGTTTTTTCATTAATTAGATTTAAGAATTTGAAATACCCCAAATAACAAAAATGAACAAATTTCGGTTTTTTTCCTATTTTTTTTTCATTTCTTCCCTCCATATGTATAAACGTCACTTTCACCATATTTAGGTGTCTATTTGTGTCTCAACTTTCGATTTGCACAAATTAACACTCTTTGAGGGATTTTCTATGGATGAAGAATAAATGTTTGAAAAAAAAAGGAAACCCGATATCCCATTCGTATAAAGCGTTCTATTGAAATTTGACGAAGCTTCGTGTACTCTCAGCTACTAGGGGAGAGTATTTTAATAGCTTATTGGGCAACGAATTCTGAAAGAAAACTATGAAAGATATTATCGATGATATTTCTAGCTCAAAAGTTGTAACATGAAGAACGATGAATTTAGAACATCTCTCTTTTAAGAAGAAGTTTGTTGTTTTTCGACTGTTCTCATCTATATTAGCCGGAAATCGTTTATCTTAGAAATTACAATACAATATAATATAATTTAAACTAACATATAAAATGAAATAACTGTATATTATAACATAGAATAAGAAAACCGTATGCTTTCTAGAAACAACACTTAATTTTCTTATCAAAAAAAAATTTTTTTTTGGAACCATTTCTTCGAATTGATACCAAACAACTCTATACAATTCAAAATTTAAATTACGGCACAGTGTGTTATTTCAGTGTGATTTCAGGTTTCTAGGGCGACATAGACCTTTAGTATGTTTTATTTGTATCGCCACAGCAGCTGCTTATAAAATATGTGTTTATTTCGAAATACACTATATTGAAATAGAAAATTGTACAGATTTCTCAGCATATGAGATTCAACCGACTGCCCTCGCACAGAATCCTATTTATAAGTAAGTCAGCAATAAATTAAATCTACGATGAATCTTGATGAGATGAACTATATATATATATATATATATATATATATATATATATATATATATATATATATATATATATATATATATATATATATATATATATATATATATATATATATATATATATATATATGCAATCTAAATATTGCCTGAAGGGTTAGATATTCGAAGAAGTAGACATTTCGATGAGATTAGTTGAATAAATTATGCGGTTGTATGAGATGACAAATTCATTCAACTGGCTTCATCAACACACAACTGAAAATCAAGAACGCGAAATATACGCTCTTTTATGATGTTAGAGATCATAGTTAGAAATAATTCCGGCTATTCGTATTGACAATACTATATGAGAGGCAGATTATAAATAAAAAATGACCTCGATGTAGAAGAACGGATTTCAACATTTAATATCACGTGAATAATTTCTCTTTATATAAAAAGGAAATTAAAATGCTTTCAAAATTTTAGAGTGCAAATTTTACCCGTAATATTTCATAGATTTTTGATGCTCTTTTTAAAAATATATCATGCTAAATCTATGCGAACATGATGGCTTTCATACACTCATATATCCACGAGCATTCCTTACCAGTAATCCGACTCATATCGAAATTCAAAAGATTTCTTACCGATGTAATTGCAGATTCTGGTGGATGTTTTTAACACGTAATATCCTTGATCGTATTCTACCGTTCTTTGTGCTCGTTGCAGTGAATTTCATCATTATAAGAAGTCTTAAACAAGAACAATTTAGACAATCGGTTATTGGACAT
Organism: Baylisascaris procyonis; assembly: GCA_037389465.1. Lineage (NCBI taxonomy): Eukaryota > Metazoa > Nematoda > Chromadorea > Rhabditida > Ascarididae > Baylisascaris > Baylisascaris procyonis. The sequence goes on along the minus strand of JAZARR010000153.1, from coordinate 6,778,264 downwards.
GTGAAGCCTTCACAATCAAAAGCCTCTCGCGCTACACTCAGGGTTTCTTTCATTTAAAATAATTTTTTTTTTGCATATTATGCAATTTGCATTAAGTTTAACGTATAAATATCTCTGTAAAATAGTTGCATTATGCAAAGCCTTTCTCGTTTGCAAACTATTCTCAATGAGATTTTTTGAATAAAGTAATTTCTGCAAAGTGATATTTCGAGAGTTCGATCTTCAAATCGCCCGAAGCATTTAGACATAAATATGTGGGTGCTTTAGAAAGTTTGTCAAATTAATATTGAAACTATATTGGTGAGGGGAAATGCGAATAAGCTAATTTGAGACAATTTTGATCAATAAATAATAGCGATCAACTGCGATCATTTTTAATTCACGAATTTGATTGCCTAGAATCGTGAACTGAAAAAATCGTTCATTTGGGTGGCTATAATCATTTGCTAATGATAATCGAAATTCGCAGTAAAGTTTTTGCAAATCTTCATATTATTTCAAGTTTAGGTTTCTTTTTTTTGTTGTGTTTGTTTCATTCGAAAAAAAATGTGAGTGCATTCTATGTGATGTAGTGAAAAATTTTTTTTGACTAGAAATGTTGCTGAATTTTTAGAGCTCAAACTTTTTTTCATTCATATTTTCTATTTACTAGATGAAAAATATTATTATAGGATGCAACACGAGTGCTAATAAGTTGTGTAAGTATGTATTTAATGTCACAATCACTACAAGTGCTAATCACATTCTGGGAGGCAATTCATAAAACTTCACTCGAGGTGGAACTTTATGAATTTTATTCATACCTCAACGATGCTGTTAGCATAATGACTCTTCTTTCAAGGTAAATCATTCATTTATTTCTTAATGTTTTATAGTAATAAAGCAACTTAAACTTATGCATTGATTAGAAGAAAGCTGTGAAATGTGAGCCATAAAAACGAATTTTTAAATAAATTTCTCTAAATTAACAATTTTTGATATTACTAATGCAAATATTGGCCACTTTCCTAGGCACTAAAATATGAACGTCGATTCGAAATGGATTATTTTCAGGGGGAAAGATTTGTAGTTAACTTTCCTCTTTCATTTCTGACTTTAAATTCATCCACTTTCATTTCTAATACCGTAAGATTTCCTTAGCTTCCTTATTGCATTCAAATGGATATAGTTTGATTCTGCTTCTCAAATGTTTCGCTCTTTTTTTCGCCTTATTTCGCTCTTTTTGGATATCCTTTTCAGTGCAGCACTAACTCGCTCGCATAAAATGCTCAATCAGATTTCGTATAAAGCAACGGAAAATATTTTACTAAAAGACATATCTATTTATCTGTTTATCGTAATGATTGATATTGCAGTTGTTTACGGTATCCGGTTTACTGTGCATGCAATAAACCGATAAAGACTGCATCTTGGGAGACATTAAAGAGTTTATATACTGTAATGCTTCAATCTGGAAGTAATAAAGCGGCTAGCTATGAAATGATGAGTAAAGGTAAAGTGGAAACGCAACATACCACTATCTATACGCCAACGAGAAATTGTTCTGATATCACTTCAACAGAGAATACTAATGATATCGATGTTGTTACACAACAATGGACTTTATAATGTGCACTATATTGCTCAGGTATATTTCATCAAAAAATATAAAATTTTTTCTTATAATATATTAAAGTTTATAGTAGGGACCATTATATTCCAATTAATGCATAAGTATTATTTTTTAAATGCATTTAGAATCCTTATTTATTCTTTCTTTTATTTTCCTTCTAAATCGGTAAACTAATGGTACTGAATTTTGTGTAGATTAGAGGTGTACATCGTAGAGATGGTGCGGTTGATGACTGAGATAATAACGGTAGTCTAAATTCAATAATATAAAATGAAACGTGAAATTTCGAAAATTTGAAGCACAAAGAACGTTCTCCTTCAATTTCCATCTTTGTAGTAGATCATTCATTTACCAAACGAAGGAAGTGCTTATTAAAGAGAAATTTATGCAATGCTCATAAGATTTAAAAAAAACTGAAAGGAATAATTACGGCATGGTGGACGTATATTTCTGCATTTGAAATTCACTTAGTGATGTTGAAGTTAGTTAAACCGCTATTTACCTTTAATGGGATAATTTCCTTATGTAATTTAATGAAGGTCATCAAAAACGACTTAATTTTTGCATAGAAATATAGTTTTATACTTATTCATTCGATTATATTTTTTATTCATTAAACAATTTATCATGCGGCCAATTGATCATTTCTAATTATTCATAAAGATAATATTTTCATAGAAGATTTTGTATTCAAAAATAGCGCCAATTTGAAAATCTCTTTCGCACAAATATATCTAATCGAGTTTAATTAATCTAGAGATTTTTATGTATTAAATATAAAGGACTATTTTTAATCAAGTCGATTTAATATATAATTAACAAGTCGATTTTTAATAAATCACTGAAAATTTATTGTTATTTCGCATTTGAATAATATTTAGAATTCAGTATCACTTTTGGAGGAATATTTCACTGCAAACATTCAAAATTACAAATAAAAAGAAAGCAGTAATTACATTCATTTTTAATTGCAACAATATTAAAAGAAAATTGCAGTGCTGATTATAGTAAGGATTTACATTTTGCTGATCGATATGCGATGAAAAGATTTCGAACTTTTGAGTTTTATGCTTTATTTTTAGCCACTCTCAATGGATTCCGTTGAGAATTCAATGCGAAACTTAATTTGTTCATTCGGTAATCGACCTATAGCCGTATTATAAGGCGTGGGCAGCAACGAACACATACCGTATTGTCGATAATAAAGCCCTCGGAATAATCAGTTCTCTGAAATTTTGAAATGGGATTGTATCAAAAAAAAAAACAGAAAAAAAGAGTATTCTATTCATTAAAAGAAAAGTTGTTTTTTTTCGCAATGATTTCACCCAATTAAAAAACAACCATTACAATTTAAAAATATAAAAATAATTTATGTTTTCAATGAGGATTTATATAGAAAATGAGAGAATTCAATAAAAATTCAAGAGCATTTCCAAAACGAAGAGATATTTCTTTCACAAAATTGCTTCAACGAATTGAGATGGATCTTCAAGCGAGTCAGTTTATAAAGACAAACAGAAAAAAAAAAGAAATGATTCTTTCGAGGTAATACTATAACGTATTGCATTCAACATTTGTGTGTGTGTGTGTGTGTTTTTTTCTTTATGAAACTTCTATTTGAACCTTATGAAAGAGCGCTCAATATGATTGAATTTGTGAATGTTTCAATTTGTATGCCTAATGTAGATATTACGTGCATCTAAGCAATGTTGTGCGCACTCTATGAGTTTTTTTGTGAAAAATCGAATTTTCAAAGAAATTGAGTTTATTGATTTTTCTTTAACGCCTTTGAAAGTTTCACATGATGAATCTATCAAATTCTAGTTGTCGACCTAAAGAAATTGTTAAAAACTTTGCAAAATTTTAAACATTTTATCCCTCATTACAATAAATATCTAAATCTAATGCGGAATTTTATTTTATTTTATTTTTTAATTTTTTTTGGGGAATATTTGCAAATATTGTTGGTTGGATGGTTTGTTGAAAGTTCATAGAAATTAAAAAATTGTCAACTTGGAGATGAAATTTGCGTATATCATATTTGGTGAAAAAGAAATTGTTTCAAAGAGAAATTTAAATGATACTCTATTATATGGGGCATCCTTTGCCAAGCATATTTTCTCAACTATAAACATAGGCGATTTGCTTTGGATATGACATGTTCATTTGTTTATCATTGAATGTCTAAATATTTTAACGTATGATTTAAACCACTTCCTCTCTCCTCCAATCCGTCGTAATTTTTTTGGAAAATTTTTAGTGAAAATTTCGAGCTTATCATATAGTAAATTACCAGGGAGCATTTTTAGATGATAAAGTTATAATATGAAGAATAGAATTGCTCGGAAACATGTTATTTAAACCGCATAGCAATGAGAGAAATTCCTTGCGATTTTAGATGGGTTTTTTCTTTATAATTCTCAAATTTACGTCTTTTTTTTTTCTTGCGTATTTCATCTTTTCCTAAAATTGCAGTTCGCTTCCTGAAAATCTCAAACCTACCTCCCTCCTCTAGTCTTTTTTTTTCTTCAGAGAAGGAGGCTATCTCCCTCCTCTTCTTTTTGATTTGAGGCGAGGAGGATGGGAAATTGTATTCACGCGTATTTCAAATGCATTTTTTGCGGAATAATTTGTGAAATTCAGCCTTAAGACATAATAAATGAACTTGATATATGTCACATGCCTCCATATTTGATGAATTAATATTTATTAGATCATATAATTTCACCTGCATTGAAATGAATACACAAAATAAATGAAGTGGCAATTGACGCAATCGCCGCTACACTTCGAGATTAGATTCGTAAACAATTCTCTCATCAAAAGCAATTTAGAGATCATTTAGAGAGCAAACTTAATATGATGCACTACACTCTATTTGAAGCAAATACGAGTAGCTCTTCCCCCTCTCCAATCAGGCGTGCGGATACCTAACTGCACGTTTCTGTATCCGAAAGAAGCCATGATTAGATGGCGATGATAGAACGATAAGATTGCAATAAGGGGATTGCTTTATGCACTTTGAACATATAGATGTGCAATGATATTAGACGAAGAGTTGCACCGGCAACGATACGTATCGTATGAATGGTGAAGAATTCTTGAAGCATTAGTATTTATTCCAAGAAATTTCAATAATACGCTCTTTATCGCATCAATTTCAATGATTTCTCGCAAAATTGCATTTAGACTTGAATCCCCAAAATTTGAATGATGCAGAACGCCTCATCATCAACGCATATAATCCAAGTTCTCGCAATATTTGAAGAGCAAATGCGCATTATTTTGGGCAAAAGTTCATGAGTTACAACATTCGGAACGACTGTTAAAACTCAAACTGCATTCTAATACGAATTCTTCAGATTCTTTTCTTGTTTTTTTTTTTTTTTTTTTTTTTTGAAAGCTACATAGATGTAGCTAGAAGTCGGGATTTTTTTTGCGATATGGTTATAAATACACTTAGATACTTGACAATAAGCAACTTATAACTGATTTTACCCAATGATCACTAAAACGTTGATATTTTCCGAGAAACCTGCGGCAGCAATTAGATTGTGGCACTGTGGCACCCTCTTCTTTTATTGCACACTACAACGGGAATACTGCTGTAACTGCTTCGAAATGAAAATCTTGTAAAATAATTAGTACTTATTAACAAAACTTGCATTTAACATAGGGACCTGAATTCATAAAAAAAAATGTGAATTCTAGTAGTCCCCTAGCAATAAGAATGAGAAGGCAAAAAAAAAAACAAGAAATCATTTACAGACGCCTCACGCAGCTTCAATTTTAAATACCCAATTATGCACCAAATCATACAAAATTTGTCGCAATATACCTCTCCTCACTACAGGAAACGATAAATCCTCTCGCTTTATGCTAAGAACACTCCATGCGTTCTAGCCGCTTAACTTCCCCGCACCTGAATTCTAACGTTACCTCTTTTACTTCAAACACTTTTACCTGTTCAACTGCTATTCGAATGAAGCATCGTATTATCAAAATTGTTCTCACTGATTATATACTACTTCCTAGCACATTTTCCATATGACCACATTCATACTTCAATTCTACTAGCCGAAAATTGTGCGATATGCTTGAAGATGCTATCGCATGGCGCATTTATTTTATAATTCATAAACAAAGAAGCTTTAATAACAAAAAATAAAACCGAACAACATTTATATTAAACACTGCATTAAAAGACACGAAAGAAGATAATTTCCATAGAATTCACTTTTACAGCATAATCATCGCACAAAGATATCACCATAATTTGGCATCGAGTTGCGAGAATATATTAAATGGTTGTAAGGTCATCGATTGTCCTTCGATATTCTTTGTTTGGAACGAATGCTTCCCATCGTGATGCCGGATAGATATGCTTGTTTTTCTCGTACCAACTTCGGAGCACCACCTATAAGAGAGTCTTAATGAGTAACAAAATAAGATGGCTGTTCATAACAAAAACGAATGACACAACTATAATCTGCCGCATGCAAAAGATGCGTTAAATTGGTCTTACTCATGAATCTAATGGCAAATGTAAGGCTTTTTTTCATTTTATTCTCCCTCTACATGTACAAAAATCGCTTTTGCAATTTATACGCATCAATCATCGATGTACAGTGCTCCACTCAAAACATTTCGAGAGGGTGTACACCTACGATGTATAGGCAACGATGTTCTCTAAAGGATTTATAACCACAACAACGGAACAATCAAAAAACTTTGTCAACACATCCATCGCAATCTCGCAACCGTTCACATATCGCATTGTTGGTGACTGCAGTTGCAAATGTAATCGACAATGAAATCACTGTTGTCAAAAGGTAAATTAAATATTGACAGTGATGATAGCAGCCTTGCGAGTTAAAAATAATTTTTCCTTCTGAAAAATTCAAATGAGATAATTTTCTTGCGAACATAGCTCTTCTCTATAAATGCATAAACGCAACCAATCTGAAATGAAGTACGCTTTAAAATGAGAAGAACGATTGACTGATTCAGGTAACATATACAGCTTCAATACTGGCTTGGTTCATCCAAATAGCAAGTTGGCTAAATTGGCTTAGATCATCTAAAATTTGGCAATTGCCAATTCAGATTCCATCAACCCAATGCCTCATGCTCAATATTAGCGTTTTCTATCCTCGTATTCGAAGATGACACCATACCTTAGCGGGGTGAGATTCTCCACAATCAACGGCCGCATCTTGTCGCAATCTAATTTCACCAGCAGCATCGAATTCATAAAGTGGTCCAGTTTTTCCCATTGCTTTTGTGGCTATGAAATCCTGGAATCTGCAACTCCATCACCATATCTTCAACAATTATGGTGCAATAAAGAGATAATAAATCAATAAATTAATGTAATCATCTGGTTAATATGTGGATTCTGATTCAGAGAAGGCTTCAAACACACCGCTTTTGATGTGAGTTATATCAAGAGAATAATAGTCCACCCACAGAAATGAACTTTTCACCACATTTGCTGTAAAGGTTTAATCTCGATGACTGGCAGGAGTCAAGGCGGGAGTCAATCATGCTTCAACCTCGGTGACTGGTAGAATTCAATCAAGATTCAATCTCGATGATTGGCAGGAATCAATGAAGCTTCAATTTTCATAATCAAACCACTTCAACTTATAAATTTGAAGACCGAATCGATAACAACACTTAAAATAGCTACCATAAAAAATAAACGTTCAACAAACGTTTATTTTTTATAAATAAAAAAAAAATAGCAAATTATCACTCAAAAAACATAAAAGCAGACTTACGTATAAAAGTGAGGTATTATGAGATCTTCTTTAACAAACATCAAATTCTCCGGAACGGCCGGTCTCAATTCACTGAATTCCCGTTTCAGGATCTACAAAAAAAAATACAACTTATTCCATTTACCCAATAACCTCATAAAGTTACTTCAAATCTCGGTATTTAGTTCCGAAAAGCAAAATGGAAAGCGCAATCACGGAACGCAAGCAAGGAAAACGAACTCGAATTTTCTCTCTATTCTCTCATTTTCGAAATAAACTTCCAATACTACCATTAAAAGTCAACACTACTATTTCATCATCACTATCGACGATGCCGTTTAGATTATAGATTACTGAATAGTTTAATTTTCAAAATTCTCATCCGACAAATTCACAATTTAAGAAAAAAAAATGAATTGTGAACTTTTAGTCAAGATCTCATTGGACAAATTAAAACAACTTTCATGTCTAGCGCCGATTTCTTCAATAATACATATTTCTCAACGGGAAATTATTTTATAAATTGGAAAATTGCTTCGAAAATAGTGAAATTAAAAAAGAAACCTCTAATGCACGTGCAAGAAATTGCGATATAGTATTGCCTTTTTTCATTCGTAGATCCTTACGATGACTCGATCCATCCCAATACGCAAAAGCAACATTAATCTCTTCATTTTTCTCTTTTTCTTGTAGCATTTGCCATTCTTTTGCCAAATCCTCTTTTAATCTTTAAAGTAAATTTCGAACTAAAAATTAATACTTAATTCATAAGACTGTAGTTCAATTGAATTAGATCGAGAGAAGATAATAGCTCAAGATAAACAAAGACGAAATTGATTATTCGTATGCGCTACGCAAGTGTATTGTTATTACCACAGAGTTTTAGGCATTATAAAAAATATTCTTTCTTCTTAATTAGCTACTGAAATGAATAGATGCATCAATTTCATACAATACATTAGGCACTATTCGCTTCATTCCCACCTCTTCATTCTCTCGTTCAACTTACTTCTACCCACTACTATTTAAAGAAGAGAACGCTTATGCACTGAAAACAACTCAATAAACTTCGGTAAAATCGAAAAAATTTGACAAACAAATTTAAAAAAAAAAAAAAAAAAGAACCAACAAGCGCTAATTTTAAACAAAGAAAAGAGAGAATAAATAACCAGCTCACTTTGCCAATTCCTTTTCACGCTCTCGATCGGGAAGGAAAGCAGTTTCCACCGTCGGATCCATACCCATACGCTTTAATTAAAATAAAAATAGACTAAAGAAAAGCCACCAATAAAGGTAATAAGGTAACTTGTTTCCAAAATTTAAAGAAAAAACAGTCCACTTATTTCAGTAAGGGGAAAGGCGTTTCGATACACTAACTCTGTAAAGCTAGATGTGCAAATAAGGGATTCCATCTATGCTTCACACAGCAAAAAATGGGACCTCCCTCTCCGGAACACTATGATCCACAAGTCCGAAATTTATCTGCCTTTCTTCGTACTCTCTTTTACCAATTTCCCGGCAGCCTTGTCATTTAAAGAACACTCCTCTGTGATTTTCATCAAATATTCATCATTGTTCTCATTATTTCGATCGTCGGATTTCATCTGGTGACCTTTCAGGCGACTATATAATACCTTACCATTGCAGAAACTGCAGCCATTTACGAGATGGATTCCAGGAAAACGTGAAGGAATTTTCTTTTTTTTTTTCAAAGTTATTTTCTTCTATTGGAAAAAAGGGGTCCACCTCTATCGTTTTCATCCACAACTTTCACCTCTTCGATTTGCAGCGCTATTAAGCGAATTCAATTTTCTAATTCAATGAAAAACCATACAACTTGAGACTTCGAATACAATACATGATCCTACTTAATCATTCAAATGCACGCAAACATCAACAACATCAACTTCACAAGCAGTTAACAAAGCGGAATAAACTATAACATTTAGCAGCAGTGCGATGCGATAAAAGTTGGGCTGTCAAATACGACGTTGTAGATGAAATGAAATTGCCCGCTGTCACCACAGGTTTAAACACATTACATTACAATGCTCAGTGATATTCATAAAAGATACTAGCTTGCCTTACTTCTATCTCCGGAAACCTCAGTTTACCCGGATCATCCTCACTGTCATCTACGCATCATTCACCACAACTTCTCTCTTCAGCGAATTCGTTGCTACCTTAGTCACCAACTATCAAATCCTGCCCAACTGCCCACAATCACATAGATTCCACAGAAGCATCTGGAAAAAAATAACCTTTTTCGGTGGCAATGAACTGTTCGCATCATCTTCGCCCTCTTCTTCTTCTTCATCCTCGAAAGCAAACGAAAGAACTCTTTTCTAAAATATATGCCAACTCAACAGTGGCCTAGCAATAGCATCAAGAATAGTGATAGTTGCTCAATGGTGTATCGAAGAGATGAATCAAAGAGCAGCACCCCTTACCTCCTTCCTTCTTTCTCCTTCGATCCTGCTGAACATTACAAATTTGCCAATTAGAGATACCTTTGATGTTATCGTTGGTTCCATGGATAAAATACTTAAAATGCAACATTATTTTTCATCTCCGATTGAAAAAAAAAAAAACTAATTTACTCAGAATTCCAAATTTTTTCGCTTGGAGGTCTTTCTCGAAATAAAAAATATAAATAAAAACCCTTATTCAAACAAGACATCTCAGGACGCTACTGCATTTAACAAGCGACAAGGAAATGTGACTAGCTCAGAAAATTGTCCACACGACTAATATTGGCGTGAAAAATTTTTCAAATGAAATTAGCCTCCTTAATTAAAGCAAAATAAGCAAAGAGTGTTAAGGTGCTATGCATATACAGTTAAACATTAATCTAGATTTCAATCTAGATGTCCACAAACAAACAAGAACTAAGCAACGTTTCAGTAAAAAACTGTGAAACCCGCACTTTATCAATAACAATATCTAGAAACATCATGAATTTTACTGCAGATGGGAAAAGACCTTTTCCTTTCCCTCCTGCCTTTGATATCTAAACGACAGTCAATCCTCGCCACTAAAACCTATTCAAAAGTGAAATTAATAGGCAAATGCAATTAAGAAACAATCTTTAACGTACTTTCTTCGCAAATCTTTGAACATGGACCCTTCCCTTTCCACCGCCTTTAACCTATTTTATAGCGCCAAACAATAAACATCAAAGAGAACTTCATGCTTAAACAATTCAGTATATCTGGAAAAGAAGAGTACCTGAGTAGCTTTTGCATCCCCTTCGTGTGACCTTTTCGGCTTTTCCATCTGCTTTTTTCCACCATCAGTAACCACCTGTGTTTCTCTGGAAAAAAAAGAATTTGAAAAATGCTGCCAAATATCATTTAAAAAAACTTTTTCAAACATTCTTTCACAGATGATCAAAAGCTCAACTGCAGATAGCTCGTTTGCTTCCACCCTCCCCCTTCCCCCAACTACGACAGCATTCTCTTATCGGAATAAAAATTGAAATAGAGAGAAGTACCAATCCTAAAAGTTGACTCTGGTCAACTTTTCCATTCATGTAAGCAACTCAGAGATCAAAAGTTGAAAATCAATCAATCAATCAATCGCTGAAAAAACATCATAAACAAGTAGATCATAAGCAGTAAAACTTTTTCACTGATTTCATTCAGCTTGACAGCAATTTAAAGAAATTGATCAAGAAATTTGAATGAATCGATAAATCAATAAAAGAATGAATGTGTTTACTGAATTAAATAGATAATGCAAACAGACAAATATTCGTAGAGAAACATTGACATGCATAAAACAATTTTTTAAAAAATGGTAAAACAAGTGAAAAGAATTATGGAACAAAAGGCATTAAAAACAACCTGTGTTCCTTAGTATATAATTTAGGAGGTACATAAAATTTGTTGCATAAAATTTCGATGGATGCCTTTATTTTAATTTTCAAATGCCTTTACAACATTATCATCTAGTAAGCACCTAATACTCAGCGATTTGAAGTGATTCTCGATTCAAAATTGCCTTCAATGGCGCTATCAATACCAATATTGCTCGAAATTCCGAACAAAACTTGGCTCTTTTTATGTTGGATTCATTTGTGGCATGAGATATGAACACTTTAAACAATTTTTAATCCTTGGTTAGCAATAGAAGCAAATCATTTGGCCAAGTTGTTCAATTGTGTGTTTACTCATTTGCTACCAAATTCGAGAGAAACAAAGAATTGAAGCAATGACCTCATTTCGACAACATCCTTCTGCTTCTCTCTCATCTCATCGAGCGTTACAAGCCCAACGGTGCTCGACTTCAATGATTCCTCCACCGCATCATAATTCGCCGTAAATTTTGATGTTATGCCCGTTTTCACTATTAATTCAATAAGAATTTATTCATTACGACAAATGAAAATAGAAAAGAAGTATATCGAAAAATATTCGTTGAAATTCTCAACAATATTCATAAAAGTTAAAAAATACCGACTGACAACGATGAATTCACTAAAAAAAATTCATTTTCTGTTCTCTGTTGTCTTTATTCTTTTCTTGCGTCTTTTGATGATGCTATTGTCTGAGACTGATCACCTGATTATCTGAGATAGATAATGTTATTGTCCGAGATCGATAACTTTAATGCCTGAGATCGGATGAGTTTATTTTTGACGTTGTTTCAGATCATTTCTTTTCAACTCTCCTCAATTTCTATACTCTTAACGTTGGATTTATCATTACTTTTTTTTCTTCAGAAAAATCAATGAAAACATTTTGAAATATTTGAGAGAAAAATAAGAAAAACTAAAAATGGCTCATCCGTGAAACCACTAAATAATTCATTCAATTTTGGTGTCTAAAGATCATTCAACATCGACGTTTTCCAATCGATCTCAAACTGTGGTCGATACCGTTCGACTCTAAGGATGCAGATTAACGTTTGGGGGGGGGAGGGCGATAAAGGAGGGGCGAGGGGGCGAGAAAGGGAAGGGAATCGACAGCAATGACGATGTGCTACCATCGGTAGGTTTAACCTCATTAGATTCCATGTACCCAATTCCAAGTAAGAAAATCATTTACATGTATAAAGAAATTAGAAAGAAAAGAGAGAAAGCATACAATTATTCGTTTCCTCTTCGATCTTCTTACGTCGTTGCTCAATTGCCTCTTTTGCTCTTTCACGATTCTTTGCGATATGAATGAGTCGACCAGCATCTGCTTTCGACATTTCCGCCTAATTTAAGAAATTTTTTAGAGTTAATAATCAACTATTCAATACTCGTATATCGTGAAATGAACATAATATATCCTTTACTAAGATTCTTTTCAATAGTGACGTATAAACCAACAACTGATGATAGTTAATAACTGCTAATGCGGTTGGCGCTAAGTTTGAGAATATAAATGTGAGAAAATTCATAAAAGAATTGCAAATTGAAAAAAAAAAATTACACCACACATACACAACAACACTATTTTCTTTCAAAATTCTATCTCATTGCTAATGTTTTAAATGGATGCATATTTTTGGACGTTTCAACAATGACGGTGGCAAAAGCATTACAAGAAATCATATCATTCTGAAATTCTCAAGAAAAGCAACTTCTTTTTTTCCGGTCCTAATAGTGTTAACATCAACCCTTCAAATTGGTTAAGCACCACTATGTTCGTCAGAGTAAAGTGCATTAGACAAACTAACGTGCTAAGACGCAGCGGAAAACGAATTGTTGTATTGCAGCTGAATCCTTTGCTTAAGCTTTCTCTCTCTCTCTCTCTCTCTCTCTCTCTCCCTCTCCCTCTCTCTCTCTCTCTTTCTATATATATATATATACATATATATACTCACACTTAAGCATACAGATATTTTCACATATGCATAGACATAAAACTAGCATTAAAAATCCTTCGAGTGGAAAATTTTACGATCAGATAATAAAGCAGAAGAGTATGCAAATTTCTGTGAGCTTAAAATCCATTCAGAAGCCGTTTGATGCAATTCGCAATGCAGATGAGAACTGCATTGGAGCCATTGTTGAAATTTTTCAATTCATAATAAAAATTAGACAATAAGATATTTTTTTCACGCATGGAATATGTAGATGAGCGAATAATATGAAAATAATGCGCTTATCAAAATTTGCATATTTAAAGATGAGGAATATGCCACGTATCTCGTAGAGTTTTTCACTCGTTGTTCTGCTCGACGGTTGGGTGCTGATAAACCTCTCTTCGTAGTTTTTTATACTGCAAGTGCGAGATTTTCTTCTTGAAATGACACTGTAAGTGCTTCTCACCTCAATATTTAACTCCTAGATAAAAAGAAAAAAACTAGTTAAACTTTCAGAAATAAAGAGATCATCACGATTTCTTAACATCTCTTAGTAATCCGTTTATGGCCGATCGGTGATATTCAATACTTGGCATCTATATGCGATGAATTGACCAATATGCAGATGAAGAAATGACATATTGGCCAACATTTTCGCATAAATTTTCATTTGAACATAAATTTGTCTAAAGTGAGAAATATAAATTTTACAATTGATTGTAAAATAAAATGGTGACTATATTTTTGCTGAATATTCTGATTTTATTTCATTTCATGAGACAAATATGATGTCTATCATATAAAGTTAGTGGCTGCGTATTTTACTGATAGCGATCACTAGTAGAAGGTAGCAAAGATGCTATTTTCTCAAGCTTAGTCATAGTAAACGAGAATAAATCTGAGTTTATTTACGATTGAAGAGGAAGTAAATTTTGAATTTCATCTAGTAATTTTTAGCACGCTCGATCACCGATTGAGCATATTATACTCACTGATGTATTTATTCACAGTGCTTTTAGTGCAATATTTTCATGCCAATGATGTCATTCTTTATACTCGTTTATTGATGTTGATTATGGAAAATTTATTGACTCATAATGAGAAAACGTTGACAATGTTTCAGTCTCTTTCTTCAAAAAAAAAAAAATTATTTAAAATGAGTGAATGACTTTAGACGTCTATCTGTTCCAACTATACTGTGATGTATTTATTGCAATATTAGTTTCGGTAAACGGATAAGGCGATTGGATGAAAATATTCGAAAATCTCAAAGGGCGGCATAATTTTGAATGATAAATAGCACATTTTGAGTGTAAATTCTATGGAATTGGAATAAATTTTATTTACGAAAAGAAAATTCTAATTTTTAAGTTTTATTGATCAATTGAGAATCATATAATGCCCTAGAAAATGGCGATGAAAAATGGGAAATTTAGAGGAGAAGTAAATTTTGTTCATATTGTTATTTTTATTTTTTAAAATGGATTTATATTTGTTGATTATAGGAGACATGAACGAATAGCATCACTCTCTGAAAGTACATCGACGACCACTGAGGATGAAACGACAAAAGTTCAAACATCTAAGCTTGTATCGTCGAATGGAAATGAAGCCTCCGTAGTGAAAGAAAAAGTTCGGCTAGAAAAGCGAAGCATGACCACGAGAACTCCCAAACGCCGGCGGTTAGCCATCACTGTCTATAGAAAGAATCGAAATTGAATTAATAGACGAGTTGTGCGATAATTTAGCATGAACCAGCAGAGTGGAGGATATAAACGATGAGAAGCACTTCTCTAGAGACGTTGCTGGCCAAATTCCATATAGCCTAGCGGTTACCGAGACTACTTCTTTCAAGTGTGCTCTAGATAAGACGAGTTTTAGTTCAAGCCAACTAAAGATAGGGAGAAACACGAAATGTCCCCCTTCCCCCTTCCCCTCAATGTGAAATCCCCATTCCCCTCATTCCTTTCATAAACTGTAAAAGCAATGCGTTTATAGGCTAGACAGGAGATGCATCATCTAGAATGAAAACAAACAACTCAAGAAAAAAAACAAATCGAGGAGAAATATTTCAGCATTCTTGCTTGGAAATTTATGTTTTCAAATGCTGTGAATTGATGCCAGAAATGCGCTTTTTTGTTCATTTATTTACGGTCGCCAGCGTTCAGAGCAATTTTTTCAACCTTTTCATAGCTTCATTCAAATTTCAGGGCGACACTTATACGGTTCGCTTGTGTTCGAGGTCGTGAAAACTTTGCCCGAGCTCAACTACTTCTATGCAATATAAGCAATCGTAGTTTTCGATATAAAATTAAAGGAGAACCAAATGCCGATATTTCCGTATGTTTATTCGCAATTTCATGCGGTCATCTGAGTAACGTTTGATCCATATTGATATCAAAAGGTGGGAAATTATTTGAGAGAATACCGGAAGAAAGCTGAAAATTAGGCATTTGGCATAAATATCTGTGGGGAGATTCAACGAAATGGCAATGTGAAAAAATGTCAATGTAAATCAATGACGAGATAGAGTGTAGTCAGTCCAAAGGATAAAAAAGGAATCTAATGGTTGTAAGGACCAAGAGAAGACAATCCTTCTTCTCGGTTCGCCTCCCTTCTCTTCCAACTGAGCCCTGCCACATGTTGGTCGTATCCCCAACTCGCCAATAATCACGATTCGCTGTAAACAATTCGCATTTATACGTGTATGCGCTAATGCTATAGATGCGTTATATACCATAGGAGCAGTGAACGTTTGCGTCTCTTCAAAAAAGCTGATCTACAAATTAGATACATGCACAAATCAAGAACACACCATAGCGAAACGAATATTCCACTCGATGTAACCATTTCCCTACGAAACATTAACATACATATGTGAAATCTATTGCCGTATTCCGCACATATCGCTTGCAATAGATTAGATCGTTACCAGTCAATTTATAATAAGTCCTCAATCATTAAACCTTATTGCATAAAATTAGTGCCACATTTGTTAGCAATTTGCCTTGTTGCCTATAAAGACGTAAAAGTTGATATGCAAATAGCAGATCAATGTAATCGAATATAATTGAAGGCACTACCAAGCAGTAAGGGTTATCTATCGGCGCGTGGATCGGCACGTTTAGTTTTAACGTGGCATAGACCCGAAGGATTCGATAAGAAGCGAATTCAAACTAAACTTATTCTTTACACATATTTTGTTGACTCACAAAGTGGTCAGCTCGATAAACGTACCGCTACAAGACTTGTCGGTACGTTTGAATATATATTCTGTTCCACATAATTAATAAATAAGACTAGCTTTTCGAATAATTACTATTGGAATAAATAAATAAATAAGTGTTCGAATCTATATTCAAATATGCTCTTATTTGAATATTCTTTGAGTATGCTTATTATCGCATAAAGTAAAGTGATTCACTATCATTTGAGCGCTCTCCGTTCAAGTTTGAAGGGGCCAAAGATTATCTAATCGAAACACATGATACATGTTGGATGAAAATCACCGTTTCCACTTCCTGAGTAATATATTTCAGCGAGTGTCTCAACAAAGGAATGGTGTGATGCTACAGGTCCACCCGTACAGCAATTAATGCTAGATGCAGAAAGCCCGTTTTCTGACGAAAATTCACATGCAAATGAAGAACAAAATGCTGCTTATCGAGTGTAAGTACTCCATCTTCCTTTTTTTTTTCTCACAAATAATTTTCAATATAGAGATTGTTGTTTGAAATAATTGAAGTTTCAGAGCGCCTATGTGGAAATAATATTCAAATAATATTATTAGTTCTCGAGGTTTTACGCGAAGATTGCCAATCACATTTGGAAATGCAAAACGGAAGCAACTGTGTTTTGTTTTCAAAAGATGCATAATACTCTTCATAAATCATTGCCTCGAGGCTAATCGATGCTTGCTTTCGATGCATTTGCTGTTTTTTTTTTCATAGGCATCGTGAAAAAAAAAAGGAAATGAAATAAAATCGTACCTTTTCGATCTGTCGAAGTAGAGAATTCTTTGAGTTTTAGTAAATAATGATGATATAAATGCATTATTAAAGAGTTTAAAATATTCGCACGTTTCGAAGCGTTAAAAGCTTTTCTTAAACTGAGGATACAAATGAAGCTTCCAAAAATGCTTTTAAAATCTCATCTAATAAATGATTGCACATTGCTTTTCGCATAGCAATTTCCCCACTTTGCTTGCTTTTCGATTTGTTTCAGAGATTTTTCTTATCAGCGGTGATAAATTAGGCGATTTTTTTTTTTTTAAATCAAAGACTTCCAATTATATAAGAATTTCTAGAAACAAAAATTTTTTCGTTCAGAAAATCTCATTCATGGATTCTTCAGCGGAATTTTGTAATGATTTAAACGGTGAAATATCGCAAAATAATAAAATTGTTCAAGCGACAATAAAAATATTCACCACTTCAAATTGCACAACTTCAATTGGTTCATTTTAATGGATCAGAAAAAATTTTTGAGGAATTTTCGAAAGTTTGGACCTATGCCATTCATTCTAGGGTCTGAACTCATAAGTGGTGTTTCTATTGATGCATTTTGCGAATTCGATTTAGAGATATAAAAACAGCATGATAAAGCTTGTTTTGATTATTGTTCAAATATCTTCACGAGTGATTTCCGGTTATTTTTTTAGACCAATAAAAGATGGACATTCAAAAATCTCCTATGATAGAGTGATCGATGAGATTCTCGAATGGTTATGCTCACAATCGCAAGATACAATCGTTTTAATAATCTTATGTGGAATTGTCGTTTATTCGATGGGTGTTGCAGATTCGCCCAAATATGAACGATTTTATCAGTCAATATGAATTTGCTTTTAATCAATACTATTCAGTTGTTAAAAACAAACAAAACAACTTGTACAATTTACTTTGGACGAACAAAAATTGTCTAGATTGGATAAAATATGTTTTTCGTGACTTCGTCTAGTGCCGCAAAATGTAGCGGTCGGAGTAATGCAGCAGAATGGAAAATTGGTGGTCTATAAATTTCGAGGAGACCGAATAAGGCTCCGACGATCATCAAACACCTGCCGGCGGTCTCGAAATAAAAATGGAAAGATACAACCAGCTAACATTTATAGTTATAGTAACTGATCGGGTATTGACTTTTATGAGCTACTCCGATTACAAGCGAAAGTCGTTTCATGTCGCATATCTAAGGTCACTAAGCAATCATTATCTCTGCTATTCAACCATTTCAAAGCAAATTTTGGTGCCAACCAGACTTTTCCGGTCAATTAGTGATCGAAAGAAATTTTTGATCAGTTCAATTCACCACGATTGATAGCGAAGTTTTCAGTGTATCGAGGGCTGCATCGTAGGCGTCATGCCGCAGCACTTGCTTAGAATTGTTATTCTTATGGATGGGCCCTGGTGTTGCAAGATGTCCAGCCCGGTCTGCCTCTTTGCATGATTTTCTGAGTTGTCAGTCACTCTGAATTCCCATTCTATGTGCTTCAAAACGTCGGAAAATCACCGCATCGCTTGAAATCCGAGTTGATCGCACCTTTATCCTGACGTCAGCATGGGAATCTACCTTAGAATTCCTGCTTTTAGTAGCTTTGCAACCTTAGTATGAGCCGCCGTTATCTTCTATTTTACTGACTTCTCAGGAAAGGATAAGTTTCTTGATGAAATTAAGGAATGAGGAGAATCTGAAGCTTCAAAAAGACTGTCTTGATATCCGGAAACCTTCAATCGTTGACCAATGGCACACAAGAAATCGGAAGGCCCTAGTTTCGACGTCGCCGAGCGAGACTCAGAGGATCCCGAATTTTGACGTTGCCTCAACGAAGTCAGGGGCTCATGAATCAGAGTGGCGCTCATAAAATCTGCACTTAACGCCCTTCACATTTTGATACGAAGTCGACTTACAATGCATAAGCCACCAACACATTCGATCGTTCAGCTGGTTGCAAGACGGGGTCTCATTTGGGAACTTGAATAAATTTGATCTTCGAGTTTAGCAAACTTTTCAGATGCAACAATTAATTGAATACTTTTGTGTTCTGACACAAATACACTCACATGAGCATATACCGCAGTGGTATTTTAAAATTATCCGGTTTCAACTATTAGATTGAGAGAAAAAATTGAATCGTTAGTACCGTTTTAGTTTTCTTCACGTTGAATTTGTGAAAAACAAAAAAATGGTTTTTCTTTTTATTCTCTACCAATCTAAAATTTCCCAGAAAATAATAATTGTGCGAAATGAATGAAATACCTATTTGGATGATGTAGATGTGAAATTCAAAAATGTTTTCTTTATAAATGAAATATAAAATAGTGAATAAGTTGGAAAATATTTGCATATGCTGCTAGTAAGTAATATTTAATTTAATATGATAGAAAATGTGCTGAAAAATGTGCTGATAGCAATAACAAATTCACTTCATAATTCTATGCAACGATCGAAATATTGATAAAAATCTTTATATGTGATCGTTTATTCAGCATTGTGCAATCAAATATTTGAGGATTGTTTTAACGCTTCTTGTTAATCGGTTGTTTTGATGATTTATTCGATGACGTTGGTGTTTTTGTTGACGGTTTAGCTAGTTCATTGAGATTAGTTAGAGCGATACGTGGCGGTCGACTTGTGAAATCCTCAATTGTCAATATTGGTGGAATTTCTGAAATTACTATTGTTGTAAAAATTTTATAACGTTAGAGAATTATGAATGTCAGAAGCATAGTCGAGGTATTCAACTTTAAAGACATGCTTTAAAGCAACAATCTTACAAGCAAATCTTCGTGGCGCTATTGGGTATGCTGCCGATGAATCAACTAACGAGATCAGCTTGTGATCTAATACTGCAATGATCATATTTACTCGTATAGTCGATTCTCGTTTATTGTTCTTCACATAATGTCGCTGATCGACTTATGCACTCTTGTGCCACCCCAGGCAATATCTGGGGCCTATATAAGTCGGGCTTCGGCCAATTCGTATTTATTTGGTTCTACTCGTCTTTGCGGACCGTGTTACTCCCCCGTTAACTAGTTCTATTTCGCCTGTGCTCTTGCATATCGGCATAGACAAACGATTGTCAGCTGCTTCCCTCTGCCTAGACGCGGTCCACTCTATACCAGCACCAGTCACAGCAGACTGCAGGAAAATGTAAATATAGAATGATTTCGCATATATTGGTAGCTTGAACTCCCGATTAATTATGCATATTTGCGTTTGTGCGTGCGTTTATGCGTAAGTGCGATCAAAGTTGTTGTTGTCGTTATAAGTAATGATATGTGCATCAATCGTACTAGGTGGTGGTGGTGGTTGTGTTCCTTTTTTCACTTCATAGAATTGTCGAGATGATTTGTTGGCGATCGGTTGTTGTGGATACGCCCATCCGCCAACTTCATGCAATTTTTTTAATACTCCATATTTTCGCCAAGCATCATGTCGTGATCTTAAACTATCAAATGCTAAATCTTACTTCAATTTTATTAATTTTTTAAAGAATTATATTAAAAACACATCGATAAACTATCGGTTTTATCATTATTATTTGTGTATTGTATAAAAAAGACTATGTTGACTTTGCATATTACATAAAAAGGTGTTAATAAAAAGGGTTGGCAATCCATTCGAATCGTTTAAATGCACTTTGATAAAATTTCTGAAAATAAAACATGTGTTGATATTAGATTATATCTGCAAGTAGTATTATGCTTGATTTCAGTGTTATTTATGTTGAGAGAATTTCTTACAAACGTTAGATTTATAGTAATTATGGACTTGAACTAGATAGATTTACAATAAGCAACTTTAAAGGAGTTTTTTTTCTGAATTTCTCAATAAAATAATAAACTAACCGATGATTTCTTCGAGTGAATCATTCTGTGATGTATTATGATTACACTAAAAATATTGTTCATATTTGCCGTTATCGAGAATTTGTTCCTTATTTCGAGGAGTAAATATTTAGCGAAAACCGTTGCTAAAGAAATCTTTAAAGGATTTTTCAATTGAAAAGTAGAATGGTCAATTACCGCACAATTCGTTGATGTAATCGCTGTCTCGTTCGTGGAAGAATATACATCATATGCGTTTTGGCAAATGAAACATGCCTATAGGGTTCATCAGGTTTCGGTATAATCAACTGAAATCTCTTTTTTTTTTTCAATGAGACAGTTTACTAGAGCTTAAATACTGAGTTGCAAATATTAGCGTGTTTTTTTTTTTTGGGAAACGTAGGCTTAGCGGTGTGTGGTCCTCCATTGAAAGGAACATTTTTGCATTCTTAAAGAAACTTCAAGAAAAATATCGACATTCTTTATTCTAAGACATTTATCCATCTTGTTTGCTTATTATGCAGCATTATCGCCGATGAAGTGACCCACAAGATAAATAGTACTATTTAATTGTTCGACGAGAGTTGATGTGCAAAAAATGATATAGGTAGTTGGCTTAGAAGCAATTTGCCACTATAGCCATGCTGTTTAAGATGCAAATTGGGAATACTATAGCCAACTTGGTGTTAGGAAAGATAATATTTCTTCCTCACATCACCGGAAGCGTCCGCAACTTTTTTACAACTTTATAATTGGATTAACGAATTTTCCAATTGGAGAAGCATCTTCCGTTAATTGATGATTCCTTCCGCATTTTAGAGAGAGGCAAGAGTGGTGTGAAGGATGTGGAGATAGCGAGAGGCGCATATTCATTCCTTTCTCGCCGCAGATTCGATACTTTGTTTACGGTTGCAACTGTTATCGCTTTAATGTTCCGTTTATGCAAGATTAAGTGCAGTCATCGCCGGTAACCTTTAGAATTCGGATAGTTCGACTCATCCGTCGACCCCATTTCTGTCATCGAAATTTATTCAAGTTTGTGCCTAGTCCTATGTTAATCTAGATTGTTTGCTATCAATTTGTTAACTCGATTAGTGCATCACTTCAAGTGATTGTTCCTTTCGAAGGCTTGCTGGTTGCATTATTGATGTCTTGCTTTGTTCAGTAATAATAACAAACATTGATGACTCAACAGGGCTAGCGCATCTAAGGAAGCGGTGGGCAAGCAAGTTTGTTATGCTGATAATATGTGCAAGCTGGCTGAATATGCAAATTGAATTGACTGACAATAAAAGACCGATTATGTGAACGTTGATTCAACATAAAACTCCACTAAGACACGTGTAAACGAGCGCTTATATAATTATTAAAAAGTGCATATAGAAAGAAAAATTTTACTTGTTGCGTTCGAACTCTACCAAAATTTCCACGGAAAAGAGCTTTCATTTCTTCGTTGGTCCTACTTGAATCGGATGATTCTTCAGAAGATCCTTCAAGATCTGGTGGCGATAAATCATCAAATGCGTTCATATCTTCTCTTGTTTGTATGGGCGTTGTACTTGTTCTCGATTGTTTTTTCTCATCAGTTTGCAACGAGCGCTACATACATCAATAGTCAGATAGTAATTTTCCATATCATTGTTACCTTTAGAATATCCCAAAAATATTATTTGTACTAAGCTAGAATTGGGTCATCAGTAAGTGGTACTATTCACAGATATCATCAATATACCAGCTTTTCATAAACTGTTCTAGATGTTGTTCTGAAAACCTAAAAATTTCAGATACTAAGCTAAAGCTTATCACGTCAGGGATAGACGTTTCGATTTAAGCTAATAGTAAATGCTGCTGAATCTGAGTGTTTCCTCAAGCACCAGATTATTGGATTATCATTATTCCTTAAATCCATACAATCACTTGAATCTGTATTGCTCATTGACCTACATTGTTTTTTCTCTAAGGATGCTAAAATATAACTATGTAAATAAAATTCTTCATTAGGTAATCCATTGCATTGCTCAGAACCATCAGCAAAATAAGCATATGAAACGTATACAAGAGTTAAATAACCTTTATCGTTGGATGTTTAATCGTGTTATTTTTGACATCTTTCTGAGTGGAATTTCTTGACACGAGAATATGAGTGTTATTATTTTCTGTTGTAAAACCTCCTGAAATTTTTGTTTTCCATCTTCGAAGTTATGTTTGAAAAATTTTTGTTTTCTATGGAAGATTTTTTAATATTCCCAATCAAATAGTCAAATAAATGCGATGCAAAAAGTGAGTATCAATTTGTCCATTTTAAGCAATTATGTAAATTGTGTGAGATCTACAACTGTACAAATGCATAAAATTTGATTAATAAATTGTCATTAAAATTGCCTGCAAACGAAGCATACATACTGTAGTCAAAAAACCTCAATCAATATGATATAAGAGGATATAAGAACAGTGAAAATACAAATACAAGAAAAATATACAATCGTTATATACAAACCAAATATAAACAACCGGTCATATTTGGTCTATCAGTATGAACGATTGTTTGAAAGAAATTTTCTAATAGAAAACCTTTGGGTGTGTTTGCATTAGACGGTGTTGAATTTTTAGGCGCCATTCTTGCTTGTCGACGAACGATTCTATCTGTAAAAACTTATGCATACAAATATATACTGAAATAAACCTTCTGTCTCATTACCTATGTGAGTGTTGCTTCTGTCCATAATGCAAGGCTTGGCGAGCGACTCGTTACCATTAATGTTGTACCTGTTTTTGAGGCTATACTAATGAATAGTTTTCATACGAGAAAATCAACATGTTATTTCGCTCAGGGTTACCTTGAAGTTATGCCTTTGTTTCTACATTACGTTCAATTGTAATGAAAATCGAAAATTTTCGAAAAAAACTTCCGAAATACACCTACACTATCTTATTTAATTTTTTATGAAGAAACCAACGTGCGCACATCCACCAGTGATATATTCTTGCAGTGAACGTTCGATGTGAGAGTAGTAAACAATTCGGCGCTGCTCTTGCGCTTAAAGCTGCTAGAATTAGACGCAACCAAGTCGTATAAACGAAAATATCAAACTAAATTGCTTTGTTTTTATATTGCCGATCTTCATTTATTGATCGAGTAGAAGCAAATTGACACAAAAATGCAAAATTTTGCATTTTTTTCTGTGCTTTGCATCGCGACACATCTACGACAATATTGTTAACGCCCAATTTTTGCGTTTTTTTACAGGAATTGTTAGAAGAATTCAAATTGAGATAAATCAAATTGGGACATCTCTCTTGAGGTGAATTGAAATCACCATCGTATCTGAGCGAAAAAACCCCGATTTTGCATGTTCATTTTTTTTTTTTTTTGATTTCTGTGTAATGCGTTTTGTAGTGCTGCGCAAATTAAAAAAAAAAAAAAACGCATCTGGCGCGTTTTCTCTATTACCGTTAAAAATTTTTATATCAGTGTTATTATATATAGACGACTGCCACAGACATATCCAAGACCATCCAAAGAAAATGTTTTTTCTATGTGTTTTCCACATGACCAAAGGAAGAGATTATTTTTGTTCTCTTATGTGCACTACTCAATAACTCTTCGACGTATTCAACAGAAAACACTCATGCATTGAAGCAAACTCTTTTTGTCCGTTCAGGTTAGAGGTATTAATGGTGGACTGAAGTAACATAATGAGCTAACTACATGAAGATACCGATACGTAGGGCAACCACATGCTCGACACGACGACTCAACAGAGTCGGGTCGAATCGACACAAACATTGGACGACCCCAACTGTCTTTCAATGCCGCAACAAATATTCTTAATTTGAGAAGTGTATCTTATAGCCGTAATTTCTGATAAATGAAGACTAAATTTATGTTATGCAGAAATAGTTTACAGCACATCTTTGTGTACTAGATTGAACGGCTGAGAAGATTTTTGGCCAATAGTTGACAGTTTTAGGCATTCATAGGAAGTGGAGTTTGGTGACACCAGCGTGTGTTACTTTTCAACTCTGTTTAAATGAAGTGTGTTTTCCGATGTGAAGACAATGTCATTGTTCAAAATATTGACTTCAGTTGGAAATGAGCCCAGCGGCACACCCACGTCTCCACTGGGAGCCTTTTCTTGGCAGAAATTTCATAAAGAAACGAGAAAGGTATGCGAGAGGGGGAGCGGAGGAGGTGGGGGAGGGGCTGAGGTGGGGAAAAAGGAGAACATGTTATGTTGGAATGGTTGATATATTTGAGCGCTCTCTGCACACTCAATGGAATTGTAATAAAACATATAGATCGATCGAATGGGTCCTTGCATCGTTCATCTAGGCGTATATGACCCGAAATACAAATTTTGTCGATATCGCATTGGCCCAAACACTTGGCAAATGTTATGGAATTGCTTTATTTCTAGATGGTTGGAAATTCGAATGCAGGATCACATCAGATTTCAGAATAGAGAAATGATCAATGATTAATCTCTATTGTTTGCGAATATCCATACTTTAATGCTTGAAAACTCATTTGTTTTATTTTATAAATATTTTATTAATACGTCGAATATCTCGAGAAAGAGTTGTAAAATGTAGTTGATTTTTCTTTGAGATGATTTTTGTATTTATTAAGCAAATAAAAATCTTTATTGGCAAACATTTGGCAATTCTTATAAGATTTAGATGCATAATTACAACGAGTGTGCACTACATCATTCCCGCTTTTTGTAAATTCTTCTGAATGATCGTATCGATAACGCTCGTAATGACAAGTTGAACCTGAAAAAAAAAATTTTTTTTTAATTTTTCTTTACTCGAAAAAATTTCTTTGAAAATTCGAAATGATCTCAATCACTTTGCTGAAGATGAAAAAAATGATTCTCAGCATTCTAATACTTAAGAATGCCATTTTATTTCGATTTTAGCTTTTTTTGTCGCCGCTAAAATGTGTCTGTTTGCAACTTGTGCTGCAGATTTTTAGCTGCAATTGTCGGATTGTCTGGAAAAAAGTCTGATTGGATTTCCGGTTTTTAAAAAAAAATATCGCCACTCCAGATATTCTATTACCTGAATTGTGGACAAGAGTCGCGATATTCCGCTTATTACTTTGTAAGCAACCAAAAATAGGCTGGTCAATCGAAATAAATGAATTGTGCAATTAATAATAATAAACTCGAATGAAATGGGGAAGTATTTATTTTGAAGGAATTCCTGGGACATCGCGTTAGAAGAATGGAGTAATTTCTAACGCTCCGATAATGAGAGGTTATATGTTTGCCATCACTTGCTTAGATCAAACATTGTTTTCTTACGAGCAAATTCTTATTAATGAGGAATAATTCTAACGCGGAAATCGCTTCCAAAATTACATAATGAAATCTCCTAATTAGAATTTTTATTGAAATAGAACTTCCTTTATCATTTGTTTTTCGATTCTTTATGCTTATGAAAATCTTTTGCGAAATATCCAACCGTTCTATACGTACCATCGTACTACTATGTATTGCTTTCAATGTGTATCATTTATTTCAATGTGCACAAATCATGCACAAATCATCGCACTAAAGCAAACTTTTATTGCGGTAGAGAGTGAAGAAGGAACAAAAATAATCTCTTCCCGTAGTCGCGTGGAAAACGCATCAAAAAAAATATATTTTCTTTAATTGGGTCTTGGATATGTGTGTGTCAGCCATCTGCTTCAGCTACTGATTTATAGATTAGCATAATTTGAGCAAAGTCAGCCTTCAAAGATTTTTTATGCTTCAAAATTCGAAGTGAAGATATTTTAGTTGAAAATGAAATTGGAATACCTCAATGAGGTTCAAAATTAAGAAAAACTATAGTTTGACTAATACGGAATTCGTAGCTAAAAGTTTCAATCTAATGTGTGCATAATTCCTCATCAACAATAATTGCTCTTGCAGAAATAACATATGATCCATAAAAGTTTACCTGATTCGTATCGGTTGCACATGTTTCGTGCATATAAATTGTTTTCTTGTCGGGATTTAAATTCAACTCACTGAATTTAAGTTTTATATAATTCACTGCTTCCTCATAATTCTGTCCACCTGAATAATGCAACACATCGATTTTTTTTATTCATAGGTATGAATAATACAAAATTTCACTATTTTCGAGATCGATTTTTGGCGTTTTTTTTCACCAAATTCGCATATGCAATGAGCATTACAATACTGTCATATCGGTGCGTAATTGTCTGCGTGTCTGTTTGTCTGAGAGTTTAAACTCGTAAATAATTGCAGCTAAAATTATAAAAATTTTATGCACATGATATGTAGCATTGATAATTTTCTATGCGGATATTTAAATTGTTCTTCTAACTTCAACAAAACTTTTCGATAATTTTATACGCTGAAAAAAATTCTGCGTACTTCAAAAGCGATATAAATATATTTTAATCGGTTTGAGTTGCACACAAAAGAAAAAAACAAACAAGGAAAATTTCGTGGAAGATTTGTGCGAATGATTGGATTATTTAAAATATGAGAGCATTATTGCATCTTATTGGAACTAACAAAAGCACATATCGGCTACACCTGACATACTGCTCACCAGGCTTAATTGAAACAAAGGAAGAAGCATTCCAAAGGAAATGGCTGGATATATGCTTCAATATTCAAGTGAACTGGATAACTAATTTCACAAATTATCAACAAAACAATGCCGAATAATGGACTCCGTATTTTTAACGATCGAAAAATCTTTGATTTGAGGATTGTAAAATGAAGTTTAATAAATTTATAACTTATTTCGACTTTCATGAATTAATATGAATTAGATGATCGAAGATACGGCGCAAACTATCTCTATCATCGATGAAATTTTTTTTCATTCTTCTTTCAATTATTTTTGTGTTGGAAATGGTGAATTGGTTATTACCAACAATGAAATGGTATCGATCTATGAAACGCTGCATTAAACTGTATGATTGTTAAGAAAACAATTTTGGTTATTCACTCAAACTTTAGGGTTCACTCATATTTTCCCAAACATAAGAAGGCTAAATGGTGCGAAGAAAAGTTGATTTTTTATATTGAATTGTAATGTGAGCAGAATAAAATATGTATTGAAAGTATAACTTAGCAATATGCAAATGTATATGTCAGTACCACATTTGTTTATATGTTAGTGCCGCACTGGAATATACTAGAATATTAGGGCATATTAGATAATATTGAAATTAAATTTGGAACGTGTTGGAACACTGGAAAATAAAAATTTCCGTGTAATAAAAATTCATCTAACTTAATGGAAGAATTTTAAAAGAAATTTGCGCTTAAAAAAGATTTTATAAAGAAAAATTTGATCTCTTATGAGTGGAACTTTCCTCTTCACTATGTAAACTCTAAGAAAAGCTAAATATAAAGCATATCGACAAGTTGTATGAATGGACCGAGATGAGATTTTTGTGGGAACTCATCGATCACACTCTATAGCATCAATGATCAAAAAACTTTAGTTCATTATTGCTTTGGTTCATTCACCTGTCACTTATTTTTAGTGAATTCCAATTAGTGCTTAACCATATTTTTTACCGCATGAACGACCCGTACTCCTACGCTAGAAATTTATTCTCCCACGAAACAATAGCACAGTGGAGAAATTACTTTTAAGAATCATATACCTTTTAGCTGCTCATAATATCCTCACATCTAAGTGAACTAAATCAATAATATTATAGGTGGCCAAATATGAAAGCGCAGGTGTTATTCTATTAAAAGTTCACGTTATTGTCTAATAGTATCTAAGTGAAAAATGTCACGTTGAATAGACAGGGTGATACACCTGTATAGATATATGTGCCTACATGCACACACACACACACACACACATGCACATAATGACACAAAAAAAACCCTCAGGGAAATGAAATATTACAATGCCGACGAATGCATCTCATAACAGCTATTAATTTCCAAAAAATCGCTTCATTTCTATGATTTATCAAGCAGATATCAATAGCAAATAATCGATAATATTTCCACTACAGTGGCGATCACTACTCTATTAGTGCAAGTGTTATTTAGTTTTATGCAGGTATTATTTAGTTTTTTTTCTTTTTTATTCGTAGTTTTATATTATCTCTCATAACGATTAAAACTGTTGCGTATTTAAATTTTTTTTTTTTTTTTTGATAATTTGTAAATGATATCCTTTAGTAGTAAACATTCGAAATTCACTATTATTGCCTCTCATAAATAATTATAAAATATATTTTTAAATGAATAACATAAAGCATTTATAACTTACCTTCATAATCCGGGAATGCCGTTGTAATATTAACTCTTTGAATTTTTTCCATAAAAAGATCTTTCTTATTCAAGAATAAAATCATCGCTGTCGAAAGGAACCATGTACTGTTGCATATCGATGAAAATAATTGCATTGATTCGATCATACGATTCTAAATATTTGAAAAATTATATTCAATTATGATTTGAGAAAATATCTTTGCAAAATTCGCTCTTTCTTCAATTTTTTTTTGCAAAAAAATGTTCGCAGTAATTGATCTTTTTCGAGTTGGAAAAAATTGTCGATTTTCTCTGGCATAATTGATGACGTTAGCATGCATTGGTTCATTTAAAACTTATCAAAGAATAAGAATTTTTCATTAATTTTTAGATAATTCGGCT
This sequence comes from Baylisascaris procyonis, assembly GCA_037389465.1. Taxonomy (NCBI): domain Eukaryota; kingdom Metazoa; phylum Nematoda; class Chromadorea; order Rhabditida; family Ascarididae; genus Baylisascaris; species Baylisascaris procyonis. The sequence continues at coordinate 6,748,611 of JAZARR010000153.1, read as the reverse complement.
AAATTTCTTTTAATTTGATAGATTTGTAAAGCGTATCCACTCTTTCATTTTCTCAAGCCATCGAAGTATTAAAATTGGCCACAACTCTGGTTTATGTAGCCAAGGGGGCGGGGGGGGGGGAGAACATAGAAAGAACTCCGCAAAAGGCCAAGTATGCACTAGTCGGCAGCAATATACTCTTTAAAAAATATAGTCGAAATTTCCAATTACTTGTCTATTACCAGAAATATTTATATAAGTATATTTTGATTTACAATACATGTCTTTTGTCGAATTACAAACGAGAACTGATATTAAATTGTCGACTGAAATTAAGTTTGAATGCTCACTTTAATCATTTTAATTCTATTTGTTGTTCACATGTCGTCTCTTTTTGCACTTCCACGTTTACCTATGCATATCATATACCCAGATCGATGCATACATACAAATCGCTTTATATGTACATTTGCACATTGATTGTGTATTCAAAACTTTGTGCAGCAATGAATCTATAGGCCAGTTTAGATGGAAAGTGGATGAAGTGTTGAGTTGCTTTTTGCATCAACACAAATTCCCATAATTTAAGAGCCCTTTAAATAAAAGCTCCTCGTTGGAGCATCAGTAAAAATAAAACACTCCTGCCGTGGATAAATTTCTAATCGAAAAAAAGCCGTATCCTTTGGGAACTCATGATTAGTAGCTTTTCAAGGTGGTTTCATTAGAAAGCTCAAGAAAAAAATGCAGTGTCAATTCGTTTCCATTTATTACTTCCTTACTGCACAAGCGTCAAATTTAAATGTGATTAAAAGAATATTAAAAAAGCCGCAAAATATGTAGAACTTTCCCATACGTGAATAGAAATCACGCCCGACCTCGAATAATATAAACTCGGAACTCTCATCCGAGAAGATATCAATCATAACTCTGTTCTAATAACAGTTTACCCGAATTTCCAATTTTATAAGAGGAATCATTGGTTAAGATGAGCGATAGATGAACTCACCGTCGTCTCATCTTCGAAAAGCACTTGATCGTATTCACTAATTGCTGTTATGAAAATAATCGACTCAACATTATCAAAGCAATGAATCCATTTACGTCGTTCGGATCGTTGTCCACCAACATCGAATACTCTAAAAAGAAATTGATTTGTTCATTTAACACCTTGCAAGCATACTCGCTTCTATGCTTGTCCCATCGCCTACACCAACTTGATTAACTAAATCCAACATCCTTCAATTGTCCATAAAATTATCTCGATCAGAACATATAAGGCATTCGTCTCGCATTCTGATCTACTTGCCTATGTTACGTTTCAATAATGTCACCCTCCAATTTTCTTTGGGATTTTCTCCATCGCCTTCATCATCTCAGGCACTAATCGATGACCATTACGTTCAAATTGTAATCGTCGCACTTATAGACTCATTTATCGCCTATATACTCATTCATAATCACTGACGAATGCGGTGGTAGGGACGAGTGTACTAATAACAACCATTTTCATTGTTCTTAAACTGTCTCGTCTGCTAAACGCATACCAGCACGATATTTTATTTTTTGATCGTTTCTTTTTTCGATTGATCTAGCTCCTTGTCACGCCGAACTTTCCCTATTCCCCGTCATCCTTCGTGATATGAAATCGGAGCTTCGAAAGCCCTAAGAAATTGTTGAATGAAACTATGGAACCGGGACACAAATTCATGAGCTACAAAAGAAACAGCAGAGGCACCCGCTCATTCGACTCTAGAGTCTAAATACATTCGAAGCTATTATAAAATTCCAAGAAGGAAATGAAAAATAACTGGAGAAACCCGCCACGTCATCTGGCACAATATGCGCTTTTTCATGTTACTCACCTGACCAAATGATTCCATAAGCTGCCAGTAAAAAAACTATGGCCGATTATGGAAGAAACCGACTGATGTCAAACGTATGCATGTCTTTCCCAGGTTTGAATATTCATAACTTGTTTAAAAGTTGGAAGATTAGCGCAAAAAAAGTGATATGATGTATAAACTGTTTGCTTCCATAATTTACCCAACAAATTTCGGAGCGTTAGCTTTAATGAGCTTATAGGATGTCTTCACAAAGCGCTTTTGCAAAAAAGCTTGCGAAAATGCCAAAAAACGTGTTTTCTTAAAGTCGGGCTGTATTAAGAAGTCTCACCTGAAGTCAAGCTCCTTAATTTTGAATTTCACTTCGACAACGCCGGTTGTAGCAACCCGACTATAAAGAATATCTTGTTCAGTAGGCCGATAACCAGGCTCATGAATTCGCATCACTGAATCGAGAAAACTGAAATTTATATAATACGTGTTGCAATTTTCATCGTAATCAATTATTCTAGACATTATTCAACTGCTTTTGTGCACTAAAAAGAAGTCATTGGACGAGCGTCGTCGTAACTATTATTGCGCAGACACTTTCGCATATTTGCACTTTTTTTCTATTCAAAGCCAAAATTTCTGAAAATCGCGAAATTATAAATCACAGCCTCAAATTCAAATACCTCAGCTTATCGAAAAAGACGTGAGTTAAGTTTAAGAGAAATGATGGTTTAAGGAAAGAATAGAGGTGATAGAATGTGTGAAGCGATATGTCAAAAAGGTGACCAACTTCGATGCAACAATAAACCCAAGAAAACTCTTTGCGAGAGAGCATTTCAGCTTTAAATTTATTTCAAATTTTAGAGGACTTTTAATCGGAAAATAAAATATTATAATATCGAAGGAATTAATTTGAGGTTTCTCAATATCTATGCTATGCAATTTTGCCTGTGAAAACTAAATAATTTAAAATAAAAAGTTTTCATAAGGTTTTCGCTTGAAAAGTATCTAACTATTTCGCAGAATCGTTGAGTTGATATTCACTACGCATATCGTATGCCTTCCTGACGCCTTTATCGTTCCATAACGAGACAATTGCATTCGCCACCTCATCAGTGAATGGTTCTGATTCATCGCCCACTTCGACCACCCGATACACTAATGCCTTCTCTGCCTTAATCATATCATCGAGTGTTAATGATATCGCATCCGTTGATATAATTATCTGATCGATTTAAGTGGAATTGAGATAAAAAAGTTTCAGCAAAGAACTCAAACTTTAGCTATAAAAAATCTTAACTTATCTCTCGTAGGTTTGTCAATTCTTGCCTTCTATGAGTGACAATCTTAATTCCTCGAATAGCACTCATTCAAACTTTCCAAAATCCAACCACATCTTTTGAAATCAACGAAAAATTAATTTTGGAGTAAATTTGCACACGTTTTGCACTTAACTATTACTAACAATATACTTGTAAAATAGTAATTTAACGTACTTCTTTTTCGGGATCCTCAAGTGGGATATGTAGAACATTATCCATCGCTCTAAGGATTGCAACTATCGATGTGACTGTATTGTTATAAACGACTGCTTTGCGCTCATTTATTTCGTCTTCAGTGAAACCGTTGCTATGCAATATTCTGAAAAATTCAATTAAATCGTTAACTACAAAGCGTTTCTCATATTTCTCTTAGAATGGGCGCATTCTAATCATTGGATTTGGCATTTTGCCATTCAAAACAATAAAATAGCAGAGAACTTTATTAACGTGATGATTATACTCTAAGCATAAAATTTTAAGTTCAAATTTAATCATTTATTGCACTAATAAATTAAATCGTCTCAAAAATTTTTATAAATTTTTGATAATTTCTTTCTCACTAGAGAAAAATAAAAAATCAACTTTGTAACTATATGGATCCTGATACTGCTTCAGATTGTTTTAGTCAAGATTTTGATCTGCTGCGCAAGTCAAAATTTTTCAGGAAAAGAAATTACAATAGTTTGATATGACGATATATTCTTATGAACGACGAAAACGAATACAGTATGTTGAAATGTGCAAATGTGCAGATCAATTCTATCAATCCAATAGACTTAATTCATCAGTCAAAAAAAAATTAGCTGATGCAATTTGATTAGGAGAATTAAATTTTATTTCATTTTCCTTAAACTTGCAATACGAAATGAAAAGAATAGCAATAAAAATATATCGAAATTTTAAACTTTTAGGAAATTTTTTACAGAATATTATCTCATTATAATTTCAATAATTATGCAAGTAATTGATCTATTAGTATAAGCCTAATTCGTGTAAATTCATGCAATACCAGCAATATTTTCAAGTGAAAATATTCGGTGAGAGGAAAAATTAAACAAGTAGAAAGCCATTTTTTCAATCCTTTATTCGGTAGACTTAGATTGATGATAACTCGATTGGAAGAAAACGCAAAGTGATTTTTGTGATGGATGAAGGCATCAACGAAATAAGTTTTTAAGGAAGTAATTAGTTCAGTGTTTCCAAATGAAATGTTCAAAAGTTGCAACTTATTATACAACAATAAGAAATCAACATTTGCTTACTGCATTTGTTTCAATACTGTCGATTTACCACATTCACCAGCACCTGCAAAATAAAACGCTTTATTCAAAAGACGTATAGAATAATAATGTTTGCCTATAAGATTGTAGTATATGTTTGAAAAGTTCGAGTGCTGCAAAATGAATGAGACATTTAAAATGATGCAAGAGGTGATTGATTTGGGAGGGTAAAATCATCCAGATTTGCACGAGGATGTGCTTCTTGTCACCTCCATGCTCTTTTGCAAAATTTGGAAAGACACATTTTTGCGATGCTATGCCTATTGGAACGAATGTTTGCATTTGTGCGTCTGTCCGGCTTTTTCAACTCTGAAATCACTAAAGCTAGAATGATTCAATCCAGTGGCTATAACATGCAGATCTGTTTCAACACTATAACTCAGTTTAACTCATCAAAATCGAAGGAAGGCATAGATATTCAAATTTAGAGAGAAATGTGCAAACATTTTATATCAGCGAGGCAAGGAAAAATGAATATTTATAGAAGAACTTGTAGAAGTGATTAGACTGATAAAATCACGAAAACACTATTTCGCCTATTCTACTTTTTCTGTCACATGTGAAAGTGATTGGTCATGTGGATGCGAATATATTGCAGAAGCGTTGCAATGCCATCTCATTTGGAATGCTTCAGCATTTTTTTAAAACTTTTTTTACTTTTTTCCAACTTGAATGGATAATTCCAAACCTCTATTCGTGATTATGTAATGCAAAAAGAAAACTCTCAGTATGAATGAAATGAGCATGAAAATTTGAACAAAACCTGAAATAAAACATGTTTTTTAATATGATATGTGTTTGTGCGACGGTCTCTATCATTGATAGGCGTATTTGAAATATTCGATGTACTTAATGACTTTTCTTGTCGTCGTCCCAGTTAACAGGTATTTAAATTTTTTAATTTTGGATGAAAAAATTCTGAATAACAGAGAATGTTTTCGTCGTTTCCAGTATTTAATGACGATCTTTGGAATCGTTAATGCAAATTTCCATTCATATGAAATTGTTCTGCTATTGATAGATGCATAGTGAGATAGATCGAAATTTATACACACTTTTCGCAAAATTGTCTAATCGTGTCTGAACAATACAAAGTAATGAATTGTTACAAGACGTAATGCTATATATTTCACCTCCGTAAATTTAATATAGAGCCGATAGGTTATTTTTTTATTTACGAGGTGTGTGGAATAGTTCTCCACTCTACTAAGTTATATGGGAATGGTTCTATTTGGTAAGGATAGACCGGAAAAGCATGGCTTTTAATTTTTTAAGTTTTTGAAAACTTTCAGAATTTCGCTTCGTAGGCTGTTTCTGATCTAATCACTCATAGTTATTCATATTGCCCATGTGATGTATATTTGAGTAAAAAAGGTCAATGAAATGTATTTTTTAGTGCTCTAGCAAATTTCATGGAAACCAAAAATTTTCTTGAATTGGAATAGAAATAGCTATCAAGCATCCGTACTAAGTTAGAACAACTCTCATTTATTCATATTAAGTAGGAGCAGTTATCAAATGATATAGTATGATATAGTAATAGTAAATAAAGACAATAATAAATGATTCATACCAAGTAAAAGCAATTTCACAATCGATGAGCCGGCACGTTTGTCTTGATTGAGTTGCTTTTCGATTGCCTTATTACGAGCCATTTGCTCTTGAGCCTCTTGGCTCTGACATGAGCCCATGGCTCCAATAATCACGTTGATTGCCAAACAATTTTGAGTAGAAATTTGTAGTTGCAAATGGCAGTAGTTATTAAACTTCACTTTGCATTACACGGCTACCCAATAATTCTGAGTCGACGTTCTGGAAAAGTAGCAAAAATTAGCTAATAGAATGTTTGCAGATAATCATATGCAACGTTTTGTCCTTTGCCAAGCTTTAATTGGAATATAAATCAATTCAAAAATACAAAACGAATGAAAGAGTTTTGAACAAATTAGGAAGAAAAAGTTGTTTTGTGTACTTAGAACATATGAGAGGTTAATCCTCTACATTTTTGTTGATGACGAACAAAGAGGCCTCTTCAGTTGTTGGATATGGCACCGAAGTGCCAACCCAAGATCTCCACCTCTGATCTCTAACACTGCAGTGATCACATTTACTCGCATAGTCGATTCTCGTTTATTGTTCCTTAAGTAATGTCATTGATCCACTTATGTGCTCTTGTGCTGCCCTAGGCGATATCTGAGGCTTATAGAAGTCGGGCTTCGGCCTGTTTGGATGTCTTTCGTTCTGCTCGTGCTTAGGGGACGTGGTGTTACCTCATAAACTGTTTCTTTTATCTCGCTTGTGCTCTTACATATCGCCATCGACAGAGGATTATCGGTCGGTTCTTGTCTTTGCCTACACCAGGTTCCCTCTAGACCGATGCTGCCAGTCATAGCATCGATGTAAGCATAACATTTGTAAATTACAGCTAAAAATTACTAAAGTAATTTCTTTCTAAGTATTTTCTATACTTTATATTGTGCACAGTGATTGTCGTCGTACATAATTCATAATCACAAAATAAGTAAGTGTGAATCTTTTTGCACTTTACTATATTTTTTTTTTTTGCAAATTTGGCTTTGCAGTACTCACTACATAACATCCTATCTCCACCTGTACCTATGTAGATGTGCTTGTCTGTCTCTATGTCTTGTGCGTGTATGAAAAAGATGGTAGTTCGCTTATCTGAAGAACTCATATTGGCAATACCATCTAAAGAAGAAATAAATTTTTATAAGTTGATTATCGAATATAGCTGAAATACTTGTTGAAGCGTTAGAAACAATATGGCCTCCACACTAAACATCTCCACAAAAAGTTCTCATCGACATGGAATGGAAGGAATGTCTCCGACATGGCAGCACCTCCAATAACTGGACATACAGGTCTCGATGACCGCAGAGCTATGATCTCTTGTGAAGTGGAAGTTCATCAGGTATATTAAGTTGCATCACTGGTCGTCAAGAAGTCGTGAACGCAATAACGAAGTGGGCCAAAAGAATTCGTGGAGAAAAAGTGTACTATAAACTGATCTAAGAGTATTCGCTTCTGGAGGGAGGATATATTCATTCAAAACGATGGAGGATTCCAGGCTCAGTTAAAGCTGAAGCAGTAGCAAATTTCAGCAGCCTCGACCAACTTGTTGCGATAGATCGAGATGTAGCTGCTTCCTCTTGAGGTGCTCCTAGGCCACATTGTGTTTAAAACGAGAAGGAAGTGAACAGCTGCAGGGATAATCTAGGTATTCCGATGATCTTTCAGATAATCTAGACGCTATCTCTCCGACTTTCTCTCTCTTTTGCTTGTGCCATTTTGAAATAAGCATGTCGCAAACAAGCTAATATAGTGCAAAATTGATCGCTCGATATTTGTAGTTCTTTGAACCATTTCAATCAATAATCGTTGCAGAAAAAGTTCAGTAACTGACAGAAAATGAGAGAATTGACGACTTTTCCAGTAAATTTATAGAAGTAAATGATATTATTTTCACCATAAGTTCAACTGAGAAGGAAAACCATTAAGTAATTTCAAATTTTGATCTTTATGATCAATCTGGTGAGTAACAACGATCAGAATTAATCAAAACTCTAAAAGTGGATTTTTATTTGGGATGGATGATTAGTCAAAAACGTTCAAAACATTTCAATTATTGATCAAAATTCAAATATTCGGGGAAAACACATGAAAAAGACATAACTTTTCAACATTATCTTTGGACATAATTGCTATAGACAAATGACGTCAACGAAAAAAAATGTCTACTTCCCTCTTATTAACCAATAAAGAGAGAGGAAAAAATGATGTTTTTTTCATATATCGCATGGATGGATTGATTGGAATATCAAAGCGGCTATTATGAGTCATACTTGAGTGCAAAAAAAAGTATAGAAAGCACAAATAAGTTTGCTCTCTTACGCTTAAAAAATTCAAGCTCATGACTAGCAATGTGATTTCGAATCATATTGCTAGATGTGATTAACAAATGTAAAAATTTTTATTTGAAAAGAATGAGGAATAAAGCAAAATAGGTAATGGAAAAAGGAACTATTTCATTCGATGACCTTTTCATCGGTCGATCATCGTAGCAGCTTACAATCAAATTAACATCATTCGTACGATTAAGATCACTAGATATGCAAAATTAGGTTAGAAAGTGCATTAGGAATCTATATGTAAGACGTACTACTGTGCATTTTTATAAGTTTTGGAATTTCATTACGGTAATGATTGATTTTTTCTTATGAGTGCCGTATTTTATTTCATAGAACTGATGCAATTTGATGAATTGCGTTCGTGGTCGCATAGGTAATCTTAATTACTTCACCTGTCGACCGCCCACCTATGACGATTGAGCATTAAGGGATAGTAGAACATTAAAATCTTTAAGTTTTTATCAAAGTATAAGTTGATTGATCTCTATCTATAAAATAAAATTTCCGTGCGATAAACGACACCTCCATCAGCGCAATGAAATTCTTGTGATTATGATACACTTGCAGAGCATTGCCATATGAAACATTCATTGTTGGATGTTCTTCGATATTTGGTAGAAGTCGAACGTGACAAAGAAGGGGAGAAAGTGGGAAAGAAGGAGGATATTGAAGGTTAGAGGTAAAGGTCGAAGAGTTCATATCACCAAATTATAGAATTTAAAAAGTTGAAACGTTCGGCCGTTTCGTTGAAAAAAAACGATCGGCGGCCGGACATTTTACCTTCGCGATAACACGTTGTAGGTCTAAAAGAGAGAAAACACAAAGTTCTACATTGCTAACAGTTTCTGTACAGACTGAGAGACGACAGACAGACACATACACACAAATAAAAACATATATATATATATATATATATATATATATAATGCTATCTATACTATATGTTCTTGCGAAAATTTGCAAAAGCTACACAAAAACAAGTATGGTATATGATCACCCTCTAAAAGTGAATTGAACTGAATTGAATCGAATTTAAATGGATCAAAATTTGATCAAATTGAATCGATTAAACTATATAGGTGACCAAGTTTTTTATGCCTAGTAAGTTTCACCTTACGAACTACAGAATTCTATATGATACCTATCAAGAACATTTCTGTGAATGCATAGTTTTGATTACGTTTCCCATTTTCTCTTCGAGAATTGACTATGAGTGTAATTAAAGGTTGAAGGAATGAATGCATTGACGGTATTGTTTTTTTCTGCAACATTTCGTGTTGAACCGAAATTGATACTCCATGTTGATTGTGGAGGTGGGCGAAAGGGGGAGGCAGACAAACTGAAATATTTCTGACAGTCGGGTGTCAGAGAAGCCGAAAAATTTCATAGCAAAGAATGAAGTCAAAATTGAGCCTCGCTATCATAGTGATTTCTGGTCAAAAATTTTCTAGCACGGTGATTGAATTAGGTTGATATAGATCATTATAAATTTTGCGAGAAATAGTGCGGGTGAAGCGTTTCTGAACATTTCTTAGCAATTTGATACTGGAAATTAAATAAGGAGACCATAGGAAGTTTAGCGTTCCAATGACATCGATATGGAATGAGAAACATAAATCGGTTATGATTCCCAGAAGAGTGGAATAAGCAAGAAAAGAGAATGAGCTCTCATCTATAATGCACTCCACAATGATTGCGCTATACGCACTAATTTGAAGTATTCCCTAGACCAAACGTTTTTATTTTGAAATGAAATGAGTTCATTTGAGTGGAAAACAATTAGTTATGAATTGAATAAATGAAATAGCGTTCTATAGATGTTGATACGATATACGTTCAAGTCAACCGATTCCATAATTTATAATGAAAAAAAATGAAATGTCCAAAATAATACATTTATTTTTCAACCAACCGATCGATTATATGTGAAAATCTTTAAGAAAGGTTTGCGCTATTTTAGTGGTCAGATTGGCAAACAGAATAAAAACCCCAATTTTAGTAATTTTTGATCTTCAAAACTATTTTCAAATTTTATGCATTGACATGAAATGTGATAGGTGCGTCCAATTCGCCGTATAAATTTAACGGTTTAATTTCGCTACTTTATCTTCTGCAATTTCCGGTTCGAAACTATCAATGAAATTGAGATGTCTTTATACTGTATGCGATACTGTAATGTAATTTGATAAACAAATACTATCCATCGAATATTTTTGTAGAAAATGATTGAATCTTTTCTCAGAAGGCATTATTCATGAGTTTCAATAAAATTTGGCAAGAAAATTTCGACAGAAATTATAAAAAGAGAACAGTTTTATATAAAATTAGCTGATCTAATCGTATCATATATTTGTAACAGATCCCCCTTTGACGAACATTCTGATATTTCTATCGATGATTTAATTTGCACAATGTAGCCTTGTTCTTTGATCGTTTGACAGGAGCAGTAACAAAACAACTCCAATGAATGAACGCCTAACGACAGCCGATGTTGAACAATTCAATGACGCAAATTTCGGTGTTGATTAACGTAATCGATATCAGCAAATGCAATCAACAAATCCTTCCTTCGTTATAATCGTTTATGGTACTATCAGAGTAATAAATTTAATTTTTCATTTTTAATTACGAGATTTATGTAAGATTAAAAGTTGACACTTTACATTAAAAACTAAAATAATTTAAAATCGGAATAACATTAAAAACAGAAATAACGCTAAAAGCGTATATGAAGGCAATATTGTGAGTAAATACATCAAATTCAGCAATAAAACTTAAATGCATTGAATATAAATTAGCAGAAAAAATTTCTTATGAATCTTTTAAAGTACAATATTTTTGTGTTCTTCTACAGCATTCCATTATGGAGGAGCAATGAAATCTTTAGGCAAGTAGAGGGCGGCTTGCCCATGTCTGTATGAGGCGAAATGCCGTATAAAAACGAGCCTTAGTCACTTTTGCAGTGGCTATTCATCAACTTAACATCAGTACTGATCCGTAGTAACATCGTATGAGGGTATATAGTAATATTGGATCAGAAAAGAATGCTCTGAGGTGATATTACTACAAATCAATAAAAGATTCAACTCAAAAACTACAATTCCAAGACATTCAACTCGCAAATGGAAATCTCCCAGAAAATTGGATGCTTCTTATGTCGAAATGATTGAAGTATGTATGCAATCATAAAATATTTAAAAAGAGTGTTGAGTTCTGATGAAAAATATGTTAATTATAAATAAACTTCCGTCTTTTTTTATTTACCAAGACGACATTTATTTCGTGCTTTCTCCAATATTCAAATTATTGTCTCAATTTCTTCATATTTATTAAGCATCAGTAAACTATTTCGATTAGTTGCATCACAACGAAGATTTCATAAATTCGAATTTCGAGAATCTCTCCGCTTGGATATGAAAAATTTCTTATAGCCATATTTCATATTGGTACCATGGATTTCAAAAATATCATTTATATAAGCAATATTATAGAAATTTTTGAAATTATCGTCGAAAAAAATTACAATGAAGAAGCCGGATGAGAATTTTTAAATATTATTTCTCTCTATATTTTTACGCTTTGTTACGGGAAACTTTTTCAATTCAACAAGCAGAAGTTGAGCTGTTCACATTTTCTTAGTAATCTCTTATTGCTTTAATTGAAAATATTTTGAAATTTTGAAATGATTTCTAATGTTTTCCAAATTATTTGAAGCAAAGGTCGACACTTCTATCAGAAAATGAAAGTATCTCGAAAATATTTTTTCCACATAGAATATTTTTATAATTATTTATGATTTTATAATTAAATGATAGGTATATTAGAATGCCAAATAGCGGAGAAATAAATAAAAAGAGCAAGTGAAAAAAAAAAACGCAGCAATCGCTTGATCAAGCTACTACTTTTGATCGAATATATAAAGAATAATGAAAAAATTAGCTTGCGAAAAATATTTTGCTTTATTTCTTTATGTATTTATATCGGAAAGTAACCTAAATTGAAATTCATTAGCGTAAACAAAGAGGTAATTAAAAATCTCAGTAAACATCTACACTCACTTAAGGAATTCTATTCACACAACAATTGAATCTCTTGTAAATGAGAAACGAAACAATAGTTTATTGCGCAAACAACCTTCAGTAGAGTATAAAATATGAAGTTGTGAGGCGTCTATCTCATGATAGACCAAATAGGCTACTAGTTGAAAAATGTACGCATAGCATCTTTTATGTAAATCGTTCTGGTTATGGATAAACAACGGCTGTAATAACGATGCTAACGATACATTAATTCTGCAACTATACAAATGGAAGGGATTATTAGACCTTTGTGTATTGACTTTCCGGGTTCATTGTGATTGTTGAATACATAGGGCAATTAGATGACATGTGTAGGAAGAAAAGAATTTCCTTATTGTTACATATTTACGACATCAAATACTTTCAAGACAAATTCAATGAATTATCGAAATTTACTCTATTTAATTGACTTCTCAGGACTGCTATAGAATAACGTTCGCCAAGTTTTTAGAAAATTTCATTGTAAAACCTTTATACTTAAGATGTTGCGTTTTGCATTAGTGCATATGTGGGCGTTTATGTTGTACATTCCTTGCATTTTCAACTTGCAACTTATAGCTGTAAAATTTAAAATTTTGCGAGATAGAAACAACTCTTAATCGATCATTTACCACAACAGGATTAAATGCGTTGCGTATGCTCTTTTCTGAAGAACTGAATCATTAGATGCCTAATACATATCAACAAGCACTAGATTTAATGCTGCTCAACTTCAAATAGCTCTTCGAAGGCATGAGACTTTCGAGTGGAGAGGCTAATGTTCAGTGATTTAATTGTATTTGTGTGTGTTTTTTTTTTGATGATTTTTGTACGCGCTAAGTAATGATTTGTGAAACAAATTCCCACTCAAAAGGTCGAACTATTCTTAGTGGAGTCAATAGCAGAATTAGCATCTTTGAAAGTGGTCATTTATTCAGTGGTCATTTTGTGGTCATTGAGTTAATTGCTTGAGCAGTAAATAAAATTCCACGCTTCTTATATTATAATAGGATAACAAAAGAGTGGCTCTTCAGTTACTAACGAGCTCCTCGTACTATCTTAAGGCATTGATTTAGTCGTTATGATTCTAGGTGGTCACTTCCAATTTTAATGAAAATTTAACAGTTTTCAATACATCTTCAATGATCAATACATATTGCGATTATGAAATGCGCGACGTAAATCTAAATGATTGTCGAGAAAATATGAAAGAGGCTCAGAATGTTTTTAAATACTTTTAAAGCATTTTCATATATTACGAGCGTCACGAATAGACAAATATATAAAAAATTTATGTAGTTATAACAGTTATATATATATATATATATATATATATATATATATATATTAGCAGAAAGTTGTTAATGATGGAGCGGTTAATAACAAATAGGTTTGTCACAGTGGATGAACTGATGAACACGAGGGCAATATTCAGATTTCAGACCGAGATTAATCTTACAAGAGATATTCATATTGGCTATCGTAATTAAGCCTGAATCAATATGACAAATTCTATCGGTATTCGACTGCAATAAGTGAGCAGCAGCAGCATCGATGAAATTAAAAGCGAACAACGCATGAAGGTAAAGCGGAGACGCGAAACGGCTAACCACTAACGCACAATCGGTACCTTGGTAACCGAATGCTAATGAATGATATATATACGTTGAGCGTGAATGACTGTTAAGCTTAACTCAGAGTACTTTTCTTGTCAGAGGCAACTAATTACTATGAATTGAAATCATCCACATAGTCAAACATGATTTACCAAGTCATATCCGTTTCTAAATTAGTCAATCAAGTAAACGTATAGTGTTCATGGAATGGTCAACAACGTCAACTATTAAAACTATGCCATGTGCCCATATCAATGTTATATGGCCATAACATGGCCATAGCAACGCCAACAAACCTTTGGGAATCAAAAAGAGCAATTTTATCGCAGTAATTATTTTTGACTTATGAGTTTAAGCCTATAGAATCAATAACATCCACTTATACATAACGATAACAATATTAGAAGTAAGCCTACATTAATATCGCTTCCAATGCAAATAATTTAGAAAAAATCGTGAAAAAAAATCACGAAATCAATTCATGCGCTATAATTATCCCTGTTTGCATAGGTGTCCTTCCCATCTATCGGCCTCTTTTGACTAGAAGAAATTTCTATTTCTTGTATAAAATTTGCAGTCATTTAACAAAAAAAAAATGCTTTTTCATGTTGTTTTTTTATCGTTCTTTATCATCCTATCACTTCGAAAATATGAGCTTATAATAAAATATGCTATTAGAATATTTTTGCTAAATGATCCCCTAATTGTTTCATTGACTTCGAATACTTTAAACACTGTTCATTTTCGGATAAACGCAAAAAGCGACGAAGATTGATTAGCCTTTTACCAGTCGATAAGCCATGATGAAAAGGAAGAGCCGGAAGAAATTAGGGAGGAGATATGAAAGATGAATGTATTAGTCACCTTAATCGATCTACAATCTCACTATGCGAAGTCATTTATAAATTAGTCTTTTCTGGCTTGAGATCAAGAGATTTTTTTGTAAGATATTAGTAGACGATTTGAAGCTGTTATGCTATTAGTAATTCGGTGCATTACTGAATAAAGTGAAATAGCCTATAATCTCGAACACTTCCTCCCTCACTTCAAATTTAGTCATCATATCCATATGCGATGGGCTGCAGACTTCCTGTTCAGTAGGAATCTCTGTCATGTCTCGTTGATGCCGATACGGGTGCCAATCAAGTCCTTTGCTTCCTCTCCTGTTCACTTCATATTCATTTGAAGGCCTCTCTCATGGAAACTTTTCTAAGGAAGACTTCCTTCATTGTTCTATGTTTAAATAGCAGATAGCGATATCCTTTGAAGAACGGTTATGATTGTTTTATTGGCTTATTGCGAAAACGTATAAAACTTTAAACTTGAACGAATATTGCAATGAGCGAGAACAAATGAAATTTTCAGTTGGATTTTATGAGTGAATTGAATGCGACCAATATTCACCGAGACAAATTTCTTGAAAACAATTACTCGATATATACGCGTAACCATAGAAATATGCGAGCGATTTCTTAACATGAATCGTTCGTTGTTCGACGATCACCATATAAAACTTTAGAGCATAATAGTTGCTCAAGAGTTCCAATCATATTATGATGGCTATATAAATGGCACGAATTGTGTTATTGATTGATAAGTTATATTAAACGAAAAAAAAAAATTCTTCCTCGAACACATTATGCAAAAATCGGGAATTTTGGTAGACTCTATGCAAGCATTGGCAATTCTAGTAAACTTTATACAAATACCGGCAATATGGGCAAATCTTATGTAAGTATTGACAATTTCACTAACTATTCGTTAATTATTTTCATGAAATAATGAATTTTCAGCCGAAAAAAAAAAAATCGCTCGTTCTAGAATCATTTTATTTAGCAGTTGAATTTTTAACTGAATAATGATGAGTGAATTGTAAAAAAACAAAACGTGCCACAGCATATTTGACATGCTTCTCCATTTCTTTATGAAAGTACATTCTTTTGGCATATGCTATAGTGAGTAAATTCCTCTCTATTGATACAAAATAATGAATTTTTTTTTGAATAATGTGCTTCTTTAATGTTTGAAAATTTTGTTACGAGATTAGGTATATCAATTGATTCATTGCAATAAACTATTTTTGTCTATTATATTGGAGTGCTCAATCACAAGAGGCGACAAAAGATGACAGAATCATTCGTTTTTCTTTTATTTTTCTGCAATCCAACCTATCATATCAATATTGTATGTCTTATGAATTTGATTATTTATTTGAAGCTAGAAAGAAGGGTGATTAGTTATAATTTATAATCAGTTGTAAGACATGCTGAACTGTGTGATTTTATCAGAGGCAAAGGTCACAAGCTATTTTTCATCATATTTCACTACCGCAAATTTTATGATTCGTCAGTTGATAAAATGGGACAAGTAAGCAGGCGGACAAAAACGCATACAGCCAAACGTATATCAACGTATGATGTTACCAATAACTTATTTTTGAAGAAAATTTCCCAACTCGCATAACAAATGAAAATAATATGACCTGAGATGATGATGAAGTAAACCGTAAGTATATATTTGCCTAAGGCGAAATTAACTCTTCTGTTTATTGAAACTAAATAAAAGATTGAAAAGCAACGCTAAACGATGAAAATGAATTGCTGCAACCAACGTAATCAAGGAAACTAAAAGTCTGTTAGTTACAATGAAGCAAAGAGTTTTTTTCTTTTTTGCCTTGAAGGAAAACATAAAAATAGTCGCTTTGCCTAACGTGCGATTAGAACGGTTTAACGCTGATAAGCTTCAAAAAATGATCTCCAACGTTGATATGATTATATTTTCACTCTGGCTACCTTCCAACAATTTGCTACGTGTAGGAGGCGCAAATGTCCGGTCACAATAATATTCACTCGAATAGCGCTGAATAATCTCATCGAAAAATCCTATTATTTCGAAAATAGTATTCATTGCTATTATTGTCATATTTAGTTCAAACGAATCGAGTCATAAAATATAGAAGATAATGCTAGAGTTTTTGTATTGCATTTCAACTGCATTGTCTCGTGAATATTTTTAGATTTTATCGAATGACATCATTGATATGTTCATAAAATTGTGCTATTTATTGTAGGCTAATAAGGCTCAAATAAGCACGAAGGATTATTTAAAATCATTTAAATGTGCAAAAATTGATTATTTAAAATTAATGCTTTGA
Source organism: Baylisascaris procyonis (assembly GCA_037389465.1). Taxonomy (NCBI): domain Eukaryota; kingdom Metazoa; phylum Nematoda; class Chromadorea; order Rhabditida; family Ascarididae; genus Baylisascaris; species Baylisascaris procyonis. The sequence continues at coordinate 6,731,441 of JAZARR010000153.1, read as the reverse complement.
TAGTAAAATTAGGCCTATTCATCATTTTACAAGTAACAAAACAGATGAAATATAGTAGCAATAATAGCCCAACTAAAAACAAAACTCTTTGCAACTAATATAATGTCCAATATAAAGTGCAACGTATTCACGACATATCCTGGCTAATAATAATAACATGTAAAAATTTTTTGTGTTGAATATCTGTTGAAATTTTTTCTTCGATGAATCCCTTCAACATTTGATATGCGTCCACTAAAACGCCTTTAATTTACTCAAAAATTATTTAAAAAATAAGTTGCATGAGATGCTACGAAAGTGATAGTTATTGTTTTAGAGTCGAAAAGTGAATAAAAAACTTGGAATTTGTTCTTCTTGAGAAATTACTGCGAATTTTGAAATTTGGTTTGCATGGTTCAACATGAAAAATCATTATCCACTCCTCATTGTTGTTCTATATGATCATAGAAGGATGACGTTACGAAAGGAGAACAATGAAACGTTGAAAACAATTTAGAGTGCTTGCAATTGCAATCGCTGATCTCATAAAATGAACGGGAAATGACCGAGTGAACTACTATTGAATTAAAAATATAATAATGTAATTGTCATATTATCATTTAGAAAGTCATTGAAGAGATGAATGAATTTCTAAAATGCTAATAGTTCATAAAAATTTAGAGAAGAAATAAGAGGAAATGCGTAATTCTTTAGAAAAATTGAACAATGAAAACATGAAGAATTTTAAAATTCAAATTGTAGTAGCATTTAAATTTTTTTTACTGCCGTAAGAATTTGCTTTATTTATGTTATTTTATCGCATTGATGACATTTTTATTAAGAAACAACTCAAACAAAGATAATCAATCGTTTCAACCGACAAACGAAAATTTAATAGAGCTCAATTAATGCAAAAAAAAAGTGAACAAATAACTTTCGCAAATAAGTCACTATTTATCGGAATTTTCATGCTTTGCTCTGTTTCCTATTTAGGCGCATTAAATTCAGATTTACAACCCACAGTCAGCCATCTTTTATGAGGTATATTGCATCTCTTCTTTTCTTCTCTCCCATGTCCCCTTCCCTCCTTGCCTTCACCCCCCCCATTCTTTCGGGATGTAAACCATCAACCTACACAAATAAATATTTTTCAAGTGATTCTTGCATAGACGGAATAAGATAGAAGAAAAAACAGCACAGCAGCCACTCATCAACAATACAAACTGCCCTAAGGAAACGATATCTTATACGAGAAAAGAAAGATCATTAAAAAAATGTAAAAGAAAAAAGATCAAAAAATAAACGATATTATATAACGATATTCGCCAGGATTATTAGCTTATTGACTGATTAAATACTTTTCTATCACTGTTTTCTCCCTCTTTTTTTCACTAATTCGTACGACAATATTTAATTTCATAATAGTGGATTAAAGGAGCCAATTTCAATCGAGATTACTGATGTCTGGATCAACGAAATAACACTCCGATTCGATACCCATATTGTAATCGTTACCGGTACCACCTCTAAATGTTGATGTGACCACTCGAAACCATCCTTTCTCACCCTAAAATCGAAAAAAAAAATTTATTAGATTTGATCTACCGATGTTGAGTGTATAGATTAGAAATTCTCTTGAGGGAACATAACGTTGAAATCTTCATCCAATAAAATATTATCGTTATTTAAATTATCATATAAATACCCTATATTATTTTACTATTTTTGAAATTATTATATAAATTAACCGCATTATATTTACTAACAAACAAAAAAAAATTTTGCATATTATCAATAAGTTAATGGGAATTTCTTTTTTTTAAATTTTCAAAAAAAAAAATTTTTTTTCTCATCTGAGAGATTATTGGGACGAGCAATAGATTGAGCCTATTTTTCGATTGATTTTTCTCTTTAGCAACTATTTAGCAATGCAATCATCATAATTCTCAGTACACTTTTAATTAAAAGTAATTTTTTTGCATATTATTTAGAACATTACTAATCATATTTCATTAAGTATATACTCACATAATAAATGCATAAATTATTTCAAAAATTTAAGAAGTAATTGATTGATTATACGTCTAACAACTTACCCATGGCTCTCCCCAACTATTCCGAACAATCCAATATTCAATATTCGTTTTACGGTCAACACCCCAACCGGTCACCGATACAATATGATTCATCTTTAAAAGAGACAACAATTGTAGTTAAATTGTTAAAACATTATGGCCAAATTTTGGCCAAATTATGGCCAAAGTAAGAAATTGTAATTGCATAAAAATGTCATAAACAAATAGAAGATAGGAATAAGCAGTTGAGAGTATCGATGAAATTTTTCAAGAGAAATTTATCTCTTATTATCTAATTTCATTTAGTAAAGATTTGATGATAATTTTTGAAGTACGCCAATAATGCAGAGGAATATTATGCGAATTTTCTATATAATAAATGATTGTTGAATTCTATTTTTTAAAAAATAATGCAAGAGTTTTGTAATGAAGAGGATAAATATAGCCAAAAATATGAAATATTTGGTCAGTTTAGCGACAAACTTACGAATTGACAGAATATAAACACAGCGGTGATTAATTGCAGAGATTAATTGTTGCAATTTTTTTATTAAGATGGAGATTGGTTGAGCCTTTGATTTATTCTCCTATTGCCTCGGATATTAACAAATTTAGTCGGAAAACTTTTCCCATGAAAATGGGCAAATTTTTCTTTCAACATCGACTAGCAGAATTTCTAACGATACAAATGTGGAGAGACTATGTAATTGATTTCATTTAGTTGTAATGATCAGAAAAGCAAAGAGAATCAACGCAAAGGTTTCATTGCGATAATTGGCTACAATGAATCCGAGCCATATGTGGGGCAACTTCCCTCCTACTAGACTCTAAACTTAGCCGGGAATTTGACTGCTGACTCCGAGATATTCGAGAAATGAAACACCATCAAACGATAAGAAAAAATCCCAAAGAAGAGAAAATTTTAGCAATCTGGAAGAAAATTTGTCCAACGGCGCAAAATTTCCGTCGTTATCGATCACTTTTTTTTGTCGGTCAAAAAGAAGTTGGTTGTTCATTTGCAGCTCATTCAAGTAGCATCATTGCTAATAATTTGATAACATTCATTACGTAAGAAAAACTTCTCCCTGGCAACTTGTCAATTGACGAATAGCAAAATTTCTTCAAAATGGAAAATACCAATTCCCGACTAAAATAACGGGCTACGAACTAATGTGTGAATTAATGGGGGGGGGGAGAGGGGGAATTTTAGCTAAAAATAATCAGCAGTAAAAATTTTGAAAATTGAGCAGAGAGGAGAAAATTAAGATACCCGAAAGCATCATCTAATTATTCAAAAATGAAAACCGGAAGTGCTAACCTAACGCTAATGAACGCTATCAATCAGCCAATAAAAATGCACTTCAATATGATAAATAACAAACTATATATTGCTATATTTCAGTCATAAAAACAAATATTATTTTGAAGGTCATCAGGTGTTCTACAAAATAAGCTATTGCCTCATTTTATTTATGAATTTTCTTTTTTCAAAAATTGTACCGCGTTTAATCGGCAAAAATTACGATACAAATACGATTTATAATGGCGGTCAGATCGACTTTATTTATTTATTTATTTATTTATTTATTTTTCAACGTTCCAAGGTGTGAAAATATAAAAAAAAATATGTTAGCAAAATTCCACAAAGGTGTTTGTTAAGTTTTTTTCAATTTTCGGTGCCATAAAGATCGATGCATTTCGCAAAAGAAAAAACGCTTACCGGTACTTGTAAATTCTCCGCATAAATACCACCCGTATAATTGAGATCAAATTTAGGTGTTGCTCCAATTGAGCATGCAATTGGTCCTCTTGAATGAATTTCAGACATCATATTAAGGCGTCCAGATACTTTACCATAATCTTTCACATAATAGCGTGTATAATTTTGAATTGCGAAACAATAATCTGGCCAACAACTACCACAACGATGAAAAGGATCACAAACTGCAAGAAAAAGAAATAGAATTCAATGAAAATTTTTTTAAAAAATAATGAAAACTTTCTAAAACAAAAAAAAAACAAAATTAAAATAAGTATAACAAGTCTACAATATATTAGTGTCATTTTTAAAATTATTCGTAAATTTGTTGAATTATATACGCACAATTAGATCACTAGCTGAAAAGATGTTATGATCGAATCTAAGCAACATTGTTCGGCAATAACCTTTTCTGCTTGTTCACTTATCGTTGTGATATAATAACGAAATTTTGAACGTCTTATCAATATTATATGATAACTAATTCGCATTAGATATATTATTCATAATGAGGCGGTTATTATTTCCGATTAGTCAATAAGAAAAATATTCCAAATCGAAAAGTTCTTTTATTCGCCTAATTGCATGAAATTAAAGAAAATAAGCTAATGCTATAGAAGAGTGATAAAGAGATAAAATTTTAAATTGAAATTGAATAAATATATACCGCCATTAGTTGCACGATAATTATTACATCCTTCATCAACAAGACCATGTGTTTTAGCATATTCATAGACGTCACCCACTTCACCACCTTGACAATTACCTTTACCACCACAATCAATGATTTCCTTAAATTATCAAATATTTTCAATAATTCATAAAAGAAGGAATATAATAATTGTTTCTTATGTTATTCATAAGCCAAGAAAAAAGGGACAAAACCCTTCTAAAGATTGAAAAATGATGAAAATATAGAATAACTCGAAATCGGGGCAATACTTTCAAGAATGGAAAAGAATTGGTCTGAAAATTGGATTATTAAATTGAAATTTTAATGGTTAATATAAAGCTTTGAGATAAGATTTTTTTTCTGTAATGGAGCCGAAAGATCAGCATAGATATTATTGTGTTCATTTCTTTTCTATGCATAAAATGGGGATTTGATTGAAATTGAGATGAAGAGAGCTTACCTGCGGCGAAAGAAACGTCATTGGCCATCTATTTTTACGCGCAATATTGAAACGATCCGTTAATGCGCCTAAAATTTGCATAATTGATGAAAATTTGCAAATGAATACCTACATGAATGAAATAAACAATGTTCCTAGACCTTAAATAGGTGTAGAGCTCACGTGATTGCCATCTCTATGCAAAGTTATAATGCCTTAGCAGAGGAAAATTTTTGAATTGAAAAATTTCGATAGAATATTCCATAGTTTCAATTGTATTTGTGGATTAATTCTCCACCAACAAACGTCGTCACTGACCGAAATTTCAATAACAATCTAAGGAAAACCAGTGAGAAAGATTGCCAGGCTGGTCATTCAATCGCTGAGTATAAGGAAGAGCTAAAGGATGTTTCATTAATTCGATTCTTAATTTTACGAAATGAAGTGATAAAAAAGATTGAAAAATGCGAACACATAGGTATATACGTATGCATCAGCATATGTCATCTCGCCCTCGTGTCGATTGCATTTCTTTGTTTTATATGTACGAAAAAAGAGGAAATACAATTGATTTCAACATTATTTTATATGAACACTATTCGAGTGTGAATATCTTTAAAAATTTCCTTCAAAGGAATAAATGAAAAGAATTTTAGAGAATTCCTAAAGAATTTGCTTAGACAATTGATGAAGTGATGATATTCAAGTGGATAGTGAATTTTTTAATGGTTTTTTGAAGGCTCATAATATTTTCTTATTATTGGACATTTTAATAATAAAATTAAAACAATCAATACTCTCATTTAATCTTTTATAATCGTTCATAGAATTGTATCAATTGTGCTATTGTTGATGAAGCAATTCTCTCTCTTGCTCTGCAAATCATAATTTACCAAAGAATAAAGTTTACCAGTTGCACCAAACACCCAGCAACTACCACAATAGACAGGAATATGTTGATTTCTTGTTGGACTGCAATAGTTGACACCACTCACATTACGCCAATCCCATTCAATCGGTATATCCACTTCAAAACCAGGCAACTCCCATGATCGTCGATAAGTTCTATAATAGCAATCAATGAAAACAATTCCAATATTTTATCATAGTGCTGTCATTAGAAAGTATTTCCTATACTCAATAAGCATAATAAAAATCTCATCTCTAATCGAGTATATTTAACGAGTCAATAACAATGCTATTAAGAACTCAGCACATTTAATGTAAATCTCTACTGAAAAATTTTAGATTATACAAATTTGAATTATGCAAATTTTGTCAAAACTTTATGCGACGATCATTTATTATCAGCTTTATTTCTTCATTTTTATTGGATTCAATATGGTGATTCGAATTATTTTCGATTTAAAATGTTACATTTAATCGAGATTATGTCGATTTTTCTTTCAACGAATGATGACGTTCACCTTAAATTACGCCTGCTATTAAAGTTGCATGATTTTCGAGTATAATTTATCAATAAGGATTGTTTAGCCGTAAAACATTGGCTTATTTCATTGTAAATTATATAACGCTAAATGAATATCTTCTAAAATATATTATAAAAATAATATAATAATAATACAAAAATATAAAAATACAATAATTAGCTCACATCTCTTTTATAATCGCCATATTTTCTACTTGAGGGCATCCAATATTTTTTTTTATTTGCAAAAATTCGAATCTATAAAGGATTATTGATTGACTACTAGGAGAGGATTGCCAATTTTCCGACTCTTTACTGCACCATTATGGATACTATTTTCATTTTAGTAGCAATAGATAATTTGTTCTCTCCCTTTATCTTACTCTCTTCTTCTCATCCTCTCTTCTTACCATTGTCCTCATCCTCTCTCTATCTTTGTCTATCGTACGATTACTTCCAACACATAAAGACATCAGAAATTCACTAAAAATCTTTCATAAAGTTCTTTCAAAAATAAATAATCAAAAAAAAAATAATGGAATAATACCTATGTTCGAATACTTTCCCACTTCTTATTAAACATGGTTCCCTTAAGTATCGTCGATTTGCCCATTGCTCATCGATCTCACGTTGATCTTCTTCACTCGACTGAGATACATCCAATTTGTCAAAACGAAGACGTCTTCTATTTGCGATTCCAATCTAACTCATTTGAATATATGCTTATAACGATGATGCGCTTCTATTCAATAATAAATTCAATTTCCTTATTGCAAATATTCAATTATTTTCAAGTATTATGTAAATTGCTTTATCCCAATTATAAAAATATTGATGCAAATTTCAATGATTTTCTCTTCGTTTTTGATAGTTTGATGCTCGAGGGAAGAAAATTATTCACAATAATGCGTCTAAATTACTTGGTAGAAATTTTTTATTACGAGAAATATTTCGTTGAAATAAAATCATTCAAAAAAATAAATAAATAAATAAAACCTTGCGGTCTCTGTGACGCTCATTTTTGCCCTTACTTTTGCGGATTGACACCTTTGAGCCACTATCCTTTCGTCGAGTAATCGCTAATGGTGCTTAAAATAAATCATTATTATTTTTTTTCCATTCTGTGCTACATCCTAATACATTTTCCATCAAGATATATAGGCAAATTAGCTTACGGGTTATGGGACCACCCTATGGGCGATCTCATGACCTAAACCTGACTTACGTCAAGCAATTCTAAAAGCCCATAGGGAAAGGGCAACGCTCGCTCTGGAGGCAAAAATGAGTGAATGCGCACCCACGTTTTAATTAGCCATTTGGAAGGAGTGTCGGCGGAATTAGCCTTTCGTCAATGAATCAGAATCGGCGTCAGCTCGCCTGAGGTCATGAATTGTATGTCCACTATAATAGCACGTTTATTAAGGTTTCTGATGTAACTTACATGAATCATATTCTCTCTGATATTCGTCGATTAATTCATCGACAATATCTTTGCTATATGAGAGTCGTTCGAATAATCCATTTCGTCGATTCGATATTGTTTTATGGATCTTTTTGAAAAGAATATTTCCATCTATATAATGATTATTACGCTTATCTAAGAGTTCATCAATAAGTGATTCTCGTTCGAGAATCTTCCTCATTCGTTTTATTCCACCTTTTCGATTCTTCTTCACTTGAGTAGGTCGTTGAGGATGAAATAGAGGAATTTTATCGATTGTATCTGGAGAGCTTATCCATTCCGTATCCAATTCGGCGGCTTTTTTCGGTGAACGATTATCTCCACGAGCCTTTAAACATTGAAAATTGAAATTAATTGCATATATTTTCAATTGAAACTAAATTTTATTAATTTACAATAAGGAGTTCTCATAAAATATCTATGTCAATATTTTTTAGCTGCGAAGATATTATTCAAGTAGATTTACCTTGTGGGGTTATTTTCGACAAGAAAAAAAAATTCTATTTTCAAGAGTAATAAAAATTCAACAATACAAATTGTTCATATTCGTTTCCCAATCAATTGAAGATATCATTTATTCTTTCATAATTTATAACTTTTTATTTAAAAAAAAAAATCGATAGATAAGTGCAATTTATTATTTCATAGAATTTAAAGATTTAAATTTTCTACACTAATGAATTACCTTCATCAATTAGAATATTTATACAATAAAATGCTAACCTGTGTTCGAGACAATAAAACAAATGTAAAAAAGATTAAGAAAAGCGTTGTGAGTTGTCTCATTGCCGATTACACAACGAACACACGATGAACTGAACCATACAAGCAAGTGCTTATCACTCACTTAATATGTGAGCTTATCATAACGATAGTCGCTTTATCAATTACGTATTGGCTCCTTACTTCCAACATTCTTCTGAAGTATGTATTGCTTTTTGGCTAAATTAGATTCAATAGCGACCAATGAAACTCATTTATGAAGAATACTTTGAATTGGGCTTAGATCTGAATCGGATTTGGAGTTTAAGCTAGATCGAATCCGAATTTTGATCACCACAAGGATCGGATTTAATTCTTGACTTCCGGAGTTAATCCAAAGGGGTCATATGCGGTTCTTTTCTGATTATTTCAAACCATATATTGTTGCGATATAAAGTACGATAAAAATCGAATTAATTAAAGATTGGCTAAAATGGCTTCTATTGTTGAATGTTCAATAATAACGTGAATCCGAAATTCAACAACAAACTAAATATAGACTAGAAATATGGATGTATTCTTTGCTTAAGTAGCAAAATTATTTTCGCATCATTGCTACGTTCAGCTCACCGTTTAGTCCATAGAATGGAGATGAACAATTGAAATGACGCACATTAATCGAACCGACACACGACTGCCAATAGTGAAAGATCAGAGCGACATTGAGGATAGACGAAGATCAGCGAGATGCTTCTAATGAAAGCAGCAATCCACTGAGATCGAAGTATGTCCAGTGAGGTACAACAAGCAAAACTAAAGGGGCAGGTAGATGGGAAACTCGAGGTATATTTTCCAATCGTCGACACAACGGATTACAAAATATTGCAGTTGAAGCATATGATGGGACGATGGCGGGACTTTTTGAAAGCACTAATAGAAAAAAGATCTTGAAAGCAAGTCTCAAAGAAGGTAACCAGTAGATAGAATTAGAATGCCCCTCCTCTAATAGATTCGACAACAGGCTATAATATACGTTCGTACTGATTCGCCTCTATCAAATGACCCTTAAACCACAATTTTACGATCTCAGAAATTGCTCTGCGAGATCTATCTCTCTGCTTAGTGTCTAAGCACCACTCCATACATTCAGACAGACACCGTCCAACAAGTGTCCCTTGAATGCTCCGCTAAGTACTTCCTCCTCAGACTCATCCAGAAATCAATGCCATATTCGCTTAGATTCATTCAAAAACCAATGCCATGTTCCCTTCGACTCACCCAGAAACCAGTGCCATAAGGTCTCACTGGCATTCAATTATTTCATCAACACCCTTGCATACATCGACCCACAAGATTGGAAGAATCCCTTGCAACATAAATAAATAATATATGTGCTGGCTTAATAAAAAATAATGAATAATTACTAAGCAGCACAACTGAATCTGTACAATATCTCTTGAAGTTCCCATGCGGTAAACCATTTTCGTTTAACAAATACGACGGAAATTCGCACAGGACCTGGGATCTCTAGGCGTGTTTTGCTTAACTCCTCTGCCATACACTGCGGAACACCATTATACTACCGAACATGTTCTCTTCACGGAAACATGGTAGCCAGAGAGAGAGGCGAAGAGAAAAGAAGCCGAAATATACTTGTAAAGGTTCCCCTCGAACAGAACTGATGGGAAGAGGATGCACAGAAGATAAGAAATGAAGAAATGATATAGTCTCTTGATTCTTTAAATACATGCAACCGAGGATTTTTATAGACAAAGCAGAAAGGCAAAATGGAATGGGGAGGGGAGCGTGGAAGGCTATGGTACTATAAATCTCAGCACTTTTGAAAGGATTCATAAAATTCCACAATTTACGAAACTATTTCGATTGTATGCGTTCTTTCATAAAAGTTCTCTACAAGCGAATAAAAATTTATTTCCACTCCGTGAAAAAAAAAAGTAACGAATTAACAACATTTCAACAACATTTGCAAAAATTCAATCGATTTCAGGATGCAATTCAACAAATCGAGATAAAACTCAATATTGTTCAATTCTCCCATTAATTTTGTACCGCTGAAGATATGCATAATTTTCCAAATTGTCTATCGAATGTCTATCGAATATTTCTCAAATATTGTATAACTTAAGTAGCAATTGAACAGAAAACTTCGCATATGCAACACTCAATTTCCGATGAGTAACAAAAGATTATTTAGGGAAATTGCAAAACAAAAGAAATCAACAACGGGAAATGGTATGCAAAAATTGCAAATGAATGCCAATATTGGAATACAATCGATGCATTCAAATAATCGAAGTAATGAACGACCATTCAATTGGATTCTTATAATTTCGAATACTCCCAAATGCAAATACCCAAAACATATAGGATCTACATTAGCCTTCGCATATAAAATCTATTTAAAAAAACCTGAAATTCCCAGACAAGCATAACAAGGGCTGCATCGCAAAAGATTCTTTTCAAAAACTAGAACGTGAATTGTGACTGTCCCTGAAGCAAGATAAAATTAAGGTACAATCCTAGCCTCAAGGAAAAAACCATTTCAAGTAGATATTTTCGATTTTTTCATGAACTTATGCTTTTGTCGTCGTTTCATCAATTTAACAGATAAGTGCTTTAAGTGTTTCTTATGATGCGCTTTCCCACTTTCAGAAGGATGCGATTCATTTGAAGTAATTCGTTTGCCTTCCTCGGGCAATAGCAATGCTTTCGAGATTGCCTCGAATCCTTGTTGCTTCTTCTTCTTCTTCTTCTTCTTTTCAGCACCGCCTTCGATGCCATCTTGTAATGATGCTTTCGCTCGCGCTCTCCTTTTCTCCATTAATTCCATCCTCCTCTTTTTCTTGGCCAATCTCTTAGCTCGTTGCGCTTCTATCTGCAACGATCAACATGTTGTACTATAGAAATTTTACTTAATAATATTTTATTATACGTTAAATTATTGCGCTAATTTACTGAAATAACAAAAACAAAAACTAATTCGTTGAAGTAATTAAAAATTTAGACAACAATTAAAATCATTAGCCGATCGCAGATTAAACCTAAATAAAGTTCAATTCTTTCTTCCTCAATCATTCTTTGCATATATTCTCTTCTTTAAGCAATTTTCAACAATTTTTATCATAGATGGTTTCGTCATTCTTTCATTTCGAATTCACTGCGCCTCACGCACTTATTTTAATACTTCTTGTATCTAATATACTAACTAAAAGAATTAAGAAACTTAAGCAGAAATCAGCTAGTTATTCCATGCGGATGACGTCATCCGAATTTGAATACCACAAGAAAGGAAATTAACTCATCACAACAATATGAAGATAGGCGAACAGAACGAACAACAAGGTTCGAAGAGAACAAACGAAGAAAACTTAGAAGTCATCCTTTCTTTGCGTGGGAAAAACCCAATTAGCAGCTTCAGAAAGACTAAAATGGTCTATTTATTAGATTGCCAATCGTAAACAACACCATATTTATAAAGAAAAACCTTCACAGGATCGATGCGTGGTTTTAGATCATCGCCTTGTTCCCATTCATCGTTGATCGTCGGGTAATAAACATTTTTCTTTGCTGAAACAGTCGTGCATTATATAGATGAATGAAAGTTAGAAAATAAACCATTACTCGCTCATACTTCCGATAGCAAACCTATTTTCAAAAAAAGGGATATAAGTAAGTTTATGAAATAAAGGAAAGAATGGACTTAACTTGCATCTATATGACCTTGCATTAATTAATCATGTTATTGTATCGTTGCATTTAATGGATAATCGACTGCTATTCTTTTTCAAAGCATACCCCCTACACTGCAACAATTTCATCGATTGCAAATCCTCGATAAATTCTCTTCGAATTAACGCTCTTATGCTCTCTTCTCCCTTCGCTTTAACAATAGTAGCACACTAAAACGAACTAATATAATTAGTCCGCGAAATTTCTGTACTGATATATTTTAGTGTATTTCAATTACAAATATGCACAAAAGAAACTTTCCACCACAAGAACTGTGAAGTAGGTAGTGAAAGAACAAGAGCCAAGAAAATATTTTATCTACCTGGCGTATTAAACTTTAAATAAAAGCAAACTTTTGAAAAAGAAAGGAAGAAACACAAAAAATATAACAGCTCATTCATAATTATGAGCGGATTGGTGGGTGAATTACGTTAAGGGAATTTTTCGATGAACAAAACGTTTATACAAACACTACCTATATAACCTTACCTCAGCACAAAAAAATGCAAAAGTCAGAGTACAATTCATCTATAACATAGATGTGGCATGCAATCATCGCTCGTATTAAAATTACCTTATCAGCCGGAATATTTAAATGAATATAGCATAGGCTTTTTGAATATTTGGATAATAATCTCTATAACCTTCATAAAAGAAACTTATAGACGAAGGAAAAAGCCTACTTTGTGAATCGATGACACGGATCTTGCCATCCGCCCTAACAGCTACCTCGAGGCCTTCCGGTAGTGTCGACAGCTCTCCGGTCGTTTCCTGATATTCAGGACGATCTTTTCTCTTCTTTGGGGACGGAAGGCGAACATCATTTGCAGAACCTAAACAATTACACAAATTCAGAACATAGCGTGAAAAGTGTGCGTCTCTAAATAGAGACATTTCTAATGCTAGGTTTCATAATCTTATTTGCTGTTGGACAAATGTCCGTTGCATGCTTCAAGAGGGATTCGAACGTCGAAAAACCGGAACGGATAAAAAATGGAAAATTTTCATTTTTTTCGATCATCACTTCAGTCATGGTATAACCAACCGCAGGTCTATATATATATATATATATATATATATATATATATATATATATATATATATATATATATATATATATATATATATATATATAAAGAAATGTAGCAGTAATGAGACGATTGAAAGTGTTGGAAATGTGTTACCAATATCCGCATAGATGGGAATCGTTGGTCCACCCGTCACAATCTGCAAATAAAGAGACCGCACATTGATTAGCCCACCGGGACAGAAATCGAAAAGACGAGCAACTGCCTCTTGAACGTTGTCAAGTAGATGATCGTGTGGTTGACTGAGATTACCAATCACCAAACTTCTAAAAATATTTCGCCTCATTAAAAGAACGAAATCACTCATTGAAGCAATAATATAGCACTCAAAAACAAAAATATTTATAATTCGAGATATTCCCTTCTTAGAATTAGAGAATTTCACATACTCTTTTCTAATTAGTGAATACTATAAAAGCATTGTAGACAACACCAACTGTGTTTTCAATATTCCAACACTCATTCATAAAGTGCAAAACAATGCGCTCACAGATGCAAAATATTATAACTTCCAAACAACTATTGCAAACAAGATCGCTCATATTTCTTTGCCCTTATTAATTCTACACGACTACGAAATTAACAAACTTTTGGTCTAAAATATATAAGGACAAATAAAGTTAATAAAAAGAATTAAAGAAAATAATGAAATTCCTACACGCGTGTACGATTCGGGGAGAGTGGTAATGTAATCATCGAATATGTTCTCTTTATTTGCTCAATAAGTGATTTTTTTGATACATCCACGCTAAATGGCATCCTGAAAATCGACGAGATATCATAAAATGACATGAAAATAAACGAATAAAGGAAATCCTATATCGTTTATAACCGAAACTAATATCTGAGTTCTCAATAACTAAATGAAGAATAGAGAAATTTAACAACAAAGTATCTCAAAATGCTGGCCTTTCACATAAACTATTTTCATAAGATGAAAAATTGTGTTGATGAGGAAATCTCCAAGAATGTTTCATGATCATAATTAGGGATTTCAATTAAATAAAATTCTGGGAACGAATTCGGGTTCATCACCATTGAGTTGCTTGCTACTGATATTTAAGGTTTGAGTTTATACTCGGCTAGAAGACGGCTAAGCATCACGCTTCTTTTCTTTGATTTTATAATGGATGAAACAAAACTGAAGAAACAAAAAAAAACAACAACAAATTAAGCATTAATCGAAAAAGAATAAAAATAAAACAACGAACTTTCTTGCTTTATGAAACTCTTTGCCACATCCAAGCCAAACTTTTGTTGCAACTCGTGAATCCACCAAAAAGATATCATAGGCAGAAGCGAGTTGTCGCTTCTCAACGTATGTCCGATATTCCCTTTCCAATTGACGTTTAGTGAGAATCTTCAATGAATATTTCGCCTTTCAAATTTTTCTCTCTATCAATAAAATTTTTCAAATTAGTAATAGAAATCAAAGTTAATACATAGCAAAGAAAAAATAATAGTTTTTTTTTCAGTGATATAAAAGCAATAAATGAATCGCTTACCTTATGCACATGTGTTCTAGTAATACCATATGCCTCTCGAAGGATATCCTCCCATTTACGCGATTGTTTATCCACATCTGGATCGAATCGTGCTTTTGCCGAACGATCAATATCCGCCATTATTAAACAAACCGTTGTATTCTCTGGATTATGAAGTGGATGTGGTAGCACTCTAAAGTGCATATGTTTTATCCACAATGGCTAATATGATACAGTGAAAACTACGATCGGCAATAATTGGTACTTAGAAGCATATAATGATCGCTGAAACATTGGGAGTGGAACCACGTTCTGGGTATTGTTAATGTAAGCCTTGATGGATATGTGAAGGCTTCCACTCAGACGGCCACGATTATGGCAGTCTTGAAGTGAGCAAAAAACCTTTTTTGCTCTTTAGGATCTTTTGTGATAATTCTTTGACTTTATGCATATCATACATAATTTGCAAACGTCGGCGAATAAATCTATTCACATACTATTCGAATTCGATGTTAACTGTTTGCAAGATCTGATTATACTATCAACACTTCAATGAGTTTATATAATATATCCAATAGTGCGATAAAAAATTTTTTAATAAAGAAACACTATTACCTCTATTTGTATAATTTACTGCGATATAAAACTTTTTTAGATGTACAGAAAGAAGAGAAAAAATGCAGAAATATTTCAAAAATAAAAACTGAGACCTCAGGAATATCGCACAAAAATTTACAAAAATAAATAAAAACAAATAGATTAAAAACCGAAAAAAAAAGATTTGAAAATTAAATTCACTCGTCACTAATAAAAAAATGCAAAAGTCACTAAACTTCCCTCGTTATAAACATAAAAAACATTCAAAATAACAAGTGCTAACATTCGTTTGTTCCATATTGGTGTATTGTTTGCAGTTGCGGGTTTCTTATAGACACATTGAATATGCAACTTTTGATCCACCTCTGGGAACAACGATTTACTCATCGAATGTTCAGCGAATTGATGAAGAATATTGAGTGCTTGATCTGCCTATAATAGTTATCAATTTACTGTTCAAATGGCTAAACGAATAATTACAAAAACACATGAAGAAAAGAAAAGGATGTCCCACTGTTATATACAGCATTCCACATGGATATCTTCATATTTTAAGAGGATGGATTGTAACTAAAGACGAATAGGAGAGAGCCTGAAGTTATACCTGAAGTATCAAGAAATACAGCACACCTTTCCCTCCCCACCTCGGCCTCTACATATATGTGGTACGTATATATCCTACACCAAGATCACATTCTATTCATCACAACAGTAACCTGTTTTCGAACGGAATTGATCGCATTCAACTTGTCTTCATCGGTCACTGTGGGCGGAATAGGCTTGAGGTCTTCAACTTCCTCGGCGATCTCTGGTTTCGTCTCTTCGAAGTGCTCATCGGATTGTACGCTCCATAATAAGAAATTATTTCAGACAATCACTATACCCAACAACAATAAACAAAAAAAAAAACGAATATGAATTAATATATGCGAAATTCTTCGTAAATAATTTTGCAGGTTATCGATGCTTTTTATTCGGTCTTCAATATTCTAGTGCTATTTTCAATCACAAAGAATGCAATGTTTCCATCTCCCCTCCTCCCCTCTACTTCTTGAAGCAACGATTTTCTACTTGCATTTTATCACTTTTGTATATGGTTCGTAAAAATTAGGGAATATCGCCACATATCAAACAGACTGACTAAAGATCTACTGTGGTCAGAAAAAACTGTGACGGCAGAGTAGATCAATACTTGCCGAGAACCTAGTTTGCGTTCCATCCCTTCTACAAGATTCCGGCATATGGGAGAAAGGAATATGAAAAAATTCAGATGGCTGTGCTTTTACAAATGCATAATAATGGTTAAAATTAGAGCGCTTTCAAATTTTATCAGTATAAAAGTTAATACATACTAGATATTTAGCTTTAAAATTTGCCTAGTCTATGCTTTTATGCATGAAATTTTCAACGCTTTTCACAGATTTATGCAAATCTTTTTTTGTATGAGGAGCAAACTTATTCGACGAAAATGTCGTCTAGCAATTTGCATGTGTAAAGCTATTTTGAAAAAAAACAAACAAACGACAATCATGAAAAGCTAATATCGCATCGCTTAAAAAGGTACTTACTGTAATTTCGAGTGTTTTCACTACCTCTCGTGTATCATTTGCTTCTTCTAGACGTTCATCCGTGCTCATTGCTAAATCGCCATCTGATTTCATTTTGTGCAGCCGTTTCCGTTTAATTTTTTTCACTTTCTGTAAGATGTCCATTAAAAAGCTTTAAGAAATCCACCAGAAAGATAAAAATTAATAGAGGATATCTCGGGATATAGGTGAAAATGATATCCACATCGATTATATCTTGCATTTATTGCACATATCTCTCAACTACATCTATCCAGGTCTACAACACTACCATTAAAAACCATTTATGACATACCTAAATACAATCAACAAAGATACAAAAGGCATAACAATATTTCCTGGGACAATCGTCAACAAGATGATAATGATTTCTGCATATCAATAAAAGTATGCCATACCATTCCCGCTTTCTAATCCTCACTCGTGACTTATGCTATCGCCTTTTAGGCTCTCAAAACCTCTACAAGGCTAAATATACATCAATCATTTATTTGCTTCAGGCTCCGTTTGCTAAATTTGCATATTTTAAGCACAACTATAATCAATTCTTACTACAATTATTTCTTTGCATTTTATATTGTAACTGCAACAAATTGCAATACACGAAAATGCAACCTTATATATGCAATATGCAACAGGGCAGATATTATAGAAATAGAAATAATATTATTATAGAAATAAGCAAATTATTTGTAAAATATAAACAACCTCATTTTTTGAATCGCTTATATCTTTTGCAGTTTCAATAAAACTGTTATCAGTGGATTTCTTTGATTTCTTTATCGAGACAGCGCCAGTTTCCTGTTCTGAGATTGTTTCATGTGGCTTCATCTTCTTCTAAATAAATAAAAATTATTAAAAAGGTTTTTGCACATCGATTCCAACAATATCACATAATCATTTAACAAGGAAAAATGCTTCGTAATTCTTAATATTCCATTATTGTACTAATGGTGATGCTGCTTCTTTAAGGAAAAAATGCCCATGTATAGGATTGTGGTGACAAAATTTATAGATAGAGAGTAGGACGGAGGAGGAGGTAGCGAAGGAAGCAAAGGTGGTGAGTGGAGGTAATACGACGAAATATGCACCCCTTCGTATCTCCCTCCACCCTCCCTTCCACTTACAGATAGCCAGAGGATGGAAAATTTGAAAATTAACATAAACAAGGATTAATAATAAAAAAAAAAAACAAAAAACTATTCATATGAATGCAAAAATACCAACCTTTAACCTTTTAACCATCTTATCAGAACGGAATTTCTTCATTTTTGGCGGTGATTGCTGATCGTCAGATTTCTGTAAATGCAAATTCAAACTGCTCAATAATATTTGGCTAACAAAATTATATATGAGTAATGATAGAAGTGAGAATAAAATATAATAAAATAATAAAATAAATAACACATCACATTACATTTCTCATAGGCGAGAATTTTTGAAAATTATTTTAAAACATTTAATGCATAGATCAACATAATTTTTTATTTAAATACTCTCACCTCAAATAAAGTCGCACTACCATATATCAATCACCTCAACTCAACTAATAATGACATTGTCGAAACCAATTGTGAGCCAAAACAAAACTTCCGAAAAACTACCCAAAAGATTCTTAATTGCTGCATTGCTATTGAAAATCCGCCGAAATCGAATGCACTTCAAAACTCTCAGAGAGTTAACGACCAAATGCAACCGATAAAACCGAATTTCCACTACAGTCGAATGAATTTTTGCAGAATCGAAAGCAAAAAATATATAAATTATAAATAAAATTATAAATTATAAATAAAACAAACTATAAATGAGTCAATAAACTAAAAAAAAAAAGTTAAAGTACCTCCTGGATGCGTAAATGGCGTTTCTTTGTCATCACGAATAAAGCGACTGAAAATACAATTATAGTATAACAAATCAGCCCTGTTGAGTAGTAAGATTGAAAAAAAAAGTCAGCAATTGCACCTTTCAAAAATCGGCTTTTCCCACTCCCACAAAGAAAGCTGTTGATAGATTACTTTCCCTTCTAATATTTTTTGATCAAAGTTCTCCCCTCCAAATATATCTTTCACCTACTTCCCCTTCTCCTTATTTTTTAAACATTCTAAATGGTTGATTTAGATGCAAAGAGAATCGCTAAAGGTTTCAAAAATATATCGACGCTTTCAATATTCGATTATTTAAATCGAATATTCACTCTGCAATCTTTTTAGAAGCATTTGCCAATCGCAACGATAATAATTTTTCATATGCAATTGCGGTAAAAGCAATGTTTACTGCAATTGCAATCCGCAACAACATCGCATTGCTTTTTGATTCCAAACAACCAGTTACCTTTTACGGGTTCCTTGATAGTTACTACCTTTCAGAATCTTGCAAGAACGATCTCTACCACCGCTTCAACAGAGATGTTCTTATAATGAAACGGCAATCAAGTAGCGAATTCACGCGATTTCAATGAAAAATTCAACAGCACATCACAGCTCCCTCCCCATCAGCCGCACTTATTTCAAGTCGGATTATCTATCTCTTTACAACTTGCCCATCTGAATCGATTCTTCATCGTTCTACTTACCTTTATACGTTGATAACGAACACCTATTATGTAGCTAATTCCACGAATAAAATACTTGAGATTTATAACGTAAAAAATACACTTTACATTATCCACTGAATTTGCTAATGCTAACTGTTTGCAAAGTAAGACCGACAACATGCTATATGCGGTCACAAAAAAGTAAAGGAAGCGTCAACAACGCTGAATTAATTTCGAGAAGATAAAATTGTTAAGTTTATTCGATTGTACAGCAGCACACAACATTTCTATATATATATATATATATATATATATATATATATATATATATATATATATATATATCCTGACAATTCAAACCATAAAACATTTATTCGTTATCGGAAACCAGTCACAATGTTAAAAGCGAATTAACAGCGAAACCTCGGCAATGAAAGTAAATTATAAAGAACCATTTCGAGGCAGGATGGAATCTATCTGATGTCTGAAATCTCTCCGATCCTCGCATATCATCAACCTAAAACCGTTCCAATAAATATACAGCTCAATGTGCCGTACGTTTAAATACACAAAAAATGACCACAATTAATAAGCGCACAAGATATATAGCAATTGAAAAGCATTCGTTCGCTTCAGTGATCATCTGATTTCGAAGTACGTTATGTTTCCGCCCTATAACTTCAACATCCTTACTAGTAAAAGTTCTATCTCCACAATCCACAGTAGAGTTAGTTTCTAAACAAAACCATCTCAAATGATCCCAGCCAGTAAGTTCAATAATCACAAATCCACAAAAAAAGGTCAATGTTTAGGCAATACCTTCTCACTTGTCCCATTCAATCCAAACTTGTTCTTCTATAACAACATAAAAGCCCGTCCAACAAACAACTGATAAAGCATTAATTGTGTTTTTTGGATGGTGGTGCACGAACTGATTTAGGATATTGGTCCGGTTGAAGCCCTTTCACAGAGAACAATCGTGCAGCACGTTCACTGAGTGATCCACCACATTTGAGATGACGAGCTGAAAATGAACAATATGAAAATATTAAGCGCCACATCTTTCGCAAAAATAATTCGTTTCCAGTCGGATGTCAATAAATACAATTGAAAAAGTAACCATAAACGGTCAATTAGAGCAACTATACAACTATAAGGTAAAAGCACAAAAATACATCTTAAACCAAACAATGATATTCGTCACTCTTTCTTTCTCCCTCCCCTCCATCCCCCTTCCCAAGTTGGTACTCCGAATGAGTTGAAACTTGCCATTATCCCCCTACCTTCTGCCACCTAGTAGTTCGTGCATTGTTTTCTTGATTCTCCTACAGTTCTTCTTACTATCTAATGGCACATAAAAGACTCAAACATTACCCTCAAGAGCGTGTTTTAGATGATCCAAACCGAGCTTCTTTAAACTTTCTGCGTTATTATATTCATCCAAATTCACTTCAGCAAAGTGTTTTGCTTCTTTGTGTTCGCCACGTTTCACGTCATCGTTTGCAACTGAATTGCTCTTCTTCTCGCCATTTTCTACAATTCTTAGATTATTTATTGAAAAAAAAAATATTCCTTAAACTCACTCTTCCTTCACCCTTAATCATTTATGCAGAAAACTTTAATAGTGAAAAATTTCAGTATAACTTCAATTTATTGTAGCAATGGCGTATCGCCTCGGCATAAAAACAAATTGAGACGAGCGATAAACAAGAAGAATAAGGAAACAAATTATGCAAATTAGCAAAGATGATCTGCGTATTTCATGCCGTGTTTTTTTTTTGGGGGATTTTCTTTTGCAAATTTTTTGCTTTCTTATGAGATGATGTAATTTCTTAGTTCTGCGGACGTACCCACAATCGTCGGATTCCTATTTGCCGTTTGTATTGATCGGGATCGAACGCTTCTAAATTTATTCAAAGCTGAGCGCTCCTAACTTTCATATTCACGTTAATGGTATAAGGAATCCAAAAGGCTACAAACGAATTTCGTTTCCTCTCGATATGTTCTTTAGCATCCGATATATTCGTTAGAAATATATGACTCCTAAAGCGTTAGCAAGCATTCTTCATATAACAGCAATTCGCGCAGATAAAAGTTTATTTTAAAAAACAAAAGCATACCCTTGGCATCAGAGGAATTCACGATCGTCACAGCACAACCTCCTGATAACCCGTCCGTCCTCTTCTCTCTCATCGTTTCATGCTCCTCTTTAGTCGCTTTCGACTCCTTTTCGGTTCTGTTGAATATAAACATTTTTTTTTTCAATATTATATTTATTATTTCTATCAAACTATTCTCTAAAAAAAGATCAATACTCTTTAATTCGCCTCTCAAACAACCTATCATTCCTACTCGCCTCCCCTCCCCTGTTCCCATGAAGCATTTTTTGAAAGATGATTCAAAAAACATAATGTATAACAACGGTTCAAGATGAAACTGCAACGCCAAAATTTGATCATACTTACTTGGTATCCTCTATTTTTGGCTTGCCGCCTTCATTTTCATCCTGATTTAGCTTTTTGACTTCTGCAATATCACGTTCCAATTTCTTCTTTTTACCAAGACCACTAGGACCAGGTAAATCATCGAAATCCTCTTCATCCTCTTCGTCACACTCATCGAGAGGTCTTTTTCGTTGTTCATGTTGTCCATTCGACTTATCTTTGGATAGTGCTGCCAAACCTTAAAATTTTGCATATTTCAACTATGTTTTATCATATTCGATGACTGTGGATGAAGTACTGCAGATCACAGGATGTTTATATCGTCATCAATTTATACCTTTAAAATAATGCATTTGCATCAAAAGTTTCTCACAACAGCAATACACTACGCTCACCAAAATCTCCAATATTTCTATTGTTATATCTTTGTCGCATTATTCCATAAAGCATTTTACGCATCCACGATGCAGTATACAATAATGCGCATTTCGGGCTATTATATCAGCCTTTATGCTCTTATAAAAACTACCATTTGCATAATGCAAAGGCTACAATTCTACAATTCTATACAATCCACAAGCATTCAACAATATCCTCTCTGTAGTTCATCCCACTCCGCCTTGAAAAATCACTGTCCTCTAAAAAACTTTACGCATTGATGGTATAAATGGATGATATATTCTAGAAGCAATATTCTAAAGATAATATTAAATTAAATATGAACAATATAAGGAGCAAAAATCATGTACCAGCTTCGAAAGCATCGTCCGTCTCATCCAGAAGCTTCTCCCTTGTCTCAATGTAATTGGGATCATTGAAGTCATGCTTCGGTGGACCGGCCTTTAACTTCTCGTATTTTTCCTGGCTTAAATATAATAAATCATCACTGCTTTTGCAATCGATCACTATGAACTTATCTTTTAAATGCAAGATAAGCCGAAAGTATAAATTACATCGGTGACCTACATCAACACCCTTTGATTGAGTCAAAGACCTCCCGGTGGTCTCAGCCCGAATTCAGGGTCAGTCCCCGAATGGACCACCTACCAGTGCGAAAAGAGACAAAAAAATTATTCTTTACTCGGCTAGCTTTTTACCTCTCTATCGTGAGGCTGAATATGTAAATGAATCAAGGTATTGAAATAATTAGAGTTCATTCTAACATATTATTTTGCAAAAACGATTGTACAATCTTCTTGGATGTTCTTGCGGGAAATAGAGATATTTTTTGACGAGGGATGCTCGTCAGATAATCGCTTTTTGACTAGCAGAATACCTAAAGATTTGGAACAATCTTCATAAACATAGTATCATAAACTAGCCGAAACATCTTTAAAACCATGCTTATGCTCATGTTGTGAATATTACAATATTTTTATGAAATGTTTCCATTTTATAGGGTGATATTTTATAAATAATGAAACTTTTTTTTCAAATTTTATATTTTCATTTTTCATCTTCGATTTTCTACTCTGCTCTTTCATTAATATTTTTTTATCTAAAAATAATATTTCACTATTCATACGTTCAATACAATGTTTCATCTAAGTTTATAACATAAAAAGAAGCAGAATTAGAACGATTATAAGAGATTTAGAATGAAAGGCATATCATTATCCTTGCAAATAACGATGTTTTACCTTTCTATTATTCTACTTCCATCACGAAACGACGTAAAGTCCAGGAATAAACCTATGCCCAACTTATACTAATCAATATTCAGCATTCCCCATTAACTATAGCCGAGTAAGGGCATAAAGATCTCAGTGAAAAAAGAAATAACAATCAATGAAAAAATTTTTTTCCAGGAGGGAAATTTTCATAAAATAAGAAAACGAACCGTCGTCTACGTTTCTCTTCCTCCCTTTCATTGGCTCTTTCGATCCAACGGCGTAGTTTCTCTTCTTCTTTCACATCTGCCAATCGACGTCCAGTTAAATCACGACACATCAATTGATTTGTCGATCTATGGATACGAAATGAACGAAGCAATGAGCCAAAACCTAAAACCATTCAAATTATATACTTGAATAATTGGCCTATTAAGACGAAATGGTCAATATTTTCTTCCTTTTAGTGGTTAGCAAGAGAACTATAATCGAAATAGAGATTTATAAAGACTCCAGGGGCTTCGAGAAGGCATAGAACGGTGAGAAAAGATATGCTGAGAAATGGAGCATAATCGGAGTTTTGAGTCAATTTCATTTTGAAGGGGGGATTTCAAGCATCGGCTCAAATACATCAATCAGCGCCACAGTTTTAAACGAGCTCTATGAGGAACTCAACTAGAAATCTACTCTTTCAATCCCCCTTCCCTCCCCTCCCCTTCGCATCTCCTCCATAATAAGGAATAGTTTGGCCATCGCGCAATTAGTATAATTTGATGGAATGCTGCTAAAAATTATAAATGTAAGCTAATTAAAGTTATATATCACTGAATATTCTTAAAATTTAACTGATTGGTTGAGCTTGTTGAAGTTCATACTTGTGCTCATCACCTTTTAAAATCTAATCGACTGAATCAAGCTGTCTACCAATGAAATTCCTCACTAGCACCTATCTCCCAAATGGTTGATCCGATTCGTATGAATGAATTTCAAATGATATTTAGCGCTGAAATAATCGAAATTGAAATAGAGCTAATAAAGTTGAATAAATAAATAAATGCTTACCCCCTTTGCCTCCACGAAGTCGTAGATGTACTTCAAACGATATATTCGCATCAAGAAGTCGCCATTCGACGGGTTTTCCATTTACGGTCACATAGAACGAATCATCGGGCAAATGCCGTAATTCATCCAATGTTTTGATTTCCGACGGAAGATGCATACCTATGGGAATAAAATTTTAATAATCTTTCAAGAATGCTTCAAAGACAACGCAATTAACGTGTGCAAAATAATTTTAGTTATTTAAATCGATGAGTAATTCAGTTCGTTCGTTTATTAAAACGATATCGTGCTTGAATTGAGAAGATTCTATTTCGTTGCATAAAACTGATACATCGTTGGAGGTAAGTATCTGGTTAGTTGCTTTGAACATAGACAAATATATCAAAAGATTTACTCGACATACCCCACTATACCATTTAAACGATTATAAAAATAATAATATCGATTAAATGATTTATTTGTAGCACATCGGCAATTTATCTCATTATTAAAAAGACAGTTTAACGCATTCCGTATTCCATCGCGTACTCGATGGCTACTAACAACACATCCAAAGACCTAGAAAATTTGGAACGGATCATTCGTATTGTTTGAAGGCAACTATTGTTATAACCTCTAGCTTAACCAAAGCAGGATTTAGATGAAGCGGAGGAGAAAGGAGGGACTGGAGGGAGAGGGTGGGGAGGGGGGAAGGAAGAAGGGTGACTCCACTCGGTGGTACCACACTGAGTGGAAAGATAAAAAAAAATGTGCTGGATAACACGTGGTTACTTAGCGTAATGAAAAGTACCGACGTAAACTCAGATGTGGATGTTTTTAGCCAATCACTAAAAAGATGAACCAGCTGGGTGGTCGTTCAAACATCTAGCAACCTTCCCCTCCCTTTAAACCGGTACTTTAATCGCAGGACCATGCATAATTAAAGTCCAGGATAAGACATAGCATAAAAACCAGGCCAATTCGTCGGTTTTTCCACCTGAATAAGCAATTTCCGCGCAATAATATAACCACAAAATTCATCGCATTCATTACCGTAAGCAACGCTTCGCACTTCCACCTAACGCATTTTTACCGTTCTGTAATGCATCAAATTATCGCATATTATTATCGAAATGAAAATCGTTGAGGAATTTATTTTTGAATATTCATCAAGACCACCCATGATCATCTATCAGCGCTATATGAGAGATACATCTCTAATAAAGATATGATTCTAGAACAGTAAAAATAAATAGAGTATAAATTTTTGAGCGGAATAAAAATATGTAGAATAAACAATGATTACTTTTTTTTTTGCGGAATTAATCAAAATATGCAGTGAAAAGGACATAAGTTTATTATATGATAATATAAAACATCGGCTTTATTAGCAAATATTGATAGTAAAATTTCACAGCATAAAAAAAAAATATCGAACGCTAAAGCAAAGCAATATCATCTTATTCTGGAGCGATTATTGTTTCCCAAGTTTTAGCCATTCAAATAGGCGAACGGCGGAAATGTCGAAAATGTCAAATTCCTATTATCAAAATGGCGGAAGTGTCAGCCTGTGCGATAAGATAGAGGAAAAAACTCGTTTAATATTAAAAGAAATATTTGAAGAATAATTCCAAATACACTGAAATTCCCATTAATTCATTTTATGCAAAAATAATTTTTCATAAATTTTCCCACTTCATTAAATCTATGAAAGAAACGATTTTAAAAACTCATAGAAAACTCACTGACATTTCCGCCGTTACAATTAATTACTCGATGATTGAAATATTCAAATTTCTAATATTTTAATCTGCTAAGAAGGATGTATCGCTATGCCTTAATCTTTGGTCAGCCACCGATTGTTATATGTCGTTCATAATATGAGTAGTAACACTGTTGTTTCGCAAATGCATGATCCTTAGATGTAATAGTATAACAGTTTTTTGTTACGACCATGTAATGCGTCGAGTAGAGATGGGATATTAATTTATGCTAACGTTTCGGCTCTTTGAGCCATAATCATAGTACACCAATCTCAAACTTGGGTAATTAAACCGTCCATCCGAATTTGTGTTCAGTTAACCTCCCTCACGTGAGACCTCTTTCTAATAATTAGCGCCCTACAATGATGCGAAAAGAGCACGAGATTGTTCATCCTGTTTGAATTAAGCTTTGTCTCATAGCGAAATTATTTGTACAATCGTTGGATGAATTGTCTGTGCTCGTTTGGAGTACGAATCCTTCATTTCGTTTCGATGGGTCAATGATCCGAGGTATGAAGGGTACAGGATTGTTGGGGGGACGGTTTCGTCGGGTGTGCAAGGTTCGATCGTTTTGCATGCTACTGAGCTTGATGGAGGTCAGTGTGTCCGACTGAAAAAATTTCCAAGAGGTGGATGAGGATGGTTGCTTTATGTTATTTTTGTCGATAAGGGTGAAGGAAGGGAAGGATGAGGGAGATAGGTAGAAATGATAGGGTACGTACCACATGCCCTGCAGATGAACAAAGCAGTACTATAAGACGAGGACAAGTGTGCACTACAAGACCACCTACATAGAATATGGTAACGTGGTTTTTTTTTTGATGTGATCGTAGTGAAGAAAAGCAATGCGTGGCGCATTTTAGAAACGGCTGCAATGTTTTGTTGCAGCAATGGAATATGTACCGGTTTTGCGACCATCTACTTGTTTTCCCATCTACTCTCTCTGTCACTTCACATTCTTCGATATTGTCGTCTAGTGTCGGAAGTTGCCGATTTTATGTCAAATACCAGGATTCTGAAGTTTTTAATACTTCAGGATGTAGAAGCGTTAGCCAAAAATATAGGCAGACAAATAAACAGATATTAAATAGTTTGCCTTCAATCTTTTGAACGATGTTTTCTGGTCGATTTCTTCAACTTTACAACCATTCATTGCCTCACATGTAAGTTCTATATTATTGACTTGCATGTGTACTTGTATTTTATGCGACTTATGACTTTAGTTTGTATCAGTGCTTCATGCATTATTTCTACCTGTAATTTTTACACCTCTGCTTCCTATGTGGTACTTTTTAATGCGCAGATTTTTTTATTGACATTTAGCATGACACCTATATAGTTACTTTGCAACCCGCATTATAGTACAAACTGCATAATAGTGCAAAATAAAATCTCACTAATCATCGGAATATGACATTAGAATAAGGTCTTTAAAGGTTTTTAATCGAATTTCAGACGTCTTTAATTATACGATATAATATACGAGAGTCATGTCAAACGTTGTTTTTTCTTTCTGAATATTTTTGAAATAACAAGTAATGTTGTTTAAGGGTAATGAGTGATCCAAATTGGAATTGGGGTGATACAACAAGTGGTAGGCCATCGGATAGAACGGCATATAATCAAGGATGGCAACAACCATCAACGTATACGAATCCCATGCAACAAAAGTTGGTCTTTATTGTGTTTCATAACTGTTCAGTTATTATTCTAACAGGAAAACGGTATCGTTGTCGGTCTATAGGAATTTATCGAGCCAAATATATCTACTAGAAATTCGATTTTTAATCCAGAAATGTCAATAATTTATTAAGCTCTTAAAGCTTATCGACTCCTTCTTAAGACTGTAAACATAAAAGTACAAGATTCGCTTAAAATCTTCCTCTTCATTTCTCTAATTTTGGGTATTAAATGAAAGTGCTTGGTAAAATTCTCCGCGTAGATATGACATTTTTCAGGATGTACCTGTGTAAGGATTTCCCCGAATATAAGTAACTGAATTGGAAATTCCCCTTATCCTTGCATATTGATGAGAAACGATCAACGAAGGGAGTGCTATATAATATTGATTGTATAAACTCCTGTAGTGCGGTCTGTATTCATTTCTACTTAAAATAAATAATCTAAATCGAAAACATTGCAGCCGAGAATATATTAGATAGATATAAGATCGTATCCGGTAATTGTTAATAAATTCCGTTATAGACAGATGGGATCAACTACTGGACCACCTGCACCTGGCGATTATTATAGGCAACATGCACCAAGTTATGGTGCTGCCCCCTATCAAGGTTATACCCAGCCAGCTGGCACCAACGATTTCTTCTCGCAACAACAACAGTCGGATACTTTTGCACCATTTGGAATGCAGCAAGGTTTTTTATATTGTTTACATTATTGAATGTGATGATATACTTATTGTAACAAATAAGAAAAAAATTCAGTCTCTAAGCTATAGTGCACTTGAGTAGGTGAAGGAGCGTATATGATATTCGATCATAGAAACGAAGTAGAAGAAGAGGAAATTATATTGGTATGAAATCTTTATTTAATATGTACTCGGACGGTATAGACAAAATGAAAGCTCTAATCAGTTCTTGTTCAACTCGTAGATGAATTTTCAGGTTTATTTAAAATGTTGATTTCGATTAAAAAATATTATTCAATCATTATAAAATTGTTGTGTATTTATGAGTGTTATATTATTATTCAATCATATAGGATTTTTAATGAGGCGATATAACATGTGAATGGAAGTGCATTAATTTTAGATAGTTGCTTCACCTGATAGATAATATTTAATTATATTTAATTCCTATAACATTTAATTACTATTTGTCATCATTTATTATTTATGTTTTTTATTTTAGTCTGTAGTTCAATTAATGCTCATTGACCACCAATTGCCAAAACACCTGTCCTTTGTACCAATTTTTGAGGGAGTAGATTAAATGGAATTGTTGGAATACAGATGTTATATGATGCCTTACATTGATGATTTAGATATGTTTGGTGCATCGGCTATCGGAAATTTTTCACAGCAGATTATGGCCGATCCAATGCTGAGCGCAGCGAAACAAATCGGTAGTCAATTTGCCGAACAACAAAAAGAAAAGGTAATAAGGCATTTAAGTATGCAAAATATTCGAAAATTATTCAAATTGAGAGATAGATAGTTTTTGCATATATTAGCAGTGAGAGCAATATAAAACATTTTAAACTCTTTTCGTCGTATTATTTATTATTTGTTTACTGATGGCTTTCAAGTGGTTCTGCTATCACGCCGATCCTGTTTAATTTGCATATACGTTCTTCGCTTACTAAAATCGCATAATATTTGCATAAAGGATAGGAAAATCTCTATTGTGTTGAGTGTTTTTGCTTTGCGCAATGATTTATTAAAGAAATCTAAGTTCAAGATTACTAAGCTACCTTTCATTGAAGATCTCAATTTACTTAAGAGATTTAAAATTCTTGAAATGTTGTGGTTTGAAAGAAAGATTTGACAAAGAAATGTTGGATCATCGCTGGATTCCGATTTCAAAGCTGAATTATGATTGGTCAGTAGATAAGTTAGGGTAGAGTAGTTACATGATTGCATTCATTATTGTTCCACTTTTGTTATAGAAATAAATAAGCCATAAAAAATTCTATGAGAGGAAGAAAGATAAGTGGGGAAGGGGGAGATCATTGCGCTTCTGGTAATTCAGGTAATTTTCTTTTCCGATTTTGCACCCCTCTTTACATGTTCTCTAAATATCATAAAACTTAATAGCGCTCAATATACGCCATTACTTTATTCGTTATTTTTTGCAGTTTGCGAAATATCTATCGGCCTTCCAATTGAAGTATTACTTTGCCGTTGATAATGCTTATGTTGGCAAAAAACTTGGCATTTTACTTTTCCCATTCTTTCGCACGGTATAATTTTAATTAACTATTTGTTTGTTTTTTTATTTGATATTGTCGTCGATTAGAAATTTTTTGTGACATTCATTTATTACGTTTGAAATTCATTTTCTTATTCGAATCTCATTCAATATTTATTAGTTGTATGGGCAGTTTTGCAGTAAAATAGTTTTTTTAAATATTAAAAATAATTTTGCAGTAAAATAGCCATTTTCTGAAGTTTTTGTGAAAATTTCTTGCTTCACTAAAGTAGAACGATCGCTTTATAGGATTGGGCTGTTAGATACGACAACTCGGATGCACCAATACCACCACGATTTGATGTCAATGCTCCCGATCTTTATATTCCGATTATGGCTTTTGTAACATATATCCTTATTTCTGGCTTTGTACTAGGAATCCAGGGCAGGTTGGATTTCTTCTGGGTTGTTTTAGTTTGTGTCGATATATATATATATATATATATATATATATATATATATATATATATATATATATATATATATATATATATATATATATATATATATATATATATATATATATATATATATATAATCAGGAAGAGTGCGACAGTCAGAAACGTTTAATGCGTTTAGAATTTCGTCTTGCCTGTCAAAGCTTTCTATTGCTTACTAAAACGAGCTTATTTAGGAGCTCGGTTAACAATCAATCAATGCTTCAATTGAGTGTATAATATCGGGAAAGGATATAAATCTTAGTTCTTGTTATCCTTTTTTTCACTGATTCTTTATGCTAATAGAATGATTTTCACAGTTTTTTCAATTATTGCATTTAAAGCATCCTAAAGGTAATACCTGTATTCAGGTTCACACCTGAGCAATTAGGTATTATAACGACAAATGCGATGGCTTATTTAATATTCGAAAATATTATCATTTTTGTGACGAAATATATAATGAATATTTCACAAGCACTCAGTCTATGGCATTCACTCGCCTATAGCAGTTATAAATATGTCGGGTTTGTTGATTTCGTTATTTATTTTCAATTTTTTCTTTTACATCATCTATCAATTATGAGAAATAATGATTTAATAATTTAATATTATATTTTCGCTAATTAGAGAAAATTTAAATGTTCGTAAGTGATATATAAATATAATAGTTTTAAACCTATCGCCTCATTTAGTTTTCAGTTAGTGGAAGTACTTAGCAGTTTCAAAGAAAGGACAATTGCGCTACAATATAACTTGTATAAAGAAACTGTGAACAATCGAACTACAATAGAATTAAAGTGCTCATAGGATTAGGCTTGAACAAGTGCAAACTACAGTCAGGAAATTTGCATATTTGTTTTTAGTATTACATGATAGTAAAATCTAGGTTTATCACATTTCGCTTTATATAACAAGTGCCCATTGATTTCATTGAGATGTAATTTTCTGAATACTGGATGGGAATTTCGTTGATCTTACTTTCAACTGTCAGAACGTGAAATAGTGAACTCGAAGTTTACAGCTAAATACTACAATTGATGAAGTGAATGACCGCTGATTTGGCTTGGGCTTCGGCCATTTCCTATTGAAATATGCATCTATGTCTTCACATATTTTACCTTATTTAATATTCTCCATCACAAGATCAACGCTCATTATCACTGTTGTTTTCTTCGTTTTTTAAAGATATTGAACTGAGAATAATGGAATATGAAGTGCTTTGATGAATGAAAGAAACCTGCTTAACCGTTGATAGTTTTTTTTTTTTACTTTATATAATAAAGCGTTGATTATATTTTAAGGATGAATGTAAGTTTATTGGCGTTTCTAATTGGAGGAAAAACATTTTATTATTCCACACTCGCATACACCTCATTGGCAATCGTCATATTTTTAGTCAGTGAATTTTAATTTCTTTAATAAATTCTTTCTTTATTGATTGACCTTTAGAGATGAGATGCTTCTTTTATCGTCTATAACGATTGCTTACTTATAGAAATCCAAGTGCACTAGTCGGGTCAATTTTTATTTATTGACCATTGATAGTATTGCTGCATAAAGATGACCTAAAGTAGCCACCATTTGTTGCTTTAGCTACTTGAATTAAATTTCCAATGGATCGCTCGAGTACTTTGAGGGAATTTAACAGAGATTTGAATGAGAAATCCATTGAGATTCAAGAGTTGATTCTAGACAAGCAGTATTCTTAGTAAAGTGGTCCCATATTTTAGCAACTGTTTCCTTTCAGCGAAATTAGAAATGAGATGATATAAGTCGTTACTCCATAGTGGTCATATCTCATCGTTAGGTTTTTTGTTAGTTTAAGGCCCTGTTTTATGGATGCTTCTTTTTGCAATGGCAGCACTGAAATAAGCCTAGCATCTCGTATTCTTTTTTTGCTCTTTATTTATATATTTATACAAACCGTATTTATATATTTATACAAACAGTAATAAAACAGTTCGTTTCGACTACACATACTGGGAATGTTTTCAGTATTGGACAATGTCCCATAAGCAGTTAAAGATGATCCTCTTGATGCATTCGTTCCTCTGAATTCTACTCCTCTCCCCACCGTCCTCTACGTCCTCGAGATGGGAATTGCTAATAGCCTTTTCCTCTTCGGAGGGACTTTTGCATTAATGGAATTAGCTGCGACATTTATTTGAGTTAAAGTTTTGTGTAATTATTTCATATATAATTTTCAATATTTTCTATAGTTGATAGTTTATTTCAGTTGCGAACCGTGAAGAATTTTGTTTTGGATATTCAAAGTATGTATAGTTATGATGAAGGTAAAAAACGTAAACTCTATCTTCTACTTTTCATCTCATTCACACAGCCATTCATTATGTGGTGGTTGACCAGGTTGATTCTTGTTTTTTTTTTTAATTGAAAATTTCCAAGTGTTCTTTTTCTTTTGCTTAGGAAATACTATTGATATTCGAATTGGAATCGAGTTTTTAAAATATTGATGGACCGGGAGTTATTATTTTGTCTTGTTGGTACTTTATTAATATATATCGATGCTCAGTTTGAGTAGAACTTAAATTGACTGAAATTTGAGAGATTATAGATTCGATTTTCTTTGGAATAGAGTTTTTCTTCCCATATTGTTAAGCATTTGGTCGCGCCGAATCATTTATGTTTATCATAGTCTGCTAGAAGAACGCCATCTTGAGGTGTCTTATATTATTGGTAAAGAAGAAGGCAATAAATTCAATCTTACTGAAATACTTTTCCATAAATTTTCAGACGTGAATCAGGAACCCACATCTAAATCCAATCCGCCTCTCCTACCCTTCATTCACGCTTGAACTATATCCTTTCATTGCAAAGCTACGTTTACCTGTTGGTTGCCTAGCTAACTTCTTCTTCAAAATCGATGTATTGATCGAATATTTCAGCAATGCAACAAAAAAACCAATTGCCGAATGCAAAAGAAAGTTGCAAATGAATCGTCGGTTTTCGTTTAGTGCTTTAATCTAGATCGTTCATTCATGCTTAATATGAGCCTCTAAACTTAATATGAATAGATTTTAGCGATGTGACAGCATTTATGCGACGCAAAATGGATTTCGCACAATTGGCACTCTCTGGAATGGGTTTGAGTGAAGCGATTAACAAAGGTCAAGTACCACTCTTACCTGATGGTGAGGTCGATTATGAAGCACTTCTCAAAGTGCCATAGAATTGAGAGCGATTTTATCAATGATACTGCATTTTGTTATTGTTATGGTTGGTTGCAATTGCTGTCTTTAGAGATTATCTATGCAAATTTTTTATCGAACGTATTTCTATTGAATGAAAATTTTTTTTTTATTTCCTCACCTTTGAGTAAGGAATAAATCATCGATGTTATAAAAATTTTTATTAGCGAATTTTTTTCTATTAGATTTATTTAAAAAAAAAAGAAATAAAAGCATTTGCAAAAGATAATTTTTATTATTTCTATGCGATTGCATCAACATTTTTTCATGTGAAAATATTTTATTGATGAATAACGAATAGATTTATGAATCTTTTTTTTTCTTTATTTAATTATATTTCTGTTGGATTTTTATTGTTTATTTTTTTTTTGTAGAATTTCTTTAAAAAATTCTTTTATCGTTTAATTTTTTTTTCTTTTCATAACAAAATTTTTCAGTCGTTTTTTTTTTTCAAAAATCTCAATATAAATGTCATAATGTTATGAGTGAAAAAATTGTGGATTTGATTATTGCATAGGGGCTATTGCTGTTGAAATGATACAGCAGTGCTGTTACAGATGATTATATGCACGTGTGTTTGATTGAGCGGGAAGGGTAGAAAAGAAGAAGGTGAAGGACGGGAGGGAGGAGGAGTGTACGGGGGAATGTCATAGAATTTTCTGCAAATTTCCTAATGATATATGACAGAGAATGTCTATAAATTAAAGAATGACGGTTATATTTTTCGATTTTAATAAAAATTTTTGATATAATTATATCATAGGTTAGTGTTGATTGACATAATTCGGTAATCGCAAATGTAAAAAAAAACAATGGCAGTAATATCAAGAATGCCTTATCTTTGTTATACTTTGTTCGATGTATGCTTATCGTTTAAACTTTTGAGGGGATTGAATACTCATTGCATTACCTGTTGAATTATGACTATACCTGCTTATAGGTATTTAAAGTCGAATGATGATGAGTGTCTTATTGCAAATAGTGATGAGAATTTCTTTTCAATGCGATAGAAAAAAAAACATTTTTTTAAACATTCTTTTTTTTGTTGTTGGTTCGGTGTTGTTTGATGGGCTTATATTGATTTTATCTTACTGTAGTATTTGATAGGTTTCGCTAATTATCAAATTCATTTCCGGCCAATGCATCTTCTAGGCTATTGCCTGTCGTCTTGAGAAAATGGTTCAAAAGGAGATATCGGGGGGGGGGGTGGGGGGGATAAGAGACGTGTCATTTTTAAGTGCCTCTATATTTTTTTAAATGAGCTGGTCACCCCCCCCCCCCCCAATTAGCGGATACAACAACGTTCTTCGATAATATTTTGTTGTCGTTATTGTTGTTTTTTATATCACTATACTAATAAGGGCATCGTTCATTTGCCTATGAAATTTGGGTTTGTTTTTTTCTCTTTGCTGTTTTTTCCTTTCCTTTTTCGGGGTTTTTTGTTTATTTGTTTGTTTTCTTGCGAAATTATCTTATGTTTATGAAAGTAAATTTCGTTCCTTTTTTTGTCTATCTGCTATTCTTTTCTCTCAATTTTTTTTCTTTATTTAATTGTAATTTTATTTCCCTTATCTAAATGGAATAAATAAAACTTCAAGCATTTCGCTTTGAAATGAATTCATCGACGTTCTAATCGTTGAAAATTTTATACTCAATAATTGGTTTTTTTTTCATTATTCTTTTTAAAATATTTTCTATTATATGTTATTAGTCCATTAAGATTGCTTTCGCATGTCGACTCGAAAATTTCTTCGTACAAAAAAATGCAGTATTTTGCTTAATCCGTTTAAGTAATAAGGATGACATGTGTCATTGTTATGTTCCGGAAGAAGGTAAATTTTCCGGAAAATTTGATATAACCGGAAAAAGTCCATTATTATTGAATCGAACCGGAAAATCATAATAGTGTCGTAGCATTACTTTGTCAACACTGTGGGAAATCCCGTTTATTTCGATAATCCGATATTGCTTCCGGAATGCTGTTTAAGAATTTTTACGCGTGAATAGTGTTATTTCTTTTCTTGCTTGTTTAATAATCAAAAAATTCCCTTTCAAATCTAAAAAAATGCTAACTTTTTCTATCTCCAGGGAACGCAGATTTTCCATTTTCTTGAATTTTCGCTTCCAAGCTATAGAAGGGCGAATATTGATAAATTTTAATTTTTTTAAAGATTTGCACACTTTTCCATATCATTCTGTGGAGTCGTTATGGACTTTATCCTCCGTCCTTGTTTGCTTTTTTTCTTTCTTTGCAGTTATTGATAAGCGATAAAAGATGCTCAGCCGGTTTTCGCAAACTATTTTTGTGTTGCTGCATTCTGAAGTAGCAAAAACAAAAGTGAAAATCGTAGAGACATATATCGGCAAAACATTTTGCAAAAAATTTTACGACTACACATGTCAATGTCTACTCTCTCATTTCATATAGAAGAGCTGATTTGTACTTTGAGGAATATTAATCGTGCTAATATTTGCAAAAATCAAACTTTTATAAAATATTAGATTTGAAGTTTATTTCCTTTATTTTGAATTATTTCTCTTTCAGACATTGTTGAGGTTGAATAGAGGAGGGAGAGACGGCAGGGAGGATGGAGGGAGGAAAGCCGAGGAAGGTTTTTTTTTTTTTTTGAAGGTGTTCATTCTTGGCTAGCAAATCTTGCAAAATATATTATTCATCAGTCGAAGTACAGAACTGTTTTGCGGTTGATTTGATTTGTTATAATTGACAGCTGAATAGACAAAGTGGTTGATTACCATATAGAGGAGTTAGGTTCAAATGTCTGAATTTTGAGCTTGATTATCGAAGATTTCAGCAAGGTTTTCTAAGGGATGAGATCATTTGTTTAGGACTTGAGCGCAGTTATCTAAGACACCAACCCTGCCGTTTAAGACTTAAGGTTAGTCGCTACGACTTGACCTCAGTTATCTGAGGTTCGAGCTTAGCATCTTGAGAGTTGAACTCGAACTATTCAGGAATTGAGCCTATTTATCTAATATCTGCGCCGATTTGTCTAAGATCTGAATGGATATGTCTGAGACTTAAGCTTAATTAACTATTGTGACTGGCAGTGGTGGCACTGAAGGGACCGAGTGTAGGCATAGGGCAGGAGCTGACAACCGGCTGTCGATGCCGAAGCAAGATAGAAGAAGGAGTTTAAGGGGAGCACCATGGCCTCCAAATACAAGTAGAATCGAAGACATACAAACGAGCGACTTGTATACGCCCTAGATATCGCTTGGGGTGGGACAAGAGCACATAAGTCGATCAGTGACGTTATGTGAAGAACAGTAAACGTGATTCGACTATACGAGCAAATGTGATCACTGCAGTGCTAGAACACAAGTAGTATCTTAGATTGGCTCATCGGTACCACGCCCAATAGTTACTTTAAACTTGAGCCAAGCTTTCTAATATTTGAGCCTAGCTAATTGAGGTTTGAGCTCAGTCATCTAATGTTTGAGATAACTCAGCTCATTTATCTAAGGCTTGTGCACCTAAAATTTCGGCTCACCTAAATAAGATACGGGCGGAGTTGCCTTTGATATTTGAGCCCAGTTCAGTTTGACTTTGAGGTGATTAGCTTGAGGTGTTCATCTATGGTTTGAGCTCATTTACTTTTGTGGATTATTATCGATTTGCATAACACTGAATCTATTATATATCACTTGGGTCAATTTCTAGATGGAAGTGATAGATGCCGGAGGGATTGGATTGGGGAGAGAGAGGAGGAGGAGAGTTGAAGCTAAGAGGAGATTGAGTCAGAAGAAAAGCGTAGTATTTATCATATATATATATATATATATATATATATATATATATATATATATATATATATATATATATATATATATATATATATATATATATATATATATACATATATAAACTACCTCAATAATTGCGTAGTACATTCGTTAATTGCAGCGATTTAACTTATTTAGCGTTATTTCCAGACGCAAACGATGTCGATGGATGGCGATTCAACTTGTTGCTTATGCATAATAGCACCTATATTGCTATTATTAGCACTCATATTGTATTGTCTTTCAACAAATAGTATTTGTAGTTATTTTATTAAAATGACTGCACTTTATTTAACGATTATGGTGAATGCAATTGTTTGCTGTATCATTTGCACACCTATTCGTTTCTTCGGCGATGTACGCTTGATTTATTCTTTCTTGAAATATTTCTATAATTTATTTTTTATTTAATATTTTGCGTTGCTTAGATATAGTAAGGGTTGGGGGGGGGGGGAAGGGGAGGCAAAAGTTAGAAAAAGCGCAATTTGTGTTTTTCTTCAAGCTCATGTCACAAGTCTGGATAATTCTACTTCTATAGTGATATTGGAGAAAATATTCAAATTGTAAAAAAATTCTCGCGTATGAAAGCTTTCAGCTAAGAAGATAACCAAAAAAGCCTTTAACGAAACTAGGCGATTTGAGCTGGGGAAAGAAAGCACCCGGAAGGAAAGAATAAGAGTAATTAGCGCTAGATATACTTGAAACTTTTTTCAAAAGCATTCATAGTCTTAGAAAAAACTTTTGAAAGATTATGCAGTGAGGTGAGAAGGAATCCGACTAGGACTTAGAGGAAGTAATTGCTTCCTCCTAGAGGGGTGGTTCCTTCAGCGACATTCAAGGCGGCGATCGTAGAATTGAAAGGAAGTAAAATTCACTCCTCTCAAATCTTAGAGGATGATTACTACCGTCGATTCTCTTTTTTCTTCATCTATGCTCTAAGTCATCCTCTCCTTAACCTTAGGTTTTTTATTTTTTATTTTTTGTAGACTGCAAAAGTGATATTTAATTCATTTCGAATACTCTCATTGTGGACAGGTGTGCAATGTGATGCACGTCATTTGGAGTATTTTCAAACTAATGCACCATATGTTGTTGTTGCAAATCATCAAGTAAGTTTCCCTCTTATATTATCTCGTCTCTTTTGTTATACTTTTTTCTATAGAATTAATTCGAATTATGCTAGTGATTGATGACTTTCTTAGAAGGCATTCTATCGAGTTAGCTTTATTCTAAAAATCTAAATATATTGAATTTAAGTGTCTGGGCTATTTTCGTTTTTTTTTTGCATTCAATTTGTGTGAAAATGTTTTCTAGACTAGCATCTTTAGATATACAACTTAAAGGATTGGGCATGAAACTTGTATATCTCTCTTTTGGTTAGTAATGTTCCACGAAACCCTCGCCATATGCCTCTTCTAGCTGTGAGCCTTTAAAACGGGTTCTTATTAATATTTGTGATCCCGAATTGTGGTATTGTAACACATCGTCAAGCAAGCTGCACCAGTATACATTCGTGTTGAAACCATGGTCGGATACATTTATAAAAGCAGGTTTTCATCTCATCCCCCTCCTCTTCCCTCTCTCCCTTCAATATACCCGTTAATTAAGGGGAAAGTATTTGAAAGTAATAAGGGAAATATGTGATTTTATTTGAAAGTATTACTCTATGGTTTCCTCTTATACACTAGCACTTATTTTTATTCTCATTGAGAATTTTTTCGGTCGATATTGTACATTGCTTTTATCAGCCGATATTTACCACTATCTTTTATGGTTTTAAGAAGTATTGATTCGAATAATTCTTTTACTTTCTTTCTTAATTTATTTTTTATTCTTCATTTTTCATATTCTCATAAAAATTTATTTTTATTTCCTTTTTTAAATTTTCTATTTTCAGAGTTCCGTTGATGTAGTTGTCTTATCATATGTTTGGCCTCCAAATTGTACGATTATGATGAAGAAATCATTACGTTGGGTTCCATTCTTCAACTATGCTTCATATATAGTTTGTCACTTTTTTTTCACCATTTTATGAATTTATAGAAATAAAAAATATTTCATAGATCAACCTTATGAGAATTTTTATTTATTTATTGATTGATTAGTTAATTTAATTCTTAATTGTGAACTGATATTCACATGATCAATCGATACGTGAAATTTGCCTCGTTGATGAGTCTACGTCCTCTCTGCTTAGCGCATCTCGCTATCCTCTCCTGCAGTCGTGGAGTAGTAGATGAAAACTAATTCCGGCCTGAAGCAGCAACTGCCTAATAAAATAGTATGGAAAGAGAGAGAGCTGAAAAAGAATAAAAAATATAAAAAATTCGATAAAAAAAAAATTTTTTTTTTCAATCTAATAGTCTCCCAACCTTTGTTTATCAATTACCTCCACAATTAAATCAGATTATTTAAAGGTAGTAAGTTCTATAATTTTCTTCCCAATAGTATAATTTAAACTTTAATTTTTACATAAGTGAAGAATATCTGAATGTTGATGAGGTATATGTATAACTGATATTTTAGGCGAATACAATATTTGTGGATCGCTTCAATCATAAGAAAGCAATGCATTCATTGGAGGAATGTGTCAGTAAGATTGTCACCAAAAAATTGAGTCTATTCGTATTTCCTGAGGGAACAAGAAATCGTGAAGGCGGTCTACTACCATTTAAAAAGGGCGCTTTTAATATTGCAGTCAAGGTAGACATTGATTTTTATTAGTAATAATATGACTGTGGCATCGGTGACAAGGTAGACGTTTACTTGTGAAATTGTAATTATTACTAATTTCACGTTATTTAATTATCATTTCTATATGTTAGATGTATATGTAGTGTATGTTGATATCTGGTTATATGATGGTTCCAATTGTGTTAATAGACTATGGTGTATGTGATGTATAGTCTAGAAGGGATTACAATTCGAGTGCACATCATTTTACCAACTTTTCTATATATCGTCCTGGCTGTTGACTAAGATGATCACAAAGACGGCATTAGGTCTTTTTTTTAGTTTTGACATGATTTTTTGCGATTTCTTATACGCTCAGTGTAATTTTATTACTAATACTACAATTAAAAAAGCCAATTCTTTAAGGCTGGTATACCAATTATTCCACTCGTAATTTCCTCATATAAGCCATTCTACGAAAAAGAAAGACGCTATTTCGCCAATTCAGGATATGTTATTGTCGAAGTAATGGAACCAATATCAACAAAAGGCGTATGTTCTTATTTGATCTTAAATATGCGCTAGTGTTAGCGTTCAGGATGTATTCCATGCAAATAGTACAATTTGTTCATCGTTTCAAAAGAATATATTTTAAATTTTTAATGCAACTGATGAAATCTGCGGCATCATTAATATTGGTTTGCGTTTATATGCTCGATGACACCGAAACTCTGAGTTACGAATATTATTTTGCTGTCAGCAAATCGCATCTTAGAATAATTCACGTTTAATCATTGACGAGGCTACATTTGTTATCTATATAAGGGCGTATAAATGGTCAGCAACTTAAAATAAGGCAATAGTTCCTATCAAGCTATTCCACTTTTTAATAATAGATTTAGCGAATTAACGGTAAATGATTTGTGCATATGCGACTAAACAAGAAATAAGTTTGACTTTCATTAGCATCTGATTTTTTTATTTCTTTTTAAATGAAAATATTCTAATATGTTAGAATTCAACAAAGTTTTGATCGATGTTGAATTCTTAAGCATAAAAAGCTCTTTGGTCTAATCGAATTTCGTTTTAGTTAACGCTTGACGACGTTCCAAAGTTGACGGAAGAAGTGAGGGAAAAGATGATAGTAACATTTGATCGCATAAGTGCTGAAGCTGCTGAGGAATTCGCTAAGCGAACTGCGATAGATGAAGGAAACAAGAAGAGCAATTAAATCGGTTAGCTATTTATTTTTTATGGTAGCCAGTATTACGCTTGGTTTTCTTTTGAAATGAAATATCACTAAGTTTTTTATAATATTTGAATAAAAATTGCCAAATATTGGCAGTAAGATTTTTTTTTGGTTGTTTAAGGATAGTAGACATAGTAGATTACTTTTTATTATTCACATTTTCTCTACTAGGATAGGGAGGTGAATTTTCATTGTAAGAGTCGTGATTTTAAAATATTTTTCACTTCGAAAGCAATTCCGCCTTCCTGGTAGATATTGATACTATTGTTTGTGTACGTCGCATTTTGGTAGAGAGGAGTGATTTTGCTCCCTGATGAAAAGCGAAAGGATTGAGGGAGTACTACCGATATCATTTTGAAATGGACAGAAGCAGGGTGGACAGAAGTATGAATTAATCATATTCTACATTTGCTTTTACAAATGACGTCATTAAAGGTAGAGTTTTTGATTCGAGGTAGATGCCACATCTCCTTTAATCCCTCCGAATTAAACACCCCTTCTTATATTTTCGACCATGATTTTAGATAATCTATGGTGAAATCTTCTAGTCTTTCATATCTTAGCGAAGGCTAAAACATCGAATGTGTTTCTTGGATAATTGCAAAGAAGAAAGTAATATAATTAATGGTGGCAATATTTTGAGAGTAACGGAAATTTGCGAATGACACTCATTCACGATCGACAAAAGTATGGAGTTTATTTCGAGATGATTTTTATTCAATACGATGTTTGCAGTGTCATCTATATAATGACCTCATGATGATCTTAGTGTTTATTAATGATATTTTAAATTCAACAAGTTTTTGTAGCATATTATCTAGTAAATTTCATATTCTTTTACTGAGGTATTAGTCTTTATTATTGCTTTCTCTCATATTATTCATATTGTGATAGCTGACAAGTGTATATATTTTTATAGTATATTGTTTTTCTTATTCTTTGTTAATTATTAGTTTTCAAAAATTTCCAACCTGTTTTAAATAGTTAGAATTTTTTTATTGTGGCTTTTGCCTACAAAATTGCGATCATAAAATCTAAGAACACTCATTATGGCTTAATTTTCAGCCGCCTATTTGTATACGGCCATTTGAATTTGACTCTTGCCTGCCTAGAGTATGATCACCTGAACTTAATTTTTACTCGCTTTCCATGGTTGAATTACTATTAGTGAACAAAAAGTTAGTGCTAATATTGATATTTGAAAGTTGTGATTTTTTAAGTAGATCAGTAAAGTAGATAAGTAGTAACTATCAGTAAAGTTGTCAACACTGTAATCAATTACCATGTCATTAGTTGCTGTAAAAAGTAATAATGAAATCTAACGTTGTAGCTAATGGCAATTGAAAATTTGAGCTTTCTGTTGTGTCGATATTTTGTATTGAATTGTTTCAAGGTTTCTATCTTCTAATGCACTGATCTGAAGTCTACTTTATCACAGCCACTTTATTTGTAACATTGAAATCGATTTGACTATTATATTCGTTGTTTTTTTTTCATTTATAGACATGCTTTCATTCAATATAGTGTACACTGCTACATTGCTCAGTGATTTTTTTATACGCATGAGGATGTGTTCGTGTTTCAAAATGCCTAGCATATTGCTTCGAATGGAATCCCTTCGTTTCCAAACAGGCCTTTCCATTTAACTTACATTCGTCGTCCTGTCACAAAAAAAATTTTTTTTTGCAAAG
This sequence comes from Baylisascaris procyonis, assembly GCA_037389465.1. Lineage (NCBI taxonomy): Eukaryota > Metazoa > Nematoda > Chromadorea > Rhabditida > Ascarididae > Baylisascaris > Baylisascaris procyonis. The sequence goes on along the minus strand of JAZARR010000153.1, from coordinate 6,688,032 downwards.
ATGAGTTATTTCCATACGTTAGAACATGATGTGCTATTGTTTGCATTGTCAAAATTTCTCGAAGCGAAATAATTTCACTGTAGGAAGCTTCTTCTCCAGTAAATCCCAGAAATTGGGAGGGGGGAATTTACGAATCCAAAGATTTTATTTGAAGCAATTTTTTAAAGCATTTCTTCCATATATTTGTTTGATATTACAGTTATATTTGTTGATGTTCTTTCAACTTAGCGCTTGAAAGGACAGAGGAAACTTATTTCGGGCAATTGATATATGAATTAGATGTTCCGAATATTTTAGAGTAGGAAGTGATAATTGGTCCACAACCTTAGTGGGCTTATAATCTTTCTGGATAACAGCATACCTATATCCGCAATGCTGGAACCATGTTGTTTTACTTTCATGAATCTGTAAGATGGAACTGATGCCATATTAGTTCATTGTTGAACTTCTAGTCTGCTCTTTGTGGAACCGGAAAACGTAAAATAATTCATAATCATTAATGCGAAGTTTCTGGATCCGGAAAAAATGAACTCATAGATGATGCGTCAATAAACGTTGATAATTCTTGAAAATACTCTAATTTGCAGCATAATCATTATACTATGAATTCGCGAATGTATTTGTTAATTTTGATTTATGTGTAGATGATAGCGATGCTTTTAATTTATTGCAAAGCTAATAATAGCCGTAATGAAGACAACAATGGCAATAATTCTTTTAATTTTCAATAATCAATTTTTTTTTTCTAGCCTCAAGGAAATATTATAGAAACCCGCGTTATACGATGATCGCCATATATAATCAACGATTGTCACTGAATAAAAAAAAAAAAAAAAAATTCACACACAATAAAAGAGATACGAGAATTACAATTGTTAAATGTTACAGAGACGCTTTTCACATTTGATTTTTTTTGTTTTTCTATAGCACTGTAACATTTCATCGAATGAAACTAATTAGAGTCGTGTTAAATAAATGTGAAAGGTGCTTCTCGTTAAAGCAAATAGAATTTAAGCTTGTGATTTAGCTTAATGCAATTTGTTCGAATAGAGAATATGAAAATTAACGAATACAATTGATTGGAAGTTGGATTTTAACGAAATCTTTTTCGTGGCCACGATTTCATCAATAACAATGTGGATATGGGCTAACCTCCATCTGTTGACCATGTTTAATCAGTCGATAGTAAAGACCGGAAATAATCCAACTTCACTAAAGGTGAGGGGATTTTAAAGCATGACAACGGATAAGTTCTTTTGCATATCGAGATATAATTTGTGATTGCATCATGTGGAAACCCTAACATCTGAATTAATCCATAATTAAAGTCTCAGGTCTTTTAGTCTTTCTTTATTCTTTTGAATCTGCATCAGCTGCATTGCTATTTTCATCTATCATAAACGCTGATTTTGCATCTGAAACGAGTTTTTTCCTTCTTTCTTTTTTTTGAATAAGCTTATTTAGAGAGCCCTTTCACTTCTACATTCAACAAAAGTGGCATGTTCGTCTACAATTGACTCCCATATAGTATTCATGCGTCCTGCAGTAGGCGATTCTCGCAAAGCACAAATTCGATGGATCGATATCATAACATACTGCAATGAAATTTCAACACTCAACATTTAGGTTGACAGAATAAATTAAGATAGATGAATTCAATATCGTTTAGAAAAAAACACCACTATTGATAAAAAAATAATATATTACGATATTTTTGAGGTGTATTTTAGTTGGAAGATTTTTGTTTGAATGGGTGGTTTATAAGTGAAAAGTAAGAAGGACATTATGAAAATATTTTTGAAAAAAAAAAACTCGAAGAAAAATATCATTGATTAGTTGATTTTTATCGAAGATAGTAACTTTATATATCTGAGATTTAAGAAATGCGAAAAAGAGGGAAGTTAATACTAATCGTGATGGTGATGTTAGATGTTTTGGGGGAAATGTAATTCGATATTTTTTAATTCCTCTTTGTACTAAATCAGCTGGAAGATCTATGCGGATTTTAAATCTTTTTTTTTCACTTTTTTGTACAGATTAGATATTGTCTTCTATGAAAAGATTTGCCTGAAATACCTGATTGTTGAGCGGCAGGTGCAATCGATCTTTGCATTGATTGTTGAAAGCCCGTTTGAAAGCCTACTTGAGGTTGTGGTGCTACTGTAGCAAATACGGGTACTACCGCCCTGAATTTATTTATGCATTGCTTACTTATTGGTTATTGCAATAAATTGCTTCGTAAAGGTTTCTTCTTAAATTATGGAAAGCAGTGATAACAAAGGACTATCTTGGTTATGTTCATATATTTGCATATGCAAATTTCCGTTTGAGCCAATAATATATGACATTTTAATTTAAATAGTTGCTTTTGGAGTCTACACATCTATGATTGTTACCTGATCGCCAGGTAAGTTGGCAGTAAAACTATCTATCATTCGTTACTTCAAATAGGCTAAATTGTTGTTTTATTTCCCCTTCTTCCGTTAATAAATGAAAACCCAATAGACGTTGTAAGTGCAATTTTTTCCGCCTATTGGAATTAATTTCCTGTTGAATTTTAATAAAGCATCTCAGATTTCTCGATTTTCAAGTTTTATTATAGACAGGATCAATAACGAAGGACTGTTGAATCGTAAAAAAAAAGAGACTTGAAGATTTTCCGATTCGAAATGATTAGAATGGAATATATGAAAGAAAAACAAAGAGGATCGATTGTGCATTCAATCGAATATACTCAGAGAATATAAAGGAAGAGACGCTAACTAACCGTGGTGGTTGTGCAAGAGTATTCATTGCTGCAGGTGGTGCAGTAGCGACATTAGTGATCGGTATTACATGTGTGATCTGTTGTTGTGATTGTTGATTTGACTGAAATCAACTTACTAAATGAGTGAATTTCTACTGTGACATTCTTTTTGGCTTTTTTTTTAAAAAAATAAGATTTTATAGTATTAAAATGACGGTATTATCTCTTTTCTCTGCAATAAAAATAAACGAATTAAGAGTATTTATACTATCCAAAAATCGTTTGCCAAATAATATTGGAAATATTTCTGTTTTTTTTTTAAAATAAATTGTCTCAAAGTTCGATTATTGCTGCTTACATGTTTGTATTATCGTTTTTCTAAAGGAAGTTAGCGTTTATTTCAGCGTTAAACTCAAATCTAAGAGTACCTTCCCCTTCATCGTCAATTTTGAAGTTTTTCCAGCATCCATCGTCGACTATCCCTATCATTCCAACTATATTCTATCATTTCTTTGCTCACTTGAACAAAAAATATAGCATACTTCCTTTAAAGAATTGAATGTGATTTTTCTTACCGTTATCTGGTCGACAAATCGAGTAGCCTTTGGTTGTGCCTGTGGTGAGGGAATGAATGGTCGAACTACTTGTGGGGGTCGAATCGGTTGTGTTTGTTGAAAAGGTTGTCTGAATTGTTGTGGTGGTTGTGGAGGACGTATAGTTTGTTGTAGACGAATTGGTTGCGGTTGTTGGTTTGGTTGTGAGGGTTGAATGATTTGTTGTGTCGATTGCACCTGTTGGAATGTTGGCTGCAACTGTTGTTGTTGCATCGGTTGTGTCTGTATGAGGACTCGTTGAATTTGTTGTGGTTGTTGGATGAAACGTTGTTGTTGAATGAAGCGTGGTTGCTCGATGGGCCTTTGTCGGAACGGTTGTGCAGGCCTTATCCTTTGGAATGTTTGCGGCTTCGGAGTGGTGAGGATCGACTGAAATCAATTATTTGCTTTTCATAAACGGGATTCTCTTTGCAGATATAGTCGAATCCTTTCAGTATCTCTCCTTACATATAAGTACAAAATTTATAAAAAATATCACAACTTACTCGGAATGCATCTTGAAATCTTTGCGGTCTTGGTGTTCGCTCTTTTGGATCCTCATCGGTTGGTAAAATATCTAATCTACTGATTTGATTGATATCGACTCCTTCGAAGATTCGAAACGTTTCCAATTTGAATGTTTTTACCTGAATTAAAATATTTTATCACTAACAAATAATAAAATATTTTCCTTCTAAAATTAATTCCCAAACAATTTGAAAGGTAATTCAAATTTTTTACATTCTCATATAATTAGAAGAGATTCACACACATCTTTTATGAAAAATCGATTTTTATTTCAAAGATGCTGAAATATGCTACTACTTAATACGACAGGAAATACATGTAAATTTTTAAGCATATTCAAATAAAATGTGTGGCTTCGACTGATGATATAGATTACACCTATAAAATTTCATAGTTCTAAATTTCAATACTATCTAAGCTTAAACTAGAAGATAAATAGACAAAATATTCGCAGTTGCACCTATACATCAATATAGAGATAGTTTCATCACTATGCGTTATGTAAATGCAAATTTTTGAAAGCTCATAGCAAATAGCATTGCAACTATACTGAAAATATTATGCAGAAATTTATGAGAAGCATTTCGATGTACTATCGAAATGATAGCATTGCTGTTAAGATGCGCTATTAGTTGGATTTAATATGCTTTTGAAGTATGCTTGTAAAGGTTATCGAAATTATTTATTATTAAGGTTATTTATGAAATTTAATAAGGCCATTAAGTTATTTTAGGAAACCGTTGAAGGTGTAAGATTATATTTGAAGTTTTTTTTTTTTTTTTTTAAAGAATGAAGTTTGAAAATTTCTTTAGGTGGTTAAAAACTTTACTGTTTAATTACTATTTACTAATAAATGTTATTACTTATCAAGCAAAGCATTAAGCAAATTAAGCAAATTGCTTCAAGCGAACGCATTGTTTAATCGTCGAAACATTATGCGCATATAATTCGTAGATTTCTAATATTTTGGCGGTTAGTGATAATCGAATTGTGACATATTAAAGCTGCCCACACCTTTCATAGAGACATATTTATGCTAGAGAACGAAGACTAAAGATTGAAGATGAGTAAATTTTGATACCAATTATGGTGACGCTATGTCTGTATATGTATGTGTATGTCGGCTAGTCGGTCTGTCTGTCTGTCCATTTGTCCACTAGTTTCTTGTTCAGGCATTTAAATTGCGACAAGAAATTTGTAGATATAATCCATGTCACTGAATCAATATAAAATTTAGCGTGGGATGGTCATATGTTCAACTTAATTTAGCACTTTCGAAAAACCTATAAAAACTTAGAGATAGTAGAAAAAAAAAATTGAATGAATTCCATATCGATCGAGTTTTCATATCAAATTATTCAGATCGGATATTTTTTTATGGATGGGCGAGTCAGCATTTTTTACTCGAGAATAAGTGACCAAATATCATTCATCTAGGACGATTCGCTATGATAAGGGATGGAGTAGTGATGAATGAGTGGATTAGTGGCTTTAATGATTTGTTGTAATATTTTATTCGTATTGTTTCATAGAGATTACTCGTGGAATGACTTTTATGATCGTATTTAAAATGTTGAGGTGATCTTCCAAATTGCTTGGGTTGAATCATTCAAGTTTCTAAAGTTAAATTTAGGCATGTCTCTTTCTTAAAAGACTTTGAAGGATCCTATTTTGAAAAAAAAAAAACGCTCAATTCTGTTTCACATTTGGCTCAGTATGTTTTTTCGTTCATTTGATAGAGAAAATAGTTCATCAATCGAGATGTTTTCTATATTTATGCTTATATTAATTAGATATTGAAAGATGAAATAATATAGATGTTATTTCAATATTTATATTATTTCAACAATAAAGTTTGTTACCGTTAGTGGCGATGATATTAATGCTAATGGTATTATTGGTGTTCTTTAGCATTGCGGATGGTGTTAGTGTTGTTGAGTATGTGGTATTGCTGCTAATTGTCGTTGTTGATTATTGTTATGTTGTTTCTTTTTTTTTAAATCAAGTTCTATTTTTCTCACTCGTTCTAAGATATTAACGAGTAATTTCTGGCTAGTGAATGAAATGATTTTAAAGTATAGTTATTATTTAGCGTGAGTTTTACTCTTGTAATCCTCTATTTTCATCGCCAAATTGATATGTTTGGATAGCCTTAGCACTGCGTCTTTCAATCTACTTGAATACTCTTCATTTGAAATGAGTAAAAGAAAACATAAACTAAAATTATAAATTATAAATTGAGAACTTTTGACATTCATCGCAAAGATATAACGCGGCTCCAACTTGTGCTGATCATATGCAAGAGGCTGTTGCTGGAAGTAAAGTTGTTTTGCTTGAAGAAGCGACACTCTGGGAGAAAAGCTGCTCTTTTTTTCTTCGACGAAAGGTGAAAGAAGGAAGGAAAGTGGGGACTGGACATGATGTGGAAGGAACCTTCCTTGTTCTATAAAAAATGATCGAATTTTGCAGTCCGATTCATCTAAATCCCGATCTTCAATCCCCTAGAATAACTTTTGTTTCCTTATGAAAATGATCGCCTATGATCTTGCAATAATAGTTCTCAATGGCGTTCGATTAGCAATGCGTCAGAACTGAGATTTTTTTTCTCCAAGTGATATAAGTCTCTTTTTTTTGCAATTGTGCGGAATAAAAATTGCATATCTCTGCAAAAAAAAGCGCGTCCATCCTTCAAAATTTTCAGCAAATATAGTAAAAAGTACAAAAGCGCAATTAATTTCTTTTCTTACAACGATCTCTTTCCAAAATAAAATTTTCCATTCGTAATCACCATCACTATTTGCTCTCAAATGGAGAGCAATCGATAAAACTAATTCGGAAAAGCCGGTTCTACAAGTTTATTCTCGATCATCAATTTTTGAATATCGACTATTCGGTAAGTGCGAGTTGTCCACCCGATTCAATTTTCGTTCATTGACCACTTGACCAGTTGATTCACTCGGTGAATGGCAAGCGTATGGTTAAATCAATCCAGTCAGCCAGTTGCTTTTTATGGGATATATTAATAGTGCAATAAGTTCTATGCTTGAAGTATTTTTTTAGGTATCTTTTCTTGCAATTGTTTTGTTGATGTAAAGAGATCTTCACATATTGCAATAATTGAATCATTGAATTGATCAACTACGAATGGCAACAATATTTCCTTTTCTAGTGGGCATCTATGATTTGTATTTGCATTTTATAAATGTGTAATTTTAAATTATTCAATAATATTTCTTTAAATGAAGTATATATATCATGATGGTAGATAATAGGTGGGAGGTGAGAGGAAGGGAGGGAATATTTTAAAAAAATATTTGTATAGTGGACTCATAGATTGGTTTATTTTATGGTAAAATCTCTGTTTTTCTTATCCCTTTTCACACTAAAAAATTACCTATGAATATAGTTGAAGTACAAATGTTGCCGATATAAATATCACGATACGTCTCTCAAAGTGGATTAGCTGACTATATTTCAAGCAGCAATCTTGTTCAATAATTTTTTTTTCTTCAAAAACTTGCAAATGTAAAAAAAAAAATTATTTCCTTATAGTCAATGCATCTGTACATTCTTTGAAACTGGGCTTGAAAAAAAAAGTGGAAAAAAAGGACTGATGTAACGCTCTACTTATTGATGGCATTACCCGTATTCTACTCCACGATTGGTACCTGCCCAAATTACTAAACAAATATTATATGATATTAATGATTTACTTGCGTGTAAATTTTGCTAGAATTTTTTAAATTATAATTAAATGTATATAAATAAATTATTAATGATGCCATATGCTCGCTGTAAATGTTTTCATCTTAGTGTTGCTCATTCTCGTCGAAATGAACGCTCATCGTTGTGAAGTCCTTTCGAGTCGATTCAATGCGGTTAATTGAGATAAGCATTAATTGCGATAAAATAAAATTAGCCGATCGAAAATCCTCCATTCGAATGATTCAATTCTTATCATATACAAAGCATATGAAAAATATACCACACCGAATGCATCAAAGCCCCAAAGCATCATAAGCAATGTAAATTGCAAATATGCATAATTATTCGATTCGGTTCATAAAATCACGGTTAGGATTTAGGTCAGAATTAAATAAATTACAAATAAATTTGGTGGAGATAGAGCATTTTTCCAATTTATTCGCCCATTCATGCTTTATAAAAGTAAGTTTATTCAAAAAAATATAATGGAAAGAGTTGAAAAGGAATATATAAGGCATATTCAAGTCAAACGAATCTTTGTATATTAAAGAATGGGATAGGAAAGGACGGGTAATATCAATTCCCGTGAGTTGGTAATCTGCTCCTAACCGTGTAAATGACCGAACGATGTTGTATTTGCATATGCGAATGGGCTCATATAAAACTCGTTTCTTCTGCAAATTTGTTTTGTTTAGTTTTTATTAAAGCAAGCGATAAGCGTGACTAATAGAATTCATTGGAACTCGGGAAAGGACGCACCGGAGGTGGTGGCGTCACTGGAGGTGGTACATAGTCGGTGATACCGTCTGGTGAGAGTTGACATGGCGGAATCGGTACCGAAAGAACCGATTTCACCCAAAATTCTTTTTGTGCCTTCACGACTGTTGCTCTGAAGTTAGATTTGTTGGGCGAATTTTTCTATTAGACTTCTTTCGCTTTAAATAAATGGGAAAATTTTCAACATGAGATATAATTCTAGGAAACAAAAAATTATCGCAACCTATTATTATCAAAAACAGCTGAAAAATGGCAAAATATAACGTTTCAAACAAATTGAGCAAAAATACACTTAAATTTGTTATGCTACAGTGGAAATAAGTTAGTTTAAAATACTTCCATAAAACTTATTCTTTAGAAATAATATAATAAGCAATAAAAGATTTCTATATTTTACTATCTTCCTATTTAATATATAACAAAAATTTACGTTCACTATCTTGAATCCCATATTTGTTATTTATAGATGTAATAAATACAAAAGCTTGTTTACGCTTATTTATAGATAATTATTCATAACAAAATCGAGATTATTATAATCATATAAATTTACGATCATTGAAATTCGTTTATTAAATGAATTATAGTAAAATTAATTGAGAATTAAATAAACTAACTAACGTATGAATAAATAAGGAAGCAATGAACATTAAAAATAATATGACTTAGCCCATAAATTATATCAATAAAAATATTTGTATGGAAAATATGACTTACACGAATTGTACAGTATCTTCTTCATTCAAATCATTCTTCCACCAAAGGTTCAAACGTTTTTTTTTCTCATCATGCGAGTGTGTTACCGAATCTTTGAAGCGAAAACATTGTTGCTGCCATGAACCATTATCATCGAGGCGTAAAAATTGTCCCACCCTATAAGCGGTCAATGTCTTTTCAACCACGTAATACGGCAAATGATGACGTCATTTTACTAGAAAATTTGTTCCTTTCTTGAAAAAAAAATTCACATATAGGTGTGCTCATTGCATAGTATAGTAAATATTGAACTAAATCTGAAGCAATACTACCAAACTTGCAGTAACTGTATGCTTTGATATGATTATTGAAAGCAGTACTTTCGAATGCTTCTAATGCTTGAATATACCACTTTGTAAAGAATGATTTAATAGTTGTGCTAAGTATCGTAAGGGATTTCAAAATAATTGGCATAAGATTTAGGAATCGAATAATTTTAGCAATGAAAATAAATAAAGCAAATATAAATACCCATGAAAAATTTACCTTTTACCTTGATGAGGACCTCGATAAACGATCGGTTGAATTGCGAATCCTCGAAATTTATCGGCTGTTGTATTTCCTCTTAGTGTTACTGAAAGAGAATTTGCGATCTTATCGGAGGAAATCAATTTCGAACAAAAAACATTCAATATAATAGTGAAAAAAAAAGCACTCACTTCATGAAAATTTTTTTTCTTAAATAAAATTTTTTCCGAAAGAATATAGAAGTTAAAAAAAAGAATTAATAGTAAGTTGCTTGTATTTTGCTATTCTATTGTCTATTTTTTATTAGTAGCCGCAGTCTGCAGAAATTTCCTTAAATTTCTATCAATTTTATTTATTTATTTATGTTTTAGATTGAATTGGGCAATGTTGAAAGAGGCAGTTATCACAATATATGAAAGTACCTTATGCTAATGATCAACGAGAATAATGTGCGGTGGCATAAGAAAAGATAAGCATAAATAGCTATGTGAATAAATATAGTATAAATAAGAAAAAATATGAATGAAAAACTGAACAGGATAATAAATGAATAGACAATTATATAAAAATATAAATGAATAAATAAGCAAGTAACTATTTAAATGAATATATGATTATGTAAAGATGTAAATATACAAATATACAAAAATATAAATGTGTAAATAATAAATATAAAATATGAATGTTTGCATAAATATGTATATGAAAGATACGGAAAATGAAAAAGAAATATGCAAAAAAATATATAGATGTAAATATAAATATGAACGAATAAATGAATGAATAAATAAATAAATGAATAAATAAACAAACAAATAAATAAATAAATAAATAAATAAATAAATACATAGGTATAACTGCAGATGTAGCTGCAGCAACAAGAGTTATATTTCAGAGTTATCAAATAAAAGCAAAATTAGCGAAGATCATTTCTAATACGTGCATTCCTCTACGTTTTACTTTATCGACTAAAAAATTATTGTCCCGTCATATATGATCATAAGTTTTAATTTTGATACGATGACATCAGTAAAAAATTAGTGAATAAAAAAGAAAAGAAATTATTTGTGTGTTCGATGGTGACAAGTGTTGATTCCATTGGGTTGTATCGGTGACACAAAGTTTGCTTTACAATTGCAATTGTGTTGTGGTTATATTTTCGTTTTTCCTATTGACGAATGAGACGTTACTTAAATTTAAAAGAGAATAAAAACGAAGAAAAAATTGATTCACTTACATTCGATTGGTTGATTTCGCCAATAACATTTTTGCAACACGTCTATCGTATATGGCGGATTAGTCAACTAAAACTTTCTTCATTACTAATTCGTAAAATTGCATCATTTTCTTTGATTTTTGTTATTTTAGATGTATTACTCCTTAATAAAATGTTTAGTGAAAATAATAAAATGTTTAATGAAAACGACTTTAGAAATACAAATATAAATAATATAAAATATTTTAAATAAATAATTTTACTGCTATGGACCATTAATTTGGATAATTTTAAGTGGTGCAAAAGAATTAACCAATAATGACTCCTAGAAAAATTAGCCGATAACAAAAATAATTGTTTACTGCAAATCACATGAGGTGTATCACAAATGAAGATATGCGTCCGTTGAAATTTGCACAATATTTATCGACTCACTTTATTTATATATGAATTTATTTACATGAATTTATCAATTTATATGAATTTATCAACTCAATATCACTAAGGTAAAGCGTATTTTTTTGCATCAACCTCTTTCTTACTTTATTGCATACTTTAGCGAGTACTATTCTACATAGCTAATATATAACACATTTCATTATGGATCAAATTTGTAAGAAATTAGTTAACGAGTGATTTAATATATAAGAATAATAGCGATATGCCCGTGTTGCGCTTTTTTTTTTGTTATGAATAAAGCACAGTAAAAAAGAAACTTCATAAGGAACTTGCTATGATGTATTATGTATCATATAGATGACTGTCATTTGGTAGTTGAAATATGTGCGCCTTAACGAGTTTCATTCCTATTTCTTTGTGGGGTTAACGCCCTTTGGTTGATGAATTGCTGCCAGGTTTATTTTTTTTTTTGTGGTTCTCGATGGTCAATTTAAAAAATCAATTGAAACGACTGCGATAATCGGATCAACAAATTGAATAATATTTTCATTATCAACAATTGCTGTTTTATTTGATGTGAAAGTGATCAACATCTTAGAGAAAAAAAAACGAATTATCAATGCTCGCTCTTTTGGAAAAAAAACTTGTTCTCTACTTTTCAAGGTCGATTTATGATCGATGAGATGAAATGACGAAAGGATTTACGCCAATCATAAATATATTTATTTCTGGTGAAACGATTTGAATGCGAAGAAGGGTTTATATCTTCAAGCGGAGCATATTCATATAGCCGTGTCTTATATATTGTCTCCTTTTAAATGAGGGGTTACGATAGATTTATTATGATTTATAGAGATCTGTTAGATCTCTCACTATTCCATGAAATCTTTTATCGCCTCTCGACCTCTGACCGATGCAAAGAAGGTCCGATCAAGTCCATTTGTGTAGCACCATGAGGCGAGCGTACTCGATGATCACGACGAACCACAACTTTATTCATTACGCTTGTACCCATCACTGAGATGAACTCTCACCACGCGACCGTCACCGACCGCAAATTTGAAGTCCTAGCTGATGACATTCCTTATATACCTAACACACGAGATCAGTGTTTACATTTTTGCAATCATCCTGTACAGTACCAAATAAGTCGATCTACAGTAGAACTAACAAATTTTTGGCGCCTATGGGAAAGCAAATAATCGCTACAGGGAGAGGGTTGTTGTAAGTCAGTTCGCTCTTCTAGATGGAGATATGATTTAATAAGAAAATTAAAATTTTCTAAAATACGCTACGTATAGTAGATGTGTTTGTACTTATCGTAAATCACAATGTCGTGAATCTTTCTTCAAAAAAAAAAAAAAAATTCCATTTCTTCTATGCTAGAGCAAGTTTTTTTTTGCGATGCAAAAAAAGTTGAAAAAAAAAGAATTGAAAAGATTCCAAAATGCGATAAATTTCTTGTTGGGTGATGTTGATATGCACGGATAGCAATATTTCTTTTTTGAAGATCGATGCGCACTTTTCATTTTGAAGAATCTTCTCGCAACGTTAGAGAGGATAAAATATGAATGCAATATCATTTGCATCGATAAAAATTGTATGCCATTCCTCGATTTGACCACAAATTTCCTAGAGGACATTGAATGAGAAAGGTGGACGGAAAGGGTGGAGGGTTTAGTAGGAATAACAAATGTGCAAATTTAATCACTCCTCTCAAAATTTGTCAAAATGAGCTGAAATGTGATTATATAGCCAAAAATCGATCAAGTTAGCTAAGAATATATTAAAGTATTACGCACTTTAGGAAACGATACGCTCAATCGTGAAAGTGGTGATAAAATCTGTAGAATAAAAAATAATATGGGCGATTGTAAAAATTTTACGGCAATAATCAGGAATTGATTGAGATGACTGGAGTTACAAATTGACCGCTGTGGGAGATTTATTTATTTTTTTTTTTGAAGAAAAATTCCCCACTATAAAAATATTTCTATTCGATTTTAGTGTGGCAACAATTATGTGATGAGTATAAGTAATCATTAAAATTATTATAATAGATCAAAACATTATTCAATTCTAAAGAAATAAACTTAACAAAGGGTTTCTATTAGGTGAAATTAGTCATTCTAAGTGTATTGTTTAGTTTTATATAAGCCTATCATAAAGAGGATATGTCTGAAATATTGGAATAGATTTGAGAGCATTTGAGGATAGAAAACTTCTACAATAATATAATTTCAATTCAATTAGTTTAATATTATGCAATGAAGAAGTATTTAATCGTATTTGCACACATACCCGAAGTCCTCCTTGATGTTCAACAGCTTCAAGTGGATTCATTGATTCAAATGCTGAATGCATACAAGGTGATCCATCTGGCCAAGCGCTAATCAATTCACTCAGAAATTCCACAATTAATAAGGGTATGAATTCGAAGAGCATCGCTGATTAATGCTCAATAATATGCAAAATTGAATCGGTCTCTTTTCGTAACACTCTGTAATCAAAAATCATTGATTGATATATAGATATAAAGCAATAGCGAAAAAGATAAAATCTACTATAAAGTTTTCAAATGAAGTATTCAAATATCTAAAACAAAACGAATGAACTCAACGAATTATGAAGAACAATGCCATCAATAGTATATAAAATACAATAGAATAAGGTATAAAAGAATATAAATGAAAAAAAAATAATTTCAATGAAATAGACAAATATTACACTATAATATATTTATATATAATGATCGAAGAAATATTTATGATAAAAATGAAGTGAAAGAAAAATTTGAGAGAGGAAAAAAATTTTCATGTTAGCCAATAAAGCAATACGAATATGCTCATTGCTCTCGTTTGATCAGATTCCATTGTCCAAACCGAAAAATAACCAGTCCAAGCAGTGATCATTTAGTTACTGCTCAATTTAGATCTAATACTTCAACAATACATTTAAATAATCCTTAAGTGAAAATCACAACAGGTTTCTATTGTTGCTTGAGAATGCACCAGTGATCAACCGTTCGAGTGTTGACTTACTGGAAAACGACTCCACAAAAGTCAAAAGGATACAACACCTTAAACGAATCTTTTTTTTGACCAGTCATGAAAGAGAACCTGTAAGGAAATAAACGAAAATGTTGTAAAAATGCGCATCAAAAATGTTCGACATTCCGTGAAATTTCCACCTTAGAATTCATTGAATAAATTGGCATAAATATCGTTGATTTCAATGTGAAATAATGTAGAAAAATGTTGCCTTCTTAAATAGTGCGTTATTATGCAGAAAATAGCCTTTTTATGACTGTATTTTAATAGTAATTGAAAGATTAGTATTTATTAGCATAATTCAAAAAGATCTGAGTGAATTTTTTTGTTCAGTTAAGTTCTCAGATATTGTAATGTATTGCTAGATTTTAGTAGACTTTGTAATGCCCTGTTAGATTTTAGCAGTAGACAGTGAAACTATACGAAACGATGTTCTAAAAATGTAATTATTTGAATTTGCGAACGATGCAACAGGTTTCTGCAAGGTTTATCGATTGCTTAGTGATAGTCGTAGAAAAATATCGCGCAATTCTTGAGCATTAGAAATGGCAACGCGATTCAGGTTACAAATGAACTTTAGTGAATATCATCATTCAATGAGAATATAGGATTGAGATGAGGAATTGAAGTTTATATTACAGCAGGTGATTTTTTTGAATCATTAACATCCTTTGCTAAAGCCAGTATGGGGAATCAAAGATGTGGGCGATGATCGTTAAGAGTACTGGGCAAAAAGTAGCACACAAGGATTCCAAGACTATATATATATATATATATATATATATATATATATATATATATATATATATATATATATATATATATATATATATATATACCAGATATTTGTAGAGAGCATTCAAAAATCACTTTTATTGCACATGAAGCAAACCCTTCAAGCGACAACAGATATTTTCAAGCATTTCTGTAGATCAATTTCCAAAGAAATTAGACATCTGTACACATTCTCAGAAAAGAAATTAGTTTTTGGGTCATACTCAACGCATTACGTCATAGATCAAAATTGAGCAACAAATTTTATGACACTTTGAAGTTTCACTAACAAATCAAGGGAATATTACTCCGTGAACAATCGGTGAGAGTAAGTTGTACTACTCAATATAAGTTATCAAATTTTAGAGGGTTGAAACTGCGCCGCATACGAAGAAGCACATACCTATTAGCATAGAAAGGTTTCACTAAAATGCGCATTTGCCAACGAATTTTAAAAGTTCATCTGGTCAAGAACAAATGCTGAGTGAAGTTTAAAAAAAATCATTCTTTTCATTCACAATCTTGAAACAGTGAGATCATCAAAAGCATTATGAAGAAAGAGGAGTGCGATATTTAAAACAAGGGGGTTTGTTTCGGATAGGAGTTTTATGAATGAATGAATCGCTGTCAGCATTCTCATCATCAGCGATAAGTGCAAATGAATCGCTATCTACTATTGTTTGTAAAATAAAACATTTTAAGCGATCTAAACTAATCGCCGAAGAAAGTGAGCTAGATGCTGTTATTGCTTCGAAGAGGAAATGAAAATGCAGGCGGTTCGTTAACGCTGCAAATCGCCGTCAGCAAACCTGTTTATTGCTCACACTCGTTCTATAATATTTCTCACAAAATACAATATTCGATGTTGCCTTAATGCTGCATATTTGTTGCTTTATCTCTTTATATTTATCGATTAATTCTTGCATAATCTCTTATAGCGCTGTATCACAATTGTGGTGTTTATTGTGTTCATATTTTAAGCTTGTCGGCTACTTTTTTCCATTTTAAAGAATTTAATTCATGTTCGCATAATTCGCTGCGATTTTAGAGCCGAATTTTTGAGTAGTCTTTAGAAAAGCGTTCATCGATAAGACAACTCAAGGTCCTCGCGCTATTTAATTCTCATGCGAACATATTACCAAAAAAAAAACTGGTTGCATTAAAGTTGATGGCTGTGAAGATGCGGATGATCTTCATCGATACAAAATCTTCCAATACTAATCCATAGCAAATTGATTCAAATGGCAAACTCACCAACGAATCTTACATAATAAATCGGTAGTGAATGAAATGCAAAAGATTTACATAGGCGTAATTTTATTCATTTTCCAAGAAATTTCAACAACATTTAATTAATTTTTGACAAAATTTTTAGCACCACTGCATCAATTTTTTCCGGCAGAAGTGATATTTTCGAGTGAGAAAATATTTTATTCTGAGAATTTTCGAAAAAGTGAAAGTTTACGCTTGATGAAAAGTTTATGCAAATTTTATGCAAATTTTTGTACTAATTTTCTTACGAGTGTGCGGAACAACTATTAAACGAAATCTGCATACAAATGTAACGATAAAATATACTTGATGATTGGCACGTTAAGCTATTCAGCTTGACATTGACGCATCTTCATGAACTTAAGCGTAAAAAGAAATTGGCGAAAACTTATGCCAAAACTGGTTTTGCTAATACGTGATCACTGCAATTTCTTTGTCGTTTTTTTTCCACTTTCTTTGTTTGACTTTGTTTTGTTTTATTCTGTCTTTTTTTTACCTGATTGTTTAGCAGTTGTATAAGGAGTGTAAATTCCTCCACAAAGATGTATGAAAATTTGCTAATCCCTTATATGCAAATTATTATTTACATTCGATTCGTTAAATTCACTTAGGAAAGTGCTCCTGGGGCTGATTATTGCTTATATGAAATAATTCAGTATTCGAATGACGTTGGTATTCGCGTCTATTTTCAACGGGATAAACGAATTCGTATAATAAGAATCTACGCTGAATATATTTGAAAATATAAATCTTTAATATTCGAAGAAGTATGAAAAACGCTTTAACACGGAAAATGTTAGCTGAAAAAAGAAGTGCGCTAATAGCTCTCAAACTGTACACTTTTCAGAAATACTTATGACAAGCAACGAAATAACTTCAGAGTGCTTGCTTAAGAATTTATTTATTTTTTTAAATCGAACAAACAACGTTTGCAAAATTACGATTTAGAAATTTCAACAATCTTCAAACAGTTTGCAACTGTCTGAAAATAGATGAATAGAAATAATTTCCAATAATATGGATAGACTTGTAAAGCAAACATAAAAACAATTCGCTTCTTTTCGGCAAAGGAACTATGAGCATTTTACGTACAGTCCTTTATAGGATGTTTTAAACTTCGCTATGTTATAATACGATGTCACCATAGATTTCATGCTATTTAGCGAATTATGCGTTTTTTTTGCTAATATCTATGAATGATTGATTGATTAATAATTTTGTGCTTGAGGTTTTTATTGTATCATTAAAAAAAAAGATTCTTTTTTAAACGTTTCATAGATGTTTGATGATGCGTTAAGATGTTTCATCGAAAATATAAATCAATAAACATTATATGCATTTAAATGATTCATAATCTAAATCAGACAAATATTTTCTCTTAACAAAAAATTTTTCATTGAAAAAAATTACTAAATCATATTGGTTTCTCTTTTTTTTGAGAAGAGCAATTTCCATTTTTATTTCAACAAACTCAATTTACACTCAAATATGAATTAAAAATTATCTCATACGCGCCTTATTAATGTTGCTAGCCTTTCCTATCCAGAAGAATCCGGATAGATAGTGAATCGTATATTTTTATTGATAAAAAGTGAAGGCAATCTCGAATAATAATTATTACCGTCGTTGCTATTTGTAATTCGATTAGAGATAGCACAAATTCGCTTGAAGAAAGTTGAGGGTCGATTTTGACTTATGTGATTTGCAATAGATTTTTCAGCTAAGAGATCCGCTTGAACGATGCCTAATGAGGAATTGAATTTCAAAAAAAAAATGCTCAGAGAAAATATTATGAACATTGATGGAAAACCGGTTTGGTCACACTCTAAAGATTCTTACTGAAAGTTTAATGGCCGCACCCCTGTCATTAGCGCTTGAAGTTTAGCTGTGATTTATGATGACGCACATGTTGCATGCTATTTCCGCTTGTGTGCTTTAATATTTATGCACTGTTGATTAGTGCAAACGGAAGGAAAAACATTGTTAATAAAGGGATATGTGATAAGCGATGGGAAGGGGGTTTAGGCAGAAGAAATTAACATAAAGCTTATATTTATTTCCGTTACTATTAATGAGAGGATTAGGCTACTCCATTCCATCTTATCGAAAGGTCGGCATTTAATCTAAATTTTGCATTTGGAAACTACAATGTAGGCCTCTTTTCTAGGGAACTTTGCAAATCACGGATTCCTCAAAGGGTTTTTACTCCTGAAATGTCATGCAATCTTAATTTTCAAACGGTAGTATGAAGCGGAAATCCATTATATTATGTTTGACTTCTCGCCAAGTGAAATATTCGTCAAATATTGGCATAATTGTTTTTTGCGGCGTATTGCAGTGAATCCTGAAACGTGCAATGACGGCAAATGAAAGAGGTGAGTGCAATTGACAACCGGTAATCTTGTCATCGCGTTGTATAATACTTTAGACGGCGGAAGAAGAAAAAAAAGTCCTTATTTTAGTAAAGAAAGCGAGATTTGCGTTCAACGACAGCGTGACCTAACAACAGGGAAGAAAAAAGGCGTCTGAAGAACTGCAAGGCGAGCTAATGGAGATCGAAAATCTTAAATAGATAAATTCATGAGTGTATAAGAAAGGAATTTAAAAAAAAAAGCATGAATTCGTAAATAAATAAATCCACATAAATATAAACACAAATACAGATGTGAAATAAAACTAGAAGATAAGTACAACTGTTAATAAATATATAAATATAAATATAAATAAATATCTCTGTATATTTTATGGCCATTGCATTATTCAGATGTGCTCTGAAAGCATGCTTCTGAAGATTTTGGAGAATAATTGGTCTTGCAGGGATTCAAAGCTGTATAGCATTTCCAAGCATGGTGTGCAATGGGAGAATGAGAACTATGCGATATTTTCTTAGTTAAAGCTGCTTGAGGAATTCAAGATTGACTACAAGTTCCTCATCCCCACGTTTCGAAGTGCTTCGCGGTGGCATTAGCGGGAGAGAGAGGGGAAGAAGAGAGGGAAGGGAGCACTTCTGGCTTATTTCAAAGTTTGTAAACTGGTAATGATTCTTCTCTGAGATTGGTTTTCTTCCTTGCAACAAAATTGCTTATAAACCATGGTAACTAACCGAGTAGTCCATATGATCATTTAATAGTGGTACATCAGCAAGTAATGTGGCCATTCTCAAAGAGAGTTTATTATTAAGTTTTAGAAAGTTAATTCAACTTTCTTTCCATCAGCAATTTAATTTAGAACTTCTATAGTTAGATGAATTGCACTCTGAAGTTGCTTGCAGAAAGTTCTGATGAAAGAAATTAAATTGAAATTAAATAAAGATTCGATTCAAAGTGCAAAGTGAAAAGGGAATTGTACGAATCGATTATTACACAGTGAAGTGTACCATTTCATTCAGCATTGAACAAATAAAACTGTAAATTGCTCAGTTGCTGAGGAAATCGCCTGAATTGAAATGTCATATGTTAACGAGTGAATATTCTTCTATAACATTTTTTATAAATGCAATTTTATGCATCGTCGGTTTTAGTGATGCAATTTTTGCGCATTGATATCTGTTACTAATGCAGTTCGATATTGATAAACCATTGTGCGAGGACGCTACAATTAAATCTCATTCCACTATCATTGTATAGAATAGAATTGGCTGCCAAATAAAAGAACTAGAAAATAAATAGCAAGATGCAAAACGATGGCAATGTGAAAGAACATAAAAAATAAAATAAAAAAACTAGAAACTAGAAGTATACACCATAGGTGCCCGCCTCAATCGTGCTCCCCTACAAACGCACAAATTTTAGGGCTTCTTTTTGCCAATTTCTCTATTCATTCTCCCACTTCACTCGCCGAGTAACAAGACTTGGGGCGTCAACAATTTGTCCATTATTCAAAACGTGGATCGTAAATATTAGTCTAATGCCCGTTCTCTCCCACCCTCATTTCTTGCTTCCTCGTCCTCCCTCCCTCCATTTTATCTTAAAAAATCTTACGTGTAATTAAAATCATACAAGTTCAGTAAATTTTATACTTTGTTGGGCACCACTAATATACATACAACACGTTTTTTATTTCTTCTACATGTCTTTCGTACATTCGCAAACATAGGCGGCCTTCTTATCTGCTAGCTGATATTGGTGCTGTCACTGATTCAAAAGATGATTGCTAACAACCATCTCAAGGAGATCAAAAAAATCATTTCTCGTCTCAAAACGTGTACCCTTAATATATGGTGATGATTTGCTAGTATATTGGTGAATTCACTAAACGAAATGAAAAGTTTGACGTGCGTATTGCTTTATTGACCGATATATGTACTACTGAAAAAATTTGCTCTAAGTAATTATTCGATAGTATTAGATTACTCGGATGAAGTTGAATTAATGGAATTAAAGATGAATAAGTGACCATGCTTTCGGCAATAATATATGGGCATACGTTTGTGATAATGTTCCATTGCCAACTTCATACGCATATTCGATCTATCTTTGCAACCAGCATGCTGTGGTAAAATCATCGCTTTACAATCACATCAACGAAACTAATAACGTAAATGCATTTTTATCGGCTATTTTCGTTTGATGCCTCCATTCGGTTCGCCGATTCGTTGAAGTAGGACCTCTACTAGCATCTCTTCTCAGCGGATTTACATCATCAGTCATTTATCAGTTATTATTCATCTTGTTCTTTCTTGTTTCCAAGTAGATCGATCAAGGGAAGCGATTCCCCATGGCAAAAAGCTTAGCGCTACAATCAGATTTCCTCGATTCTTACTTTTTCGACAGCCCAAACTTTGTGATCCCCTCTCATGATCGCAACTCGAGTTCTCCTAGATCTAAATTGCTCGCCGGCATTACCGATTTTCGCTGAAATCATCCACTTGCCAAACAATATATGCAGCCACATAACCATACTGAAGCAAAAAGGGTTTCCTTTCCGAAGACCCAAGAGCATAGATTTGCCTCAAATTTTTCGAAGTTTATGGTGGATTTATACTACTCGTCCCCCCCCCCCAGTGTATCCTTTTTTTCTATAGATGATTTTTTTACACTTGAAATAAAGGAATCCTCAACACCTGCATTCTCAATACCTAGCGAAACAATCGATTGGTACCACTGTCCCAACCAAATTTATATCGCTATACTTCTTTGTGATGCGCCATTTGCTTACAGCTATAAAGAGCTATTCTGACCACTATCTGATAAAATACGTTCTTTGCTACTGTTCGCAAATTTGCATTTGCAGAGCGATTCATGACGAACGGCTTATAAATGTTCATGGATTTAGGATAGTTTCAACTTGGAAACTGTTAGAGTAAGAGTCGAAAATATTAAGGAGTGCGACTGGCAACATGACCGGGATGCTATAGTAAACTTTGATTCATTTCATCTGCTTCAAAATGTGTTTCATTATATTTAAGGAAATTCTTTGTGGAAATACTAAGATTACGTGTAGTTTAAATTTATTACAACATTGGCATTCAAGAGAGCGATATAGACGATGTAGAACTTCATGACAACAATCATTGAAAAATTTTTGAACAACCAGTATTTTAGCAAATATTAATCGAACAATTGAAATATGAGATTTTTAAAAAAAAGGTTTCCCATTATATTGTTGACTCGTAATTTTTTCCCCAAAAAAGTTCTCTAAAGAATATGAAACAACCTTCTGGAAATAAGTGAACTCATCTGACCATCTCTGCAAGGATTGCATATAAAAAAAACCTAAGAAGTTATCTTCGCAAAAACCGTCCTCAAAGAAGTTCCGAATCGAATGGAAATGTAATCGTTGAAACGATGCTCATAAGATTGGAAAGTTTTCCTTACCATAGAACCCTAAGGAAAAAAAAACAACAGCCATTTTTCGTTACTGAAGTGGATGATTTGAGAGAAAAAAAATCTGAAATGTTTGAGCTACTCAGATAAGCAAAAGAATTCCACAAAAAAAAAAAACAATTCATTTCAATTTATCAAAACATTTGAAATCAAAATTCACAAACACCATGCATAGGTTCTCCTTTCATCATACGTTCGCCCCAATCTTGCATGTATTTCGTTAACGTTGCTATGTATTTTTCGACAGTTTGCTTGTCACTAAGATCCATTATGCCTTTGCAAACATCGCCGCTGAATGGCTCGTTTCCCATCTCACCCATTTGTGTTTGACATGCACCTAACGCAAGACCGAAATCGTCTGGATTAAGAAGAATTTTCAAAGCGGCTGTTGTCTTGCCCTTCGTTAGCTTAGCTGCCAGATCAGGCTCTTGTGTGCTAGGTCGTCCGATGCCGATTCCTTTCGTTGCACCTTTCTCAATCGCATCACACATTCCACTCGCTGTGCGGAAACCACCGGTCAAATATACAATAATTTTGTGGAGTTTCTTAACGATAGTCTCTGAGAATTCGATGAAGTATGCCTCACGCCGAATGGTTGATTCACGCATATGACGCCATTCAAAACGCTCATACGTACCTCCAGAGAGTTCAATGAAGTCAAAGCCTAATTTCTCGAAGCCGATGCTAACTGCGGCCGCATCTGGTGTATTCAACCCGTCCTTCTGAAATTCAACTGAATTCAACTTGATTCCGATGACGAAATCCTTCGGCACCGATTTGCGTATTGCTTCATATATTTCAGCGATAATTCGCATTCGATTCTCCACTGAGCCGCCATATTCGTCGGTTCGTTTGTTGGTCGTAGGTGAGAGGAACTGTGATAACAAATAACCATGAGCTCCATGTAGCTCCACCCCATCGAAACCGACGTCAGCACAGAATTTCGCTGCATATGCAAATTTTTCGACTACCTGCAACAATAGACTTTTCTTACAATTCCTTTCATAGCAGACTATAAGGGGTTTCTCTTCAACAAATGAAATAAATAGAAATTCGGAAATTCTACGCAAGCAAATGCATCAGTGCACTCTTAAGCGTACACAATCCCTGATGCTTCCGCATTAGCGTGATACTGCTGCCGTTAGCCAATGACTTTATTTCATAAACTTGCTAAACTTGACACTAGACAGATTTATTTCAGCGTTAAGCTTATTCAGTAGCATCCTCTACTACAACCTATAACGAAAACGGTTGATTTGCATTGGTACAGTGCGAACAATTTGCGATGCAATGAGATCCAATCGCGTAAAGTTGTTTTAGAATCAAATTGCAATTAACGAATGCTTAGAGTGGTGCAGCGTGCTGGAAGTGTGGAAGAAACCTGAATTTAACTTGATGCGCTGACAACAAAAATGATATCGAAGTAATCCATGCAGTAATGATATGGAAATAGAGCAAATAATTTAGATTTATTTTTATCTAAGGTTATTTCATAGGATGGACGAAGATGGTGCTATTTGAGCTGAATGAAATTGGTGCACAGTAAATGAAAAAGTGATTAAGTTCTTACCTCGGTTTTAATCTGTTCAATGGTAAGTGGGATTGGTTGTCCAAAAGTACTGCCCAGAGCTTTTTCAGTTAGACGAACATCGGATGCTGAGAAAGGGTGCTCATTAACAGTGATTGGCGTCTGACGTCCGCCGTGACTGAGTTGGACTATCACGAGGGCACCATCTGATTTCGCAGCGCTTGCAAGCTTTTTAAAGGCCTCTCGTCTCTGTGGCGAGTCGATGCTCTTTTCTATGATCATATTACCTGCACTTTCCAAATGGTTCGCATCGACAATGGTATTCCCTGTTAGAATTACGCCCCAACCACCGTGACCCCATTTGTCGTACGTGTTTATAAGCCTTTCGGTGGGAATACCATTGCATGAAGGCTTCAGACGATCCCATGTTGCTAGACGTTCGGAGAGAGCAGCTTTCAGGAAGCGATTCTTCGCAGTACGTCCTGAGGTCGGAAAATGCAGTGGTTCGTCAAGAACGTTTGCCATTGCAACCTTTAAAGATATCAAACAACTAGCCGCGATCAAGTAGGAATGAGATTACGAAGTGATGAACATTAAACTGTAGGATCCAACTAAAACATAAGTAAGCATTTTTATATACGTATGCAAGCAATGGAACCGATGTCGAATATTGTGCACAACAAACATCGATTACTTGAATCCTTCAAAATCGGCCAAATGAGGGGTGCTAATTTCACAGGTAAACGGTTACATGAAACGTTTATAACACAATTCTTTGAGTTGATAATCACTGACGTTATGATTGAATTCTTTTGCGAAGTTCTGTCGACCACGCAACGAAAAAGAAAACTTCATAAAAGTAGATAATTCATTCATCAGCCCGCTATCCGCTTTCTTTTTCCATTTTTTTTTCATTTTTTTTCTCTGTAAAGATTTCAATTTACGTGAAAATTTTGAAAATGTAACGCTAGTGAGAGCGGAATATTGCACGATAAAAGGCGTGTTTTACTAGATTTTTTCTTTGCGAATGAGCAGGAAGTACGACCGCAGGATTGGATAAACCAACGTCGCGATCATCTCCTTAGGTTCATCCATGGTTGAGCTTGACGCGATCTTCTTATGCATCGCTACGTAGCAACAAATGAAAAACTGAAGAAACTTTGCTCCCAGGATTAAAAAAACAAAACAAACAAAACAAAACAAAACAACCAAACCTCACACTGCGGTCGAAGTGTCGAAAATTGCCTGCACACACAGAAAACGATACGACCGCCGCCAATGACAACGGACGTCAAAACTTATATTGTAAGCAATATTCTAATATATTTTTCATTACTGACAACCGCACTCTAATGAATTTAGCTCAATAAATGTATTAGCATGAACTTTTCAATGAGCAATTTATCTGTTTAATGAAACTGTAATAAAGAAATATGGCGCACTTGTCCACATGAGAGAAGTTCATGTCAATATGTACAAAAGGCTAAATAGTCATAATGTAGTTGTTCGACGGAAAATATCAATTCCTTTTGAACATGCAAACTATTTTTGCCTAAACGAATCCTTGGGCACATGAAGAAACATCAAATTTTTGCATAATCACGAGTAAAACACTCGCGATGCATTCGTCCGCACAACACAAGTCCAAGTTACTGCTTACACAAGTCTATGGAAAAGGCACCGCTGGATTCCCCGCACATCTCCAGATTAAGGATTTCCTTATTTCGTGGTCCGGCCACGAAACCGCATCGTGATAGGGCCATATTGTCCCTAATTGTCAAAATTCTTGCTTCTTATAGCGAATTCGTCAACCACCTAGCGGATCACTAGCCTATTCCGGAGAAATTGATCAAAGCGGAATTTACCGAGTTCTGTAAGGTGATTGTTCTGAATCATTATATAGATCGTTGAAATCATCGGCAACAATATGGAAATATCAGCGCAATTTTATTCATATAAAAGAATAGATAGATGTAAGTGAAAGCTATATTCCATATTATTGATGGCAAATAAAGCCTCAAATTTATTGATCTATAATGAACACTTCGTAAAATAATGAATCCATATTGATAACATTACAATTTGAATATTCAACAATCTAAAAACGATGCGTAACTTATGATTTGGTAAGCGAAATGCAAAAGAAAATAATAGAAAGCAGCGAGCATTGGCGCAATACGGCGCAAAATTTGAGACCATTATAGTGAATCACAAGTGTAGTGAGCACTTTTATATAGACTTGTAGTTGTTTGTTGTATTTTCTAGTTTCTATTTTCTGCTCCATACTCCCTTTTGTTTGCTTTGATATATACTTCCTAGTTTGTAGTTTCTAAAGAAAATCAATGCTGCATTACTGACAAATGAAAATTGCATTATACAATTGACGATGCATAAAATTGCATTTATAAAAAATGTTGTAGAAGAATATTCACTCGTTAAAATCTGATATTTCAATTCAGGCGATTTCCTCAGCAGTTGAGCAATTTACAGTTTTATTTGTTAAATGCTGAATGAAATGGTACACTTCACTGTGTAATAATCGATTCGTACAATATAATCGATTTTATAAGCAGTTTGGTTGCAAGGCAGAAGACCAATCTCATAGAAGAACCATTATCAACTCATAAAATCAACGCTAAAAATCTTTCTTCTGTGAAATCATTTACATCAGACTACACACCAAAACCTATAATGATCCAATAATGCAGTGAAAGTTGAGGATAATAGAGCGCTTTTGATTTACTCTCTGACTATCCTACAATAATAGATGCAAACGATACCAAGTAATTTATCTATGTTCAACTTATGTTCTTATGACAACGATTATATGGGTTCACCATTTGATAAAAGAATTAGGAATGATGATTTCGATTACAAACGTGAAGAAAAAAATCTGAACTTTTAAAGCCAAGAATCGACGAAAAATTTTTAAGCCATCAATATCGCGTTCAGTACGAGATATTCCCTCTTTCATTCTTGAATGTGCAATGTTTTTCAATCACAATCGCCAAATTTTTTCAAAAATATTTCATCGAAAGGAAAATTGATGCCTATAGCGCAAAAAATATGGAAAGAAACCAATTCCTAGACAATATGAGGAATATTTTATTAACATATTAGTGGAGCATTTATTATCGTTCATAGCAGCGGTCATATTCTCGAGATGGTTGGAAAAAATTGCGATAAATATTCCAATGACCAGTAAATATTTGCGGCCATATGTTCCAAGTTCGTCAACTTACTTGTTGTGAAAGTGGAGAGCGCCATGATAATCCTAGAAAAGAACGTATTTCCTATTATGCATATGACAATTCAAGAATCCCAATAGCTGCAACTATTGTTGCTCTTGCACTGATGTGATTGACACCTTCAGGATTCAGGACTAGGATTATTTTGAATAAAAATAGCCTCTTACGGCAAAACTTTCTGCGCAATGGGCTCTTCTTACACACTGATAGGCTATTATGTTGAAGCCACGAACGCATACTATCATACCTTGAACCTAGCCGAAAGCCGAAAAAATATTTCTTATCGTTCAGAGACAAATGCGGAATGATTCTGTGAGGAGCAGACGTCTCTTGCACTTTGCGTAACATAAACCGAACGGTCAATGGATACTCACAAATAACAGTCAAAGAAGGGAGCCAAGAAGCGAGCCAAAGCAAAGAGTTAGAACCATATTATAATATAAAACTCAAGCCTGCTTGCTAATAAACTTGTATTAGTCTTATTCTTGAAGACTAACATAACAGCTTCTCCTCTTTCATTAAGATGGGAGAAATGCTTTGTTTTAATAAAAGTGCAGTAACCTTTTTCAAAAGATAAATAGCACACAGAAAATTTCATTTAAAATGAAGAACCTTGTAGACCATACCTATCAGGACCAATTTTGTAGAAGGCACCATATCCGTCTTCGCACATCGGCGCCACATAACCGTAAGAGCCATCTACATCGTAGCCGATGAAACTGCAATTTGACTTCTGAGAGATCTACCGCCGACGGGAGTAGGTGCGCAAGTTATGAAGCGCATCGTTGTAGCAAAACCGATTTCGTTAGTTTCCGTTCTTCAAACTGCTTTCCGGAAATGTCACCAGCAACCGGTGACGGACACAGACACAGGGAACGAAGATACTGGAGTTTCCCTTTTCAAGAGTTTTGACCATTTGCACTGCAGAAATGCTCGCTGCGATCCACCTCAAGTCTTAGCGCTCATCGGCGCAACTATCCTTCTCCTTCCAACCTTCCTTCTTCCACACTCTTAATGTCCCTCTTACTTTACGTCTGCACCATCCGCTACTGTTGCCGGCGATACGGCCTGCGTTTGCATGTACACGATTAAATCCATGGTATGAGTACGGGGAATCTTAGCAGCAGTGCCTAGCACCGCCTCTGTAATAGAAAGCTATAAAATTGAAGTAGCGAACACCACCCAAATTCCTCACATATGGCAATAGAAATATTGCATTTACTAAAATCAAGATATAGGCAGTTGAAAATAAGCATAAGGACGAGAAAAAATATAGAACGGTAACAAAGGAACACTATATCTAGTTAGGAAATCGCAGTCGCATTACATTCAAATCAGCAAACCTCTATGATAAATATTCAAGCAAACCTTGTTGAAAGGGTGAAGTTGCCATCACCACCACATAATTTCCACGCAGGATCAATGAATATCTCTGGACGAGCGATTTTTGTTGTGCGTTCTTTATTGAATTCATCAATTATCTTGGAAACTCCATATAAATATCGGTCGCAACCTAGCAAAAGGCAATATTCATCATCATTTCTTAAGGATATTAGATCAACTCACCTCAAGCATAATCAGTTGATGTGCTAGATTGCCTCAAGCTTAAAATATCAATAATTTTCTAAAGGTTTTTGAAAAAATTCAATGAAAAACATTGGAGCAGCGATCAATATACAAAAACCAATGAGCATATGACTTAGCAAAAAAAAAACTTGACAGATTTGAAATTCTGCCTCGAGCGTTCTGGCACTTATACCCTATAGTGCAGCTTGAGCATATGGCCAACTGTATGTTTTATTCGCTGAAAAGCTTACCTTTGCCATCCATCGCTTCAGCCATCAGTCGATTATGAGTTTCATAAGCTTCGATGAAAGTTGCTTTCAGTAGATCATTCTAAACTGTATCTGATTATATTGATGATCGGTCGTCATTTACAGAAGAGAAACGAAGTATGAAAAAACTGAAAATGGCTCCAAATGGAGCCTCATATTTCCGGAAACTCCGCAAAGGCATTGCGTCACTGCAACATGGATGTAAAACGCAACTTCTTAGCAAAATTGCCAACGAGAAAGTGATTTTTACTTTTAGAAGCAGACAATCCAACTATTGACTGCACAATGTTGAAAGTTAAGTAGAGCAATAATCTATAAAAAACAGATTTTGGAAAATCATAATAAAGAATGAGTGCTAGATTGTTTGGTATGAATCACTCCTTTCCTCTGGCGTATTGATGCGACGCTCATCCACTCACACATTCTTCGGTTGAAGACAAGAAAAGAACAAGCCTCAGCGTTATCGTCAATGATGAGTCGAACAAGATTTGCCAACGGCGCTGTACAAGATCTGACTGTCTCTGTACGACCATGAAAGAAACGCCTCGTCGATGCTGTTTCGTATGCTGGCGCCAATCTGACATATCCCTATTTTATTGCAATCGGCTTATACGTCAATCACTTTGTACTGCCTTTTCAAAGAAATAAATATTAGTAATTTTATCAGCGTAGGGTTCGAATACCTGCCATCAGCACTGCATAGCATCGATGATATGACTTAGGTGCCTTTTTACATAATACATCTTTCAATGAAAGAAAAAGAGGTGGAAAAGTCCGAATAGTGAACTTAAGTGGCGTAAGAAAAAAAGTCGACTTGAGGAGATTGCCACTCTCGATCCTCAATTCCAGAATTCCTCAATTCGGTAAAAAATTATCTTCATATCAGGATTTCATATTTTATATGAATCGAATGATTTGCTTTAATTATGTCTTGTTAGCTCCTATATATTCCATCTTGGTTTAATACAATAGCGAACGAGGTGTTAGTGTTGAAATATGCTTTAAAAAAATACGGTGAAATGGAACAATCAAGAATGCTTTGCAACAAACTTCTTATGTGTTTTGTAGAATGCCAATTGAAGCGCCATTTGAACAATTGTATCACCGTACACTTTAGAAGATTTGAATCGCTCATTACCGAACAATTCAAAATTCACACTCTTGCCAGCTAATGTTGATCCCTGAAATTTAGAAATACCTTTACAAAAAACGCTATTTTAATACATTTTTTTTAATACTTGCAACGTAGAAAGCAGTCGACCGAAGCATATTTTACGCTTTTATGTCCCATTTATAACGCAATGCAGATGCTTCACCGTGAGGTATCCAATTTTTGTTCACCGAGCACAGCGTGATCATCCCGGAAACAAATTAAAGAAACCAAAATCAAGGATGTGCTCAACGTAGTGAGAACAATCAGTGTCGGTCAATACTGCACGACGAATCTATCTGTAGTGGCTTCAAAATATAGTCTATTATGCAGAATATGACAAGAGAGAGCTATTGATTAGTACTAGATGATGTACATAAGGTTATCAAGTGCATAGCGTTCGATGGGAGGAAGGCTTTGGATTGAAGAAAACTGCTTCGCTCATCCTCAGATAGTCGCAGGTCGAGTTGTTTGAGGCATTGCCGAAGTAAATGGCGCAGCTGGTAGCCTTCAGATATTTCTTGCTCGAAGTCAGCATTTAGGACTATTAAAGAAGTACTGAAAATATGCAAACTTACAATTTCTCTGAATACACTTTCGCCATTTTCTGCGGCCTTCTCAAGTGAGGCATCCATTGTGAAATCGATCTTGATAGGTTTTTGATATTCCATGACCTGAAGTGAAGATAGCTCACAATTGAGATAACATCGTTGCATATGGGTACATAGTTCGTTACTGAGAGATTATTAAAGGAATAAGAGCACAATGATGAAGACAGCTATTGCCCTTTCGCTCACAGTCAAATGCTTAAAAATATGCTGCAACATTCATAAGACATCATGTTTGCAGCAATAAAATTCGTGAAATTTTATTTTAGAATATGCTGAAGTCACGTTATTATGTCTGAATCGTATTGGTATCTCTTATAGTATCATAAGGAAATCCAAACGTGATATCCTCTTTTCACAAAGATTTACTGTGAAATTTCAATGCTTAATAAAAATTTTTCATTTTTGCTAGTAGAAGGCAAATGGGCGAGGATGTGAGAATCAGAGTAATGGTTGAATATTCAAACGAGAAGAGAAAACTCTCTTAAAAATGTGCTGCAAAGCTTTCTTTGACTTAAATTGCAAATATATTTTTATTGAAGTGAATCATCAGACGACATCGATCTTGATGAATCTTTTTTTGTCTCACTTGCTAAGAATTGATGTTTATTTATCTAATTATGAGGATGTTTTCAGCGGATTCTTATGATATGACGACCACGAATTGAATAACGAGAGGCATATTGTAATCGTGAATTGAAGCAAACCTGTGGATACCAAATATCTTTTCTTGATGCCTTCGAAGAGATGTCGCTCGCATCTATTATAACGATTGCGTCAACATTGCTGTGCTGAAAAATTGAAACGTTTCATAATGGATAACGGGTAATGGGATGCCAGCCAGTACCGCTATATATATATATATATATATATATATATATATATATATATATATGAATATTTCAACATTTGCTACTTCGAATATCACCAGCATATGTCAAAACAATGCAACTTTATCAATACGCAAGAGGAGTTTCGCTGCTCCCTGCAAGGGATTGTCAATGTCGAATTTAGCAATTTAGAAAGATAACCTGCAATCCGGGAGGCATAGTTACTTTTTCAAGCGATGAAAAACATTTCAAGTACTGAAATGAAGAAAATCTTGAAGAAAATATTGCAACAATCATCAAATCTGATAACGTTAAACGCGCTGAAATTCGCAAGTTAATCCTTTAAGTGCATTAAACAAGCCATAGCATGCTTTTGTCAAATTAAACATTTGCCTACTTTCCATATCAGTCAATAATCCCCTCAGAACAGCCTCATTACCTCAGCTTGTGTTCCAACTCTTCCGTCTTTGTGAAAGAAAAAGCTCATTGACTTATCGGCCCATTGAGCTCGAGCATCACCGGTCAATCCGTATCTAATCACCTATAAATATATAATTCTTATAGACTGCAAACGGTGGAATTGACGGAGGATGGAATTAACGAAGTTTTCGATGTGTTATTGCCCGTCATATATATATGCAAATATAGCGCAAAATCGGTGATTATTTCCCACCAGGTCCACCATCTATAAATCATACATCATCTTCCAATTCGTCACTAAAACTCAAGAGGACTGACTTTGTCATGACGATACTACGATAATATACAGTATAGTTCAGCACCTAAAATGCAGTCAGCCCATTTTTAAATAGTACCATAATAACATCTAAGTGATGAATTCAACGAAAAACGTCATCGGCTCATTAATTAAAAATATTAAGAGCTTCGACTATTCACATCATCTGAGTGGGAGAATGTTTCATCGGTAAGTGAAATAGCAAAAATGGTCTGTTCAATTCTCGCCAGATTGGATGCATTCGATTCTGATAGTGATAATAAATGAAGACGTGCCTGAAATAGGGAAAACGAATTGCATGTAGAACACTCAATAATACTCAACATAACACTCAATATACACTGTACTTTTTTGAGGAACAGCATAGACATGAGCAGAACTGTTACCTATGTAGCTTCCACTATCATCATTGAGATTCGGTAACTATCTAAATTATAGAAAGTAATCAACAATGGATATCTGTAGAACGAGATTCAAAATGAGATCATAGAAATGAAATCACTCGTGGTAGCATCGTTTGGTAGGCCTTTTGTCTCGAGAAGTTATTGAAGAATACACATTTGCAACATTCAGTTCTATAGTATTTCAAAAAATTTCAACAAATTCTTATCTCTCATTTATAACACATAAATCATGATATTTTTTATCACTGATAATGCTTTATCAATGATGAAAATATTGATAGAGCTTTATCGCTTACATCAGCCCATTGATCTCGGTGTAGTGTTGTTAATGAAATAACAGAATTGCGAATGACTTTTGAATGTTCATCGATATATTTTAGCTGATGTAGAAAAACATCCGGTGGTAAAACCTCATTGTTTTGCATTGTCTCAATAATCCAAATGTTTCCACGACATAGAACAAGAACCTCACTTGAGCATCGTCCTTCTCTTTCTGAAATTTTGCTTCTTTTATTATAATAACTGCATGCGTGTTGAACTACTTTATTGGATGATAGAAAGGGCAACTTATATAATAGCAATAGAGAATTCAAGTGCTAAAACAAGACATTCGAATAGTTTGGAGAATGGGAGGAAGAAAAGGGAAGAAGGAAAATAATTAGATTGCAAGCAATTTTTCAATTAAAATAAATGACATTTATTGTTGCAACGAAAGAATTTCCACTTCTTACATCTCGGATTGACGTCCTGATTGTCTTCAAAAGTAAAATGTGAACTGCTCTCCCGGTAATGGCTCAATCATTTCTTCAACTTCTTTCATATTAAGTGAATAATTACCAAAACACGAACTAATATATTGACTTAATTGAAAAGTTTTATTTTATAAGTGCTGGGAAAGTTTTCAAAAAAAAAAACGAAAACATGCCAATAATTAGTAAAGTTGTATAGATTAATCTATAAAAATTTTATCATTTAATAACAAATAAATATGCTGTAATATCTATTGTTTGTTTGTTTTGTTATAAAAAAACATAGCAATGTTCAGTATGAATATAGTGGTAACCTTCCATCTGATATAAACTAATAGTTCAAGAAATTTGCACTAAAATATAGTGTTTAATAGCAACGTTACTAACAATGGGAAAAACGAATAGATACGAGAAAACAATGAAAAACGAAAAAGCCAACGAACTCATTAGGGAGGTCATTATTAATTTGCAGTGACCATTATATAGGCCGGTAGGACGACGAAATACAATATTAAGCATGAAGAACAAAAAAATGGTACATTCTGGTGTGAAGAGTTTCAATCACACAAATTTCAAGCAGCCATGATGAGGGCATAATAAGTTATAGCTCGTTTGGTTTTCGATTTTGAGATCTCCAGTAGGTATGGGTGAAATAACATATTGGGATAGGTTTCTTTTCTAGGCAAGCTTTTAGTGGCACAAGCATGATACTATAAAGACAATCTAATAAGGGGGCGAATATTTCGGCGGGGAAAGACCTATTAAAGTGGAAATGCTGCTCTGAGGCGATCAAGTAAGCTAGACCTAAAAACTTTGATTACTGATGAGCAATGTTTTGCTCATCCAGATGAATGAAATTGGCAAGTATCTTTAGTAGTCCCTTTCCCTTTCCTCCCCCCACTTCCCACTGCAGTATCATCCGAGTGAGTATAATAAAAGTATATTTTCTCACTCCCTTATGAAACTGTAAAAGTAATCATTTTTTGCAAACTAAAATAATTACATTCTATATGCGATTGTGTATTAGTAACTTAGTCTTTTTGTATATTCATATCTTCTTTTTTATATAAGGAACAGCAGATGATTAATTAACATTCGCAAATCTGAAAGAGATAAAGCTGAAAACAACCTGTGCAAAAGAACCTTTGAATGACATCCTTTGGTCGGCATGGTATTCTTGCCGCATTGAACATTGCATAATACTGACACATATCCCATACAATGCCACGACTTTTAGTGATTGCGATCTCCTCTCTTCAATGGTGAAATCGTTGAAAGGATTATGCAAAATTCATGCAAAAGCGTTACAAGATCGAGCAGTAAAACATCTGATTGCAGCTAGAAAGCGCATTGTTCAGCCCATCCGTTCATGTTTAATTGAACTCCGCCATGACATATAAGTCCTCCTTATAAAGATCCCTCAGTAAAGACAGCCGTTGTGAGTGGTCATTAGTGCATCAAGATTTTAGTGGTGGAAGAGCGATGAATAGCGTTCCGAATTCTGAATCGTTAGTTGACCTATCCAGTAGGCAGTTTAATGAAGTATAGTTGCTTTGTTGGTAGCACATCTAATGATATTACTTATCACATGCACATATCTAGTTGCTTCATAGCAATTTCAATGCGAAATAATGATCTCGAATAATTCACCTTCGAATCGATAGCCAATATTTTGTTGTATAGTGAAGAAAATCGGCTGCCCGACATAGTTGTGTCCCTTCGACCGGAGGAAATCGTTTATTCACAGAGGCAAGACTGACAAAAGGAAGAAGCGGTGAACGAATCTCATTATATGCATCATACCACCATTCCTCTAACTAAAATTATTCAACTTACAATGAGACGAAATGTGTTCAATGAATGAATGAAAAACGATTAAACAAAACAATATGAGATAGCATAAAAATATTTTC
Source organism: Baylisascaris procyonis (assembly GCA_037389465.1). Taxonomy (NCBI): domain Eukaryota; kingdom Metazoa; phylum Nematoda; class Chromadorea; order Rhabditida; family Ascarididae; genus Baylisascaris; species Baylisascaris procyonis. Next base: position 6,652,922 of record JAZARR010000153.1, on the reverse strand, counting down.
TCAATTCTGCTTAAATTTCATCCGAATAATTTATTTCATTTTAATATCGAAAATTGACTCTCTTATCAATCCTTTTTTTTTTCGGTGACCATCATTTCAGCGTTTGTAATGCATTAAACTATAAAGTCACTACAATCAGACGTAAATTTTATGCTACATTCGCTAATTGTTCGTGATCGTTGCGGATTTTCAGCTGTAATAGGAAAACGTTGTCAGATTTCTTTGATTTTTATAGATTGCTCTGGAATGTGGATTAGTGTTAACCACATTCGATTGATATTCTTGTAGAAGCCCTCGAGTATTGTTGTATTAAAGAAAGCAAATTCTCTAAAGATGCAATGATCTTTTCTCAGAGGCGTTTAGCTCAATAAACGAGCGATCATATAAAAACTTCAAAACTTGTCGTATTGAAAACTATGTAA